>CM070510.1:3686797-4982930 GCA_036346375.1 Guadua angustifolia | reverse complement strand
TTTGTAAATTCTACGATCGAGTAGCCATTTATATACAATTGGTGTTCTCTGCTGTTGCATACATACATGCATTGGTCTCCATTCTAGGAGGTATGGTTAGTCAATTAGGTTTCTATGATGCGTATTCTCTTTCAATGTAAGGCTCTATTACCTTTGTAGCTTAATGTGTAGGTTTTTGTCTATGCATACACTCCACGGTCCATGCTGCGACAATGGATGCACATATAACAACTCTTTTTGTTTAGAAACATAATTTCCACGCCTTTTTTAACAATCCTGATTCGTGTGCAGCCTTCAATGTCCACAAATTCAGTATCGTTCTTACCCCATAAGATAGCACAAATATATACAAATCCTCACATAAAGAGGTGTGTATTTGAAAGATCACTACCCATGTTGGTAATGAGTATTTGACTAAATCTGAGTTTGGTATGTTGTGGTTTGAGTTTAATTTCAATTGGATTTTTAATTTGAAGCAATTTGAGTTGAGACTATCAAGTTCTGGCTTGGTCGAGTAATGCCCCTTCGGCTTGTGATTGCATGATTCGAGTTGATTGGGAATCGCTAAGTATCGAGTAGAAATGTTGCCGGGTCGAACGGAGGGTTCGTTCAAGCGCTTTGTTGATACTGCCAAGTTTTGGCTTGGTCGAGTAATGCCTGCCGGTGTGTGGTCAAATGTTTCGAGTAGATTGGGAATCGCTAAGTATCGAGTATGGATGTTGCCGGGTCGAGTGCCTTGCCATCAGCTCGTCTCAAGTTCTTGGGTTAGCCACAAGTTATTCGATGGCAACTCATCGACTCAACTATAAGCAGAGTTACTCGATGTCCTTGGGATATGCATTTTGAATTTATGTGAGATTTATTGCATATCATTTTGGACAATGATATGTGATGTATTTTTCTTGTTTTTGATGGTTACAGGACAACGGTGCTAGGTCACGGTGAGGCGAAAGATGATCGAGACTAGACAAGGTGAGCCGGAGGTCCAAAAGGTCTAGGATCATCGAAGATGATCAGAAACGGAGTCAGTGCAAACCTAGAAAATAAGAAATGGATGAGATGCTAGCTAGGAGCTGCTCGGATCAAGGAGGTCCGTTGGATCATGGTTTAGATGATAGAGTAGCGGGTCTAGTTAGTATGCTTGAAAAAGCGTAAAAAATCTGATTTATTTGTGGGTTTCGGGTTAGCTCATGTATGAGCGAATGAGACAATCCTAACCCTTGATGGTAGTCCTTAGAGTAAAAGGAACTCATCCAAGGGTGGAGGGTGACTTGAGAGTAGTATAAATAAAGGGGCAGGGGTAGCCTTCCTCCTCTTGAAGATTTTTTACTCTTTTGAACTTTACCCACCTTGTTGTGAGGCTTTGTAAACCTCCCTTCCAGAAATCCAAAACACTTTCTCTTATGTTTGGATTTACCTTTCGCGTTTTCATTATGTCTTAAATTCCGCACTTACCTTCTTGTAATTTACATTTACGCAATTTGCATTTGCCTCCCCTCCTTCTACATGCTTTTGCTTCCTATGCCGAGGATGTTGATTGTTGAATAAATCTTCTTTCAAATCATATCCCAATCATCTAAGCAATCCATGCGTTTTTCCTACAAGAAACCGATCTTATATTCTTAAGTGATTCATTCCTCTAGATCATGTTTGTGGAGTTTAGGACTTGTGTTCATGCTTGTTGGGTCCTATGGTAGGTTACTCAAGATCATCTTGATCATCAAAACCACACGAGCAAGTCTGAGATCAAGTTCTTGAGTTTTGCTTAAACTTGGTGTGTTCTTCTTTCAAAGTGAAAAAGGTTGGAAAAAATGTATTCTTAAGTGATTCATTTACTCCCTTTTGGGTATTTTCTTTGAGGTCTTGGGAGGACAATTTTGAGTAGAAAAATTTTATTTAGGATCATTCACCTCCCTCTGATCGTCATCTCGTTCCTTCAATTGGTATTAGAGCAGGTTTACTCTTTTATAGATCTTACTGGTCTCAAGAGCCATAGTGTCGGACAAATATTTCACCAAGCCCCTCATCTTTTCTGGAGTTGATTTTCTTTTTTGAAAGTTTCGAATGGAGTCGTACATCATTGCCTAGAGTTTCCTGATATGGCAAAAGGTGGAACTCCCATATGATGTTCCTGCCAATGAAAATGTCACAGCTAGTAATATGGTTGACATTAAGGTGAATGCTAAGATAAGGAACATCCTAGGGATGTAGCAACGGTCCGGTACCTCTGGGTCCACCTCCGTGGACCAACCCGAGACCCGGTTTGGACTCGGACCGGACCAAGTCGATCACGGGTCCAAACTCGAACCGGACCGATGGGTACCGGACTGTTACAGAATGGGATCACACGGCCAAGAAAACGAAATTTTTCGATCCGATGGATTCTACAATCAATGAAGTGCCTACCAATGCAACAAATATGAATTAGCATTTGCTCGGAGCCGATGGCACCGCTGGATTCCATCCTTCCCATCGGTGGCCGCGCATTCCTCGGCCTAGAGGCCGCTATGCAATCTCGCATGGTCAACGGCCGAAGGACTTGAGGTCATTTGTCATCCGGTCATGGAGAACATTGGCGACTCTTTGCTTCCATTCGTGTCTTGCGCTAGCGAATCTCCTGACACCGCGATGTGGGTCAAAGCTAGATCGATTCTTTGGAAGCTACGTTAACGAACGAAGTTTGCGGAAGGCATCGACATCGCAAGGCTCGGCTTTATTGAGAGTGGCAGCGTCTGTCTTCACCAAGATTCAATCGTTGCAGGATCTGCGACAAATGTTCCTCGGTTCCAAGACTGTGTCAAGACTTAAGGTGTGTATGCATGAGGTATATTATTTTGGGTCCGGGTCTGGGTACCCACGGGTCCAAAATGAGACCCGGATCCAGACCTGGACCCGAAATAATACACCCGTGGGTCCAAATTTGGACTCGAACCCATCGGGTCGGGTACCCGCGGGTACCCAAACCCACGGGCATTTTTGCTATCCCTAGAACATCCTCATATAGGATCTTAGCCACTGTGAGTACGACAGGATCTCTCACCTTCGATCTGCTCACCAGATTTGAGTGACTCTCGATGCTTACCATGAGGGCATTACCTAAATCAAGATGGTGAGATAGGATCAATACAAGCATGAATACAATAATTTTGAACAACACGCTGGTGAAAGTCTTGACGAGTGCTTTGGTCGCTTTACGAAGATTTTGGTCACTTTATGAAGATTTTGAGCGTTCCTAGTTGACAAGAAAAGCAGAGGCGAGTTGTTTGATTGTTTGTTGTCTTTCTTGACTCGCCTCTAGTCCCTTTTATAGCGTGTAGGCTGGTCGTGTCCTTCTCCGATGCGTTGTCAATCATAATTTGTAACGGCCTCAATCTTCTGCAGATAGAACTAATACAGGCTATTATCCCAATTTTACCTCAACTTACCCTTTCAGCCAATATCGGCCAAAAATATTCAATTTTATTCTTATCCTAACAAGTTGGTCATGTCTTGCCAAATTTTGGCGCTAATGCCCCCATTTTGGAAGATAATATGTTATCTTCCAAAAATCCTCTTCGTTGGCTTCAACCACCATCGGCTTAACCATGATTTTCATAATATTTTTACCACTGTTTTTTGGTAACTGTCCCATTTATTGCGTCACAATTCTTTAAAACACACTGTTTTCACCATAACCACAGCCGTTGCTTGGGAAATTTTCCCGCCTCTTATTGTTCCTTTTATCCCCTATAAATATGGGTTCACCCTCTCGTCTTTTTCACGCTCTCAAGCTCTCGAACCCTTCATCATCAGCCTCTCACCGCATTTTTCATTCTCAGCATCTTCTGTCTTCATTGGCTAAATATCAATAGACCCCAAGCAGGTATTTACTCCTATTTCTGATTGCAAAGATCAATACTATTTAGGGCTGTTAGGAGAGCTAGATCTGTCGACTATAATAGAACAAAATGTGCCTAGACTTCCCCTTCATACTCCAAAGTATAATATCAAATGATAGAGCAAAAGTTTTAGAGCCTGGGTGACAACGCTAAAGGGTTGGATGGATTGGTTTAATCGAGTAATAGTAGCAAAAATGCCGCAATGGGAACAAATGGGCATAGCCGAATGCCTTCCTCTTTCCTTAGTCGATCCAGAAACCAGTGGACCCTTAGTGACCACATGTTATTTCTGGTCAGATACATTCAACATTTTTATGTTCAAAAGCAGGCCCCATCAGCCCAACTCTGCTAGATGTGGCATAGCTCTGTTGCTTAAGGCCAGATGGATCAGTTATTAGCTTTCAGTGCTAAATCACAACACAAACTAGTTTCTACCAAAGGAGAAGGCTGGATTAAATATATGGATGATAACAAAGGAATCAGCCCAGTATCTGATAAAGAGCATGTAGCTTTTCTAAACACGTGGCTTGAACGATTTCTATTCTATGGTGCTTCGCTTGGACCCACTCATGTATACCAAGTCATAGCAGAGCAATTGATAGATGGCCATTGGCTATCCATGGGAAAGATGTTTCTAGGTACTGTATACCAGATGATACATATCATACGCAATCGGCTTTTCACAGGAAATAGGGGCATATATGGTCAACAATGTAGGTGGCCCCTTATTGTTCGTCCAGACCTAGCTCTATTGCATCTTTAGTCGACTGTTTAGAATTGATTCAGCTGAAGTAACTCCCTTCCCGCATGAAGGCACCTTAGAAGATCAAGAAGTGGAGTATAGGAATAGCCAATCCTTTGGCGAAAGTTTTATTCTGTGTTCTTGTGAGTCACCTAAAATGTCGCCCATCAGAGCAAGAAAATACCTAGCTTTCTTTTTTGAGCTCAACTTTGAAGATTTTCACCAATGGGATTTCTTCAGCTACAAAGAAGACAACAGCTTCCCCTACACGTCTTTTCTTCATCTAGCAGCTGATAGTAATGAGATGCTTGAAAAAACACTAGAATTATACAGAATACTTCTTTCTCCAAGATGCTTTCCGTCGGCTTACATTTAAAGGGCCAAACATTTCAACCATCATATGAGTTCTATCACCCGGCAATATATGCTAGGCAGGTAGGATTTGGATAAATCCCCCAAGTTTGAGTCTTCTTAGTCGGCTATGTCCTAGAGACTGAGTGCATCGAACTTCATCGGGAGAAATGTTTCCTCTGATAGTCGACGACTTCCAACTCCAAAAGCTTCCCCATTTCGTACTTCACAGCCAGCAGTCAATAATGTTTTGCGAATGATGGTCGGCCATATCTGTTGCATTGTATCCGAAAGAACACACAATGTCAGCTATTGCTTTAGACTTCTTCCCAGGCCTTGCACCGGAGTCATCAATTCAAACTAACTCCGATAGTAGTAGCTCCAGTTATAGCGACGATGCTAGCTCAAGCTATACTAACTCGAGTTCCATTGATGTTAATGGAGATATATCGGCTAAGGTAGTCACTTCTTAATACCTTTCAAACACTTGTTGAACTTCACTGATCGGCTTTTATTTCATAGGTCAAACAAATGGATAAGAGAGTTGCCAGCGATCCATCGGGTACTGGCCCATCAAGTAAGCGTCCTCGCCCAAATATCAGAGTCGGCGTCGGGCTACTCATCAACTTCTTTGGGCATCCAATCGCCTTCTCTTTTCGATTACGGAAAACAACAACCAAGTAAGCATACATTTATCTGCTATAACTTAGATTCTCCACAACTTCGTACAAACAAACACTTATGACCGATTTTTTAACAGAAAAGAAATGTGGCCGCCAATAAGAAGGTGTTGGCCAGTAGGGGTAGCAAGCCTCAAGAGCAGTCAGGCGAGAGCTCTCCACATGCTTCCGGCACGGGCCAAGTAAAACTTCTCCCTCCGAACTGATTCTAAGTTTAATGCCAACAAATCAGCTAACAAAATTATTGATATTTATCGCAACTTGCTCTTTCTATACTGGAATTCATGGCCGATATCTTAATCGATCTTCCAACAGAAGTGGATTGCCTCCCCCTCCATCACAGCCGACGCCTCAAGCTATTGCTACTGCTGCTCAACTGTCCAACAAGCCAGCCAAATTTGTGATGAGCATGTTGGGGTTTGACTTGTTGGATTTGGATGAACCAAAATTAGACACGGAATCCTTTCCTAAGATAATTGAAAACATCATAACTGCATCCAAGGATGCAACGGCTACTGTTGCGTCAGCTCCAGATGTCAAAGAAAAACTTAGGCATCTTTTCAAACTGTTTCATTACCCATCGGCTTCTCTTCTGAAAAATTCACAGCTGATACAAGAGGCAGTCGACGCAGTCAAAGCCGAGTTGCCAGAGGAGGCCACTGCAGCTTTACTTGACGCCTATTTTTTGGACGACAAGAAAGAAGTAGTGGAAGCAACAAAATCCAGGATGCAGCTTCGATCGGCTCAAAGAGAGGACAAAATGCTTTAAGATGAGTTGGTAGCTGATGCAAAAGCACAAAAGGCAAAATTCGATGAGGAAATGAAAGGGCTAAAGGACATTAAAGTGTCCTAAACCAACTTGGTATCAGCTAAGAAATCTCTAGAGAAGGAACTAATCAAGTTGAATGCCCAGCTCGCCGTTAAGAAACAATTGAAGGTAACTCAGGTAGTAGGAAGTGAAGAAGATGATCTGAAGATATTGGACGGCGTTTAAGTTACTATTGCCAAGGCGATAGCTATTGTGTTCGACTTTGTCCAAGATATTTAATGCACCTAAGCAACCTGGTTGCCTTTTTACGCTTTTATATGTAATCGGTCGATTCCTCCAAAAACTTGAAAGTTTGTAATAGGTGATCTTAAAACAATGAATGTTTTTGTTTAAGGATGTTTGTAATCGACTATTTATCCAATTTTATGGTTCTTATTAATGTTCTAAGTTCTTGCTTCCTTTTATGCTAGTATAATCTTTATCATCAGCTATGATTTTCAGCGAATTAACTATAATGAGTTAATTTGTCTCTCCTGCCTTGATAGTCATCTTTAACCAATTAAGAACCAATCCAAATATTTGGATGGTACTTCTTTAAGTATTTACCATTAATTGTCTTAGAAAATACCACTCATTCCAACATTTTTAAAACATAAGAATTCCCATCCACAAACCGATGACTTCTATATGGTCATTCCCATATTGGAGACCATTTGCCAAATCATTTATCTCTAGAGCTAACGGACAATATAGTTTTTCAAACCAAATAGTTTTCACAAAATGACTTAGGCATCACTTTTTTACTAGCCCTTGCAACTCTTGCCTTATTCTTTTTAAGCCAATCCAGCATATGTAAACGTAGTTCTGCCAAGTCGTCTAAAAGTATTGAGCTGACAGTCTATTTTGTCTAGCTATTTTTATTGAGTCAATGTTAATTTCCACGGCAACACAGCTTCCTGCCTATAAACCAACTGATAAGGCAACACCTTGATCACACAATAGCAAGCAATCCGATAAGCCCATAAAGACTTTGACAACGTAATATGCAAATTCCTCGGCTTTCCTCAATTTTGCTTTAATCAACTTGATCATCGTCTTATTTGACGATTCAACTTGACCGTTAGGCTGGGCATTATAAGGTGATGAATTCCACAATTTTATACCCAAACTTTACGTAATATACCAATTCCTTGGCTTTTCTTCAATTTCCCTTTTAATCAATTTGATTAATGCCTTATTTGGTGATTCAGTTTGACCGTTAGGCTGGGCATAATAAGGTGATGAATTCAATAGTTTTATACCCAAACTTTACGTAATATGCCAATTCCTCGGCTTTTCTTCAACTTTCCTTTTAATAAATTTGATCAACGCCTTATTTGATGATTTGGTTTGACCGTTAAACTAGGCATAATAAGGTGATGAATTCAATAGTTTTATACCCAAACTTTATGTAATATGCCAATTCCTCGGCTTTTCTCCAATTTTCCTTTTAATCAATTTGATCAACGCCTTATTTGACAATTCGGCTTGACCGTTGGCCTGGGTATAATAAGGTAATGAATTCAACAGTTTTATACCCAAACTTTTAGCAAATCCTTAAAACTCATCAGACATAAACACGGTGCCCTGATCGTTGTAATAGTTTGAGGAATTCCAAACCAATTGATGACATGTTCTGTAACAAAGCTAATAGCTTCAACACTCGTAATCTTTTTCAAAGGTATAGCCTTAACCCATTTAGAAAAATAATCAGTTATGACCAAAACATACTTATGGTCTTCAGATGTCACAGGAATTATTTATTTGATTACATCTATTCCCCATCCTCTAAACAGCCAAGGCTTGATAATTGGGTGTAAAGCCGATAATGAAGTTAATTATACATTGGCAAATTTCTGACAAGTTTGGCACCTTTTATAATATTTAAAATAATCTTTCAACATTGTTGATCAAAAATATCATGTCCATCTTAATAACCATTTCATCTTATGAGCTAATTGATATGTCCCACAGATACCTTCATACACTTCTCCCCATTCTACTTAGCTTACTCGGCTTAAGACATCTGAGCACTAAACCTTTTAAAGTCTGATAGTAGAGTACATTGTCGAGCAAGACATACTTTAGGGCATGCCTCTTAATTTTCCTATCCGTGGGTCTTGAAGGATTGGTCAAATAACCCATTACTCTTGATCTCCAATCATCCGTAGTAACACACATGACCTTCTTCTCTATCAGCTTACACTCCTCTAATCGGCCAAAAACTTTATAACCCAATGCTTGTTGAGCTAAATCATTGGCCTTAGTATTCATTTCACGAGGAACATGGCGAATTACAAAAAGAATTAAATCAGCCGATAAGCTTAAAATATTCATCCAAATATCGGTTTAAAATTTCATCATAACAGTTATATTTCCCTCTAATTTATTGGCTACTAATAATCACCATAAGCCTCTAAAGAGTCAACTCCGATATTGCCAAGTAATTGTAGGCCTTTAAGTAATACTTCATATTCGGCTTGATTATTATAACATTTGCAATTTAGCCGAAATACAAACTCAAAGCTGTAGCTAGGGATCAATGTTCCGCTATATTAGCTACAAACGCTATCGCTAGCAATAGTTCCCATAGCTTGTAGCTAGCAATAGCTCTGCTATACTACATAGTTAATCACGGGTCAAAATATTGAGTTTATTTTTAAATCCAACATCACTAGAAGGCTCAAACATATCTCTTATAAATTGAACTACGAGAAAACCTAGTAAAAAAACATCATCTCGCTATTTTTCAATAATCTAGAATTTATATATTTTATTGATTAAGTATTTGTTATTAAGAACATTATGATATAGTTATGAATTATGGTTTTTTAAAACATGTATTAGCATGTTTGTTGCTTTCGGATTTGACTCATATCCATATTAAAAAATATTAATACCTTTTAAAGTAGTGTGGTTTTATGGTTTGTTTAGAGATGACTTATATTATATGCGGTTTTAATATTTTTTAAAAAAAATTAATACTAAAAACACGATGAATAATAGCTGTCACAATAATTGCTACAATTTTTTTTTACCTTACCAGGAAGCCACGAAAATTGTAATTTGAAACCTTTACTAGCCTTTATACGTGCGCAAGGAATCTGAAGTCTACAGCACGAAAGAGGACGTAGACATGCGAGCAGAGATACGCTTTGATTGGACAAATTATATAAAGCACTGAGTTTAGTGCTTGCAGTCAGTCTGAAAATGACAAAAGTGATAAACACGGGTGGCACTAGCAGGCTGGCTATCGAGATAGCTCGGCTCGGCTCATTAATTTAAGCAAATAATGCGTAATTTTTTTATCTAATTTTATAATCTTATTTTTATAATGAGCTTGCTAAAGTGTTAAAAAATGAAAACCAAAATCGTTATATATCTATTTAAAAATATCGAATTTGTTAGAATTAGGATATCCGTTTTCATCCCTAACTGAGTATCGCCAGCGAAGTTGTTTCAGTATGGCCGCATCACACTTCTAACAGCCGTTTAAGCCGTCAATGGAAAAAAGCCCTCGGCGAGACAGGCAAGCCACTCGGCCCGACTGAGGGCCTCGAGCAGAGACCCCCGAGCTCCATGAAAAGAAGGTTAAGAAGAAGAAGAAATTAGCGCGCCTGGGACAGTTCTTGCCGTCGGCGACGCGACGGCCAAGCTCCGCAGTATCTCGGCGCTCGGTGCGTGGTAAGCGATCATGCCATGACGTACGATGGCCACGCCAGCGTAACCAAGGAAACGACCAAGGTCGCGAGGCTGTGGTCGCGACGAAGCGGGCGCCCACGGCGACGCTTCGCAGCTCCCATCGGTGGTCGGCCCGCGACCTCGCCAATTCCGGCGATCGTCTGAGAAATTCTACAAGCGCGGGGCTTCATGCCAACTCTCCCGAGCAAAGGGGAGAGCAAGAAGGCAAAGGCCCGCGCGCCGGCGCAACGACATGGATTACCGGAACCCCATAACCACATCAGCGGGTCATATTGGGGCTCCTCACTTATAAGTCCCGGAAGGACTTGAAGGAGCCAGCATGGAGGTCGGTCACATCGCCCATGGCAGCCCCCCGCATGACCTCCTCAAATGGTGCGAGTTGCTCCATCACGTTCTCCAAGGATGATTGTCCCCTTGGAATGACTAAACTCCGAAGCTCCAGCTGGTGCGTGAGCCCCATCATCTGCAACGCAAAAGTCGGTGGGTCTGTCGATGGCGGGAGCTCCTTGACCTCATATCCGTTTGGTGATTGGGCGAGATCAGGGTCCTCGTTCCAAGATCAAGAGCGTCGTCATCCCGTTCTTCGGGATTGTCCCGACACCTTCAAGCCTTTGGGCGGATTGTCTTGCCCGTAACGTTCGGGGACACCGCGAACTTCGGGACCGAAGCTAGTCAATTTCGTCGTGGACTTCTGAATCGGCCATAACGCCATCTCCGGCAGGCGGCCCTCTCCAGGTTCATGGCCGCCGCGCATCACGCCTATCCTCGCCTAAAGGTCCGGGACCCAAAGGCGTCGTGATGAAGGGCGCACAGCTGTGGCCTCCGACCACGGCGATAGAAGATCCCTCGACATGGTCTCCAAGGCGGTACCTCAACAGTGCTTGACCAAAGCTACCAAACACCTTCGACCTAAAGTCACCCTCGGCCGAGGAGAAACCAAAGCGGTCCCTCTGAGGTGACCCGACCAATTGTCCTTCCATTTGGGGTCTTCTTAGACCCCAAATAGTGATCGAGCCTGTTTGGCTATTGACCGACAAAAGCACAGGCGCCGACGATTTTCCCCGGAAAGCAGCAATCATCCGAAGAACTAAAAGCTCCTCAAGGCAAGGCCGTCGGAGAGGCTCCACACCGCAGTGGGCTGCGAATCGGTGATCGTCAAGAAGGGGGCAAATGGCGCGTAATGTGTCAACCACACTTTGGTTTCGCCGATGCAGAAGGACAACTTCTGGCGCATCGACACACCGTGGTGGGCCCAGCGACGGTGAGTCGAGTAATGAGCTTTACGACGCATATTCGGGTTATCACCAGATTAGCTTTGTTCGAGGGGACGAGGAGAAGACTTCCTTCATCACGCCCTTGAGCGATTACGCTCGCATACGACCATGTCTTTCGGTCTGGGCAGCTGAAGATGCGTATGCCCTTCCGAGCAGATAAGTAGGAACACGGAGGTATATGTAGATGATATCGTAGTTAAGAGTAAAATCCCTCGGGCCATATATCGGCCTCGGGGAGACCTTTTGTAACCTCCGTGAGGCATCGAAAGCTTAACTCAAAGAAAATCCCGTTAAGTGTTTCGGGTATATCATCGGACGCAAGGCATCGGCGCCAACCTGTAAAAGATCGAAGCCATCGAAGAATGCGACCCCCAAACTTCGTAGAAGGAGATTCAAACCACGGCCAGGACGTAATAGCGCTTAAAC
This sequence comes from Guadua angustifolia, assembly GCA_036346375.1. Lineage (NCBI taxonomy): Eukaryota > Viridiplantae > Streptophyta > Magnoliopsida > Poales > Poaceae > Guadua > Guadua angustifolia. The sequence goes on along the minus strand of CM070510.1, from coordinate 4,971,069 downwards.
CGCTTCATTTCTCGATCGGGAGAGCGGACTTGCTCCTTCTTAAAGCGCTCGCAGCATGATGGTTTCACTTGGACAGACGAAGCTAACGCTCATTCGAGGTGAAGCAAGTGCGTTCAACCCTCCGATCCCGCCACGCCAAGTGGGAGGCGCTATATACTCGCAGACGCCCGAGCGTAAGCGGTCTGCGGCGTAGAAGCGAGAGGGCCTTGGCCTTGCGGCTATTCGTGTCGTAAGTGTTACCCGGACCAAAGGCGCGCACTCGAGGTCGAAACTCTTGTTCGCCTTTCGTAGCCTCGAGGAAGCGCGCATACTACTTCCAAGCTCACAAGGTCGTTGTCCCGACTACAAGGAGATCCTAAATCTCGACGCCATTCGGGATAGCGAAGTGGGCCATGGAACTCGTGAGTTCGATGTCACTTCTTGCTCAAGACCATGATCAAATCTCAATTCTAGCGGACCGTGGTGGAATGGACGAATTTTCGCCACTAAGGACCACGAATCTGAGGTCGGGTCGATGGACCATGTATTGACGGGTCGAGAACCCGAACAGCCGGGTTGGGCGTGGTGCTGGTGTCCCCTCAAGGAGATCAGCTCGATCGTCGCTATTCAATTACACTTTCCCGCGAACAAACAATGCGGCGGAGTATGAAGGTCTCTTGATTCGAAAGGCCTCCAGCCGATCAGTCGGCCGTGGCGATTCCCACCGATCGTCAACCAAGTAAACAAGGAGTATCATTGTTCCGATCACTCAATGGCGCTTTACTTGGTTGAGGTGAGGAAGATGGAGCGGTGCTTTAGAAATTTCAAGTACTCTACATCCCTAGGACAATTCCTCTGGCCGACCATCTTTCTAAGGTCGGTTCCTCGCGGTTGTTCGCGCTCATCTGGGCGCTTCGTTGAGCATCTCGCACAAGCCCTCCATTCTCTGTAGAGAAACCGCCCAGATGTACGCCACGCGCGCCGGTTGGCTGTCATGAAGCCCTCCATTCCTCTCAGAGAGAAGGCTAAGAGGCGTCGTGTAACGTCTCCTTCCTCGAGCAAGGTGTAGATTGGATGGCGCCATTCATCGAAGATCTTGCCCATGGGACATTGCCCGAGAAAGCGGCGTTCTCTCAAATAAAAGGCGATCCTCCGTCTCACAAGCTCGTAGAGGGCGCCCTATACCAAGTAAGGGCACTTGAGTCCTTCCAGTGCATATCTCGAGAAGAGGCTAATTCCTTCGAGAGATATCCACGAAGGATGTGCGGAGCTCACTCTCGTCTTCCGAACTTCGTGAGCAAAGCATTTCGCTGGAGATATTATTATTAAATATGAACGGCGCTTCGAGCGATCGTGGCGACTAGCGTGCCAATTCCACGCCGTAAGTCCCACCACGACATACTGCGCCACAAACCATCCCTCTTATGGCTATTCTCGACACAGGGGAGCATCCTATCCTCTTTCCCGCGGTCGAAAGGTTGCAAATTCTTGCTCGTAGCTATCGACACTTTCTCTAAGCGAGAGCCGATTTCCAACCATTTGGCTCCAGCGACCAAGAGATTTTTTAGCGGCGGTGGTAGCGCTGCTTCGGGTACCATAAGCCTCATCACGGATATTCACCCGGTGTTGTTTCAAGCCTCTTTGAGGAAATAGGAACAAAGATCTGTTTAGCCTCACAGCTATCCGCAGAGCAATGGAGCAAACCGAAAAGCAAATATGGCCATATCAAGAAAAGGGTCTTCAAAGACCTCTCCGAAGCTTCCTTCCGTCCCTGCAGTCTCAACCACGAAGTAGAAACTCGAGGCTAGCGCCATTCCGGCTCGCCTTTATGGTGCGAGGAAGCCGTCTTGCCCGAAATCGTTCTTTTGATCCCCAAGAGTCCATTTGGCCGACACTGTTCACCAAGGTCGTGGCGTGCGCTGAGACCTCGATCTCGAGAAGAATCTTCGCCTCAAAACCTTCGACCGATTGGCGGAGTCTACCAGGGCACTCCACAAAGACCGATCAAGGCGGTCAGGCCACGCACTATTGCGGTTGGCGATTTTGTCCTTGTCGCCATGATCAGGACTTGTCAAAGACCAACAAGCTATCCCCAAATGGGAAGGACCATTCACTTGCCGTCTCTCGACGCAGCGGCGCGGTGTCCGCCTTGCCATGGAGGACGGCCGCGGCTCCCCTAACTCATGGAACGTCGAATACGGTGCGCAAAGTTCTATGTTTAAACTCATAATCTGCTTACGTTATGTTGTAAATCGCGAACCCTACTTTTCGAAAGCAATACTGTTTTCATCCGACCAGGTACCCTTTCATCCTCGCTACCAGCGGATTGCGCTGCATAATGACACAGCGTATTGCGACAAAGATCCGCCCACTAAGCGCTCACCACCAAAGGCATCGGTCTCAATAAGCCGACCATGGTCCGCATGATAGCTATTTCTGCGCTGATATTCATAAAATGCATACACCTTCGGTCGGTCAGCTGCTTTAGCTCGACTTCGCGCGCATAGTCGCCACTACGCTTCGTCAATTGCCCACGCCCTCCTTCAAACAAGCAACACCGCAAATTAGCGGCGCTGCCGTCCTGTTGCGTTAACGCGCCCCCGCTTGTTGCTCGCCGCAGTCCCGATGCTTTGGTCGGGAGGGCAGCGTTTTCCTTAGTCTCCTCCTGCGAACAAACTTCGTGCTCATGATCGGTGCACAAGCATTCTTCGCATGGGTATGGATGGAAGCGAAGTTCTCAAGCTCAGCGTATTTTTATCACTAAGGCACCATTAGCCAGAAAAGTGTCGCCTCACGAGAGCATCGCCTTTGCGGCAGCAAGTCGTTCCTTTTGCAACTTATTTCAGCTCATGTCGCCTGCATCGACACGGCCTATATCTTGCGGTCATCTTTCACGAATACTAATAGCTAAAAGTTAGGCAATGTTATGTTGCTCCCGCGAGAGCTCGGATATTTACAAACTTCTTGAGAAATTTATGGAAATTTCACCACATACATGGAGTTCAAAGCGGGCTCGAGCGTACATCTGAGGACAAAATGCCGCACATTAAGAGTGATGTCGTCCCGTCGATTTTGAAGAAAGTGCTCTCTACGCCTCGGCGGGATATCCGGTTCCCAAAGTCACGGGCGATATCGCCGGTGAGCCCATGTTTGTGAGCTCGTGGATCGTCATCGAGATCGCTCCTCCTCGGGAGCTTGGTTGGGAAGGGCGCCCAGACCTTCACGAGGTGGGCGGAAACAAGGATGGAGTTGGGGTTTAGGTGAGTGACTCTGACTCGCCGACTATCTCATCGTCGGCCTTGGCGCGGGGCTCCTTATCGCCAGGACCCTCCAGAATAAGGGTCCAGTGGCCGTGATCTGCGGCTACTGAGCCTCTCCTAGTGATCTTGCTCACAAACCGCGCCATGGGACTCGGTAGAGTGGGCAGCGGCCTAGAGGAAGTTTTGAAGATAAGAAGGCGGTGTTACGGAAGATGAAAAAAATGCGCTTGAGCCTTTTCCGGTGAAATCTGTGGAAGTCAGATTGGGCGGGTAAAGGCGGTCGATTCTTGCGTGGCGGTCCAGTAGCGGATTGGCGATTCTAAAAGCTATGAGCCGCGCGCGGCAACCGTAGGAAGAACATTGCAAATTCGCGCCCTCCACCCACAGCGCTATTTGGTCGAGTCTCGCCCGGCGCTCTCGGTCCCGTGAAGCGCTTATCCCCGGGCATTTTGGATCTTATAGCGTGTCTTCCTTCTTGTTCTGAGAGGCGGCAGGATGCTGCATGACTCCAATCCCTCTTCTTGAAGAGTTTAGAAGCAAAGCGGGGGCCTCTTCAGACCTTCCGCTTTAGCCGAGGCTAGCTTCGAGTTGTGTATGGGCGACCATCGAAGCCAGCGCCGGTAGGCCATGCCCCTGCGAACGCAGCGCCCATGCAGAACCAGCGTGCCCGCCCCGAAAACATGGCTTGGGGTCCACACAAACGGCGTGGCGATTAATGCCGGCGCGCGAGATATCCGCGAGCGGGATGACTTGGTTGTTTAGGTAGATCATCTTATTTACATTTTAGACTAAAAATATAAACTTAATTCACTTTATTTTAGCCTATAAGTTTCAAATTCTCAGTGGAATTTGGGATCTGAGCTCTCCCAAACAGGCCTTAGTAAAAAGCTTGAGCTGTTTGTAAGCCGTTCATAAGTCACGTCAATTAAGATAAGATGAGTTGAGTTAAGCTAAATCACGTGAGTTATAGTAATTAGTAAGGAAATAGTTACATGGATATATATTAATTTAAATACTTTGATAATCAATTTAAGTGGTGAAAGAGTAGACCAAAATAAGAAGCAATTATAAGCAAAAGAAAAAGGATGTTTACTACTAATTTCCCACCCTGGTACTAGGTAAAGAAATGTGTTCAACTTCAAACTCATCTTTTATATAGCACAATAATAAAATTAGGATAGATTTAGATAACTAACAAAGAATCAAGATGAAATAAAGCTATTAGTATAGAATGGTGTACCATAGCCTAAGGGTTTCTCATGATATTGCAAGTACTTCTTATCCAGTTAGAAGCACACACTAGTACCTCAACCATTGGTAGAAGCAAAGAACTCCTATAATCATCATGACTTTACCTCCAGCACTAAAAGTTGACTTTGAAGATAAAGTGCTAATCGGTATAGTAAAAAAAATCCTTTGCCATGCTTGAAACAAGTGTAAATTTATGGGAATTTACACTCTATTCAAGTAATTTGAAATTGGGGTTAGATAAATTTAATCACCGAGTTTTAACGAGCGGTTTGTGAGTTTGATCAAGTTCGGCTCATTAAGGTACCGAGCTAGGAAGGTGGCTCAGCTCGGTTTATTTATTTTACGAGCCGAGCTCAAAGCTTTTTTGCTAGCTCTAGGTACTAGGTGGGTTACTAGATATGCATCGGCACTCCAAACATCATACAAATAATTAGGGATAAGGATTTAGTGATTGGAGATTTGCAGAATAACAAAATGTGAAATGATTTACGATGCTATGAACCATTGAAAAAGACTAAAGTTATACATTTTATGTATCTCTACTGAAATTTTTATAGTTCTATCACCTGTGATAAACTATCGAGAATCTTCGCTAAAAACTGCACGAAAAGCAATATACGGTTCTATATTCGGATAGAATTCTCGGTCATTCTGATCCGTCGAAAATATACGTTATCCCTCTAGGGAATTTCCGTATAAAAAGTCGGTCAGGCAGGCTATTTCAGTCGACTCCTTCTGAATACTTTATTCCAGGATGTCAACTACGGAATATAAATATGTCAGAATAAAGTAGCCGTTCAAACCTCCTTGACCGTTCGTTTACGAAACCTGACTCCGACGCGAGTCTTGGAACCCCAATTTTCTGGTGCGACGGGCGGGGAGCCGGGGACACGATATAATCCCAAACCACTCGCAGCCTCGCAGGCCGCACCGATCTCTCTCGTCTCGCCGCGTCGCCTCGCCGTCGATCGGCGGACAGAGCGCAGCTAGGGTCTAGCCTCTTCGCCGCCGCAGCCGCTAGGGTTTCACCCCCTTCCCACCCGGGCGATGGAGGCGGCGGCGGTCGACGACGTGATCCGGCGGCTCCTCGTGGCGCGCGGCGGCCGCACGGCGCGCCCCGCGCAGCTCACCGACCCGGAGATCCGGCGGCTCTGCGCCGCCGCCAAGGACGTCTTCCTCTCCCAGCCCAACCTGCTGGAGCTCGAGGCCCCCATCAAAATCTGCGGTGAGTGCTGCTCCCCAAGAAACCCTAACTAGCGCGCCGCGTTTGGCCTCCTACCTGTTGCTGGTGGATGGTGCTAGAAAGCGTTGTTCTCCCTGGGCTGTGCTGTGTCGTGTTGTATTATGCGCGACTGCTTGAGTGCGTGATGAGCCGCGTGTTTGGGTATCTTCGGCGTGCTTTCTGCTACGTTTCGGCGTTCCTATTGTTGGAAGCTTCTAAGTTCGGTGTTTTGATTTGGAGTTGCCGTACTCATAACTTGCAAGACAGCCTAGGTGATATTCAGAACGCCTATTCTTTTGGAGAAATGTTCTGGTGGATTTTTGCAATTCATATTAACACTTGGATTGTACAAATCTCTCTTTTGGGAGGTTAGCACAAATTGTTAATATGGTTTTATCCTTTTCTTTTTTGGCGCTGGCTCGGTGATGAATATCTCAGTTTTGGCTTTCGAGGATGATGCTGCAGAATTTCTGAAGGCTGATTCCGAATGTCAAACTTCAGACTTGCTTTATTGTCTTAGTAAAAAAAATTGTGTATAAAACTCATCAAAATTCTGTTGGAACATGTATCTTTTACCATTAGCACTTGAGGGTTGAGTGGGCAATGATCTGTTTTAAAAACATAGTACATGCTGTATAGAGGCAACAAATTAAGCTATCCCCCAATATGTTATGCCAGTGAAAACAATGTGTATCCATTCAGTAGATGTCTACAACATATCGTGTAGCATTTGCAGTGTGTCATGCCAGAAGCACCATGCCTATATCTGAGTATCTGACATTGAAAAGTTCAGTGTTCACAAGTATTCACATATTCTAAGTCCTAGATAGTGATTTAAAAATCCTGCTATAGCTCTGTTATAGCTTTTTCAGACATAAAACGCTATACGATTCAGTAAAATTCCGTGAACATAGCTACAACTGCTATAGCCGCTATATTGACCGCTATTTCTGCTACTTTTGTAGCCATGATAGCTCCACTATGCTACATGTGTCAATTCTCTTTATATTTCTTAACATTAATTGTGTTTTGTTCATGATCTTCTTCTTTTATCATATTTGTTATATTTAAATTGAATTAATTTGGCTCCTAGAAATAATAAATATTAGTTAAAATCCAAATCCATCTCCTGAATTTACATAATTATATAGATTATTTTCTATCACACATTGTACAACTAATATATAACAATCATAACATGTACTCCAAATTTAAATATAGTTCATTATATATAAATAATTGATACCACATATTTGAAATAGTAAAAAATATGTATATCATAGTAAATTGCAATGTGTAGCATAGCTTCTGCGATACCTTTTTCATATCTATCACCATGATGGATCGCGAACCTCGATTTAAATCCTTGGTCCTAGGTAATTGCTGTTACAGATTTTTTTTTTGTCAAGGTCACCATGCCTATATCTGACATCGACAAGTTCAGTGTTCACAACAATTGACATATTCTAAGACCTAGGTTATTGTTGTTATGGGTTTTTTTTGGTTTGTCAAGATCTGAATGAGAAATCCTGTTAACTCACTTACCCTTAGAGTGACACAAACCATACCATATACTAGACAGAAATGTATCAAATTGGTAGGGTTTCATCCCCTAGTCACAATGATGCTGTAATATTTGTCAACCACATGTGGCCATTCCGCACTGTGGGACTGCTGTTGCAGTGGGTGCAGAACTGTAGTCTGCAGATTACAAGTAGGGATCAGACAATGTGTTTGCACCAAACTGCAAAAGGTAGATTTGATTTATCTGTTTGGGAATTTTTAGCTGAGGTCTTCGTTTCAACTTGGTATTGAGTGGATATACTTTCTTGAAACATACGGAATTAGCTTCATCAAATACATGATGGTATTGATATTGTCATCCAAAGGTTAGATAAATCTACAATGAAGACAGTACCATGCAAAGATTAATTTCCACGTTGTGTACCCTGTTAGTGTGCTAAGTCCACTAATAGATGTTATATTACTAGATATTAAGTTTATTACCCTTTTCTCTTGTGAATAGATTCATAAATTCACCTCAAGATTAAGATGCTAAACACTGATCCCACATTTATTGTTAAAACTCATCATTATAAGCTTGAAATAATGCTCTGCATTTCACTGCCTCTTTACTCGCTGACAGGGGATATACACGGTCAATATTCTGATCTTCTTCGATTATTTGAGTATGGTGGCTTCCCACCGGTGGCGAACTATTTGTTTTTGGGGGACTATGTGGATCGTGGAAAACAGAGCATCGAAACAATATGCCTTCTCCTTGCATATAAGATAAAGTACCCAGAGAATTTCTTTCTTCTTAGGGGAAATCATGAATGCGCCTCTATCAATCGAATCTATGGATTCTATGATGAATGCAAGAGGAGGTTTAATGTTCGTCTATGGAAGATCTTCACCGATTGTTTTAACTGCCTCCCGGTGGCTGCACTTATTGATGATAAGATCTTGTGCATGCACGGGGGTTTATCTCCTGAGTTGAAGAACATGGACCAGATACGAAGCATTGGCCGCCCCGTGGATGTTCCAGACCACGGTCTTCTCTGTGATTTGCTATGGTCAGACCCTGATAAAGAAATTGAAGGGTGGGGTGAGAATGACAGAGGTGTGTCTTACACTTTTGGAGCTGATAAGGTTGCTGAGTTTCTACTGAAACATGATTTGGATCTGATCTGCAGGGCTCACCAGGTATTCAAAATGATCTTGAAGTACATTTTCTAGCAAGTAACAACATTTGTTTCATCTGTGAATTTGTTCATCATTTGACTAAGCGCATATTTTCATGTGGCATCTGAATTAATGCTGTTTCTTATGTTTCTACTATTAAAGATATATATATTGTCTTACATAGGCTCTTTATATATAGGTTTTCCTTATATAAGTTTTCCTTGTATAGGTATTGCCTTATATGGGCTTTCTTTTGTACTGTTTGTACATCTATATATTCTAACCTACTGATCTCATATTGAATACAACAAGTGCTATTCATAAAATGGTATCAGAGTTAAGGTTCAAACCATAGCCTTCATCTTCTTCCGCTGCTGCTGCTCCCGGGAGGAGAATCTCCACTCCCGGGGGCGGCCATGTACTTGGATCCGAGCCTGAAGTTGGCTCTCCTTACACCTTCGATTTGCCGCACCGAGAGCTTCCTCCGGCGAGTCACTAGCCGGCGGCCTCCTCTTGGTCACCGCTTCTCCTGACCGCCTCTACTCCAGCCAGTCTTGGCGTGCCGTCGGCGGCTCCTCTGACGACGCCTCACCCCATGCCTCGGCCCACCCACACCGCCTTCGTCACCGTGTCACCTTTGGCCCACCTCCGCGTGGCCTCCGCCCTATCGCCCCACGCTGGCTCTTTGTGCTTGGTTGCCCTCCAGCCGCCGACGCTTGTGCCAGCCGCCCGAGAGCTCGTGGCCGGCCATCTCCCTTGCCCGAGAGACACGAGAGTTATGCTCAGCCGGACTCCAATTTAACCCCATCCGGACTCCAACCAAATCACATAGCCAAATTTAAATCTGTTTTTGAGCTCCACGGCTTCGACTTCTTGGTTTTTGGCTCTAGCTCTGGCTTTTCAGCTCCTACTTCTTGATTTTAGCTTCAGTTTCTAATTTTAATCAGATTTTGCTACGTGCACCCGAAGCGTTTCAGGAGGTTTTATTGGCTCTGGTCCCTGCCTGCGCTGGGCTCCGCCGATCAACGACCACCGCTTGGTTTCCCGAGAGCCTGAAGGGACAAGGCTGGCTTGCTATTGGATCGGATTCCATTGGAATCCAAAACTCTTTGATTTCGATTTGGCTCCGAACTCCTGGCTTTGGCTTTTCGTTCGGCTTTTCCGGCTTGGCTTCTCCACCGGTTTCTACCAGCTTAGGTTTTTCAATTTCAGCTCTGGCTTCGTCGGCTCGGCTCTGGCTCTTCAGCTAGATTGGCTTTGGTTCATGCTCTTTGGATCTTGGCTCCGGGTCTTCGGCTTGGCTTCATCTCTCGGCTCTCGGCTTTGGCTCCATCTCTTCTAATAGGCTTACATTCGTCGACTCGGCTTATAGTCATCGACTCCTTCAGCTTTGCTCTCGGTTGGCTCCTATCTTTGAGTCTTTTCATTCTTAGCGTCATTGCTTCCATTGTGTCCATCCAAGTCCTTAGTGTATTGGTTGATTTGTTGGCTTGGCTTTCCTCTGTCGGTTTTGCTCATTATGCCAGCCGATTTCAGCTTCGGCTTGTTATGTCGGCTCGGCTCCTTTGTTGGTTTTACTTCGTTGGCTCAGCTCCTTCGTCGGCTCGGTTTTTCAAGAGCTAGATGCTACGATAACTACTTTAATACCAAGATTTTGGATTTTTCCCTATTTTAGTGTATAAGTTTTTCTTGCATAGGTATTGCCTTAATGGGCTTTTCTTTTGTACCCGCTTGTACATCTATATATTCTGGCCTATTGGCCTCATATTGAATACAACAAGTGCTATTCATAACATCTACAACAAGTAATTGATGTATCAAGAATTTTTCAATCGCTGATTAAATGGCAAATAACCATTTCTTGAATTTTATAATTAAAAATGTCTGATGTTCTGATTTTATAATTAAAAATGCCTACTGGCCTCATATTGAATACAACAAGTGCTATTCATAACATCTACAACAAGTAATTGATGTATCAAGAATTTTTCAATCGCTGATTAAATGGCAAATAACCATTTCTTGAATTTTATAATTAAAAATGTCTGATGTTCTGATTTTTGTAATATGGTGACCTTTGGTGAAGATGCCATAACTGCTCATAACTTTTGGTCTATATTGAACATGTATTTTGTTGGAAAGGAAGTACATCAGTATATCGTTTTGGAGCATTGACATGACAACAAAATATAATTTTTATTGTTGCAAAAAAAAAAAAAACGTCTAACCTATAATTGAGGAAAAGGAACTGTATGTATGTTCTTATTCAGGGTGACTTTGTCATTAAGGTATTGGAGACAACAGGTTGTTATTTTTTATTCGTCATACCAGCAATCTTGTGAAGTGTTTGAACCACTAGGTAGAGACGCGCGCGATGCTGCGCCGTGAGAAAAAATTTGGTCCAAGTTTTTTGTAAATGGAATTTGTGGAACTACGGGTCTTTTTTTTCAAAATAACCGGTGGAAGGACCTGCGCTTTTTTGCAAAATTTCGAAAGAACCGGCGTTTTTTTGCAAATTTCAAATTTCGAAAGAACCGGCATTTTTTTGCAAAATAATCGGTGGAAGGACTTGCTCGTGACTCCAAGTTTTTTTAAATCCTTCGGGCCGAAAGAACCGGCGCCTGCATCGAATTTGCGGAACTACGGGGTTCTTTTTGCAAAATAACCGGTGGAAAGACCTGTTCGCGATTTCAAATTTCTTTAAATCTCCTAGGTCGAAAAGAATCGGATTACGGGGTCTTTTTTGCAAAATAACCGGTAGAAGGACCCGTTCGCTATTTCTAATTTATCGTGGAAGGACCCGTTCGGAATTTCTGATTTTGCTGCGGGGTGGGGGGTTCGAAATAGTGGTGATGTGGATGGCCTCCTCATGCTTGAATTCCCCCGCGTATAATAGAGTGATTATTTATTGTGCGTAGGCCATGCCTCTTAAACTAGGCTAAGACTTATTGTAAATTCAAATTCAATCGAATTGCCTGGTATAATACAGTCTAATCCATGTAATTTGAATGTTAACTGTCAACACACCGTTCCCCTTCTAGAATAAGTAAATTGAAGTTATCTTGGTTTACTCCAATGGGTTTCATGGATATATTATATATAACTGAAGCATCTAGAGCACATTTTCTCAGTGGACCTCTGCTATTGTGAATTCTTATTATTAAGAAATTGTCTTTATTTTACCGTTCACTGCTTTATACTTTAATCTTCTTTGCACAGGTTGTGGAGGATGGCTATGAATTCTTTGCTAAGCGCCAGCTTGTAACCATATTCTCAGCACCCAACTACTGTGGCGAGTTTGACAATGCTGGTGCTATGATGAGCATCGATGACACCCTAACCTGTTCATTCCAGATCCTTAAGCCTTCTGATAAGAAAGGAAAAGCAGGAACCGGTTCCATGTCAAAACCTGGAACACCACCTAGGAAGATAAAGATGAATATTATTTAGGCAGATTCTCTAATATGAACTGAGAAATTGTTATGGAGCACCCCCAAACATGTTATGCCAAGATTTTAGGTGTGCACAACACCATATTGAAATGCCAACCCGTGTACCGTTGTCTTTTCACGGTCTGATTCAGATCTGTCCTGCCTTTTTTCCCACTGAAAAGATTATACTTCGGAACCATGCTTCGGAAGTTTCCTTTTGTGTGGGCTACTTATTTCTTCCTACTCCGCTACAATACACATGTCAAAATGTTTATGCCTGGGGAGACATGATCTTGCGCTCTGCGGTGGAGATTGCTACTCTTATGTAGATTTTGTTATGTTTTGTATGCTAATTTACCTGTAAAGCTTGTCTTTGAAAATGACTGACGAACTGTAGTGAATCTTTTGTTGATGCTGATGGCAGAGAAAGACTGACATATATATGGACAGCTAGTATAATAGTTAAAAGTCGTTTTCCGTTGCGGTAGGATGATGGTAATATTGCGATTGTTACTTTAAGCAGATGGTTTAAGTAAGCCTGTATATTATGTTTTTTTTAAGGTTGGCTAGGTACTCAAGTGAAACCATGTTGTTGACTGTCCTTTATCGGGTGATGAGGTCATTATATTTCATGGTATATCATGAATTTTTTCCTTATATTATACTATCTTGTCGATCGTGATAGCATTTGTATTTTATTTATGAATGAAGGCTTAGTGAGCGATGCCAAAAGAAAAAAAAAAGATCACTATAATTTGGATGTTTCCTCGCCATAACAATCTCACAGGTTTCTCTGGAATTCATATGTTCAAGACATGGAGAGCCGAATAGGCGTCAGACATTTTCAAGTAGCTCCACTCTAATAATATTATCGGGTTCGGTTTTTATTCAAAGTAGCTGTAGTAAGGCCATTAAAAATATTTTCAAATTAGTTTTGCATGTAGCAGAGGTATAGTATAGATTATAAGGAATGCACGATGCTTTGAGATCCATATAGTCATAGTAACTCACTTGTTAATTCCGATTAACGGTTGGTGACTTTCTTCCCGCTCTGGTGGTTCCTCAAGTTTGGCAAAGGTTTTATCATGTAGGACTCACTGTGGTTATAAGAGGCAACATCAATGCAATAGAAGGGTTTACGACACTTTGCACTGTTCTAATCTGAATTTTACTTTCTGTTTGTTTCATGAAGAAAAAACAAATCCATATACTGTTGGAACTGCAATGCACTGAATTTGTTGTGGCGGGCACAATCTAGTGCTGAGACAAGAAGAAGCAACAAAAAAGCCTTCGCTTCGCTTTGCAAGAAGCGATGGTATCTCGATCTAAAGAAATTAAGAAACACAAGAAGCTATGCATTTCAATGCTGGTTCTTCAACTCTGACAAATGTTTATCATATTAATATTGCTAGGAGTCGGACATCTAATTTTTCCAGACGCTGCAACATTTTTTTTTTACTCGTGAAACATTTTTTTCTACGCGTGAAATATTTTCCTTCGATAACAATAGAAATATCGATCCGGATCGCTGCAACATTTTTTTCTACTCGTGAAACATTTTAGAATGATATTTTGCATCAAAATTTGAAAAACTAGAAATGAGTCACACCATAGTCCCACCGTCTCTCTAATCCTTCGCTGTTTATGCCATACCAAACAGAAAAAGACAAAAAATGGGAGAAGAGGCAAGACACAAAAGCTCCCCCACCTCTATCTTTTCCCTCACCTCTCATCTTCTTCCCCTGTTCTTTCTTCTCAGACAGCGCCAAGAAAAACAAGAACAAGCTCCCTCCACCATCTCTCCTTCAAATCACCTCTAAAAATCAAGAATCAACACATGCATGCCATACCATTGCATTCCACATTACCTAAGCATTTCATTCATACAAATATCTCACGCATGCACAAGCGTTTGAGCGATTTTGAGAAGAGGGGGAGAGGGGTCGGTAGTGGTTCTAGTGTTGGGGCACAAAAGGAAGGAGGAAGAAGTAAGAAAGAGGAAGGCAGGGGAGCGGCTCTGCCGGGAAGAGGACAATGGGAGAAAAGGAAAGAGCAGAAGTGGAAAAAAAAAGAAAAAGAAGAAAGGAGAAAGATAACAAGAAAAGAAAAGAAGAGAAGAGAAAAGAAAATAAAAGAAGAAAAAGAAAGAAGAGAAAAGATTGAGAGAAAGAAGAGAAAAGAAGGTGTACGGAAGATACAATGGAGAATCCTTTTCAAGGTGCCAAGCTTTAAAATGTCCCAGGAAAAGATGATTGTTGAGTTCGATCGGGATTCTAATTGTGTGCCCACGATACCATATAGATATACAAGATATACTATTTCTCAGGATGCATCAAACATGGTAACATCACAAAACGAGTGATAGATCAGGCGTGTCCCAATAGCAGGAGCAAAGTGATCAACTGCACAGGGCTCTCAAAAGTTAGGGATCCCTAATTTTCATTTAATCTTCAATTACTATTTGTTTAATATCTTCAGAAAAATTACTATTACTACTATAGTTAATATTGTTTAATCAAACCTTTTTATTGCCTTCTTACTGAGAACTTCCCCACCTCTCTATTGCTCTTCCATTTTCCCTTTGCTTTCGCACTACTGTTATTCTTATAAATCTCTTATTTGCATGTGAAAATTAACTCCTCTACTCCTAATTCTCCTTCCTCTGACTAACTCTTAATTTCCATAAAATAATCGCGATAGTGGTGATATATCAATCTATTTCATTGTCAACTATTTATTTGATATTCTTTATGGACTCGAAAGCATAGTTCGTACTCTTGTTGCATTCTCTTGATCTAAGTGTTACTCACTTACTCTAGCTTTCATCCACCCTTCTAAAATCAGGAGATATGAATCTTTTTATGAAAAGCATAAGACAAAAAAAAAAGAACCAAAGAGCTAACATGCCTAATTTATATTAAAGTTAGCACATGGCCTCTAAAATCTTAGGTACGGCACTATGATAGATCAATGGATAGGTTCCATGATAACCTTGGTAGGGCCATTGCTCAAAATGGCCCCTAGGTTTGTGAGTACAACGCAGAACAATGGAAAGTAATTAGAGCAAAGCAGCTCTGCATTTGTGCCTTGGTTTATTGCATGTTTTATTTCCAGGATACCACAATGCAGTGTAGATAGGTCCTAGAAATGTTCAGTGATCATTTAGACCATGTTTTATAATATGTATCACTTTTTTTAAGACTGTGTTACAATACACGGAAAATTTACTGTATATTTCAAAACTAGATCTGAAACCTATAATACCACCGTATATAAACCCTTGAAACTTCCGGTTATTATATTTAGCACATCGCATTCGTAGAGATCCAACTTTTACATGGACCCTTCAAGTCACTTTTTTCAATTTTCAAAACTTTTGACATGGACCCTTCGTCACAAACTTTCTATAATACTCACCGACAAGTAGGCCTTTAATTTTCCCTTCAAGTGCCAGGCCCAACTGCGCCACTATACCGAAAATTTTGAACCTATAATAATTTTTTTGAAGACTTTCTCCTCGGAAAGGTGCCTCCATGTATTTTTTAAATTTATATAAATATTAAAATATAAATAAACAGCAGAAAGCTTCAAAACTTACGTCACATTGTGTCGAGAAAAAATAATCAGACCTCAGAAGCACACTGCTCCACCGACTCAACAACCGTCATTCCTCTCCGCTCCTCGCCGCTCGACGGAAAAGAGGAAAAAAACGCGCGGCCATGGCGGGCGGTGGCGCTGTAGCAGCGTTCCCCACACGCCGCCAACGCAGCAGACCAAGGAGCACCTGCAGCAGGCGGTGGCGATGAACTCGATCCGCCTGCGGGCCATCGGCGATCGCCTCAGGGCCCACTTCCGCGGCGGCCCGGGCGTCCTCCAGTCCGCTGACTTTGCCCACCTAGTCTACGCCTTCGCCAGGTTCTCCTCTCCCCTTGGCAACCCCCGCGATTCCGCGGCTCCTAGGGCTCCCGCCATTATCCCGCGTGTTTGCCCCTCCCGTCTTCTAACGGTTAGGGTTTATGGTCGCCGCGCTGTAGTTACTCTTCGCGTTTTCGTGCTTGCAGAGGGATTGATTACGCGCTCTCGGGCGGTGATGTTCCTAAGATGGCCAGTGAAATACCCGACATTTTGAAAAAGGTAATTTTGTTTGTTCTCTTCCTCTACCAGACAATTTCCACTTGTTTTTTTATAGCGTCTCTCTCAATTTTGGTGCATGTTTTATTGGTCCAAGCAGTGGTGCAACGAATGTGGCAATTGTTTATCATGATCGCTATGCCTAGGATAGGAATGATTAAATGTTGGAATGAATTATTAAAGCAGTTATGAATTGTGATAAAGTTAATGTCGTATATAAAGGTGGAATGTTTATCTGCTCTAAGAACCTCTAGCTTTTATTATGAGCTAGGTATTTTGCCTTTGGTCAAAAGGGGAATATTTAGCCAAATAACTTTAATGCATAATTGGGAAGTGCAAGTTGTGTAACATTAGAATTTTAATGAATGTTTGGTAGGTTGATTGCATTCTTGATAGAACTACCATGACACCTCTTTTAACTTGTCATGGCATCTGCAATGTGCTTTTGTAATTCAAATATATTGCAGTAACTATAGGAAAAATTTTGTAGCATAAAAAATATTTTTCCCAACAAAGTTAATATCAACATGTCTGAATAGAGAATCTAATTTGGAAAGTGAAGTAATATTATATTCCCTTTTAATTACTGCAACAGCTGAGCATAATTTTAGCAAGATCCTAATTCGTATGTTTAAGGAAACCTTGCTAGATTTGTGATATGTTCTTGTTCATGTGAAATTATTTTGATGGCTGCTAAATGAAGTTATCCCACTATTTGACGGGATAGTCCCTGTGTGGCCACCACTCACGAAAACATACCCCCCTTGTACAGATCCTTGTGTCACTTCACAGACCAGTACACCACCACCCAACTACCCACTCCTTGATCTCCTACCTCATGCCCTCCCTTGCCACTTTCCACACTTGCCCTACCTGTGGTGCCAAAGTTACCCCTCCTAAGGTGCCATCCTTTGGTTTGATAGTGCCATCTGCATACCATCACCTTCCCCTTTTGCCTTTTACTTCCCCTTGTCACCTGGAGCTGGTGCTTCCTACTTCTCCCATTCACCGATAGTGGCCTGTGGCAGGGTTCACAAATTTGTTTCGGAGGCAAAAACCGTAACCCCGGTAGTAGCGGTTTTAGCGAAAAACCGCACGAAAACCGCAAAAACCGAACGGTTTGGAAATTCAAACCAGTTTGAAATCTGGTTAAACCCGCGTGAAAACCGTGGTACCGAGTGGTTTTCGGAGAAAACCGCAAAAACCGAGCCAGATTGGAAAATGTGGGAAAATCCAAAAAAAGGGGAAAAAATTGCAAAAAATGTTGTAAAATTTGTAAAAAATACAGGGAAGGCTAAAATTGAGTAAAAATGTAATAAATATATAAAGGTGTGTGAAAACACAAAAAAAATCCAGTATGATCTCTCCTAAAGGGGTGTTTGGCAAGGCTAAAAATCATGAGTTGGTGGAAGCAATTTCTAACTCCGAAATTTGTGGATAAATATATTAAAAGTGTTTAGGTAGATCATTTTGTTTACATTTTAGACTAAAATATAAATTTAATTCACTTTATTTTAGCCTGTAAGTTTCAACTCGAAGATGAGCTCTCCCAAAAATATGGAAAAATTTCAACATGACCTATGCTATATTTTAGACAATTGGATTATTCAAAGTTGTAAATTAGGCATTTAGTAATAATATGTCAATAAATAATCTTTCATTGCAATACTACAATCACACAAGCAAGGTTCAAAATCCTGCCGAAATTTCGGAAATCTCGGCCGAGATTTCGGATTTCGGTTGGGGACGAGATTTTTAATCCCGGTGAAACGAAAAAATTGAAAATTTTCAAAAATGCACATCATAGACGGTTTTAATCAAAAAAACGTCTGTGATGAGCCATCACAGACGGTTTTTGGCTAAAACCGTCTATGATGTGCATTTACATCACAGACGGTTTTAGTTAAAAACCGTTTATGATGACTCATCATAGACGGTTTTTAATTAAAACTATCTGTGATGTGAACATGAGGTATTTTGACCGGATTTTAAGTTTTTTGGGCCGAGATTTTGGTGTTTCTCGTCGAGATCTTGGTAATTTTTGCAGAAATCTCGGAAATCCCGGTCCAAAAATAGCCAGATTTGAAATTTGCTTTTTGGATTTCGTTCGAAATTATGAGATTTTGCCGAGATTTCGGATTTCAATCACCTTCGAGATATGATTTGATACCGAAATTTAAAACCTTGCACTAGGGCTATAAAAAAAGCTCGAGGCTCACGAGCTACTCGAGCTCGGCTCGAGCTCCAAACGAGCCAAACTCAAGCTTGAGCTCACGAGCTTAACCGAGCCGAGCTCGAATAGTTCGCGACCCTACTCGAGCCTGAACCGAACTTCCTTAAGTCGAACTTTCCCGAGCTTGTTACTGAGCTTACTCGAGTTTGTTACCAGCCTACCGAGCTTACTCGAGCTTTCTGAGCTTATCAAACTTATCGAGCTTAGTCAAGCCGAGCTCGAGCCTGGAGGGCTAGGCTCGCTCGAGCTCGGCTCGTTTACAGCCCTTACCTTGCACACAAGTGCAAAAATAGGTATTTACATAATCACATATCAATACCATTAACATATCAATACAATTCACATATCAACACCATTTACATTTCAATACCTTACAGAAATTGCTTATGTAAATAATTTGCAAGAAATTGCTTATGTCAAATTGCACGTTGTACAACAAAGTATTGCTACAATGAGAAGTAAGCTTTTCAATATTGGATAATATTAACATATTAAAACATACCATAGCAAGATAATTTCTGTGCATACAAATATCACTACGTGAACAAATAGTACCATTTTTGGGTGTCGTCCATTGCTACTAAATATACTTCAACAAATATTGCTACTAAATATACTTCAACAAATATATTGCTACTTGACATAATTGAACAAATAGTGCTAGTTGGCATACTTGAACAAATATTGCTACTTGACATAATTGAACAAATATTGTTACTTGGCATGCTTGAACAAATATTGCTACTAAATATAGTTGAACAAATATTGTTACTAAAAAATGTTTAAGTAAATATTGCTACTTGATATACTTGAACAAATATTGCTAGTAAATATAATTGAAAAAATATTGTTACTAAAATATGTTGAAGTAAATATTGCTACTTAACACACTTGAACAAATATTGCTACTAAAAATATTTCTAATTTCCTTTTTTTTTGGATTTTCTAATTTCTACATTTTGAATTGCTCAAAAACATCTCCAAACTTCGTTTTTTAAAATATTCACACCAGAGGTCATAAAACAATTAATACTAATTTTAGGAATTTTTGGATAAATTTTCCCAAAATTTTCAAATTTTTGAATTTTAATTTGAATTCCACCGGTGAACCGCTCGGTTTCTGTTTTCGAACAGGAGCAGTACGGTTGAAAACCGCGAAAACCAAGCGGTTTACTGCAGTTTGTTAACCCTGGCCTGTGGCCCTGCTGCCCTATTCAATGGCTTTAAGGTAGGACTTTATTGTCTATTCTCTGTACTTTCCAACTTTGTCACGTGAGGTAGTGGACATATGACTTGTAGAATTATCAAATTTGGCCTTGAACTATGATTTCGGCTTTTCACAGAAAGTGGCCTCATTTCATTATTTAGTGAATTCAGTATGCACAATTTGTTGTGTGTTATTAATCTGAAGTCCACCAATATCGACTAGGTATATCAGCTGAGGAAAGATCCATTTCTACAATCTTCTGTTATGGTACTAATCATATCATGCAAGGTAAATTTCCTTCCTTCAGTCATATATGAGATATCAGATAAAAGCTTTTCTTTCAACCAGAACCCAGTTATTTTATGAGGAAATAGCCATTCATTCGATCATAATTAACTTATGTTGGTTTATTTCCAAACCCAAACATACACATACTTATAGAGAAGAACATTTTTCTTTTGTAACTGCATATATATGAACAGATTACTTGTTGCAACTCAATTTTTGCTCTACTATAAGTCTATAACCTTTTGTTGTATACAACAATAAACAATTACCATGTTATGCATTAGTCCCACCCAATGATGTACCTGTTTAGTTTTTTCTTTACTGGCTGCATAATCACATTCTATTTGGAGTTGTTTCAAGCAATTTAAAGAATTTTATGCATATGTCGATTGTATTATATGCCTAAGTTATAATCTTTACCTTTTGAGCTTATTTTTCCGACACAATATGCAGGTTATTCCCAATAAAATTAATCTAGTAATGTATGCTGCTTTTGCAGAATGCTTGTTTCAATAAATGGTTTCAACCTGCAGATTCCACTGACATTCTCAGAATGGCTACTGAGGTGTGTATGAAGTGTTTATTTTCTTTTTTTTTTATGTTAATTGTTTTATGAGCACTTTTTCCCTTTTGGGGTGCATGCTTGTTGTCTTGGTGGTGGCATGGCCTTAAGATATCACCTTACCTCCTAATTTTTTTTCTTTGCATGCAGTTCTCTGGCAACTTCTGCACACCCCTCAGCCAGCCAGCTAATGACAGCACTGTGCTTGAAATTATTTCACAAGTAATGCCAAGGTAAGGAATTGCTCTCTCTCTCTCTCTCTCTCTCTCACACACACACACACACACACACACACGCGCAAATTGGTGCAATGCTGGATGTTGACATATGCCATCCCATTCCCTATTTTCTAGGTTAATTTAGATCTTTATACCAAACAAAAATTCCAAATATCTTAGATTGGAAAGCCCATATTCTTGAAACTTCTTTTATTATTCAAAATTATATTGTGAAATTTTACTTTTGATTAAAAAAAAAGATTTTAAATTCAAGGTGACATGCAAATCTTCCATATCTGATGTTGAAATTTAAAATGCGAAAGTACTTAAAAACTAAATTGAAAATTTGAACATCGGCATTTCATATTTTCCAAAATAATAGTCAGAATATAGAAGATGGAATCCAAATATTTTGTAGCTTGTATATTTCATTTTTTTTGAACTATTTAATCCATATTTATAGTTTGCATCAGTGTTACTCGGACACCTATGTCCAAAAATTTTTGCCGAATTAGACACCTCGAATCAGAGTTGAATTCGACACATGTGTCCGATTCTGAATAATATTTCCCATGTCCAAAATTTTTGCCAAATCAAACACCCTGAATCTGAGTCGGATTCCGACTCCTGTGTCCATGTCCAATTAGCAAGTAAAACTGGTTTGCATCCTATATTGTTTAGTTTAATATTCAAAAGCCAATTTTGAATAAAGTTTAGAACCCAATTGGTTATAATGTTGAAATCCCTAGTCATGCATTAGCTTCATAACACATTTTATTTGTTTTAATGTGATTCTCTTTGTTATTTCTATTTGTTTATTTCGTAGGTATTATCCTCGGTTAAAGTTCGAGCGTCTGGTCACTTCGCTGGAAGCAAAGGTAGTTAATCTGTTAGATTAAAAACTCTAATTTGCACAATTCTACATTTCTACTTCATGAAAGTTGATCATTTTGCTCTAAATACTATGCTATGTTTGGCGCATTCTTAATCCTCATACGTGATGATGTATTATTGATGAACAATAAAGGTTTGTTTCATAAATCATAACTGAAGCCCTGATTTTGATATATTTGTCTATACCTACAGGTTGGGTATGATGTTTTAATGGCCGACTTTTTTATTCATAGGAATCTACCTCGAGATGAAAAGATTGTAAGTATCATTCCAGGGCAAATATTTATGTGATGCATCTTCAGTATTGTTACCTAAATGGGCTGTCATAACAAGACGTTAATGCTAGTTAAAATGTTCATGTAGCGATGCTAGTTTTTTGTTATTGAACTATTCACTTCATTACCTGATTTCATTCTGAGTTTCTTGATCAAAAGGTAAACTATCTTAACGAAGTGCAACTTTCTTAGGTGTCTGTACAACGTTTCACATAACAGTATGTAGCATCATGCTCTTTTGCATCTGTAAGTTGCATATGAGAAGGTGCTGATTCTGTAATTAACTCTACTTTTATAGCCATTCATATCCTTTAAAATTGATTGCATATTAGGGAACTGAATCTTGGTAAATTTGTTGCTTCTGCAAGCTGTCCACGCTCCGTTCTTGGTACTTCAAAATATTTTGAAGTGAAATAAATCTAGTTAGCTGTGATATCTATTGTGAAATATAGTGGCCAAAAGATTGTTAGAATGCCTTTCTTTATTTCTAGCTGTCAACAAAAACCACCGGTTGCATAGAGTCTGATGCTCATTAATACAATACCTCAGATATGTGTGCATTTGGTATTTTTATATCGAGTGAGTGTTTAGATAGGACAAGACTATTGTGGCGGCCTGGTAGGAATTCATTATTATCAGTGTTACTTGGACACCTATGTCCAAATTTTTTTGCTGAATCGGACACCTTGAATCCAAGTTGGATTTCGACGCCATGTCTGATTCCGAGTACCATTTCCTGTGTCCAAAATTTTTGCTGAATCGGACACCCCGAATCCGAGTCGGATTTCACTCCTGTGTCCGTGTCCAAGTAACACCGATGACTATGCATTATAATTCCCGTGCTTCTTAATTTTTACTTTTGCATGTCTGATGATGTTATATCAGACAACTCTATTGATTGTCTCATCTTTTGCAGAGTCTAATTGTTGTCCAAAAGGAAAATTTAGATGCCTCATCATGTATCACAAGCCCACCACATGTGAGGTGCATTTCTTTCTTTCCTTTGATGCTTGACAATGCTTAAGCCAAGAAACTCGATTGATGTTTTTGTGTTTCAGCTTTTTAGTAAATGGCAAAGGCGTGGACAAGAGGACTAATGTTTCAATGGTTAGTGTTTTGTTCAGCATCCTGGCCTTTGCTTCTTGTCATTTAGTTTTGCGTTGACCTCCAAGACTTATCCAACATGTGGACTGCGGTTAAGTTTCAATTGTCAAACAACCTGATTTCATTCCTTTTAAACAATGTAACAGGAGGCAGGACCTCAGTTCCCTACCGATATTACCAAGATGCTCAAGTACGGGGCAAACATCATACAAGCCGTTGGATATTTTAATGGTATGCTTAGTCATGATGTTATGTCATTTCATTTCTACTTCAGATTTCAGAAGCATACACAAAATTTTAATTTTATGCTGATTTAGTTTTATGTTGCAGCAAACTATATCATTGCTGTAGCATTTGTTAGCAACTTGAGGTCCTTTGATGCTCCAAAACTCAATGACTATGCCCAACCAGTCACCACTGATCCTCCTGGTAGGCAAAATTTATTTTAATTATTTTAGTGTGAAATGCATGAATATGTTTTATGTATGCTTTGATAATTTCTGGAGTCAAATTGAAATAGCAATTATTCTTTTATGTGAATGGAAAATTTCATTGTGACACCTCTTGAATTTCATGTAGATTCTGATATACTTGAAGGACCATCAAGAGTTTCCCTAAAGTGTCCCATAAGGTGCTGTATTGTGTTCTTCATGGACTATGCTTTGCTCTACTATGTTTCAACTATTACATGTTGATGAAACTTCGGCATCTTGAATCCCGTTACGTATGGATACATACATTTATTACAAATACAAGGTCTCAAGTAAGTCCTTGCAGGTAGAAAGGACGAATAACCTCTATAAGAAATTAAGAACTATTCTTTCTTAATATCTAGTTGGCATTAATTAATTCTGTTTTGTGTCTGGTTGGTGACATAAAAGGTGCAAAAGGTAACGATATCATGCATGTGTATGTGACTATGTTACAATGCACCCACTCAGTTGGATATTTGGACCATTCATTCACCTTATAATAACTATTCTGATAGTCCATATGTCTGTCTAGACTGTTGGTAGTTGGGTAAAATGTTGGAACTTGAAATTCTACTTATATATATGTTTGAATGAAAAATGCTAGTGAACTGCATTTTGATGCTGAACTTGAAAATGTTTGTTGCTTTTTTCTTGTTGCAGTTTTAGGCGCATAAAAATGCCCATTAAAGGGCGCCTATGCAAACACTATCAGGTATAAATTTGATCTGTTTGTTTGTATTGATGGCTTGAAATTTTTCCTTTCAACAAAAATAATAACATAGCCTGTACTGTTTAGTGTTTTGATTATGATAATTACATGGGGATGAACTTGAGGAAGCCGACCTGGCGCTGTCCATGTTGTAATACTCCTTCAAATTTTGTTGACCTACGTATCGATCAGAAGATGGCCAAGGCAAGTTGTATAATGTATTTGCACATATGTTCATCTCATTATGTTTTTGATGTGTGATTGATCTCCTTTTTTTTCAGGTATTACAAGAGACCGGAGATGGTATCACCGATATTCTTGTGTTCCCTGATGGATCTTGGAAAGCTGTTTCAGTTCACGATGAGAAATCAGACAGACATGATGGTGAAGTCATTCAGCAGAACAGGGATACTGTAGAAACTGATGCAACTCCTTCCGATGTCATAGACCTGATAAACGAAAATGATGATGGTGATCTGCCAATGAGTTTGGCATCTGCTTCAGAAGACATGAAGCCTCTGTTGAATAGTCAAGATTTATCTGTGGCAGACTATCTTTTGGATTTGCCTATAAGCACAACTTCTCGGCCAGAAGATCTTTATGTAGGTGGAAATAATGGGTGCAGCAATGCCACTTCTACTGGTCAAAATTCGTTGGTTCCTTCTACTGGTGGACCGGGGTCTAGTTCATTTGGTACCTTGGAGTCTATTTTGCCTCAAGATATTCTGCGTCCTGTCATCACGGATGCTGTCTCTCCTTCTCTTCAAACCTCCAATTCAACATCTTCCATGCAACAAGCTTTACAAGGAACACAACCCAATATTATGCAGTTGCAATCACTGATAGATCCATCACCTGCATCAGAAGTAGCATGGCCTCCCATACCTAGAAATGTTAGAAGAGAACCTGTAGCAGTCCAGGCTCTGGCAGCGCCACCACAGAACCCTGGGTTATCTAGAAGGATGCAGCCAAATGTCTTCAATTGTCCACCACCTATTGCACAATCCATTTCAGCTTCTTCAACATACCAAACTCATCAGGCGACAAATGCAGACAGTGTCATCACTGCGATGAATACTGGTGTTGGGACACTATCGAGGGCTCCCGATACCACGTTGTTGATGCATCTACAGTCAACACAACAGGTAACAATCGTTTCAAGTCACTAAATCATGATAATTATCAACATATTGTAGAACTGTTTTATCTTCCAGTAGAATCACCTTGCACGAAATATTAAGTTGCAGTCACAGCAGAACCAGTTGATGACTTTAGTTTCTGTAATACTAAGTGATAAGCCATCCCGACTGTGCTCCAGAACTAGTATGATAAAGTGATTTGGAGGTTGAAAAATGTGTCATTTGGTCCTCAGCTATTTAAGAGGTACCTGGTAACTAGTTTGAATTACTTCACTCTTTTAGTTACATACTTGTGTACTGTCTTGCTTGTGTATTCCTACTGCAGCAAGTGTTTATCATACGATGGTACCTGCCCTGGTGACTGGCTGTTTACTGTACTAGCAAGTATGTTGGCACAAGCACCTAAATATTTGTATAATGAAAGTTACAGCTTAATACACCATACAACTTGTTGTCACAATACATCTTTTTTGTATGTTTTGCTTGGATTATCTTAACATTGTTGACAGAATCATAATTGTTGGCAGGACATGCACAACACCTCAAATCATATGCACGGTCGGGTTATTGCACCACATCTCATGGGTATAAGACCGCCACCAGGAGGCCCAGGACATACTAGAGGTGCTAATGCCTATGGAGCACCCCCTACGCAACAGCACCAGCACTTTGATCAGCTACTAGTGGGCAATCTGCTGAGTCAACTTACACAGGCGCCCCTGCCTCAAGATGCCGAAGTTCCACAGGTCATGCCGACCCAACCAGGCAATACAATCACCCCAGACATTCACAGTCATCTCTTCTCTGCGCAGCGCAGCCAGGCATTGAGATTGCCAGCAGTGGCCCTCCGACCAGCAATTCCACAGGCACCACCACGCCTGCAGCCCGCCAGTCTACCGCCTGCTTCTCCGGCTCTGAGCGTGCCGCCCCATGTTGGAACTTCCGATGGCCTCCCAGATCGTCCTGTGGAACAAAACTGGCATCCCACGGGGCGGATGAGAGGCAGTCTGACAGGTGCTGCTTACAATCAAGCGCTTGGACGCTATTTGAACCCCGCTGGCCAGCAGACAGTTCAGGCTAGGCCACCTGGTGCGGATGCACGGAGGTAATAGCCAGGCACTGTTTTATTGCTCGTCAAGAAGAGCTGGGCAGCTGGCAGTAGCTAACAATGATCTAATCTTCTGGGTGGCTCTGAACTCTGAATAGATATATTTTTTGGTTTATGTTAGGTTGTTAGTGAAGGGTCGTGAGAGGTGCTTGCTGACCTGCAGTACTTGTTTGTAGCAGTTCTTGTGCTGCTTAGCTTACAACCGGTGTTGTATATGGAACAAACCATTATTTATGTATGTATTTCTATCTGCCTCTCTCTCTCTCTCTCTCTCTCTCTCTCTCTCTCACGTTCCCACATTTCTGTGCTGGAATGTGCATGCCTGGCCAAAGGGAGGAGAGCTACCAGTTGACTTGGATAATTTGCTGACGTGCACAACGAATGTAAGGGTCTGTTCGATAGAGCTCTAGATCCTAGTTTCGTTCGAGATCTAAAACTTATAAGTTAAAATAAAGTGAATTAAGTTTATATTTTTGGTTTAAAATGTAAACAAAATGATCCATCTAAACACTCTTAATGTACTCACAGCTCTAACTCACGGATCTGGTGGAGCTGGAGTTCTACCAAACACACCCTAAGTTGCGTTTTGGGCATTTGAGCGGTGCGCTCCACAGGGCAAGTGGATTTCCTTTACAATTTATGTCACTTAGGAACGGACTTCAGATTAAGATGGTCACAACGTGCTGCTAAGAGAAACAATGCGCAGGAGTGCTCAATGTTGGCTACCATCTAGTAAGGTTCTTGTAGTAAGGTTGCCAGTATCGTCATCATTTTCGTGTTGGTAGGATTGTCATACTTTTGAAACCATAATCCTAGTATTTTCATACTTGAGAAAAACCATAATCCTAGTATTTTCATACTTAAGAAACCATGATCTTGAAGATTGTAAGGTCAATAACCTTTTGTCACAATTAAGGTTAGCATTCGGTTCATTCGGCTTACTCAGTTCGGTTTATTTGGTAAAAAATAATTTTAGTTTTTGAGACGTGCTCACTGAATTAACTAAACTAAAACCACAAACATAACATAATTAATAGAAATAGTTCGGTTCGATTTGTTTTTAGGTACTTCCTCCATTCAGAAATATAAGACATATAATTTAAATGATCTTATTCAGAAACATAAAGTTTGCATATAGGTTTAATGAAAGCTTTTCCTACTATACCTCTTTGTTCTCTCTCAACTACATGTATTTATTTATAATCTCCACATACAAATTATTATATCTCATATTCCATGACAATTAAGTGAGAGTATCTAAATTATTTTTATTCATACTTTTCTCAATTTCACCTTAATCTTAATCCTTATACAAAATCAAAATACGCTTTATATTTTTTTAAGGAGGGAGTAATTCGGTGCTCACGTCGGTCAAATCAAATCTGCGGATGGCGTCACTCCACGAGTCCACGTTTCGGACGACTAGCTGGCTGTACAAAAGAGGGAAGCATCACCGCCGTTATACAAGGAATCAACGGTCCCCACATGGCGATAGGCCGATAGCGTTTCTCCGTTCCGCGACCGCCGCCGCCGCGCACCCGCTCCGCCATCCGGCATTCCTCGTCGTCCGACTCCCGCACCAGCGGATCCCAGCGAGGAGCACCGCCACCGCGGCCATGTCTTCGGGCGCCGCCGAACTGCACCTCGGCCTCCACGACCACCGCTTCGCCGTCCCGCCCGACCACTCCTCCGGCTCCCCCTCCGCCCCCCACCGTCACCGTCTTCGTCCGCGATTTTGATTTGACACTAACAAGCAAGCATACCACGCCTCTGCGCTGATCTTTGAGCCCATTATATCACGACTATATGCGACAACATCAGGCTTTACACGGCCATTATAAGTGACGTTTAAGCTGTTGCAAAATGCTCTTTCTAAGTGACGTTTTAGGATTCCAAAGTGATATTTACACATCTGTCCCCAAACTACCTATGGTTCTCTTTAATGTGGATGCAACCAACACATGTGGATGCAGACACCAACAAGGTACTAATTGAATAGGGGTAGATAAGACAATTCACGTCAGCCCTTAATTCTAGTGCCAACTGCTAAAACGTCACTTACTCATATAGTATCTTAATTAGATGTAATCTAGATATTATCAATAGCTTCTCCTCTAAGTGCTAAAAAAACGGTTTATCATTTGAGTAATCATTTGAGTTAATTTCGGCCTGGTGAAAGCACGGCCCAAGACAGCAGCACCGAGCCCACGTAGAGAAACTGCCCAACAAGAAGAAGAGAGCGCAACAAATGCTTTGGCCGGGAGAGGTGGCGTCATTTGGTTTAGTCCCACATCGGTAGTCGAGCGAGGCGCTGCGCGGGAGGCGACTATAAGATGCGGACGGGGGCGGAGCGTTATCTTCATCTTTGCGCTTGGGGCAATGACGCAGCTAGTGAGGTAATACCGAGGCGCGTCAATTGCTGGTTGAAAACTATTTCCAAACCCCCTCTTTGGCCCACCCGGGCCACTGAGAATTTCTGGAAGGGCTCCTTCTCCTCGGGGAGGGTAAAGCCCTACAATTTTAAATATAAAATGTCTTAACCTAGTTTATGGCGAACTGTTCAGCTCAAGTGTTCGTCTGCTACGGAGTTTCCGTGTCGGGTGCTAACCAGGTTCACTAAACAGAGTTCGGAAGGCCTGTTCGAATATCGAAAATATTGAGTTGAAAATTGTAGTTTTCTACTTGAAAATTGATATTTAGAAAAAACTGTCTGAAAATTGAAAATATTGAATATTGAATGAGCCTATACATAAGTTAACTCGTAACCCAATAACATAATGGGTTTGCATACTTCTCAAAGGAAATTTTTTAAATAATACATTTTTATTCAAAATTTCAAAAATATATCACGAAAAAAATTACAGAATACTTGTGCTGGATGGATGGGCGATGGGGGCTAAATAGCAAAAATGGCGATAGGGGCTAATTCAGGAGGCCGAGGTGATGTGGCCTCACTCACTGTTTATTTTTGCTATTTAGCCCATCCATCCATCCAAGCAGCATGTGTATAATTTCAGTAAAAAATTCGTGGTATATTTTTGAAATTATGAATAAAAAATGTATTATTTTAAAAAAAATTCCTTCTCAAAGCAAGTTAACTTGACAGCTACTCTATCCTATAAACCGTAATCCAACAAATCTCCTTGATCTAAGTAGCTCCAAGTTAGCATTTGAACCGTTTTCTTGTCTTCTAGGCTCGCAGCGACTCCATCTCTAGTCATCCTCTTATGATCCTCGACAGTCTGGACATTCGACGCACCACGCCTAGTCCCACTCATTCTCCGCTTAACATGACCTAACACCGTCATCCTGTAATCATCAAATACAAGGAAACCCATCACATAGCAATGTCTAAAATGATATATAATAATTACTCAATTGCTAAAAATAAATTAGATATTATTTAGTCGGCACTATTGATAGCCACATTTCAGAGTACTGTTAGTTAGAGTTATTCAGCACTTTGACCGCTCAGAGTGCTTAGGCCGCATTAAAACCCTCGAGACACCTTGTTCTAGAAAATAACTACCGGCTCAGAAAGGTTAGTAGTGCCACTCGGTCAGCAGTACCACCATTACAAGGCCAATAGTGTCGCCTCCGACTAAAAAATAGTTTATATTGCTCTAATTTAAAATTCAAATCAAACTCAAACTTGAGCACTCCTAACTCAAATACAATTAAATACTCATCACCAACATAAGTAGACCTTCCCATGCTTTTTTAATCTCCTCTTGATGAGTATATTGATAAATCACCTAAAAGGCTTGAATTTGAGTTTAAAAGAAAGAAAAAAAACAATTTAATTACAAAGCTTCACTTGGTCCAAAGCGAGAGAAAATAAGATTATGACTAAGTTGACAAAGAGGATTTTAGAGCAAGACAATAGAAGAAATTTTTAATGTAGTAGCCTTCTGGGTAATTTTTTCGAAAATAGCCGTTCTCCCGACGAAATTACAGAAATAGCCTCTGGCCCAAATGCAATGCTCGGAAACCTCAGAATAATTTTTTTTATTTATTTCCAGTGGTCTAGAATTGCTAAAAAATTATAATATTTACAGCGATCAAGGAAATATTTCTTTAATTTCCAACAGCCGGAGCTAGCTGAATAATTTTTTTCTGTGAAATCCAGCGGTCCAATTCCACTGGATTTTTTTTCTTTCCATGGCAAAATATTTTAGTGGACTGCTTCGATGGAATTGGGGGCCATTGCTTATTTGGGTTCTTTTTTTTCATATATATATACATATATACATATATATACATGTACATATATGTATATATATATATATGTATATGTATATAGGCAACGTATCCTGTGTACATAGACCTTCCATATACACATCGTGCATACCAACTAAAAAGTTATGAAAATTCTAAAAATTGTAGATGTACTTCATAGATTACTCTACCTATGTATGAAGTTTCGAGATCAAATTCAAAATATCTCAAGTTTAAAAAATTAAAATTGTCGAATTTAAAAAATTTAAACTTTTTATAACTCTCGATATATAATGAATTTGAATCTACAATTTTATACATAGGTAGAGTAATCTATAAAGTACATCTACAATTTTTTCTGAATTTTTCACGACTTTTTTAGTTGGTGTGCACAATGTGTACATTTAAAAGGCTCTGTGTGCATGTGATATGTTGCCCCATATATATATATATATATATATATATATATATATATATATATATATAATTTTACTATCCGTATGCATAGATTTTACTATCGGTGTACATAGATTTTACTGCCACGCGATAGTAAAATCTTCTACGTATATTCGATAAATTGATAGTAAAACTCATTCGTGCAAAGTGTTTATTAGCGAGACTTTATCATTATGTTACTCTAGTCGTCAGTAAACTACTGGTGAAAATCGTTCGTTAATTGGAGATAAGAATAAAAAGTTATGGCTAAAATAAAGTAAGAACACAATCATATACAAACTAACAAATACGCTTGCTAGTTGTTTTGGCCACCCTTGTACTTCACTAGTTACTTCATTTTTTAGTTTGTATACAAGTTTGTTTTTTCTTTATTTTAGTTATAATTTTTTATTCGATGCTCTGATTCACGAATAAATTTCACCAGTAGATTACTGATGACTAGAGGAACAACATGATATAAGTCTCGCTAATAAATATTGCATTAATCAAATTTTACTGCTAAAATGAACATCGATTTACTATTGTATGATAGTAACACACACATATATATGATAGTAACACACACACACACATATATATATGTGTTATATATATATATATACTAGTTCAATGCCCGTGCGTTACTACGAAAAACAAAATTGCTAACGAAACATAAAGGTCAAGCAATAAAAAAATTGTGCTCAAGATCCTCATTAGTCTCCTCGATACCATTCCCAATCCGCAATAGGTACTCTGCATACTCAGGATCACTGGGTCCTCATGTTACGTCATTTGAGCCTTACGCACTATCATGTGGTGTAATTATTTGCTGGCCGATCTTCTACTTGCTAATGTCATCCTTCTCTCTCTTCTACACGCTCTTCAAAAATAAAATTGGTAACAAAACATAAAGGTCAAGCAATAAATGAAAATTGTGCTACAAGATCAAACATCTATTTCTCCGACATACAAAAGTTTTATGGTTCCTTCTTCGGTATGAATTAAAACCAAATATATTGTACCTAGTAATATATATTACCAATCTCAAAAATCATCGATCATTTTTATCCTTTTTGTAATTTATATTACCAATTAGCATTCCTCTTCCTCTCGTCATGCTCTAGGCCTTCCTGGCGCCATCGACCTCGTCTTTCTCTCGCCTCGCTCATCCTTGTCATCCACTATACTCCTAGGTTTTTAGGAGGTAAACCAAAATGGTTAGAATGGTTAATCTATGCTCCTAGTTGCTTGGAGGAGTGCAAAGTACCGTGAAAATTAACTTCTCATAAATGTGTAACACAAGAGGTAGCAGCTTCAAACAGTAGACTGGAAAATCAATTCTTGTGATAATATATACAGAAACACAGCTCAACATTGTTATTCACATTTCCGACCTTTCTTCCTAAGTAAAAAGAGTGAGAAATTTCACCCTGCCTTTTGTCCACTCTATTCTCTTTTCACTGCAGCAGCAATAACACAAGATTTGGCACCGCGACCACTGCCATTCCCTAAGCAAACTACTGTGATGGACATGGCGCCGCTCGCCATTTCCCAGCCAGAAAATCCTTCTTAGTTGCCTGCATCATTGATCAGATATAGGCCATCTCTCTCGCTCAGAATTTCTGACTCGAAGAGCAACTAAAGCTGTGCTCCGGCGGCAATTTTATTCTCAACAAAGGCAAGCGCAATGAACTGTCTGGCCATTGCTCTAGTACATCCTCGTAACTCCGTATTGAACTGCACCAACCTTGCTGTATCCAGTTGCCACCGCCGCGATGCCATGCAGCATGTTCCCCTGGAGGGCAGCCCTGTCTGTTAGATCAGCTTTGGGTACACTCCTTGGAATGTAGTATGGTGAAGACCGCATGTCAAGAGCCATCCCAGGCACAACCTTGGCATCCATGAAATGTTGCGCTGGCCTATACTGCATGCCATCTTTGTCAAGGTCCTGTTGATGCTGTCGGTCGGAGCAGTCTGACTTCGAGTGGTGGCAGCGTACTGATGGGTTGGCATCTGCTGGAGGAACCACCAGATTCCTCGTCACCCTTCGTGCATTGTGTGGATCCGTCTCAAATGGCATTACTGGGCCAACCACTCTTCCTGATGTAGCTGCGAGAGTGACAAAGACGAAATATATTAGATCGATGCTCTTCACGTAAAAAGAATACTGGATAGTTAGTCACAGACAGTAAACATAAATAGTTACCTGTTGGAATCCTTTGAGGAACTTGGGAAGTTGCATCTAGACCTTCCTTTGGAGGAATTGGAGTAGAGTGAACTGTTGTACTCCTGCAAATAGCCGATCAAAGGTCAGCAGTGAAGTTCAAGCACAATTTTTGGAATCTGTGACATTCCAAAAGATGGATTTCCAAAACTGTGAATTACCCCAATCTGTGAGCACTCCATGTATCAATAGCAGGTGAATACTGCACAAAAGAATCAACTTAGTGTCATCAACTTAACATAGAAATTGAAAACAAAATGTGAACTTGGAGGAAACAAAAACAACTGATAGCAGATTTGACAGGAGTACCTGTAACATTAAGTAATGTATATAAGCTTGTACGCAAAATTAGTTCCTCAACAACCACCCTGCTGTATGCTACACGTCTCTAGAACCAATGACATACACATAGATAACCAAAAAAAGAACCAAAACCTATCTCCTGGCCATCTAGAATCGTAAGCTCAATTTCAATAGAAGAACACAAATCTGGAACGAGACAAGTTGGAAGGAGAAACTCTTCACGTACGAGCAGGCATACCAGGTACTATATTTTTTTTAACAAGTCAACATTATTTACATGGTTAACTCCCAATTATGGTATAATGTCCTATAATAGAATAACATTGTTTGTATGAGCACAACAAATAATATATGAAGTCAAACTCTACTATTATATTAGTAGAGAGTATGAATGCTGCAAAATGGCATTTTAATGTATGCAAACTGAGCCTTACAAACAAATAACACATTAAAAGCAGATGCAATTGCCCTTGACCACCTAGTATATCTGCAAAGATCCAAAAGAAGTAGGCAGTCTCAACCTTGATTGGTGAAAACTGAAAAGCATCCTTAATCTCTACTAATATAAAAGATAACCTAAATCTAAATGACCAGATAAGATCAAGTACTCCATTCAGACAATAGGGGATGATTATGCTGAATAGTAAGCCTACTGAGTCAAATGCCTAACCAACAAAATGAATAAATCATTTTACAACGCCAGAAGGAAGATATACTGAAAATTTCAACCATTAAAAAAGGATTGTCTTGTTCTCACCAAACAGAAAAGAGCACTGAGATTCAGTTGCATTAGTTCTAAATCCTAACTCATTAGTTGTGTCACTGAGAGCAAATGTTTACAAAACAAAAAGAAAATTGCTCTGTTTCATAACTGTCTAAATCCTTAACTATTAATATGACATCTGAATCCCTGTTTTATTAGGCCATCCGTGCACAATGAATTTCACAATCCTTGGTTCATCTGGATGAGGTAAGTTTTTTATCATTTGCCTTGATAAATTTTTCAGATAAATGTTTTTCCTGCTGCACCATTTCTGCAAACAAAAGTGCTACCAATGTTATTATGTACGGAGCTGAGAATAGGATCATAGATATGCTTTTGGTTCAGATTTAATTTATCAAGTTGTTTAAAACCATTATTTATGAAGTTACAGTGGCAGCTTACCTAGATTGTGCGGTTCTTGAGGAAAGGATGATCAAATACTGGCCTGCTCCGAGAAGGTGAGTAAATGACGATTGTTGGCATGTTAATTATAGTCCACACTACTACTACAGAAAGTTTGCAAACAACAAAAGAAGGCTTGGACCTGCTTTCCACCAAGATCACGCATTCTTCCCTCTGATATGACCCTTTCGACAGTTCTTAAGTTTGTGATATATGACCAGAAATATGTTTGTCGGGTTAATTTATTTACACAGGAGTAAGAAGCTTACACTTCGAGGGCTACTGTGAACAATGTCAATCCAATGTTAGAATTCATTGGTTCCTACAATTTATCATGATACAAACTCAAGATGACAGAAGAAGTTCGTGACCTGATTAGAAGATCCCCAGACATAATTAACAGGAGTATGTATTAATTTGTTTTGTACTTGGAAACAAGCCTTTCCTACCTTAATTTGTTCTGCACAAATGTTTATTGCAAGTAGGGTTACAATTTCTTACCTTAACAAATGCAGTTCACCACATCCGTAAACAATGATGAGACATCTTTTCCAACAGTCATAGCAGCAATCACTTTCTTGACAGCATCTTTTCTCTTATCCTGCAAAACATGTTTCCAACAAAAGCTTAACTTACATTCAATAAAAAAAACTCAAATGCAATTAATGCTTACTGGTAAGTCAAAGTAAACAAGAAACTTAGAATGACATGAAAAAATATACAATCATAAATATACTACCGTATAAAAGAACAAGAATAATTTTAATATCACCGCACTAACGGTACATGAACCAATTAACAGAGTATACGCCTATATGATCCAACCAGTCTTACCACCTAGCACATTTCATCCCTCAACTAATTTCATAGTAAAAAGCCCAAGATATAAGTTTCCAAAATCTAACTCGATAATGGAAATTTTACATTTATGATTCAGCTCAAATCACATAACATTTATTTATCTCCATGATTTCTGACTTCATGTGCTTGGTGCTTATCTCGCCGGGGATCTCAAGGGATTGTAAGTGATCGAGAAATGCATATATGTTAATTTAGCAGCAATATAACAGGTTCAGTTTAAGCGTTATATAGTGATGGGTAGGACTTGCCTCTTTTACAGCAGTTGGGAAGTGTGCCACAGCTCTGGAGTATGCACAAAGCCTCTCTTCTACGCCTTTGTCAAATGAAAGCCCGCTCTCTGTAGCCGCAGCAGATGCTAAAATTCCGCTATCAGGCTGGACACCTGCCAGAACAAAAACATGAGTGAATCTTGTCTTGCAAGAATGACTCTCGGTCCCGAACAGATATATTTTTAGCTCTAACTTCGAGCATTATCTCTAAAATTGCTGAAAATTTGCTGAAGCCAACTATAGACATGTCTACTGTCAGGCATATGAACATTATAGGAAGATAATGCACAATATACACAGGCAGCTATAAGCAGGAAGCAAGAATTTTTTTGGTAATAATATATGCCTAACGAGTGATCAAGAAACAGCTATATTGCACAGGAATGCAATGCTTCTGAAAATCTGAGTATTCTCAGTTTTCATTTTGGGAAAGGCAAGGTGTCCTTTATTGCTTTTCAAACTTTGAACTAATGGAAAGGAAGTAACACAGAATATGAATAGCTTGGATAAGTGTTAGACATTCATGAAGAGAAGGTTACCTCAGATTGGTATTCTTTTTCGACCACACCAACAGTAGCCCTCGGATGACGAAAGCACCGACAAGCATGAATGCTGATATCCAGATCAATTTCTCTAGCATTTGCTTCTGAAATGCTTCTTTTTCAAGTACCTAATTTACCAGTTGCAACAGAGTTAGAACAAATGAATAGACTTTAGACATTGCAAAATGGCACAAGGCTTATTAATTCCGCCGATCGATTTTCATCATTCTCTCCATTTGATCGCCATAACCTTATACATGATTCCAAGAGATACACAAGGTTCCTTAACAGCATAATCAAATTTTTAGCAGCACATCACAACTTTACATCCAAACTAATCCTCGATGATGATACCTGATCCAAAATCACATAACCTAATATAACACTCAACTCCCAGCCTCCCACACCACCACATATCCCGTAATCCAATCAATGCAGCACACTAACTTTCTGTTTCGAAACCATCTGAGATATCAGTTAAATAGTAAGTTATCAATTGCATTCCAAATGCAAATTGTCTCAAATACTACTTTGGGCATTTCAACTCAATTTTTTCCAAGTGCGCATATATACAAAAAAAAATGGGTAAACATGATCTTAAGGTCATCAAATCCGTGTCCAATATACACCCTATGAGAAACGACAAGATCTGTTTGGCATGGATCAAACATAACTGACTTGTATTCACTTGACAACCAACGAACAAATCAAAGGCGCCATTCAGATCGGCATGAAATTGCACTCTGGTAAAGAAATTATTGGATATTCTAGACAGTGGTGAATTTCATGAAAGCAATCCATGTTGTTCACAAAGAATCAAGATACCTTCGAGTTGGGAGCTCGATTGAATCGACGGGGGGAGGAGGATGGCGGCGGAGGTGGGAGGACAAGGCTTGCACCACCTGGCCTCATGGGGGATGAGGGAGTTTGGGAGGAGGCGCGCGTCGGCTTGTCATGGGAGGCCGCCACGGGTGTCGCGAGAATGAGGAGCCAGAGCGAGGAGAGCGCCACGGCTTGTCATGGGAAGGGTGCCGCCGAGTCTCGCGGAGGATGAGGAGTCGAGGCGGAGGAGGGCGACGCCTTGTCAGCCGGAGGAGACCGACGGGGAGAAGATCTCCGATTAGGGGAGACTCGGGAGGGTTATGGGAAGATCTCATGGGATCTCGGGGATTATGCAAGTGCTGGGGTATCGCGAGGATCGGTGCGCGGCGCGGAAGGGATACGCGAGGAGCCGAGGAGGCTGGATTTGGGGCAGTATAGAGCGGAGATTGGGGGCAAAGCGAGGAGGGAGACGATGGGGTCAAGGCATTGTGTAGTGGGGAGACGAGGAGGTTGGGCAAGGAAGGCGCGAGGAGCCGAGGAGATGCGAGGAGATTTGGGGAGGGAGGGGGTGAGAGAAATGGTCTGCGAGGAGATTTGGGATCGAGAGTGGGGCCCATGGAAGAACGGACCGCCACCAACTGCTACTTTATAATAGTATATATATATATATATATATATATAGTATTGCTACCATCGACTAACACAGATGTTCAGCCTTCAGGATTTTATGAAATCCGTGACAAAATGTTCGATCCATTCATCTTCTTCATCTTGTTGAAATGTAGCTACGAGACCAAATTTCGTATTTTTTGAATTTGTTTACTATTTGTTTTATGCTTTTCTAAACAAATTCAAAAAAAATACGAAATTTGGTTTGTGGCTACACGTCAACAAGATGAAGAAGATGAACGGTTCACTTAGCATAATATTCAAACTAGAAGTAAAACTATACAATAAATCACATAGAAGACCTAGAGTTCAACCTAGTCAATACTTTAGGGAAGCTAGATGTGCATAAAAGATCCATCGTGCTCAATCATATTTAATGCAATTTTTTGTTTTAAAACCTTAACGCACATAGTAGGGTGCAAATATTTGATATTATTTGCATTCTTTACCCACTTTTTTCTTTTTTATTTATATTTTTTAAGTATGATTGACTCAAACTATCATCGACCATCTCAAGAAAGGCTCTTAAAAGAATAATCTTGGTTATACATAATACATTCTAAGTTCATCCTAAGTCCAATGGGAAGCAGTCTCGTGAATGTAAATTGTTGAAATCAATTAGCACACAAAAGTCAATTTTTCTTTTCATTTTAGTGCTTCGATTCATGAGCATGTGAAGGACTTTAGTATGAATCAATCTAGCTTCACCTAAATTGATATAGGGACTCTAGCAGAAATCAAATATTTCACAAGTTAGCTGCTCGGTTGCCTGGGTTTGCACTGCCACCAACACCAGGCCCACCGCTTGCCAACGTCCACCTTCGCTCCGTCGAGATGACTGCTAGAGGGCCAACCCTAAGCATCTCTTGATCAGATTTGAAATCTGATCAAGAACCCAGTTTATAGACAACTTTGATCTGCTCCGCCAAGATCGGCCCACTTCCAGTGCGGCTTTTAGTTTGAGCTCCGACTTTCAAGCTTCTAGCTCCAGCTTTTGTTCCAGCTCTAGCTCCAGATCCATCGACTCTAGCTTTGGCTTGGCTTCTCCACCGACTTCTACCAGCTCTGGCTCTAGCTTCGTGGCCCAGCTTTAGCATATTCACATGGCTTTGGTTTCACGGGCGAGTTGTACTTCTGTTGCTTCAACTTCTACTACTTCGGCTTCTCGGTTTTCTACAATTTTGACCTCTTCATCTTCTTTGGTTGCTAATATTTCTGAGCTTTCGCCCATGGATGTCACTAGCAGTTTGGAGTTCATCTCTCCTTCATTCACTATCGTCGGGCTTCTCCATGCCTTGGCTATCGTCAATGAGCTTTGATTCGACGTCGACATGGTTTTGATCTAGAGTTCTATTTCGAGTCTGGCTGTTGTTGCTGCTGGCATCTACTACTAGTATATCCTTCAGTCTCTATTGTGTCCATCCAAGTCCTTAGCGTCTATCTTTGAGTTTGTTTAACCTATACGAGTCCACAAATTCCTTTTGCATGGCAGCAGCTGCTCTTTTTCTCTTTAAGCCTATGTAGATCATAGAAGTCTTTTATAAGGCCGCTATGTTTCTTCTGCACCGCGCCTCTACCGAGTTTCTAGTGCATTGCGCCGTTGTCGTCTCGGGTTTCGATCTATGCTACCATGCTTCTATCCATCTCGGCTTGATTTGCAGCTCTTCTCTATTTGTGTCAACATCATCTTCTTTCTCGTGCTATCGCGGTCGACTTTGCTCTTGATTTCTTAGTCCCTGCACTTTGTGCTTTATGGGCTACCGCACGATTTTGGATGAGATAATTTAATTTTTGGCACATTTTTTAAATGTTGGATGCTACGATGACAAATTGAAGACTAGGATTATAGATTTTGCTTACCTTAGTTTAACTCAAAGTATTACTATACGTGTATAGCACTCTTAATCTGAGAAAGCAACATATCCATATTTTCTAAAGTTCATGAAAACTCCTCACACATGTACATATTTTCAAAAAATTTACCATAGGTAGAGGAGATGAGATTCTACAAACCTATAAAATTTGAAGATCAAAATCAATCATATTTGAAAGTTATGACTAAAAAAAGATAGATTCATGTACAAGCACTAAGTAGCATTTATTAGTCATTTATGTACAAACTCGCTTATATAACTAGAATTTGACTCGATTGGTAAAGCTTTATATAGGTTAGTAATCTATGAATACATCTACAATTTTTTTTTTTGTAGAATAGCATATATATATATATATATAGAGAGAGAGAGAGAGAGAGAGAGAAGCTAATGTGCTCTCAAGAGCACGAGATCCTTTCAGCTCTCATGATGAGTTTTGCGATCTGTGATAAAATGATTCAATCGAATCCATTCATCTTCTTCATCTTGTTGAAATGTAGCTATAGACCAAATTTCGCATTTTTAATTTGTTTAATATTTGTTTTGTATTTTCTAAAATCGTGACAAATTAAAAAATGCTAAATTTGGTCTATAGCTACATTTCAACAAGATGAACAAGATGAACGGTTCGATTGAACATTTTTATCACAGATTTCAAAAATCATCAAGAGCACCTGAGGATCTATGTTTGATCTATGTTTTGCAAAGCAATATAGAGAAAAGCTAATGTGTCTCTATATATATATATGCGTATATATATATATATACTTTTCTACCCAGTGGGTGTAGTTACTCCTTATGCCGTATCTCACAATGCAACTCGCAAAGAGGATATGTACGGGTAGTATACTGAGCATATAAGACTAATTAGATGGTATTTACATTTTTACAGAGGTGGTATGTACATTTTTTAGACATTCCTTTTTATGTTCATATATAAAGGTATTTGTAAAATATGTTAAAACTATGTACTCTTTTGCAATTTTTTTCATATGATTCATCTTAGACTATCTTATATTTAGTATATGAGTGTAACCAAAGTGATAAATGAGTATTTCAAGTTTGTTTAGGTGATATTTCAAATGTGAGAGTAACTACACCTAAAAGATATATATATATATAGATATATATATATATATATGTATATATATATATATATATATATATATATATATATATATATATATATATCAGTCTTGTATAGGCTTTCCTTTTGTACCACTTCCTGTATGTAATACATGGCAGGTCAGTTCGAGTGCATCATTTTCAAAAAGAAAAATTGTCAATCTTGCGATGGGAAGTAAACCAGGAAGATGCACACATGAATAGCTAGAAATTTAATTTCGATGTCCATTTGATCATTTCCTATTCTATTCCATTCCCTTGTCTTGTCTGTTACCTTATGGCAAGTTACAACCCCAAGCCAAGCATGTTCTATTATCACATTCTATCAAAATGCAAACATGCTGCCTTCACAGGACCCAGCGTGCTCAAAAGCTGTGGGGGCAACTACTATAACTCATCCTTGACATTGTCAGCAGCAGGCACTGTTTCGACGTCTGCAATCTGCAGCTTCTCCTTGATGAATCTCAACATGCCCTTTAGGCTCAATTTCTTTGAAACCTTAATCTGCATTTGAATATAGAATACAGTGCAACAATATATCACTAACGTGTGGCGAAGAATAACTTCAGCATGCTTTGCATTTGTCTCAGTAGACATACCGGATTGCTTTTGTCTTCAGCAGGATAAAGCAAGAGTGTTGGGTAATTGTTTACCTGCATGGAAAGGAGGACAGTAAATACTTTGATATATCACTGTGGATTGATTAGATATATCAATTCATTCGGAGATGCTGCAAGGCAAAATACTATGCTTCCAGTTGCAGTAATCAAAGCAAAGTAACTCAAAAACTTTACATCTCTTCTCACAGTAGTTAACTTTAATGAGCATCCTAGTCAGTAATCTCTTATAGTTTTTAAGCTAATCTTCCCAGTAGTAGTCAACATGGGCAATCAGAAGTGGCGGTAAGTCCACCAGAATCACCACCATGTATGTCAGACTGGCAATATTCATGCCTTCTTCAAAACACATTTGAGGTCACGATTTCTTGTGTGTAACTAAACAAATTTCAGTGGTTATAGAATTATAAGGTAGAACCTTAGAGCCATCACATTTCAAGTATTAGAAAGAATCTCAAAGTAAATATTTGATAAGTAACTTAAACACATAATTCCAATACTGGTTAAAGAAAACTGCACTCCAATGGATAAGGCATGAATGTGCCAGGAAATGTATACATTATTTGATACTGCTATTATATGGTAATGCAAAGATTGACTTACCTGCAATTTGGGATGCTCATTCACAGAAGCATCTATGCGTGCAAATTTAAGATTGTCCAAACCACTGAAATGTTTGGCCAACTTCTCAATATTTTTACTTATCGCTTCACAGTCAACACACCAAGGTGCATAAACCTTTGTTTTTTCAAGGTAAAAAAGGAGCATAAGATCTTGGAAAGCACAAAAATATTTTTGAAATGAGAAAGGATGAGAATTGGAGCATAAAAAATATCAGAAAATCGAGAAAAAATCAAATACCTCAAGGAAGACATTTTCAGGACTTTCCAGGACAGAAGAATCAAATGTACGCCCAACAACCTTTTCAACAAGTCCCTTCTGCAAAACATTGTGTCAAGCACACTGATTACACAATTTCAATAAGAAAGAACATGTCTTTCTTTATGGCAAACAGTAACTACTTCATATTTGGATGGAGTCACCAGGCAGTAATCCAAACATTCATCCAGCAATCTCTACTATATAAAGCAAGAGTTTCTTCTTGCGTCACTTTATCAAAATTACCCACCTTTGCCATTGCTCTTTAATTACCCACCTTTGCTACTACTCTTTAATTACCCACCTTTGTCATTGTTAGTGCTCTTTGCAAATAAACTTTTTATCACAAATTGAGTTTCCATTGCAACGCACGGGCACATAGCTATCTATTTTACTATAGACTATTTAGAGCATTTCTTCTTTGACAACTATGCAAATTGTGAAACATTTCAAAACAAATCGATCAGTAAGAATACAAAGATAACGCAAATTTTGAGTCAATGTATCACTGAAAAGTGGCTCCAAACCACACTTGTCAATATTGGATGTTAATTTTCCAACTTACACGTCTTTCCAGTGTTACCGAGCTAATTTTCCTTAAATGTTAATGGAGATTGTTACAGAGCAAAGTTGAACTATATTCATGTCAGAAATAGTATGTGATGCATAAGAGGCTCGGCCTTAACATGTGGTCATTTCTAAGTTAGACTGCTTAGGGAATAGGGAATTCAAATACTGATACATCACACTTAAAAAATTCAAACTTGATCAAAATTTAAAGCTTACTTCTTGTGGTACTGGCTCTGATCGAAAGTATGGAGGGAGTGTACCATCCAGAAGGCCTAAGCAGAACTCCTGTTGTCCAGTACATGATACAATTGAGTAATTTGCCTCAAGTAGCATGACATAAAATCAAAATAAATAACCCAGTACCCGGAGGTTCTTCGCGTTAATATCAGCCTCCATCAGATATTTGGAACCTTTACTGGTATCAAATGCTGTAACCTGTTCAACTTTCTACTTTTAGCAACAACTCTATCATGTCAAATAATACAGAAAATAAATTTTGTAATGATTGTTGACTCATGTCTAGACCAATTAGCACAATGCTCGTCATTGTTAAGGACACAACAATCTATGTAGGTCAATAATTTCACCTCCTCCCAACTTCATCCAACCATCAATCTCATATCCCATTCATAATGCAATAACACATGTGCACGCCTGCATCTACTAGGGAAAAGATATAAAAGATGGAAACTTGATGCCAAAATGAGATTCAGGATACAATGAACTCACAGTAGGTTTTTCCGGTTCAAGGCCATAGAGAGTCAGGAATGGTTTTGCAAGGTTTTCTTCAGCAGTGTCCACATATATAAACATTACCTACAACACCAGGGAGAAAACAGTTTTAGCCATTTAGGTGATGTGAATGTGATAATAGCCAGGACGCAAAATAAAGCTTTTATATTTAGGAAGTGCACACCTTTGTCTTGAATCCTCTGGCAACCTCTTGAAGCATAGATTCAAGATCTTCGAAATCGTAAGCCTCTGCAAAGGTGAAGACCTAGAAAATAAATTGCAAGACAGTAAATAAAACTAGCCATATAACAAGGATCACGAATCCATTGGTAATTTACAGGTAAAACTTAAAAGGCCTTTTGCAGTTGAAAGAAAAATAAACAGTTCCTTTCCACAGCACACACACAAAAAAAAAAAAAAAACACTTTGTGACCCTCAATATTTGATTTAGGGAAGTATACAACGTAAATTGAGAGAATCCCACTAGTTAAAATTTAGAATTACAGTGAGAAAAAGCATTGTGCCAACCTGCAGCTTAATAGGGCTCGCATAAACTTTAGCAGAGTTGAGATCAGTAAACACAGTAATTAGCGGGAACTTATTAAGCTCGACAAACTGTATTATAGCCTTCTCTTCAAATGCTCCATCTGCAAAATGCCGAGTTACTGAATGAACAAACTAAAATTTCTGATTGTTACACTTACAATATTGTATGCCCAACAAATTCTTTTTAACTAATTGTACACCCAATGGATAAATACATGCCACTGCCACTTAAGGAATTGAAACTTAACTAGTATTATCTTTCAGAATTTAATGAGTTCTCTTTAGTAAGTTTTATCTCTGAAAAGGCATGATTATATTCAGAAG
The DNA here is from genome assembly GCA_036346375.1 of Guadua angustifolia. Classification (NCBI taxonomy): domain Eukaryota; kingdom Viridiplantae; phylum Streptophyta; class Magnoliopsida; order Poales; family Poaceae; genus Guadua; species Guadua angustifolia. The sequence continues at coordinate 4,926,725 of CM070510.1, read as the reverse complement.
AGCTTCAGTGCTCCCCCTAGATGTGAAAAGCACAAATCCTTATTTTTGGAATTGTGGTAACAAGGTCTTGTTATGCGATCTTGAAAACATTACTCACCAATTCATGATTTGCAACATCTAAATGAAAAGGAGAAAAAAAAAGAAAAAGAAACATCCAAAAATACGTAAAGGATACTTACCAAACTTTTCAAACTTCTCTGGTTCACTTTTAACAAGGCCCAGGAATTGATCTTCAGATGCAATACCTGGAAAAAGAATTTTGGCCACATTCCTATCATTGGTTTCTACAAATTGAACTTCATTTTCAGTGGTTGCTGCCTTCACAAATTCTTTGTATTCTGCTCCCTGCCAAAAAATGGATATGCATAAACAAAATTAGAATTAAATTCAACAAATCTATGAAATTTATCACTCTAGTTTTTTTTTCTCATTAGAGCAAAGCAGAGCCAGAAGATTATACAATCGCATCTAGCAATTCACGTACCTCGTAATTCTTGAAAAAACCAATAGCAAAAGTCTGGTCCTTTTTCACAAATTCCTCAGCCAAATCCCTGGACTGAAGCCTAATGACAGGCGCGCCAGTCTTCTTACTTACCCAAGTAACTATCGCGTCCCTATCAACAAGAGGGACATAATTCTATTAGTCAATTCGTCGAGCACAATAAAGGCAGCTCCTAGGATGAAAACAAATGGGGATTGCCAGAGTCCTCACTTGGTGTGGAGGCCAGTGTAGGCGTGCTCGGTGCCGTTGACGAAGAGAAGGACGGTGGGGAACCCCTTGACCCCGACGGCGGCGGCTGCCTTGGGGTACCGCTCCCCGTCGAGCTTGGCGAACGCGACGGCGCTCCCCATCGCGCGCAGCGCCGCGGCAGCCTCGGCGAAGCGCGGCATGAGCTGCGCGCTGCGCTCGCACCAGGGCGCGTAGCCCAGGAGCAGCAGCTCCGCGTGCTCCCCCACAGCGCGCCGCGCGTTGTCGTTGTCGAGCACCAGCACCATCGACTGCGCTCGCCGCACCGCCTCCGCGGCCCCTCCGCCGTCGCGCTTCCCTCCCTCCAGCTCCCCGCGCTCCGCCTCCTCGTCGATGGCCAGCAGCTCCTCCAGCACGTCCGAGTCGTCACCGTCGTCGTCCAGGTCGAGCCGCGCCGCCGCCGACACCGCGAGCATGGCGAGCAGAGCCACCACGGCAAGCCGCGCCCTCATCGTGTTCGACCAAATGCCGTCGAGATCTAGAAGATGAGGAGCGCGCGACGCCACGAGGAGAAGAGATCGAAGAAATCCCAAGGATGCAAATGCCGAGCTCGAGTGCGTCAAGCGGTGAGACGGGGAGGGGAGGTGATCGCGGAGACTGACGCGTGGGGCCAAGTGAACGGTGGGACCGCCTGTCAGTGGGACGGAGGCTCGGCCTGGCTAGCGTCGACGACGGGATCGCGATCGCGTAATTAGGATTTAAGCAAAGCTTAGGAGCTGCATTTGCATGTGGTTAGAGGCTGAAGGTCAGCACCTCTCTTCTCTACTCTAGACGGCGGCCAGTTCAGACTGCACGAAGTCAAAGGGTGTTGGATCCGAGGATCGTCGAATTACCGGTTCCGGTAAAAATCCCAGACTACGCCGGGAGACCAGTCAATTCACCAGTTTTCCGGCAGGATCCCGTGAAGCATTACTGATAATCGGTTTGCTACCGCCGGGATTTGGAACCTTTAGGGTAAAAAAAAACGCAACACTACCGAGCAGTGTTTTCCCTTATAATACAAGTTGTATAAATAAAGTAAACGAAAAGACAAGTAATCACTATCTACTTTTCATTCGTGTTTTAATATTTATGCAACTATTAAAAAGAAAAGCATAGGAGCACCTCCCAACACTACCGTACGTACATGAGGATTTATCAACAAAATCGAAGCTCAAACAAATGATTCATATATATTTATGTATGTCGAGATTATTGTTCCTCACCAGCACAGTAAATGCAGAAATTTGCAAGAGCAGCGTTGACTCGTTGATCACAACAGGCGAGCAGCTCAGTCCTGTCAGACCTTGTACACGGCGCAGGCCTTCTTGGAGAACCTGATCGGCTTCGTCTTCTTCGCGTCGACGACGATGGGGCACGTTACGTGCACCTTGTGCGTCACCCTCACGAGCTTGCCGATGACGTAGCCCCGCGAGATCAGGTCGAAGTCCAGCGTCAATGGCACCGACCCACCCGTGCTCGATAGGGATAAGCTGCCTCCCGCGCCGTAGAGGGGGACCTTCTCGCCGTGGATCACCGCCGTCACAACCCGGTGGCTCTTCCTCGGTTGGTAGTACCTGCGGACCTGTCATTGTTGGAGATGTTTACTCCGCGGGCTGTTCTGGAATTTACCGAGCATTCTGAGTCCACCATTAAAGACAAATGTGTATGCTCACAGGTAAACAACATATGCAGAATCGCTGGACCATTTTTCAATGCCTTATTCCCCAACATCTGTAGCTTTCATACTATTTTCTTGTCTAATGCTGAACTTTCATCCCCATCTATGCATTTACCCGCTTCTTTTCCCTTTAGTTATTGTGCATTTTGTCCACTTGGACTCAAAAATACTGCCTTGCCTAGTTGAAATTTGTAGGACCTTTGATACAATTCTTAGTGAAAGAAATGGATAAAAAGAGCCAGGCACATAAGAAAATGTTGCACTAGTTCAGTCTTCACTTGAGTGGTAAAATAGGGAGGGGAAAATAAGAGATTCAGTCATACATGTGGTTTACATTCTTGGTAAGAAGTGAAGTAGTATTATCAGAAATATATAAGGGCAACACTACCAATAAGTTGTCATAAAGAGGCATGGACAAAACTGATAAGTTGTTACAAAAAGGCGAGGACTGTTGATAAGCATACCTGTCCAACTCCAATTGAGATCTCTGAATAGAGCAGACGAATAGGGCCCGAAGTGACATGAATTCCAAACATTGTAGCAGGGTTGTGTACAGCTATGTTCAGAGAGCAGTTCAGTGTGACCAATTTGGTTGGAACCCCACTGTGGTCTGTGCCCTCACCAGCGTAGAAATCATCCATCGCCAAGCTCTGTTCAAAACAAGGTAAAAGAAGATCCTAGTTAGAACAAATTCGATAGAACTGGCAGATTCAGATCTGGGGAACTTGAGAGGGTTGTAAAGAGTGCTAGTGTGAAGTTTACTGTGCCAAACTAGTGCAGGTTATAAATGCACATTAATTATCATAGCAAATTCTTTTTCTAGACAGAGTGAGCAACGGTTAGGAAATATAACTCAGGCAGTCTGACATGCTGAATGCAGTGGCAGCCTACGACATCTCTATCAGAAGCAGAAGAAAAAAGAAATCCTTTTGCCCTGTGGTCATTGTTTTTTATTGTTTCTCTTTTATTTATTTATTTATTTATTACTAACATCCAATGAAATGAAGCTACTTCTGCTGCTTTGATTATTCTCACTTTGCAGTTCTTTCTTTTAACCTACGAGACTTGCATTTTTAATGGTACAAAAACAAATATTTATTAGTTTCTTGTTCAACGCAAGGAACCACAAAGAATAAGCGCAAATTTTAAAGTACCAATGAGTTTATGATTCAATCAAAACAAGCATCAACTGGAGCTGTTGTAACTTCAACCAGCCTGTTGTAACCAAAAGCTTATCTGCCACCAAAATTTACGCCCAATTTTACTGTTGTACTACTAAGAACAACACATAATCACCTCAAAACAACAAAAGAAATACCAACCTTGCAACTCCTAAATCGCAAACTACATTCTTCGCTTATGATTCATTTCGACCACATCATTGTCTAACTAAACCACCAATTAATCAATTCAATAGCTTAACCGTTCTTGCTCTCGCCTACCATTGAAACTGCGAGACATAGGTCAAATTAATTAAGTAATTAACTTTCCAGTTCACAGTATGCGTTGGATATGAGACCAAAGAAGAACGCTTAGTGTTCAAGAAGTAAATTAAGCTCCATATATATATTAATATACCTTGACGATGACATCGGGCTCGTACGGGCGCGCGGCCCCCCAGATGATGAGGCAGAAGACGGTGAAGAGGAGGACGAAGCTGACGAAGCCCAGTATGATCTGGCACCGCCGGGAGAGGCCGCTGTCGCTGGCGAGGTCCTCGTAGGGCCCCTCCTCCTCGATGACGTTGCACTCGGGCCAGCCCTTGTCGTTGAGCGCCTTGCGCTCGCCGCCCTTGCGGCCGCCGTCGCGGAGGTCGCCGGAGAATCGGCTGACGGAGGAGGAGCGCGAGTGGCGGCCGTAGGAGGGGTGCGACGGCGACTCGTTGGGGCTGTTGTACACCGGCGTGGCTTGCATCGACGAGGACTTGCACCCGCCGTCGTGCGACTCGCGCGACGGGCTCTGCACGTAGTAGCCAGGCCGCTTCGGCGACCGCGGCGGCGACGACGGCGCCAGGCTCGTCACGTCCGACTCCGACTTGGCGTGCATCATCTCGCCCTTCCCCTCCTCTCCCTCCCGCAACTCCACTCCAAATCCTACTCAAACCAATACCAAGAAGCCACGCACACGATCAGAAGCAGAACAACCAAACAAACCCGCAAGAACACGCGGTTCTTGCAGCGGGTTTTAGATTCACCAATTACGCCAACCCTCCCAAGGATCGAAACCTCGCGGCGACCTAGCGGAGCCGCACGCACCTGTGGCGAGAGGAGGCGGGAGAGGAGCTAGCCCAGCGAAGCAGCAGCTCGAATGGTGGTGGGCCGGTGGCGCAGGGGAGCCGAGCTCTGGAGTCTGGAGCAGGGGCAGCCACCCCTCCGACTCCGGCCGAGCTCTAAAAGAAGAGCGAGCAGTTACAGCAGTAACGCACTGGAAAGCCCAGGGGCAACCCCCGCGGGATCCCCTGCGCCGGCCCTAGCACGGGCTGGACTCGCAGAACCAATCGTAAGCGGACGCGCGGCGCAGGGTGGGTGAGCGAGCGGTGCTTGGTGTTTGGGGAGGGAGCAGGGGATGGGACTAGCTACGATCTCGCCGCGTCGTGGGATGGTTTATTGGAGTGTCGGCAGCGACGGGGAGGAGAATATGTGTACTCGTATTCGTTCGTATATGCTCCCGTGTACTGTATACTAAACCGCTGTTGTACCACAGTATATTCAGACTTCTTGTGCCTGCCTTGATCGGGAGTGTCCTTACTTTGCATCTTTTTGTCCGTCTACTCCGCGGCAAATACAGGATAAAAATAGAGAAAGTGCTCAAAGTTTAAAATTAATATAAAATGAATTTACTTAATACTAGTCAAGTGTTCATATACCGTAACGGAAACTAATAAATAATCAAATTATGCCACAGTATTTATAAGAAGAAATAAAGTTATACCTTTGAGTTGGCACAGGTGGGAGAAGTGGACAATGCTAGCCAAGGGGTAGGTATGAGCAAAAAAAAAAAAAGAGAGATGCTATTGGTTCTTTTTATCTCGTGACTTATACGTTGGTATGCTGTTTTTCTTACAGAGAATGAGAGGGACGACGGACAGTGGCGGAACTAGAATTTTTTTATTGGGTATGCACACTTCACACGTACAACTCTGTAATCTTTTACAATTATTTTGTAACATCGTAAATCCACACATATATATTTGAAATTTGCTAAAAGCATAATATAAATAGTTCTAAGGTCTTAAAAATTCCAAACTACCAAAATCAAAACCAATTCAATAAATAAATTTAATATATTAAAAAGATGATTTTACATTGACTTTCAAAATTTGGGGTGTAAGCATACCCAAGACTCCCCCTTACCGACGACGGATGACCGCCACTGACTCGAATTTATATATTATTACAGATACATCAAATGATCTCGTGTAATTTAAATTCATACAGTACTGAAAAAAATCACAAAATACAGTAAACTTAGACCATCGCTACTAGAAAGGATTGTCCAAATATCCTTAAATATGCGTGAGTAGTAAAATTTATATGTTTTTCCCTTATGAATCAGACGGTCGTAGTGATTAAACGCGATAATATAAAGATTTGAGTTGACAGAGATTGCCATCGTTTGCTTTCTTGTGACGTTGACATGTTGGACAAGCTGGATGAAAAGGAGATCCGACTATTCCAATTCACGTTGCTTGCATGAAAACGAGCCTAAGAAATAAGTAGTGGTTTGCTTGCAAGAATTCTCAAGCTAATGGAGTTTAAGCTACCTTCTGCTTGGCTATTAATCTCCCCTCTCTTTTAATTTGCTAGTATGTCTCACCTCGCAAGGAACTTCCATTGAGAACCTAGCTTGCACTCTACCGAGATGATCAATGTTGTTCTGTTTGTAGGCTGAGCAACTGCATTGTTATTTATAGAAGTAATTAACCAAATGAGACGCGTGAAATTATGATTTTTGAATGAGATACTTCCAACTTTTTTACATGAGTGAAATCCGTTGTGTTACCAAGCCTTGATCATACATTACCTGGTTGGGTTCGTTTTGGTAAAGTTTTGCCATCGGTGTGTGTCGGTCGGTCAAGGCCGTTTGTACCTTTGTCGATGCCTAACAGGAGGGTTGTGTTGGGCTTGTCTCCGTCGATCCTAAGTACCTTCTTTAGTATGGTACTTAGGTCTGCTCGGATGGCCCTGATTCTAAGAAACGAAAATGGTTCGGATTCTTGGTAGAAACGCTTCGTAGAATCGAATCCGGAGGAACGGTTGTTAGTCGATTCGACCACGGCGCGTAAAAATCGAAACGATTCGCTTAAACGTTCCAGTCTTATTCCGCTTGTTGGATTTATTTGATTCTAGAGAAATATCCAGCCTTCAAGTCACAAACGGGCCTTAGTTTGTGGCATAGCAAAGAAGTGAATGTATATACACTTAGATACGACTAAAGGAATAAAAAGTTTTGCTGAGTGATGAGTAGTTCTCAAATAATGAAGTACACCAATCCATCAAAACGATGAGAACACAACACAAACCGTTTAATATATTTGCCTCAATCTAGCATAATTCTTTAAACCCACCCTTTATTTTCATCTGGCTTGGCTGCTGCTTTTACTCTCTGTATCCCCAAAGTGCTTCGGCTGGTGATAAGTGAAACTTTATTTTCTACATTTTGGTATAAAGTGAGAGTATTTGTTAACTTTGGTATAAAGTGAAACAAGGGACAAGTTAACTGATGCAAAGTGCAATTTGCTTTAATATTAAGCTCAATGTCCTAACACAACTGCATCCCCTGATCAACTCGTTTAATTAACTCATCTAAAAAGGAAAAAATCCTTTCAGCTAAAATAAAGCATGTAACTGTACTTTGGAAGAAACTTGATTGTGTTATCATCTTATGAGTGGCCAACTGAAATGATATGAAAATGTCGGTGTATAATGTGCAGCTAGCTGACGTGAGATGAGACAACAACAGACTTGCTGCTAAATTATGCACGGACAGCAGCACAGAGATTTAAATAATCTCTTCTGAAAAACATAATTATGTGTGGCCGGAAAATGACCAGGCAACTGACCTACATATGGAACCGTCCGTTGCCACGGTTGCGCGGAGACGTTCGAGCTTCAAAGTGACGCGTCGCCTACTGCATGCGCAGAAGAAGAACGAGTATGACGTTCCAACTTCTTCGTCAACCGTCCAATTTTGTTTTTCTTCTTGCAAGTTAGTTTTGCTCATGATATAAAATGAGCACACACGTGTACGGTCAGAAACAGCGCGATTCTACACTACCAAGGGTTATCGAGCCTTTAATCATTTTCTTAGCATGTATAACAGATACACACAATATGTATATATATATGTGTGTGGACTGTGGAGTGTGTGAGTTGTGTATGTCCGCTTTATACTTAAAAAAATATTTGGAACATGGGATGATAGGATTATATACGGGCCATAGTTTTCTCACGACAATATAATGCTCACGTCCAAAGGGCAAATCCGATATTACAATCACGACATGTGCCCATTTGCCAACTTTGATTTCCTACCCTTTTTCAAACAAGGAATTTTACATGAATTTTGGACAAAAAGAAAATACAGTTCATCCAGAATTTCTATGGGATTCTCTTGTTCCAGACAAGGCACAGATAATAACATAATTATGGCGCAGAAATCCTGGAAATTATCACTTCTTTTGTCCGCATTCATCTCAGCCATTGGTTTACGGTATTTCGTTAAGATTGTAAGCATAGAAAAAAAATCCTAGAAATACATATCTTTATCTTTATTTAATATATAAATACAAGTTAGCAGTGATCGTCCGCCTTTCCTCTCTTTAAAAAAGTGCGGACATATAGAACACGGGATAAAAAAAACCAACCATATCTTTTCTTTCCACTCACACCCGCTCCCCTAGTTGGGCCATTACCAACTTCTCTCTCCCAGTGGCAGCTAAAGACTGCAATTTTTTGTAAATATGTAATATGATTTAATTATCAAGTTAAAAATGTATTTTCATTGAAACACCGGGGCACTCGGCTGGTTTCGTTGATTTATGAGTCAAGCTGGCGAGTGTAAATGACGGTTGTGACGTATCACACACTTCATACGTAGGTACATGATTAGTTAGTAATATAATTCAGTATAGCGTCTACCGGGTCCACGTCACCTGATTAGTGGACCATCTGACCTTGATTGCTGTGGTTAACATGTCTGCTGGAACTGATGAGTAATTGGGACGAGTAGTGTAGCCTATCTATGGATCAAGATGCCAAATCTCCAGCCGCCATGGTTTCATTCTACCAACAGAATTCTGTACCCGAGAACTGAGCGTAGCTCACTTGGCTAAGACCATCTCCAAGCGAATCCCAAGGTTTCAATCCCTTCCCAGCCTCTGAAGGGATTCCCTTCCCTTCCCAGCAATACACTCCAACCGATTCCCTTCCCCATTCCCTTCCTTTCCCAGAAATACCTAACTTTTCTTCCTCCCCTCTCATCCAACCCAGCCATTCTATATATTGAGGGGTTGCATTCATCAGGTCAGTCACCCACAAACCATTGCCAACCTCACAATGAGTCGGTTCGATTCTTCCTCAAGTGATGAATATTCCTTTACTGATGATGAAGACTGCCTTATCATGGCAATCGCAGAGGAGGAGGAGGAGATGGAGACGCAACGTAAGAACCGTCGACGGGGATCGGTTCCAGGCCATGCGGTGATAAACCAAGTCACGTTGAAGGGGCGGCAAGGCTTTACGGTGATTACTTGCCGCCTCCCTGTAATGGCCACGATTTTTCAAAGCGGAGGTAAAGAACCGTAGTTCTAGCAAATATGAACGATGTACTTATAAGGTTTCATTATGCCTGTCGCCACAGACGCAGGTTTGGATGAGCCGCCCTATTTTTGCGCATAACGAATACTATTGAAGGACACGACGCTTGGTTCCAAAGAAAGTAGGGATCGGTCCGAAGCTCGGTTGCATCCTCTTCGAAAAGCAATACCGCTCTCCATCGCCTAGCCCACTGGCCCTCGCCGACGCTGTGGACGAGTACCTCCGTATTGAGGAAAGTACGACCATTCTAGCTCTCAAGAAGTTCGTCAAGGCGGTGGTCCAGGTTTTCGGGGAGGAGTATCTCCGATCTCCTAACGCACAAGACATTAGTAGACTCCTAGTTGTTGGTGAGCACGGGGTTTCCAGAATGCTTGGCAAAGACGATCGCATGCATTGGACTGGAAAAATTGCCCGAAAGCATGGCAAGGGGCTTTCACAGGGCATACTCGCAGGCCTTCCATAGTCCTCGAGGCGGTTGCTTTGTACGACCTGTGGATTTGGCATGCTTTTTTCGGGATGCCAGGAAGCATGAACGGTATTAATGTCTTGCACCGTTCTAACATATTTTCTAGGGAAAATGATGGTACAGCTTCAGAGGTAAACTACAATCGCCAATGGCAATCAAGACGACATGGGCTACTACCTCATGGACGGCATTTACCCTAGAGGGCTACCTTCGTTAGGGGATTGCAACGCCGATGGGAAACAAGAGGGTCTACTTCTCGCAGATGCAGGCCGCTGCAAGGAAGGATGTTGAGAGAGCGTTTGGAGTGCTCCAGGCTAGGTTTGCCATTGTAAGGGGCCCCGGCCGATGTTGGCACCAGAGTACGTTGAGGAATATAATGACCGCATGTATCATTCTTCATAACATGATCGTGGAGGACGAGAGGAACGGGCCACCGCAGAAGTTAACTTCGACTATATGGGTACTCCGTCAGGATGACCCAATCGCCGACCGAACGGGTCGGTCTTTGCAATAGAAAGCAACTCAAAGGCGGAGGGATCGCCAACAAGACCATCGGTTGCATCAGATCGGTCGAACACCTTTGGGCACGCAAGACGGGTTAATGCAAGTGTTAGCTATGCTTTCGTGGGATTGTTATGTATCACAATAAGCTATGTTTCCGCTTATGCATTGTTTTGTATCACTGTAATCTATGTTTGCGTGCGAGATTGTTATGAAAGTGCTCAGTAACCTTTCATGTATTAGTCTTGTTAATAATCCATAAAGGTCAACTAGATAAATCAAAATCTCGTTAATAATCCATAAAGGAAAAGACAAAACATGCTTTATTTTCTCCTCAACCATTACTTCAGATAAATCAAAATCAATAAATGTGAACTAGATCTCTAGTTAATAATGCAAAAGAGAATGACCAGATCAACAAAACCTTCTAAACTCATAACCACAACAATCTTTACAAGGTGTTATATACGGAACAGAACAGATGTATTGCAAGTACAAGGTGTTATATACAGAACAGAACAGATAATATCCATACAACCTTCTAAACTCATAACCAGCACTTGTAACACCAATAACTCCTGATTTGGTATAACTAATCTCACCAAGTCAGATTACATATAACATTAAGCGAGCAGCATCATCACAATTAAACTTCATGTCAGCCCAGCCATAAGCAATGAGCTGAAGCAACAAGCCAGGCCATATTAGTCACCACTCTGTCAAGTCAACCTAAGGAAGCTTTGAAACGTCCCAACTTGGACATGTAAGATCCGCCATTTTCATCGGATTTGACCGCGGATCCACCTATTTCCTTGCCTTTTAAGTTTTCCTGAACCACCCCCAAACTAATGCCAACTTCAACCGTGTTTTATTTGACTTTTGCCGCCTACATTCTTCTTCTTCTTCTTCTTGTTTTTCAGACTTGCCATAACCAACGATCGAGAAAACTTGTTCACCAGACTTCCAGAACGGCCACGCATTTTTCAGCACTTGCGCCATCTGCTGTTGTCGGAAGTAAAAAGTAGTCTGTACCAGTACCAAGCAAATGAGTCAGTTTCGGATGCTGTTTTCAGTACCTGTATTTGTATGTGCAAGAGAACAAAATTACAACTCTCAGATAGCACAACAAACCTACTCAATATGAGATGATCAAATATGTCTTCTAATAGCAACAAAATTACTATGTGATGACTATCTGTACCGATGACTGAATTGCTTACCTTCGCAACAAATCCACCACATACAGCTCCCAATACTTAATCAGCTTTCGTGATCTGCGGACTTGGCATGTTTTGGTAATGCCCAACAAGAATCTCCTTTTCAAATGCATGTTTTGCTAATGCCCAACAAGTATCTTCAAGCTGGGTCTTGAAAATTCAACGTGATTGGGTATTACCAACTTGAAGGTACTTGTTGGGCAATAACAAAATATGCTGAATCTCTTCGTGCATGTACGTGTATGGTGTATCTGTCTTCAAGTAGTGATCTGTGGTTGTAGTCTTGTGGACCCTTCCTCTTCTCGCCAAAGAATACAAAGATCTATTTTCCCGCCACCAACCCCGATCTGATTTTCTAGAACTCACAAGTTGTGTTAAATTCATGATGGGAATATGAAGAGGAGAACAGAAAGATTATGGCAGACGACAAATACAGGTTATGAAAATAACCTTTATCCCGAGTACACAGGTAAAGACAGGACAAGTAAATATCATTGTGCTCTCAGAATTAGGGTTTGGGTGAAGATTAGAATCTTCACCACAATTACGAATGGCCTAACAAATTAATTCAGCAAATTAGGCCTCAAACCCTTACCACCTTAATATACACAAAATATTTGACAATTCTGATAGTTGTTAAGAGATTATGTCCAACCAGAGAATCTCAATTTAACACTTGAAGTATTTGCTAATCACAACTATCATAAAGATTCAGATCGGACTGAGAACTTCGTACTCAAACAAGCTAAGCACATATATATGTAGAATGATCAGAATGCAGATATTGAACCGTCAGTCGTGAACAACAATATTTCTCTGTACATTAGTCTACAGTTCAAGGCTAATCCGCAGAACTAACTGTTGTAATCATAGCAGCACCCACATCATCACAGAGCAACAACGAGGCAACACGAGCAGAGAGCAACACGAAAAGAAATAGTCACGGGAGCAAAGACTCAAGCTACTCGGTGGTTCAATTCTCTGGATAGTGGAAGCAACAACAACGACATAGGAGGCAAGACTCGATGTGGAGTCCAGAGGATCCACAGCAGGGTGAAGACCAAGCTGTAATGACCATGAATTTGTCAAAAATATCTTCATCTGAAACAATTTGTACACAACTGAAAGTAATTAGGGCTATACGATTCAAATTGACATGAGGACTAATAGAAATGACTAACCTGTTCGAATGGTAGAGAAAGTGGAGGTTATGAATAAGCACTGTCTAGATGAAAACACCACACAGTAATTGAATAAGCACAATGTAGATTAAAACAGATCATAAAACAACAATTACTGATCAAATAGCAACGTTGTCCCAAACATAGCATAGCCATAAAAGTTGCCCGACATGGCGAGAGTTCCAACAAGACAAGTCTGAAACATAAGGACATAGTTCCAACATTACATAAATAGTTAAGGCCCTCACAAACCTGCGATGACATACGGATTATGGGGAGAGTTTCATTCCCTTTCCCATGAGCCTTCATAATCTCGCTACCGTCGACTCTCATAGTACTTGCGCTAGGCCGCAACTGCACACGCGCTTCAAGTCGATGGTCATAACCCTTTCATTCTCCGCTTCTTCCGACAGGCCAATTTTCTACGTTGTATTTCTACGATAGCCAACACCGACTCATTCATCTTGTCGAAATGCCCAACAGACAAACCAACAGAGGACGACTAGATGCACCACCTCGCTTCTCGGCGCTTTGCCCTCCCGGCCAATTGGCTCGGCCCTCGTCATCGGAAGCTTGCGACGACAAGTCGATGGGATCATTGTCACCACGCCATGCGTTGGACCACTTCCTCCTTGCCGCTTCTTGGGCCATGTGCACTTAACCACTTCGGATGATCACTAGTACCACCCAAAGAATGATGGAACGCGAAAGGCTTGCCTCAAGGTCTTGGTACATAGTTGAGGCTTGTGCCATCTGCTCAAAACGGCAATTTAATTCATGAAATCCAATTCATAATGGGATATCGTACAACTAAGATGCATAACTAATTTTCTGTGTTAGATGAATATTACCTGTCTCGCCAGATTGTACCACTGATGCAAAGCATCGATCCGGTTGAGGTACCGCAAATTTGCTCACGATTTCATTTATCAACGCCTGATGGTTAACCATTGCCTTCACGGACCTTGCATTAAATTATGCGGTCTTGTGAGCATTGAAATATTCCGCAATTCGGTCCAAGAGCTCTCGACGATTGGTCCTTCCCAACAATGGGGTCTAGGCTCACATTCAACCAAAGTGAGACAAGCACGTTATCCTCTTCAAGACTCCATTTTGCCCGATCTGTTTTTGGGGCTTGTTTTTGCCCTTCGGCTACCCGCCGCCCTAGACCTTTCTTCGTCGAATTGGCAATCACGGGCCCCATGTTTGTACCATGCCCTCCATTGGGAGCGACCACATCGCGTCAACTCGGCCATAGTCCGATCGAATCTCCCCTCATTGAAATGTGTTCACCTCGATGGTGATGTCGGCCAAGGGAGCTCAATTGAGTCGTCGTCAGAGGAAATTGTGGCCACAATGGATCCATTGGTTCGTCCTTCCTAAAATTAGCCAACGAGTGAGTACATGAAAGAGTTGTATGTCATGAATGTTCATATCCAATTCACGTGCCCAAAAGAGGTGAAATACATTGCATCCAACGGTTTAACAGATGTAAAAGGTTGCGACGTAAATAGCACGAGTTAAATAAATGGCTTTATGCTCAAACCGACAAGGTTCATAAGTACGGACCTTTACTACATTACCATAATCAGTCCAACCTCCTCGCTCGAGATGCTTACCATTATGAAAGCATATACATTACAATGACGTATGTAGAATCGAATACAAAAGACAATATACTCTTAGACCCCACATTACATGTAGGTCGCGCCACTTAACGATCGGACTCAGCAGCATCAATCGCTAATTGGGGATGAGTTTCGCTATCTTCATCCGAAAGTGATCTATGGTAGCCTCTTGACCGCCCGCAGCTCGCACTTCCTACGTCACACTGGCCGGAGGTGGTATCTCAAATTCTAGCGTACAACGACATATCTCCTTCCGGGCTTCTCCGCTATGGCCTCGACATGTACCAAGTTGCACATGTTTAGGTCGACGGCCCAACTAGCATCACTCGACCGGTTATCCCGAACCACCTTCAAGAGGTCTTCGCCCTTCATGCCGAAAGCATATCTCGCATCTTCGAGATGACCGTCCAAGTCTCGGGCCTCCATCTAAAAAACGACATCAACACGAACAGGAGGGTTCATTTCATGTCCGTTGAACTACTATATACTTGACAGACCTAAAGCGGGATGATGCTCATCCCGTGCTACAAACTTTTTCGACTGCTTTCGGATTGTTGGAAAAGATGCGATAATAAGAGCAACTTTTTATTAGTTCTTCCATATAATACTATGAGCAAAACAACATGATTCACGATCATCCAAAATGACAGATATGGCAATAGATGACAAGAAAAAAGACTATGTGATTCATATATTGAATCATGATCCACTATGGCAAAATGAAGGTACTTAACTCATTATTACTCGATTATTGGGTTAGAAAGAAGATTAGAATCTTCACTTCAATCACAAATGGGCTTGACAATTTAATTTAATGAACTAGACCTTGAACTCTTACCACCTTAGCATGTGCAGGAATATGTAAATGTACATTTCACTATTATGACATTAATTCATGTAAAGTTCAAGAAGTGCCAACATATCATGAGACCATAAAGACAACACCAGAATGATAGAATATGAACCGACAGATCAGAAAACGATCAGATCAGGATCAACCACACTATCTAACCGAACCAAAAGGAAGAAATGTGCCCAAAGAACTAAGTCTGTGATGTGTTCAAATGAATAATTATCCTTCTTATGAACCGAACCAACAGAACATACAACAGAGATGTCATATCGATAGAGTAAATCACGACCATTTCATTATCACAAATTAGCAAGAACGGTGAAATGAATCTACAATATGAAACATGCAATTCTATCGCTTCAAGGTCTACTTCATGCAATTAAATGTCATATTCATTAATTAACCCAATGTCACTCTCTTACTTTCCCATTCTGATTTGTTGTTCAGATCGCGTGAGGAGAAGAGGAGCCCAGGAGGGCTCGGCAGACACGCCTAGCCTCGCCAGCGCTTACGCTGAACCTCCGCCGCCACTGCCCTCCACCGTCTCTTTCAAGGCGGCCCCTCCGCTAACCTCGAGAAGCTCGGAGATGGCACCTGGCTGTCCGCCGACGAGGCATGGTGCCGGGAGACAGTGCCTCGGATGATGGTTTCATTTTCCTGCACTTCAACTTCCTCATTCAGATCAATAATTGTATGCTTGCTTGATAAATTTGAATCTTTTCCTTTGCTTGATGTAGCACAAAACCCCTGTGCAGTTGAAGTTGCACATATCTCTTGAAGATCTGGCCAACTAGGCCACACTTTATCACGATATTCTTGAACTGTATTGTCTTTCTGCAATGTGTTAATATTTTGGTTAAAATTATGCACTGAACTTTGGAATCTAACAAAGAGACATAATATAAAATTACTTCAGGATATTGTAGTTCAAGTTTGATATAACGTACCAAAATAAGCTCCTCCCATTTGTCATTACAAGCTTTGATCATTTTGTCATCATCATCCCAACCAAATCCAGTGTGCTTAAGAAGTTTGTTCATGGTAGCATAGCAGGTCCTGAAGTACTTATGTCGATTCTTCAATTGTTGTAGTTCAAGTTTGTCGACTCTTGCATCATTGAAAGCAGCTAAGATTTCACGCCATGCTGCCTTTTTGTAGGAGGTGCCTTCTTTTCCACCATTGAGGGCTTGATCCTTCAGGATGTTGAGGAGGGTTTTGTCCTCGCTAGATTTCCAGGTATGCCTCTTTATGCTAACTTTGTCTCAGATATTCTCGCTTAATTTTTTGTCCACATGGCCCTCCATATGTTTCTAAAAGGAACTGATATAACAAGCTGATCAATTGTGCAGATCCTATAAAACTTACACACTAGTATCTGTATGAGGCCAATGCAAATGTATACAAGTAATCTAGGAAACACAAGTACAAGTATCTGTATGAGGCCAAGTCATCGGGTCAGAAAAAGGGCTAGATTTCCAGAGTGTTCTGGCACAAAAAGAGTAATTATGCATATGATTTACATGTAGTATCAAGCAAGTTAATTAGTAATTACTGCAATACTTGGTCGCCTGCACCTACTACCTAGTTTCCTTTTTGAAGGTGCCTTGCGTATTTTTATGAGAATACTGTGTCAGGGTCAATTCTTGTTCCAAGTAGAATCTCTCTCTCGCATAAACTTCGTTGTGAACCAGCAAGCAAAGATTAAGGCCAACTGGCTTCCAACCCATCCTGCACCTACTAGCTAGTTTCCTATTTGAAGGTGCCTTGCGTATTTTACTGAGCTAACTTCTGTGTAAAATCTTGTTATTTATTTGTTCGATGTTAGCATTCTTAAACAAGTGATAACACCTATTAACAATATGTGCCCTAACTGAAATGCAGATTCGCTGCTCAACGTTGAGAATAGTCTCTTGTAGAACAATTGTAGTTCGGAATAGCAACGAATTTGATTCGTTTGTTAGTTTCTTATTTCCTAGATTTCTAATGTTATGGAGATTGTGGGGTTCCCATCTAAATAGGTATCATTACTTGGTAATGAATCTACACATAGATTATTTCAATCATGTTTCGTGATCAATAACTTAGTGATTGGGACACAAAACCACTTACTAAAGCATCGGCCGTTCCTTGTTATTTGATCTCTATGCAGCAACTTGTGAGATGTTTTATCTATCAAAGAAGATCCCATGGATTGGCATTTACTAGTTGAATTGAGGGCATCGGAAGACGATGTTACCTCTCAATTGATTACGGAGACTTCACACCAAATGGCGGTGGCCAATGATCCTCTCCGATCTTGATTAATTAGGCGCTAGTTGATCTCCGATCCTCTCCGATCTTGATTAATTAGACGCTAGTTGATCTCCTTTATATGCGGCAAGAGCTTCGCGAAAAGCATTGTATGGGCAAAAATATTCCGCCTCTTTCGCTGGGATTGTGTGTAATCGTGTGAACTAGATCTCTAGTTAATAATGCAAAAGAGAATGACCAGATCAACAAAACCTTCTAAACTCATAACCACAACAATCTTTACAAGGTGTTATATACGAATGTAATGTATGTATTGCAAGTACAAGGTGTTATATACGTAATGTAACGATAATATCCATACAACCTTCTAAACTCATAACCAGACTTGTAACACCAATAACTCTGATCGGGTATAACTAATCGACCAAGTCGATTACATATAACATTAAGCGAGCAGCATCATCACAATTAAACTTCATGTCAGCCCAGCCATAAGCAATGAGCTGAAGCAACAAGCCAGGCCATATTAGTCACCACTCTGTCAAGTCAACCTAAGGAAGCTTTGAAACGTCCCAACTTGGACATGTAAGATCCGCCAGTTTTTCATCGGATTTGACCGGCGGATCCACCTATTTCCTTGCCTTTTAAGTTTTCCTGAACCACCCCCCAAACTAATGCCAACTTCAACCGTGTTTTATTTGACTTTTGCCGCCTACATTCTTCTTCTTCTTCTTCTTGTTTTTCAGCACTTGCCATAACCAACGCATCAGGAAAACTTGTTCACCAGACTTCCAGAACGGCCACGCATTTTTCAGCACTTGCGCCATCTGCTGTTGTCGGAAGTAAAAAGTAGTCTGCATCAGAAGACCAAGCAAATGAGTCGGGCGGATGTTGTTTTCAAGATCAGATTTGTATGTGCAAGAGAACAAAATTACAACTCTCGATAGCACAACAAACCTACTCAATATGAGATGATCAAATATGTCTTCTAATAGCAACAAAATTACTATGTGATGACTATCTGTACCGATGACTGAATTGCTTACCTTCGCAACAAATCCACCACATACAGCTCCCAATACTTAATCAGCTTTCGTGATCTGCGGACTTGGCATGTTTTGGTAATGCCCAACAAGAATCTCCTTTTCAAATGCATGTTTTGCTAATGCCCAACAAGTATCTTCAAGCTGGGTCTTGAAAATTCAACGTGATTGGGTATTACCAACTTGAAGGTACTTGTTGGGCAATAACAAAATATGCTGAATCTCTTCGTGCATGTACGTGTATGGTGTATCTGTCTTCAAGTAGTGATCTGTGGTTGTAGTCTTGTGGACTGCCTTCCTCTTCCTGCCAGCAATACAAAGATCTATTTTCCTGCCACCAACCCTGATCTGATTTTCTAGAACTCACAAGTTGTGTTAAATTCATGATGGGAATATGAAGAGGAGAACAGAAAGATTATGGCAGACGACAAATACAGGTTATGAAAATAACCTTTATCCCGAGTACACAGGTAAAGACAGGACAAGTAAATATCATTGTGCTCTCAGAATTAGGGTTTGGGTGAAGATTAGAATCTTCACCACAATTACGAATGGCCTAACAAATTAATTCAAAGAAATTAGGCCTCAAACCCTTACCACCTTAATATACACAAAATATTTGACAATTCTGATAGTTGTTAAGAGATTATGTCCAACCAGAGAATCTCAATTTAACACTTGAAGTATTTGCTAATCACAACTATCATAAAGATTCAGATCGGACTGAGAACTTCGTACTCAAACAAGCTAAGCACATATATATGTAGAATGATCAGAATGCAGATATTGAACCAGAAGCTGTGAACAACAATATTTCTCTGTACATTAGTCTACAGTTCAAGGCTAATCCGCAGAACTAACTGTTGTAATCATAGCAGCACCCACATCATCACAGAGCAACAACGAGGCAACACGAAAGCGAGAGCAACACGAGAAAGAAATAGTCACTATGAGCAAAGACTCGGCTACTCGGTGGTTCGAATTGTTGGATAGTGGAAGCAACAACAAACACATAGGGAGGCAAGATTCGGATGTGGAGTCCAGAGGATCCACAAACAGGTGAAGACCAAGTCTGTAATGACCATGAATTTGTCAAAAATATCTTCATCTAAAACAATTTGTACACAACCGAAAGTAATTAGGGCTATACGATTCAAATTGACATGAGGACTAATAGAAATGACTAACCTATTCAATGGTAGAGAAAGTGGAGGTTATGAATAAGCACTGTCTAGATGAAAACACCACACAGTAATTGAATAAGCACAATGTAGATTAAAACAGATCATAAAACAACAATTACTGATCAAATAGCAACGTTGTCCCAAACATAGCATAGCCATAAAAGTTGCCCGACATGGCGAGAGTTCCAACAAGACAAGTCTGAAACATAAGGACATAGTTCCAACATTACATAAATAGTTAAGGCCCCCTCACAAACTGCGATGACATACGGATTATGGGGAGAGTTTCATTCCCTTTCCTGAGCCTTCATAATCTCGCTACCGTCGACTCTCATAGTACTTCAAGGCAATAACTGGTACACGCGCTCAAGTCGATGGTCATAACCCTTTCATTCTCCGCTTCTTCCGACAGGCCAATTTTCACGTTGTATTTCTACGATAGCCGACACGACTCATTCATCTTGTCGAAATGCCCAACAGACAAACCAACAGAGGACGACTAGATGCACCACTCGCTTCTCGCCGCTTTTGTACCTCCCGCCAATTGGCACGGCCCTCGTCATCGGAAGCTTGCACGACAAGTCGATGGGACTCGCTGTTCGCCACGCCATGCGTTGGACCACTTCCTCCTGTTTTACGCTTCTTGTGGGCCATGTGCGATTTACCACTTCGGATGATCACTAGTACCACCCAAAGAATGATGGAACGCGAAAGGCTTGCCTCAAGGTCTTGGTACATAGTTGAGGCTTGTGCCATCTGCTCAAACGGCAATTTAATTCATGAAATCCAATTCATAATGGGATATCGTACAACTAAGATGCATAACTAATTTTACAGTTAGATGAATATTACCTGTCTCGCTTCGGTTGTACCACTGATGCAAAGCATCGGTCCGGTTGAGGTACCGGCAAATTTGCTCACAACCTCATTTATCAACGCCTGGGTTAACCATTGCCTTCACGGACCTTGCATTAAATTAGCGGTCTTGTGAGCATTGAAATATTCCGCATTTGGTCCAGAGCTCTCGACGATTGGTCCTTCCCAACAATGGGGTCTAGGCTCACATTCAACCAAAGTGGAGACAAGCACGTTATCCTCTTCAAGACTCCATTTTGCCCGATCTGTTTTTGGGGCTTGTTTTTGCCCTTCGCGCTACCTCGCTGCCCTAGGACGGCCTTTCGTCGAATTGGCAATCACGGGCCCCATGTTTGTACCATGCCCTCCATTGGGAGCGACCACCGCGTCAACTCGGCCATAGTCCGATCGAATCTCCCCGCCGAAATGTGGTTCACCGATGGTGATGTCGGCCAAGGGAGCTCAATTGAGTCGTCCTGTAGGAAATTCGTGTACAATGGATCCATTGGTTCGTCCTTCCTAAAATTAGCCAACGAGTGAGTACATGAAAGAGTTGTATGTCATGAATGTTCATATCCAATTCACAGGCCCAAAAAGAGGTGAAATACATTGCATCCAACGGTTTAACACAGATGTAAAAGGTTGCGACGTAAATAGCACGAGTTTAAATAAATCGGTTTATGCTCAAACCGACAAGGTTCATAGTACGGACCTTTACTACATTACCATAATCAGTCCAACCTCCTGCCGAGATGCTTACCATTATGAAAGCATATACATTACAATGACAGGCAAAGAATCGAATACAAAAGACAATACAGTCTTAGACCCCACATTACATGTAGGTCAAAGTGCCACTTAACGATCGGACTCAACAGCACCAATCGCTAATTGGGGATGAGTTCTCGCTATCTTCATCCGAGTGATCTATGGTAGCCTCTTGACCGCCTCAGCTTCTGACTTCCTACGCCGCCACCGCCGGAGGTGGTATCTCAAATTCTAGCGTACAACGACATCTCCTTCGCCTCCGCTATGGCCTCGACATGTACCAAAGGCCATGTTTAGGTCGACGCCCAACTAGCATCACTGCGACCGGTTATCCCGAACCACCTTCAAGAGGTCTTCGCCCTTGCGCCGAGCATATCTCGCATCTTCGAGATGACCGTCCAAGTCTCTGGCCTCCATCTAAAACGACATCAACACGAACAGGAGGGTTCAAACCTCATGTCCTGTTGAACTACTATATACTTGACAGACCTAAAGCGGGATGATGCTCATCCTGCTTACAAACTTTTCGATCAAGTCGATTGTTGGAAAAGATGCGATAATAAGAGCAACTTTTATTAGTTCTTCCATATAATACTATGAGCAAAACAACATGATTCACGATCATCCAAATGATGATATGGCAATAGATGACAAGAAAACAAGACTATGTGATTCATATATTGAATCATGATCCACTATGGCAAAATGAAGGTACTTAACTGCATTACTCTCAGATTATTGGGTTAGAAAGAAGATTAGAATCTTCACTTCAATCACAAATGGGCTTGACAATTTAATTTAATGAACTAGACCTTGAACTCTTACCACCTTAGCATGTGCGTGAATATGTAAATGTACATTTCACTATTATGACATTAATTCATGTAAAGTTCAAAGAAGTGCCAACATATCATGAGACCATAAAGACAACACCGAATGATAGAATATGAACCGACAGATCAGAAAACGATCGATCAAGATCAACCACACTATCTAACCGAACCAAAAGGAAGAAATGTGCCCAGCAACTAAGTCTGTGTGATGTGTTCAAATGAATAATTATCCTTCTTTATGAACCGAACCAACAGGAACATACAGAGATGTCATACTGATAGAGTAAATCACGACCATTTCATTATCACAAATTAGCAAGAACGGTGAAATGAATCTACAATATGAAACATGCAATTCTATCAGTTCAAGGTCTACTTCATGCAATTAAATGTCATATTCATTAATTAACCCAATGTCATCACCGAGTAATACCTCCCTCCACCAATGAGAATCATTGCAAGATCTCGAGAAAACTTACAATGTAACAAAGACTCAAGTTGTTCAAGAAGAGCGGCTAGGCACAATAACAATAGCATCATGCATGCCAAGCATTAACAGATCTTCATTTCACTATATATGAGGGCGCTTCATTTCACTACACTAAAAACAAACATGATATAGATACAAGTGTAATTCAAAGATTCGTTATATATGACAAAGACAGATCAAAACCAATACAGGAGCATTCAGATCCGGCATCTTGAACTATCGAAAGGTATGATGATCGCAATTTACAATTTTATGGTACAAATAGGACAAGCCATTCACTTTTAGTTGGGGATACGATGGCCATTTCAATCTGGCGATTCAATTTGGGTTTTCATTATTCACGACATCACTGGGATTTGGAATACTGAATAGGGTTTCCTTTTGCTTCTGTGATTCAAGTTTTCCGAAAGGTTGCAGTCGGTATTTGTTTGGCGCAGAAGATGTAAACCCTAATCCGCATCTCCCAAATCCCACGAATCACTCCAAACAAAACGAAACCCTAATCCGCATCTCCCAGATCCCATCAGTACAACAACCCAAGACGAAACCCAACTCCAAATCGCTCCCAACCGTAGTTCGCTATACCCATTGCAACGAGGTCATCACAGAGCAACCCAACAGGATCCGGGTGAAAGAGGTGTACCGCCACGGAGATGCTGGGCTGGATCGTCGTCTGTCATACCGCTCGCAGATGCGCTGTGGTGAGGTCCTATGCCGCCGCTGCTCCTTCACACTCAGTTTTCGCCATGGCAAAGACTAATCTCCGGATCCGAGCGAACGCGACAATGACATCATTGGTACTCAATACTGCGGACGACGCCAAGGATCGGAGACAGAACCGGCCATGGGGATTCTCTCCTATCCCATGGTTCTCCCGTCCCGAAGGACTTCGGTTGAGCGCCGCTGCGTTCCTCGGCCGCTTTCCCATCGCGAAGGGATTAGGAACCGGACGGACTCGCTTGGAGATGGTCTAAGGCGCCACCTCGCGAAGGTTATATGTGCGGCTCAAAGAAGATAGCATATATCTGCACTCTAAAGATTCTGTAGCCTTAAAAAATTGCCTTGCATATATAACAGACGCGTAGTGATGCGGCCGTCCTTGTACATCTAAAACGTAATTCGCACCGATTTACCGCGAAAATGGAACAAAAATCATCAAAAATCAAAAGGTTTCAAAATCAAACAATTTGGCAAAAAAATTAAAAATCGATCGGTTTTCTCGAAAATCAGTCAATCAATTTTCAACAAAAATCGACGTGCAAGTTGAAAGTTTGTTGCAGCCGATTTTTTTAAGCGATTTTCGTCGATTTTTATCGAAAATCACTCAATTTTCACTGATTTTCAACCGGTTTACGTGACATAAATTTTTTAAATTTTTTGATTTTTTTAAATTTGACCGATTTATTGATCGGTTTAAAGTTTCAAACCGACTCGATACAATCGATTTTCGTTGATTTTGTTAACCCTAGTCACCATCCCCTTCGACAGTAGACATGGGTCTCATTTCCTCAAAACCTTGTCAGAGAGATGCTTTTCCTCTCAGCCTCTGTCCTCTCAAATTGTGAAACGCGTACGGCTTTATTTCATATTTGTCTAACTGACAATTATCAAGGTATACAAAGTACGAATTAGGTCATGATGAAATGGGGCTAGTTCCAGTCATCTTCAACAGAACGCAATCCAAAAGGAGATAATTTATTAGGGAGCATGGCACTTCATGAAGTATGGTAGAAGGTGAGCTGCCATTTGGTAGACATTCATCCAGAACTCATAACAGGAAGAGATCAAACCAATCACTTGCTTCCTTCACCATGTTTGCTGTCATTTGGTGGCCAATTCCTGGCTCTGCAATAAACTGAACATTAAAGACAAAATGTTAGTAAATCGAAGCCACCTTTTGTTAAGCCTATTTAAGTTTAGTGTTATTTTTAGGTCAACACAAGGGTAATATACTAATATGAAATGCAAATATGCAAGAGAGAAGGCATTGAGCTAAGATACCTCATCAGAGACAATGGTTACTATTCGCTCCATCTAAATATTTTCCTTGGCATATAGACCAAAGAGATATTGAAAATGACTAGAGTACCCCTAATTATTATCTCTAAATACTATATTTAATGCACGTATGTAGAGAATATCAAGTAAATCTGGATATTTAATTGGGGTATAAAAGGAACATCACATTGATATTCGCATTGGAACATAAAATACACTCTATATTTATGGACAGACCATTAAAAATACGTTCTATAAACTTGGACAAAGGGAGTAGATTAGTACAGTATTGAATCCCCACCCCCTCCTAGTATGTGAGCGCCAAGACACCACAGTCCCACATGAAGCATTTAACACACACAAAAGGCGATCTTCAAAATGAAAAACACATAAAGAAGTCCAGTTCTCCAGCAGGATTCCTAAAACAGCTAGTGGACCAGACATAGCTGGCGGTCAGCACTACTTCTCTGTCGGTTACCAGCAGTAGTCGGTTCTCTTCTGAGCCGAGACATTATTTCAAAGAATATGCTGACTTGAATACATAATATAGGAAAAGCCCAAAAGGCAGAATTTTTGTCTGAACAAGCACCGACATCCTTCCATGTAACGCAGCAAATAAACAATTTGAATGCATAATACTTGTTCTGGGGGAAGTTTTATCATCTTTTTCTTCTTGGATAACGTTTGGTTTGGAATCATATTAAGTCTGTTGCAACTCTTGCTCTAGCCCAAAACTGTACTTCAAGATAAGAACAGTGTACAAGATAAGAACAGTGTTACTGGTCCACTCAAACTCTCTCCATGATTAAGATTTCGTTGATGAAAAATAGCAACAGTTTATGTAAAAGAAGAATGATAGCATAGTAACTACCTATAATGTTTAGCCTGTCTATAGGCTGGAGAAAACTTTATTTTAACATCTGTATGACTGTATGTTCCTAACCATCACCCATTTGTATAACTGGTATCTTCTAACAAGGTTAGATTCTTGGTTTGTTAGGTAGCTCTTATGATTTTTAATTCTTAAAGCATTGTGCTATTTCACATTTAACATTTGGATAGAGTATATTCTTGTAAATTGGATTAAACTTTCCTGAGGAAAAAAATTGTATTTAAAATTGTACCGAACCAATTGAAATTATAATGCCAAAATTTCAGGATATCTGAATATTTTACATTGTAGGAATGAAGTCTTTTCTTTTTCTAGGATCGTATGATGGTTTGTTCTCTTAAGCACCAGCCATATTGAGCTAGAGATTAAACTCAGAAGAAATAACAATTTGATTTTTCAGGAGAAAAGACTTTGAAGTTTGAAATGCCAACTTAACAAATTTGCAAGCATATTGTTCTATAGCAGATTCATAGTACCAATTGTAATGTTCACTAACAAGTTTAGACGTTTACACCGACAAAGATGAACACAAGTTTGATAAGTATTAAATCAAGCATTATTTTGAAATCAAATTTCATCTTCACAGGTTCTAATTAATAATTAATACGAGTTCATGTGTGTGATATCAAAAGAAGAGGAAAAAGCAGTTAGTTTGGATGTTACCATGAACTTCTCCGCAGAACCAGCTTCCTCATAAGCCCTAGAAGCCATGGAAGCAGGTCCTTGTATACCAGGGATTGGGCATCGAGGGTCTTCAGCACCTGCACAGCAAAAGAAGCTCAAGCAGCAGAAAATATGCTGAACTAACATTACTTCGTTGAACTACAGTACTGGCTCAACCACAAAACCAAAATATATATTGCAGACTGAAGGTCCCAACCCTTACAAGAACAGGCACTCGTTGAATGCATAGAAGAGAAAAGTGATACACTGTTTTATAAGGGGGGTTATGCAACAAGTACTGAACAGAACAGAAGCATTCAATCAGAAATATGATTGGTTTTACCATTCACTATGAGGAGCGGCCGGGGTGCAATCAGAGGAATTGAATAAGGCGCATCAAACTGCTCGGCCAGGCCAGGTGCTATCTTGTCCCAAACCTGGTAAAAATATGTTAATACACACTGATGAAACATTCATAAAGGACTCATCAGATATAAAGGTCAAATAAATCAAATAGTCACCTTTTCTACAACCTCTGTATCTATTTCACTCTTCCCTAAATCAATTCTTGCTTCTATAACAAACAAATAAGAACAAAACAATATCAATATTTACATGCAAATGTTCTGAATTGATAGAATATGTTTCAGTTCATCAGTTGTGATCTATTTATTTCAATGGCACAAGCCCAAC
Organism: Guadua angustifolia; assembly: GCA_036346375.1. NCBI lineage: Eukaryota > Viridiplantae > Streptophyta > Magnoliopsida > Poales > Poaceae > Guadua > Guadua angustifolia. The sequence goes on along the minus strand of CM070510.1, from coordinate 4,899,984 downwards.
ATTCGAATAGGATACAAGAGATGATGCATGGTGTCTCACCTTCAAATAGAGGCTTAATACTACCAACTCTAGCTTGCCACATGTTATTATCTATGGCCCATCGAAATCCCTATAGTCATCACAAAGAGTACAGCTTTATAAAGAACAAATCACAAAACTATGTGCATCCATGTCGATAAATTTGTGCTGTGTACCTGAACACCAATTACAGGGACAACAACACTATACCGTGTATCCGCAAAAGCAGCAAACCATGCATGCATTCCTGTATGCATTTCAATTAAAAGGGTGAAGTTTTTGAAAGTGATATCCATGTGTTAATTCAATATCATGATGCCACCATGATCTACAATACCTCCAAGTGATTCACCAGTAATCCCAATCCTAGAGGGATCAACATCCTCCCTTGCACTGAGATGATCTCCAAGCTTTATCAAGTCCCACACCTGCAGATGTCCCCTACTGAGAAAAAGATCTACAGTAAAATCAAAAGCCTAACACATTTCAAAGTATGATGTGTCTGATCGTAACAACATAGGGGACAGTCGTATTGAGAGAACCGAACCAAAAGGACAAATCCTGAATTCAAGGGCTAATCCAGCGAGTGTGTATAGAATGGGCTAACGCCAATATCAGTGATTTTCAACCTATGAACATAGCTCAAGAGGGGAGCCCACCAGGCATGGTATTAGCCCAACTAAAGTCACATCTTATAGATGTGATTTTGAATTTTTTGGGTACAGAACCATTCATTTATTTCAAAAATATATTATTTAATGGTCAAATTGAATGACACAACAAGGAACAACAGATTTATTGTAACAGGTGGCAATAACATATGGTACCGTGTCAAAAACAAAGGGCATTGTATCCCCATTCCTCCAAGCTGACTTCAGTGCCTGAGTTTAAACCATGAAAGTAGAGATGATCAAGTCAAATAAAATTCATGGATACTACAATTGCCAAATATTTCATGAAATCAGAAGCACATAAAAAGGGTCTTAAGTAGATTACATCTATGTAAGTAGTCTTATTGCTGGCTCTTTCACCATGATAGCGAGAATCAATGGCAACAGAAATGTAACCCCTGGAGGCATATGCCTGCAAATGTGTAAGCATCAAGTTAAAAACAGTAATTAGTGTGTTACACATTGATGTGCATTGCACAGCAGCAGAGTAAAAATCAGAGGCTATTTTACCTCAAGCAGCGGACGCAGCCATTCTTTGCATTTGTAAGAGCTATGCAATAAAACAATAACTGGTTTTCTTTTAGGGGAAGTGTCATTAAGTCTCAGTAGAAGTACAGGTACACGTCCCTGTTCATCTGACTGTTCACAAAAGTAACAACAAATTCTACTTTTTAGGAAATGAGAGGACAAATAAATCAAGTGTGCGTTGACTCTAGATTTATATAATGTAGGTGCATAAGAGTGCATGTGAGCCTGGATCTCAGAACCAAAAACAATACCAAGTTACCAACTATCAAGCTCTCCCACGAGTGGGTCTTCCAGACAGATGGTTCTGAGTGGAGAAATGGAGGCAATTTGCTGCGATAACCTCATGCCTTTCATCAGTATTATCCCATCAAAGTTGATCCCAAAAGGTCCAACTCAAGGTAATATCTAATACCATTAATCTATCTATGGTAAGCACACTGACAATAATATTAAGCATATAAATGTCAGTTACATGTAACAGCCACATCTGCACTAAAGGGAAAAGGCACACTATTATTGCTCTTCAACTACCTTCTGAGTCCGCTCAAATGTAATTGGTTTCCATCCATAGGTCTCAATTTTCATTGCAAAGAAACAGTCAAAGCACAGTGCAACAAAATAACAATCGATAGAATAGCATGGTTACATACCTCGGTAATCAAGTAGAAATTTTCTTCAACCAGCTTCTCCTTGAAGTTCTCCACCACCTTCCTCGGGCACGACTCCATCGCCTGAAAATTTCCAAACACGTCTAACAATCAACACCAATCACCTCGGTCTTACACAAGATCTTTGTTCCTATCAAGGATCCTGACCTCCCTGGACCCCAGAGGCCCGTTCCCTTGGTACAGCGGGTCCTTCACCGGAACCCCTTGCTCCACCGAGAGCGGCACTGGCGCGAACAAATCCAAAGCCAGGCATTGATCAGCACACTCGAAACAGTATCGATTTCACATATGAGACATCCTTTGAACAATCTAGCCAAAGCATGTACAGTAATAACCAGGCATACAGCTGGTGCATCTCAAATCCAAGTTCTAAATTTGTATCCAAACGAATCACGCTTCATGCTTGCAAATTTCTCTTCTGAACAATCAAACTCCCAACTCAAACTTCAGACTCCCACGCTGCAATTTTGCAACTTCGCTTACGCAACTCCACACACACGAACGATAGAGAGAGGGGGATGAGGCTGACCTTGGAGGTCGCGGCGGCGGCTGAGCAAGACCTGGATATACTCCGACCTGAGATCGGCGGCGGCGGTGGAGGCCATTTTTCTCCCCTCGCCGGCTGCGACCGCGACCCTGGTGCTATCGGAGCTGGAGATGCGTGTGGACTTGGATGAGGTGCGGCCGAGCTCCACGAGGGGCTTCAAGTGGCCGCTTCCGCTCGCCCGCAGGTGCTGCTCCCTCCTCGTCACGGGCGGCACGTGCGCGGCGCGGCCAGCGGCGGGGCACGCGACGCGCGAGAACCACATGGCAGCAAGCAACAGCGCCATTCGGGCCGCTAGGCACGGCACGGCCATTTAGGCACGGCTAGCAAATACACTGGACCGTATCGGTCTACGGGCCGAGGTTACGATATGAGCATGATTGGCTTCTGGACCGTGCCGGCACGTTGGCTAGACGGGTCGTGTCGGCAGGTTGGCTAGACGCGTCGACCGGCTGCGCGGGTCCGGTCCGTCTGGTGCCAAAATTTTTTAAAAATATTAGTAAAACTGGAGAATTGTAAAAGTTTAAAAAATATAGAAATAAGGAAAAATGTAGAATAATTATAATTGTTTTAAAAAATCTATGTTAATTAGAAAAAACAAAAATATGAAATAAAATTCTAAAAGAGATAAATAATTAGGATTAAATAATGAGCTTTATTAATGTTTGGCTACTTAGTTAAAAACTTGGCATGTAAAAACTCAATATAAGAAAAACTTAGTAAAGAAAAAAGTGAAGATTGCACTTATTCTTTCTAACTATCTAGATAAAGATTTTTAAACGTCGCCGCTAACTCAATATTTTCTATAGTGTGTTGACCTTGTTGATCAGCCTATTGCTAATCTTTAACATTGAGGATTATTTTCACCATCTCACTTGTTAGATTTGTTCTTCTCTCCTCAATTATTCTTTCAGATAAACTAAAAACATACTTCAAAAAAATGGGGACATGAACTATTAACATATCCCGTACTAATATGGAAAGTACCGAATATGTTTTCTTTCGATCATGCCACCAATGCAAAGTGTCCTCCTCTTACTACTCTTAGTAGTTGATAATGTCACAGTTAAGAGAGGTAGCTAGCTCCTCACTTATTATCTTCACACTTGACGTTGTTGTACTTGAACTCTTTGAGGTAGAGCCCATGCACCCCATGTCTTTTCCCATGCATTTTTCTTCTTACCTGTTGTGGGTACTGGTGAAGGTCGTTACAAGCAAACTCCAGCAAACTTTTAATCGTACTTAGCATAAACTTAAGATAAGTTAGCACGAACATTTAAAAAATAACTAAAATAGTTAGTGCCTACCGCATCACTTAGAAAGTGACAGAACATTACCAAATCCTCGAACTTCAGCTCTAGAATCTAAAATAAATACAAATACATATAACACATGATTTCTATCTAATATTTCAAAATTTTAGATTTCATAGCATAAATAAATTCAAGCAAAACCTTCATTTTTGTACCTTAAAATGGATAGTAATTTCTAGAATATGACGCATAATTAAAGGAGAAATTGAATAATAAATTTTTGATAAAGCAATAGTGGAGTCATAAAAAAATCCAGAAATGACAGCAAGTATTCAGCAACATAGCAATGTTGTTTTGTGAGTAGCGGTTGACCATCTTGACTACGATAGTATGTATTAATAAAAACAGAAAATATGCCCTTATAAGGTAGGAGTGACTTAAGCATCAAGTAAATAGAGTTCTATCTAACAGGCATACAATCCAAACTTACGTGGATGTACCTTCATTGCAATACAATAGTTCTTAATACTGCTACTCGTTGATTAGAATAATTTAAGAAAGATATTGTAGTGCAAAAGAGTTCAATGTACGGATCTAACCTCTTCAAACCAGATTTAACTATAAGATTAATAATATGATAAGCACAACGTTGATGTAATAAGAAAGATTCAACGTACAAATTAAAAAGTAGAGTAACAATGCTCATTGCAGAAAGTGTTTACTATAGCATTATCTAATGTTATTGCAAAAAATTTATCTATAAAACCAAAATCTTCCAAAACTTTTACAATACAATCAACAATATTCGCACTAGTGTGTGCTACGTCAATTAATTTGAATCCTATAATTCTCTTCTCTAATTGCCTATCATTGTTCATGTAATGAGCAACTACATTAAGATAATCCTTTTTAGCACTACCACTCCATATGTCTGATGTCAAAGACACAGAAAAAGTCCCGATATTCAACAGCTCTTTTAGCTTACTACAATAATTATTATAGTATTTAATCATATCTCTAGTTATTATCTGTCAGGAAACTACAGAAAATTTAGGATTATGAGCGGTCTTAATATAGTTTTTAAATATTGATGACTCACCAAAGTTTAAAGGTAGACCCTGAGAATTGATTAAATGACAAAGAAATTCACGAGTTACCTCAAAATTGTAGTCCCAGTGACCTACTATACCATCAGGGTTGTACCGCAGCTACGCCTGTCTCATAACCACTCCTGTTTTTTTTTTTTGCAACTCTCAGCATATCTCTTTAAATGTACTATTCCACCTAAAAATTTCGTAGTTAATTTATGCTTACAATATTTACAAATAGCATACATGTTTTTAACGTTGTTTGATGTCTCAAAAATCTACTCAAAATTTTCCAAGACTCTCGATGTACTGCGTCTTTATCTTTTTGTGTACTTGTCAATGTAGTAATACTTGTAGAGCATAAGGTTGGTATAGATACTGTAGCTTCTTCAGCTTGATAAGATGCAAGGAGCTCATCCGATAAAATCCCGAAATTAAAAGTTGGGGAGGTCGCAAAATCCTAGTCTTCCGTAAAGAAAACTATAAGAAATAATTACACTATTATTAATTTATTCCCATTGAAAATAATAAGGACAATTAAAAATTAAATCACTATTCTTATCTTGATTTCTTGACAGAAGTCGAAAACTAGATTTCAGATTTTTGGCAAAACTATTTTACATTTTGCCAAATTATCATCAAAAGCAAGAGAATTTTCACAACAGAACGCAGCGAAGAGATTGCAAGTTTGCTGGTGGGAAAACGAGAGGTATGCTACCTTATTTATAGGAAAAAAATTAAGAATTTTTTAAGCCTCCTATGACTATTTTCGAATAAACAGGCTCAACAGGCTGCGTCCATGCCGTAACACAGGATGCACAATGTTGTAAACAGGCTGTACCGAGGTGATGGCCCAAATTTTGGCCTATTAGGTTGTGCCGTCACAGCCTGTTTGTTGTCGGCCTGTATCTACAGTACCAGGCCTCAGGGCAACCCTTTGTCATGATCCTCTACGCGCGCACCCCGTGTACGCATCGCTGTGCCGCGGGGAGGACAGGGGTTTTCCGTAATCGTGTGCGGGTGCAAGTCTTGCCTCCTATGCCATACTCACTCATGCAGTTAAGCCCTTAGCAAGACCATTAATTTTGCGGGCACCACCGAGACCTGTCACTTTTGGCCTTATGGAGATTTGTTTATTTATTTGGTGCAGAGCATGCAGTAGTGCAAGTTGCAAAGGCATCGTGATTTTCTATTCGAGCCGGCCGCACTTAGGATTTGTTTGGTTAGTAGGATAAGATTTAACAAAATGAAATAGTGTTTGCATTCAGATTTGGTAGGTATAGTCAAAATTGGTAGAATATAGTCAATGTATCGTAACCGACGTGTGATATGGAAAGACTAGAAAATATGTGGTTACAGTGAAGATTTTAAGGAAAAAACCATCCGGATTAAGGCCTATGTGGTTACAGTGAAGATTTTAAGGAAAAAACTATCCGGATTAAGACCGATACAGATTGTGTTATGTAACATGTTGGAAAAGGATGTGATCGGTCGACGGGTATAAAAGATGGTTATGGGTAGGTGTTTGCACCAAAATTTGGCATGAGTAGTTTGAAATCAGCAATTTGGGTCAACAAGACATGATAAGACACGATTTGAGGATATTTGGAAACAGAAGAGATTATTAAGGAAATAGAGGCCGATACAGATTCTAATTTTAAGGCGTGTTGTAATAGGACTCAATCAGCCAATGGGTATAAAAGATGAATGGGGTCTATGAAAAAACACACAACAACAAAATCAATCACATCTGCTTTTATTTCCTATTAACTAGGAGTAGCTTAGTCTTTTAGTGATTTGATCTTGATCAATAAAGTTGCATATTGCCGATTATTGGTCTTCATCGATTACATCTTCAGGTTTGGTTTGCTCTGATTTTGTTGCATATAGTCTTTTCAAAGTCGATCTGCTTATACCCTCCGGTTAGTCTTGATCGGCTAATTGGATTTACCTTTTGATTTCAACCCGATCGGCTTCCAGCTAATCTTGTCTAAGCCGATTGCTCCGTAAGATCGGCTTTGAGCGAATTTGACGCCTTGTTCTTACCGATTGTAGGGTCAAATCGGTTGGCACACTCTGAACCAAGTGTTCATCTAGTATGCTGTAACCGAAAACCCTACTTCAAGTTTTTAGCACCAACAGTAGGCTAAGAAAATATGTGAAATGATATCATGGGCAGTTACAAGCCTACAACAGCGTAGACTAGACAGGGGCCAAAGAAAATATTGTACACTGTTGAACTTCTTTTCTGCAATATAGCTGGGGAAGTACAGATTGGGACTTTGGTCTGTTAGAACTAAAGAGATGAGAATGGTGCTATCAAGTAGAAGATAAGTGTAATGGCAGGCTTACCCGGAAAATGACGGGTAATAAGTAGATAAGTTCAATTAGAGATCATCACTGTCCCGAATAGTTTGGTGCTTGTTGATAGTCGATATATACTGGATGCACCAATAATTAAAAAAAAAAGAAACTGTTGTAAATTTCAAGGCAAAAGAAGGTATATTGTTCTTAAAAACTTCATGATAAAATTTTAGGGAACTGAAATATTTTGACCGGTTACCTTCTGTACTCAAAGAAAGTGTGCTATCTTTTCAACTTTCATGTCAATTGTGCCAGACACAAGAAACTAGTAGAGAAAATGTGCTGCGTATGTCTTGCCAGGGTGTTTGGCCTAGCGGGAGTAGTGGCCATGCTAATGAATCTAATCAAGAACTTCTTCACTCTGCAGTCTTTGGTGATCCTTTGCTGCATATAGGGTAACTTTGTTTACTTCAATTATTACAAGTTACGATCTAGACTCTGATTGACAATGCAAATCAATATTGTTACTAATTTTAGTATGAACCATGCTTTATTTTCAATATTATCTGGAAGAAAAGAGAGTACTACTAGATCAGTAGCTCATAGTTTAGCAAAATATGAACTAGATAGATTTAAAAAAGCTTTATATTGAACAGCACAAAGTATATTTGAACAAAATTGCCAACAAACAAATTCATTGTAAAACATTTTTTTGTATTATCAGAGGAGATATTGAAGAATGACATACTAAAACCTTGTCCAGAACTTTTAAAGAAACAGTTTCTTTTAATTGGAAGTATCTACTAAAATCTTTGCATAATTCTCTTTTTCCATCCTGTGCAGGTATCATCAAGCTTACTTGGATCACTTGAACAATAAACAAATTGGTTACTGGTGCCTCAGCGGATATGTCCTGTATCGGATGCGATGGTTAAACTTAATGCTCTCTTTTACCCATGGGTTCTAGCTTATAAGTTATAACACCCAATGTACTGAACTAAGAGCTCCTGTTTCATGCTCTTTTGAACTGAAGAGAAGAATGATCTGAATGTGTTGGATGCTACATGAACATATATACTGTCTCAGTTTGAATTATCTAATAAAAAGTGTATCGTGTCAGTGCCTAATAAATATTAAGCGACCACTGATCGTGTGATCAGATGCTAGTAAATGTTTGTTGAGTAACGCTCACCTTCAATAGACATACACGCATTTCGTAATTTCAACTGATGTCTTATGATACTAATTGTTTCTTAGCATGACCTACATACGAATTAAGAGTAGTTGATTAGGAATTAGAAAAAAGAACAGCGATTCATGCATCTCCACTTTGATTTTGAAGATTGAAAGGCAAAATTAGATAACTAATAAAGACAAAGTACCCGAAGAACATGAGAAACATGTTTAGAATATTGATTATGACATATATAATCAAGTGCTTCATTTTGAAGCATGCATATATACATGTACGTGGTTTTCATATTTTCTTACATTTATTGAAAATATAGATCCCCAGTCCCCACACTACATTCTAAAAGGTCGTGCGATTATCTATAAATAGCGTATATGTAATTACATCACTGGTTATTTTCTGGTCCACTAGCTGCAAGCTTGTGTGTGTGTGTGACCATCTCAACTAGATCCATCTCCTCCTTCACCTGCAGAGTCTTGATTTGTGCTGGACCTTCAGGTACCACCAGCGGTGCTGATCCAGGTTCTATGTTTTCGAGGGCGTCGTCGTCCCATGTCATTTCCATATCTATCACATGGTCAATCTTAACAGCATAGTCGATATGGTTAAAGATATAGTTCATGTCAACATCACCATCGTCTATGTTGTAAACCTGATATTGTACCTCCTCCTTTGTGTCAAATAAGCCATCACACATGTCCATGGAAAAATCATCGCAGGTAGGAACTACAAGTTCTTCACAAGAGTGAGCCCGGCTGTAGCTGTCGTCATGTGTGCTGAGTATTCCTTGGGTGAGTGTCATGTTGGATGGGTTGGATTCTGGCCTCTCATCATTCATCTTCATCTGTTCTGACTTTGGTATGGAAGACGACGTCGGTGAAGATGGCGACAGTACTGTAGGTTCTTGTGGATCTGCTAGAGGAGCAATGGCCTTGCTCGGGCCAATTCCAAGACTTTTGATGTAGTTTTGTAGAATGGTTCCTGATTTGGAGTTCTTGGAGCTAGCACGGCTCCGCCTCCTTGCAAATTGCCTTCTCTTTGTTGCATTCCAATGATTTTTAATGGAGTTTTCTGTCCTCCCAGGGAGGCGCTTAGCTATCTCTGCCCATTTGTTGCCGACTTCTTTGTGTGTTTGTATCAAAACCATGTCTTCCTCCTCGCTCCAAGTGTCTTTCTGCAAGCATTAATTTGTGGTTACTTTAAAAAAAGGTTATTCCATGCATGAATACTGCAGACAGATATTTATGATGTCATAAGGATTTTCATGCCTTCTTTTAAAAAATGGAAATATAAATGTCATTTTTTCGTAATATTTTCCCATCATATCTTTTTACCTTTTGTGGATTTTTAGAGTGAAGTGGGACAAAAGATAGTTGAGTTTTATTCTAACTCACAACTATTGTAGTGGGTTTTCCGAATTAACTTTTGTTTGTGTCTAATTGTAGAACTTTCCTTTATTTTTGTGCCCATGCAGTACGCTGTAATTTCCCCCCTTTAGTTATAGATGTTGTCATGTTGGGCTAGAAACAATAATTGAATGTTCAAAATAGAGTATTTTGTATTTTAGGCTGAAATATAGAACAAGATAAAGTAAAATGTCAATCTGGAGATGTTAATTAATTACCATTGCTAAAAATGCGTTCAGATATCCAATACTCCCCCCTCAGTTAATCTAAGACGCTACCAAAGGATTTATTTTCTGTAGACTAACTCCCAAAACATTTAGAGCATCCATAATGCATAAATGCATTGCATGTGGTCCGGCCGATGACCTTCAAATCTCACTGATGAATACAAATTACTAGCGGTACGTAGTTTCTGTGACATCAATTAGATTTTTATTTCATTCAAACAGGCTAATTAACTACAGATTAAAAACCCATCAAAACAGTGCTCAATACAAACTGAAGGCAGGGGGTTGCACACCTTGATGTTAGGCCTCAAATGGTTGTGCCATCTTTCTCTGCATTGCTTTCCTACCCTTCCAGGTAGCATTTGCGATATCTGAGACCACTTCCTCAGTCCAAACTGTTCCACTAACTTCACCAGCTTCCTGTTAAAATTTGCAAGAATTTTACTCCTTAAAATCCTTGTAAAGAGCACGCCTAATGATCCAACTAATCTACTTACGGTGCAACTAGTACAGATGATATATCTTGCTTTATGATGGACAAAAAACAAGAAAAAAAAAGAGAAACAAAGCATCCACATATGCATATTTTACCTGTCTTCTTCCAGAGTCCATTGCCCTTTAACAACATTAGCCTTCTTCAGAGTCATACTCGAGGCCTTCCTTCTTGGAACGAACCTGCCATTCATCTGATGATATGCCTTGTATGATCCAACGCCGACTCCTATGAGATGAGAGATCTCACTTTTAGGCGTCAACAGAGGCAGGTGATCTGACCCAGCATTTCGGACGATCGGCGAAGCGCTGTCGACGACGACAGCCTTCTTTGATCCTTCTTGTGGGTAGTAGTACCCATGATCAGCAAGATCGTAGAAGGTTGTTGCAAAGGGAGCTGCAGATCCACCGGCAGGAGTGTACTCGTGAGAAATGCCTTCAAACGGGTGATCAACAGGGAGGAGCTCGCGGTGGCCATTTTGCTGCACGAAGGAATCAAACGGCACGTCACCACAGCTGATTCCTGCATGGGGATGGAAGCAGCTGAAATCCATGGTGGATTTCAGAAGCTAACTAGCTAGCTAGGCGTGGGGAGGGGGGGGAGAGAGATTGAACGATGGTTCGTCCTCCCTGCATGCATCTCTCAGAGGAGGGAGACATTGGCATGGCATGTCGTAATATATATCTAGACAGCAACTTATGGCCCTTGACTTGAAGACCGCGACTTAAGGGAGTTTAATGTTTCTATTAATCGCCAAGTTAATGGGCCTCGTTTTCTTAATTTCATTAATATGTACTCCCGCGTCGAAGTTTATAAAGCGTATTTTCGATTATCATCTCTACTATATAAAGCAAGAGTTTTTTCTCGTGTCACTTTATCAAAATTACCCACCTTTACCACTGCTCTTTAATTACCCATCTTTGCCACTGTTAGTGCTCTTTTTAAATAAACTTTTTATCGCAAATTGAGTTTCTGTTGTAACGCACGGGCATATGGCTAGTATATTCTAAAAGATATTGATAGTGACTAGATTATATCTAATTATTATCTCTGAGCACTATATATATGTTCAATACATGCATATAGAGAATATAAAGTAAATTTTAATATTTATTAGGGATATAAAGAGAACATCACACTAATTATACATCGAAATATAAAATATACGTACCTTAAATTTGGACGGAGGGAGCAGATTATACTCCATGGGAGTGAGAATTAAGCGTCCATTGTTCCCGAACGTGGCACACACCGGCCATTGGCAACAATACGTACGCATGTTATTCGTACAGATATTAAAATTGGAGTGCACGGCATGCATGTGATGCGATGTGTTTAACACGTTTGACTTGTAAATTTCTCCCCTAGCGCGTGAACCTTCAGACTTCCAAGCGTATAAAGCTACGTGTAATTAAGTGCGATTAAGAAACATATACTGTATGTAACAAGTTGGTAATCAAGCCTATGCATTTAGCCATGTCCATCAATGTTATTAATTAAATATATATCGTTTTGGACAGACGCTGCCCCAAAACATAATTTTAACGACTAATTTAAATGGTAATATATTTATAAAACTCAATAAAATTTTAATATTATGAAAGTGTGTTTCAAGACTAAATATTTAAAAGATATTAATAGTTAAAGTTTTGAAATATTGACGTAAAACGTTACTCGTGACTAGAGGCGAGTTGGTCCCCCAATTCTCTAGTATACTGTTTTATGCTCTCACCACACCCACGCTGGCTGACATGGGCGTTGCTCACCAGATGGCCCACTCGTATGCTCATACGCAGTGCTTGTTAACTGATATGCAGGCTTGTTAATCATATTCTCAGTTTGTCCTTTCTCAAAAAGTACAGTACAGTTATCGGTGATAATGTTTTATGATGTTTTTCGTTGAGCCTATTGTTAATGTTTGGACTTAGCTTGAATAGACTTCTTACCAAATTGCCAATAGATGATGGTAAATAGGAGGAAACAAACTCAACCGAAAATTTTCAAGTTGAAACATCTTATCAACATTTTGCTTTTATAGGTACTCTATTGTTTCCACTGGTGGAACAACGTCCAGTTTGGAAACAGCAGGAGTTAGCATAACATAAGTCGAAGAAATTACACATTTTTATGAAATGGTATAAAGTGTTGTTAGTAACTGGTGCTTTTAGTGTTCCGTTGAGTATTGACTATTGACTTTATATAAAGAGGAATATGAAATGTTGTTATCTAATTCCTTGAAAAAATGTTGTTAGCTGTAATGAGTATAATTCTTTGTTCATCTTCATTTATCGTTTGCCTATTTCAGCTTGATGGAAGAGTGAAAATATTGCATCCAAGTATACATAGTAGTATTTTTGCTCAAATAGGCCAGGAGAATCTCATCCCTAATCTATAACTTCTCAAGTACACATATAGATTGATATGCCAGAACACGACGATCGAATCAGGGGCGGAGCTGCCACTCCAAAAGTTTAAGATGCGCTATGAGATCACCTCTTTGATAGATTAAGGGTGTGTTTAGTAGAGTTTTAGCTTCACCGCTGAATATTCCTAGCTTCATCAGATTCGTGGAGTTGGAATTATGCGTTCATTAAAAGTGTTTAAATAGATCATCCGTTTCTACTAGAATCTGGAACCTTACCAAACGGGACCTTAATTCACTTTATTTTAGTCTATAAGTTTCAGATCTTATGTGAAGCTAGGATCTAGAGCTCTACCAAACAGACCCTAAATTCGTTGATTAAATTAGTTTCGATTTTTATGGTTTAGAATTTTTAAGATCTTAGAACAATCTGTATTATACTTTTAAAAAATTCAAATATATGTGTTGGGTCTATATGTTATAAAATTATTATACAATACTGTAGAGTTGTATGTGTGAAATATGGAGAGAGATCCAATACAGTTCCAGCTGAGATTGCACTGTAGTAAATTAGCGTTGGACGATCTTAAACCTTCGTCGACTCCACCGGACAACTATAAAATTAAAGTCCCTGTATAAACTGTACATGAACCTAGCCGTAAGGTATACAGTACACCCCTGGAAAATTTTCAGTTCCGCCGCCGGATCAAACGGAGCCAGCGAACAACACCTAGCAAAGTGTGTTTTGCCTGAGGGAGAAGCCCAACGGGGAGGCGGCCAGCGAGCGGCACGTACGTACTAACGCCACGGCGCCGGTGTCGCACGGCGGCGCGAGACGTCCATCACGCGGCGCCGCCTGCTCGCAGGGGGTAGGATCGATCGAGGCCGACGCGAGAGGCGGCGTGCCGAAGCAACCGGCCGCACGGCACGAGGAGGAGAATAGATCACGCGCGACGGCGGGCCTGTTTCCCCGGCATTTCGGTGGGACTGGGCTCGTTTTCCAGCCCACAAGTCCGTGCGGACCAGTAAATTTGTGCCTGTGGCGCCGTCCCTAGCTAAGGAGAGAGCTCCAATCCCACCCACGGTGACGGCGACGGCGAGGGGAGGAGGGGATGAAGCTGAAGCAGCTCGAGGGCCTCCTCGGGGGCCTGACCCAGTTCTCCTGCCCCAAGGTATGTACTCTTTCCTCTCCGTCTCCTGCTCGATTTGGCCCCCAAGAGATGGGGGAAGGAAAGAGAGGAGGGACGTATGACTTACGCCGCCGCTGGTGTTGGTGGGTGTAGGTGGAGCTGGAGCAGTACGCCACGGGCCCTCACATCGCGTCGCGTATGCTCTACACGGTAGGGCCCTGTTCCGATTCTGATGCCTTCTTGCTTTGCTTGATTTAGGCGAGGTATCGATTCTTGGACCTTTGAATACGATCCCGAGCTTTGTTGTGATGTGAGTGGAATTGGGCGCCACAAGTGTGCAGCTTTGGTTCCATGTCCAGATCAACCAAGCTACTCCGGTGGTAGACTAGGAGAGAAGTATGTCCATGGCTAGTGTTGGGTTGGCTTTGCTTTAGGATTCTATCATTTCTTATTCTTTGCCATAGATAATCAAGTAGACAGATACTAGAGAGTACAGTTTCGCCTGGGTATCGGGCTGGTGGTGGTCATATGCTAAACTTCAAGTGATTCCGATGTGATCTAGTCTTTGTTTGATCTCGCTCATGGTGGCTCGGTAAACCCATCAGGTGGAGAATTCTTTCGATGACATATCTAGCAAAGTGGTAGCTGACTTTGGCTGCGGCTGTGGCACCCTGGCTGTGGCTAGTGCTCTGCTGGATGCTGAGTGAGTATGTTTAACTTCTTAATAGTCAGTCAATCAAGTTCTTCTTTTTCCCAGCTATTTCCTCTGTGTTAATATCGGTAAAGATCCGTCATTTTTTTTAGCTCTGGAGCACATCATCATGCACACTTCTTTTAGCACTCATCGATCTAAATGAAGGGTGGTTGCCTCTGTGTGATGGTATGGTGATTGATTATGCAGGATATAGTTTTACCCTTGTTTTTGGGGAAACAAAGTCTTTACCTAATAGGCAGTACAGTGGTCCATGATGTTTATGTTCTGATATAATCATAGTTACAGGATCCTAGTGGACATAAACTACCATTAAAACTCACCTAGCCACCTACTTAAGTGCCTTGTCTGATATTATGGGTTTGTAACTGAATTCTGATAAAGGGATTTTCCTTCCTGCATGTCACAAACCTCTCTGTGAGAATGAATCTATGCACATAACTAATCTTTATAGCTTTTCCACACCAATATTGTTCTGAGAACTTCTTCTTCTTTTCTTTTTCTGGGTAGGGAAAGGACTGAAGGGGATTGTACATTTATTTCATTGCTCATCCTGAAGGACTTAGAAAAGAAAACTCTGTTTTTTTTTTGTTTAACTTCAGTTTACACGTGTTTTTTGTTGAAGTTTCCAGTTTGCTGGTTAAAATTGCATCACATAATACTTTTTCATAGTTGTGGCCACATATCTCTACAAAGGACAACAGTGGTATTCATGTCACACTAATATTCCATGGTATAGGATGAACTCTTAAACTGGAGAATACTTTAAATGCTCCCCCATTAGTATCATGAATTAGAAATCGATGCATATCACTTAGTATCCTTCCACTTTTTATTGCTATTTTCTTGATTTGTGATTCCTAATCTTTTTCACTACGGTTGCGGAGTGACAGACATGTTATTGGTATTGATATTGATCCGGAGTCCCTTGAGCTTGCTCAAGAAAATGCTGCTGATCTGGAGGTACGACATTGATTTGGTTTCCGCTATAATAGTTGCTTTAGTCTGAAGCAAACAAACCTTCATACTGGTTCTGTTCCATCTTGTTTTGACCTGTTACCGGCTTACTGCTTGCATCACCCTCAAATTCTGCATGATGTTTTAGTTATTTAGGTTATAGTTCTCATGTATTTGTAGTTGATGCAAATTGGTAATTAACACCTTCATGTTGAACACATTTTCTGTGTACCAGCATGCTTGAATCAGCTATTTGCACAACTTTTTAGCAAATCAATCAGTCCGGTCTATTATTTCCTGGTAGCAGATGAAATCCTTATTTTCTGATCCTTTAACATTATATACTTCTTAAGAATCTTATAAGGACAGATTTATAAGACTTAGAACGTGGCATGTGACACTTCCAGAATTATGAAAATTCTTTATGTGGAATTGCTACTAATATGTTTAAATTTGGAAGTCATTGCCCAACCAAACATTAGATCTGTGGATATTGAGCAATCACACACGCCTTCTATATGTATTTACGGCATGTCTGGTTAGCCTCATTGTCATCTTATGCCCTTATAATCTGAACCCAGGTTCCAGGCCAAATGGGTGAGTTATGTTGGGTATGACTTACATCCACATGGAAAAACCATACAGACTGAAGTTGCTGGGAGTCGCTTTCTGGGAATAATAAGCTAAAGTAGATACAAGTTGGCTCCCCTACTAGACCAAACAGGCTCTTAGCATTATATTAAATGCAATTCTGAAGTTGGCAAAGCTGTTGTTGCATTCATAGAAATTATTCACCTTGTGATGTAGCCATGCATGCAGGTGTGGAGCCACTTAAATTTATTTTTTATTTAAACCAACAATAGTTCTGTTGTATTCAATGGTCCATGGATGTGTCTAAGTTATCTTTTTTATGTCACTTGATGTCCACTGCCTTTTGTCAGCAATAACAATCTTGGTTTTATTGGCTCCTGTGATGTTCTTGCATGATGTTTACCTTTTTGGTGTCAGTGATCAAATTTTGCATGGTTAAGCACATGTTGGTGAAGTATAGCTGAAAGCAGTATGTGAGAGACTTGATGTATTAACTAGCTATTTCTAAGATCAATCATATTTTTTTCAAACATGTGAATGACATGTTTCTTTTCATTAAATCTTTGTGCAGCTGGATATCGACCTAATTCAGTGTGACATAAAGAACTTAAATTTGAAAGGTATTGTTCTTAAATGGTAACCTATCCTATCTAGGCTGAAATGAACCTCTAGTGTTCTTTTGGTTGTCATATACACTATTGTCTCTGATCTTTCTGGAAGCTTCTTCCCCCAACATTGTTCTTCTCTACTGCATATTTTTTAATGTTTTATACATAAGTAGATTATGTCTAGAACCAGTGTGATATCCTATTCCTAGCTGAACATGCTTTAGAATCTGGCTGATTACTATCCAGTACTTCATAGCTTTGACACCATTGTCAGACAAACTCAGGTCAAGAAAGTAGATGAAATAGCATCACACCTAGCAAATGAAACACTTGCAAAATGTAGTTCTTGAAAATGAATCATATTGATATATTTATATACATAAATAAATACAGATGCTTTTGACATTTAGTAACTTAACCTTTTTGGCTACTTAATAAGAGAGATGGTGCAGGCCTTCTTATTGATACTGTTGTCATGAATCCTCCCTTTGGGACAAGAAGGAAAGGAGCTGACATGGAATTCCTTTCTATGGGCTTGAAGGTCAGAGCAGTAGTTTGCTAAACCAATTTTATTCAAAGATTATGACATTGATTTTTTAAGTTTTTAATATCTATTTACTATTCACAGGTTGCCTCTCAAGCTGTCTATTCTCTACACAAGACTTCCACTAGAGAAGTAAGCTTTTCCTTGAGACTACAAATGTAGATTAAACTAGACTCTTTGATTTGGTTTGACTCTGCTGGATAAATTTGTTGTGCTTTCATTATAGAGAACATTGTATTGTCCAAAAGAATTAAACAACTCTATGCACAATATTTAACCCCCCCGCCCCAAAAAAAAAAAACTCTGTGCGCAATGATCCTAACCAACGTCAGTATTTATTTATTTTCCATGCTGTATTCAATGTGCAAAATTGTTCATTGCTTTTTTCACTTTAGTTTTGTGTTTCTGATCTTTAGCACATCAAGAAGACAGCCTTGCGTAATTGCAACGCCATCAGCGCTGAGGTTCTGTGTGAGGTAATTAAATAAATGCTAGGCGCTTATCTTTAATATCAGGAAGTACAAATTTGGACTGCATTTCCCCACATTGCGTTCCACATCCCCAACAAGAGTGGAAAAAATCATTATATTTAGATTAAGTCAGACAGTTGTATATAGTCCAAGGTTCGGAAAACCAATACATTCAGTTACCGCTAATTCCTGGGAATCCTGGCAAATAGGATCGTGTAATTACTACTGTAATAATGTTATTTGAAACAGTGGAAGAAATTCTCAGCTAGCATTTCTAGTTTTGCTAGAAATCATGCAAAACTTGCTTGGTTTTTAGATGAGGTGCTCCTGCATTGGGGATGTAGGGCTCGAATCATGTTTTCTATTTCTGGTTTCGCACCTGGTGTGATAACCTATATTTTGTTCTCTTTTTCATTGTTACAGCTGCGCTATGATCTACCACAGACTTACAAGATACACAAGAAAAAGGAGGTCGATATTGCCGTAGATCTGTGGCGTTTCGTCCCACGAGCTCGAGATGAAACCTAGCACTACGTGCACAGGCGATGAGACCACGACATGGCACATCGTGAGCTACTGTGAGTGAGATGGCTGTGCTTGATAGAAGAAACTGCATGGGCGATTCACACCTTTCCCCCTTGTTTATGTGGCAAATCCCAGTGGGCGTATGACGAAACTGCTGAATCAGCTTGCTTGGAACACTGTTGTCTATGTGTAATGCATAGCACCTGTACTGGGAAAGTTCCTCCTCTATTTGATGTGTCTGGGATTTTTTTTTTGGAGTTTTTTGGCTTTCTTATTTTTTACCTTTTGACCAAATTTTTTTTTACAAGATTGGCAAATTGTAAATCTGGTTCTTTCTTGACCGTTGATGGATCGAAAGGTGACACATGTCACCTGCTATAGGAGTACGGTAGATGTCTGCCACGATATGGAATCAAGAGTCAGATCGTTCAGTAGAGGCGAAACTTAAAAAAAATAGATGAAAGGAAAAAAAAAACAAACTTCGATTTGTTTTCTTCTTAAGGTGGATACCGGCGAAACACCGGCGTCCTCACCGAGAACTCAACGGTAAACGCTCGCGCCATCTACACGGCCAAGAGGCGGGTCTGTGCGGTGGCGTGGCGACCAGCTGACGGCAATGGCATGCGGAAGCCGCAGGGCATGCTGGTGATACTGGTGTCGGTGCGGCCGCGGCCGAGGGGTCGTTGCTGCTTGCCATTAGGTGAAAATAGGTTGGGTATAGATAGATGTTGTTTTTTTTTCATATTTTAATCTATATTTTTTTCAGATTCGAAGCTAGACACAGACTAACAGAATACAGATATAAATCCTAATTATTTGGGATGCGGACGTGGGATAGATATATGATGGATTTAGATTGAAAACGGATAAAGATATATAGATAATACACATACATATATAGTAATATATGCTGAATTAAAACTATACGATTACATGACCATAGTAGCAAGTTATGTATCAATCGGATCCAATAGACATTATAAAAAGAATATGCTACTTGAAGATCAATAGAACCAACTAATTGTCAATATAAATAGACTGCTATGGAAAAAATGTGATAGAAATAAGTAGGGCCTTGCTAATATCCAATAAGAAAAATCTAGATTTCCAGATCTCATCTCGTATTTACCAGATATTTGTTAAGTATCTAAATCCCATCTCAGATCTAATTAAAATATCGACCATTTTCACGCACTACTTGCGGTTTTTGCCACGACAGCGAGACGAGCATCTTGCGCTTTTTGCCGCAAAGACTGGCCGGCTAATACCTACCGAGGACACGAAACAGGCCGCCTCCTTGCAGGGTTCCAAAAACCCGCGAAAATCGCTCACGGTTTTCGATCTTACCGCTGTAGTTCGATATCCAAAACCACGTGGTAAACCGATCTAATTAAAAAAATGTAAAAATTTTGAAAAAATTTATGCATTAAAAACCGCTCAAAAACCGTTGAAAACCACTCGAAAGCCGTTTTTAAGGAATATTCAATTGGTCGGTAAAAACCGAGCAGTTTCTCGTGAAAAACCGAACGGTTTTCGATTTTTTTTTAAAAAAAATCCTATTTTTTTTGATTTTTTAACCCTTCAGTTTTTAACGGTTTTCGAACGGCTTTTACGGTTTTGAATTTCGAATTTTGTATTGGTTTTTTCAAAACAGTTTTTAAAACACGCCTCTTGTCGCCATGCACCAGTACAAGACGCTGTACTCACCAGCCTTGGCATTGAAAACCCGATGGACCATGTGCAGTCCGTACGTGCAGCATGCGAGGACGTGTGTTGGGGGTTCCGCGATCGAAGAGAGGTCTTTTGTAAATGTATTCAAAAAAAGTTATATTTGAGAAAAAAATGGTTTGCAAGAGGGAAGCGAACGACTTGAACTGGTTGGTTGGTCTGTCGACAGACAACGCAGCACAGAGCGCCCTTCGGTTGGCAGATTTGTCTCTATTATGTTGTACTAAATCCGCCGATATGCCCTGTCAGGGATTACATTACCAAATAGAGATCGGAAATCACTCTTGCTTTCAGTCAGTATCGATTTTCGTTGAAAATTCGTAGTAACCAAATGAAATTAAAATTCAAACTTTTTTGACTCAGTGGTCAAATAGCGGCCGAAATAAATAAAAAACCAACTGATTTGACCATTTTTACTGACTTTCGATCGTTTACATCGAAAATTAGCACACTTAGTGGCAATTAAAAAAATGCAGAAAATGATGGATATTCAAGCAGGATTTGAAATTTCATTTTGGGTTCACATCTTGGAGTTGGGAGAAATCCGATCAAAATTCAAAAAGCAAATTTAAAACCTAAATTTTTAACCGAAATTGGGCCAAAATAAATTTTGGCCGAAATTGCCAAAATCTTGACAAAATTCAATCGAGTGAAAAATAGGTAAAATGATGTTAAATTTTTTAGAATTTTTTTTGTGGATAGTCCTAACACATCACTAATATTCTTATAAAAATTTGAGATGATGATCAAGGCTAAGAAATTTTAAAATTTTTTGACAAGATTACTCGTCTCACGATAAAAGGCTAACCGACAAATTTCAAGTGAATGAAAAATAGTGCAAGCCATGTCAAAATTTTGATGGTCTTGATGCACCAATAATATTCCCATCAAATTTTTAGACGATGATAAGGCCCGAAAAATTTCCAAAAATTTGGGCATGCTACTAAAGGCTAATCGGCAAATTTCAATTGAATGAAATATGGTTCAAACCACGTTATAAAATTTTGAAATTTTTTTGTAGATATTCCTAACACATAACTAATATTCTCATAAAATTTTAGATGATGATCAATCTTAACGAATTTTCAAAAATTATAATAGTACTACCGTCCTGATAAAAGCCTTACGGTGCTATATGTATTGCATCCATAGATTTGATTGAGTAATCAAAACAAGTTTCAAAATTCTGGAACTTTTAAAAAAGGTTATGAGGTAATTATTAATGTCGGGACCCGAATGTGCAAATCCGGACCCTCTGTGTATTCAGCACTAGTCCAGGATCGCGCTAGTGCACACAGTCTCAACATTGGTACATATCACAGTCATAACCAACGAAATAATAAGTACTTTAATTAAATACTCAAACTAGCTGATTGACCTTATGGTCAAGTTACAAAGATACGCCTCGCAGGGCGAAGACTTATTAAAATATTCAAATGCAATGAAATAAAATAAACTCGTGACGCCAACCAATTTGCCACGAGCAATCGATTGGGCTTCGCTCCCTAGTTCGCTTCGGCTCCTCCGATACTCCTCCTCCCGAAAGGGGGGTTGCTTCTTCTTCAACTGAAGTTGTGTTGTTGTGGGGTGAGTACTTTGAGCACTTTCGACAAGTCATGCATGTAATGCAAATCTAATATTCTACATGCATGGCTTAGTACAAAGGATAGGCTATGGTTCATGAGCCAGACAAGATTCAAGATAAACAAGTAATAGATTGCAAAGCAAAGAAACAGTAGTAGGAATAGTCTTCCGAGCGAGCAATTCGCGTGCGTCTAAATTGACGGCGGCAAATCCTCATCCGTTGGAAAGACCATCCGCATGCCATGATCTACTTGTGAATATGTCGCTCCTTCGCGGCGTTATCCACGTCTTCATGCAGGACGAGCTTGTTTGGAGAGGAGGAGAGATGTCAGTTCATTGGTGCGGTTTATGAGCCGCCTGACCTGTCCATCACGAGATGCCGATCAGATTAGGACTCCTGATCCAATCTATAGCTTTAATTAATACTTTACCATATAAGACTAGGATTTGACTCCCGAGTATGGTTAGGACTTGATTGTTAGTTTCTATAGATAAGATCAGCCTAAAGGTTATATAAGACAGAGAAGAGAAATAAAGAGAGGCAAGAAAGAATATTGAGTTGCTTCTACAATCTCGTCTTTCCTCTGTTTTAACACGGCAGCGCCGGTTAGGCCTGCTGCCGTGTTTTCCATCTGACCACGGCGCCTGTTCGGCGACAGCCAAGACCGGCCATCCGACGTCCCGTCCACCACTACGACCTCCGGAGTCGCGCACGTAACAGTATTTATGGCATGTCTGGTTAGCCTCATTGTCATCTTATGCCCTCATAACCTGAACCCAGGTTCCAGGCCAAATGGGTGAGTTATGTTGGGCTTATGACTTACATCCACATGGAAAAACCGTACAGACTGAAGTTGCTGGGAGTTGCTTTATGGGAATAATAAGCTAAAGTAGATACAAGTTGGCTCCCCTATTAGACCAAACAGGCTCTTAGCATTATATTAAATGCAATTCTGGAGTTGGCAAAGCTGTTGTTGTATTTGTAGAAATTATTCACCTTGTGATGTAGCCATGCAGGTGTGGAGCCACCTAAATTTATTTTTTATTTAAACCAACAATAGTTCTGTTGTATTCAGTGGTCCATGGATGTGTCTAAGTTATCTTTTTTATGTCACTTGATGTCCACTGCCTTTTGTCAGCAATAACAATCTTGGTTTTATTGGCTCCTGTGATGTTCTTGCATGATGTTCGCCTTTTTGGTGTCAGTGATCAAATTTTGCATGGTTAAGCACATGTTGGTGAAGTATAGCTGAAAGCAGTATGTGAGAGATTTGATGTATTAACTAGCTATTTCTAGGATCAATCATATTTTTTTCAAACATGTGAATGACATGTTTCTTTTCATTAAATCTTTGTGCAGCTGGATATCGACTTAATTCAGTGTGACATAAAGAACTTAAATTTGAAAGGTATTTTTCTTAAATGGTAACCTATCCTATATAGGCTGAAATGAACCTCTAGTGTTCTTTTGGTTATCATATACACTATTGTCTCTGATCTTTCTGAGAGCTTATTTTTTCCCCAACATTGTTCTTCTCTACTGCATTTTTTTTAATGTTTTATACATAAGTAGATTATGTCTAGAACCAGTGTGGTATCCTATTCCTAGCTGAACATGCTTTAGAATCTGGCTGATTACTATCCAGTACTTCATAGCTTTCACACCGTTGTCAGACAAACTCAGGTCAAGAAAGTAGATGAAATAGCATCACACCTAGCAAATGAAACACTTGCAAAATGTAGTTCTTGGAAATGAATCATATTGATATATTTATATACATAAATAAATATAGATGCTTTTGACATTTAGTAACTTAACCTTTTTGGCTACTTAATAAGAGAGATGGTGCAGGCCTTCTTATTGACACTGTTGTCATGAATCCTCCCTTTGGGACAAGAAGGAAAGGAGCTGACATGGAATTCCTTTCTATGGGCTTGAAGGTCAGAGCAGTAGTTTGCTAAACCAATTTTATTGAAAGATTATGACATTGATTTTTAAGTTTTTAATATCTATTTACTATTCACAGGTTGCCTCTCAAGCTGTCTATTCTCTACACAAGACTTCCACTAGAGAAGTAAGCTTTTCCTTGAGACTACAAATGTAGATTATACTAGACTCTTTGATTTGGTTTGACTCTGCTGGATAAATTTGTTGTGCTTTCATTATAGAGAACTTTGTATTGTCCAAAAGAATTAAACAACTCTATGCACAATGTTTAAACACCCGCCCCAAAAAAAAAAACTGTGCGCAATGATTCTAACCAACGTCAGTATTTATCTATTTTCCATGCTGTATTCAATGTGCAAAATTGTTCATTGCTTATTTCACTTTAGTTTTTTGGTTCTGATCTTTAGCACATCAAGAAGACAGCCTTGCGTAATTGCAACGCCATCAGCGCTGAGGTTCTGTGTGAGGTAATTAAGTGAATGCTAGGCGCTTATCTTTAATATCAGGAAGTACAAATTTGGACTGCATTTTCCCCACATTGCGTTCCACATTCCCAACAAGAGTGGAAAAAACCATTATATTTAGATTAAGTCAGACAGTTGTATATAGTCCAAGGTTCGGAAAACCAATACATTCAGTTACCGCTAATTCCTGGGAATCCTGGCAAATAGGATCGTGTAATTACTACTGTAATAATGTTATTTGAAACAGTGGAAGAAATTCTCAGCTACCATTTCTAGTTTTGCTAGAAATCATGCAAAACTTGCTTGGCTTTTAGATGAGGTGCTCCTGCATTGGGGATGTAGGGCTCGAATCGTGTTTTCTATTTCTGGTTTCGCACCTGGTGTGATAACCTCTATTTTGTTCTCTCTTTCATTGTTACAGCTGCGCTATGATCTACCACAGACTTACAAGACACACAAGAAAAAGGAGGTCGATATTGCCGTAGATCTGTGGCGTTTCGTCCCTCGAGCTCGAGATGAAACCTAGCACTACGTGCACAGGCGATGAGACCACGACATGGCACATCGTGAGCTACTGCGAGTGAGATGGCTGTGCTTGATAGAAGAAACTGCGTGGGCGATTCACACTTTTACCCCTTGTTTATGTGGCAAATCCCAGTGGGCGTATGACGAAACTGCCGAATCAGCTTGCTTGGAACACTGTTGTCTATGTGTAATGCATAGCACCTGTACTGGGAAAGCTCCTCCTCTATTTGATGTGTCTGGGATTTTTTTTTTGAGTTTTTGGCTTTTTATTTTTACCTTTTGACCAAATTTTTTTACAAGATTGGCAAATTGTAAATCTGGTTCTTTCTTGACCGCTGATGGATCGAAAGGTGACACATGTCACCTGCTATAGGAGTACGGTAGATGTCTGCCGCGATATGGAATCAAGAGTCAGATCGTTCAGTAGAGGCCAAACTTCAAAAAAAAAAGATGAAAGGAAAAAAAAAACTTCGATTTGTTTTTTCTTAAGGTGGATAGCGGCGAAACACGGGCGTCCTCACCGAGAACTCAACGGTAAACGCTCGCGCCATCTACACGGCCAAGAGGCGGGTCTGTGCGGTGGCGTGGCGACCAGCTGACGGCAACCAGCTGACGGCAATGGCATGCGGAAGCCGCAGCCGCAGGGCATGCTGGTGATACTGGTGTCGGTGCGGCCGCGGCCGAGGGGTCGTTGCTGCTTGCCATTAGGTGAAAATAGGTTGGGTATAGATAGATGTTGTTTTTTTTCATATTTTAATCTATATTTTTTCAGATTCAAGCTAGACACAGACTAACGAATACGAGATATAAATCCTAATTATTTGGGATGCGGACGTGGATAGATATATGATGGATTTAGATTGAAAACGGATAAAGATATATAGATAATACACATACATATATAGTAATATATGCTGAATTAAAACTATACGATTACATGACCATAGTAGCAAGTTATGTATCAATCGGATCCAATAGACATTATAAAAGAATATGCTACTTGAAGATCAATAGAACCAACTAATTGTCAATATAAATAGATCGCTATGGAAAAAATGTGATAGAAATAAGTAGGGCCTTGCTAATATCCAATAAGAAAAATCTAGATTTCGAGATCTCATCTCGTATTTACGGATATTTGTTAAGTATCTAAATCCCATCTCGATCTAATTAAAATATCGACCATTTTCACGCACTACTTGCGGTTTTTCGCCATGAGAGCGAGCATCTTGCGCTTTTTCGCAAAAATGCTGGTCAAGCTTACCACGAGGACCAACAGAACCGCCTCTGAGGTTCCAAAAACCCGCGAAAATCGCTCACGGTTTTCGATCTTACCGCTGTAGTTCGATATCCAAAACCACGTGGTAAACCGATCTAATTAAAAAAATGTAAAAATTTTGAAAAAATTTATGCATTAAAACCGCTTAAAACCGTTGAAAACCACTCGAAAGCCGTTTTAAGGAATATTCAATTGGTCGGTAAAACCGAGGTTTCGTGAAAAACAAGGTTTTGATTTTTTAAAAATCCTATTTTTTTGATTTTTAACCTTCGTTTTAACGGTTTTGAACGGCTTTTACGGTTTTGAATTTCGAATTTTGTATTGGTTTTTCAAACAGTTTTAAAAACCTGCCTCTGTCGCACTTGACCTGCTTATTCATGCTTCAACAGCTTTGGCAAAACCCGATGGACCATGATGCAGTCGATGCGCAGATCGAGGCGTGTGTTGGGGGTTCGCGATCGAAGAAGGTCTTTTGTAAATGTATTCAAAAAGTTATATTTGAGAAAAAATGGTTTGCAAGAGGGAAGCGAACGACTTGAACTGGTTGGTTGAGTCATCGACGAAACGCAGTACGAGCGCCTTCGGTTAGGCGATTGTCTCTATTATGTTGTACTAAATCCCTGATATGCCCTGTCAGGATTACATTACCAAATAGAGATCGAAATCACTCTTGCTTTAGGCAAGATTCGATTTTGTTGAAAATTCGTAGTAACCAAATGAAATTAAAATTCAAACTTTTTTGACTCAGTGGTCAAATAGCGCAAAATAAATAAAAACCAACCGATTTGACCATTTTACTTGACTTTCGATCGTTTACATCGAAAATTAGCACACTTAGTGGCAATTAAAAAATGCGTAAAATGATGGATATTCAAGCAGGATTTGAAATTTCATTTTGGGTTCACATCTTGGAGTTGGAGAAATCCGATCAAAATTCAAAAAGCAAATTTAAAACCTAAATTTTTAACAAATTGGGCCAAAATAAATTTTGGAAATTACAAAATCTTGACAAAATTCAATCGAGTGAAAAATAGGTAAAATGATGTTAAATTTTTTAGAAATTTTTTTGTGGATAGTCCTAACACATCACTAATATTCTTATAAAAATTTCAGATGATGATCAAGGCTAAGAAATTTTAAAATTTTTTGACAGTACTACTGTCCTGATAAAAGGCTAACCGACAAATTTCAAGTGAATGAAAAATAGTGCAAGCCATGTCAAAATTTTGATGGTCTTGATGCACCAATAATATTCCCATCAAATTTTTAGATGATGATAAGGCCCGAAAATTTTTCAAAAATTTGGGCATGCTACTAAAGGCTAATCGGCAAATTTCAATTGAATGAAATATGGTTCAAACCACGTTATAAAATTTTGAAATTTTTTGTAGATATTCCTAACACATAACTAATATTCTCATAAAATTTTAGATGATGATCAATCTTAACGAATTTTCAAAATTATAATAGTACTACCATCCGATAAAAGCCTTACTGTGCTATATGTATTGCATCCATAGATTTGATTGAGTAATCAAAACAAGTTTCAAAATTCTGGAACTTTTAAAAAGGTTATGAGGTAATTATTAATGTCGGGACCGAATGTGCAAATCCAGACCCTCGGTATTCAAGACTAGTCCAGATCGCTTAGTGCACACGTCCTCAACATTGGTACATATCACATCATAACCAACGTAAATAATAAGTACTTTAATTAAATACTCAAACTAGCTGATTGACCTTATGGTCAAGTTACAAATACGCTTGAGGAAGACTTATTAAAATATTCAAATGCTGAAATAAAATAAACTCGTGCGCCAACCAATTTGCCACGAAATCCGATGCTTCGCTCCCTAGTTAGTGGCTCCTCTGATACTCCTCCTCGAGCGGTTGCTTCTTCTTCAAGCTGAAGTTGTGTTGTTGTGGGGTGAGTACTTTGAGCACTTCACAAAGTCATGCATGTAATGCAAATCTAATATTCTACATGCATGGCTTAGTACAAAGGATAGGCTATGGTTCATGAGCTGACAAAATTCAAGATAAAAGAATAGATTGCAAAGCATAAAACAGAGTAGGAATAGTAGCTTTCACAAACATTTCAATCAAAATCACTTTTCCATCCTAAGTCATGTTCATCATCATCAACCCAAGTAGCTTCCATAAATAATTCATTTTCATGAAAATCTAACCCTTGACGAATCACGAAGATGCTCAATACAGTGAAGCACGGCTATTCGAATAGGTTGTACACTCGCAGAGGTTATACACTTTACCCACAAGATACGTCAAATACCACCAAGGCAAATAACCATAAGCTTTCCAAAGCTCCATCTAAACTCAAGATCGCGCTAAGGTTTCAACACTTCGGAGGATGGTTACCACACCTGTGGCCCCCTCTTGCGCCATGTGAGTTCTCATTCCGCTTCTCGGCCTCACACCACCACAGCAGTACCAAAGAATAGACTTCCCGTTTACTCTTAAGCCCGTCCCATTACGGAGCTTGTGGTTGTATGAAAGACTCGTTCAAATGCTCGCAAGGTTAAGTCCTTAGTTGACCGAGGCAAGACTAACCAAGTGTGATCTCCATATCAAAACCAATAAAAACCAAATTCGACCGCCTGATTGCCACTCTTGGCCCACGAAACAATCTTGCAGCATGCCTCGGTCTAAATCATTTTCCCACCCGGTTCTTTACCATTGCACCACGTGCCATCATCAACTCAATAACACATGTCTCATTCACAAAACAAGTTCCATATCTCATTAAGTCAATATTTTACTTTGGTACTTCCAAAATCATGAATTGTCCACGTAGGGCTAAGCATACTACTTGGTCTACTCAACCCATGTTGGCAATTAAATAATGTCCAACTATTAATCCACAACCTAGGGTGACAAATGATTCATGGCCTACAATTATTTACGACAAGGTGGCATCAAAAACTAGGCATTTAGCTAATCCCAAAATGCATTCAATCAAATTTTTACTAAATTAGCATGCAATAAATTAAATCAAAATAATTTTTCTAATAGGTTCAACATGATCAAACACAACTTGCCTTCAAAAAGTACTGATTCTAGCTCAGCGTGCTCTGGTCGAACCTCTCCTCGAAACCTCGGAACTTCAACGCTACGCGACTGTATACAAAACAATAAAATAAATAAACAGTAGACATACAGTGCTCAAAAATTCAAATAAAATTCATAAACAGAAAGATCACAATTTTACAAATTTATAGAAATTGGAATCACTCAAATCGGAGTTAAAAGCAAAAGTTATAAGCATTTGAAGTTTCAAAATATATTTTAAATCAATAAACCGAATTAAATAAATATTTTCTTTTTCGGAAAATTAATTATTAGTCATCAGTGACACGTGTCAGCACCACAGCGACACGTGGCTTCTGACCGACGTACTGACCGCTCCGTGATGGCGTCAAGATGACGTCGAATCGCTTCATATCTCATCGACATGGGTCCACTGGTCGACGCCATGATGACGTCGGTGACGCCACACGCGCAGTGCGTGTGGTCGCGGTGGCCCGTCTTGTCGGCGTCTCATCGCCAAGCATGCTCGTCTGGCACATGCGCCCTTGTCGCGACTCATCGCACATGAACGTTGGTGCAGCGACATGTGGTCCGCCTTGTCGCGCACATGCATAGGAACGGCGAGCGTGTACGACGAGTGGCTTCTTGATTTGCATCTAACGGTGGAGATCGAAGATGGGGTTCACTATTCCTAAGGCGAGGGCTCACCTTCACGGCTGATGGAGATCGACATATGGAAGCTCGTGAAACCCGGCGACAATCTGGGCGTGGTGACCGGAGATGAAGACGAGACGTCGGCTGGCGCTTCAAGGCTCCTCGTGACGCGGCGTGATGCTTCCGGGCAGCGGAGTGAGATTGAGACGCGTCGCGAGGATCACCGTGAGCAGCTCGAAGAACCGCCAGACGCATGGCGGAACTGCGACTCTTGCGGCGGCGGGTCTCGAGGCGTCGGATATTGGTGGTCGGCGCAAGGTGAGATAGTCGGTGGCATTAATATGCTGAAAGGTGAGGCAACGCGCGTCGTACGACTAACTGTATAGATAGATGTTGTTTTTTTTCATATTTTAATCTATATTTTTTCAGATTTGAAGCTAGACACAGACTAACAATGAATACAGATATAAATCCTAATTATTTAGGATGCGACGTGATAGATATATGACGGATTTAGATTGAAAACGGATAAAGATGTATAGATAATACACATACATATATAGTAATATATGCTGAATTAAAACCATACGATTACATGACCATAGTAGCAAGTTATGTATCAATCGGATCCAATAGACGTTATAAAAAGAATATGCTACTTGAAGATCAATAGAACCAACTAATTGTCAATATAAATAGACTGCTATGGAAAAAATGTGATGAAAATAAGTTGGCACTTGCTAATATCCAATAAGAAAAATCTAGATTTCCAGATCTCATCTCGTATTACCAGATATTTGTTAAGTATCTAAATCCCATCTCAGATCTAATTAAAAATATCTGACCATTTTTACGCACAACTTGCGGTTTTTGCCACGCGACAGCAGACGAGCATCTTGCGGTTTTTGCAGCAGTTATGGCCAAGCGCACTACCGAGACACGAACAGGCCGCCCCCTGTGGTTCCAAAACCCGCGAAAATCGCCATTTGCTGATCTTACAATAGAAGTTCGATATCCAAAACCGCCAAGAAGAACCGATCTAATTAAAAATGTAAAAATTTTGAAAAATTTATGCATTAAAACCGCTAAAACCGCTGAAACCACTTAAAGCCGCTTTAATGAATATTCAATTGGTCGGTAAACCTGAAGGAGCCGTGAAAACCGAACTATTTTCGATTTTTTTAAAAAAAATTTAATTTTTTGATTTCTTAACCCTTCAGCTTTTAACGGTTTTCGAACGGCTTTTACGGTGTTTGAATTTTAATTTGTAATCGGTTTTTTCAAAACAGCTTTTAAAAAACTCGTCTTCGTCGTCACCTTCACCAAGACGTCAGGCTCAATCATACTTTGGTCAAACCCGATGGACTATGTGCAAATTGCACGGCAAGATGCAAGGACGCAGTTGGGGGTTCCGCGATCGAAGAGAGGTCTTTTGTAAATGTATTCAAAAAAGTTATATTTGAGAAAAAAATGGTTTGCAAGAGGGAAGCGAACGACTTGAACTGGTTGGTTGGTCTGTCGACAGACAACGCAGCACAGAGTGCCCTTCGGTTGGCAGATTTGTCTCTATTATGTTGTACAGCCTGATTGTTTCAGTTAGAGATTATAGAAAGTAGATTTTAAAAGTTGGATTGTAAAAGCTAGATTGTTAAAAGTTGGATTGTTAAAAGCTGATGACTATTTGGTAACCCGATTATAGTGTATTTGGATTGTTGTTTCCGCGTGGCAAAATTCATGGTACCCTCTACCGTTTTTGTTGCCTTATTTTCATGTTTTCACACTTTTGCCGATTTATAAAATACGGAAATGCATAATTAAATAGCACAAAATATTGTCAGAGAGGGTCGTCGGGGCTTTTGGAAGGATCAAGGCGTGGACACAAGGTGGGCAATTGTTGGTAATTTTGTCGAAGGTGGAAGGGTATTATGGTCTTTGTACAAAAAAGCCGAGGAAAGCTCCTCCAAGGTGGATTGTGGGATTCTAACAACTGACCCAGATTGTTACAATCTAAATTAAAAGCTGCTCAAGCGTGTTAACCTTCCAAATTTTTAAAAGTCGCTTTCTATAATCCCTAAATAAACAAACAAGCCCTAAATCACGATATGCGCCGCCAGGATTACATTACCAAATAGAGATCTGGAATCACTTTGTTGGTCAAGATTTATTTTCGCTGAAAATTGTGAGTAACCAAATGAAATTAAAATTCAAACTTTTTTGACTCAAGGGTCAAATAGCTGCCAAAATAAATAAAAAACCAACCGATTTGACTATTTTAATCGACTTTCGATCGCTTACATCGAAAATTAGCACACTTAGTGGCAATTAAAAAATGCGTAAAATGATGGATATTCAAGCAGTGATTTGAAATTTCATTTTCTGCTCACATCTTGAGTTGGGAGAACTCGATCAAAATTCAAAAAGCAAATTTAAAACCTAAAATTTTTAACCTAAATAGGGTTAAAATAAATTTTAATTTAAATTGCCAAAATCTTCGACGAAAATTCAATCGAAAGTGAAAAATAGGTAAAATGATGTTAAATTTTTAGAAATTTTTGTGGATAGTCCTAGCACATCACTAATATTCTTATAAAAATTTCAGATGATGATCAAGGCTAAGAAATTTTAAAATTTTTGACAAGATTATCAGTCTCGATAAAAGGCTAACCGACAAATTTCAAGTGAATGAAAATAGTGCAAGCCATGTCAAAATTTTGATGGTCTTGATGCACCAATAATATTCCCATCAAATTTTTAGATGATGATAAGGTCTTCAAAATTTTTCAAAATTTGGGCATGCTACTAAAGGCTAATCGGCAAATTTCAATTGAATGAAATATGGTTCGAACCATGTTATAAAATTTTGAAATTTTTTTGTAGATATTCCTAACACATAACTAATATTCTCATAAAATTTTAGATGATGATCAATCTTAAAGAATTTTCAAAAATTATAATAGTACTACCATCCTGATAAAAGCCTTATGGTGCTATATGTATTGCATCCATAGATTTGATTGAGTAATCAAAACAAGTTTCAAAATTCTGGAACTTTTAAAAAAGGTTATGAGGCAATTATTAATCTCACCTAAAAATTTTGGATCATGAACACACTCGAGAAAATTTATAAAATTCTGACACGGTTACCGTCTCAATTATGTTTATTTGATTTTTGAATTTTTAAATATAACAAATGAAGTTCAATTCTTTTAAAAAATTTCTATATGGTCCTAGGCTAATAAGTATGGCACCATAAATTTTTTAGAGTATATTCAAACCTATACAAATTTATAAAAAAACCAATAATGTTTCTGCTATTTTTATAAAACATCTCAGAAATTCTGTTTTCAACAAATTTTCATTGAAGATGACATTCTTAAGGGTTATCGACCCAGACCTGGTCCTAAAAAGTGAAAATACTAGAGATTTTGGTGAAATTTAGGCAAATTTCACTAAAATTTTTCTAAAATTACTTTAGCAATTTGAATTATTTTTCAAATTTTTTATCCAGCTGGGATTTTGAATCTAGTCCCTAGCCAAAATCTAAAATCTCAAATGAAAATTCTAAAATTTCACCAAGATTTGGAACTTTGTATTCAAG
This sequence comes from Guadua angustifolia, assembly GCA_036346375.1. NCBI lineage: Eukaryota > Viridiplantae > Streptophyta > Magnoliopsida > Poales > Poaceae > Guadua > Guadua angustifolia. The sequence goes on along the minus strand of CM070510.1, from coordinate 4,866,865 downwards.
TAAAATTATTGTGAGAACTAAAAAATGAACTCTTCCTAAAGCTCTGTTTTGTGATGATATGATGAAAGGTTAGGGTATATTTATAGGACAATCAATGACTAGCACTATTAGAAAAATAATTATTGACAACACAAGATGTAGTCATTAAAAGTCACTAAGAACCGTAGAATTATGGTTGTTAGCTGTTGTTAAAAGCTCTATGGTTAATAATACTAACGATCACATATAATTTTTTTAACAACAGGATAGTGTGCTATCATTAATTACGAAGAAACAAAGACCACTTTTCTAGTATTAATAACCACTTTTTGGTCACCGCTCTACTTTATATTGTTGAGTATTAACGACCACTTTATAGCATTAATAACAACCGATTCTTTCATCACATATGGTACCACATGTATATTAAAAAATAGCTCAACTACTTTATCTCTCTTCATTTCTTAGAAACAAAAACATAATTCCAATTCCATAAAAACATCTTGGATCAATACCATGAACCAAAAATCATATTATTGCATATGAAATTTACAATTAGAATGTATACGCATCCATACACATGAAAGTTTTTCTTTTTTCTTTTTCTATTATCTATATTCAGATTTGCTCAAAAACATGTCCCAAATGCGGATTTTCAAAACAAATTCATGCCAGATGTCAAAAAGCTATTAACACAAATTTTAGGGAAATTTTAGATATTTTTTTTCTAAATTTCTTATTTTTTAAATTTAAATTGGGTCGGCTTATTTGCCATTCTAAATATCGAGTTGGACCGATACGGTCAAAAAAAAATCACGATTTTTATAGATTTTTCAAACCCTATGCTCTGCTCGCCTGCCATCTTAAGGCCACCCCGGCTTTAACTTTAGTCCGAGGTGGTAGAATAAATCTTATCACATCAAAAAAAAAAAAAGTTGAGGATCAGGTATTTTCAAAGAATGGCTTGGCTGTATTCCAATCCATGTCTCGAATCTGATTGAGATGAGCTAAGAAGGCACGCAAAAACACATGTGGTGAAGTTTGGGGTTTACCCTGAGGAACCTGCTATGAAAGCCAGCGCATTTACAGTCCTATGACATGCTTTTTTTTTTTTTAAAAATGTATCCTCCATATGAATGAGTTTACAAAAATAACTCGCTCTTGCGCAACAGGAACATAAGTCACATGACATACTCTCATACTGCAGTAGCACCTGTCACACAGCCGGAGATTGGAAGCATCACTTGTCGAGCACTCCAAGTTTGGTAGGTTAGACAAGCCTCGTAGTTAAGTGATTTAATTAAATAAAGCAATTCATTAAGTCATTAATTAATTAAAGTGGTTAATTAAGTGATTAATTAAATGATTTTGATGGAATAGTACGCAACACGGTACTGTCACATTTTTTGTGATTAAAGACTGAGCTATTTTTATAATTACATTAGGAAGGAGACCATATTTGAAAAAAAAATTAAAATGGTGCTCGGAAAAGCGTTGTCTTCCCAACGATGTACCCCGTTTATAGGGATGACAATTTTATCAATGGGTTTGGGTACCTGTGGGTACCTAACCCGATAAGGGCAGGGCTCAGGTAGCACTTTAGATCCACAGGTTTTCGTGTTTAGATATCCAATAAGGTCATAAGATAGTGTAAATGTCAATTGATACCCATGCGTACTCAATGAATATCTTATGACATGTGGGCCTCACCTTTTAGAGATACACGTAACCCCGTTCCCCATTCCCCTAATCCTCCAACCCAAATGCAATCCCTCATTCCCCCGATCCTCCAACCCGACCAACCGCCACCGCCTCCACTTCCCGCGCCCCTCCCTCTCCCTCCCAAGTCCTACCGCCCTCTACCTTCCACCACCGCCTCCATCTCCCTCGACACTGGTCGGCCCCCTTGCCTCCCTCCGGCCTGGCCCCCTCGCCCTCCACGGTCCCCCGTCTCTCCTAAGTCCTGCCTCCCTCCATCTCCCACCACTACCTCCATCTCCCTCGATGCCTCAACCATCTCGCCTCCCTCCGCCTTGCCCCCCACGGTCCCCCTGTCCCTCCCAAGTCCCGCTGCCCTTTGCCTCCTGCCACCACCTCTATCTCCCTCAGTGCCGGCTCGGCCCCCTTGCCTCCCTCCACCCCGGCCGCCTTGCCCCCATGGCCTCCTATCCCTCCCAAGTCCCGCCACCCCTCCGTCTCCATCGGCACTAGCTCAGCCCCCTCGCCTCCCTCCACCTCTACCGCCTTGCCCCACATGGCCCCCTCGTGGTCTCGCTCCCATAGCTACCTCCCACACCCCCTCCCTCTTCCTCCTAAGTCCCGCCCACTGCTCTCTACCTCTTGCCACCGCCTTCGTCTCCCTGGCGCTGGTTCGGCCCCCTCTCCTCCCTCCGCCGTTGGCTCTTTGCCCCATGGCCCCCCACACCTCTATACCCATAGGTACCCACCGGGTTCGGACATAGGTACAGATATATACTCGTGAAGCTTAGCAGGTTCGAATAGGTGATATGCATTCAGATTCAAGTGATAGATCTAAGACAATTATACCCAGAAATACCTACCGATTGTCGTCCCTACGCGTTTCTCGTTTCCAAGAGCGCATGGACCTACGTTAAAACAGCTTAGCCGGGGCCACAACCACAAGTCTTCGTAATCATCACACCACTTGTCCTGCCGTGACAACATTTTACGACAGGCTCATCGCCAGATGCCATACGATTAGCTGTTCCCTTCTCGGCCGTCGCGCGTTTCACTTTCCAGTGTGCAACTTGCTGCGAACACGTACAAACTTGCCGTATTCCCTATGTAGAATTCCCTTCGTCACCGGTGTTATTCGAGCACATAACAGGGACAAACCTGCCAGCCAAGCTAGCAGCGCTCGACCTCATGGCTATTGGCTGTTCACTCGCAGTCCATATGAAATAAATCAAGTCCTAGTTGCATGACTGTTGAGCTGGCTCCTGCCTCTTTCCGGTGGTCATTTTCTTTTCGTCATGTACTAACCCTTTTTCTTTTGGATAAAAACGTGTCTTACTTCCCTGTAAAAAAAAGTAGTGGCACTACTTCATCTCCCATCTATATCATCCGGAGTAAATACTAAAGTCAGTTTGTACAATAACTATCTATAAAGATTGACTCTAGATACCGTGCATTAACTATCTCTTCTCTGTTATATATAACTAATCTATCTATACTCCCGTGTAATGCTTATTACTAAATAAGAGCCAGTTCTCTTCTCTCTTCTCTTTTCTCACTCTTCTACGTAGGACAAAGCTGATATAGATACGCTAAAAGTAAAACGAGGTAGCCTTATTGTACATACCCTTAGGGTGTGTGATTACTTGTATCAAGTAGTACATGCATGTATAAGATGGTTAAAAAAACCATCCATGTGTCTGATTTATCTGAATTGAATCATTTCATCGTAAATGGTGGAATACAAATTTAAAGAATATGTAGATGATGTATCGTCTCATTCACCCAAAACAATTGAAATGATCTCATTGCGTTCAATGTCATCTTACCAAGCAAACATACGGTTAGTTCATACGTGCCCCTCAAGGCCTGTCCTCTATTTGCCCCAAGCGGGCCAATCAGAACAATTTATTCCTCCACATGGACGGAACACAAGACGGAAGAAGCCATTTTTGTCCGTGCTGTTGCATCTTCCACTAACTCTCCACTTTATAAAGCGACCAGCTCGAACCAGCAGGCACAACATCTCACAGAGTCACAGCTCACAGGAGAGCGAGGAAGCCATGTTCAGAGCTGGAGGCTGCAGCTTGAAAGCCAACAGATGCGTTCATATCCGCAAGGCCCCGGATCAAGCTCTGCCCTTATCTCCGCCTAATGCTACCAAGGTATCATGATTCATGCACCATGTTGCTTCTAGCCATAGTTAGCTGTGTAGGCTGTAGCATTCCTGCGAAAGAAGAGACACAAGCAGCTACCACTGATAACTTGATGTTGGCAGTGGCAGACAAATGAACGTATTCATTTCGACACACCTGAATGTTTCAAGCAAACAGTTCTAAATTATAAATATGTAGCGACAAGTTTGTGGCACTCTTCAGTTGAGCTTTGCCTCCATCTAACTATAACTTTGATCTTTAAGTTTTGCATAAGACGATAAGTATGGTCTGTGTGTGGGATTACCTCTAACTTCAGCTAGTGTAGGTGCAGTTTCCACTAGCTGGATGGAAGAAGCAGCCATTGATACAGGAAATGTCAAAAGCTCTGAAATCAGTCTCTTCAAATATCCTGGAGCGATACATAGACTCCACATACAGATTTTCTGAGCAACCCTTTCTGAATAAGGTAATATAAATATTATTTATTTATTTTTATCAAATCAATATCATAAATATTTTATAAATAGTATTTGCTATTGTTAGTTCAACTCTACATTTTCTGTGATACTACTGTAATTTGTAAGTTACTTTCAAGTCTCAACACTCGAAAAAAAGACTTCATGACATTAGAAAAAGAAAGAAGTTGCTCCAAATTAACTAGCCTACAGGTTGCAAAGATTTTTAAAACATGGGATGACTTGCATTAGTCTCGTACATCTGTCCTGCTACTCAATCTGCTGGTACTGAGACAAACATGCTTTTGTTCAATATCAAACTTTCAATATTTATGAGCAAGTCAAACATGCTTTTTCTCAATATCAAACTTGCAATATTTATGAGCAAGTCAAACATGCTTTTTCTAAATATCAAACCTGCAATATTTATAAGCAAGTTCGTTTGTGTTATCCAATTTGTCTGGCACATCAATTAGACCTAAATTTTGCAACTGAGTCTTCTCCAGGGGAATTTTCGACCTGTCAATGAAATTGGTGAGGCAGTTTTGCTCAACGATATTAACGGACAGGTCCCGGAAGATTTTCCCGAGGGTGCCTACATAAGAAATGGTGAGTTTCATTTAGTTCTAGCCTCTTATATTCAATATTTACTCTTTGCAGTTGACAAGTGATGATTGAACAGCACCTTACAAGTACTGATTATGCAAGTATTTCATGTTCAGTGCAAGTGCACAACACAGAGAATTTCCATGCCTTACATTGAACTATTTGAACAGGTCCAAATCCTCTCCATCCAACACAAACAACCGCGGACTCTATCTTTGGCTCAACATCATACATGTATTATGAAGGAGATGGAATGCTGCATGCTGTCTACTTTAACAAGAGCAGTCTAGGAGAATGGAAGATATTGTATAAGAACAAGTATGTGGATTCAGACACCTTTAAATTAGAGAGAGAAAAGAACAAAGTAGCTTTTGTCCCATCCGCTGATGGCCAACCATACGCAACACTAGTTGCATTTGTTCTCAATATGGTAAGTCTTACCAAATCTGAAGTCAAAATAGTTGAGATCAAGATAAACCCAGGACTACTACCATAATTAGCATAATTGAAACTCTCATATGTTGTTCCAACTACTAATAAATCAATACATAGAAACAAATTATGGATGCTGAAAATGAAAAGCGATCGACATACACATGGTATACCATGGACAGTGTGGTGGATTGGACATAAATTTTTAGCTTGACATAGTTACCATGTGAATTCTACTTTCTACGTGAGTGATTCCAGCATATTTCTTGGGCAACTATCACCTTCCATGAACAAGGCTGTTATAGTATGGATTGAGTACCCAATAATCCACTACATTGAAACTTTTAGGTGAGAAAGTAAACGATGAAACTCAATACTTGTTATCTGCCAAGGTCCTAGGCTTAGAACCTGTCAAAAACACATAAGAGAATGCGGTATTCAAAGGTCTGGTTGTAGGAAAGACCAAGGGGGCCTAATGTCTTTACTTATTAGCTCTGAAGCCACATTCAAGACGTATCTAAGGTCTGCTTCAGCCTGCAAAAATGGGCAAGTTAAAGTAGAGTAGAAGTCCCACAATTATTCAGCTGAATATATGGTTACTGCTTACTACATGAAACTCAACCAAATTTTGTGTAATCTTTATTTTTAGATGTAATTTCTACACATTCTGCTGTGATATTTACGTAACTTTTTGTGTCACAGTTGAGATTTGGAAAACCAGTGAAGGACATTGCAAATACTAACATATTTGAGCATGCTGGACGAGCTTTTGCTGTCACGGAACATCATCTGCCGTACGAAATTGACATCAATAATCTTAACACCCTAGGACTTTATAACATTAATGGAACTTGGGATCAACCTTTCACTAGTCATCCAAAGGTATGCAATGACAACTTGTTCGCTAAACATCAATTACGGATCCTTCATCAATCCATGAACTTCCATTTTTCAAGTCCAGAAATTCACACCATGGTTCACAAGTTAATAAGTATGGAAGAACAAAATATTTGAAACATATAGTGCTCTTAGAATAGTCATTGCCAACTAGAGTCATTCAAGATGTTTATCATGTTCTGTTATTAATGAACTATTTCCCTTCTACAAGTGTTCACATATGTCAATGGCTCGTTTTACAGAAGATTCATGGAAGTGGAGAGCTGGTGATAATGGGGACAAATACTGAAAAGCCCCACTATGTGCTTGGAGTAATTTCCTGTAAGTTGTGAAATGTAAATCCACCCATCATCCAACAAGTAAAAAATACATGAAGATGATACTAACAGTCTTTAGGTGCAAGGCCGTGTGTAAATGAAACACAATAATCATATGGTCAAGCGCTGATGGTTACATGCATGAGGATATACACATTCCAGATGAGAACGTTCAAAAGATTGTACTTGACATACTAATACAAATTTGCCATATACATGATCATGTGAGCTGCTTGCTAATAGCATACATCATCAAAGTTAGCATAGAAAATTTATCTTTCTGATTTTATTACAATAGTAGTTGACTATTTACTGAGTGATGTCCTCTCACATGATAAGCTGATGGTGAGAGGCTTCTTCACAAGGTTGATCTCAAATTTGAGGAAGGAAAACTCATTCATGACATTGGAGTAACTACAAAGTATGCTTGCTTTTGTTTATGAGCCATCTTAGATTCTCCTAAACAATATATTTTTCCTGTAACTACTAATCCATGTATTATAGGTACAATATTATAATGGACTATCCTCTCCGATTTGGCATATTACGGACATTTTTACAAAAACCGTAAGTCAAGTGCATATACACCATCTTTACTATGGAAAACACTTTTTTGAGTAACATGCAGATTGATTTGATGATCCACAATAACATACATGTTTCTCTTCAGATTTATCCAAAATGATATGAACGGCAAATCACGTATTGGAGTAATGCCTCGCTTTGGTAATGCTGAGTCCATCATGTGGTTTGATGTGGAGAACCATTGCAGTTACCATTTATTTAATTGTTTTGAGGATGGAAATGAGGTAATTCTTGGTAAAAGGGAAAATGATCATGACACAGATGTAATTCGTTCATTTGAACAAACTTTGCCCTGTATAACACTACTCATAGTTCAAAACTAGAGGGGGTGAGTGGATCTGGTGCAATAGTCAAATGATGAACAGGCCCTTGTAAAACTATTGACCCACTGGTTATTCTGGTGATGAAAACATATTCAACACATGAAAATTATTTCAATAAGAATTTGTAGGCCAACATTTGAATGTTCTTTATCTAAAAAAAAACATTTGAATGTTATTCTGGACTACGTCTTTTCTATTCAAATGCAAATTTTATTAGTTTATAAGCACAATATATAGATAGGATTAGCTGTTCCCCAATCTCCAGAAAGACTATTTATCTTTTGGTCTAGTTTTGTCTCATAAATCAAACTTATAAACATTTTTTATGCTACAGGTAGCATGCTAGTATCAGTATTACCTTGATCCTATTTTGTCAATGTTTTAGCTAGAATCACCAATGATTAAAATTAGAACACAAGGATTGAAATTATTGCATGGGACACGAATATCTTGCACTTCTACTGGGATGACCAATAACGGAACTAAAGATTTCACTTTCCAAAACTTAAGACGAGCCCAACTTTTACCCAGGAAGATGCAAATATTGTTAGCACATCTCATTGTTGAATTCTGATCTTGATGTACACAAATAAGATTCCTATCCTATGGAAGTAGCACATATGTATTTAGTGTACAAAAATAGCATCAGGAAATCAAGCTTAAGAGAAGACTAATTGACCTTGTAGGCAAAATAAACCTTTCATATTTCTTTTTTTTTAAAAAAACTTCCATAGACAGTATTAATAATGCACATCAGTAGTGGTTCACATATTTTCTTCTTCTTTGACAAAAACTCATGAACAGGTTGTTGTCAGAGGCTGTCGAATGCTTGGTTCAATAATCCCTAGTACACGTCATAGTGTTGAAAAGTCAAAATGGCATGGAAGAGCGTTTCTCCCACCGGATAAGAATTCAAAAAATTTTGATCCTTCAGTAGATGGCATTCTCTTCTCTTCTTACTTAATGGAGGCTAAACTTGAAAAGTGGCATTACAAACGAAGGTTATCTTACTAGTGAGAAAATTGCAATGGATTTTCCTGTTATCAATGACAATTTTATAGGGGTCAGGAACAAGTATGGATATGCTCAAGTTGTTGATTCAGTAGAAACCAGTAAAACAGGTAATTGACTTATCGCGACATTGCTGAAACATAATTTCTTTTCAGGTGTTTTTGTTGTCATTTTAATTACACACCTCATGGCATGTAATTGTGTGTTATTGTCGATTTAAGTTACTTGCATCATCTCCAAATATTGTACATAAATCATTGGGAGTAATACTGCAGGCTTATTTAAGTATAAGATGATAGCAAAGCTACACTTTGACATGCAAGACAAGGTTAGTAAATATTGCACAAAAATCAGTTCTTTTTTCTTTTTGTTAATATGGACTAAAGTATCAGAACAAACCCAGGAAAACAAACAATTGTTATCAGTGGAGTACCATGCTTTACAAGAGAAACAGTTCTGCTCCGGAGTTCAATTTGTTGCAAAGAAAATGGAATTGACGAAGATGATGGATGGATAATTACATATGTCCATGATGAGGAAAGTGACATCTCTCAGGTAATTTGGACCTCATCAAATTGTGTACTTACAAAGCATGTCACATTACTTCATTCTATTTCCACTTATCTCAATCTATCAAACCTCTTATCTTTGCAGGTTTACTTTATCGACGCAAAGAGATTTTCAGAGGAGCCTGTAGCAAAAATCACTCTACCTCAAAGGGTTCCATATGGTTTCCATGGAAATTTTTTCTACAAGTGATCGAAAATGATGTGAAGTTTATACTGACACATCAATGAAGTATACCAAGCATTTACACTCATAGTTGAAAATCAATAGACTACTTAGAGAGGTTAAAGCACAGCAAGATTCACAAAGCGTCGTTAAGAATTGTTCTACCAGTCATGTACCTGCCTTAAGTGGAAATCTGATGGTCTATTGATGTAAGCAATGATCAGTGTTCATGGTTAATAATACTACTCAGAGTGTCGTATGTTGAAATACAAGACATAAGAGGGAGGATGCCGGCCGCTTCCTGACTGCTTGTCCATGAGAGAGTGGGTTGACACGATAATTTATAAAGGTTCAAAAGCTAATAAAGGTGCCTCATTCCTATCGGTGTGCCCTTGGGCTCAGGGTAGTAGGGATGCCTTCTTACCCAGAAATGACCCCGGCGCACTAGCTTATGTATGTTTCAGATTCCATTAGAGTTCTAGTTACAAGTGAGGGTTACAGTGGACTTTATAGGTGCTCGCCTAGGTACACAAATACTATCCTACCCTTAGTAGGGTGACTTAAATGTAGGCATCTACGCCATTTCCGGGAGGTGGTAGTGGATCCCACGCCATCGCCTCCCTAGATGTATGCCTTTGACCCCGAGTCCCATAGGGTCCCGAGACTTGGGCCTTCCTTTGGGGGCCAACCTCACTGGGCCACGAGACTTAACAACCCTACTCATTAGTTAATACTGAACGAGGTAAGGATGCTCCTCTATCTCAATGGACACTTACGGGCACCCTCATAGACCGGAGTTGAGCCTCACGCTCTATGGACGGGAATGAGGCAAAGTGCCCCGGAGGTGCAAGTGAGTATGATGGAATCTCCCCTAACACCTCGCACTCACGATCCTCTTTAGAGGATCTGTGGAGCATGATGGTACCTCCTTCAACACCTCGCACCACGCACTTTTTAGAGGGTCCGACGAGTATGATAGTATCTCCTCAACACACTTATCGCCTTTAGGTGGCCGACGGAGTATGATAGGATCTCCCTAACACCTCGCATGGGCGTGATTCACTCGTCGGGCTGGCCGAGGCGCCAAATTTACCTCCGATTGGTCAATTCCCATCCTTTAGTATCCCTAACGCCGAAAAGAAGTAGAGACATGGCGCCATTGCGAAATCGGACAGATTTAGCAACCGCAACCGGAGTAAGATGTAAGAAGAAAATTAGAAAACAATACTACCATACAAGTGGACCATCAAAATTAGTCATCGATTCCTTACTCTCATGGGTTTTCACCTAATACAAGATTTCTAATCTTTTATCAGAGTGCAAAGACTAGGAGTCCGAGAGACGGTAAGCTAGTGTTGTCTCGCAGCGGTGCATCGACGCGACGGGCGATTGCGGGCGGCAGACGACGGTATGCGTGACCACGGTGTGGTGGCTGATTCGCGAGAACTTGCCACAAGACGCCGCACCGGACTGGAGGTGTCAAGACCGGAGTCGAGGGCGCCAGCGGCACCAAGGCTGTGAAGGTGGGTAGCCGAGAAGGCAGCAGGCCCGAGAAGAGTTATCCACGCTTAGAGCGCTGGGCAACAAGATCGACGAGGAGTGCCGGTGGAACACACATCACTAGAGGAGAGGAATCGACCGCCGAAGCGCCGTCTTAGCCGACGCACGTAACACGATCTCCGTGAGCTCGTGAGAGGAACCGAGGTCTCTCCGCTCCAAATGACAAATTTAACGCTAAGATCGCTAAAGTTCGATATGAACCAAGCCCATGTATGAAAAAATTGCCCCAAGTCCCAATGCTATGCCTCATGTCTGAATGCCTTTTGTTGTATTCTATTGCCCAAGTCTATTCTATTGATCGATTGATATTTTGTCTCTCTCGATTTAATATGTATGAATTTGAAATTTGGTTGGTAATAGATCGGTAGATGATTATTAGTATGTTTATGTTGAGTCGATTTTCGATATATGAGCCCCACCTCTACTTTTATTCTCTGGATCCGCATATGACTCCCGCACCATGTACCCTATTTAGAGGGCAATGGTGTGTGATGGAATCTTCCCCAGTAACCGCCTTTAGAGAGGCAACTGAGCATGGAGCCACGGAGGTGATGGGATTTCCTCCGACGCGTAGAAAAGTATACAAGTAAACTTCAGAATTAGAATTGCAAGAACCAATTAGGTGATGAATCCAAACGGGACAAGGACTGTCATTTTTAGCTAGGCAGTGATTCGATGTCTGGTCTGTGTCCACGAATCGCAGTCTTGCAGGACAGACTAGCAATAAAAAGAATTCAAGCACCAAATTGATAGAGAAAAGAAAACAAAATGATCTCCACTCCACACGGATCGAGTTCATGGAGGAGCTAATTCGTCAAACAGCGCAGCTGCGTACAGGACTCAAATGTGCGCGAGCGTAGCCGTACGTACCAACGGTGATACGACAAGGCGATGGAAGGAAGGAAGGAGAAGCAGCTTGACGCGGCGGCAGCTGTGGCTCCCAACCCGAGCAGACTCCACCGGCGTAATGCCCCCCGCGAGTGGCCGCCGCCATTGCCGCCTCATCTCGCGGGTCGCCCACTCGCCCCTTCGAGAACTCGCCACTGCTCCTACCCGCCCAGCACACGTCATAGTGTTGAAAAGTCAAAATGGCATGGAAGAGCGTTTCTCCCACCGGATAAGAATTCAAAAAATTTTGATCCTTCAGTAGATGGCATTCTCTTCTCTCGCCCTTACGAATGGAGGCTAAACTTGAAAAGTGGCATTACAAACGAAGGTTATCTTACTAGTGAGAAAATTGCAATGGATTTTCCTGTTATCAATGACAATTTTATAGGGGTCAGGAACAAGTATGGATATGCTCAAGTTGTTGATTCAGTAGAAACCAGTAAAACAGGTAATTGACTTATCGCGACATTGCTGAAACATAATTTCTTTTCAGGTGTTTTTGTTGTCATTTTAATTACACACCTCATGGCATGTAATTGTGTGTTATTGTCGATTTAAGTTACTTGCATCATCTCCAAATATTGTACATAAATCATTGGGAGTAATACTGCAGGCTTATTTAAGTATAAGATGATAGCAAAGCTACACTTTGACATGCAAGACAAGGTTAGTAAATATTGCACAAAAATCAGTTCTTTTTTCTTTTTGTTAATATGGACTAAAGTATCAGAACAAACCCAGGAAAACAAACAATTGTTATCAGTGGAGTACCATGCTTTACAAGAGAAACAGTTCTGCTCCGGAGTTCAATTTGTTGCAAAGAAAAATGGAATTGACGAAGATGATGGATGGATAATTACATATGTCCATGACGAGGAAAGTGACATCTCTCAGGTAATTTGGACCTCATCAAATTGTGTACTTACAAAGCATGTCACATTACTTCATTCTATTTCCACTTATCTCAATCTATCAAACCTCTTATCTTTGCAGGTTTACTTTATCGACGCAAAGAGATTTTCAGAGGAGCCTGTAGCAAAAATCACTCTACCTCAAAGGGTTCCATATGGTTTCCATGGAAATTTTTTCTACAAGTGATCGAAAATGATGTGAAGTTTATACTGACACATCAATGAAGTATACCAAGCATTTACACTCATAGTTGAAAATCAATAGACTACTTAGAGAGGTTAAAGCACAGCAAGATTCACAAAGCGTCGTTAAGAATTGTTCTACCAGCTGTCAGTCTGCCTTAAGTGGAAATCTGATGGTCTATTGATGTAAGCAATGATCAGTGTTCATGGTTAATAATACTACTCGTAGTGTCGTATGTTGAAATACAAGACATAAGAGGGAGGATGCCGGCCGTTTCCCGGACTGCTTGTCCATGAGAGAGTGGGTTGACACGATAATTTATAAAGGTTCAGGTGCTAATAAAGGTGCCCTACTCCTATCGGTGTGCCCTTGGGCTCAGGGTAGAGGGGATGCCTTCTTACCCAGAAATGACCCCGAGGGCGCACCAGCTTATGTATGTTTCGTATTCCATTAGAGTTCTAGTTACAAGTGAGGGTTACAGTGGACTTTTATAGGTGCTCAGCTAGGTACACAAATACTATCCTACCCTTAGTAGGGTGACTTAAATGTAGGCATCTACGTCATTTCCGGGAGGTGGTAGTGGATCCCACGTCATCGCTCCCTAGATGTATGCCTTTGACCCTGGAGTCCCATAGGGGTCCCGAGACTTGGGCCTTCCTTTGGGGGCCAACCTCACTGGGGCCACGAGACTTAACAACCCTACTCATTAGTTAATACTGAACGAGGTAAGGATGCTCCTCTATCTCAATGGACACTTACGGGGCACCCTCATAGACCGGGAGTTGAGCCTCACGCCCTATGGACGGGAATGAGGCAAAGTGCCCTGGAGTGCTGGCGGAGTATGATGGAATCTCCCCTAACACCTCGTACCACGTATCCTCTTTAGAGGACTGGTGGAGCATGATGGTACCTCCTTCAACACCTCGCACCACGTACCCTTTTTAGAGGGCTGACGGAGTATGATAGTATCTCCCCAACACACTTATCGTCTTTAGGTGGCCGACGGAGTATGATAGGATCTCCCCTAACACCCCGCACAGGGGCGTATCCACTGTCGGGGCTGGCTGAGGCGCCAGCCCCACCTCCGATTGGTCGAATTCCCATCCTTTTAGTATCCCTAACGTCAGAAAGAAGTAGAGACATGGCGCCATTGCGATAAATCGACAGATTTAGCAACTGGCAACTGGGAGTAAGATGTAAGAAGAAAATTAGAAAACAATACTACCATACAAGTGGACCATCAAAATTAGTCATCGATTCCTTACTCTCATGGGTTTTCACCTAATACAAGATTTCGTAATCCTTCTTCAGAGTGCAAAGACTAGGAGTCCGAGAGACGAACAGTGCTAGTGTTGTCTCGCAAGCGGCAGACCGACGCACGGGCGATTGCGGGCGGCAGACGCACGGGTGGGCGTGACCACGCGGTGGGTGGCTGATTCGCGAGAACTCGCCGCGGCACGCCGGCACCGATGGGTGCCGAAGACCCGGAGTCGAGGGCGCCAGGCGTGCACCAAGGCCAGGGCAGGTGGGTAGCCGATAGGCGGCAGAGGCCCGAGAAGAGTTATCGGCCGCTTAGAGCGCGGGGCAAAATGCGCATCGCCAGAGGAGTGCCGGGTGGAACACACATCACTAGAGGAGAGGAATCGACCGCTCGGAGCGCTGTCTAGCTGACGGCTGAACACGCATCTCCAGAGCCCAGAGAGGAACCGAGGCTCTCTCCGTCCAGCCGACAGCCGAACGCGCATCGCTAAAGTTCAGATATGAACCAAGCCCATGTATGAAAAAATTGCCCCAAGTCCCAATGCTATGCCTCATGTCTGAATGCCTTTTGTTGTATTCTATTGCCCAAGTCTATTCTATTGACTGATTGATATTTTTGTCTCTCTGATTTAATATGTATGAATTTGAAATTTGGTTGGTAATAGATCGGTAGATGTATCATTAGTATGTTTATGTTGAGTCAGATTTTCGATATAGGAGCCCCACCTCTACTTTTATTCTGGATCCGCCACTGACCCCGCACCATGTACCCTATTTAGAGGGCAATGGTGTGTGATGGAATCTTCCCCAGTAACCGCCTTTAGAGAGGCAACTGAGCATGGAGCCACGGAGGTGATGGGATTTCCTCCGACGCGTAGAAAAGTATACAAGTAAACTTCAGAATTAGAATTGCAAGAACCAATTAGGTGATGAATCCAAACGGGACAAGGACTGTCATTTTTAGCTAGGCAGTGATTCGATGTCTGGTCTGTGTCCACGAATCGCAGTCTTGCAGGACAGACTAGCAATAAAAAGAATTCAAGCACCAAATTGATAGAGAAAAGAAAACAAAATGATCTCCACTCCACACGGATCGAGTTCATGGAGGAGCTAATTCGTCAAACAGCGCAGCTGCGTACAGGACTCAAATGTGCGCGAGCGTAGCCGTACGTACCAACGGTGATACGACAAGGCGATGGAAGGAAGGAAGGAGAAGCAGCTTGACGCGGCGGCAGCTGTGGCTCCCAACCCGAGCAGACTCCACCGGCGTAATGCCCCCCGCGAGTGGCCGCCGCCATTGCCGCCTCATCTCGCGGGTCGCCCACTCGCCCCCTTCGAGAACTCGCCACTGCTCCTACCCGCCCAGCCATTGTCGCCGGCGTCGCCGCCGCCTGCTTGTTCGAAGCAACACCGCACGCGAGGGTTAAGTGCTGCGCGCACGACGTATCTCCCACGAGCTGGCGTAGAGAGCACGGAAGCCCATGCGATTACGCTAACGAAGATACACAGGTTGAAGACGTTCATCAGTATTACGTCCGGAAAAATCCTCTGTTACGAGAGAAGATATTCGTAATGCATTTGGTTAGACTCTATTTCTAGTATGGGCGAATTTAAACTCATTTTTTACTATTTTTTTATATATTAAACATTCTTCTAGTATAAAAGATCAATCTAATAAAGAGATAGAACATAATTTCCTTATTATGTGTGCTCCCATTCTTGTCCTTGTGATTTTGTTGGCACGCTGTTGATTGGTCGCGACTAAACGACTACGTTTTATAACATGTTATCAGCATAATGTTCTATCAAGACCAATCATGATTGTTTGTCTGTGACAATCTACACGGCATCAAATTTCATCCTGCTACACACGATTAACCTATATAAGTGCTACGTAAGTTTAATCTACATTGGTTGATCACATTAGAACAGAAGTACATCGTATAGATCATTTCAATCTATTCAAATCAAAAATTGTAAATTCGGAGCTACTGTTCATCATTACAAAAAGGTGTTCCGACAATAGTCTGTCGGTTCGATAAAAGCTACAGTTTTGCACGCCTGGAAGCAGAGAAAGCACAACGCTGTGTTTTTGTGTGGCTCATCCAACACCACTTTTCGATTTCTATTTAACTTCAAAATATCAGCAAGATATGGAAGTAAATGAAAATTACAATCAGGCTTTGATGACAGGATCAAACGCCGTGATTTCCTAACTTTAACAGAGAAGAAATACTATAAGGAGAAAAACATACTAAGAATGATGACAGAATTAAAAACTGACAATCTCCCCCTAATGCTGGCATCATTCATCTGAGTTTGATGACACCAATGCGTTCACGAAACTCTTGAAACTTGACTCTTCCGAGCGGTTTCGTCAGAACATCCGCAAGCTGATCCTGAGTTCCTGCAAACTCCAAATCGATATCTCTATTATCAACACATTCGCGAATGAAGTGAAACTTCGTGTCGATGTGTTTGCTCCGATCATGGAGTACGGGATTCTTGCTGAGCGAGATTGCGGACTGATTGTCCATCTTGAGCGTCGGTGTAGATGCCTTTTCCCCGATCACATCTTCTAGCAGCCGTCTGAGCCAGATTGCCTGGCACGCCCCTGCAGCCCTTGCAATGAACTCTGCCTCGCAAGATGACAGAGCCACCACGCGCTGCTTCTGCGAGTGCCATGTCACTGTATTGTTGCCAAGGAAGAAAAGCACCCCTGTTGTACTCTTGCGATCGTCGATGTCCCCAGCCATGTCGCTGTCACTGTATCCCAGTAACCTGAGCTCACCATTGCTGGTGTATCGCAGACCGTAGTCGATCGTCCCCGCGACATATCGAAGTAGATGCTTCATGGCCGCCATGTGCTCCTGTTTCGGTTCCTCCATGAACCGACTTAGGTACCCGACGCTGAAGGAGAGCTCCGGCCGAGTATGCAACAGGTATCGCAGGCTACCAATAAGACTGCGATACGTGGTCGCATCTACTGCCGGTGAGGTACTCTTCTTAGATAGTTTCAGCCTGACCTCTATGGGTGTCGAGCATGCATTACAATTTCGCATGTCTGCCTTCTAGAGCAACTTCAACGCATAAGCGCTTTGGCTCAGATCGATGCCCTGCCGTCCCTGTTTCACCTCGATTCCAAGGTAGTAAGACAGGGGTCCCAGATCACTTATCCGGAACATTTCCTTCATCTCTGACTTGAACTGAGTTATTTCGTCAGAGGACTCCCCCGTAATGATCAAATCATCTACGTAGACTCCCACCACCAGTCTTGACTGTTTTTCCCCGCGCATGTAGAGGCCATGCTCACTCTTACTTCTGGTGAACCCAAGCTCGTGCAGGTTGGCGTCCAATTTGGTATTCCATGCCCGCGGAGCTTGCCGTAGACCATACAGCGCCTTGTGAAGCCGGAGCACCTTCTCCTCATGACCAGCGGCAGTGAAACCCGGTGGCTGTGCAACATAGACTTCTTCGGCCAGATCACCATTGAGAAAGGCAGACTTAACGTCCATGTGGTGTACGGACCAGCCGCGTTGCGCCGCCACGGCTAGTACCACGTGCACCGACTCCATTCTTGTAACAGGGGCGAACACTTCTTCGAAGTCGATTCCTTGTCGCTGCACGTATCCTTTCGCGACGAGCTGAGCTTTGTGCTTGATCACCTCGCCACGCTCATCACGTTTGAGCTTGAAGACCCACTTCAAACCAATGGCTCGGTGTCCCTTGGGCAGATCAACAAGTGACCATGTTCTGTTTTCTTCAATTGAGACCATCTCCTCCAACATGGCCATGCGCCATTCTTTAATTCCCTTCGCTTCATCCACCGATGCAGGTTCTTCTCCGATCGCTGCCAGTAGCTCCTCCGTGAGCTCTCGATCGGCGTAGCCTGGTGGTGATGCCGGACCTAGGATGTTGTCCATGGTCCGAAACCACAGCGGCGCATCATCATGATCGTCGTCAAGGTCAGGATCTCCTGATGGTGGTGTTGCGAACCCAATTGCCGTTGGTGGAGCTGGTGTTACCGGGGTGCAAGGTTCAGTCCCACGTGAAGATGACGCCATGATACTTGGTGCAGATGCTGGTGTGGGGTGAGCAGGCGTTGCTGGAGGCGTGTCCGGTACTGCCTCTGCCTCAGCCCCACGTTGTGCTCCACCAACCGTGATGAACTCGACGCATAATGGTTCTTCTTCGTCGTGTGGTCCGGCACCCTTGTCTGCTCCCCAATCCCAGGGCCGATCTTCTTCAAATACCGCATCTCGTGATACGTGAACACGCCGTGAGATCGGATTGTAGAAGCGCCAGGCCTTGGAGCCTTGTTCATAGCCGATGAAGACCATCAGTGTGCTCCGATCCTCCAGTTTTGTGAGTTGCTTGCTGCCAGCCTTCACGTGTGCAACGCAACCAAATGTACAGAAGAAATGCACCGACGGTTTAATTCCAAACCATACCTCAAATGGAGTCTTTCCTTCGACGCTTTGAGTAGGTGACCGGTTTAAAATGAACACCGCCGTGGTCACCGCCTCTCCCCAGAACCAGCCGGGCATAGACATGGCCTTCATCATGCTCCTGGCCATACCCATTACGGTCTGGTTCCTCCTTTCCACCACCCCGTTCTGCTGTGGAGTATACGGGGCGGTGAAATGTCGCTGGATTCCCTCCTGCACGCAGTAGTTGATGAAGAGGCGTGCTGTGAACTCACCACCACGATCAGTGCGCAAGGTCCCAAGCTTTCTTCCAGCTTCAGCCTCGGCGCGAGTTTGAAACGCCGCAAATACTTTCATCGCCTGGTCCTTGGTGTTCAGAAGCATCAGCCACATATAGCGGCTGAGATCGTCGACGAGGAGGAAGAAGAATCTGTTTCCGCCCGGTGTTGATGGCATCACTGGTCCGCAGAGGTCACCATGGACAAGCTCCAGTTTGTGCCCTGCGCGGTACTTGGCTTCGGTTGGGAACGCCAGCCGTCGCTGCTTCCCGGCGAGACAACTATCGCAAATCTGATCGACTTGATCGATTTGTGGTAGCCCTCGTACCATCTGCTCCTGCGCAAGCCGCCTTAGTCCTCTGAAATTAAGGTGGCCAAATCTCGCATGCCATCGCCACGCCGTGCTGGTCCCCTGCACCGCCAAGCATACCGGCCTTCCAATCTCCAGCTTCAACACATACAGACGATTCTCTGCCCGTGCCACCTTTGCCAGCAGACGCTGCCGCTGGTCCTAGATCCTGAGGAAGCCTTTCTCCATCACAATCTTGTAGCCTCCTTCTTCGAGTTGACCCAAGCTCATGATGTTTGCGGTGAGTCGGGGAATATGGTAGACTCCAGAGAATGCTTGATGTTCGCTAGTCTTGCCCTTAGCGATCACCGTCCCGCGTCCTTCAATGCCCACCACGGATCCGTCACCGAAGCGGACGGTCCCATGGACACCGGTGTCGAGCTCGGAGAAGACAGCGCGCTCCCCCGTCATGTGGTTGGTGGCGCCTGTGTCAAGGATCCATCGGGTGTGCTCCTCGCCGCTTTTGTCGCTAAGTCAGCATTTAACAAATTTTGCTTTCATCGAGATGAATCGCTGGCGATTTTGTGGAGGAGGATGGGGCTGTCGGTGCTGAAGATGTAGAAGCATTTGCGGTGGCCACGAACAGAGCTTCTCCCTCTTCCTCCACCTGAACCACATGGGCTGCCTCATCTTTCTTCTTCTTGCGACATTCACGGGCCCAATGGCCCTTTTTTCCGCAGTACCGACACTCATCGCCAGCCACATCTCCTCCTCCGCGGCCAGACTTCCCGCCGCCTCGTCCGCTGGAATCCTTGCCACGCCCACGACCACGGCCGTGCCCCTTCTTCTAGCTTGACGCTGATTCTTTTCCTCGCTCCCAGCCTCCTCCGCTGGTTCCTCCACCGGTGAGCTGTAGCCGTGACGATAGACGCGCAACAAGCTCATCCTCGGTGAGGTTCAAATTGGCAATGGAATTGGTTTTGCCAATCCCATGTCTCTCCTCCGTGGCCTTGAGACGGCCAATGAGTTCCTCCACAGAGATTTCGCTTAGATCAAGCAAGGTCTCGATGGAGGTGACGATCTGTTCGAACTTCTCCGGGAGCGCCTGGAGGAATTTGCGAACGATCTCTTCTTCCGTGAGACTGTTGCCTAGCACTGCGAGTTGATTCGTGATGCGGTTGATGCGGATGCCGAAGTCGTCCACCGTTTCTCCATCGCGAAATTTGAGCGAGTCAAATTCACGCCGGAGAGTTCCTGCCTTCGCCTTGCGTACGCGCTCGACCCCGACATTCATCAGCTGGATCGAGTCCCACGCGAGCTTGGCGGTTTCCTTGTTGGCGATGATGCCCATCATCTCCGCCGGTACGGCTTTGGACAGTACTTCGAGCGCCATCCGGTCCTCGGTGATATCGTCCGTGCCGATGGTCACCGCGGTCCACAGGCCCCTCGCCTGCAGCATCACACGCATAAGCGCAGCCCAATCGTAATAATTGGTCCGCGTTAATGCTGGAAAAGAGCCGCTGCTGCTGATCTCCTTCGTCACTCGGTGGATCACAAGGTTGCCTCCCGTGCCGCCGCCACTTGATCCGCCGATGCCGCTTCTACTGCCGCTGCCCTTCCCTTGAGGACGCCGTATTGGCGACATGGATCGATGGCGAGACATGGCGACTTGTGATCACAGGTCCACGAAGCGTAGCCGCTCTGATACCAATTGTTCCGACAATAGTCTGTCGGTTCGACAAAAGCTACAGTTTTGCACGCCTGGAAGCAGAGAAAGCACAACGCTGTGTTTTTGTGTGGCTCATCCAACACCACTTTTCGATTTCTATTTAACTTCAAAATATCAGCAAGATATGGAAGTAAATGAAAATTACAATCAGGCTTTGATGACAGGATCAAACGCCGTGATTTCCTAACTTTAACAGAGAAGAAATACTATAAGGAGAAAAACATACTAAGAATGATGACAGAATTAAAAACTGACAAAAGGGATCAGCGGCATCGCCTTGGCTCGGCTGTGCCTGAAGCGTGGCGGCGTGTAGCCGGGCTGACACAACACCTTGAATCCTGACCTTTGCGTCGGCTTCACGCCGACGTTTTGTCTGGCCTTCCGCCCGCGCCAGCACGCCTATGCCCGCGCCCATACGCCCGTGACGTCATTTGGTGGCGGCGGCTGCGCCCGTTAGTGACGCCCAATGCGACGGTGATGCCTCGCGCCTAAAGCGATCGGCAGCGACCTCGCACCTAGTGGCGGTGACCCCGATGGCATACGCCTGTGACTCTGTGAGGCCACAACGATGTGCCCACAGCACTCAGCAATGGCCTCGCACTCGGTGGCGGCGATCCCATCGGCGCGCCCATGAGGCCACAACGATGCGCCCGAGCGGCCCCGGCGACGCGCCTCGAGCGGCCACCAGAGACCCGCACCCTCACGCCCCGTTCGACTCCAGCCTGGCGAACACGTGCCAGGCGGCGCACCTCGAGCTGCCACCGGAGTCCCGCGCCCACGCGCCCCCAAAGTGGCAACCAGCGGCGGTGTGACTGGGCGACTCCTCGGTTCCTAGCACTAGGCGGCGGCGTCTGCCCGCGTGGCCCACCATCTTCGCCACCAGTTGCGCGAGGTGGTGGAGATTCACCTCCCAGCACATCGCGGCAGCACCTGACGGCGATATATCATATATGGTGCCCGAAGCACCATCGGCGATGCCACGGCATCCATACTCTTCGTGCCCAACGCCTTCTCGGTCTCCACGCCGGCCAGCAGTGGCGCTTCGCATCCCACATGTGATGGTGGCCACGCACCGGAGACTCTTCGTTTTTTACGACCGAGGTGACACCTTTGTCAGAGCTGTGAAGCCAAGGAAGAGGAAGAACAGTGTAGTCTGCAACAAAACATACCGGTTAACTGAATTCACTTCAGTGTCAATCGACGGTGGAGGATTATTGATGAAATTTACTGTGCAATCCAACGGAGGCAGTAGGTGCTAGTAAACGACAAGGCTGTAGATGGCCATTTTTGTTCAGTTCTTTTACTTCTGATGTAACTTCAGTTCATTTTGAACTTTACCACTTAACCTGCGGTAAAACTCTTGGGAGTATATCCGAAGGAAATGAGATGGGGAAAGTAACCTTTTGCTGCCAAAATTAGTCTCGTCTAGTTTAGAACTCTAGTTTACTTGTTCTTCTGAGCTTACCATTCGAAGTGGGGTTTTCGTCGTGCTGTGTTCGATTTCAGAGATTGATTCTCAGTCAGATTTCAACTCGGATTGAGTTGGGGTCCTGACAAATTGGTATCAGAGCAATAGTTCCTCGGCTGTGATCTGGATTGGGGTTGGTGTGATCTGTAAAATCCCCCATTCTGTTGTTCACGAGTTGGGAGTTCATTTGGGTATTCTGAAGAACTGGGCAGAAGAAGAGAGATGAGTAATAGGGTGGAGATCAAGAAGATCAAAGGAATACGGGCTGATCTGGAGATGCTCCGAACTGATGTGGCGGAGATCAAGTCGTTTTTGTTGAGACCACCACAGCCAAGGGTGGATTACAGAGAGAATACGAACTCCTCTGCAATATTGGATGAAAGGGTGATTTCAGGACAGAATATTTCTAACCAGGTAAATGTCGCTTCTTTTTCTCAGGTTCCGTTAAACAATCAGACTCTTTTGGATCCGCAGAATGCGATTTGTAGTGGTGCACCTATATTCACTTCAGCAATCAGATCTTCAGCACAATTCCACCATAGAGTACAGGGAGGTATGGGTAGTAACGACACTCTTCATCGAGTCCCACCAACAAACCTGCCGATTCCGAGCAACATTTTTGGAAGTGGTCCTACTTTGTATCAGTAGATTAGAGCAGGTATGGCTGAGTATTCTTCTCAGATTCCAGTATATCAGCATCCAGCTTTATCACAAAACCAAGGTGTTCAGTCGAGCCCATTAGTAGTTAAGGATAACAGCAATCTGATGTTGTCGGCGGAGATGAACAGGAATGGATTACCAACCACATTGGTGGGTATTCATATGGCAAAATCTGGTGTAGTAGGAGTGCAATCGGCTGGAAGTAGTATGCCACCAATATATGCTACTACAGTTCGAACTTCATCATACCCATATTTGAGAACATCTGGTGGTAATGGGAACTTTGTAGCAGTTCCATTTTCTAAACCAATTTCTTCTGGTATGCAATTTGGGAATGGAAGTGGAGTTCCACCTATGCTTGGATATTGCCATCCGGTTTTATCTCAGTATCACCAACAGGGAAATATTTATGATGGGAGTGGTATGGGCCAAAATTGGCACTATCCTGGTGTTCAGGTTTTTGATGCCCAAAACAGTCATGAACAAAAGGAAAGCACATGTGAGACAATTGGAACACTCCATGAAGAAATGGCACAAGGTGATGAACCCACTAATGCAGATCAGCCCAATGCAAGCAGTAATGGATCAGATGGCGAGAAAGCCGAGAAAGAGGAGTCGGTAGATTCTCAATCGGACTCTGGATTCCTTTCTGATGATACCAAGACTGGAACAGAACCTTCGCTGCAGGAGGAAGCAGCAGCCATGGCTCAAAGTGCATGGGAAGCAGACAAGATGTTGGATGTGTACATTCATGATTACATGGTGAAGAGGAACCTGCCGACCACTACAAAAGCTATTCCTATGGATATTCCAACTAGTCTGCACCAATTTCCAGAGGTGATGTCAGAATCAAAAGGACTACTACCAAAAAGAAATTGTGACCATGTTATACGCTTGAAGGAAAGTGCTGAGCCTCAAAATCTTAGACCCTATAAGATCCCTCATTATCAGAGTATTGCAATGGAGGCTATTATTAAACAATTGCTGGATGATATGGTTTGGGAGCTACCCAATTATTGTGCTAAACGAATTGTTGTAATTGGGCGCGATCAAGAGGAGCAGAAGGTTGAACAATCTGATAAGAAAACTCACACTTGTTGGCATTGTAAGGAACCATGGGATCCAGGACATCAGTTACATTGCAAGGTAAAGAAGGGATATTTGACAGCTCCTGGTAGTCCAGTGAAAGCAGAGCACAGTGAGACTGCAGAACAACTTATGCAATTGTCATACTATGCAGCTCAAGGCAATGTTGGTCCTGCTACTTTTTCCTTGATGGATAGTGGGAGTACCAACTCTTTCATGGACATGGATTTTGCTATCAAACAAGGGTATTCTCTCAGTTTCATGCCAGCAAAAACAGTAACAGTGGCTGGAGGAGGAGAACTGTCATCTGACACCAAGATAGAGAATTTGTCATATGATATTCAGACTACTCCATTCATCACCACTTTTAAGATGCTTAAGTTGGGAAATTATGACATAATTCTTGGTGCTGATTGGATTTATGAGCACAGCCCTATTGCATTAGATCTTAAGGCAAAAGTACTTGCTATCAATAAAGATGGCCGGCTGATCAAATTTCATGATTGTACTCAACCGACAATTAATTACATGCTGAATGTTGAGCAGCTGCAGAGAATGGTTAGGAAGGGTATAAGTGGATTGTTTGTTCAAGTAAACTCAATAGAGCAAGCAATAAAGGAATCAGTAAAACTGTTCGATCCAGAAATAGAAGTAATTCTCAATACTTATGCTGATATTTTTGCTGAAATAGAGGGATTGCCGCCCAAAAGAGAATGTGACCATGAGACCTATCTGAAAGTTGAAGCTGAACCTCCAAATTTGAGGCCCTATCGTGTACCACAACATCTGCGGACATCCTTGGAAGATATAATTAAGGACATGCTGAAGACAGCTTTTCTGAGGAAGTTCATTTTGGTGTTCTTTGATGATATCTCAATATGCAGTAAGAATTTCAGTGATCACATTGAGCATCTGAGGACTGCAATACAGGTGTTAAGGGATAACCAGTTACTGGCTAAGAAGTCCAAATGTGTTCTCGCTGTTAACTCGATTGAGTACCTGGGCCAAGTGATCAGTGCTGCAGGAGTTGCAATTGACCCAAAAAAAAAGTGGCAGAGGTGGCAAACTGGCCTCAACCCAATACAGTCACAAAGTTCAGGGGTTGTTTTGGTTTAACCAGCTATTACAGATGTTTTATCAAAGGCTATGGGAGAATCTACCGTTCCTTGTTTGATTTGCTGAAGAAAACCAGTTGCAAGAGGGGTTTGGAGCAGACTGTGGCATTTGAAAAGCTCAAAGAGAATCTGAATCAGGCCCAAAACATAATGAAGAGGTCTGCTGATCTGTTGAGGACTGAAAGAAGCTTTACTGTAGGTGATATGTCATATTTAAAACTCAAACCAAACAGGCAAAAGGCGTTCGGATGGAGAGGTTCAATGCAGCTTCGATCAAAGTTTTATTGGCCTTTTAGAGTGATGAGCAAGGTCGTGATGCTAGCTTACAGGTTACACTTACCAGGTGAGGCAAATGGCAGGATCAAGACCGAGCCTATTGCTGTATGGGATCGGCGAATTGTAACAGGGAAAGTGAAAGCTATCATTCAATGGCCATTACTCATATCTAGTCTCGCTTAGTTTCTCTGTAGTTGTTCTGTTCTGTTGTTTTCTTAAGCTGGTCTGTTTTGTTTTAGTTGCTGGTGATTGTTCTTTGCTGGTTTGAATCCATTTGGTGATTGTTCAGTGGTTACTTATGGCTGAAGTGGATGGTACCTGGGATGATGTTGGTTTCATCCGAACACTCTTTCCGATTTTAAGCTTGAGGACAAACTTTGACTTATGGAGGGGGAAATGTCAGAGCTGTGAAGCCAAGGAAGAAGAAGAACAGTGTAGTCTGCATCAAAACATACCGGTTGACTGAATTCACTTCAGTGTCAATCGACGGTGGAGGATTATTGATGAAATTTACTGTCCAATCCAACGGAGGCAGTAGGTGCTAGTAAACGACAAGGCTGTAGATGGCCATTTTTGTTCAGTTCTTTTACTTCTGATGTAACTTCAGTTCATTTTGAACTTTACCACTTAACCTGCGGTAAAACTCTTAGGAGTATATCTGAAGGAAATGAGATGGGGAAAGTAACCTTTTGCTGCCAAAATTAGTCTCGTCTAGTTTAGAACTCTAGTTTACTTGTTCTTCTGAGCTTACCATCCGAAGTGGGGTTTTCGTCATGCTGTGTTCGATTTCAGAGATTGATTCTTAGTCAGATTTCAACTCGGATTGAGTTGGGGTCCTGACAACCTTGTATCTCGCAGCGGCGGTGTCCGAAGCCGGGCGGCGATGCGTAGCCCGCACCGGCACATCGATGGCACCCGACGCCAGCGGCGGCGCCCGAAGCCCTCACGGCAGGCGTCGACATCCGCGACTCTTTTCTCGACGAAGCAGAGTCCGTTCGGTTCCTGCGAAAAAAATGAGCCGGTGACGGCGGCTAGTCTGATTATCTGGTGGTGGCCGGATGGGCTAAAAAAATGATGGGTCGCACGGGCCAGGAAAACCAACTGGCTAGATTTGGCCACTTGGGCTGAAAAAAAAACAAAAGAGGCAAATGACCGGCCTGTCCTTTTTCAGAAATAATTGTTAAAATCTAAAAATTAATATTAAATCCTAGAAAATAGTTTTTCTAGATTATAGACTTTTGTAAATTTTGATAAATTAGTATTTAACGCATCTCTTGAAGTTCCATACACTGTGTTATTTTTCTAACATTATTATATGTGTTGAATTTTATTCTCTGTTATTTGAGCAATTTTGAAAATTGCTAGAAATTAATAGAAAATGCTAGAAAATTATGAAAATTATATGTGACCCGTTGTTTAGTGTCATGTCTTTGTATTAATTTTCTTAGTATGATTTCATGATTATATATATTGGACATATTATTTTCTGTTATTCTGTAATTTTGATGATTGCTTGGTAATTAACAAAAAATTATGAAGAATGCTAGAAAAATTCTAGATAGTATTTGGGACCATTTTGTCTCTGCATTTATTTTCTATCATTATGTCATGATTAATTTATGTTGAGATTTATTTTTCTGTTTTTTCAGTAATTCTGAAAATTGCTTGGAAAATTAATAGAAAGTGCTAAAAAATTATGAAAAATTATGTATGACCCATTGCTGAGATTCATGTTACTGTATTTATTTTTTAGAATTATTCCATGATTATATATCTTGGAATTTATTTTTCTGTTAATAGGCAATTCTGAAGATTGCTTGGTGTTTAATAGAAAATTATAAAAATGCTAGGAAAATTTTATAGCAAATTGAAAGCTCCATATCTCTAGATTTATTTTTCTAGCATAATTCCATATTGATATATTTTGAAATTTATTTTTGTGTTATATGGTAATGCTGAATAATTGGCAGAAAACCATGAAATTGCTAGGAAAATTCTAGAAAATTTTAGATAATTATCTACTGAATAGATATAGACTAAACTTTACTGATTGAAGAGTGAGAATGCAATATAATAATTTTACCAATAGTAAAAGTAATTTTGCATAAATAGAAATAGAATATGTTGGACATCGCAAAAAGAAAATTTATCAAGTTTGCCCGGAATGGCAACAATTACCTTACCCGAGAAAGGAATACTAAGATTAATTTGATAGCTCGATCTTTTTCGAGCTACTGTTTTCCTAGCCTGAAGCTGGTACCACTATTCTTCCTGAAGCCGCCAGGCGCCAGATGTATGGCTTTGCACCTCCTGAGGCACCATCTTCATATGGAACTGAAGGCCGAATAGTTGATGAAAGATGACCAGTTGGTACTTTTGAATTCCTTAAAGGAAAAATATATATAACCAGTAAAGATCCATCCTGTTGTAACATTCCGTTTTTCAACTTCCTTGTGCTTGAATTTAAAAAATCCGAACTCGTGGCAATTTATTTGAATTTAATTAGCTTAATTTGAATTTTCAGAATAAAAAAGGATTTAATTTGAATAAACTATAACTCAAATTAATTATTTCTTATTTTTATTGGGTTCCTTGTGATTCATTGAATTTTTCTGTGTTTTTGAAGATTTTTCCGAATTTGTTTGCTATTTATTTGGATTTATTGAAGCTATTTGGATTTTCTGGTATTTTAATTAAATCGGAAATTGTTTTAAAACCTTATTTCCTCTTCGTGGGCCGAAACCCTGTGCATCCGGCCCAATACTCCTTCCCGCCGCCTAAACCCTAACCCTACGGAATTCTGACCGTCGATCGTCCATCCAACGGTCGACATACGCGCCGCCATCCTACAGTGAAACCCTAACCCTACTGCATCTTTTCCCTCGTCGTCTGATTCTAATCTAGCGGTCCCCGTGCGTCCACGTCACCCACGCAGCAGCCGCCGCCCATGCATCCCATGCCGCCCGACCAACCTCGCTTTCCTCGCCTCTACACGCAACCCTAGGCTATTTAAACCCACTCCGACTTCTGTGCCGTGCTCTCCTCTCCGCGCCGCACATTTTCCCTCTTCTCTCTCCGGCGGAGACGCCGTCTGGAGGCCGCACGACCTCGCCGGAGTACGCAGCCGTGCCCGAGCCCTTCCGCTGTCATTCCTTCCCTCTCCGGTGAGTCTCCGTCGCTCTTTGTGGTACCGCCGAGTTCGTCTCTTCATGATCTACCAGAATCACTAACTCTTCCGCTCGATTCGACCTTCTCTCGCCGATTCCCATGTCGTCTTCTCCAGCTCCGGTGGTTTGCGCCGCCGAATCACCGTCGACCTTCCCCGTTCGCGCCTGGCCGTTGGATCATCACTCAACGACTGGATCTTCGCCACGTCTTCTTCGGTAAGCCCTGAGCCGAATACGCTTCGTCATTCCCCACTTGTCGCTGCGTGGCGCCACGTGCACGACACGGTTGTGCCACCTCACGCCACGTCACTGCCACACCAGCCTCTCCGCTCTGGTCTGCCACGTGTAGCACATGTAGGCGCCACTTCATCGCCGTAGATCTACTTGTCCGCCACGTTTGTGTCAACTCAGCCCTAGCAGCTTGCGTGGTAGCCCTGTGTCCGACACGTCAGCGCCACGTAGGCCCTAGCTGCCTCGTTGTTACCAGATGTACGCCAAGTCATGCCACGTCCCTGCCACATACGCCCTAATGCCCATGTGTAAGCCACGTAGATGCCATGTGTCAATCATGTCACCGCCACGTCGCCTCGTGTTTTCGTCCCTAAGCCGAGTCCACGGTGAACCGTGTCACCGACACAAGGGTCCCACATGTCAGCGACGCTATTTTCTTTTATTTCTCTGATTTTCCGATAAATCCGAAATCCAGCCAGTAGCGTAGCGACACGTGTCCATCCTTTTATTTTCTGATTTTCTCTCCTATTGAACTTCGGAAGGCCCGTTCTCCTCCGTTCGAACTCCGATTCGAACGATTCAAATTTCTAAATTCATATAAAATCAAGATATATCTGCTGGTGCCTTATTTTGAATTTTTGGATTTTATTTATTTTTGTTTTATTTATTGTTGTCTCGTTTTGCGTGTTTCGCGTGTAGACGACGCATCGGTTGAGCGAGTGGAGCATCCAGCGGAGATAGCAGCAGCGGGAGAGGGTGACGGCAAGTCTCCCTTGACCATATTGAACCCAAGTTTATGAAATGCTATTTTGTGTTTAAATTATTGCGTGCTTATTATTTGCGTATCATACTTTAAATACTGTTTTAATGCTTAGCTATATTCCAACTTTGTTATACCACATTGATATTCAACTTGACAACCTTTGACACCTTAGGAAAACTAATTACTGTAATTAATGGTAATCATTTTGATTATGGGAACGGTAGAAAATGCTTA
This sequence comes from Guadua angustifolia, assembly GCA_036346375.1. Lineage (NCBI taxonomy): Eukaryota > Viridiplantae > Streptophyta > Magnoliopsida > Poales > Poaceae > Guadua > Guadua angustifolia. The sequence goes on along the minus strand of CM070510.1, from coordinate 4,837,151 downwards.
GCCATGCTTAATCACGTCGATACCTTACCATTATGGAAATGATTTCATTCTTGATTCAAAATGAATTGTGGAAATTATGGCAATTGGTGTTGCCGGTATTAATTTGAAATTAAAAGGGAAAAATGATTTAGACCGGGGCGGATTGGTTGAATGGCGGGTGCGGGATGCACAAAATTTTGGAATGTGATCGTCCGCCCTAGTCAATTAAGGACCGGTCGTGTGGACACCATGGGCCATGCTATACAGTACAACCACATGTCTATAATGGGTACGACCTGGCTAAGTAATTTGCATGTATCGTTATTTGACTTCGCCATTAAATGTGGGGTTTGTCGGGATGACACTTGCAAGGCGCAAGAGGGGGCTTCTGGACTGGGCGGATGTAGCCCTACCAGCGGTGAAACCTTAGCGGGCGGAGTCGGTAGCGGTATATGCATTGTAAAGGCCTTGTCATGATTTCCTTGCCGACACACCAAAGGAAGTGTGTTACTGGCCTGGCAAAACGGGTTGATCATGTCGTGTGGGTAAAGTGTACCAGCTCTGCAGAGTCTTAAAAACTACTTGAGTAGCCGTGCCCACGGACAAGGGCAAGCGTGGAACGCTTTCACATAGTAGATTTTCTGGTTTTTGTTTTAAATGGAAAATGATGATTTGGTTTAAAATGAAAATGTGGTTGGGAATCATGACGACTAGAGCTCCGGATTTAGTTTGGCTACTGAGCCAACCAGGTAGTTGGAACCTGGAAAATTGTTATACTTCAAATTTAATTAATTATGCTATTTACATTTTGTTAAATGCTGCATTATGAAATTATTACTTGTATTTAAATTTCAATTTCGCTTTATGCAAATGAACCCTATATGCCATCCTTTGTTTAAGCCTTGCATTTAGTTATTCGCATTAAGTTTCCGAGACTTGCTGAGTATGTTGCATACTCACCCTCGCTTTTTATTGCGGGGCTGCTTATTCCATAAAGCAGATGATGAGGACAAAGCTAGCTATCCAAGAGCTTGCATCCCACCGTTTAGCATCTGTGGTGATGGCTTTGATGAAGAGGAAGACCTGGACTACTAGGGAGCGTACCCCAGTCGGTTGCCTGTGGGCACACTGATTGGCTCTTTTTGTTGCTTCATTTCCGCTGCTACATTTTCACTTAAGCCGTAAGGCTCCATACTTGTAATAATGTGATGATATTGTTACACTCTTTTGCTTATTACTGTTGTTTACTTTATGATATGTCTGTGTTATCATCACTGTACGACTGTGTGCGCTAGCTGTTTCTGGACTAGCGCGATTGAAACACAGAGGGTTCGGATTTGGTAATCCGGGTCCCCACACCTGTTGCCCGAAGCACAACGCAAATGGATCCTCCCACACTTTCAAGATTATAAATGTTATGTCAACATATAACTTTGTCATGCACAAACTTGTCACTGAACTAACATTCTGTAACCAGAAAGTTACTAATGCTAAAAAGATCGATAACATATTTTGTACATTCCACCCCAATATGAGGATACTACTGTAACAGTATTGTCATGCCAAGTACCAAAAATTCTTTAAGCTTATATATATTTTGCTAGAAGTAAAAAAGTATGATGAACTCATACTGAAGAATCATTAAGTAATTCCTAATGGGAGTCATGCAATACCCGAAGCATAAGCAAATGCTTAGCAGGCTGACAGTAGCCATGGCTGTAGAAAGGACCAAAGGAATAAAGGGGATAAGTGGAAGAATGACAGATCATATAGGGGAAGAAGCAATTCATAGTGGAAAAGTAGAGGTAAAGGGCCAGGGGCTTCTAGAAGTAAGGCTGCAAACCTTGAATAACCTTGTTTTAGGTATGGATGCATTGGTCATTGGTCATGCAACTATTGCATCCCGAAGCATGTGGTAGACCTTTACACAAAATCCACTTAAAAAGTCAATAAGGCCCGTGATAAATAATGTTGAATCATATTTTACCGTTCAACATGTTATTGATACGGGTGCTAAGAAGTGTGATAATATGGTTCTTGAAATTATAAAGTTTGAGGAGTTCCAGAAGGATATATACAACTTATATGAAGACCTAGATTACTCTCCTAAGTATTCCTCCACTTTACTAGTTGATGTCATATATTCCTTATAAGTCTCCTTATTAGTTTAGCCTAGTTCTTGAATGAACATTTAGTCTACGCTCCCATTGAGCGATTATCATTCAAAATTGAATAAATTAATATTTTCCAGATATTTCTGTAAGTGTGCTATATTTGTTCTATATTCTACAATTTATTCCTGATGCAACAATTGTTTGATTGATAAATTATACTTCTAATATAGAACAAAGATAATCTGATAGCGGAGGAGAAAATATGTCTAGAAGACAGTTGTACCACACTAAGTGAATTAGAAATATTATGACTATCGCTAGAAGCGATACTCTTATAGTTGGCACTAGAAGAATGTCATATTATACCCTGAGTACAGTTGTACTCACTTAAGTTTTAAAGACGTTGGTCTAAATCATTTCCATATGGAGACAGAGAATGAGAATGATACAAAATACCTAATCACGACTAAGTTTAATGGGTGTAATAAACATGTGGCTGAAAAGCTTCATTCATTCTCCTCTTGGTTATACTATACACATATAAAACCTAAAGTTTGTGTTGCGATAAAAACCTAGAAATACTTAAGATCTGACAGACCGACTGGGTTACCCCGAGTTGAATATTATAAGAAGAATAATTATAATTCTGTTGGCCAATGCTAATTATAATTCTGTTGGCAATAGAATAAAGACTTTCCTAGACCTAAAGTTTTCTTATGCTCTAGTTGTGCTAAAGGAAAGCTCATACTTAGATCTTCTTACCTAAAAAGTTAGGGATGAATCATTGAATTTCTTAGAAAAAATTCAAATTGATATCTGTGGACCTGTTCAGCCCCTGTCGGGCCCCTTTTAAAGAAATTTTAAGGTACTTGCAGATGTTTCTACTAGATGGTTCTATGTATATCTCTTATCTACTAGGAACTATACTTCTGCCAAAAAATAATTGCCCAAATTATTAAGTTAAGAGCCTACTTTTCAGAAGAAAAGATCAAGTCTATTCGAATGGACAATGCTAGCGAGTTTACCTCAAAAGCATTTAATGATTATTGTATGGCTCTGATAATTAATGTAGAGCATATCGTACCTAATATCCACACTAAAAATAGCCTTAGAGAGTCATTAAAATTAATTAAAGGAATAAAAATTTATTATTTGGCCACTCTTGCATAATAGTAGGCTTCTCACCAGTTGTTAGGGCCACGCAGTGCTGCATAGTGTGATATTAATTCAACTCAAACCAATTACACATCATAAAATTTCCCCATTGCAGATAGTGCGTGAAAAAGAATTGAGTATTTCCCATCTACGAAAGTTGGTGTACTGTATACGTGCCAATTTCTCCGCTACAACGTACTACCATAGGACCTCACCAGAAGTTGAGGATCTATGTAGGTTATGAATCCCCGTCAAGTATTAAAATACCTAGAACCTATGACAGAGGATTTGTACATGGCTCGATATGTTGGTTGTACTAAAGATATTTTTTCGGCATTAGGGAGAGATAAGTATCACATTAAAGAATACCGAGTCTTTAGATTCACGCACTAAAGGGACTGAACTTCAAGTTCGAAAGATAATAAATCTGCAATAAATAAGATAATAATCTGCTAAATGCCTTCACTAGTCATCATAGAGTGAAAAGATCTCATATACCTACAGAATATGCACCTGAAAGAGTGAAAATATCCTAGAAGGATATTGAACATACTCTTAACCCTCATGATAAAAAGAGAGGGAGGCCTCCAAGTGCACGGGACTCAATTTCGTAGAAACATCCGTAGAAGTGGAGAACCGAACAAATAAGAACACTACCCATAATAGTGGAATAACCTCAACTTGCTATTGAGAAAATCCCTGAAGTGAGTCATCCTGGATATGGTAACATCTCTGAAGTGATCCATCATGAAAATGATAACCCCAGCGTATATTTGCACACACAATCCAACACTGAGGAATTGGAACACCCAGACTCCATCGTTGTGGGAAATCACAAGGAGCTGAAAGAAATTAATGAAAAGATATTCCAGAAGCGATGCAGGAGAATTGTATGAAAGAAAGACTATATTTGTTGGCATATACTTCACCTCTAAAATTGCTAAAAGCTGGAACCAGAACCAAAGTCCATGGGAGAGTGCTAGAAGCACTCAGATAAGGTTAAATGAAAAAGGCAATTGAGGCAGAGCTCGCTTAATAAAAGAAAAGTTTTTGATCCTGTTGACCAAACACCTTTTAAAGTGTTCCTTGTAGGATTAAATGGGTTTTCCATCTAGAAAAGAAATGAAAATTTCCATGTGGTGAGATATAAAAGCGAGACTTGTAGCACAAGGGTTCACGCAAAGACCCGGCATCGATTATGATGAAACATATTCTCCTGTAAAGAGTGGAATAATGTTCTGAAATTTAATATTAATGGTAGTAAGCTTAAATTTAACAATACAGTTGATGGATGTAGTGACTGCATATTTATATGTCATTGGATACAGATATTTATATAAGATTCCCTGAAGGAGTTACAATTCCGAATTCTAATAATCGCAATATATATAGCGTCAAACTTAAGAAATCGCTATACGGATTAAAATGCTCGAGAAGAATATGGTATAACCGATTTAGTGAGTTCCTCTTGAAAAAGGAATATTGCCCCTGTGTGTTCATAAAGAAATCTCAGAATGGATTTTGTATCATCTCAGTTTTATGTCGATGATCTGAATATCATCGGAACCACAGATGAGATAAAGGAAGTAAGTGCTTACCTCATGACAGAGTTTGAGATAAAAGATTTGGGTAAAACCAAATTTTGCTTAGGCCTGCAGCTAAAGTATTTCCTAAAAGGAATTTTTGTACACCAGTCTTCCTATATCAAGAAGGTATTGAAAATATTTAATATGGATAAATCACATCCTTTAAAATTCCTATGGTTAAGAGATCCCTTGAAGTAGATAAAGTCCTTTTCAGACCAAGGATGAAAAATGAGAAAGTCTTAGGACCTGAAGTTTCACATTTGAGTGCCATTAAATCATTTATGTATCTTGCGAATTACATAAGACCTGATATTGCATTCGCGGTGAATTTGCTAGTAAAACACAACGTAGCTTTAACCAGAAGACATTAGGCTAGGATCAAGATTTTACTTAGATACCTTCGATATACTCAAGATCTTGGATTGTTTTCCAGAAGAACCAAGATTTAATCATGGTGGGATATATGGTGCCAAATTTAAGATTGGTTTTGTGTTTCTTTATGGTGGTACAGTCTTCTTTGGCGGTCTTTTAAGCAGACTTTGGTAGCTACGTCTATCAACCACTCAAAATTTATAGCTTTTATGGGGCCTCACGTGAATGTGTTTGGCTACGACGTGTGATTAACCATATCCAGAAGTCATGTGGTCTTAATACCGTCGATACCCCCACAATTATCATGAGGATAATACTGCTTGTGTTGCACAAATGCAAATGGGTTATGTGAAAAGCAATATCACGAAGCATATTGCTCCTAAACTTTTTTTATCCTCACGGACTCCAGAAGAATAGTGATGTAAAGATTTTGCAAACTAAGTCATGCGAAAATCTTGTAGATTTATTCACCAGTCCTTACCAAAATCTACATTCCAAAGATATGTTAATGACATTGGAATAAGACGACTTAGATATATCCAGAGTTCAGGGGGAGTAAATTCTTGAACCATAACCCTTATTATGACCCTAAAGATTCTCATATAAATTCAGAAGATTATAAGTTGCATTCTTTTTCTCTTAGTGAATTTCCTGAAGTTTTCTCACATAAAAGCTTTTAATAAGACAACTAATGCAATATAGAGTGCGAGTGTAATATACTTTTTTCTCTGTCTTCTTTTTCCCACTAGGTTTTTTAGTGGAGTTTTTTATGTGCATTACATAGTATTTGCCCAGGGGGAGTGTTATGAGAAAAGACATTCGCAACTATATTTGGTTAGACTCAATCTCTATATGTAGGCGAATCCGAACTCATCTTTTACTGTTTTTTTTATATATTGGACATCCCTAGCTTTATACAAGAGATCAATCTAAGAGAGATAACAAAATATCCTCCTTACATTGTGAGTGCTCCTGTTCTTGTAATTTTATTGGCGCATTGTTGATTGATCGTGGATGAACGACTACGTTTTATAACATTTTTTTCTTTTTTTCCTTCTTTTTCGTTTTTTAGACAGTTTTTTTTCTTTTTCTTAGACGATTATCAAAAATTACAGGCAGTACTAATTTTAGTGCACAATATTGTGAAGTAGAGAAAATATAATCCATTGTTCAGATTATTAGTGCATAATATTGTGAAGTAGACGATGCTCAGACTATTGTGACGTAGAGAAAATATAAAACTCAGTACTAATTTTGAAAGAAAATGTCATACCTATCGCCATTTCCATTTTTTTTAAGAAATAGAAAGTAGATCGTATTAATGCTAAGGGCATTTCGCAGATAAGAAACAAACTCAGCACACAATCATACCATATTTTGTTAGGGGCATTTTAGACATTTCACAACTCAGAACAGCCAGACAAACTAACAAAAGGCCAGATTACCGAACAAAATTAACAAAAAGCCATGGTAAATGCCGTGTCTACTTGTAGAACAAAATGCCAAGATTCACATGATAATTCCTGCAACCTACTTCAATGAAGGCATGGAGAAGTATGAACTAAAGTTTAGCAATGAAATAATTCGCAATACAGTATAATCAACCTTATTTTTATTCTCTTATATTCATCAAGTCTGTTCTTGTCTGTGGAGCAAACACCTCTGGCTCTATTGTTCGATCAGGAGGGCGTCAATGTTGCGCTTGCCCTCTGGCCCTTTGCTGTACCAGGATGAGACATAGTCGCCGTAGATGACATCCCGGTACTTGTGTGGATGCTCCTTGCTCACAAGCTGTGGAGCAGTAGATATTTTCCGAGATTTGGATGGATCATAAAATGTCGCTACTGACAAACGGGCACGATCAGCATTGACAACAGCTCGATGCACAGCGCTCTTGTATCTTCCGTTGGTTATGATCTGGAGAAGGGTAAACAACATGAGCAACATATGGATTGTAGGAACCAAATTCTACAGAAAGAATGCATTGGTGGAAGCTACTTCGAATACAGCGGCAAACAGGTTACTCTCAAAACAATAAAAAGGTGGATAAGCGGAGAAAGCAAGTATGACAGGACCAGATTCTCAGCTGAAGTTCACAATGAACTCTTTGTTCACAATCCATGTTCATTTAATGAAAGAAAAAATATGTGTCCAAAAGAAGTGTTGTCACATGATGAGACTTGCACTTATTCGCCACAATGGTGGACATGAAGTGCAAAAAAGGGAACACTAAATGAACTGGGATTGCTTAGGGCATCCCAGCATATGAAAAAAAAAATTAAAACCAACCTTATCTCAATTTATGTCATTACATGTATAAATGTGTTTGAACTTCTGATTAATAGGTTAAACATTAACATCAGATAAATTATCAGTAGAGTGGCATTATCAGCAGTAAACAGGACTTGTAAGTTGTAATACAACATAGATAAATTAACTGAATGTAATGAAATAGTAGAAGGAAATACATAGCTTAACTATTTGAAATACGCATATCATATTGACTTTACCATTTACAAAACCACACATATCCTGAAACGTTTGAAAATAAGCCAATGCATTTTTAGCATAGGATGTCATAATTTAAGATGTTAGTGATAGTTTACTACATTTTGTCTAATGCAATACCAAGCAGCACATCATTTAACAAGTAGGTTTGGTTTCTACCAGCCCCCTAGAACTGTTTATCTTGATCACATTCGCATAGTAACTTACTCTTTGATCAATGCCAGATCAATACAGATTACAGCGTCAAATACATCTAGAAAAGCAGCTGTACTGTACACAAGAATATTTAACTGAAATCATCCAGAAACCAGAATAGCACAAGGTATTTAGGAGCATATTTGTGGATAGCTCTATGGAGGCATAGCACTAACAATAACACTGGCAATAAAGCATGTGAAGGTATATTACCTCTGTCTGGTCAGCCAAAATTACAAGAATCCCATCCGGCAAAGAAGGCACAGGTATCCACATCCCATCATTCAATACCTCGAGCCCACCCACATCATCTTGTATGAGAAGTGTTATCGCACCCATATCAGAATGAGATTGCAATCCAAGAGCAAGATCAGGTTGTGGACAGGGAGAATAGTAGCTAATGGTGATATTCTGGTAAACTTCTCCCACAGCCTCTTCTATATAGGATGGTGGCAGGTTCAGACTTTCAGAGATGATGCACAGCAATCTTTGAGCGAGATCTTTCATGCTGTTGCTGTATTTCTCAACAGTATCCCTACAAAGATTACAGGCATTAGCTTCTTCTTTCTAGTAAAAAGATTGCTTGCGTGATGAGTTATAAATACAGAGAATTCTCCCAATAAATAAACACGGACAAGCAGGCAAATAAGATGCTTGAATTTTTTTTTCAGTACAATATCAGTCATATACTTGATGTCACGCTACAGTAGTACTTGGCCAAATTCTTCAAAAGTATACTCAGAACTATGCTCTCAAATAACCTACATATATAACATTAGAACGTCACATTTAAATGGTCATTTTGAGATATAAATTAAATATCTACTACTTCATTTGTGTGAAATACCGGTCCACTATATACTTAGCCAGATTAGGTTGGGAAAATTGCATATATGCCCCAAAGTTAAGTGGCCCTCGTTATTTTACCCCGAAGTTAGACGACCTCGTTATTTTGCCCCATAGTTTGTGTGACCCCTTGTTTTTTTACCTTTTTTTTACTTTTCTGAGTTTTCTTTTTCTTTTCTAATTTCTTATTATTTAGAGAGACGATTTTGCCCCATAGTATCTTACTACTGCATGTTTCTAACTATTGTTTGGATGATGAATTTCGAGTAAGTTTATAAAAACAAGTTTTTGTGGGAGATTGGGAGTGTTTAGTAAACAGATTAGAACCAACGTTTATGACCATGCTTTGGAAATACTGCTACGTTGTTTGGCAAAGAAATACTTTGGAAATACTGCTACGTTGTTTGGCAAAGAAATAAGTTTTTAGTTGGAGTACACACTCTGTGCTTTGATAAGAAATTAGAAAAGAACCCAGAAAAGTAAAAAAAGGGTAAAAAAACAAGGGGTCACATAAACTATGGGGCAAAATAACGAGGTCGTCTAACTTCGGGGCAAAATAACGAGGGCCACTTAACTTTGGGGCATATATGCAATTTTCTCGATTAGGTTGTATATGGACTTGAACGTTGAATCTATGACATCTACAGACTACAATTACAAATGCAAGATAGGTCAGTATTTCCTTACCCACTTTTACTAGTCCCCGCATCCGAACATAGAATTCTTCTCTTATCTACTAACTAGGGTGACTACAAACTGTTTCAAGCATTCCAAATTCTTGTACGATTTGAAGTATGCAAAAATCTGTACTGATAGGAACTCATCCAGACATGAGTCGGTGATAAAGATGGATTTTTTTTTGGTTGGGCCAAATCACCTGTAGCCGGGTACGAAGTCGGGCCACCGGGAGGGGTCGCGGCGGGACTCCGGGAGGGTGTGGTGGTCGAAATAGTCGCGCCAGTCGAGCACGGAGTCGTCGTTAGCGAGCATGCGGCTGCCATATCCCTCCGCGGCGGCGCCCTTGGCCGGGTCGCAGCCGAACCGGAGCTTCTCCCCCATGGGCGCGCGGAAGAAGGCCAGCCCGGCGCCCCGCATCGCGTCGAGCAGCCCCGGCGGAACCCCGTGGTTGACGACGTGGAAGGCGCCCCACTCCGCGCAACCGCGGCGGACGGCGTCGGCCGCGGCCGACGCGCCGGCCGAGAGGTCGACGATGGGGATGGAGAGGGAGGCGGCCGGGGGCCGGTGGGAGGGGGCCGGGCGGAGGTCGGGTGGCTGGATGTACTGCGCCGGGAGGTTGGAGACGCCGGCGTCAGCGAGCGCCTGGACGCGTGGCGCCGCGGCGGTTTCCATCGGAGCAGCCGCGGCGGCACAAAGCCTTGGGAGATTCGGTGTGATGGAGACGATACGAAGCCTTTCTCGCCCTGGCACATTTTGTTCCAAGAGCAGTGCTTCAACGTTTCCAATTCAATACAAGTTACCAAATAAAGAGATAAATAATCATTATATTTTCTTTATTTATATTTCAATATTTGTACAACCGTCAAAAAAGAAAAAACACAGAAGTACTTTTTTTTAATCTAAATGTATAAAAATTACTCTCTTCCTAACCACAGAAGTAACGATAGGTGTCATCTATCATACCTGGTAGAATTCCAGGACCACGGCAAAGACATCGACCACAATAGGAGCTTGTCGTGCATAATGCACACCGCAGTAAGTCCCCTATCGCATCGCATTGCTCGGTTGCCACACTCGTAGTGCTTGGCATTTGGCTGCTGAGATGGGGTGCACGACAACAAGTTTGCCGTGGTGGGCCGGTCTAATGTGGCCCTAACCTCTTGTCATGGTACACGATGTCACCTATTGGTACTTTCATAGTAAAAAGAGTTTTTTAATTATATTTATATGGATATTAAATTTTGTAAAACAAATGGCACCTGGCCAATTATGCCGAGGCTTCCGTTTTTCCTTGGCTGACGATTCGAGAAGTTTTATGGTGTAGCATACTACGACGGTGTGAACAGTGAGAACATGTTATTCTCAGTTTGTAAGACGAAATTTTGAGATATGCTTTCATACTTTTTTTTACAGTTATATAAATATTAAAATATAAATAAAAGGTAGATAGTGATTACTTACCTCTTTGTTTGTTTCAAAATTTGTCAACTTGTATTAGGAGGGAAAGCATTGAAGCACTCCTCTTTTTTTTTTTAATGTTTATAAAAGTTAAACCGTTTCTCGTGGAATTTTTATAAAATTCTTGCGTTCTATACGGAGCCTTACATGTACGAGCATTTCAAGTTGAGAACTTCCTAGCTAAGCCCTCGATTTCCTTCCTGATCTCAATGTCAGTTCGCTAATTAGCAATGTTCTCTTGCGATTCACTTACTAACTATTATTGGTATAATTTGGTCTAGAGAAGGAAATGTGTAGATGCATTGTAAAGTCAAGTGCTGCAAGTGTGTGACTTCAGCCAGTGTATGCAAGCCTGATCTTCAGACTCGGCAATCGACATTGGTATTGACTTGCATTTATCCATTGATGATTTGGATGAGTGTAACCTGATATGTACAGCAGACAGCAATGCTATGCCGGATTTGCTGTCAAATGCCAAATCAATTTATCAGGGAACTTGTCCATTGTGTTCCATTAGTCAGTCAGTTACATTCTACACTGACAATCTGAGGTGCGTGCTGGAGAAGCAGCTGCAGAGCACGTCGTTCAAAACGTGCTTCAGGCAGGTAGCGCATATATCCACCATATAAGGAGCGCTGGGAATGCCGGCCAACGGCGCGTCCACCTGTCCACCGACGGATTTTTGCGAAAAGGCCCCTCCGTTCCTCCGAATTACGGATAGGTCCCTGTAAATTACGGATAAGTCCTTCGTGATTTTTTGTGAGGGGAAGATTTTTATTTTTTATCGCGTTTAGGTCCCTCTCACGCTATTTTGCAGGAAAAGCCTTCCATTAGATTCAAATCGCGGGCAAGCCCTTTTCTAATTTTTCAGGATAGCGAACAGGTCCAAAAACGTAACAAACAGGCCCTTGCTATTTACGTCTAGGTCCTTTCTCCGTTTTTAGAGTAGAATAGACCCGATAAATTCCGAAATTCCGTTTAGGTCCCTACACGCGGTTTATAGCTAAACTATAAATCGCGTTTAGGTCCTTTCGTTGATTTTTTTTCACACGGTTTTCTAAAAAATCGGGAAAAAAGGCTTTCTTAGAAAACGCAGATTCGTCGAGTGTTTATAGCTGAATTGAAAATCGCGTTTATGCTTTTTTCGTCGTGGCGCGGCAACGCGCGCGGCTCAGCCTAGCTATATATTAAAGTGTTAGCGATTGTCGGCTCCTCACGATCACGTATCCATCCTTTTAGAGAGGTTTTTCAAAAAAATAGAAATTACGTTTAAATTCTTTCAATGGTTTTTTTAATAAAATTGATCAAAAAAATTTAAAATTACGTTTAGTTCTCTCAACAATTTACATTTAGATCCTTCTCGTGGTTTTTAGCGGAAAAGATCCCAGAAAAAATATATTACTTTAGGTCCTTCTACAGTTTGCGTTTGAGTCATCTCAGCGGTTTTTAGAGAAGCGGACTTCAAAACAAAGATATGTCTTGACAAAAAAAAATACATATTCAGCGAAAGTTTATAGCAGTCCACGGATTCGCTGACGGGTCTTAACGATTTTTTTTAAAAAAACAAGGAAACGAAAAAACATAAAAAAAGGCAGCCGCGCTTTTCTCAAAAAACATAGTAGAATTAAAGAGTAATTCAGGGGCAAACCTAACATGGGGTATGGGGTTCATTTCACCCCTAAAAGTTTAGGGAAATAAACTGTTATCAACAGTAATCCAGTACTCCATTACGCAGCCAACAAATCCACAAAACAACATGGATTTGATGAGAAAGAAATATTTGGATTAGATTGATTGCTCGCAGCAAAGAAATGATACCTCAGAACAAAACAATGTAAGATAGAATGGCATGTATTTAAGACCGGAGAGAGTACATTTTGTCATTAGAGATTTGGCCTCCATTTTAATTGTATTTAATTAGTTTCAATATATCATTCCTCTTAAACAGTGTAAGGTATGCATTGTTTCGTTTTAAACAATGTAAGGTATTTATTGTTTTGTTATTTTATCGGTTGTTGTTTGAGGGTAAAAAAAAGAGTAAATAGCTCTTTGCACAGGTAAATTGCTTCTTATTTTATTTTGCACCATGTTTAGACCGTAGTTTCACTTTGCACTAGGGTGTCCAATCTGAGTTCCACCTTATAGTTTATACTAGTACTATATATAGTATCGCCAAGGATTCCTGGCCTCCCAGGTGGGCCACGTGTCGGCCCCCTGGGGAGGCCCCCCGGGAAAGTTTGTATTCGCGTTTAGGTCCTTTCGGAAAAATTACAAATCGCGTTTAGGTCCTTTCGGAAGTTTTTTATAGTAAAATAGACCCAAAAAAATTAAAAATTACGTTTAGGTCCCTACACGCGGTTTATAGCTGGATTGGAATGGAAAATCCAAAAATTATGATTAGGTCCTTCCGGAAAAATCAAAAATCGCGTTTAGGTCCTTTCGACCGTTTTTTAGGTAAAATAGACCCGAGAGATATCGAAATTACGTCCAGGTCCCTGCACACGGTTTATAGCTGAATTGGAAATCGCGTTTAGGTCCTTTCGCCGGTTTTTTTGTAGATTGGACCCGAAAATAATTGAAATGACGTTTAGGTCTCACAGCGCTGTTTTCTAAAAAAACAGCCAGATTTTTCTCTCGCGACACGGCATCGCTACAAATTTCAACCAGATTTTTTTCATCGCCGCGCAACGCAATCCAATCTAGTCCAGTATATAATAGCCAAAGATTTCGGGTCTTTAGCGATCAATGCAAGTCGACGTACATTACATTAGCTCCTCTGCATATAATGTCCAAAGATTTCGGGTCCTTTGCAGGCTATCTTTCACTTTCAGCATGCAGTGCACAAAGCATTTCCACTGATTCTCTCTTCAACAGTGCACAACAGTTACTCACCCATGGATGAACGGAGGACGGCAAGGGGAGGTAGACTGCCAGACAGCGCGGCAGCAGGCAGACGCACGTCTACGGCCTTGTGCCAAAGCGGCTTGCAGAGATTCAGGTATTGGCATCAGAACACAACAGTATGCAAGTTCCTTTTCTACTGTTTGGTCGAAACAGCACAGCTAGACACGACTAACTCATTGTAGGAACCAGTAAAATTGTATTCCAACCATCCTGTTAATATGAAATGCTCAATCGAAAAGAAATGCAGCTCACAACAATGAAAATGAGAACTACCAACATATTGTTCTTGTTATCAACTGCAGAGGCGAAATGAGAACTAAAACCAATGTCACTGTGCAAAATTGTTCAGGCATTGTACTCAATGTTTTCAGCAGTTTGTAAGAACTGAAGGGCCAAGACAAACACCTTCTTGTCAGGAGAATGCCAAACCTAACTACCAGAGAAGTTGCTGGGTTTTTCTGAAACACATACTAATACACTAAAGAAGACATCCAATTGTATTGTATCCGAGGCGGTGACGCTTCTGAAGAGACTGTTAGAAGTCCTGCTGTCATCTTCCTCTATGCTGCATCAACATCTGGGTATCGCAACGCATCATCAGCTGAACTCGCAAATAAAACAAAGGATCAGTTAGACAGCATGTAACAGGCACTGAAAGTGATGCTGTAGATCAATAATGTAAATGTCAGTCTTGTAAAGAAGATAATCAATAACAAGATCTAGAGGACTGCTCATGTACAAAACAATATATTGTGAGGAAACTAGGTTTCATACTTTAACTGAGTAATGTAGGATAATCTGAATTTTGTTAACAGATTGTTCAACACATGTAGAATTGGATAAGTGAAATAGAAATCAATATCCTTTATACAAGACTGAAATGAGATCACTGAACTGATTTGGGGTTTTAAGATTCCAAAATTCTACTAGCAGAACACAAAAACAGGTGAAACAACTGAATTTCTGAACTGAGGATCAGAGTATGCAACCAGTAAGTTTAATATCAAGGTTGATTGTGAGTATCTGACTACAAAATGATATTGTCCAATTAACCATATCTTCAGACCATCTTGCAGCATCTGTACACAGAATGATAACACAAGGCAGACTGTAAATACTTGTCTACAACAGTTTTCAGATATTCCCAAGTCCCCAACCAAACATAGTATACTGTTTTTTTCAGGCACAAGTGGGTCACACTTCACTAAAATAAGACAAAAGAAATCATGTACATGCAGCAACAACATCTACTGATCTCTACTTCGAGATACCGTGAGCACATATACTCTATGGAACATTTGTCAACAAAAGAGAAGCAGATAGCTAGTCCTACACAGATGACAGAGCAATGGGAAGTCGGACCACAAAAAACCACTCACCTCTCGACCCGGCCGTGAGGATGACGATGTCCATGGGCTCATTGCTGCGAGGCAGGTCGATGACCAGAGGGGTCAGCCGTCCGAAGCGGCCTGCTCGAACGCACATCGTGAGGCGGAAGAAGAACATCGCGTAGCCCACCCGACCGGCTAGCTCGGTCCTCAGATTGAACACGGATCTCCCGGCGAACTGAAACGTAGCCCAGGCGTGCTCGCCGAATAGCCCATCAGGGCTTGCATGCACGTACCGGATCTCCCGCGACGGCGCCTCGGGCTCGGCGAGCCGGAGCAGGCCGATGAAGCCTCTTGATTGTTGCTGCTGCAGTTCAATTGGTGTTCAGGAAATTAAAACAAGACAGACATTGCGATGGGCAACAGTAGTAAGTAGTAACTGAACAAGATATCAATAGACATAACGGAAACAAAATGTTCAGACCCAGACCAGTCTTCACTGCGATCTGACACGAACTGACTAAGGATCGAGAACAATGCCGATGCCAACGTTGGGAAGAACTGTCCCAAAATTAAATTTATAAGAGAAATTTCTAGAACGGACGAGAAATTTTGGGTAACAACTGGTAGTACCAAATGGAACAGGAGAAAAGGAGAAATTTGATCAAGAACTGCTCCCTAAAGCGAACCAAATGTGGAGGAACAAGGAGTCCAGAAACCGAGGTGGCGACCTGACAGATGGAACCAAGAACTGCTCCCTAGGAGTGCAACCTACAGAATTTTTACACCTTGGGCAAAAGAAACAGTAATCTTGAACAAAATGTTACCAAGAATTGCTTCGCCGTGAACATAAGACTCAGAATTAACAGCTTCAGCAACAAATGCGGAAACGTTGGCAAAAACAGAACCAAGAATTTGCTCCCGGGAGAACGCAGTTAACACAATTAGCAATTCCTGCATTTAACCTGAAAACACCGACGCAAACAACATTCGGAATTGGAATTGGGGCCCCAAGAACCCAATTCACGCAATCGACAGGCTCCAAGAATCGCTCCTCCGCCCAAACCAATTCGAGAATTATCAAGAACAGGGGATGGCGAGCTCACCTGAGCTGGACCTGGAAGGATAGGTATCGTCTGCCTCCAAGGGATGGCCTCCACCACCCAGTGCATCATCGTGCTGACGTTTTCGAAGGCGTCGATGGTGACCCCGGTGTTCCACCGGAGGTACCTGCCGTTGGCGCGGAGGTAGCGCCCAGAGACGTGGCGCAGCAGGACGCTGTCCCCTGAGCCCGACCAGACGGCCTGCCACATGATGGCCTCGACCTCCGGCTGATCGAAGTCGCCTTGCGCGACGCGGAGGCCGCGATGGCCGGTCGGCGCCGGCGTGGCCGTGGCAGAGAGGTACCGGCCGTAGGCTCCGTGGAGGAGGACGTAGAGGCCGTCGCTGTGGAACACGTGCACCGCCCACGCCGCGTTCTGAGACGTGCGGCGCGGGTGGAGGGATACGCCCCGCCCGTCGTCGTCGGCGCGGAGGTACGTACCATGCACGCGGCTCCGCAGCCTCACGTAGCGGCCGTTGTGGAACTGCTCCATTGCTGCTGCAGAGGAGGAGGGTGCGAGTGGGTTCTTGGTTTCTTGGCGGTGCGGTCTGGGAGAGGAGGCAGGAGAGCGGAGCAAGTATTCGTTGCGGCGGTTACGTTTGGGCGCCAAGGCGGGTATTTAAAGGTTTTTTTTCTTTTTCTTTTCTAAGGTGCGTTTGGTTGAGTGTGCTAGCGTGAATTGAACCGTTCCGTATAGGATCTGATCTTATTCATATGTTTGGTTGGCTAAACAGAACCATTCAGTACGGGACGAGGTGGTACTGATCTCATCCATGCCAAGAAGCAGCGCCTGGTGCGGTGCTCCTTTATCGCGTCCATATGCTCGCTTTTGGGCAGCGATGACCTCGCCGCCACGACGTCCCCGTCGGCGCTGTTGATGCGCACCAGCTTGCTGCCCAGCGAGACAGAGGAGGAGCGGTGGCGCCAACGCGAGATGTAGAGCCTGAAGCGCCTCGAGGCCAAGCTGTCAGATTCTAGCTCAGAAACTGAAGACACCGAATAGGATTCACAAGCATGCGAAGAAATAACAGAGGAAAAAGGACAGAATCAAGAACGAAAGAGTAAATAGCGCAGATGAACTTCTATTGAGGAAAGTAAAGCATAACAAACTTCTGCAAAATCTCTTCGTACCGATCAAACCCAGGAGAGCCGCTTATATACTGCTGGCTTCCCGACAAAAGCAAGTAAAAACAGTTCTTACTAAAGGTTAAAAGGGAAATAGTAAAGAGCAATTTCAACTACAGCCATTAGATCATTTCCTTCTACTTCATCTTCACTTCCGGTTCCTTTGATCGCAGTAAGTTTCTTGACGCCATCTGAGCCGCAAGACTTCACTTACTCAAAAGATCACTGATAATCCTGGCCGTCCAACATTTCTGAAAACTCCTCTTCTGATCGAACTACTAACCGAACAGCTTGGTTCCTGACAATACCCCCTCCTTTAAGATCCTTGTCCTCAAGGATTGAATTGAGGAAAGACCTTAGTGACAAAACTTGCATCTTCCCAAGTAGTGATATCAGGGGATAAATTAGCCCATTGCACCCTCCATTGCACCACTGGCTCATTGTTCCTGGGTATAATCCTCCTTTCAACCACTGCCAAGGGTTCAGTCAATACATTTCCATCTGGGTCGACTAATGGCAAATTCTTCTCAGGAATTGCTTTGGATCTAGTATGCTTTTTGAGTTGACTCACATGAAACACCGGGTGTATTTGGCAGCCCTCCGGTAGAAGCAGTTTGTAAGCCACTTTGCCAATTTTCTCTAGAATTCGAAAAGGCCCATAAAATTTAGAGTGTAGCTTCAATGTTCTGTGAAGTCCCAAGGAATTGTGTCTGTAAGGCTGAATTTTAAGGTAAACCATATCACCCACCTCCAAGCACCTTTCAGTTCGATGTTTATCTGCAAAGTGTTTCATTCGAGAGCTGGCTTTCTTCAGATTAGTTTTGATTGCTTCGAAAGCTACTTGTCTGTCCTGCAGAATACTTCGGGTTTCCTCTAGTGCATCACTAGACAACAGTCCTTCAGTGATTTGTGGAGGCTTCATCCCATATAACGCTTGAAAAGGAGTCATTTGCAGTGAAGTGTGGAATGAAGTATTGTACCACCATTCAGCTTGGGCAAGCCACTGATGCCACTTTCTGGGACTTGCAAATGCCATACACCTTAAATAGTTCTCCAAGCATTGATTTACCCGTTCCGTTTGGCCGTCAGTTTGCGGATGGTAGGCACTACTAAGTCTTATATTAACTCCCATTGCTGTGAATAGCTCTTGCCACAAGGCACTTGTAAAGATTCTGTCTCGGTCAGAAATGATAACCACAGGCAATCCATGTAATTTATACACATGGTCCAAGAATAGATCAGCTACCTTCTTGACTGAATAAGGGTGACTTAAGGATATAAAATGGGCGTATTTAGTGAATCTGTCAACAACCACCATCACCACATCCTTGCCATCAGATTTCGGCATCCCTTCTATAAAATCCATGGTTACATGGGTCCAAGCCATTTCAGGTGTTTCCAGGGGTTGAAGTAGCCCAGGGTAAGGAACATGTTCAGATTTGTTCTTTTGGCAAATGGCACAAAACTTAACGAATTCATTGATCATCTTCTTCATTCCTGGCCAATAGAATAATGACTTAATCCTTTGGTATGTTGCTCGGGTGCCAGAATGTCCTCCTAGAGCTGAACCGTGAAAGGAGTTTAACAATTGATCCATGAGTTGAGAACCTTTGCCTATGTATATTCTTCCTTTGTATCTCAAGATTCCTCCACTTATGGTATAAGGAGGCTCTCCCTCAGCATCAATCCTTAGCTTCTCTTCAATCTCCTTACACTTTTCATCGCCACTGTAGCTCTCAATTACCTCTGTTATCCACTTTGGTATTGCTACTGAAATTGCACATACTTGACTTGGATTCCTCAACCTTGACAGAGCATCAGCAACCTTGTTCTCCCTTCCCCTTTTATATTCCACCTTATAGTTATATCCTAACAACTTGATCAACAACTTATGCTGAATTCCCTCACTCAATCTTTGCTCAGAAATGTACCGCAAACTTTGCTGATCTATTCGGATTATCAAACTGGAGCCAATCAAGTAATGCTTCCATTTTTTTAATGCTTCCAATATAGCTAATGCCTCCTTGTCATATGTAGACATTGCTGCTGCCTTCATGCCAATAGCTTTGCTCATATATGATATCGGCCTCCCACCTTGCATCAATATTGCCCCAAGTCCATTACCACTTGCATCTGTTTCAAGAATGAAAGACTGAGTGAAATCAGGTAGAGCTAATACTGGAGCTCTTGTGAGTGCTTGCTTTAAGTTGAGGAAGGCTTGTTGTTGTTTTTCTTCCCATTGAAATGCATTCTTCTTTAATGAATCAAACAAAGGTCTACAAATCAGCCCAAAGTTTTGGATGAACCTTCGATAGTACCCCGCTAATCCAAGAAATCCCCTTAATTGAGTAATGTTAACTGGAACCGACCACTCTTGGACTGCTCTTATCTTCTCTGGATTTGTTGCCACTCCTAGCCCACTTATAATATGCCCCAAGTATTCAACTTGTTGTTGTCCAAATGCACACTTGCTCTTCTTGGCATATAACTTATTACTTCTCAATACTTCCAGCACTTGAGTCAAATGGGATTTATGTATCACAAGATCTGGACTGTAAATCAGAATGTCGTCAAAGAAAACAAGCACAAACTTTCTCAAGAATTTAGCCAAAATTTGATTCATCAAAGCCTGGAAGGTGGCTAGTGCGTTGGTTAAACCAAATGGCATCACAACAAATTCATAATGTCCCATGTGAGTACTAAAAGCTGTCTTGTAAACATCTGCTGGGCTCATGCGAATTTGATGATATCCGGATCTCAAATCGATCTTTGAAAAATATTTCGCACCTTGTAACTCATCTAATAGGTCTTCAATAACAGGTATGGGATACTTGTTTTTGATTGTATTTGTATTCAATTGCCTGTAGTCAATGCATAATCTCCAAGATCCATCTTTTTTCTTCACAAGTATCGTCGGCGAGGAGTAGGGGCTGACACTAGGTCGTATAGTCTGGTTTTGCAACAACCCTTCAATCAACTCTTCCATAACATCCTTCTTATGGTGTGGAAGTCTGTATGGTCTTATAGTAATGGGCTTTGAATCAGGCTTCAATGGTATGCGGTGGTCACAAGACCTGACAGGAGGTAACTCCTTAGGTTCTTCAAAGATGTCCTCGAATGATTTCAGCAGCTCATCAATTTCAATAGGAACTGCATCTCCATCCTTCTTATTGTCCATAAGTATCTTGGCATATAATACTGCGCCCACAACTCCTTTACTCATTAATTTGTTCAACTTCTGTTCATTGATTATGCAATCACCTTGAGGTAATGTTTCATCCTTAAACTTAACTTCCTTCAAGCCATCTTTGCATATACGAAATTCTCGGGTTTTAAGATTTAGGTTAACTGGACTGTGCTGCCGGAGCCAATCTGCACCCAATATAGCATCATATCCCTTAAGCTGCAGCAGTTTAAAATCAGAGGAGAAACACTCGCCTTGAATGGAATATTCACAGTCAATGCATTCAGAATTGCAACACAACCGTGTGCCATCAGCCACCGTTACTGACATAGGAGTTACATTCTTGACAATACAATTTGCTTTTATAGCTAGAGCCGGTGTTATGAATGTGGAAGTACTGCCTGTGTCTACCAGGGCAATAGCACTTATCCTCCCCATGTTTAATCTCAATGTAAAAGTGCCAGTCTCTGTAACAGTGCCCGTCAATGCATGGTTTGATATTTGTAGTCTCCTCAGTGAGTTCTTTGTGACCTGGGCTCTCTGGAGGTGTACTAAATTCAACTTCTTGATGCTCAACACATTCCTCCTCATCCTCCACAGTAATCAAATGAACTTGCTTCTGGAATTTGCAAACCTTGTTATGGCCAGGAGACCAAGGTTCTTGGCACTTGAAACACTTGCCACCAGCCCATTTGTTACTGCTATTAATGGATGTTGTTTTATCATTGTTTTCCTTCTTTACTCCTGCATTACTAGCCTTAGAGCTAGCACTTCCAGTACTTCCAGGTGTCCATTTGATGTTCTTCTTATAATAACTGCTTCCTTCATAATTCCTTGCGTGTGCATAAGCTTCTACTAATGTTCTGGACTGCAAATACTTCAATGGTATTTTAATATAACTCTTCAACCCAGATATGAAATAGTCCAAGAAGTACCCTTCATTGAGGTTAGGGTTAGTTCTCTTTACCAGATTCATCAGTTTTTCAAATTGGTCAATGTAGGTCTCCACACTTCCAGTTTGTGTAAGTTCTCTAAAATTTTCAGTAACCTCAATTCTTGTTTCCGCAGCAAATCTTTGATATATCATATTGCAAAATTGTGCCCAGCTCAATGATCTAGTGTCAATTCTATTGTTGTTTAACCAGAGATCAGCCCTCCCTGTCAGATAGACCTCTGCAATGGCCACTTTCTGTTCTTCAGGAGTTTTTCCTAACTCAAAACACTTTTCAGCTTTTCTTACCCAAACATCCGGATTATCACCGTCAAATTTAGGGAACTCCACCTTGGGCCCTTTGCTGAAACTGCTATTGTATTGATTTCGATCTTCCACATGAGGTATTACCCAATCAGGTGCTCGTGGCCGGGAAAAATTCAATGAGGGCTCCTGCCTAGCATAAGGTGCATATCCAGAAGGTTGGCCTGAATAACTATGAGACGGTCGATAATAGGGCACATAAGGTGGACTAGATGTGGTAAATTGGGGTGCAAAAGAACCAGTAGCCATTAATGATGGAAATACGCTAATACCAAAGGTTCCTACCGCAGGATTATCAACACTCACCATAGGTACTTGAGGCACAACTGAGTAATTGATATGAGAAAAATTCATACTAAAGGGAATGGGAGGTATGTCTGAGTGAGTGTTACCCATAGAAGTATGAGGTGCAAATGAATGTCCACTTCCTGGAGTCCCATAGACCTGAGCTGCTGGATTTGTTGATTTTGCAAAAACTTGACTGTATTGCTCTTTTTCCCCCTCCCGATTAGCCATGTTACTGGCGACTTCACTTTGACCATTCTTCTCCATCAAAACCTTGAGCATATCCACAACCTGATCAATCTTAGCTGTGTTTCCCAACAACTGTCTTTGAAATTGATCCATCTGTTCTTGCACAGAGATTGAACTTTCAGTCACTTGTTGTTGTAAGAAGGCCATATCTTTTTTCACTTCCTCCAGATCTTCAATAGAGACAAACCCAGTATCTTCCTCCGGTATTTTGCTTCCTTTCGGCATCTCACAGATCAGGAATTTTACAGGGAGTAAACGATTTCCTCCCAAACCAAATCTGTTAATGAAAAGGCTTCAGATTGATTCAATACTCAGAACAGAAATCCAAGAACCGCTCAGGAATTTTACAAGGAAACTCGTTCCTCAACCCTTGCGCCCAGAACACAGAAAAGGCCAAGAATTGATTGGCTCTGATACCAAATGTCAGATTCTAGCTCAGAAACTGAAGACACCGAATAGGATTCACAAGCATGCGAAGAAATAACAGAGGAAAAACGACAGAATCAAGAACGAAAGAGTAAAGAGCGCAGATGAACTTCTATTGAGGAAAGTAAAGCATAACAAACTTCTGCAAAATCTCTTCGTACCGATCAAACCCAGGAGAGCCGCTTATATACTGCTGGCTTCCCGACAAAAGCAAGTAAAAACAGTTCTTACTAAAGGTTAAAAGGGAAATAGTAAAGAGCAATTTCAACTACAGCCATTAGATCATTTCCTTCTACTTCATCTTCACTTCCGATTCCTTTGATCGCAGTAAGTTTCTTGACGCCATCTGAGCCGCAAGACTTCACTTACTCAAAAGATCACTGATAATCCTAGCCGTCCAACATTTCTGAAAACTCCTCTTCTGATCGAACTACTAACTGAACAGCTTGGTTCCTGACACAAGCGCAAGTGCCTCGAGTGGTGCAACTCCACGAACTCCGACAGGTCTGACGGCCAAGAGCAGCTGTACTAGGCTTAATTGGGCATGGATCTTTAGCTGTGGGGTTGTGATTTGGATTCTTTTGTAGTAAAAACGGAGAAGTCTCTATGGATAAAGATGTTGCTTTTACACCTCAGCTTTTGTATTTAGCTAGGTTTTGTTTTGATTGATGTCGTTTGTGGAATTCTTTTGAGATGTGCTGTTGTTTGTAGAGACCAAATAGACACTCCTTTTGGATGATGGTTCTTGCTTCTAAGCTTTTTGTCATTCCGTCTTCCTGTACAAGTACAGGAAAGGGGAGGAGGTGAGGATAGTGTGCAGTGCAATACAGGAAAGGGGGAGGAGGTGAGGATAGTGTGCGTCTGCCACGGCAACTTCCTTATGCCGGCCGAATTCATGAAGCACGCTAGCGGTGGCGATGTCACGAACTCGCTCAGGCACATCGTTGTCAACCCCTCGATATCGGTGTTCTTGCAATCTTGAAGTGCACCTAGGGTGGAGAGGTGTTCTTCTTTTCCCCTCTGAATTTTCTTGGCATGATTAGCTATTACCTGAGCTGTTTACTATAAGTTAAGAGAGTGAACGAATTTGAGAGAATGCCAGCTTAACAATGCATTTCCCAAATGGATGTTGGTTCATCAGTTTGAGCCACTTGACTTGACAACAATTGTTCCATAAAAATCTTATCCCTCAAACCAAACAGCCTCTCAAACTATCCAGGATCATCCCATCCAAGCAATTAAATAAAATCTTGCACCATCCATTTCAGACAACTAAATACCCTCTCTGTACCATCTCATCCCTCCTATACTATCTTATCCCATTCACCCTCGTATATCCAACCAAACGCACTCTAAGAAAGAGAGGATATCAAGGTGTCTCCTCGCCCACAGTTACTGTCAATCGCCCGCATGATTCATAGCCTTAGCCAAAGCTATTTGGAACACGGGAATATTTTTGAATCTTTGTTTTTCTACTCCTATTATGTATTTTTTTTATAAATTTAGCTCTCGCTGGAATGTTTTTGTAAAAATAATCTCTTCCCCAACCGCAGAAGAAGTGACAGGCAGTACGTATCACCTATCAAGCTCGTGTATCGTGAAAGGTGCCTAGCTACGAAAAACGTCATGCTACCGTGCATCCGTAGCTCGGCAAGTGCTTCCGTGGCAGGAGTGCTCAGAAAGCACTGGCTGAGCCACACCACTGCGGATGGTAGCTCGAGGTGGAGTGCATTGCCAAATTAAGTGACTAATTAATTAAACCACTAATTAATGTGTTCCGCTGTAGTGTGGCTCGGCAAGTCCTTGCCGAGCACTCCTGTTGTGAAAGCACTTCCCAAGCTGAGGGTCCACGGCAACGTCGATGTTTTAGTCCCCAGGCATCTTCCATGGTACGCAAGCATGGTAGACGATCCATGTCACTCATCGCTCCTTCTGCAGTCAAGGAGAGGACAAGTTTAGCAAAAACGTTAGGGTAAAAGCTAGGTTTGCAATAAAACATACGCAATGGGGTTAGAAAATCCAAATCTTCAATATTCTCTAATTCTTAGGAAATTAACTTTTTTATATAAAACTCCCATGAAATTTCTATGTTTGAAACAGAGTTTTAACCTTTAAGAAATCTATGCAATTGGGAAAAAAAAGAACAACCATGGTGAACTAGCCAAGCTTTCTTTCAAGCAAGGTATTAAATCGCGATTTTCGCATTTTCGTGGCAAGGTACCAAAAAAGCCACAACAGCTATCGCGGAAGCTATCCTTCATCGTGTTTTCAGTATTCATATATTGTAAAAAAAATATGTATATAATATAAGTTAGCTCCAAACAAATCATAAAAATATGATACTTTAGAAGGTAGTTATATTTTTATAATAAGAACATGAGTCAAGTCTGAAATCAACAAATATATTAATACATGCCCAAAAGACCATAAATGATAACTATATCATAATGGTCTTAGAAATAAGTACTTAATCACTAAGAAATATGGATGTTGAATTATTAAAAAATAACGAGATAAGGTCTTTTACTAAGTTTTCTCATAGTTGAGGCTTATAATAGGTACATTTGATCTTTTTAATAATGTTGGATTTCAAAATAAACCAAATATTTGGAACATTGGATACATATGTAGGATAGTGGAGCTATCGCTAGCTACAAGCTAAGTCAATAGTGGATATATCGCTAGCTATAGCGCTTGTAGCGAATATAGCAGAATATTGGCATGTAGCTTCATGTTTTGGGTCAAAAAAACTATAGCGTAGCTATAGCGAGGTATTTAGAACACTGCTTTCAAGTAAAGTGAAAATGAGAAGGGCACCATGACTTTGCCTAACCTGATATAGTCAGCCCATTGCACTCATACCTCAAGATGGAGCTTAGGGCTCCTCTGTCTCCACTAGTGCACTCTCTCTCTCTCTCATCTTCTCAAACATGTGGTTGTTTTTGGAGATTTTAATATACTAGACAGAGCCGCGAGCGATGCCGTGCAGCGAAAAAATTTGGTCAGAGGCTCTTTTTTTTGTAAAAAATGTAATTTCGGTTTTCTCATTGGTGTTTTTAAAAAAATGGCTGGTTAGGAGCCGTCGATGAATTTGCGCAGTGAAAAAATTTGTGCTGAGTTTTTTTTGCAAAAAACACAATTTTGGTTTTCTTAGTGGGGTTTTTTTAAAAAACTGCTGGCTAGGAGTCGTCGGCGAATTTGTGTTTTTCTAAAATTTTTTGGGAAAAAATGCAATTTCAATTTTCTCGGTGATTTTGGTTTTCTCGATGGTGTTTTTTTAAAATTGGTTGGCTAGGAGCCATCGGCGAATTCGTGTAATCATAGGGTCCTTCCTGAAAAAAAAGGCAGACGAACCTATCCGTAATTGTGGTTTACCGTGGAGAACCCACATCAAATTTGAGAAACCACAGGGTTTTTTTGCAAAATAACCGTTGGAAGGACTTGTCCATGATTTTAGAATTTTTGGAGGGCTTTTGCACAAAAAATCCAATGTGGAGGTCTGACTGCGTTCCAATCCTAGGTGGCATAAGGTAAGGGTAAGTATTATTAAGAAGTGAAAGTGAAAAGAATAAAAAAGGTGTGTACAACAAATGAAGCTTTTTGTTCAATGCTATCGTAGAACAAAATGAACTTAGGAGAATGGAGTTGTGTAGTCAGACTTTTACTTGGAACAATGACCACATAGATCCTACTTATGAAAACTGGATAGGGTATTGATATCATCACTTATCTAGTCCCCTGTACCTCATTTTTTTTGCAATTTCAGCCCTCGCGCATGTATTTGCAAATTTGACCCTCCCCCACAATGAAAGGCACGGCAGGTGACACGTATCCCCTGTTGTGCCCGAGGAGCATGGGATTAGGTGGGCGACCATGGGAGTGTGAGGTCAAGCCTCACGGCCATGGCCGGGTAGCTCAGAAGCCCTCCTACTGTAGTGGGTCATGCTGCTCCCAAGCTCGCTCACCGTACTGAGACACCAGCAAGCTTCCACCCTCTCCGGGCGTGGTAGGGGATACGTGTTGCCTTCCATGATAGGGAGAGAGCTAAATTTGCAAATTCATGAGTAGTGGGCTAGATTTGAAGAAAAATGAGCTATATGGGGCTAGATAAGCAATGATAGTTAGCACTGATTGGGAGCTTAGATACCTTTAACTGCAGTTAGAGCTTTGGTGAGATTTTTGTTTGACCATGAACCTTTGTTTTGGATACTGGAGAACAAGATTTTACTCACAACTATATTTTTAAATTTGAACTTGCTTGGTTTTTAAGGGGAAGCTTACATGAAATTGTCGAGAAATTTTGAAACATTCCCTTTGATCATCTGTCTAATCTAGATAGGTGCCAGGAAAAACTACGAAAACCAAGAGAACATTTGAAAGGTTGGAATATATGGATATGGAAGGGTGGTGCAACCGTACAAGAAATTAAAAACAAATATAACCCAATTGATTGAACACCAAGATAAAAGGTGTGAACATTCTAGGTTAAATGCTGCTGATAGGGAAGAACAAAAAGCTTTTAGAGGAACGACTGGCTAGGCTATTAAGATGAGGAAAAAATGGATATAGAGATCTAAAGAAAAAGAACTTTTTGATGGTGATAACAATACCAAATATTGTTATGCTAAAGAAAATGGTAGGAGAAGGGAATATATGATTACCTATTTAAATCATGAAGATGGCAGTATTGAGGGAGAAGATAATTTGATGAAATACGATTACCAACTTTTATAAAAACCTTTCTAGACATCATGATGTGTCTAATATTACCTTTAATATGCAAGGGATAGACACGTTGATGATGCTCACAAAGAATTTTTAGCCAGGGATTTTGAACTGGAGGAATTAATTTAAGTCGGTTGTTTTCGACATGAACACAGGTAAGACACAGAGCTTGATGGTTTTCCTATTGAATTCTATCAGAATTTTTGGAACTTGGTTAAGTATGACCTAAAAAATCTTTTAGATGATCTTCACGTAGGTGCTTTGGACATTTCTAGGCTTAACTATGGAGTCATATGGAGTTATTACATTGGCTCCTAAGGGTAAAGGTGCGAGGCAGATCTAAAAATTTTGACATATTTGTCTTCTAAATGTTAGTTTCAAAATAATTGCCAAGGTGTTCATGAATAGACTGGCCCAAGTAGCTGATAAGATCATTTTCCTTGCTCAAAATGCTTTCATAAAGAACAAACATATTATGGATGGTGCTTCAATGCTGCATGAAACACTTGATTATATTGATAAGAATGAGGGCTCTCAAATTCTTTTCAAAATAGACTTTGAAAAAGCCTATGATAAAATTAAGAGAGGTACTTCCATACTTTTCTTTTTGAAAGTTGCACAAATATTAAAGCATGAAAAAAGGGTATATGATGATTACTTACCCCTTTGTTTACTTCAAGATTTGTGCAACTTATATTAGGAGGAAAAGTATGGAAGCACTGCTCTAAAATTAAATGACCTTTTCTTCATCAGATAATGATATTGAAAGGTTTTCTAGAACAATGGTGTGACTAGATATTAAAAAGTTGTTATTGGTGGCAAAGTGGGGATAAAAGTAAACAATAACAGGGCCTTATTTTAGAACCCACAAAGGACTAAGACAAGGTAATCCTTTGTCACCTTAGCATTTTAATATTGCTGCTGATGCTATAGCCATTTTAATTGAGAGGGCTAAGCAACAGGGTTTAATTAAGGGGTTGGTACCAGAATTGTAAGAAAATGAGCTTGTCATATTGCAATATGTACTTAGATGACACCATTTTCTTACTACAAGGCAATCTTGAAGGGGCAAAGAATTTGAAGTTCATATTATGCCTATTTGAACAAATATCAGGATTAAAGATAATTTTTCATAAAGTGAATTATATTGCTTTAGGGATGCCCTGAATAAACAGGATTCCTACAGTCATATATTTACTTGTGAAATTGGGAGATTGCCTATGAAATACCTTGGAATTCTTTTATACAAAAGGAAATTAAGAAATAGTGAGTGGAAGAAAACTAAAAATAAAATGGAAGGTAAATGTAGTTGTTGGTAGGAGAAAATCCTCTCAATTAGAGGGAGATTGACCCTGGTTAGTTCTACTTCGACCAATGTTCCATTATATATGATGTCTTTTTATAGACATCTAGTAGGAGTTAGAATATAATGAATTTTTTCAAGTCTAGGTTGTTGTGGCAAGAGAACCAGGGTATTAGAAAATACCATTCGACCAGTTGGCCGCTTACCTAAGGAACAAAGAGGACTTGATGTCTTAGATTTAGACACTATGAATGTTGCCCTATTAGGAAAATGGATATGGAGGTTAGAAACTGAAAAGAGGGTTTGGCAGGATTTCTTGAGAAAGAAGTACTTAGATAATAAAACTTTATCTTAGATAATCTTTAAATCTGGGGATTCTCATTTTTGGTCTGGGTTGATGAAAATCTAGAATTATTTTCCTCCATTTTGTAAGAATTTTTTGGGAATAGGGAGAAAACGAGGTTTTGGAAAGATAAATGGGTTGGTAATGAAACATTGGCTCAAAAAATACTCTAGGCTATATAATATTACCTTCGGTCAACACATTATTGTGGGTGAGGTTTTTAACTATGGCTGGAGCACAATTAAATTTAGGAGAACCCTATGGAGAGAACCAAAACAATGTGGTAACAGATGTCGAAAGTGTGCAAAGGACGTTAGTTTAAAATGTGGAGCATAGAATTGGATACTAATTTCCAGTGGTCAGTTCTCTACAAAATCCTTATATTTAACTCTACGAGTGATGAGGGTTGAGTTTCCCCAGAAATTTCTTTGGAACACAAAAGTTCCTCTAAAAATAGAGGTGTTTATTTGACTTATTATAGAAAAGAGCATTTTGACCAATAACAATCTAAAGAAAAGAAGGTGGAATGGGTCAACTAAATGTCAATTTTTTGTGCGAGGAAACCATAAATCATTTGTTTCTTTTATGTCATGTGGTTAGATTTATCTAGAATATGGTAAAATGTGCCTTTTGTTTTGCCAACATTCCTAGAGACATAAATCAATTATTTGATGTATGGATGAAAACTTTGGTTACAAACTCATGAAGCTGATCATGGTTGGTGTTTCAGCTATCTTCTGGGTTATTTGGAAAAAACGCAATGCAGCTTTCTTTCAAAATAAAATGCTTTTAGATCTCATCAATTTTATTTAGTTAATTTGTCATTGGTTGAATTTCTAGGCATAGTTACAGAGAAAGGAGGTAAATCAAGAAGCTATACAGCAGGGAATTGAAGTTGATCATGGTTGGTGGAATTGAAGTTTTTCAAGTAGTGAGGAGGTGGATGTAACATCCTAACTCAAAATCCACTCAAAGTCTAGCCCACTATGGGGCAAACCCACGTATGCATAACACCCTATTTACACTTTCATCCTTGCTTCTATAAAAAGGTTAACCAGAGGCTTTATGTTTGGACTCAATAGACATTATATACTTGATGAATACTTATACCAAAGGGTACCCCACAACAAGGTGGGATTATCACTGAATATTAGCTAGAACACCAAATAGGCCGTCTTGGGCCCAGCTCTGGCCGAAGGCCTCATTGGGCCACGAAGGATCCTCGGCCTCGATCAAGCCTGCTAGGGGTGGTCCGACCTGGCCTCAGAGCATCTCGAACGGTGCCTTAAATCTATTCCCAAAAACTAATTTAGGGATTGATTGAAAAAAAATAGACTCCAACAGTACCTCATCCTTCCTCCCAAAATTTGCGCATGCCCAAAAGAACACCGACGCGGCCTCATTTTTTCGCACCCAGTCCGCACTCCCAATCGAAGTTTCTCGCCCCTCCCACGGCGAAATCGCCTGCACGGGTTTCTTCGCGCCATTGTAGATCTTCCCCCACCCCGTTCTCTGGCGATCGAGGGGCGCCGCCGCCTACGGCCCGAAAGGTTTCTCGTGCTTACAAATAACAACTGCCCTGGTCCTCTTCCTTTCCTTCGATCGATCCCCTCCCCCGCCGCCGCCGCCATCGCTACCCCCCACCTCCTCCCAACGACGCCTCTCGAGGTAGGCGGAACCCCATGATTCCTCACCTACCTCGCCGATCGGGCTCCCGAGGTGACGTTTTCAAATTTGCTCGAAAATTTTATCGAATTATCTCGGGATGAGCTTGGTTCGCTTGATCGTGGCGGATTCGTGCCTTCGTGCAGGTGGAGGGGCGGATTGGATCCCGAGCCCCGCGATTTGAGTGATTGGGGACTGGGAGGCGTTAGGCTAAATGTCTCTGAATTCGAGTGGTTGAGCTCTAGTTTCATGGGCATTCGGTTAGTTGCTCGTGGTTGTATCGATGCTTTCAACACATCTGCGGCGATTTGGGTGCCCTTGCTGATTTCTGCTTGCAAATCTGGCGGTTCTTGGAGGCTATCGAGAGGTGGGAGTAGTGTTTAGGTGCTTGGTTCTGCGCATGTTTGGATGTTTTTACTAGTTTTATGGTGAGTAGTTGCATGCAAGCTCACTTGATGCATCAAGCTCGAATTTGAGATAATGAACGCCTAAGTACTGTACCATAAGCATTTGGTTGGCGCAAAAATGGATAGATTGAAGGAGAACTATTGCGCAAAGATAATGTTGCTTGAGATGATTGAAAATGTTACTTTTGTTTTATTCATTTTGTGATGCTGTGTGAAATCATAAGAATCCAATTATCTCTGTGAAATTATTCCTTGTTGTACTTCGTAAATTTTTCCTTGTTCGATTCATCCTTGTTCTACTTCGAAATTTTTCCTTGTTACGATTCATTCCTTGCACATGTGTTTTCTCGTCCAACATGGCTATCGGGAACTTTACTCTTTTGTTTAATGTAGACACTTGTTTTGGTTTAATTCATAGAACTGCTTTTTGGTCAACTCGGGTTTTGTTAAATTTAGAGAAGTTGTTTTGATTAATTGAAGCCAAATGTTTCACTTATTCAGAGAACTTTGTTATTTGTTATTTCAAAGCATTGTACTAATGCACCTTTTTTTCCTATTGATGTCCATTGCCCGTGGAGATTGTTTTTGTGAAGCAAATAGATTTAATCTTCTTGTCATGCGGCTCTCCGCCTTTGTTGCGCCTAACGCTTATTTGTGAGGCCCCACACGACACAAGCGACGGAAAGATGGCAAAACCGGACCATCAGGACCAAGTCAAAATATTTTTGGGGAAAAAAATGGGAACTGTTGGAGTATAGACTTTTTTTTAGATCCAAAAACTTTTGGGAAGCTCCCAATCTAGGGTTATTGGGAGTCAAATTATTGGGACCTGTTGGAGATGCTCTCAGGTCGGGCGCTCCCACAGGCCCCGACCTGGCCTTAGGTCCGACCACAGGTCGGGTGCTCCCACAGGCCCCGACCCGGCCACGGGTCGGGCACCCCGCAGGCTCTGACCTGACCTTAGGTCGGGGCCCCGACGTGCTTCGACTCAACGACCTCCGCCACGTCGACGGTCAACCCCAAGCTGGTCACCTGCCCCGTGGACACGACGACCATGTTTGGGTGGGCCCTTCCCAAGGTGGCGAGGAGCCGCTGAGTCAAACGCCTGCCCTTCGCCCGTCATGCACAAGAGAGACGCGCTCCGCCCCGAGGCGGTACCAGAGCGCAGGCCTGAACGGCGTCAAGACTGACAGTGCACAGAGAGCGAGTCGCCCCTTCCCGACGGAACACCACAAAGGTCTACCAACCTGACGTGGGGACGAACAGAGCCTATCACTACCAGATCAAGATCGACTCTGGGCGAGTATACCCCTACTTTTTCCTTTCCAAACTCCCGTGTAACCTGCTCCCCCCGCCTATATAAAGGGGGGCAGGACCCTCAGGGAGGGGGATCGATCAATCGGACCAACACACACACGCACTTTGAGCATCCGGTTCGATTCACCCCGAACGCTCACAAGCACATAGCTCTTACCCATTCCACTTTGGACGAGGCGCATTAGGCCACCCATCGCCTCGCTTGTAACACCGTGTAATCTACTGCACCCTGAGCAATACAAAACCACCACCACGAACTGGACGTAGGGATATTCGGCCCGAACCAGTATACATCTTGGACTCCCTTAGTCTAACCATTCAAGGAGAGGGAACGCGCGGCCCCTATACTTACAAATTTACTTGCCGGTTGTACGAAACACCGACAGTTGGCATGCCAGGTAGGGGCCTTCACGCGTCATCTTCGACATCTCCGGATTCCCATTTGCTTCCTTGATGGCTTTCTTCACCCACGACGGCGCGTTTTCGTCGGGGAGCTGGATTCGCTTCGGCTCCCTCGACTTTGTCGCCACTCTGGCGGGAGAGCTCGTGCTCGTCCCCGCCACTCCCCGGGTCCAGGCCTCCGCTAGGAGCCTGGACTCCATCGCCGATGCCTTCGGCGACCTCCGGCTTGAGGCCCTCAAGCTGGCCTCGACGCCGAGTTCGTCTAACGCCAAGGCCCTCTGCTGGCAACAAGACTGAGCTCGTGCGGGCGGCGACTTCGCCCCCCGTGGGCTCACGACTCGTGGCGATGGTTGGCTACGTGCCGGTCTCTGTCCACGAATTGCTGGAGGTTTCCTCCAGCGACGACTCCAGCTCCGACACGGAGCACACTACAGACGAGTTATACTCCCGCGAGTGCAACATGGCGGGTGCAACTGACTCGGTTGCAACCCCCGTAAGTCCATAAACCACCGCCCAGCGCGCCGAGGCGCAGGAGGCGGAGGTTCAGCGCGAGCAACACCTCCAGGCTCACCGCTACCGAGCTCCAAAGAATAAATAAGAATGAGCTAGAGGCCCGTAGGCCAAGCTTGACAAACTCTGTGTTGACTGGAGCGAGATACCAAGGCTTCACACGCGACTGGCGCTCGCCAAGGCCGCCAGTACAACATCAATCGGCCGAGGATCGGACGGTCTCTGTTCTTCCCCACGCCACCTGTAATGTCTCGCAGAGCAATGCCGCCACAGCATCCCCGAACCAGAAGACCCGGAGGCCAAGGCCACGTACCAGAACCTTTGGGGGCTGGTGGAGCGTGTTGCCGTGCAACACATGCAAGGCTCTAGCTCCCACCACTCGGGGGCTTCTTCGAGCCACCCGAGCCGTGCTGCTGCTCGGGATCAGCGGGGTCCTGTGCAGACGCCTCCACACCTTGGGCGGCCCTAGGCCTCACACACTCCGGTGCGCGAACGCCTGGGCGAAAGTTGCGACGTCCGCGCCACCCTCGAGGTGCGGAGGAGAGCGATCGAC
This sequence comes from Guadua angustifolia, assembly GCA_036346375.1. Taxonomy (NCBI): domain Eukaryota; kingdom Viridiplantae; phylum Streptophyta; class Magnoliopsida; order Poales; family Poaceae; genus Guadua; species Guadua angustifolia. The sequence goes on along the minus strand of CM070510.1, from coordinate 4,803,177 downwards.
GCGGCGGCCCAGTCGCGGGCCATGGACAGTGGCCGACGCCACAACCGCAGCCCAAGCCCCGAGGGCCCTGGGCCTCAAGCGCTGGTCGGGAGATCCGCAACGCGGGTTTCCCCGCCAGATTCCGGGCACCTATCAACATCACCAAGTACACTGGGGCGACAAACCCCAGCGTCTGGTTGGAAGACTACCGGCTCGCATGCCAGGCAGGGGGGCAACCGATGATCTCTTCATCATCCAGTACCTCCCCATCTACCTCGCGGACTCGGCTCGAGTCTGGCTCGAGTACTTGCCCCCAAGGACCATCAGGAACTGGGCCAACCTGAAGAACCTCTTCGTCGGCAATTTCCAGGGCACCTACAAGCGCCTCAGAACTCCTGGACTGGCGCCGCAGCAGCAGCCAGGAGACTCTTCGAGATTACATCCATAAGCTCCCAAAGAATGCAATGAGCTCCCAGACATATGCGACGCCGACATCATCGGGGCGTTCATCTACGGCACCACCTCCAAAGCTCTGGTGCACAAGCTGGGCTGTGCCAAGCCCAGAACCACCAAGGAGCTTCTGGATATCGTCACCAACCACGCCTCCGGCGAGGAGGCTGTGGGGGCCATCTTCGACAAAGGGAAGGCCAAGCGGGAGTCCGGCACCGATGCCAGCGCCCCCTCCGACCGCTCCGACAAACGGAAGCGGAAGGGGAAACAGGACCATGTGGTCGCGGCGGCTGACCGTCCTGCCAAGCAGCAGGCGCGGCAGTTCGACCACTTCGAGAAGCTGATGGACAGCCTGTGTCCGCATCACGGGTACCCTGTCAAGCACAAATACAGGGACTGCGAGACCCTGAAGCGCTTCATTTCCGGAGCCCCCACGCGGGGCAAAGGGAAGAAGCAGGACCCGGCACCAGATGCCGGGGCAAAGGAGGCGGACGACGAGTTCCCGGAACCCGATAGCTGCCTTATGATCTTCGGTGGGCCGGCGTGCTACGCCGACAAGCGGCGGCTCAAGCTTGCCTTCCGGGAGGTCCATACGGCGACGCTCGCCACACCCAAGTACCTCCGGTGGTCGAAGTCTCCGATCACCTTTGATCGGACTGACCACCCCGACCACGTTTCGCACCTAGGGAGATATCCTTTGGTTATTGTCCCCGTTGTGGGGCCAAAGCGTCTGTCCAAGGTGCTTATGGACAGCGGCAGTAGTCTCAACATCCTATATGTTGAGACGCTTGACGCCATGGGAATCTCTCGCTCGCGTCTCCGACCGAGCAAGGCACCTTTCCACGGTGTCGTCCCAGGCCAGCAGGCCTACCCGCTCAGGCAGATCGACCTGCCCGTCACCTTCGGGAGCCCGGACAACTTTCGCACCGAGACCCTCACCTTCGAGGTCGTGGGGTTTCCTGGTTCCTATCACGCCATCATGGGGAGACCGTGTTACGCCAAGTTCATGGCGGTCCCCAACTACACCTACCTCAAGCTAAAGATGCCGGGGCCACGGGGAGTGATCACAGTGGCCGCGTCTTTTCAGCTCACCTACAATCAAGAAAGCAGCGAGCTTGAAGTCAAGCGCCGACGCCATCGCGTCCCGCCGAAGCTCGAAAGTCTTCGGAGGGAAACCTCCGAGTCTGCCCCCGACTCCAGCAGGTCGGGGCCAGGGTCCTTCAAGTCCGCTGAGGACATGAAGGAGGTCGCGGTCGATCCTGAGGATCTGGCCAAGACCGTGCAGGTTGGAGCCATGCTCCCCGCCAAATAGGAAGGCGCGCTCGTCGACTTCCTCTGTGCCAATCGAGATGTCTTCGCATGGAAGCCCTCCGACATGCCAGGCATCCCAAGGGAGGTCGCCGAGCACTCCTTGAATATCCGACCTGGCTCAAAGTCGGTCGCCCAGCGCTTGCGTCGCTTCGACAAGGAGAAGCGCAGGATCATAGGAGGGGAGATCGCCAAGCTTCATCCACCTCAATTCCCTGCGGAGTCACAACATAGCCAATAAACGATACTCGTTCGGTGCAAAAAGTGCACTTCTCGAGGTTACCAAATAAACGTGTAGCACGCAAAGCATCAAAAACAACACGTAGATGATCAAGATGTTCACGTAACGACTTGTTGTAAATCAATATATCATCAAAATAAACCACCACAAATTTCCCAATGAAAGCTCGTAAAACCTCGTTCATTAAGCCGAGCGCATGAAAGTGCTAGGTGCATTAGTTAAACCAAAAGGCATGACTAACCACTCATACAATTCAAACTTGGTTTTAAAGGCTATTTTCCATTTATCTCCCAATTTCATTCTTATTTGGTGGTATCCTCTATGCAAGTCAACCTTAGAAAAAATTATAGAACCACTTAACTCATCAAGCATGTCGTCTAACCTAGGAATAGGATGACGGTACCTTATTGTGATATTGTTAATGGCTCTACAATCTACGCACATGCGCCAACTGCCATCTTTCTTAGGAACCAAAATAACAGGAATGGCACATGGACAAAGGCTTTGTCGTACGTACCCTCGGTCCAAAAGCTCTTGGACTTGTCGTTGAATTTCCTTAGTCTCCTCCGGATTTGTCCTATATGCAAGACGGTTTGGCAAAGTCGCTCCCGGGTCAAGTCGATTTGGTGCTCAATACCTCGAATAGGTGGCAGCCCCGGGTATCTCATTTGAACACATCCTCATACTCCCGCAAAAGGTTAGTGACAGCAGGAGGCAAAGAGCTAGACATATCATGAAATGAAAATAAAACTTCTTTGCATATCAAAGCATAGCATGGCGCATCATTCTCATTAATTTCAGCAAGATCAGATTTTGTAGCAAGCATAACACCACCCTTCAATTTAATTCCCTCGGACCTAGAACTAGGTTCTTTCTTGTCTTTCTTAAGTGGGAAAACATTTTTAGCCACTTGCTGATTTTCAGACTCTAGCGCACTCTCCTTTCTCTCATTTTCAGCTCTCTCTTTGTCACATTGCACAATTTCAGCAAGAGTCATAGGAAGCAAAGTGATTTTCTTCCCCTTGTGCATAAGAGTGTATTTGTTACTTCTACCATGATGAATTGCATCAGTATCAAATTCCCATGGACGGTCTAACAAAAGGGAACATGCTTGCATAGGCACTACATTAAAATCAGCAAAATCATGGTATATTCCAATGGAAAATTGCACTCTCGCAGTTTGTGTTACCTTCACCTAACATTGTTATTGAACCATTGAATATGGTAGGGATGAGGGTGTGCACGCAGGGCAAGCAAAGCTTCTCCACCAGATCTAAACTCACCAAGTTATTGCAGCTCCCACCATCAATTATGACACGAACACGACGGTCCTTGACGATGAGGTACATCTGAAACTAATTATGGCGTTGTAGCTTGTCCGCTTGCTCCATTTGAGCGCTCAACACTCGTTGCACAATGATTGTCCAATAATTCTCGGTGGCAGCGGTCCCTAAAATCTCCTCATCATCGTCGTCCGTCTCATGGTCATCCTCATTATCTGCAAGGTTAGCTGCAAGAGCAGTTTCATCCTCAACATCACTAGCACTAATGTACCCATCTTCTTCTGTTGCAATGTACGCTCGACGACTTGGGCAATCCTTCATGACATGGCCCATCCCTTGCATCGATGGCACACAATTCCGTTATACGACCCGTGGAAGCAACCGATGAAGAACTCTTTGTTGGTGCTCGCACATGGTTAGATTTACTCACCTCGGGCACGTGATGGTGATGGTGTTTCTTTGAACGCGCCTACTCTGAAGGGGCAGCGGGCGAGTGGTGGAAGGTAGGGTTGTTTGGGCTTGTCCCGGCGTCGATCTTGGTGCCGATACACCACCAAAGTTGCTCCGTATCCTTTGTTGTCTTCCCTGCAATTCTTTTTCTGCCAACATAGCAAGCTGGAATAATCTATTGATATCATTATATTCTTTGTAATCAATTATGTCCTGAATTTCACGATGCAAACCCCCATAAAAATGAGCCATCTTATCTTCTTCATCCTCAAATACCTCACAACGCAACATGCCTATTTGTAGCTCTTGATAGTACTCCTCTACAGATCTATTACCTTGATTCAAGCGTTGCAATTTCTTACGTAAATCACGTTTGTAAGAAGGAGGAACAAATCTACTACGCATAGCTCGCTTTAATCTATCCCATGTATCGGGTTGTGTTTAATTTACTACTTCATTCCACCAAATGATAGCAAAATCTTTGAACTCACTAGTAGCTTGTCTGACTCTATGTACTTCAGGAACTAAATGGGAGTTAAATTTTTGCTCAACAGTTATTTCCCAATTTAAATAAGCTTCAGCATCATATGCACCAGAAAAAGATGGTATGGTAAATTTAACTTTAGAAAAAGGATCATCATTTCCACGACCATTGCGATGATTAAAATTATTACCTCCAATACCTTGACGGTTGTGATTCAGGCGTTGTTGTTGTCGTCGCACATCCTGTGCAGCAGCACAAGCGTTAAAGGCATCGTGGTCCTCCCCATCCACATTATCTCCCATGACAGACTCTTCATGGTCCTCCACTCTACGAGCTCTGTTGAGAGGTGGCTGTCTCTCAAAATTCTCCAACCTCGTAAGAAGGTTGGCGATGTTTCTCTCTATCCTGTCCAATCTTTGGTCATTGTCTTGACCGATTCTTGCGATGTTTGCATTGATGTCATTCAGCGCGTTGTTAAGCTCGTGTTTTGTAACACACTCATCGTCTTCCACACCTGCCATTGTTAGTCAAAAGGAAAAAAAACAAAGACAACACAGTAGTATTATCCCTGTCAACTACTAGGTGGTGGAAGGTGGATTCACTCACTCTCAAGCGTCTTACCACGCTCTTACAAATATTCTTACCATTGCAGCAGGTGGTACAACTGGCGGCTGGTTCATGATACCGTGGTTGGAGCGTGAGTGAAGCGATTGCAAAGTAAGACCTGAACTGATAAGAAGTATGTGGGGCTCGGAAGGCAATATCAGGTAGCAAAGGAATAAGCAATATCGAAAACAGAATAGCAAAGCTGAATAGATGTCCAAAGTACTTGTCACAATTGCTGGCCTAACCGTGTTCCTAGAACTAGTTCAACCAAGCTAGGGATATACTTAAGTACAAAGGACTCAAAGGATGCAAGCAATTCTGATTTTCTTCTTCTCTTTCTCTTCTCTCTTTTTTTGCCGGTTTGGCTCTTTCTGTTCTCTTATTTTTTTTATTTTTTTTCTTCACTTTTTTTTTCTAACTCAAATATATACCTCTTAACTCAGAGGAGAAACAAAAATCTCACAATTTGGAGCAACAGACGACAGTAAACAGATGCCCGAAAGAATTGACAAAACAGGACAGCAAACTTCCGGGCGCCGAAACTCGGTTTTAGAGGCTTTTTTTGAGGGTCAAAAATAGCACAAGTCTAAAGACTTGTAGATTTTTTAGATGTGCATCGTCGTCCCCTTTGAAACAAAAAAAGTAGACCCAAATCGGAGTTTGTATGCAAAAGTTATGGCTGTTTTACTGAACGCTGCGCAGATTGGGTCTATCTCGGCCTTCACTTCTTTCTTTCAGTTCCAGTTAGGGTTAAGCTATTGATAGGACTGCGTTGAGAGAATTGACGGATACCCGTACCAGGGGTACCCCACAGCAAAGTATACATCTATTTCAAGATCGTATTTTTTCGAGTTATCTAGGCTCAGAGTCACCTACCTTTATTACTCCGACCGAATCTCGGATGGGGCGCTCCCGCCGGCCCCGACCGACCCGAGGCTGACGCCTCCGTAGGCTCCGACCCCGACCAGGGTCCCCGCAAGTCTTAGCCCCGCGGTCTCTGCCACGTTAGCAGTCTACACCAAGCGGGTCACTCACCGCACGGACATAACGGCCACATTGGGGCAGACGGCTCCTCCCTAAGGCAACCAGAGGGCGGCTTCAGCACAGGTGCGTGCCCTCCGAAAAGGGCGCCGCCCGTTGTGTCTACCAACCCCGTATGGGATGTGCAGAGCCACCACCATCATGACCAAGACCAGGGGCGCCCGAGCACACTAGTCATCATGACCAAGACCAAGATCGGGGCGCCTGACGTAGCACCCCCTACCTCTTTTTCAAATCCTCATGTAACCTGCCCCCTCTGCCTATATAAAGGGAGGCAGGGCCTTTGGAGGAGGGGGATAGATATTCTTTCCTTCACACGCACCCACGCGCGTTCGTTCACCGGCGCCTCCACTTAGCTTGCCCCGAGTTCTCCGACCCGGGTCGGCGCCTGGTTTAGGAAAGCTCCTCCCGATTTCTTCCCCCCGAGCGAGTGCTAAGGGCTTGTCCTTCGCCTCCGTTTGTAATCTCTGTTTACATCCCGTCCAAGGCAATCCAAACCATCACCGTGAACTGGAAGTAGGGACGTTCGGCCCGAACCATTATAAATCTGGGACTTCTTTGGTCTAACCATTCGAGGAGGGGGGACGCGCAACCCCTTATACTTACAAATTCATTGCCGGTTACACGAAACACCGACAGTTGGCGCGCCAGGTAGGGGCCTCGCGCGTCATCTTCGTGATCTCTGGATTCCCACTTTCCTCCTCGATGGCTTTCTTCACCAACGACGACGCGTCTGCGTCAAGGGGCTAGATTCGCTTTGGCTCCCTCAACTTCATCACCATTCCGGCGGGAGAGTTTGTGCTCATCCCCGCTGCCTTCCAAGCACAAGCACCCGCCTCGAGCCTGGACTCCGTCGCTCACACTCTCGGTGACCTTCGGCTTGGGGACCCTGCGAGGGCCCCAAGGTGGGAGTCCGTCCACCGCCACGCTGCCTTTGGTAGCGGCCCGTGCGAGCCTGCACGCGTGATGGCATCACCCCCCGCAGGCTCGCACCTCGTGGCTACGGTCGGCCATTTGCCGACCTCTGTCTACGACCTGCTGGAGAGCTCCTCCAGCCTCGACTCCGGCTCAGACACGGAGCACAACTCCAACGCGTTGTACCCTCGCGAGTGCAACATGGTGGGGCCAGACGCCCCGGCCACCACCTCTATTAGCCCGGGAACCGCCTCCCGGCGCGCCGAGGCGCGGGAGGCGGAAATCCAACGTGATCGCACCGAGGCTCTCCAAGCCCGCCGTACGGAGCTCCAGCGGCAACGCGAGCAGCTGGAGGCTCAAGAGGCTGAGCTTGTCAAGCTCCAGGCCGATCTGGAGCAGGGCAAGCACCGGCCTTCTGCACTTTGCCGCATGTGTCTTGCGCGTGTTCAAGAAGAATGGCCGAGGGGTCGCCACGACCTCTCAGTACTTCCCCGCGCCCGGCGAATGTCGCCCAAGGCAATGCTGCCAGCGGCATTCCCAAGCCAGGAGGACCGGGGCCAAGGTCACCTACGAGAACCTCCGGTTTGGTAGAACGTCTTCGCGATCCAAGATGTACAACCTTCCATCTCCTTCCGCTCGGGGCTTCTTCCAATCACCCAACAGCCGCCGCCAGACCGGCGGGGTTCGGTGCCACAATACCGCCCTCGGCGGCCCAGCCTCGCACCGGTCTTGCGAATATCCGGCGAAGCAGAACGTCATGGCACCGTGGGGGCTTAAGAAGACAGACGACGAGGCAATCGATCTGGGCAGCGGACGGCCGCCGCGCCATCAGCGGCCGAGCCCGGCGACGTGCGAAGCGTGGCGTTGGCGGAAATCCGCCGTGCGAATTTCCCGCCAGTTCCGAGCCCCCACCAACATAACCAAGTACTGCCGGGCCCACGAACCCCAAGTGTCCGGTTAGAAGACTTTCGGCTTGCGTGCAGGGCGGGAGGCGCCACGGACGATCTCTTCATCATCCAGTACCTCCCCATCTACCTCGCGGATTCTGCCCGAGCATTGCTCGAGTATTTGCCCGCGAACACCATCAGGAGCTGGGCCGACCTAAAGAGCGTCTTCGTCGGTAACTTCGTGGCACTTACAAACATACAGGAACTCCTGGATCTCAAAAGTAAGCAAGCAATGGGAGTCTCTCCGGGATTACATCTGGCGATTCTCCCAACAATGCAACGAGCTCCCCGACATCAACGACGCCGATGTTGTTGGGGAGTTCATCTACGGCACCTCATCGAAAGCTCGGTGCATGGCCGGCTCACAAAGCCCAGACCACCAAGGAGCTCCTCGACATTGCCACCAACCACGCCTCCGGTGAGGAGGCTGTTGGGGCTATTTTTGATAAGGGGAAGGCCAAGCAAGAGGTCGCCCCCGACGCCGGTGCTCCCTCTGACCGCTACGACAAGAAGAAACGGAAGGGGAAGCAGGGCCGCGAGGGCCCTGTGGTCGTGGCAACCGACCGCCCTACCAAGCAGCAGGCGTGTCAGGACCCCGACCACTTCGAAAAACTGATGGACAGCCCATGTCAGCATCATGGGTACCCCGTCAAACACAAGTACAGGGATTGCGAAACCCTGAAGCGTTTCATCTCCGGATCCTCCGCACGAGGTAAAGGGAAGAAGCGCGACTCGGCACCAGATGCCGAGCCCAAGGAGGCGGCCAAAAAGTTCCCGGAGCCTGATGGCTGCCTCATGATCTTCGGCGGACCGGCGAGCTACGCCGACAAACGTCAACAGAAGCTTGCATTCCGCGAAGTCCACACAGCGGCTCCCGCTGTGCCCAAGTATCTTCGGTGGTCGGAGTCACCGATCACCTTCGACCGGACTGATCACCCCGATCACGTCCCGCACCCGGGGAGATACCCTCTGGTCGTGGCCCCCATTATGGGGACGAAGCGCCTCTCCAAGGTGCTCATGGATGGCGGCGGCCGATCTCAACATCTGTATGTTGAGACCTTCGATGTACTGGAATCCTCGCTCAAGTCTCCGACCGAGCAAGGCGTCTTTTCACGGCATCGTCCCCGGTGCGCAAGCCCATCGCTCGGGCGGTCGATCCGCGTAACCTTCGGGAACCAGGCCAACTTCCGCACCGAGACCCTCACCTTCGAGGTCGTGGGGTTTCCTGGTTCCTATCATGCCATAATGGGGATGCCGTGTTACGCCAAGTTCATGGCGATCCCCAACTATACCTATCTCAAGCTGAAGATGCCGGGGCCGCGGGGAGTCATCACCGTGGCCGCATCCTTTCAGCTCGCTTACAACTGCGATAAAAGCATTTGCGTGTTGGCGTCGGCGATCGTCGCGTCCGCCGAGCTCGAGAATCTACGAAAGAAGACCTCGGAGTCCGCCCCCGACTCCAGTAAGTCGGGGCCCGGATCCTTCAAATCCGCCGAGGATACGAAGGAGGTCGCGATCGATCCCGAAGATCCGACCAAGACCGTGCGCGTCGGGGCCACACTCCCTGCCAAATAGGAAGGCGCGCTCGTCGACTTCCTCCGCGCCAATCGGGACGTCATTGCATGGAAACCCTCGACATGCGGTATCCATGAAAGTCGCCGAGCACTCCTTGAATATTCGGCCCATCAAGGCGGTCGTCCGGCGCTTGTGCGCCGACGAAGAAAGGCGCCAAGATCATCGACGAAACAAATCGCCAAGCTCTTGGCGGCGGGGTTCATAAAGAGGTCCGCCACCCGAATGGTCGCCAACCTGTCTTTGGTAAAAAAAATCGGGCAATGGAGAATGTGTGTTGATTACACGAGCCTCAACAAGGCATGTCCCAAGGACCCTTTTCTATTGCCCCGCATCGACCAAGTTGTCGACTCCACCGCGGGGTGCGAATCCCTGTCTTTCCTGGACGCCTACTCAGGCTACCACCAGATAGCGATGAAAGAGTCCGACCAACTCGCGACCTCATTCATCACTCCGTTCGGCTCGTTACATTGCGATGCCGCTGCGTTCCGACTGGCAGGTGCCACATACGAGCGATGTATGCAAGCGTGTTTTGATGGCCAGATCGGGTGTAACATTGAGGCGTACGTTGACGATATTATCGTCAAGACTAAGAAGGTCGACAACCTTGTCACCGACTTAGAGGAAACTTTCGCGAACCTCCGAAGGTTTCGCATCGAGCTCAACCAGAAGTGTGTTTCGGGGTCCCCAAGGAAAATCGCTTTCGGCTTCATCGTCTCCGAGCGTGGCATCGAAGCCAATCGGGAGAAGATCTCCGTGATCATGAAGATGGGCCCGATCAGCGATCTAAAAGGAGTCCAGAAGCTGACAGGATGCCTTGCGGCTCTGAGCCGTTTCGTGTCTCGCCTCGGCGAGCGCAGAATACCGCTCTACAAGCTGCTCAAGAAATCCGATCATTTCAGCTAGACGCAGGAAGCCCAGGAAGCTCTCAACCGACTAAAGGCGTTCTTGACTTCACCCCCGGTGCTGGTCGCTCCGGCGCCAGGGGAACCGCTCCTCCTCTACGTCGCCGCCATGACCCAGGTCGTCAGCGCGGCGCTTGTTGTTGAGCGAGTTGAAGAAGGCCATGTGCTCAAGGTACAACGGCCGGTGTACTTCATCAGTGAAGTGCTCTCCGAGTCCAAGGCTTGGTACCCGCAGGTGCAGAAGTTGCTCTATGCGGTGCTCATCGCAAAGAGGAAGCTGGTCCACTACTTCGACCGGCACCCCGTCTCCGTGGTGACCTCCGCGCCACTCGGCGAGATCGTCCGCAACTGCGACGCTTCTGGAAGAATAGCCAAGTGGGCGCTTGAGCTCAATGGCCACGACATATCATACGTCCCTCGGATGGCGATCAAGTCGCAAGTCCTCGCCGACTTCGTCGCCGAGTGGACCGAAGCCCAGGCGCCACCGGCGCTTGAAGACCCCGAGTACTGGATGATGTACTTCGACGGGTCCTACACCAAGAGCAGAGCGGGTGCTGGGGTCGTCCTTGTTTCCCTGCTCGGAAACAAGCTCTAGTACGCCATCTGACTACACTTCAACGCAACCAACAACGTCGCCGAGTACGAAGCCCTCGTCAACGGTCTCCGGATCGCTGCCGACCTTGGCGCGCGCCGACTCTACGTACACGGCGACTCCAAGCTTGTCGTCGACCAAGTGATGAAGGCCTCGGAGCCTCGTGACGCCCGCATGGCGGCATACTGCCGGGAGGTGCGCAAGCTCGAGAAGAGGTTCAAGGGTTTCGAACTTCACCATATCTACCGACGTTTCAACGGTGAAGCCGATTACCTAGCCAATCTCACCTCCAGCAGAGGACCGGTCCCGCCTGGGATCTTCGTCTCCGACCTCCACAAGCCTTCCGTCCGACTGGACTCACCGACTGAGCGGTAAGCCAGACTCTCCGTCTTGGCCGCTCCAGCCCGCGGCGGTCGGACCTTGGGACCATCCGGGTCGAGCCATGACGTCTTGATTATCGACTCGATGGAGAAGCCCTTCATCGGCCGGTTGGTGACGGATCGCTCCCTGCCGACCCAACCGAGGCCCGACGCCTCGCTCGGTGGGCGAAATCCTTCGTCCTGGTCGAAGAAGACCTCTACAAGAGGAGCCCCTCCGGAGTCCTCTAAAAGTGCATTCTGGCGGACCAAGGGAAGCAGCTGCTGCTCGACATCCATAGCGGCGTCTGCGGCCACCACTGCTGCCAGCGGTCCCTCGTGGGAAAAGCCTTCCGCCAAGGTTTCTACTGGCCGACCGCCGTGGCCGACGCCTAACAAATTGTTCGCACCTGCGAAGGGTGCCAATTCTTTGCCCGGCAGACACATCTTCCAGCACAAGCCTTGCAGACGATCCCCATCACATGGCCCTTTGCGATCTGGGGACTCGATCTGGTCGGGCCCTTCAAAAAGGCGCCGGGGGCTTGACCCACCTGCTTGTCGCGGTGGACAAGTTCACTAAGTGGATAGGAGCCAAGCCGGTCGCCACCATCACCTCGGTGCGAACAGACCAACTTCTTCGCGACGCCGTTTATCGATTGGTCCGAACTCCATCATCACCGATAACGGAACGCAGTTCACGGGGAAAGAATTCCTTGAGTTCTACGACGACTTCAACATTCACGTCGACTAGCCAGCCATGGCCCATCCGCGGACCAACGGCCAGGTCGAGCGAGCGAACGGCATGATCCTCCAAGGCCTCAAGCCGCGAATCTTCAGCCGACTGAAAAAATTCGCGGGACGATGGGCGGCCGAGCTGCCCTCCATTATCTGGAGCCTGCGAACCACACTAACCCGGTCGACCGGGTTTACACCGTTCTTCATGGTGTTCAGTGCTGAAGCCGTCCTGCCAACCGACCTGGAATACGGCGCCCCAAGACTACAAGCCTTCGATGAGGCACGGGGGCTCGACACGCAACAAGACGTCATCGACCAGCTCGACGAGGCGCGCGATGTGGTCGTCCTACGATTGGCCAAGTATCAGCAGACGCTGCGGCGCTACCACAGTCATCAGGTTCGTGGTCGGTCCTTCAATGTTGGCGACCTGGTCCTGTGCCAGGTTCAGTCCAACAGAGACAGGCATAAGCTGTCCCCTCCGTGGGAAGGACCCTTCACCGTCGTGGTGGTCCTCCGACCCGGCACCTTTCGACTCAAAGACGCCGATGGCAATATTGTATCAAACGCATGGAACATTAAAAAGTTAAGGCGATTCTATCCCTAAAACTTTTTCTCGTTCCCGCACCAATCTTATATTCCCCTGAATCCGAGCGCTGCACGGCGACCACAGCTTGGTCCCCACGCACCGCTCGGGGGCTACAAGTTCACACACTTACACGGGTCGGTGACCCGGCAAACCATCGGTTCCCCGGTGCAAACCCTCTCGACCCAAGTGCTCGGCCCTCGCCCCGGCTTCTGGTTTGCTAAGTAGTGTTTCGTGGAAGAAGGAAGTGCCCGTGCGGTGCGACCCATAGTCGGTCGGGAACATTCCTTCCCCACGCAAGTGCAGGTGAATGATTCATATAAATTCCTACACTCACACGGGTAGGTGACCCGACTGACCACTCGGTTCCCCCTAACGGTAACCCTCTCGGCCCAAGTGCTACGACCTACGCCCCAGCGGCTATGGTTGCGAAGTAGTACTTTGCGGAAGAAGGAAATACCCGTGCGGTGCGATCCGTAGTTGGTCAGGAACACTCCTTCCCCGTGTCGAGCACAGGCGAATGCTTCGTCCCTAAGTTCCTGCTTTCTTCGTGTTTTCCTCAAAAGTGTTAATATACCGACCTACGCTTGTACAACCCCCGCGGTTCCTAAGGCTATGGTCGTCAAATGTTCATCACTTCCAGGAGGCACAAAGGACAAAGTCGAACTCACGGATTGGCCCGACTGGCCAAAACGCTAAAACAAATTTCAGTTCATTACATGACGAACTTATTACATCACAAAAGTCAAAACATCTGATTTTTTCCCTCTACTGCCGGTGGAGGGCGCTCTGTGGCGATATCCAGCCAGCGATCACTCGGGCATGCGGGTCAACTTCGTCCTCGAACCCGTCGACCTCCTCGTCCATCCGGTCTGTGGCGATCCCACTACTAATGGCGTCAAGGTTGATGCTGTCATAGTAGGAGATGACGTTCACGAGCGCCGAAGAAGCTCGAGGGGCGATCGCCGCTCACCGAGCGCTCGGCGTCCTCGAGCGCAGCGGGCTAACACGGTGGCAAGCGAGCTCGAACCCTGCACGGCGGTTCCGAGCATCCGGTTGCAGACCTCCTGGCCGACCCTCCGAAGGGCCGACAGCTCGGCAGTTTGCTCGGACAGCTCCTTCTCCGCCAATCCCTTAGCCGACAGGGCCACTTCTCGCAACGAGACCACCGTGTCACGTTCCTCCACCGCCAATTTCTGTGCCTCCACGGCGTCGCTGAGATTCTTCTACAACTCTGCAGATCAAAGCCTTATCAAAAAGCATGCCTGGCGATCCGCGATCGCAGAAACTGAACCAGTAGCGGAGGCCGTCAGATGTTGGAGATCCTCCTCGGCCTTAGCCCGGGCCTCCTGGTCGTGCGCGGTGTCCCTCCTCGTAGAGTCCGACTCTTCCCGAGCTTGGTCGCGCTCACCCTGGAGGCGGGTCACCTTCGACTACGTGGTTTCTTCCGCGGCGACGGCGGCGTCCTTGGCCCTGTTGGCTGCCGCCAGGAGAGACTCAAGCTCAGACATCCTCGTCTTCAGGGACTTGGTTATCCGACACTCCTCGAGCAGCGCCTCGGTGAACCGACCCAGCGCCTGGCGGGCTCCCTCTGCCTCCGTCCGCTCGCGCGCCAAGGCTTCCCGAGCGTCATGCAACTCGAAGCGCAGACGGTCGCCCTCCTTTTCGGCCGCCATCCTCCGGCCATACAGGACCCGGAGGAACTTCGACTTCTCCTCCGATCGGGCCAGCAAGTTCTGCGAAACATGAACACCCTGTTAGCTCACTAGCTGTCAAAGTCATCAAGAACCAACGATGGGGTTTGGTTCGGCTTACCGCGTCGATCGGGCGGATTCCCCCGGAGATAGCGCTCAATGCCCTCACAGCAGATTCAAGGGCAAGGGACAGACCCTTCTGGATCTGGCTCACCTCAGCCTCAACCTGTTGCGTGCTGTCCTGGAAGGCCCCCCACGCACCATCCTCATCGCGTTGTCCGGCAAACGGCGGCAGCCGGCCGGAGTTCTTTGCTGGCGGATCGGTAGCGGGCAAAAGCGTCTGGTGGACTCCTCGAAGCGGCGGTGAAAGTGCGCTTGCGGAGGGTCGTGCGGTGACTCCTCCGTGTGGCGAGGACCACCTCCAACGATGGACCGCCCCTCCTGTGAGCCCCTATCTGACGATGGCGGGTCGCGATAAGCGCCAGACCACGCCGGTGGCGCGAGTTACGCGGTGACGGCGGGAGCTCTCCTTCACCTCCTTCGGCCTCCGATCGAGGCCCCGACCCGCCAACGGGCGCCAGGACCTCCTCGCGTCCCGCCTCCTCCGGGACCCTCTCCTCTTGCGGCGGTCCCAGTTTCGCCTGCGGCACCTCGACGTCCGTCGGCTTCACCGGCGGCGACAACTCAGCGCTCGATGCCTCGACTGCTGCTGGCGGCAGAAACGGCGCCGACCCTCGCCGGGCCGCTGTCGCTCCAATGCGAACTTCGCCCGGCGAGTCTTGTGATAGCCGTCTTCCTCTTCACGGTCCCCTTGCGAGCGAAGTCGCCTCGCTTCCCGAGGATGTGTCGCTTGGGGCGCCTCCACAGGCCTCGGCAGCAACAACCTTGGCCGCACCCTCATTCAGCTTCTGCACGCGGTGAGTTCAAAAGTCGAACCTTGTTGTCTGGTCGCCATTACGTCATTGCTTCTTTGTTGCTCGAGGGCGACTCGGGTCAAATTTGTATCAATGGCGGTCGATTCGGAGACCTCCTCGCCGCGCACGGTCCTCGCCGCGCGCTCCTTCTTCTTCCTCCTCCTCTTCTCCTCCTTCCGCTTCTTGTGGTCGGACTCGTGCAGTGCGGACGCCTTGCGGGCCTTAGCCCTCAGTTCCTTCTCCCGAGCGGCGGTGCAGGAGACCATCGACCAACCTGGACAACACAAAGGCCTTGGTCGACGATATGCTAAGAATTTGAGGAGGAAGGAAGAAAAAGGGAAGAGAATCACTCGGCTTACCAAATCCAGGGGATTCTGCACCGAAAAAGGCTCGGGGTGGCCACCCGCCGCCACGGTGGCACTCCCAACCAACACGGTGGCCACCCTAGCCTCGACCTCCAACGCAGCGAGCTCTGCCTCCACCATCCTCATGGGATCGGATGCCCCCCGTACTGGAACATAGGGCGCACCCTGTCCATGAGGGGCTGAACGCACATATTCATGAATGTGCGCACAACGACGTCGCCGGTCAAGCCCCGGTTCTTCTGGGCTTTGATCTGTTCGGCGATCTCCTCCACCTTGTTCTTCTCTCTCTTGTCGGGCCCCCAGGCCCACTCGGGCCTCACCTCAGGGTGCCGGCCCCTAAAAGCCCGGCCGCCACCCGAGTTACGGACATAGAACCACTCGGGTGCCACCCGATTCGGCGACGCAGCGACTTCAAGTCGATGTAGTCCACTGCGCGGCCGAGGCGCAATTGGAGGGCCACGCCACCCATGCGGCCATGCGCACCAGAATATCCGTCGACTGATCCTTCCTCGGTCGGGCATGAAAGAAGTGCTTCCAGAGCGCCCAGTGGGGATCGATCCCCAAGAACGCCTCGCACAGCGTGATAAAGGCCGCGATGTGGAGCATCCCATTAGGGTTGGTGGTGCACCTCGGCCTTATAATGATCACGGCCGCCGCGACGAGCGGATGAAGCAGGAGCCCAAACCCGCGCTCGTAGAACGAGGCGGGCACAACGATCTCGTCGGCGGCGGGAGCGGGGACCGCGACTCCCGTCGGAACCCTCCACCACGAGGTTTCTTACGGGGGGAGGAACCCCTTCTTCTCCAAGCCTTGCGCGCGGCTGGACTGGGCGGAGCACTCTGGCCACGACATCTCTAGGGTGCGAACTGCGAAAAAGTGGGAGAAGAGGAAAGGTGAAGAACTCTCTGCCTCTTTTGCTCTTTTTCTCAAGAGGAAGACGAGGAGATAGGGAAAGCAAGCGCGAGAACTCGCCCGAGCGCCCCCCACGCCAAGTTTATAGGCGCCGAACAGGCACCAGCCGAAACAGACACCAGTCGAGCAGACGCCAGTCAAAGGGACCCCGTCTCGGATGTAGCATCGTCGTCCGTCTGGCGCCCGCGCTAGGCGCCAGGTGAGACGCATCGGTCCCCAATCATTTAAACCGCATTTAATTGCCTCCGCGCATTAAATATCGGCGGAGGCGCCAGAGGACATCGCCAGGCGACCGCCTTGCGACCTTCGATCTCGCCTCGGGTAGGTCGATGCCTACTATATGCAGTATGAAAAGCCCGCCGGGCCGCTACGGCCTCGAGGTGGCGAGAGAGCTCAAATAGCTCACGACCAAAGCCTAGCCTAGCACTGCAGGTTCCGAAGGCCTGATCCACCAAGTGGATCTCAAGCCGCCCTAGTAGGCGAAAACGAGCGAGGAGCGAGGACAAGGCGAGCCCCCAGCGGGCCTCGAGTTGGGTTGGCGGACGACTCAATCACCTTAACTCGTGTCCGAGACCATATTTCACACTCTCCCGCGGAACCCATCGATGAGTGGCAGCCAGTGTGCTTGAATTCGTGAGCGACTTGGGTCCGTCTGGGATCGAGTAAAAGGTTTCTTATGGGTCGCCCCAGTGGTCGGACACCGTGCGAGATCGTCCTCTCGGAAAGTTCCCCCTTGGGAGGGATCTCCAGGGCCCACTCGGATAACTCGTTAGCATCTCCACGAGCACGGCGTTCAAACCAACGCTTGGTAAACACGCGTCTGCTCACCCCCTCCAGGTCCCACACCTGCGGACGGGGCGTATACGTGGGACAGACAGCGGCCACTCCTCCTAGAGATAGCCTCGCTTGACGAGGACTCGGGATGGACGCCCTCCGCCTAGCTCCGGCGTAAAACCAGCCTTACAAGCACGCCTAGCTCGGTGTAAAACCAGCCTTACTAACCCGTCTAGCTACGACATAAAACGAGCACTCGGAAGCGGAACCTCGGCCGAGGCATCACGGGCATCCTGCCGACCAAGGCGCGTCCCGGCTCGACGTAAAATGAGCACTCGAAACCGAACCTCGCTGAGACATCTGGGCATCCCTGCCGACCAAGGCCGCATCCAGCTACGACGTAAAATGAGCACTCGGAAACCAGAACCTCGCTGAGGCATCTGGGCATCCTTGCCGACCAAGGCCGCTTCCAGCTACGACGTAAAACGAGCACTCGGAAACCAGAACCTCGCTGAGGCATCTGGGCATCCTTGCCAACCAAGGCCGCGTCCAGCTACGATGTAAAACGAGCACTCGGATACCAGAACCTTGTATAAAGGCATCTGAGCGTGCACACCGATCGAAACGGTGTCGAGCCAGGCCCCACCGACCAAGTCGGTCGGGCTCAGCTAGCAAGGGTAAACCCCCCAACCAGTTCTCCGACCTGATCGGGGGCTCGGGGGCTACACCCACCGGGAGCGCTCGCGCGCACCCCGTCGAAACCGGCCGACCAAGTCGATCGGACTCCGCCAACTATAGCAGCCTTCCGATCTACTCGGGGGCTTGGGACCAACCGAGTCCACTCGCTTCACCCAGTTAGATTTTTGCCGACCAGTGTAACCCCCCGACTAGCTCTCCGACCTACTCGAGGGCTCGGGGGCTACACCCATCGGGTGCGCTCGCGCGCACCCGGTCGAGACCGGCCGACCAAGTCGGTCGGGCTCGGCCGACCAACGCAGCCACCCCAGAAACCCCGTTGCATCGTTACGCGACGCTGTGGCTAAGATCCAAGAGATCACACACACAAAGGCTAGCAATATTTATGTGATGCGCGAGTTACATACAATTGCTACTCGCATCATAACAAGTCTAGCTTGGAAGCATTAAGATGGCATATGAAATCTAAACGCCGTATATCTTAACCGCGATGAGGCGTCCCCATTTGATGAGCTTCGGGACGGCGTCGATCGGTACTTGTCGGCAATGGCGGCATCGTGAGCAGCGGTGTCTTGCTCGGCCCATTCGGCCATGGCGAGCTCGGAGTCAGCCCAAAGCTCTGCTAAGAAGACCTCCTCGTCCGTAGGCGCCGGCGGCCCTTCGTCTCCCAAGCTGAATACTAGCCCAGCCATTAAAGATTTGAAGGAAGCTAAATGTCACGGCGCGGTGGGGAATTTGTGCGGCAAATGATTTCCCCAAATCCATGCGACCGTACCGCTCTTATATGCTCAAGGTGCGGAAGCCGAGCGGTTTCCAATAAAGGAGGGTGTAAGAAGCCGAAGCGTCGCCATGCATGCGAAGAGATCGCGCCGCCGAAGATGATGGGCCCATCGAGGAGCATACGTGTTTGAGATCGCCGAGAGACTCTTGACAAATACTTATACCAGGGGGTACCCCACAGCAAGGTGAGATTATCACTGAATATTGACTGAAACACCAAATAGGAAGTCTTGGGCCCAGCTCTGGCCGAAGGCCTCATTGGGCCACGAAGGATCCTCGGCCTCGATCAAGCCCGCCAGGGGTGGTCCGACTGCCTCGGTCGGCGCTCCACAGCCCGACCCGACCATGGGTCGGGCACCGCAGACTCAGGCGACCTTAGGTCGGGGCCCAACGAACCGACTCGGCGACCTCCACCACGTCGGCGGTCGACCCCAAAGGCAGTCACTGCCCGTGGACACGACAGACCATCTTTGGGGCGGTGGCCCCTTCCCAAGGTGGCGAGGAGCCGCTGAGTCAGCGCCCGATCCCGCGCCCGTCATGCCTGATGGAGAGGCGCCGTCCGGCGGTACAGAACCTGGCCTGTGGCGTCGGCACAGCGCAGCAGCCTTGAAGCGAGTCGCCCCTTCCGATGGAACACCCCAAGCGTCTACCAACCCAGACGTGGGGCGAGCGAAACTGTCGGTCACG
The DNA here is from genome assembly GCA_036346375.1 of Guadua angustifolia. Taxonomy (NCBI): domain Eukaryota; kingdom Viridiplantae; phylum Streptophyta; class Magnoliopsida; order Poales; family Poaceae; genus Guadua; species Guadua angustifolia. Next base: position 4,783,908 of record CM070510.1, on the reverse strand, counting down.
GGACCGAAGCCGGAACTCCCGGGCGTAGCATACCCCTACTTTTTCCTTTCCAAACTCCCGTGTAACTGCTCCCTCGCCTATATAAAGGCGGGACCCTCGAGGAGGGATCGTCGATCGGACCAACACACACACGCACTTTGAGCATCCGGTTCGATTCACCCCGAACGCTCACAAGCACATAGCTCTTACCCATTCCACTCGGACAAGGCGCATTAGGCCAGCCCATCGCCCTCGCTTGTAACACCATGTAATCTACTGCACCCCGAGCAATACAAAACCACCACCACGAACTGGACGTAGGGATATTCGGCCCGAACCAGTATACATCTTGGAATCCCTTAGTCTAACCATTCAAGGAGAGGGAACGCGCGGCCCCTATACTTACAAATTTACTTGCCGGTTGTACGAAACACCGACAATACTATTATAACTAACTTTAGACAAGTAATGCGGGACTAATTCTATCACTGCTCCTATGGGTCGGATGGGCCTTCATATTAATGGGTCGAGGTATTACAGTAGAGGCTTGTTGCTAGAAGAATCTAGATGCGGTTAGAGAGAAAGAGAGAGATGCTATTTTCTAAAGCTTCAAAGGACCAAAAATGGAAGACTATTGCTAGACCTAGTATGGTGGAGTATAGCTTAGAATTGTTGTAGCCTAAATTGTATCACTTCATATCTAGGTTGTGACAAAAGTACTCAAGCCTTGTTTTAAGGCTCATTTCCGACCAAGGTACATGTGGGTAGGCTCAGAATTTGAACTAAAATCCCAGCCTATCCACGTGGATGGACCAAGATTGTGACTTAGCCAAAGAAGGCTCTAGGGAGTGCAGTATTATAAGTAAACTCTGAAGTTTCTTTTCGGTATTCCCAATACCTGGTTATCCATGTTTTGTTTTTTTCAATTCTTGTATGCGCACTTGTGGTTTCTTTTTTTGAAATTCCTTTTATAATAAAAGAATGCCACACAACACACGCAAACCTCACTCACACTACCCATGCACACACACATGTGCACATCTGCTACACATGCTAGAAAATTCTGCAGAGGCCCCACGATCTCACAGAACATGGATATGTGCTTTCCCACTGAATGTACATGCGCGTGTGTACTCTAAATAGATACGATACACCGTGTTGATCTTAGGGATCAAACTTGGATAGATAGAAATAAACATCCTCATGAACAGATGACTTTTCTTGCCCACATTGCCTAGTTTTTCTCAAGTCAAGCCTCTTTCTGCCCAAAATTGCAAATCTAGCCTTCTCCAATGTGCTCCCACACTCCCCTACCACAAGAGGCGGCCTCCTGCGTTCACCGGCCATGGTAGGCCGGCTCCCTAGCGCTCACCCGCTCCTGGGACGCGGCAAGTCGGCTCCCATGGTAAGGGATCGCGGGAGCACAATGAAGGAGGCTAAATTTACAAATCTAAACAAAGGGACGCTAGATTTAAGAAAAAGAAGGCAATGATGTTGAAAAAGTCATCACTTCTATACTCACCCCCTACCGCTAGGCCATATGCCTATCCGTAGTAATTGTGGTTTTCTAATAATAGAAAGTGGGGATTGGCCCGTTGATTCTAAAAAAGTTTTGCATGTCCAGGGAAGTTCGATCTTACTGCTACAAGCATGTTGAGTAACACATACATCTAATCAATCCGCGATTAATTTGGGAACGACAAAAACTTCGCTCGCTATCGACATCTACAACCGTCTCAGAATAGGAGGCGGGTTACAGTTGCCCGTATATGGGACCTTCAGTGGTGGAACTAAAAAATTTTTTGTTAAAGGTATACAATTTACATATACATCTCTATAGTTTTATACAATGATTTTGTAAGATCATTGTCGGCGTATTTGTGCCAGACAGTATTGGTCGAGTGTATAATCGAGTTTCGGTAGAGGGGTCTTCACAGCTGCGCCACTCTCGGCTCTCTTCTCTACTCTCTTCTCGTGATGAGCAGGATAGGAAACTCAAGAACACACAGGGAACACACAGGGATTTACCCAAATTCGAGCCCCCAATACGGGTAACAGCCCTACGTCCTGTTCAAGCTCGTGTTGCTCTAGTATGCCGCTTGTTCTCAGTTCGCCCGATCTTTTGATCGTTCGAGTTAGGGATTTCCTCTCTGTTGTGAACTAATCGACCCACCTCCCTACCTCATGCACACTAGCTCCCTTATATACTCCCGGGACTAGCTAGGGCAAGTAGAGAGAGTGGATTTACATTAATTACATTGAATGTGTCTAGTCATGTCGCTACTGTCCCTCAGAGCCTCTTTGTCTACACTGTTGCTTGACATCGCTTTGTCTTGGATCGCTTGGGGAAGGGTTCGAATCTTTGCGTGATGAACGCTGGTACGTGTCTCCTCGTCTCGCATACAGGCGTGTAGATGGAACGGGAGTTGGTGAAGCTGGCTCAATCGGAGGGATAGGTCATCATAGCGTCAGAGAGCCACGCCTATTTAATGGCTTCCAAGCGCACTGTAACGGCTCCCCACGCATTTAATGGCTTCCATGCACATTTAATAGCTCTCATGCGCATTTAATGGCTATGATACGTTATGATCTTGGTGAAGGCTTCGGGCGGAAGCCTCCCAACCCTGTCTGTGCGGATGACTGACAATGGGCCCGCCTACTCGTCGGATGGCCATGTGGCCTGGTCGCCCGACTGCTCACCGAGCGGCCACGTGTCCTGGTCCTCAACGGTCGTGATCTGGTCGCCCGGGGCTGGGACCTGATCGCCCAACTGCTTGTCGGGCGACCATGTGTCCTGGTCGCCCGCCAAGCCTCTCTTCAACATGTTGAGTCCCTTGCACAGGACCTTCTTCTTTCTGTATCTTGCGCACGCAGTCCCACATGACAGCGGTGGAGAGAGTACTCCGGTGTAGAATACACCGACAATCATAAATACAACATATATATTTGAAATGTACTAAAAGTACAATACATATAGTTTTAAGGTATTAAAAATCCCAAACCACTAAAATTGAAACTAATTCAATCAACAAATTTGATCTATTGAAAAGATGATCTTGTAGCACTTTTTAAACTTTTTAGGGCACCCAGTACTACCCCTAGAGACATGGAACCAAATAAAGCATCAGCAGTCTCCTCGTCAGCAGTCTCCATCGAGTGAAGAGGTCATTTGGGGAAATACACTTTGGTACCAGTGCAACCCCCAAAAACAGCTGTGGGGTGGTTGTGGGGTGAAGCCATAGCCGAAGCACCCCTCGAAGCCGCAGCAAGCGGGGAGGTGCTTTCAGCTGTGGCATTGCCTTCCCGCCTCGCTTGCCCAGCCTTCCTCCCTACTCGCGTTGCTGCCTCATCATTCTCCTCCACTGCCAGCCAACCTCTAGTTGGACTGAGCCCTGCCTCACCTCTATCGCCGGCCAGCTCACTATCTTCGCCAGCCTGACCTCCGCTCTGCCTCTCCATCTCCGCCGCCGGCCCGACCGAGCCCTGCCTCGCCTTCGCCGCCGACTCGCCTCGCCATCTCTGCAGGCCCGACCTTTGCCCCACCTCGATGCCTCCGCCCAACCGAGCTCTATCCTCGACGCCTCCTCCCAACCGAGCTCGCCTCTGCCCAACCGAGCTTGGTCGCCGCCACGTCCACCTCGTGTCGCCCCGACTGAGGTCGGCCCCAACCTCGCCGCCTCCGCCTAGATTTGGAGAGGATTTGGGGAAGGTTGGGGAGGGGAGGGGAGGAGAGGACTTGGTAAAAGCCACAACTAGTTTACTACACAATCTCTGAGAAAAAGTCAGAGTCATTAGCCACAACAACTTTTTAGCTCAGCAAGCTAAAAGCAGGTTTTCATCCCAGCCGCAACCCCCAAACTGGCCCGAAAGCCATCCCAGCCGAGATCAGTCCAATCCAATGGCTCGTGGTAGGCTAGCTAGCAGTAGTCACGCCCTACATGCGACATGCATCTCTCGTCAACTTCAAAATTATACTCCCTCTATGTCAAAATATAAATCGTTTAGGTATTAACGTAATCTTTAAAGTGATGTTTCACTAGCAATTTCTATGAAAATATATTATTTCAAATAGCATAATTATATATTATGACCGTGTATTTCATGATGGATCTACTGACATTAATTTGTATTGTCAATTTAGATAATTATTTATATATCAATGGTCAGATCGAAAAATATTTAGCCAACACAAATCCTACAATAACATATATTTCAACACGGAGGTAACTCTCCATTTTCCTCCTCTGCTCCACAGCATGCCTCGAAAGCAGGGATTCAAAATTCGTTTGAACAAAAAATTCGGACCAGGCCGAAATCCGAAATTTCGTCCGAAATTCGGTAAATTCGGCCGGAGGACATTCAAAATTCAAATTTCAAAATTCAAATCCGGTTTGTTTTGGCACCGAAATCTCCGAAATTCGCCGAAAATACCCCGAAATTCGGCGAAATTTCCCGAAATTTCGGTCAAATTGAACTGAGTGAAAATGGGTTCAAACGACATCAAAATATTTTGAAATTTTTTTTGTAGGTTCCTGACACATTATAGATGCTCTCATAAAAATTTCAGGTGATTATCAGATCTGTGGAATTTTTAAAAATTCAAACATTGATACTATGTAGATGAAACGTTGATCGGCAAGTTTGAACCGGATCAAAAATAGTACAAACTACGTTAGAAAACTTTGAAATTTTCTGTGGAGATTCCTGACATACTTATGATATTTATGTAAAAATTTCAGATGATGATCAAATGTGAGGAATGTTTAAAAATTCAAACATTGGTACTGTCTTGGTAAAGCGCTGAGCGGCAAATTTCATCCGAATGAAAATTAGAACAAACGAGCTTGTAAAATTTTAAAAAATTTTCTGTATGGTCCTGACATATCCATAATATTTTCATAAAATTTTCATGTGATGATCAAGTGTCATGAATTTTAAAAAATGCGAACAGTGCTACTATCCTGTTAACAGACCGATGATCAATACATAGATTAAATTTAGCAAAAAAAAAGGTTTAAATATTTTATAAATTTTACATAAGGGTGGAAAGGAAATGGTTAATATCTCATAAAAATTTGGAATCATGATCACGCTCCAGTGAATTTATAAAATTCGTAGAAGGCACAGTGCCATTTATGTTCTTTCTCTGTTTGATTTTTGAAATATAATACAACAAATTAAGTTCAATGTCAGAATTAAATGAAAATATTATTTCATAATTTAAATCTGAAAATTTTATATTATCTTCCCCAACAATAAATTCATCAACATTAAAAATATCATAAATTAATAAATTAATTTAAGACATTTAAAAATTCAAAAACGGAGAGAATTGAAAACTAGTACTTTGAATGTCAGAATTTTTATAAATTCTTGGAGAAATATTTTGAGTTGAAAATTTTACATAAGAATCCTTAGCTCAAATAAATTTGAAACTCAAAATTTCAAAAAGTTATAAAAATATTTTAATTGCCTGATAAATCCTTAGCTCAAATGAATTGATTTTTGAAATATAATACAACAAATTAAGTTTAGTGCTTACTGTATTCATAGATTTTATTGAGCAAACCAAGAAAGATTAAATTTTTTTAAAATTTTACAGAATGGTACTAAGGAAGTTGTTAATCTGTAATAAAAATTTTAGATGATGATCACACTCGAGAAAATTTATAAAAATCTAACAAGATTACTGTCCCAATTATGTCTATTCTGTTTTTGATTTTTCAAAGATAACAAATGATGTTAAATTATTTTGAAGTTTTTTTGGTATGATCTTAAACTACTAAGGATGGTACCATAAAATTTTTAGATGATCATCAGGCCTGTAAAATTTTTTAAAAATCTGACAGTGTTTCTGCCCAAATTTTAAAAAATCTCAAAAAATTAGTTTTTCATCAAATTTTCATGGAACAAGACTTTCTTAAGGGTTATTGGACCCATTCCGTTCAAATCCGGCCAAAAAATTTGAAAATCCGGACTCCAAACCCGAATTTTCCCGAAAATACTGTAGCAGTTACTGTAGCAAATCAATTTTTTTAAAATTTTGAATTCGGCCGGGATATATAAATTCGGGGAGGGCCGAAAACCGAAATTTCGCCGAATTTTGAATCCCTGCTCGAAAGTCGAGCTAACAATTCAAAAACAGCAACACATGCAATCGTTTATAACTTGCAAATTAACCACCGATTTAACTTCCCATACTGTAACATTCCTATTATCTTTAACTAATTTGATTATAATTTCTTCTACCAAATCAATTTTCATTTGCCGATTGCCCAAAAAAGAATAGAATCGCTTTTTTTTGGCCATAGGATACTGAACTTTGTTTTTTTTTTTTAATGAACATGCAGGAGAGCTGTCTTTTATATTGATAAAGTATGAGTAAAACAAAGAAAAAGGTACAAACACGGGTCACAGTAGAAATACACCACAGAAGAGGAAGGAACCCCTCTAGAACTAGGGGTGCAATCGGCTCAGATTCGGTCGGATATCGCTCTTTCCAAATCCTAAATCATATTTTTTGTCGGATTTGGAATCGGATTCGGATAGTACCGGATATGGATACGGCACGGATAATATCGGTCACGGATTCGAATCGAATACGGAGCGGAATCGATACGGTATCGAATAATTTTTGTCGGATAACGCGCACAAATAGATACTGCATAAAGCACACATATAGCACTGATTAGCCAACCGATGAGTTCTACATGCAACAAGATTATTGTCGTCTAACAGGTCATTTTATCGGGCAATTCAACAAAGTTACAAAAGTACACTAAATTTGAACGGTACACATATGATAAGTTTTGAAATATAGAATGATACGTAAATAATATTACGATAGGTCGATAACCATGAGTACTGCTTCTATGATACGACTATTGTATCCACACCAGCAATTTAATAGGCAATCTGACAACACAATAAGTATTGCTTCTATGATACATTTTATTTGTCTTCTTTTTTGTATTAACAGTATTAACTTACCGCTTCCATTAAATCACTAATATCAGTATCCTTAAACACTGAATTATATCTTCTCAGTCCTTCTTTAAGCTCACCAAAAATAATCACACCTCTGTTTTTAGTGTCCATTGACTTGAACATTTCTCTTAATCCAGCAATCTCCTCTTCTGAAAGACGCTCAGCAATAACCTGGATGTACAGCAAATTAGGAAGCTTCATTGGTGATAAGATGACAAATGGCTAAACAAAGTAGTAATTGAGTAAAGTTTGGCATCTTAAAGCCATCCTAACTCCAAGTACTTTTATATCCCATTGATCCTTGCATAGCAGGAACCTATGAAATTATATCCAGGTCAACCTTGAATGGCAGTTCCAGGCAAGTTCAATCAAAGTGACATTGTGCACAAAGCCACAAACACTACTGATGATAGATTTATATAAGAGTCAAATATAGCCAAACTTTGTATTGTCAGGCTTTAAGACCCCAAGAGGAAAAAACTGAACTGAAGCAAATCACTGTGCCAATGATGTACACCAGATGGCTTATCCAAGGGCAGAAGTACTAGAAAAACAACCTCACCAGACTCCAAATGATTTGAAACGCATGACGATGCTTCATTTGCCTTTTTGTTTCCTTAAACCAAACTTATACGGATATCTTTTCCCCTGTAGGATATTGAACTGAATGAGAATCACAGGCGTCAGCTCCAAGATATGATCGAGGAAGCTATCAGTAACAATGGCAACAGAACTTACCTGCTCACTCTCAGCCAATACAGACTTCTTGTGAGTACACAGAGTAACCAAGAAAATATACAATGTAATCCATGCACCAGTACACAAGCACCTTCGTTTCTCCATTTGGGGTAGGATAATTCATGCATCATTACACAAGCATTGTCATTTATAGACTATCACAACTGAAAAACTCCTCATGTAAATAAAAACATGCCGCAATGTTTCAGAGCAAGCAAGTACTAATTAGTAATTACTGTATTTATATATTTTTGCCAAGCACAGATGCCCTTTTTTCCAATGCAGTACTGCTGGTGCTAGTTATTCCCAAGCTGATGCCCATCCTGAAAATTGAAATCCTAGGTGTTTGCTGGACAATTAGCTTTAATTGCTAACTTGTTGGTTGCTTGGATTATGAGATCTTGTAGGAGAGGGCACCACGCTGAGTCGATTGTAGTCCTCTTGTCCAGTTAAATTCATCAAATTTCGATTATTTTGATGACCATGAACAATAGTGGATGCAAATAATGACGTTCATGTCTGAATCCACTAACCTGCTGTTTTGATGACCATGAACGAAAGTAAGCATGAGAATGATCTTGGCAACTTGCCCCTATTTAATATGCTAAAACTACATGAGTTGTCCTAAAAATAGGGATATCATCCCTGGAAATTAACACTAGTAATGTTAGTTGTATTATGTCTAGATTATAACTCGATCTGCGTAAGTACCAACATGAAATTTTTTAATTGAAAAATGGGCAATATCCCCTGAGGAAGAATACACAAGATCCTGGCAGAAAGCCAAGCCAAAAATCATGGCCCCCAAAATATGTACACAGGTTACCCGAATCATGGCTCCTAAAATTAAACAAGACAAAAAGGAAAGGAAGGATCTAATCTTTTCCGCCAGCTAATCTACGAAAAAAGAAGCCGTCAGCCAAGAACCGGATCTTCCTCCAGAAATGGAAAGAAAGCCCAGAAAAGGGACTAAATTTTCGAATTTTGCATCTACACGGATCGACCACCCATACAGCAAAAGGAGAAGGAGGAGGAAAAAAGGAAGATGGTGAGTTTGCTACCGTGGGGAAGGTGTTGGAGGTGTAGGAGATGAGCATGCAGGTCTTGCCCACCGCCCCGTCCCCCATCGTCACGCACTTTATGAACCGAGACGCGCTCATCTCCCTCAGCACCTACGCATCGATCGGAAGAAGACGAGGAGGTGGTCACTGTGGTTGGAGAAGAGGAGGTTGGAGATTCCATCGGACGGCAGGTTCACGAGCTCCTTCCTGCTGCCCACGGCGGCGGCGGCGGCGGAGCTCATGGCGGGAGGCGAGGTGGACGTGGGTTAGGGTTTTTGGTGCGGGAGGAGAAGGGGGAGGGATTCGAAATCTGAATCCGCGAGACTGCGACGGCCGACGGGCGGTCGGGAGCGAGGTAGCCTCGGTCAGATATCCGAATAAATCAAACCGGATATATCCGAAAAAATATTCGAAATATTTCGATTCGACGGATAGTTATCTATCGAATCCGAAATCGAATCCGAAATAAAGTATCCGAAACCGAATCCGAATCCGAAAAATATTCGAAAAAATATCCGAATCCGATCCAAATACATCCAGTCGGTCGGTCGGTCGGTCGGAAAATATCCGATCCGATTACACCCCTATCTAGAACAGACAGCCTGGTAGGCTAACACTAACAAGCACAGTACCAAAACACCGGCCAACTGTCATGAGCCAAAACACGCACTACAGCCAAGGGAAACTGGTTATCAAGTAAACTAGCCATGTGCCCGTGTGTGATGCAACGGAAACTCAATTTGTGATAAAAAATTTATTTGTAAAGAGCACTAACCTTACCTGAATAATAATGGTCACTCTGAATGTGTGTTAATTCCATTTGCGAAATATATAAGTGTGATGATTAATTTGACAACAATATAATATATATGTGATGATTTATGGACAACAATATTTGTTATAGAATAAGATACCGTGAGGGTTTATTTTATTTGTGACAGAAGATGCAGCGTAGACAAAAGGAAGTGCAACATAGGGACGTGAGATGCACATTGCTGTATATGAAATGTGACGGATGTGACGGACGTATCTGCGGTTACGGAATCTAAGTCCATACGTGATTAGATAAAAAGAAAAGATAATCTTATCTACACATGCAAGTAAATATTTAATGGAAAGGATGCATATGGCAACTCAAATATACATGATAACTCAGAAGCTATATGCTGTAGTATATGGAAAAAGAATCGGCCGTGCAGTATTTGGAAATAGAATCGACTGATTGAGATAAGAGTCTGATACGCCGCAGATCATGCATGCATGCACATCTAACTGAATTAAAACTTTCTCCGTTCGCCAATGTATAGAAGATCAGGGCAATGACGATTTCATGGTATGCCTGAGGGGGGGGGGGAGAAAGAACAGACCACCGCTACCAACTCGTAATTAGAAGTAGTAAAGATAATGATAGTACTAAAACTACAATTCAATCCTAATATGGACTTTAATTACATTTTCATACTAACACGCTAGCAGTTTATTCCATTTTTGAGGATGCAATCGGAACGTGACACTGCACCTAATGAAGATGATGCTAATTTACAAGTAAGTCAACCAAGTAGGCATGGACCCTAGGGTTAGCCCATGAGTAGAAATTTTACTTATGTAATAGAATGAACTATTTTACCTTCATTATATTGTAATTTTTGGAAGGCAAGATGTGAAATAGGCAAAGGAGCCCAGAGGGGTATATGAGAGGCAAGGGCTCCCATTCTCACTCATTTTGATCATAACTCTCTTAAGCGGTATGTGCTCTCTAACTCCATTTGTATCTTTACTAATATAAATTTGTAGTTGGTAGCAGCGATCCGTTCTTCCTAGCCCCCTCTCCCCCACCATATCTCCAATAATAACCGGTCATTATAGCTAATTATTCTTTTCTGATTTACAATCAACCATGTCTCTCTAAATATGACTGGTTATTATAGCAAAATCCCTAATTATTAATGATAATTAATAGCCGATCAATCATTCCTTTTGTACTCTATATATGCTATACAGTTTTCACAGAATCAATTAAAGAATTCATTCAAGATCTCCCACGTCGTGCTGCTGCGGCGAATGAACTCAATGAACTAATCGATAAATGATAGACCGACGTACATGGCCGTGGCGTGGGAGGTGAAGCGCGTGGTCGATAATGCGCGCCGGAAGGACAACCAGAACACGACGCCCACCGGGTGCCGTGATCCCAACGCCGGCCAGTTGAACATGAACAAAGCGTATGACGCTTCGGCGTGGTTGCCCGGCGACACCGATGGGACGTCGTCGGTGGTGAGAGTCATTGGCATACCCCTTGGAGATAAACGGGTTGATCCAGCTGAACGTCACGAGAGAGAGGAACGACACGGTGGCACACGGCGTGGCGGGTGCCTCGACGCTGGTGTTTTCTGGTTCACCTTCATGGGCTCCGACGTCATGGCCGGTGAAGTTAGTGATGGCTAGGTACACCAGAGGCATAGAGATGAGTAGGCCAGCAAAGGCGAGAGGGTTATCTGGGAAGAGCAGCGAACCGTCGGCGCAGCGGACCACCGTCGAAGCGGAGAAGATCAGTGCGGCGCCGAGGGCGGTGGCGATCCAAAAGACGCGGAGGTGCGAAGGCTGGGTGGCGGCGGTGACCCCTTTCTCCGAGGCGACTGACTACGCGGCCATGGCGTGCGCGACAAAGTCGGTGGCGAGGAAGGCGGACTCCATAGCGCACCATAGCGTGCTCAGCAGGAGGAAGAACGCGAGCACGAGGAGCACGGCGGACGCCACGGCGAAGACGGCGGATGCCCCGAGCGCGACCGCATAGCGTCCAGTGGTCCGGAATAGCATGCCTCGTACTTGGGGGAAGCCCCTATGTCGCCCCTGCGAAGGCGGTGGATGACAAGGACGAGCGAGACGACGAGGAAGACGAGGTCGACGGCACCGAGGAGCGTGTGCTGCGGGCATGGCGAGAGGAAGAGGAACGCGAGCTAGTAATATAAATTGCAAAAAAGGATAAAAATGATTGATTGATTTTTGAGATTGGTAATATATATTGCTACGTACAATATATTTGGTTTTAATTCATACCGGACAAGAAACTATAAAAACTTTTGTAATCAGGAGAAATAGATGTTTGATCTTGTAGCACAATTTTCTTTTATTGCTTGACCTTTATGTTTTGTTACCGATTTTATTTTTCGTAGCAACGCACGGGTATTGATCTAATATCTCAAAACAGAAAGGTATATGATACCTATTGTTTGGCTTTGTTGCTGCAACTTTGACATTGTCTGTTTATTCGGATGGGAGGTAGTGCATGCAGTACGAAGTGTGCTACGAGCCTACAACTACCTTATTGTGAGGTAGGGATGAAAACGGAAACGGAATTTCTGATTATTTCGGAGAAAAATGGAAACGGAAGTCTTTTTTAGGAAACGAAAACGAAAAATATCAGTATGGAAACGGAAACGGAAGAGCCATTTCTGACGGAAACAGAAATAAAAATTCCGTATAAGTGATCCAAAAATTCCGTCAGAAACTTGGCACAAAAAGGAGAATGGAGAATTTACATTTAGTTTTGAATGAAAATAATTTTAGAAATACAAATGGCTTTATAGAAAATATCAAATAGAGATAAAAATTCTGAAAAAATGCTCAAAAATACTTTGGAACATTTTGAGCATAGGAAAATTATTTCTAGTATAATTTTTGTTTTATTTTTTATGAATAAATTAATCTTATATATCTAAAAATAACAAAATGGTATTTGTAAACTCCAGAAAATCCAGGATAAATATTAGAAAATCATAAACGAACATTGAAAAATAATATGAAAATTTTAGGGCATTACACCTTTATAGTTGTAGGAGTAAGAGAATGTCGGTGATAATGATATGGAGGAGGGCACGATGATTTGACCTGGAGGACAAATAGCGAGTTTTCAGCTGACAAACTTAACAAAAAAACTTCCTAGTGATATCGGTGAATATAACATTGTTCTTGTGTCCGCCTTGGTGGTGGAATAAGTTACATTATTTTTGTAGTCATGTATATTATGATCATGTACTATGTTCTTGTAGAATTTTCCACTTTCATTTCTGTATCCGCTCTGTTCCATTCTATATCCATTTTACTAACTATCCATTTCCGTACCCGTTTCCGAGATTTCCGATTTGATTTCCATTACCGGTAAATGATATGAAAACGAAAACTAAATGACCATTTACCGATAGTTTTTGTTCAATTTTCATCCCTATTGCGAAGTAGGAGGAGGTCATGCGAATGGAATTGCAAGGCTGTTACTGTTCAAGTAAAGCTGATGCCTCATTTTCTACTTAGATCTGTACGTTGACTACACACAGGGTTCACTTTATCACGAAAACCGATTTAAAAATCATGAAAACCGACCGTATTGAGCCGGTTTGAAATCCTAAACTAACTGGTAAACCGGTCAAATTCAAAAAAAAATGTCATGTAAACCGGTCAGAAATCGGTGAAAATCGAGTGATTTTCAATGCAAATTGATGAAAATTGCTCAAAAATTGGACACTATAAAATTTCAATTTGTCAGTCAATCTTAGAGAAAACTGGTCGATTTTTGTTGAATTTTTTTCCCAAAACGCTTGATTTCGAAACCTTTCAGTTTTTAGCGATTTTTACTCAATTTTCTCGGTAAACCAGAACCACCAGAATTTTGATTTTCATGTCTAAATCGATTTGGTTAACCCTGACCACACAAGTTTAAGTCAAGCTTCCTCAAACACTTGCATTGTTCAGTTCTTATCTTCTCAAATCCCAAGCAGCAGTGCTATTTTTTCTCCCTTTCTTCTTGTCTACCCAAATCCAAACACACAAGCTCGCTCCCTTCTCCTCAAACGCTCCAACAGATTGTTCCATTTTTGAGGACGCAATCGGATCGTGACGCTTCACCAAATAAAGATGATGCATACAGGTATACATTGTAATCAACGAAACAAAGAAAGTCTAAATAAAGTAGACACCTATATATATATATAGAAACATGTATACGGTAAGCAAGTATAATAAGATTACGTAAGCGAAATTTATAAGAGTTCTTGCGTCGATTGAGTTTAGTTGGAGGAGAGGAGGAGAGAGAGAAGAGAAGATTAATACAGATAATGTGCGAGACGGCTCCAAAAGGTTGGTGAGAGAATAAGAGGATGGAGGTGGGGTCAGGTATTAATGTTCAGTGTGTATGTATAGTCAACTATTATATAGGTGGGCTATTAGATTGGCTATAGATGATATGTCAACAGTATAAAGCCCACAGTTGGCTATATTATTAGCTTTGCTCTAAGAGCAAAGCAAAGCAGGAGGCAATCCCAAGATTTCCTCGTTAACACAAACCAAGAACACCTATATGCAGCCTTGTCCGTACACAACAATCCCAAGAACCACCAACCCAAGAGCAGGTTGTACCAAGTCGACGGACTCCTTGACGGCGTCGAGGTTTCCCTCCTTGTCGGCTTGGCGGCACCTCCTCTAATCTCCCGCCAACTAGTGTCCCTTTCTCCCTCCTGCCCTGCTGTCTTTAGATATATTAGGTTGATCTGCGCACTACGTTACGCCGGTTGAATTTTGATAGTATGTTTAGATTCTAAAACACATTTAGCGAAACCAAAACACATTTAGCGAAAGCATTCTAGCATATACGAATAGATGGGAACAATAACGAAACAAATAAAATGTGCATGCCATAATGGGAGATGTAAAATTACCGGTAGAAGGGCTCGGATGTATTTTTTTGTTCCTGCAAAACTACCCACCGGAGGACCCAACCGTGAATATACAAGCTACGGAGCTTTTTTCGCAAACGGAAAAATAAAAGCGGAGGACCTATACGCGAATACACGAAACTATAGGGCTCTTTCTGCAAAATTACCGGTAGAAGGGCCTGGATGTTTTTTTTTATTTCTGCAAAACTACCCACCGTAGGACCCAACCGTGAATATAAAAACCACGGAGCTTTTTTTCGAAAACGAAAAAATAAAGGCGAAGGGCCCTTACGCCAATATACGAAACGATAGGGCTCTTTTTGCAAAACCACCGATCGAAGGGCCTGGATGTAATTTTTTATTTTCGCAAAACCACCCACCGGAGGACCTGCTCGCGAATATACACGGACTACGGATTTTTTGTGAAATAACCAATAAAAAGGACCTAAACACGATTTTCAATTTTCGAAAAGGACCTAAACGCGATTCGGATTTTCGGAGGGCCTCGCCCAGGCGCCGACACGTGGATGGGCTGGCTGAGCTCGAAATTTTCCGGCTTTAATAGATAGTACACACATATTTCTCACCCCGGAAAATAGCAGAAACCGAGTTACGGGGGAAAAAATAGAGAGATAGAGTTGTAGAAATATCTCTTTCGACGAATTATCTGAAAAATATTGGAGACCGAGCTGAAAAATCGAGGTGGAAAAATAGTCTAGAGGAAAAAGGGCAAAAAATTATTAGAGATGACAACCTTCTTTTATCGAGCCTAACACTCTACGCGTCCACCGAGTAATAATACATATTCTAAAAAATATCAGAGATCGAGATGGTAAACCGAAATTTGGGAAAAAAGTCTCTGAGATAAATTGCACATATATTTCTGGTGACGAAAACATTTTTTCCGGGAAAAACGGAGAAAGGACCTAGACGTAAGGAGCAATGACCTATTTATTACATTTTTGGACCTGTCCGCTATCCTGAAAAATTAGAAAAAGGCTTGTTCGCGATTTGAATTTAACGAGGTTTTTTTCCGTAAAACAGCGCGCGAGGGACCCAAACGCGATCCGGAAAAAAATATTTCCCCCTTACAAAAAATCGTGAAGGACCCATTCGTAATCTATAGGGATCTATCTGTAATTTGAAGAAACAGAGGGGTTTTTTCGCGAATAGGCGTAGCTTGACACGTGGATGGGCTGAATGCTCTCCAATTCCTTCGCTTATAATAGAGTTGATATGTAGAGAATCACCATTGCACAATGCTTGAAGGGTGTGTTTGGCAGGGATTTAGCTTCTCCAGATTTATAAATCTGGTGAAGCTGAAAATTTTAGTTTCACCAGATTCGTGAAGCTGAAGCTGTGAGTATATTAAGAGTGTTTAGATAGATCATCTTATTTACATTTTAGCCCAAAAATATAAACTTAATTCACTTTATTTTAGCCTACAAGTTTCAGATTTCAGATGAAACTAGAATTTGAAACTCTACCCAACAAACTCTAAGATTCTTTGCTGGCAAATCCTCCCGTTAAGATGATCGCCGATTGGCTTAAGTGCCCCTACCTCATGCACCCTGCTATTTTGAGTCAAACTAGTATGGTGCCCGTGCGTTGCAACGGAGCTCCAAAATTTACACAACAATATTTCCTTGACACATAAAGTGAATCAACAAACTAAAAGATGGTATATACATACATATACATGTGTGTGTGTATGTATGTATATGTGTGTATCTGCAAGCAATACTTCAGTGAATAAGAAATAACATTAGTAATGTGAAATAACTATAACAAGCCTTTTAGAAACTAAAAAAAGGATAACTCATGTTTAAAAGTCTACCAGTGATATGAGCTTATGTTTGCAATTATTGCTGTTTTTGAATTATCTCCAAGAGAATCCAAGGAGAGAAAAGATGTATTATTCTCAACTGATGTAAAAATTCCATAAACCATGTTTTCATGTGAGGAGTATGTGGGTCTTAAAAGTGGAGTGGTTGGTCGGCTGGTTTGCAAGTAATGGATGTATTCAATTCTTCATGAGCATTTTTCACTATGGAGCAATTCTTCAATGAGCAACGGAACCCCAAACCTTACACAAATAACAATACTATTTCCGTTTGACAAAAAAAAAAAAGATCAACAAACTAAAAGATGGTGAAAATTGGTTGTATCTTAAATAATGTATTTTCATGGCTTCATTAGGCAATCGAAGGAGTAATCAATTGTCAGGAATGAACAATACACATGACAAGTATGCAGCTCCCACATTCAAAACATTGCATCGGTGAGAATACAAAAGGAAAACCTATATAAAGTAACATCTATACAAGGCTAGCAAAATCTAGACAGTGCAACTAACAATCTCCATATAAGACAACAAGGATACAAGGCTAGCAATATCCGTGAAGTATAATACAATTCTGAGTTCGATAGCTCCTTCTCCTCATTTCTCATCCAAGATGCGTTTCTGGAAGTCTGAAACCATTCGTGGCAGGCCTTGCTTCAGTGAGATTTTTGGCTCCCAGTTGAGAAGAGATTTGGCCTTCGAGATGTCAGGTTTTCTCATATGTGGATCATCTGCAGTGTTGGGTTTAAACTCAACTCTCGCACTTGGGTCAATTGTCTCTTTCACTACCTGCAGAAAATAGTGCACTGACGTTATTCCTGATAGGGAGTAGGGAATCGAGGCAAGAATCCACTGTACATTCAAATAAGAAGTGGAGTCCAGTTAATTTAAGCATCAAGGCCAAACCTGAGCAAGCTCTAACATGGTAAATTCTCCAGGATTTCCCAAGTTGAAAGGTCCTATATGCTCACTTTCCATCAGAGTTACCAATCCATCAACCTAGAAATTCATAGATGCGAAAGATTTCAGATTCGAATATATGCGTCAAACTATTTTTGGTTAAATAAGCAAAAGTGAAGGCACTTCCACACATAGCAAAGAGAAAAAGAGGTCGTAAGTACCAAATCTGAAACATATTGGAAGCTTCTAGTTTGTTTTCCATCACCATAAACTGTCATTGGTTGTTTCCGTAAAGCCTGGAAATGAGGCAGTGTAAATATTAAGTAATGCAGCACTTTTATGATATTCATCTTTTCCAAGAATCAGAACCGTAAGTTGAGAAAAACCTGTGCAACAAAGTTGCTAACAACTCTGCCATCATCTAAACATATACGAGGGCCATACGTGTTGAATATGCGTGCAATTCTCACCTGAGTAAAACAGTTCCATGGTCAAGTTTGCTCTTCAAGAATGGAATGTAGTAACATGGCAAAACTATTACTCAGAAACAGTATATAAACAAAGAGTGTGCTATAGGACTACAGGAGAGATTGCCTAAATCTTGCCAAAAACAAAAACCTGCCACCCTATCACATGTTCTAAATCACCAGGTTCCATCTGTTTCACTATAAAAGGAGTGTAATGCACTCTCCCTTCCTGACTCCCTCCTACTAAAATGTGTAAACACACTTTGAACATTAAGTCTAGACTAACTTAATAGCAGATCTCATTCTCAAATTCAACAACAGGCCAATTTTTAGACAAACGTTGTTGTTAGTTCTTACTTCAAATCAACTTAAATAAACTGAATTCCATTGTTCATAAAGATCATCAACTTAAGACATATTCATGGTCTAGTCTAGTTGATCATGACAATAGTTTTGAACGCTAGGCAATTAATGTTGAGGGACCTGTACAATTAATTTAGGCAAGGTATGTCTGTCCCATTGCCAACAAGACAGTCTGTAGTTAGACCCCTCTTTAGAAACGGAAGCTTTACCTCAACACCAGCACCGCGATGGTAATCCATGGTCAGAGTTTCTGCCGTTCTCTTTCCCTCATCATAACAGCTCCTAACACATGCACATTATCACAATAATAACATAGTATATCACAATGTAGTGGAGTGGAGCGGACAGGCTTAAATGAGACAGACTCCAAAGCTATTTCTTGCATATGACAAATGTTTGCTCCTGGAGACAAAATTAGCACACCTATGGGATTGACATGGCCCCAGTAGCTCTCCTTCCGCGAATGCTCAAGAGGATCACCGTACACCTCGCTGGTACTGGTCAGCAAGAACCGGGACCCACCCTCTTCGCCAATCCCAGCATGTTCAAGGTCCCCATCACATTTGTCTTGTACACAAACAGTTAAGGAACCCATTCGAAAACAAAATAGGATCGAAACAAACAACTGCAAAATTCAGGTTCTTCCGGGCAATGCAGCATAAAATTCCAAATTCCCCTGAGCATTGTTGACCTAGTATTTAGGAAATCGTATCATTATCCTCAATTGAATAAAAACAAACAAAAAAGAACATTCCAAAAAAAAGTTAGTATTTAGGATATGATGGTCTTGATGGGGTTGAATTTGTAGTGGACGGGGGAGGCTGGGCAGGCGAGGTGGTAGATCTGGTCGACCTCGAGGAGGATGGGCTCGAGACGTCGTGGCGGATGAGCTCGAAGCGCGGGTTGGTGAGGTGGTGTGCGACGTTGTCCTTGCGGCCCGTGAAGAAGTTGTCGACGACGATGACATTGTCCCCGCGGGCGAGGAGCTTGTCGACGAGATGGCTGCCGACGAGATGGCGGAGCCGTGGGCGGAGGAGACAGCGCCGAGGGCTACGGTGGTGGGGCGGGCCGGAGCACAGCCCTTTGCCGCCGCTGCCGTTACCTCCACATACACCGCAGGAGATGGCGGTGTCGGTTACCCCTACGCCGGAGACGCCTGACCTGTCAACGACGACGGTGATGATGCCGCTGAACCTGGACGAGGACGCGCTCTTCGCAAAGTACCACTGTCTTGTGAGCCTCTACTTGTCGTCGGCGGGGCTGGGGCGATAGTGCTGGTGCTCTCCAGATCCGCCTTGCCATCACCGCCGTCGTCGCCCTTGCCGCGATGTGGGCGTCGGGGAGGCGAAGGGGCGAAGCGGGTGCCGAAGAGGCAGAGAGGGGTCTGGACTCTAGAGGTTTGCGTCGCCGAGCAAATTGGGAGGAACGGAGGAAGAGCCCGTGTTTTTCTTCGGTGGGGAGGCCAGCATCGCGAGTGCCCGGGCGGGGGATCGGGAGCCAGATCTGGAAGGGGCGGGAATCAGGGAGCCGGATTGGAGACCGATGATGGCAAGGCGGAAGGGAGACGCGGACGGAGTGGGGAACGCGGGGATAGGATCGGGCTCGTCCGCGCTTGGGGTTGGGGTGGGCTGCGATGTGCGCGGGGGTATTTTCGGAAACCGAATTGTAGAACGGATCACCACCAACTCAAAATTAGAAGTAGTAGAGATGAATGAATGAATGGTGGTCGTCGAGCGATTATTTCTTATTTTGTCTTTTCTTTTCTTTTTTTAAGTACAATCTCTTCATTAGTTGCTACTTGAATTGATCATTTTTTAGCACCCTTCTTTTTTTTGTTACAAATTTACACTCTTTCGAATGGAATTGCAAATCTAGTCTCGTCCCCATCATAGAAGACACCTTTCACACTCCACTACCGCCAAAGAGCCTTCCAGACTCCTTTGGTCAGAGCAGCTCCTCCCACGCTTGCTTGGCCCATGACTCGTTGGCCCTCCTTCACCCGCTCGCCCATGCCGCGCTCCCCGAACGCGGCAAGAAATAGATATCATCTGTCACGTCTTTCGTGGTGAGAAAAAGACTAGATTTATAAATACATTCACGAAAAATCTAGATTTTATTTTAAAAAAATAGAGTGAGAGGAGTAAAGTGCTAAAAAAGTGATCAATTACATAGAACTAGCATAATGCCCGTGCTAACGCTACGGCAATATTTAGTAATACAATTCAAATAAGCATGAAGTTGATTACAAACAAGATATGCAGCTAACTACAGAATAGTTTAAAAAATTGCGAACTGACACAAACAAGTAGTTTGCAATGCTTTTTTACTAAAAGGTTTGAAACAAATATCTTCCAGTTGTTACCTTGTCTCTGACTTGACATGTATCAAGGAGGCGGCCATTTATGTAGTCCCATAGGCGAACCTAAATAAATAAATGAAACAACGTCATGAGAAACTTTGGAAAAGCTTGTTGAAACAACATGTCAAGATTCCAAAATGAATATGTACATACAGTTGAATCACCGCCTCGGATAATAGAAAGCTTGGGCATTACGAAGCGTGTGTGAAGGCAATGCATGATACAAAGTCTGCATGAGTAGTCACAACAATTATCAAATACATTAACTAATACATTGCAACATTTAGCTCAAAACTACAACAACCGGGATCATGATTAATAAAATTCAAGGTCCTAGATATTGCAGACTTGAAAAGCTGCTCGATTACTACAATGCAAAGTCATACAAAAAATTACCGACAAAAGATGTAAAAATTTTGAACTTTTCATTTTGTACAAAAGACGAAGTTTCAGAGAACTGGATCGATTGCTCACCACCAAAAGCGAAAATGGAGGAAAGGAGAAAATGGGAAATTGAGACAGAGATTACATCTTTGCCGAAAGGCTTTCCACCATGGTCCATACTAATGACTTCCAAATGAAAGAAACAAGGTTATTAACAACAAAGATTTGAGTTCTCAAATCCGACATGTAACATCCTTGAGACCACCGCGATCTGTCAATCCAACAATCCGATCATCAAAACCTTAATAAACCACATGAGCTTAAATGAACCGTTGACAAAGAAACCCAAGAGTTGACTATTACAATTAGCAAAAATAGACTTGTAGGATATGCTAAATTGCATGTCAAAGTTAAACTCAAGTGTAATGAAATTATGATGAACTACTGAATAGAACATATTACCTCATTTGATCTGTACAATATCGAACTACTAAGCAATTCAAATAAATGATAAACTAAATATGAAGTATTGTATCATTATAACTAATTGACTTAACTTTTAAATCTAGAATAGTAATGGTAATATAATTAAGTTGAAATATTAGAATACAATTATAAGATTAGTTAAGAGTTGACAACATATACACTTTGATCATAACATTATGTAATCATGAATATAGTGAAATTATTGTAAATTCATATAGTAGATCAACTGAAATGCATAATCATCTATGTAGATTATCTATAGATTCTAATAATCTAAGCTAAACTGAACTAGTAAAAACAATGAAGTATCATAGAAATGGATTCAATATAACTTTATCAATCTCTCATAAATTCTAATCATTGATGTAACATAAAACGACATTTAATACTAAAACTGATAAAATTAAATCGATCAATAGACGTAATTTAATACTACATTGCAATCAAAGCAATAAAGTATCATATGAATTGTTAATACAATGTAAACTATGATATGTAAAGCATGAATCTTAGGATCATTTGAAAATTAATAGATGTCACTAACTTAAGAATACAGATCTTGCAAATCATATATTGTAACATGAATAATAATTAGATGATATTCAAGTGTTGCCAATACATGTAAGCAATAAGCAAATAAGTCATAATTTAGTTGATTGGACAAATGTATAGATATATCAGATTTTCAGATTTATAGACTCATTTGGAAACAATTGACACAATGGTATGCAATTAACATTTGCGAATATCTGATAATCAATGATAAATTGATAGAAACATATGCAGATATACAAATGCATAAGTGTAATGTAAAATTAATCATAGTCAACTTGAAGATTAACGTCATATCGTACTAATGATGCATTAGCATAATGATCAGTAAATGAAATTTATAAGTACAGTAGCAATCGATATTTAGAACACGAATGCCTATCTAATATTAGATCAATTTAGCAGACTAAATACGATAACAAACATTAACTCATATGACTCTGGATAAAGCGATGCTAATGAATTGCATTGAAATTAATCATTCCATAATTATCATCATATCTGAATCTATTAAAGTCTACAATGAGATAGCATGAATGCTACAATTGATCCATGACTAACATAATGAACAATAACATGATAAAGTGACAAATTTAAGAGCTAAAGCAGCACAATCGTGATGACAAGTGTATGCAATGGAACAATGGACCATGAACTGTTCTATTCTTCGATTATTGATCAAGAGTAGAATACGATATGCAAGAACTCGATCAGCTAGTCAACTTGAAACTATCGTTCAAGAACATGCAATAAGTTACAGATACGTACGAGATTAGATCTGAGCCAGAACACATGGAGCCAAGACGAAGCATATCGAGCTAATGAGGATAAACTCATAAACTTTGTCGCTAGCGAATTTGCATTCCATCTTTCTTTAGCCCTTGAGTTCCAAACGATCGCACTACAAAGCAGAAATGAACAGTGTAAATGACAACAATGACATGGACAAAGCACGAACAACGGGATGTAAAGCAAGAGCTGAGCTACCAAAGCAACCATCTCGGGTTGGTGCATTTTTGTTCGAGATATGAGAAGATCGAACGACGGCTTCAATAATTCTGATAACCAGCGGAACTATCGAAGGCCAACACCATTCTATCGTAAGATTGCAAAGTTTCCTCGATTCGCAGCGATAGAAAGGTTAGGGCTACGGTTTGCTTCATCGGACGCACAGAGAACAAAGAAACCTAGGGCCAAACAGCGATCTGAGAGAGTGGGAGCGTCACGAAGCGAATTACCATTGCGCAAGCCGATCTTTGGACTCCTCCGTGTTGATGTTGTAGAGGATGCCCTCGTGCACGATCTCGCTCTTGGAGGTGAGGCCGATGAGGCTCGATGTCACGACTCGGCGACGCCGCCGAAGCCGGGCCGCCCTGGTGAACGCCGCGGTGGCCGCTGACAAGGAGGAGGAGGGCGGTGGCGCTTCGCCGCCATGGCCATGTGAGGGGCTAGGGGAGCGACGAGAGGGGAGAGGAGAAACCCTAAGCGGTGATCCGTCTGCTCGTGTCGGCGAGGGAGTTTTTACCGGGCGACAGGGTGGTGGGTGACGGCGGATTTGGTGGGCTTGCAGGGAGGGAGGGAGGCGGCGGATTAGGCGAGGAGGCCTTGGCCTGAGAGAGCGATCTGCGACAGCACGAATGGGGAAGGAATGGGGAAGCGGCGTGATTGGGGGTGCGGGCGGTGGAACAGGTTGCAACGATTTTTAGATTAGACTAGCATAATGCCGTGCTAGCATCGGCAATATTTAGTAATACAATTCAAATAAGCATGAAGTTGATTACAAACAAGATATGCAGCTAACTACAGAGAATAGTTTAAAAAATTGCGAACTGACACAAACAAGTAGTTTGCAATGCTTTTTTACTAAAAGGTTTGAAACAAATATCTTCCAGTTGTTACCTTGTCTCTGACTTGACATGTATCAAGGAGGCGGCCATTTATGTAGTCCCATAGACGAACCTAAATAAATAAATGAAACAACGTCATGAGAAACTTTGGAAAAGCTTGTTGAAACAACATGTCAGTATTCCAAAATGAATATGTACATACAGTTGAATCACCGCCTCCAGATAATAGAAAGCTTGGGCATTCTGAAACGTGTGTGAAGGCAATGCATGATACAAAGTCGCATGAGTAGTCACAACAATTATCAAATACATTAACTAATACATTGCAACATTTAGCTCAAACTACAACAACCGGATCATGATTAATAAAATTCAAGGTCCTCAGTAGATATTGCAGAACTTGAAAATCTGTTCCATTATTACAATGCAAAGTCATACAAAAAATTACCAAAGAAAAGATGTAAAATTTTGAACTTTTCATTTTGTACAAAAGATGAAGTTTGAGAACTGGATCTGATTGCTCACCACCAAAAACGAAAATGGAGGAAAGGAGAAAATGGGAAATTCAGACAGAGATTACATCTTTTTGAAAGGCTTTCGACCATGGTCCATACTAATGACTTCCAAATGAAAGAAACAAGGTTATTAACAACAAAGATTTGAGTTCTCAAATCCGACATGTAACATCCTTCAGAGCACTGCAGTCTGTCAATCCAACAATCCGATACCGAAAACCTTAATAAACCACATGAGCTTAAATGAACCGTTGACAAAGAAACCCAAGAGTTGAGCCAAGACTCCTCTATGGCTCTATGTGCCTGTGCAATTTAAATAGTGGAAGTTTGATTTACCACATTTAAAGTTTGTGAGACTCTGCACAACATTCTTTTGCTTTGCAAGATATAACAAAGAGAATTACTACAGAGTAGAACCTATAACCAAGGATAAATAAAAGGATAAAATGGGCAACTTTAATTCACCTTATCAATTATGCTCTCTATAATTTCATCACAAAGATTCATTCCTGATTCAGCAAGTGTGGCAACAACCATCTGCTTAACTTGATAACCAAATAAGGGAAGAGTCCAACCAAAAGAATTACCATCTGTATAGCAATGAGTATGTTCAAAGTAAAAAGTATATATACCATACCAAAACTCAAGCATACTGAATCGGTGACCGTTCTTGTCCAATTCAAGGAGAATCAGATCGACTTCAAGGCGTTGCTCCATACACCCCGCTCCTTTTTGTCACAGAATGGCCTCCCAACTTCCAAGTAAGGCATTTATCCTATCATTGCTCGCAATCTAGTGTGATATAGAAAATTGGGATAACTTGGCATGATCCTGCCATAATATAATTCAATGCGAAAATAACATTTGACTTTAAGAACTCACCTCGGGATCGAGTTGAAGAGTAGCTAAGTGGCATTATAGATCCACGCTTTCATGAAAAACAAGAAGTGTGTCGAGCACTTCCTTTGGGTCCATTATGTGAAAAGCCCTTACTCGACCATTGCCCTCAAGAGAGTAAAGGCAATTCTCACATACAACAGATGGTTTACGAGAAGGTACCTTCAAATTTACAAGTAAGTAAAATAAATATGTTACATACACCTTACGTTAAGAGCATCATATCTGAAAACACCTAAGATTGTGGATAATATTGTTTACTTGGGGATTCTTCACGGTATCATCTTCTCCAAAGACACCAGCTCGAAGGGCAGTCTCCAAAGATTCCAAAGGCGATCTGGTACCTCGAGCAAATGCCTTCTCTTGAGAAAGAACCCTATCTCAGACACTAAACAATATTACTCGTTAAAGAAGCTCGAGAACCACAAAATCTTACCACAATAAGAACAGATGAAGAGGCCTACTACAAACTTAAGTGCACTGGCGATATTTGTCTCAAAGTGAACATATTTGTCTCTTTGATTTTTACTCTACCCACTCGGTTCGAATCCTCCTCATCTACAATCGATATATTAGAGGAAGCTTGCTTGATATCTGACCTACAAAACACAATATGTAAAAGAGAGTACATTCAGATCCCAGGACACTTGCAAGCACCCAAAGCATTGTAACTCAAGGCTCGTCAAAGAGCCGACACAAACAAGAAATACATATAAGCAAGTTTAAAACTTCACTAAATCTTAAAAAGCGAATTCTCGGTATAAAACAATATTAAAGCTTTAACAAATGATCATGAGGGTTCATGTTTGAATCTGAAATTAAAATGTGAAAATGGAATCATCGAGGACATTTTTTAAGTAAAAAAATATTGTATGAATTCCATGCACAATAAGATTAGTACACATGAGGTCATAATGCATTTCATGTTTGCGTGTTGGGTCTCCAAAATCTATACTACTTATATGCGAGATCACCAAAAGCAGAACATCGAATCATACATTTTAATAGGAGAAGTATGATTTGTGGTGTCATATAACTTAACGGCTATCTTTTGTTTGCTATCTACATGAAACATACCACAAATCAAACAATCAATTACTATAGCAAAAGGCATATGTGTATCATGTGATAATATAATACCTTCATCAGAGAACTCAATCAATGCAAACCTCTCAACAGAGTGGGGATCACCACAGATTCTCAGAATCGACAACCTTCGAGATGAAGGAAAATTAGGTTTCACAGATTTGGAAATCTCCAATAGTCCATCGATGATACAAAGAAGCGCATTATGAATACACTATAAAAAGCAAGCCACAAAATGCTCAAAAGTAACTATTTTTCTTTTCACTTTCTTTTGGCCGTTTTGACTTTTAATAACCAAAGAAAATACATGTAATATCTGAATTGAAAAGAGAGACAATTTATTTTCAAATGTAAGTGTCTTTGGAAGAAGTGCTTTTGTCATGGTCTCATAAATGAATTAAGTTTAATGGCAAGTGGTGATAGTAAATTAGTAGCTTCGTAAGCTCGTCGATTTGTGGCAACATAAATTAGTAGCTTTGGCAAGCTCGATCGAATTTCCATACCTCAATGGATATTGCCCTCCTTTGTCTTTCTTTGAAACCACCTATAGCCAGCATGACATACACATGCTTGTGATAGAACCTAAAACAATTAGAAATCTGGATAGTGGATACTACTACAACAAGCGTCCATAACTTTTAAAGGTTGAATTAATTGTAAGATGAGAGTTGGAATCAAGTTGTGCCCTAACATATTCTTTTAACATAAAAATTATTCTGCTGATACAACACCTGTGAATTGTTTTACATATAAAAAATTTTATTTTTCGTACCAAGGCACGGGTATTGACAAGTGTTGGTGTTGGAAATGCAAGGGAGTTAGCACTGTTGCCATAGCGATTCTTTGAATTACTCTATAAATGTATGTATACGCAAGACAAGCATATGAGAAATCGATAGCAAAGATAGGTAGACAACTCTTTATCCCCAATTTCTTTTCTCCCTCCCTGATTCTTACTGATCAGGTGCTTACTATCAGGTACTTACAGAAAAACACACTTGGGCAAATAAGAAAGGACATCTAGTATAATAAGAAACTATCTAACCTACATGTCAGCATAATACGCCAACATAATTAAATTAAACACATATGGGATTATTGTTGAAACAAAAGATAGAAACTATTGGAATCATCCTGCAATACTATGAAATCTTATTGGATTATTGTTGAAACAAAAGATAGAAACTATTGAAACTGCACCCCCAGCAGAAGGCAAACTTGAAGAAGTCGATGCTGGTTGAGAATAATGTGACTGCAGAACAGAATTGCATGAGCTGAGTGGCCCTAAAGGAATAAGTTCCATGTTTTTGCTTCATAGTGGTACCTGGATTATGGCAGGATCATTGTGCAGGGGAGCGGGTTGTGGTGGCGGTGGTGATGACTTAACTTGCAAATCCTGCAAAAGCCAATCAATTGGTCCCAGGTAAGATATAATAACAAACACAATAAATAGTATCCTACCAATGGGCGTTTGAGCCCACTAAGTGTAAACCAGGCATCAGCAACGTAAAGGAATCATTTAGAGCATGTATTCATGCAGCATTTAAAACAAATTTCAACAACTTAAAATTACGCAAAGGGCGTTATTCATAGTGCCATATATACCTTGATATCACTTCCCCTAATGAGGATAAACTCATAAACTTTGTCGCTAGCAGGAATTTGCATTCCATCTTTCTTTCGCCCTTCGCCCAAACGATCGCACTACAAAACAGAAATGAGCAGTGTAAATGACAACAAATGACATGGACAAAGCACGAACAACGCGGGATGTAAAGCAAGAGCTGAGCTACCAAAGCAACCATCTCGGGTTGGTGCATTTTGTTCAGATATGAGAAGACGCAGCGGACGGCTTCAATAATTCCGATAACCAAAGCGGAACTATCGAAGGCCAACACCATTCTATCGGGTAAGATTGCAAAGTTTCCTCGATTCAACGCATAGAAAGGTTAGGGCTACGGTTTGCTTCATCGGACGCACTGAGAACAAAGAAACCTAGGGCCAAAACAGCGATCTGAGAGTGGGAGCGTCGGAAAACGAATTACCATTGCGCAAGCCGATCTTTGGACTCCTCCGTGTTGATGTTGTAGAGGATGCCCTCGTGCTGATCTCGCTCTTGGAGGTGAGGCGATGAGGCTCCCGATGTCACGACTCGGCGACGCCGCCCCGCCCCGGAGCCTTGCCGCCTGTCAGACGCGGCGGTGGCATGACCAAGGAGGAGGAGGACGGTGGCGCTTCGCATGGCCAGCCAGGGCTAGGGAGCGACGAGAGAGAGGAGGAGAAACCCTAAGCGGTGATCCGTCAGATTCGTGTCGTCTTGAGGAGTTTTAATTTGGCACGGGGTGGTGGGTGACGGGGCTGGTGGTGGGCTTGGGTGGGAGGAGGAGGCGGGCAGGCGATTAGGCGGGGAGGAGGCGCTTGGAGAGCAGTTCTGCGACGGCACGAATGGGGAAGGGAATGGGGGCAAGCGGCGTGATTGGGGGGTGCGGGGCGGTGGAACAGTTGCACGATTTTTAGATTAGACTAGCATAATGCCCGTGCTAACGCTACGGCAATATTTAGTAATACAATTCAAATAAGCATGAAGTTGATTACAAACAAGATATGCAGCTAACTACAGAATAGTTTAAAAAATTGCGAACTGACACAAACAAGTAGTTTGCAATGCTTTTTTACTAAAAGGTTTGAAACAAATATCTTCCAGTTGTTACCTTGTCTCTGACTTGACATGTATCAAGGAGGCGGCCATTTATGTAGTCCCATAGACGAACCTAAATAAATAAATGAAACAACGTCATGAGAAACTTTGGAAAAGCTTGTTGAAACAACATGTCAGTATTCCAAAATGAATATGTACATACAGTTGAATCACCGCCTCCAGATAATAGAAAGCTTGGGCATTCTGAAACGTGTGTGAAGGCAATGCATGATACAAAGCTGCATGAGTAGTCACAGCAATTATCAAATACATTAACTAATACATTGCAACATTTAGCTCTGAAACTACAACAACCGGGATCATGATTAATAAAATTCAAGGTCCTGTAGATATTGCAGAACTTGAAAAGCTGTTCGATTACTACAATGCAAAGTCATACAAAAAATTACCAGAAAAGATGTAAAAATTTTGAACTTTTCATTTTGTACAAAAGGCGAAGTTTGAGAGAACTGGATCGATTGCTCACCGACCAAAAGCGAAAATGGAGGAAAGGAGAAAATGGGAAATTGAGCGGAGATTACATCTTTGCGAAAAGGCTTTCGACCATGGTCCATACTAATGACTTCCAAATGAAAGAAACAAGGTTATTAACAACAAAGATTTGAGTTCTCAAATCCGACATGTAACATCCTTGAAACCTTTGCGATCTGTCAATCCAACAATCCGACATCTGAAAACCTTAATAAACCACATGAGCTTAAATGAACCGTTGACAAAGAAACCCAAGAGTTGAGCCAGCACGCTCTCCTCTATGGCTCTATGTGCCTGTGCAATTTAAATAGTGGAAGTTTGATTTACCACATTTAAAGTTTGTGAGACTCTGCACAACATTCTTTTGCTTTGCAAGATATAACAAAGAGAATTACTACAGAGTAGAACCTATAACCAAGGATAAATAAAAGGATAAAATGGGCAACTTTAATTCACCTTATCAATTATGCTCTCTATAATTTCATCACAAAGATTCATTCTGATTCAAGAAGTGTGGCAACAACCATCCGCTTAACTTGATAACCAAATAAGGAAGAGTCCAACCAAAAGAATTACCATCTCAGATAGCAATGAGTATGTTCAAAGTAAAAAGTATATATACCATACCAAAACTCGAAGCATACAGAATCACCGACCGTTCTTGTCCAATTCAAGGAGAAGCTGTATGTCGACCAAGTGAGCGTTGCTCCATACACCCCGCTCCTTTTTGTCACAGAATGGCCCTCCCAACTTCCAAGTAAGGCATTTATCCTATCATTGCTCGCAATCTAGTGACAGTATTAGAAAATTGGGATAACTTGGCATGATCCTGCCATAATATAATTCAATGCGAAAATAACAGCATTTGACTTTAAGAACTCACCTCAGGATCAGTTGAAGAGTAGCTAAGTGGCATTATAGATCCCTGCTTTTCATGAAAAACAAGAAGTGTGTCGAGCACTTCCTTTGGGTCCATTATGTGAAAAGCCCTTACTCGACCATTGCCCTCAAGAGAGTAAAGGCAATTCTCACATACAACAGATGGTTTACGAGAAGGTACCTTCAAATTTCTGGCGAAGTAAAATAAATATGTTACATACACCTTACGTTAAGAGCATCATATCTGAAAAACACCTAAGATTGTGGATAATATTGTTTACTTGGGGATTCTTCACGGTATCATCTTCTCCCAAAGACACCATTCGAAGGGCAGTCTCGACATTCCAGCGATCTGGTACCTCGAGCAAATGCCTTCTCTTGAGGAAAGAACCCTATCTGTACACTAAACAATATTACTCGTTAAAGAAGCTCGAACCACAAAATCTTACCACAATAAGAACAGATGAAGAGGCCTACTACAAACTTAAGTGCACTGCGATATTTGTCTCTGTGAACATATTTGTCTCTTTGATTTTTACTCTACCCACTCGGTTCGAATCCTCCTCATCTACAATCGATATATTAGAGGAAGCTTGCTTGATATCACCTACAAAACACAATATGTAAAAGAGAGTACATTCAGGATCCCAGACACTTGCAAACGCAGCCAAAGCATTGTAACTCAAGGCTCGTCAAAGAGCTGACACAAACAAGAAATACATATAAGCAAGTTTAAAACTTCACTAAATCTTAAAAAAGCGAATTCTCCAGGTATAAAACAATATTAAAGCTTTAACAAATGATCACTGAGGGTTCATGTTTGAATCTGAAATTAAAATGTGAAAATGGAATCACGAGGACATTTTTTAAGTAAAAAAATATTGTATGAATTCCATGCACAATAAGATTAGTACTGTGAGGTCAGTAATGCATTTCATGTTTGCGTGTTGGGTCTCCAAAATCTATACTACTTATATGCGAGATCACCAAAAGCGGTAACATCGAATCATACATTTTAATAGGAGAAGTATGATTTGTGGTGTCATATAACTTAACGGCTATCTTTTGTTTGCTATCTACATGAAACATACCACAAATCAAACAATCAATTACTATAGCAAAAGGCATATGTGTATCATGTGATAATATAATACCTTCATCGAGAGAACTCAATCAATGCAAACCTCTGAAGCAGTGGGGATCACCACAGATTCTCAGAATCGACAACCTTGAGAGATGAAGAAAATTAGGTTTCCAGATTTGGAAATCTCCAGAGTCCATCGATGATACAAAGAAGCGCATTCTGAATACACTATAAAAAGCAAGCCACAAAATGCTCAAAAGTAACTATTTTTCTTTTCACTTTCTTTTGGCCGTTTTGACTTTTAATAACCAAAGAAAATACATGTAATATCTGAATTGAAAAGAGAGACAATTTATTTTCGAAATGTAAGTGTCTTTGGAAGAAGTGCTTTTGTCATGGTCTCATAAATGAATTAAGTTTAATGGCAAGTGGTGATAGTAAATTAGTAGCCGTAAGCTCCGTCGATTTGTGGCAACAAGAAATTAGTAGCTTTGGCAAGCTCGATCGAATTTCCATACCTCAATGGATATTGCCCTCCTTTGTCTTTCTTTGAAACCACCTATAGCCGCCAAGACATACACATTTGTGATAGAACCTAAAACAATTAGAAATCGGATAGTGGATACTACTACAACAAGCGTCCATAACTTTTAAAGGTTGAATTAATTGTAAGATGAGAGTTGGAATCAAGTTGTGCCCTAACATATTCTTTTAACATAAAAATTATTCTGCGATACAACACACGTGAATTGTTTTACATATAAAAATTTTATTTTTTCGTACCAAGGCACGGTATTGACAAGTGTTGGTGTTGGAAATGCAAGGGAGTTAGCATTTATTGCCATAGCGATTCTTTGAATTACTCTATAAATGTATGTATTCGCAAGACAAGCATATGAGAAATCGATAGCAAAGATAGGTAGACAACTCTTTATCCCCAATTTCTTTTCTCCTCCCCGATTCTTCTTGATCGGTGCTTACTATCGGTACTTACGAGAAAAAACACACTTGGGCAAATAAGAAAGGACATCTAGTATAATAAGAAACTATCTAACCTACATGTCAAAGATAATACGCCAACATAATTAAATTAAACACATATGGGATTATTGTTGAAACAAAAGATAGAAACTATTGGAATCATCTGCAATACTATGAAATCTTATTGGATTATTGTTGAAACAAAAGATAGAAACTATTGAAACCGCACCCCAAAGAAGGCAAACTTGAAGAAGTCGATCTTTGGTTGAGAATAATGTGATTGCGAGAACATAATTGCATGAGCCGAGTGGCCCTAAAGGAATAAGTTCCATGTTTTTGCTTCATAGTGGTACCGGATTATGGCGGGATCATTGTGCAGGGAGGCGGGTTGTGGTGGCGGTGGTGATGACTTAACTTGCAAATCTGCAAAAGCCAATCAATTGGTCCCGTGTAAGATATAATAACAAACACAATAAATAGTATCCTACCAATGGGCGTTTGAGCCCACTAAGTGTAAACCGAGGCATCGACAACGTAAAGGAATCATTTAGAGCATGTATTCATGCAACATTTAAAACAAATTTCAACAACTTAAAATTACATAAAGGCGTTATTCATAGTGCCATATATACCTTGATATCACTTCCCTAATGAGGATAAACTCATAAACTTTGTCGCTAGCGAATTTGCATTCCATCTTTCTTTCGCCCTTCGTTCCAAGCGATCGCACTACAAAGCGAAATGAGCAGTGTAAATGACAACAATGACATGGACAAAGCACTAAACAACGCGGGATGTAAAGCAAGAGTGAGCTACCAAAGCAACCATCTCGGGTTGGTGCATTTTGTTCGAGATATGAGAAGACGCGCGGACGGCTTCAATAATTCTGATAACCAAAGGGAACTATCGAAGGCCAACACCATTCTATCGGGTAAGATTGCAAAGTTTCCTCGATTCATAGCGCATAGAAAGGTTAGGGCTACGGTTTGCTTCATCGGACGCACGAGGAACAAAGAAACCTAGGGCCAAAACAAAGATCTCTGAGAGTGGGAGCGTCGGAAACGAATTACCATTGCGCAAGCCGATCTTTGGACTCCTCCGTGTTGATGTTGTAGAGGATGCCCTCGTGCTGATCTCGCTCTTGGAGGTGAGGCCGATGAGGCTCGATGTACGACTCGGCGACGCCGCCTTGCCGCCACGAGCCAGCCATGGCCGCCATGAGGCAGCGGTGGTGACAGGAGGAGGAGGACGGTGGCGCTTCGCCGCCATGGCCGCCATGAGGCTAGGGAGAGCGGACGAGAGGGGGGAGGAGAAACCCTAAGCGGTGATCCGTCCGTTCGTGTCGTCTTGAGGGAGTTTTACCGGGCGACGGGTGGGTGGGTGACGGTGGCGGGGATTTGGTGGGCTTGGAGGAGGAGGCGGGCGGCGATTAGGCGAGGGGAGGCGGCTTGGCGCTGAGAGAGCGCTTCTGACAACACGAATGGGGAAGGAATGGGGCAAGCAAGCGTGATTGGGGTGCGAGCGGTGGAAACGGTTGCACGATTTTTAGATTAGACTAGCATAATGCCCGTGCTAACGCTTCGGCAATATTTAGTAATACAATTCAAATAAGCATGAAGTTGATTACAAACAAGATATGCGACTAACTACTGAAATAGTTTAAAAATTGCGAATCGACACAAACAAGTAGTTTGCAATGCTTTTTACTAAAAGGTTTGAAACAAATATCTTCCGGTTGTTACCTTGTCTCGACTTGACATGTATCAAGGAGGCGCCATTTATGTAGTCCCATAGACGAACCTAAATAAATAAATGAAACAACGTCATGAGAAACTTTGGAAAAGCTTGTTGAAACAACATGTCAAGATTCCAAAATGAATATGTACATACAGTTGAATCACCGCCTCCGATAATAGAAAGCTTGGGCATTCAAACGTGTGTGAAGGCAATGCATGATACAAAGTCTGCATGAGTAGTCACAAGAATTATCAAATACATTAACTAATACATTGCAACATTTAGCTCAAACTACAACAACCGGGATCATGATTAATAAAATTCAAGGTCCTGTAGATATTGCAGAACTTGAAAACTGCTCGATTACTACAATGCAAAGTCATACAAAAAATTACCAACAAAAGATGTAAAAATTTTGAACTTTTCATTTTGTACAAAAGACGAAGTTTCAGAGAACTGGATCGATTGCTCACCACCAAAAACGAAAATGGAGGAAAGGAGAAAATGGGAAATTCGCAGAGATTACATCTTTGCGAAAGGCTTTCCACCATGGTCCATACTAATGACTTCCAAATGAAAGAAACAAGGTTATTAACAACAAAGATTTGAGTTCTCAACCGACATGTAACATCCTTCAGAGCACTGCAGTCTGTCAATCCAACAATCCGATACCGAAAACCTTAATAAACCACATGAGCTTAAATGAACCGTTGACAAAGAAACCCAAGAGTTGAGCCAGCACGCTCTCCTCTATGGCTCTATGTGCCTGTGCAATTTAAATAGTGGAAGTTTGATTTACCACATTTAAAGTTTGTGAGACTCTGCACAACATTCTTTTGCTTTGCAAGATATAACAAAGAGAATTACTACAGAGTAGAACCTATAACCAAGGATAAATAAAAGGATAAAATGGGCAACTTTAATTCACCTTATCAATTATGCTCTCTATAATTTCATCACAAAGATTCATTCTGATTCAAAGCAAGTGTGGCAACAACCATCCGCTTAACTTGATAACCAAATAAGGAAGAGTCCAACCAAAAGAATTACCATCTCAGATAGCAATGAGTATGTTCAAAGTAAAAAGTATATATACCATACCAAAACTCAAGCATACAGAATCACCGACCGTTCTTGTCCAATTCAAGGAGAATCAGATTAACTTCATGAGCGTTGCTCCATACACCCCGCTCCTTTTGTCACTGAATGGCCTCCCAACTTCCAAGTAAGGCATTTATCCTATCATTGCTCGCAATCTAGTGACAAGATAGAAAATTGGGATAACTTGGCATGATCCCCCATAATATAATTCAATGCGAAAATAACAGCATTTGACTTTAAGAACTCACCTCAGGATCAGTTGAAGAGTAGCTAAGTGGCATTATAGATCCCTGCTTTTCATGAAAAACAAGAAGTGTGTCGAGCACTTCCTTTGGGTCCATTATGTGAAAAGCCCTTACTCGACCATTGCCCTCAAGAGAGTAAAGGCAATTCTCACATACAACAGATGGTTTACGAGAAGGTACCTTCAAATTTACGCAAGTAAAATAAATATGTTACATACACCTTACGTTAAGAGCATCATAATACGAAAACACCTAAGATTGTGGATAATATTGTTTACTTGGGGATTCTTCACGGTATCATCTTCTCCCAAAGACACCACTTCGAAGGACGCTCTCGGATTCCAAAGATCAGTACCTCGAGCAAATGCCTTCTCTTGAGAAAGAACCCTATCTCAGACACTAAACAATATTACTCGTTAAAGAAGCTCGAACCACAAAATCTTACCACAATAAGAACAGATGAAGAGGCCTACTACAAACTTAAGTGCACTCACGATATTTGTCTCAAAGTGAACATATTTGTCTCTTTGATTTTTACTCTACCCACTCGTTCGAAATCCTCCTCATCTACAATCGATATATTAGAGGAAGCTTGCTTGATATACTGACCTACAAAACACAATATGTAAAAGAGAGTACATTCAGATCCCAGACACTTGCAAACAGCCAAAGCATTGTAACTCAAGGCTCGTCAAAGAGCCGACACAAACAAGAAATACATATAAGCAAGTTTAAAACTTCACTAAATCTTAAAAAGCGAATTCTCCGTATAAAACAATATTAAAGCTTTAACAAATGATCACTGAGGGTTCATGTTTGAATCTGAAATTAAAATGTGAAAATGGAATCACTGAGGACATTTTTTTAAGTAAAAAAAAATATTGTATGAATTCCATGCACAATAAGATTAGTACCAGTGAGGTCAGAATGCATTTCATGTTTGCGTGTTGGGTCTCCAAAATCTATACTACTTATATGCAGATCACCAAAAGCAGTAACATCAGAATCATACATTTTAATAGGAGAAGTATGATTTGTGGTGTCATATAACTTAACGGCTATCTTTTGTTTGCTATCTACATGAAACATACCACAAATCAAACAATCAATTACTATAGCAAAAAGGCATATGTGTATCATGTGATAATATAATACCTTCATCAGAGAACTCAATCAATGCAAACCTCTGAGCAGTGGGGATCACCACAGATTCTCAGAATCGACAACCTTCGTGATGTAGGAAAATTAGGTTTCACAGATTTGGAAATCTCCAGAGTCCATCGATGATACAAAGAACTCGCATTCTGAGAATACACTATAAAAAGCAAGCCACAAAATGCTCAAAAGTAACTATTTTTCTTTTCACTTTCTTTTGGCCGTTTTGACTTTTAATAACCAAAGAAAATACATGTAATATCTGAATTGAAAAGAGAGACAATTTATTTTGAAATGTAAGTGTCTTTGGAAGAAGTGCTTTTGTCATGGTCTCATAAATGAATTAAGTTTAATGGCAAGTGGTGATAGTAAATTAGTAGCCGTAAGCTCGGTCGATTTGTGGCAACAAGAAATTAGTAGCTTTGGCAAGCTCGATCGTAATTTCCATACCTCAATGGATATTGCCCTCCTTTGTCTTTCTTTGAAACCACCTATAGCCAGCAAATATACATTTGTGATAGAACCCTAAAACAATTAGAAATCTGGATAGTGGATACTACTACAACAAGCGTCCATAACTTTTAAAGGTTGAATTAATTGTAAGATGAGAGTTGGAATCAAGTTGTGCCCTAACATATTCTTTTAACATAAAAATTATTCTGCTGATACAACACCTGTGAATTGTTTTACATATAAAAAATTTTATTTTTCGTACCAAGGCACGGGTATTGACAAGTGTTGGTGTTGGAAATGCAAGGGAGTTAGCACTGTTGCCATAGCGATTCTTTGAATTACTCTATAAATGTATGTATTCTGCAAGACAAGCATATGAGAAATCGATAGCAAAGATAGGTAGACAACTCTTTATCCCCAATTTCTTTTCTCCCTCCCTGATTCTTACTGATCAGGTGCTTACTATCAGGTACTTACAGAAAAACACACTTGGGCAAATAAGAAAGGACATCTAGTATAATAAGAAACTATCTAACCTACATGTCAGCATAATACGCCAACATAATTAAATTAAACACATATGGGATTATTGTTGAAACAAAAGATAGAAACTATTGGAATCATCCTGCAATACTATGAAATCTTATTGGATTATTGTTGAAACAAAAGATAGAAACTATTGAAACGCACCCCCAAGCAGAAGGCAAACTTGAAGAAGTCGATCTTTGGTTGAGAATAATGTGACCGCAGAATGAAATTGCATGAGCCGAGTGGCCCTAAAGGAATAAGTTCCATGTTTTTGCTTCATAGTGGTACCGGATTATGGCGGGATCATTGTGCGGGGAGCGGGTTGTGGTGGCGGTGGTGATGACTTAACTTGCAAATCCTGCAAAAGCCAATCAATTGGTCCCAGGTAAGATATAATAACAAACACAATAAATAGTATCCTACCAATGGGCGTTTGAGCCCACTAAGTGTAAACCAGGCATCAGCAACGTAAAGGAATCATTTAGAGCATGTATTCATGCAGCATTTAAAACAAATTTCAACAACTTAAAATTACGCAAAGGGCGTTATTCATAGTGCCATATATACCTTGATATCACTTCCCCTAATGAGGATAAACTCATAAACTTTGTCGCTAGCAGGAATTTGCATTCCATCTTTCTTTCGCCCTTCAGTTCCAAACGATCGCACTACAAAACAGGAAATGAACAGGTGTAAATGACAACAGCGACATGGACAAAGCACGGAACAACGCGGGATGTAAAGCAAGAGCTGAGCTACCAAAGCAACCATCTCGGGTTGGTGCATTTTTGTTCAGATATGAGAAGACGCAACGGACGGCTTCAATAATTCCTGATAACCAGGCGGAACTATCGAAGGCCAACACCATTCTATCAGGTAAGATTGCAAAGTTTCCTCGATTCGCAACGCATAGAAAGGTTAGGGCTACGGTTTGCTTCATCGGACGCACCAGGAACAAAGAAACCTAGGGCCAAAACAGCGATCTCGAGAGTGGGAGCGTCGGGAAGCGAATTACCATTGCGCAAGCCGATCTTTGGACTCCTCCGTGTTGATGTTGTAGAGGATGCCCTCGTACGATCTCGCTCTTGGAGGTGAGGCGATGAGGCTCCGATGTACGACTCGGCGACGCCGCCCGCCGCCGAGCCCGGCCGCATGGTCAGAGGGGTGGTGGCATGTGACAAGGAGGAGGAGGACGGTGGCGCTTCGCCGCCATG
The DNA here is from genome assembly GCA_036346375.1 of Guadua angustifolia. NCBI lineage: Eukaryota > Viridiplantae > Streptophyta > Magnoliopsida > Poales > Poaceae > Guadua > Guadua angustifolia. Next base: position 4,745,172 of record CM070510.1, on the reverse strand, counting down.
GCCGCCATGAGGCTAGGGAGCGGACGAGAGGGGAGGAGAAACCCTAAGCGGCCGATCCGTCTGTTCGTGTCGTCTGAGGAGTTTTACCGGGCGACGGGTGGTGGGTGGTGGGCGGCGGGGATTTGGTGGGCTTCGGCGGGGGGAGGAGGCGGCGCGGCCGATTAGGCGGGGAGGGGGCGGCCGCGGAGAGCAGCTTCTGACGGCAGCACGAATGGGGAAGGGAATGGGGGCAAGCGGCGTGATTGGGGGGTGCGGGGCGGTGGAACAGTTGCACGATTTTTAGATTAGATTAGTGGATGAACCAAATGATTAGGACCATCAGATTTGATGAAGTGCTCTGAGAAAACATCTTAGCGCTTGATTTTGAGGAAGGGGTTTTTTTGTGTGCACATATTAGGGTGGACAGAGGAAAAGTACTCTCTGTGGAGTAAAAGACTGTGTGGATGACTGTGTGGATGTAAGAAAGTTTTAACTGGTGTATTATAAAGGTGTTTAGATTAGTGGATGAACCAAATGATTAGGACCATCAGATTTGATGAAGTGCTCTGAGAAAACATCTTAGCGCTTGATTTTGAGGAAGGGGTTTTTTTGTGTGCACATATTAGGGTGGACAGAGGAAAAGTACTCTCTGTGGAGTAAAAGACTGTGTGGATGACTGTGTGGATGTAAGAAAGTTTTAACTGGTGTATTATAAAGGTGTTTAGATTTAACAAGCCGAAATACGGCCAACCAAACAGACGCCCACAGCCGATTAACACGCTACGCGTGGGGAGGGATCCGGATTCCAGAGGCACAATCCGACTCGGACTCGGGGCGCAGGTCGCGGTTAGCAACTAGCAAGGCTATTGGAAGGAAAGGGGGGGGCCAAAGACGAGTCCGGTTCGGACACGGCTAACCATGAACTTCTCCCAATCTATATAAGCTACCCAGGGCGCCCCTACGTAGCACAACAACTCGTCTCGTCTCATTCTTCTCTTGACAGATCTCGCGGCAAACCTTGTGATTGCCGCTGCGAGCATCGGAGTCCGCTAGTTCATCAGAGATCCATGGGGAAGAGGAAGTCGACGAGGTCCAAGGCGGCGCCGCGGAAGAAGGCGGCGAAGCTGGAGACGGCCTTCTGCTGCCCGTTCTGCAACCACGCCGGCAGCGTCGAGTGCAGCATCGACCTCGAGTTCATGATCGCCGAGGCCACCTGCTGGGTCTGCAAGGAGACCTACTCCACCAAGGCCCACGCGCTCACCGAGCCCATCGACGTCTACAGCGAGTGGATCGACGAGTGCGAGCGCGCCAATGAGGCCATGAGGGTGCCGTCCAGGAGTCCTATGCCGGCGGCGGCGGCGACGACGACGGCTATGCGTGATCGTGTCCAGACTTAGTTCCAGGGTGGTTTCAGATTAAAGATCGATTCGGCCCTCAAGCTTGCCGAGCTGGATGATTGATCCATCGCCGTATCTCAAGTTTTCGCTGCTCTGCTGAAATCGAGCCTGAAAGGAACAGTATATTGGTGCCTTTTCTTTTCTTGCTGTACAGTGTAACTCAGCTTTAGTAGAGTTGTGTGGATGTGCATGGCGATTGTTGCCATCTTGCTGAATTCAGCGTCTCAATTCATGCCTCGTTTAGTCGGGCTTATTCAGCGAGATCTTGCGGCTTCAAGGAAGCGGTTGCCCGATAATTTTGCTCCAACATATGGAGTCAAAATAATTCTGTAAGCAATATATTCCAGGAAGATTCTTGTTTCTGTTTCTGGTTAGAATTTCAGGGCCTTTTAACAGGAATGTCGCATGATTTTAACAGGAAATAGTTCAATTCCCTCAAGATTTAGAGAAAAATTCCCCCGTGCGACATCAGTAGATTGGCTACGGTTTGGAAATTAAGGATATACAACGACCTCTACTGGCTTGATGTGAATCTTTGTCCTGAGAAAATAACGAGGGCAACCTAATTTCAGCATCATCCTGGTAACTAATATACAGTGCAAAGTATAATCGGTAACGGTAGGAAATTTGAGTGATACTTAATTGAACCAAAGAAGTTGAGTGGTATATAGCTAAATTAGGTACCTTTCAATGATATGAAACCAAATTTTCCTTTTTTTAAGTGATACTACTTGACATCACTGACTGCTGTAAAGAATCTTTCCCAGTTTCAGAATTCTACATCCCTGGCGCCGTTTTCAGTGTTCTCTTACCCATTTTCAGATAAACATGTTCATTTTACATTGTACGTAGTGTTGAAGATATTACAGTATTAGCAATTTTATCAATACAATAATTCCAAGCACAGACAAGAACCATAGAACAAGAGATTCATAATAGCACATGTAAATATATTGTAACCTAATAGTTGACAATATCATAGTTAAGGAACTCATAATCAAACATGTAAACATGTGCATAATCATAAACAAACCAACTAACATAAAGCTCAAGTTGATTATTTTGAGTATTCTCAGATGTCGGGTTGCCTAAGGCCCTCCTCCCCTTGCTTTATATAACTATTCAAAAATAAATAAATTTTAGTTCTTTTTCTCATAATATTTGTGCCCACTGTTTCAACTCTATACGTCTCCGGCTCTTTTCCTCTCTTTGCAATAGTGTAAATAGTACGACACAAAGCGTACATGAGCCGTACCTAAGCTCATCGAAGGAGAGTCGGGCCGGCATGACGAGCACGATAAACCGTTGCTATTCGGTACAATTCAGACATTAAACACGATGAGCCCGTATCGAGTTGGTCCGACATGACTCTCACCTCTAAATTTTGCGGTGGTTACGCGTGGGCGATCAACTTGAGCGGCCTAGATTGAGGTGGGAGTGCAGTGTCTGTATTTTTTTCCACGGGGGCCCTTGTACATTTGCGGTTTTCGTTTGCACTGCACTTGCTCTCGTGTTCTACACCGACTTGTGGATCTGAAGGGTTGCGAGCCCACACGTCAAAGAGATATAATTTTACAAAGAGACCCTTCATCATTTTTCGTGTTACCATCCGTGTCCGCCTATGATCGTGAATTCGCGATGGAAATTCGCGGTCCAAATATCGACCTTCTTTAACCGTTCGATCTAATTGAATGGTCCAGATCGAGTCGAGGGACGCTGCTGAAATTACTTTTTGTTTTTGACGGAGGCCATTGTTTCGCTTCGTTTACGACCATCCTGGTCTCTGCTCAAGCAGGACCGAAGGATAGGCGAGCCGCCGACGGTCGAAGGGCGTTGGAACTCCGGCGAGCGGCGGCCAGGCGGGGTTGCTCTTGCGATACGTGCGCTGGCCGTCGAAGCTTTAGAACCCACACCATTCCACTTCCCAAGAGCAGGATGGATCGTCGACTCCCCGAGAACGGCCGCGGCCATCCTCGCCTCCATAGCATCGTCTTCCTCCTCTCCCGAGTCCCAACCGGAAACTCCTCTGCCATGTACGCCTCTCTCTCATCTCTAACCCTCCCAAACTCCTCCCTAAACCTTCTGAATCTCGTTTCGTGGGCAACGACTGCTGTGCAATCAGGCTTCTCGTGCAATCACCGTGCAATCCAACTAAGAAAAGTTTCAAAAAATTCTGAAAAAAATCACGGATGTACATCTCATCTTACCACATCTACATATAAATTTTCATGATCAAATTCGTCCTATGCTAGAAGTTACAAAAAAGGACGAATTTGATCATGAAAATTTATATGTAGATGGGGTAAGATGAGATGTACATCCGTGATTTTTTTTCAGAATTTTTTGAAACTTTTCTAATGGATTGACGACGACACACGAGAGTACTGACAGATAAAGCTAGCCGCTGCTGCTTCATGAGAGCAAAGGGCCTTGTACATGACTATGAGCAGCAGCCTGCGCCACAAAATTTGCTTCTGACGTAGTTTGGTGTCACCTCCTGATTCGTTGTCCGTGTTGCAGGGTGATATCTTTACTGAAAATAGGCTTGTGTGTGAACAATTTCTGAGCCTTGTAGATTGCTTCCGTATGAACCTATGAAGTATGAACAATCTGCACACTCGTCCTCACGTACGATGAGTCTTTTCACTAGTCATCTTATCTCAACTATTGTAGTGTGTAAATTATTAGCCAGCCGCGACTAGGAGCTAAGGACAACAACGGCTAGTACGTAAGATATATGGATGTGGCTGGTAGAATAGAAGACCACAATTATAGGGATATTTGTGGCAATAAACTAGATGTCCTAAGTCACTTGTTATAGGCTGATAGACCTATGAGAAGATATGACCTATTTGCTTTATTTTCCTTATTATAGTGCATTTTTTACGTCTATTTTATGTAATATATCATATCTTATATATGTTTCTTTATATTTTTATTATATATATATGTATCGGTGTTTTTGGAAAAATAGCATATCACAATATCAATTTATCATATATCCGTATCGATATCGGCGTATCCGGCCATCCTAATTTGATACTACTTTGATGGATAAATATCGAATATGTTATTGGTAGCAGGTTGTCGTAGATAGGCTGAAAGAAAAAGATAATTTCTAACTTTCTAAACTAAAATACAGCTTTAACTTTTTATAAAAGATCGTTTAACATTATGGTATGACATTACGTCTACTGTCTACTGGAGCAGTTAACAACCTGGGTCCTGCTGAGAGTCTGAGACTAAGGGCATGTACAAAGGTTGAGCCTGGTTCAATCTCTTAGGCAGTCCACGTCAGCAAGAGTCAATTCGCATACAAAAGACTGTTTCTAAAGCTGTCTCTTCATTAAATACCTGATAATTAATTTTCTACATGTGCCTCTTTTATGGTAAAATCAATTGTAAATTTTTACTATGTGTCTATTGTGTTGCCTTCTTGATGGAATTTGATGGTAACAATTATATAAAATAAGATAGAGCGATCAAGAAAGACACTAGAGAATAAAAGAAACAACTCCGAAAGATCCAAGACATCAGCGTTGTTTGCATGTAGCTCGATAAAGGATCAAGAAATGCATGAAAGCTCGATGAACATTCAGTAGCTCTATTTGCAAGTGCATTTCCCCTTCTACAATTCCAGCAGTAGCTTGTTTACTCCTATCAGTTCACTGTTCAGTTCAACAATGTACAACTACTACTTGGGGTACAAGGGATATGAACCATGAGATCAGACATCCCAACACACTGAATTAAGAATTATGCATTAGCCATGAGCTCCAAACCTACTCATAGGAAGCTCCGAAATGAGAGCGTAGGCAAAACTCCTTTGCTCCTTTGACTAACTCGGACTGGATGCTACAACTCAAGCTGACATTACAGCATTACACTCACAGCCACCGCAGTTGCCCTTGGTACTCCAAGCTACGAAGGATGTCACCGTCAATGGCGACCATCTGCTTTCTCATTGCTGTTGTGCTGGCCATGTACTTATAAAAGGGAAGACATTTGACACCAAATCTATTAGCTAAACAGTCATATAAAATATTCTAGGATGACATAACAAAAAAAAATGTGCTATGTCCACTCTCTTTTTTAGACATCCCTACAGAAAAAAGGTTTATTCAATTTGTAACAAAAATGGAAGGAGGAATGGACACCAGATATAACACCATGGTCTGAATGTACTAAGGAGGAATGATGCCTTTTTTTTCTGGCATTGACACTAAGGAACTCATGCATGTGTTATTTCCAGAAGAACTCTCTATTGAAGAACTGACATGTCAACTCAACTTGGAGCCTGACATCCATGTCATCCATCATTGAAGTCGATTTCCTCATCGTGTTAAAAACGGTAGTAATTTTAATTCATCGACAAGTTTAAGCTGTGGGTGAAAGACGTCAATCTACACTTACTTTCAAGTAAAACTCCTGTCTTCTTTCAATATATGCTGCTGTAACGCTAATGTATTTTTTACTATCAATTTACCCCAATAAATACATTGGTTTGGTCCTGAAATCTGAAAGTTAAAAATGTTGCATTACCTCTCTTGAACTTGTAAATCCACAAGGTTCGTTTCTTTAACATTAATTTTGACTGAGAACCTGCAGCTGTATTTCATTACTACAAGCAAAGTTTAAGTCAATGCCAATTGTTATGTCCTCGAGAGAAGCAGGTTTAACCATGAATCTTGGGCTATCAGAGTATCAGACAACTCTAACAATTGATGGGAACACACCATTTAAAGACACCGAAACATTGATGTGCCGAAAAAGTGAGGGAACTGAAACAAAATCACAGGCTAAGAACTGAAACAAAATTAGACATAACCGTTCATGTATCTTCCAACAAGAATTTAGGCAGGGACCTAAGAACTATTCTATTAATAGCATATGTCAAGGAAATTCTTTCCTTGTATGGATTTAGCATGGGGCACTAGGGAACTTAATATAAGGAATTGGAAAACAATTTCAGAAATTGAACTAATTGGGAAATTGTGATTTTGTTCTTACCAATTCTGCAAATTCAGGAGCTCAACAAGCCTGGGGGGCGGCGGAGGAGGCGGGAGGGGGCGGAGGAGAGGAAGCAAAGGGGCGGCGGCGGAGGAGAGGAAGCAAGGGAGGCGGTGGATGAGAGGAAGAAGGCGGGCGGCGGATGAGAGGAAGAAGGCGGGGCGGGGCGGTGGCAGTCGGAGAGGAAGCAGGCTGGGCGGCGGCGGCGGTCGGAGAAGAAGCAGGGCGGGGCGTGCGGCGCTGGAGGAGAGGATGCAGGGCGGACGGGGCGGCGGCGGCCGAAGGAGAAGCCACGCGCGAGAGGAAAAAAAGTCGGGCGCGGTGGGGGAAACGAAGGCGCGCGAGGGGAAGAAACAAGACGCAGCGGATCGCGCGAGGAGGCGCTGGGCCGGCTAGTTCTCCAAGGAGCGACCCTAGCGTCGATGTTTGTTTCGATCCCCACGTGAGAGTCGATGTTAGGCGAAGCATCGTTGTTTCTCTCTCCTTTTCACTTTTCTCACCACGTCAGCTTCTTTGTCTACGTGGCAATTCTTAGAGCCAGCAATCAATGCCCATTGTACATGCCCTAATCAGCATAAACCTCAAAACACTTCCAGAACCTACGAATTGCAACATCGAACCAGGAGCCTGTGGTTCAGAACTGTTTCTCCTCGGTCATACCATGCATGTGTCTACGAAGATACGTTGGTAGCCCCTAGTGGATCTATGCATCACTCTCTAAAATAGGTTACACAAATTTTAAAGTAATTAAAACGATAAATAATCACTATCTACACTTTGTTAATGTTTTTAAATGACCAAAAATGACAATAAAGAAGGTGAATGATCACACGATAATTTTTCCCCTAAAGAATCCAACTAAAACCACTCTATATCAAAGAAGAGCTAAAACTGAATTTTTTAGAAATTTCATGCAAGGTGCGGTACTACCACCCATGTAGAGACGGTACTACCGTGCTACAATGAAATCAGACGAATTAACAGTAAAAATCAGCACAATGTCAAAACCAAAATCAATGAATATTTTGATTGGCTGATCCAAACTCTATGAAACTTTATATACACCTTCCTAAGGATGTTAAAAACTTATTCCAATCTTCAATCACAAGAATTGACGTCAAAGTTCTGACCTTTTTTAAAATTACCGAATATTACACCAAAACCGAGTCAAAATCCAAAACTTTGTCCTGAACTTGCTAGAGAGGATTTGATGATCAAGATGACTTTATATGGCCCTCAATATATCACAGTAAGCAAGAACTCCAAACAAATAACCCTCAAACGAGCAAGATCAAGATTTACCTCAAGAATTTCCTTTTCGACTCAAAAATCGGTTTCTTTGAGAAACTTGGATGATCAAGTAGAAACTTGCTTAGATAATTGAGGAGATGATCTATAAATGATATATTTATCAATCATATATCCTTAGCAGCACGAGATAAAGCAAGAAAGAAACCACGAGAAGAGAGCAAGAAGAAAATCAAAACTTGAGGTAAAAATTTAAGTAAAGAGATAATTTGCATTCAAATCATGAGAAGAGTTTTACAAAAACCTCTCACTTGAGGCAAAGCTCCTAAGGAGCACACACACTATACAAGAACACAAAATCTTGTAGAAAAACAAAAACTCCCAGTGACTAAGTCTAAGGTCTCAAATTCTTACCTTCCACTATATCTCCTTATATAGTGGAGGCAACTTTAACCCTAAACCTGGACACTAAGGTGGATATCATCCACATTTACATAGCTTAATCCGAAACTCAACACTTTTAACGGGTTTTACACTCACACAAACACGCTTCTTAAAGCGGCCATTACATTAACGCCAAATTCGCTCCGCGAGCTTGAGTTTGCGTCCAATTCCACTTTAACATGACCTAAACCACTTAGGCCATCGTCGCAATTTTTCAAACCGCCTCGACCGCTGGTATTAGATAAATTATTAATTTACCTTAATGACCAATCTTCTTTCCCCTCGAAGCACCGCCATGCTTCGCGCTTTACAGCCTCAACCATGTTCATCACCAGTGCTTCATACTCATGTTCTTTGTTTTCTCGACTTGCAACCGCTTCATGGCCTGAATCATCTTCCGACATCTCTTGGCCATTCTAGATCTCAACTCTCCTAGTCTGGTCTCAATCTCGCATTCGCCTCACCATGACCTAGCCTCGGAGTCCTACAACCAACACAGACAAGCAAACCATCACATAGTACTGTTCAAAATAATATACATTAATCAACAATTAATAAAAACATTAAGCACAACATCACTGGAAACCCTCTACTATCGCCACCCAATACCGGTAGTACTGTAAGTCCGGTACTACTGCTCCTAGTTGGCCGGTAGTACTGCTCGCCCTCAGAAAACTGAGAGACACTCTCTAGAAAATAGCTACCGTCATTGGAGGCCAGTAGTATCACACCCTTGGGACTACCGCTCCCAGATGGGCAATAGTGTTGGACCTTGCACATCTCAAAGAAAAACACCTCTTTGTAAAATAGCTAACGTCACTAGAGGTCGGTAGTATCGCATCCCTGATACTACCGTTCCCAGATAGCCAGTAGTGCCGACCTAGCACTGACAACAAACTATTTTCAAATTCAAATAGAATTCAAAATAAACTCAAACTTGAGCATCAAATACTCAAACCAAGTCAATAACTCATCACAACATGAATATACCTCTACATGGTCTTTCAGTTTTAATATTTATACCAATTATTAATACATTAATATTTATGCAATTTTTTAAAAGTGCTGCATAGAAACACCTCTCTTCCTTTTTATTGTCCTTGTACTAGTGGTAAATCTATATCTTAAGTTCTTTGATTATGCTAAAATTGTTTAAAATAGGAATGGGCCTAGCCTGCCAATAAAACAATATTCACAAAACAAAAATTTGTTTGCATGTTAGCATTAGATCTGGGTACTGGGCTGGCCTTTTTTGAGCTAGCCTATGGCACGATAGGCACGCATGTGCACAGCCAGGCTGTCATGGCCCGAATGGCAAGACCATGCAATTGAGTAAGATGGGCGACATAGTACGACACTTCTGTATGGACCGTGTTTGGACTGACACGATATGAAATAGGTCTGATGGGCCCGAATCAGACACGACACGCAGTAGGGCGCCTTGCCATGACACTGCGGCATGTCATGGCTCGCCTTACGGGCAGCGAAGTTGCGGTCTTCGCATGCAAAGAAATGGGAGATAACAAAGATCCCAAAAAGTGAAGAATGAAAATTGGAGAGTACATGCTCACCGACATCAAGCACGCGCACCGAATTGACCCTCCACCTTGCCGCTCGCTAAGTGCACCCACGACATTGTGCATGGCCGTCTTCCTGCTTGCCTCACGCGGTCATTGATACCACCACATCAGGCATACACTGACCTGGAATGTGTGAACGATCTCGCCATTTTGGAGTAGTTGTATGTATGCATGTTGTTACTATACTTTTTTCTTAACAGGGAAACTTCACTCTAAAGCACAAGATTTTTAACGAGGGAATAGCTTTGCATATGTACTTAATGAATAAATAAAATTTAGTTATTTTTCCCTAAATAATTGTGTGTACTAGGCCTTCGTCGATGATCGACGTTCACTCCTTGTCCTTGGTGCCATCCATGGAGACAGGCCGATGGCGACAGCGTCCACGACTCCACACGTCCAATAAGACAGAGCCTGGGTTAACACGGCACAATGATAGCACCGTATGCCTTGAGCCATATTGAGCCTCGCTAGAGACGAGTAGAACCAATATGACATGATGCGATGAGATAGCCATACCAAAAACATAGCCCAACTCCCAACTCTAGTTAGCATGCACAAGCCTACCTCAAAAACAAGCCAAAAAGAAGGACTTTCTTCCTCACGAAAAATATCAAGCCTTTTGACTGCCCAGTTTAGCTCGCAGACACTATGAACGGAAGACAGAGAAGCGCAGGCAGCTTTGGAGAACACACGTCAAGCAGCCAGGCCCGTTCACGAGCAACCGGTGAGCCAGCCCGAGATCACCATCACGCAGCCACTAAAGACGCTGCGCTGCGCTGCGCTGCACATCACAGCGCACAACTTGGTCCCAAGCGACACACAACCGTCCAGTCCGAGTTCGCGACCGCGCCGCTCTTGTCTACCGTCCACGCCCGTTCGTGGCAGCCTGGCACCACCTCAGCTCGAGGCTAATTTTTTTTATAGCTAGCCTCTCCTGGGCCCTGGCTCAATTTATCTTTGCAAGATTGGTCTCCCAGCGAAATTGCAAGTTTGATTTCTTCTCTACTGTAGCAAACACATATTATATTTCTACATCATGATAGATATCTATCTTGCTTTTATACCGTAGCAGATGACATTTGCTACGGTTTATACCAAGGTAGATAACCTACTGTGATATAGAATCATAATAGATGACACGTGTTGCCTTTTAATTCTTTTATGATTGAGAATAAGGTTATATTTGCAATTTTGTTTAGACCAGGAGTGGTGCTAGCACCTCTAAAAATTTAAAAAGTGCTACAAGATCATCTTTTTAATAGATTAAATTTGTTGATTAAATGGGTTCAAATTTTAGTAGTTAACTATAAAACTATTTGCAACTATTTATATTATATTTTAGTAGTTTTTAAATATATATTGAATTTATTATCTTACAAAATTATCATATAAGTTTGTACACGCGAAACGTATACCGCAACTATAATTTGTTACACTTAGGAAAATTGGGCCGAGACCAAAAAAAGCCGAAAACTCCCTCGACTCGGCGAGCCCCGATCCGTTTTTGCTGTGTGCTGCTACCGTGCTACGTACTTAAAACCCCCCGGTACGCGCGCCTGAGTAGCAGCAGCAGCAGCAGGGGCGAATTCGAGAGTCGAGACTCGAGACGAGCCGACCACCGCACGGCACCGACCTCGCCTTCCTCCGCGCGATCCCTCCTCCTCGCGGCCCCCCCATGGCGACGACGGGCATCACCGGCGCCGCGTGCCTCGCAACAGCGGCGGCCCCGCGGCGGCGCGCCGATTCGGCACGGGCTTCCGCCTCCGCGCTCCCGCGGCTCCGGCGCCTGCCCCGGCGCTGCGTCGCGGAGCTGAGCAGGGAGGGGCCGACGCCGCGCCCGCTGCCCCCCGCGCCGCTGGCCCCGCCAATCCTGCCCAGCTTACTCGCGCCGGCGCCGCCCACCGTGCCGGACGCCGGAGTGGGGGAACTCGGGCTGGAACCCCAAGGTACGCGGCTTATTCAGATCACAAACCCGTGTGTAATTGTTGCACGTTTGCCAAATGTACGGGTAGCTTTTGTTGATTTCTCGAAGATGAATGTTCGATTAATTCAAGTTGAATTGCATCCGAAAACTGGGATAAAATGGTCTCTATTCATCGATCATACAGATTTACTAGCATGTAAAAAGTTCGGACCCCAGTCACCCCATGCGATGGGAGCACACCAATGGAAAGTCTTTTAAATAAAACTTTTTATTGTATCGTGGGATGATTGGGGAATTTTTTTAAAATAATATTATTTTAATTCGAAATTGCGACTTTAATACACGTATTTAAAAAATTGCAGAAATAATATCCGGTCGCCAAACCGTTTGACGATAATAGGGTCGTCGCCAAACGGTTTGGCGATAATACGGTAGTCGCCAAACGGTTTGACGACTATACCGTAATCCCGCATTTCGAACCGGTGACAGCCAGTTGTCGCCAGGTCAGGGAGTAGTCGCCGAGCGGGATAGCTGGCTGTGGTTTTTCAGACATTTGAAGTTCGGGGTAGTTCGTGATCGGCCCAACGTGTGCATCATCCATGACCGCCATAAAGGTATCATTTCGTTAGTTAGTTCGTCAAGCAATTTCGTCACTGTTGTAATGCCCTTGTATTGTTTGAGTTTGATAAAATTCCATCATTACATCAAAATTTTATGGGAACATTACTGATGCATCATAACCATGCACACAAAAATTTTAAATTTTCTAACGTGGTTTGTTTCATTTTTCATTCGGTTCATACTTGAGTTTGATAAAATTCCTCACATCTTAAAATCATTTGAAATTTTTATGATAATATCACTGATTTATCAGGAACCTCCATAAAAAATTTCAAATTTTTTCGACGTCCTAACTTCTGTGGTTTCATGGCCGCGAGTGCCTTTTTCGATTTTCGTAACTTCCTACCGGGGCAACGTCTAGCTATCTCCCCCATACGTAAGTGGTAGCCCGCGTTGCGTAGGTCGCCCTTGATTTTTCTCGTCTTTTTTGCGCCATATCTGCCCTGTCCCGCGGACCTACGAAAACCCCTAAGTGGCCACGATTTCTGTGGTTTCATGGCCGCGAGTGTCTTTTCCGATTTTCGCAACTTCTGCCGAATAACGTCGCTATCTTGCCCATACGTAAGTAGTAGCCGCGTTATGTGAGGTCGCTCTTGATTTTCTCGTATTTTTTGATGGATCCGGCTGTCATGGGTGCGAAAACCCTTAAGTGGCCACGGTTTCCACGGTTTCGTGGCCGCGAGTGATTTGAGTCGCAATTCCAATCCGCGACAGAACTGCGACTATTGAGACAAAAATGTATGTCAATTTGAAATTGTGACTATAGGGTTTTTTTGTAATTTTTAAAATACGAATACTCTTAATATCGCCACACCGCTCGGCGACTACTTAGTAGTCGCCACACCGCTCGGCGACTACTAGTAGTCGCCACACGGCTCGGCGACTACTAAGTAGTCGCCGAGCGGTGTGGCGATTACTCCTGACTTGGCGACAATGGGTCATCACCGGTTCGAATGCGGGATTACGGTATAGTCGCCAAACCGTTTGGCGACTATCAGTATATCGCCAAACCGTTTAGCGACGACCTATTATCGCCAAACGGTTTGGCGACGGATATTATTTCTGCAATTTTTTAAATACGTGTATTAAAGTCGCAATTTCGAATTAAAATAATATTATTTAAAAAAAAATTCGATGATTGGGTATCGATAGCTCGATACGATGGTGGTGCACCGCGGAGGTTTCGGGGCCTGTGCACGTGGTTGGATCTGAGCAGACATATCATAGATATCGTAATTTAGTAGGAAGAGGAATGGCCAGGTCAGGTGCAAGAGGTGATGGAGATGGAGTGGTTCGTGCGTTGCCTATAACTAGACCCACGTCACCCTCTGTTCTATTCTTTGGGCTACTACCTTGTTTTCTTGTGTATATTTGCGTACTCTCCCTGTCCCTAAAATCCAATGATTTAGGGACACACAGAGGATCTGACCGACTGAATTTGTCATCTAGCTGTGAACCGAATGTTGGTTGCACCATTCCCATTTTTGCAAAGTTGTTGCTCCGTGATGTGGCAAGAATATACTTATGTTCTGCTAGTATCTGTCCGCTCACTCTGGTCTTGACAAATATACCATATGAATATCCTTCATTTTGCACCCAGGGACCGCTGAGGATTCCATCGACAGCACAGTTGTTGTGGCAAGTGAGCAGGATTCTGAGATCATGGTTGTAACTGAGCAAGCTCAAGCCAAAGTTACATATAGCATCGTGTTTGTAACTGGCGAAGCTTCTCCTTATGCAAAGTCAGGGGGGCTAGGAGATGTTTGTGGTTCATTGCCAATTGCTCTTGCTGCTCGTGGTCACCGTGTGATGGTTGTAATGCCAAGATACTTAAATGGGTCCTCTGATAAAAATTATGGAAATGCATTTTACACTGGGAAGCACATTAAGATTCCATGCTTTGGCGGAGAACATCAAGTTACTTTTTTCCATGAATATAGAGATTCTGTTGATTGGGTGGGTATTCAGTCACCCTATTTCTTTCTGATGAATAGTAATAACTTTTTACCATTATTTAAACTTCCTTTTAGTCCTGCAAGTTTACACACACGCGCGCACGAGCGTGCACGCACACACACATATGTGTGTGTGTGTGATTTACATACGTTCATGTTATTTATCTCAATACTCTTATTCATCTTGATCAACATGTGATGCTTGCCAGATTAAAATACAGAGGGTTCCACATCATATGATACGATGTATCCAGGAAAGTAGTGCGCTTGTGGTGTGAAATCCCAAAGCACAAAATTATTCTGCCAATTTCATATAGAGTATACAGTTATCTTGGCATCAATCATGGGAATTATGTACTTCCATTGCACCATTATTGCTCGAAAGAGAAAATGTGGGTGTAAGGAAGAGGGTAGGGGTACAGTGAATAAACTATTGTCCTTGTGATACTAAGTGAAGACAAAACTAGATGCTAAGGATTACGGAGCAAGGATCTGTAAAAGATAGCAGGAAACTTTCAAAACAGTGGCCTTGGTTGACAGACCATCTTTGGTGATATTGTTGTCTAGTGATAGCTTTTCTGCTCTTTGCAGGAGTGCCAGGTTGAAATATGCCTTGTTACTCAAATGTTTATCTCTTCTTATTGTAACTGGCGATTGCAAAATGCTTGTTTTTATTTATCTATTTGATTTTTATTTTTGTGTCACTTGTCCCAATTGTTCAGGTGTTTGTTGATCATCCATCGTATCATAGGCCAGGAAATTTGTATGGAGATAATTTTGGTGCTTTTGGTGATAATCAGGTAAAGAAGGTTGTTATATTAAGCTCTTATTTGATCAGTTCTAAGTTTTATCACATAAATTGATTGACTGCTCAGTATAATGCAGTTCAGATACACGCTCCTTTGCTATGCTGCATGTGAGGCCCCACTAATCCTTGAATTGGGAGGATATATTTATGGTCAGAATTGCATGTTTGTTGTGAACGATTGGCATGCCAGCCTTGTGCCAGTGTATGTTATGGATCTGAAAGTCTACACCTTTATTCATTAACCTTGAAGTTCTCCTTTGCAGTGTGCATGCCAATTTATATTACATTGCTTTTATGCTCTTGCCATGTCTGTTCTTAAACTGCATATATGCTTATGGGATAAAAAAAATACCGAAAAGAACAATTTCAAGTATTTTCTCATTTCTTTATCATTTTTAGAATTAAGGAACAATTCAATGCAGCAAAAATAATGTGTTTAAATAATTTAGCTTTGTACTTCACTAGTTCATAACTAATGCAAAATTTTCCTGACTACATTTTGATGGTTTTAGTATCTCACAGATCTAGCCTTAAAAGTTTCTTATTCTGGTAGTACTATTTCTAGCCCATCAACTACAGAATTACCCAACCTGTTTACTTCAAAACCGTGATCCAACCTGTTTACTTCAAAACTGGATAACATGGTTTGCACAGCTGTTGCATTTGGTTGCATTGAAGCATGCATGCAGTATCTTGAGAAATGACAATAGTTTAGTTTCTAGAGACTGATTTATCTTGTAAAGAAGAGTGAAACCTGGTTCTTTGTTTGGTCTGGAGAAAAACTGTCACCAACACCAAGCATATACAAAAGCATAAGAGTAGAATAGTTGTCTTGCATCGCTTTCTTACCATACTATCAGCTTCAAGGAATATTTAAAGCTGTTTACATTTCAGCTTTTGCATGTCTTGAATCTTAAACTATCCCCTGCTTAGTTCAAAAGTAGTCTTTACTCTGATATTGGTGGAACGAGCTTCGCCAAGTACCTATCTGTAGTGCTCTATCTCGAACAATACTTTTCAAGTTCCCAGTTGTTACTTAAACGTTTCTTTAACTTAATATCACATGACTCAAAACAATGGCCCTCAATATTATTCTAGATGGTATTCTTTTCCTAGGCAATAATCCCGTGTATCACCTAGGTTTCACACCATAATTTGCTATTGTACATATGAGAATACGGTCAAGAAAGAGCATGATGCATGTGTTTGGCATGTCATAGCAACTTAGGTTAATGGAGTAATGCATTTTTCTCCATTGTCTAAGTAATGAATATGATTTTGGCTGCTCATATGCTACTTCTTTCTCTGGACAAATTTCACATGGTGAATTATAACTGCTTGATATCAGCTAGCTGAATGTCTCTCTTATAACTGCTTAATATCAGCTAGCTGAATGTATCTCTTTTATAACTGCTTAAAGTCAGCTAGCTGAATGTATCACTTGTGAAAGTGTCAATGTTAGATGCATCGCTCTTTTTTTTTGTTGGTGCTGTTTGCCATTTTATTTCCCCCTTTTGGCTTCAATGTCTAATGTTAAATCGGTCTTCATTAAATAATCATTTCATTCTTCTTTTTTTTTATTCAGCCTTCTTGCTGCAAAATATAGACCACATGGTGTTTATAGAGAATCCCGCAGCATTCTTGTCATACATAATTTAGCACATCAGGTTTGAGCCTATCACTTGCATTGTCTGTACATCATCTGTACATGGTTTTGTAAGACAGTTCACTCATACCATATGCTATTTCAATGTGATAGGGTGTGGAGCCTGCAAGTACATATCCTGACCTGGGATTGCCACCTGAATGGTATGGAGCTTTAGAATGGGTATTTCCCACATGGGCAAGGAGGCATGCCCTTGACAAGGGTGAGGCGGTTAATTTTTTGAAAGGTGCAGTTGTGACAGCAGATCGAATCGTGACTGTCAGTCAGGTGATATTTCTCGTGTTTTTTCCTTTAAATTTTTTGGACAAGGTGTTCTTCAGTTTTGAGTGTTGTTTTGTCTTTCACTCAATTAAGAAATCATTTAATATTTCATTTCCAGGGTTATTCATGGGAGGTCACAACTACTGAAGGTGGACAAGGCCTCAACGAGCTCTTAAGCTCCCGGAAGAGTGTATTGAATGGTACCAAAATTTGGGTTAACTTATTTTGTTTTTTTAACTACTTTATGAAAACAACCGAGATAGATTGTAACTTTGTAAAGAGTTAATTCAATCTGCTCTCTGGACATACAGGAATTGTAAATGGAATTGACATTAATGATTGGCACCCTGCTACGGACAAGCATCTTCCTTGTCATTATTCTGTTAATGACCTCTCTGGAAAGGTGTGCTGATAGTTCCCTATAGTATGTATAATGTATATATGCAATTGGATTAATATCTTCTACATTTTTTCTTTGCTTCCCATGATTTTCTCACTGACTTACCTTATGTGGCCTGGCATACTTTTTTAGGCCAAATGTAAAGCTGAATTGCAGAAGGAGCTGGGTTTACCTATAAGGCCTGATGTTCCTCTGGTTAGATACCAGTCCCTAAGAATTAAAGATTTTCTTTCTCTTAAAACTTTTATGGCCGATTGATTTATTATGATTCACAGATTGGCTTTATTGGAAGACTGGACTATCAGAAAGGTATTGATCTCATCAAACTCGCCATTCCAGATCTCATGCGGGAAAACATTCAATTTGTAAGTCCTAATTCTTTTTTGCAAGCCTAGAATGTGAATCAATAATATAGGTATATGGTTGTGCGGTACAGCACATATCGGGCTGAGTAGAATATTCTGGAATTGTTGCAAATATAAGATTCAGTTTGTTTGCATTCGGTGAGAATCTTAATGCTTTTCAGATAAATACATGTGCAAATTGTAAAATAAAGATGGCAGCAGTAAATATGACTAGTGGTTTGGCATCAAATAGGTATCTGTATCCAGTTTAAGATTGAGACCCGCAAAATAGTAATTAAATTATTTGATGAAAATTTTCATTTCTAAACATTGACTTTCCACCCTTTGGGTAACCACTCCCAATATATCAGTTAGGACATGATAAATGTTCTTCCAAATTTCATAATCATTTGGAACATTGTTTTGAGACAAACAAAAAAGAGAAGGTTTGGGACATATGATAGTTTGGCTCCATTTGTCTTGTTTGTATATCCAACATATGGCCATATTTGTCCCCACAAATTTGCCAGTGTGCATGTCCTAATAATAATATATCCTATATCCATGATGTCTTTGGAAATTTTTGGAACTTCCTTAATGGCCTAGTTGGAATGGGAGCAGATGCTCTTAAGGGCGGAAATTGCTTTCCCCATTTCTAGCCCCTCTTTTTGATGAGGTTCTTTTCTTTCTTTCTTTTTGAAGAAAGATTCTTCATTTCTTAACCACTATTGGTTGATGTAGTAGTGACTGTATTTTAGCTGGAGACTGGAGTACCTGCTTGGCCAGCCAATGTGCCAGTTCCATTCTCTATACGATCTGACATCCTGAACATCTTCTTGCAGACACGAATGCACACAGAAACACACGAGCAATGGGCTTTAACATGAGTCAAGCCGATCAATGATACCTTTTTAACATTTGCTTGTTATAGGTCATGCTTGGATCCGGGGAGCCAGGTTTTGAGGGTTGGATGAAATCCACAGAGTCCAACTACAGGGATAAATTCCGTGGATGGGTTGGATTTAGTGTTCCAGTTTCCCACCGAATAACTGCAGGGTATGCAAACAACGGATTGCTAAGAACTCATTTCTCAGCTTGTAGATACATTATATTTTTAAGATTTTGATATCTCTTTTTTTGTACAGGTGCGATATATTGTTAATGCCATCCAGATTCGAACCTTGTGGTCTCAATCAGCTATATGCTATGCAATATGGTACAGTTCCTGTTGTTCATGGAACTGGGGGCCTTAGAGTAAGACAATTATCCTCAAAAGGCTACTTATGTTGGCACCAAGGCAAAATGTCTTCTCATTTATTTTGTGTATTCAACAGGATACAGTGGAGACCTTTAACCCTTTTGGTGATAAAGGAGAACAGGGTACAGGGTAAGTACTGCTCTAATTTAGCTTACTTTCAGTGTGTGTGTGTGTGTGTGTGTGTGTTTTGCTATAATCAATTTAATGCTCACATTTTTTTTTCTGTATATTGCTTCATACATCACTGAACTCCTGATCAAAGTGTTACTTCTTCTACATCTTGCAGGTGGGCATTCTCACCACTAACAGTGGAAAAAATGCTATGGGTAAGTTTCCGTTAAACTCTTCTGACTTCAGGATCTTGGCCGTAGTATATCCTGGTACCTTAATGGCCCTTGTATGTATGGAATATTGACAGTCATAGTTTCTGTTAAACATTGTTCTTGCCGCTAACAATGGGAAAAATTGGTTAGATTGTGTGATTTTCCTACTGATAATCGTGCAATGGTTTGATTCCCTACTGGGAGCTAGAAATGCCATTGTGGTCTATGATTTGTGTAACCAGCCAGTTTTGGGTTCATTTATGCAGAAAGCATAATGTTTTGGAAGTGTTGGTAGTGCTACCTCCTTATCTATTAGTTCTGTGGCTTGCTTAGCAATTTTCTACTCTATTTCTCGAACTCTCTATTGGTAAGCTGGTAACCCCAGCCTTCTCCCAACTCTGTTGCATGAGCTTTGTTAATATATCTGAAGGAAAATCTTTCATCTAATAAGGGAACACCAAAAATTTAACAAAATGCAATCAAATAAAGTAAACATCCGGTCTCTTGGTGGGGCATGGGAAATTCCAACCGGTGGGGAATAAAACCCTGAAGCATATAGTTCCTGCATTATATACTAGGAAGAATGCACCTGCCACCCTTTCCCTTGGTGCTAGACTGCCAACTTGTTTTGAGTCCATGCATGAATTACATTGCTTGGTACATACTTCGTATGTGGAATTAAAGCTCTGTTCTCGTTTTCTTTTTGTTCAATACTTCAATCTAGACCTCAACCAAAGAATTTACACAAATATGCTTTTGTGCGCTTACGGTTCTATGATCTGTCACTTTACTGTTTTACCAGAAGTTCATATCCTGGTTTGGTGAAAAATTCAACTGGATAATTTTTTGTATCCACCGATCAGCCGTGAAAAATTCAACTCAATAATTTTTTGGATCCACCAATCAAGCAAAACCATATAGAAGATGGTATTGTGGGACGTAAGCACTCTGCATTTACGGTTTTGACCTTTCGATGCCATCGTCTTTTGCAGGCGTTGCGAACCGCAATTTCAACATTCGGAGAACACAAGTCCTCTTGGGAGGGGCTAATGAAGCGAGGTATGTCGAAAGACTTCACATGGGACCATGCTGCCTCACAGTACGAACAGATCTTCCAGTGGGCGTTCATGGATCAACCTTATGTCATGTAAATGGACTCGAAGCTGCTCTCTCTGAACTCTGAAGGCCTTCTGTTCCTCGTCCTTCCACGAGCAGAGGGATGATACCTTGTACATTACATGGAAGGTGGACCGGCTATACAAAGTTACAAAGCATCGTTCAGGTTAGTCTTATAAGCCCGCTGCTTGGCCTGTTTGGCATAAGGGACTGTTATGCAGTGAGAAGTTGGGATGAATGACGCTCCTGTAAAAATAAGAGGATGCTAGGAGCGGTTGTTTGGGCTCACATGGTTAATACCACTCAGGCAACCTCTCGATGTTATAAATCACATCAGAAATCAACAGGGCTTAGTTTCAGATACATAGTCTAAACTTTGCTGCCTACATATGCCGTCCTTATGGGCTGATAGATTTTGATTCATTGGAGAACTGTCTTGATTGCACTGGTGATGGTGAGTACTGAATACTGATGGTCTCGGTAAAAAGAAAAAAGAAAAAAATTGCGTTTGGAAGGCTTTAGCTACGATAACATCAAGAATCTTGTGAAGCTGGAGGCCAGGAAAGAGATCCAATACAGTCCTAATGGGATTGTAACTTAAACAGTTGTACGTAGATCATTGGATTAAAAAGCGACGGTTCAGATCTATTAGGAATATTGTTTTAAAATAATGTGAGATTTTTTTTACTGCAGCAAACACAATAGAAAACAATGTGTTATTTTTACTGCAGTCACTACTATAGAGAAAGCTATTACAGGTAGTTCGAAAATATCATCACAGATGATTTTCTTAACCGTGTGTAAGCATGTGTCAATAATAATACAGCATATATCATAGACGGTTTTTGAATTGACTGTGAAAACACATATCAAAGACGGTTTTTAACTAGAACTGTCTGTGATATGTTTTTCCTCTAACTCTCTTGGCAGAATTTCTATGATTAGTATCTGTTGTTCGAAATTTTATCTCTCTTAGATATTTCTACAATGATATTTACAAGGTACATCCAGTTATAGATTTTGCAATTGAATATCAAAACATTCTAGATGTATGGAGGCAATAATTTGTTTGATGAAGATAGTTTTAAAATATGAACATTTATAGTACTTTTATCCCCTTTCTTATTCTAATGTTAATGGATTTCAAGGCAAAATCCAATTCCATCCACAATTCATCCTGAAAGTTATCATGTTCTGGTTTATCTTTCACTTCATCATCTCCAAATGAGAATACCATAGACAGTCTATTTTCACTTTGGTCTTGTGCAAGAACAGGATCAGAGCGATCCTATTTCTATACAAACCAGAGCGCAAATAGATTACATATGATATTCTCATTTGGTAATGTGGATGAAGTGGATGATAAATCTGAGCATAATAACTTTCAGAACGAACTATAGATGAAATTAGATTTTACCTTAAAATCCATCAATATTAGAGTAAAAAATGTGATGAAAATGCTACAAATGTTCATATTTTAAAACCATTCTCATAGGACAAACTGTTGCCTCAATGCATCTAGAATATTTTGATATTCAATTGCAAAATCTATAACTAGTTGTGTCTTGTAAATGTCATTGTAAAAATATCTAAAGATAAGAAAATTTTGAACAACAAATACTAATTATGAAAGTTCTGCCAAGAGAGGTAGGGAAAATAAAATTATTTCATAGTTCAACATAAGAAAACCTTACCACAAATATGATAATGAAATATTTCATAGTTCAGATAATAATAAATTAACAAAATATGATACCACAAATATCAACAAACATATATTGAGAAATCACATTATTTCATAGTTTAAGACAAGAAGACTTTAGGGTTTTTTTTATATCTACTATCATATGTGTCATAGTTTTTGCAACAGAGGCTTTTCGGTTCTCTTTAAAGTTTCACAACTCCAATACAGTGCCGATTTGTTTGACACCAATAACCGATTGATCTTTAATCATATTTCTTAATTCTTACAAAAGCGATTATGTTGTTGTGAAAATGGTGTCTTGGCATATTATTAGTAACCATGTCAAATTGAATATTAGAAACCTTTATATTATCTCTATAAGCTCAGTTTTAGCTTTTTCCAGCTCTGTGTTAGTCATACGGTCCTTAATGATGAGTGACATGTTAAGAGATTTAATATCTTAGAATTTGTCATCTATGTCTTTTAGTTTTTGTTTCATTTCATAAATCTTTTCAGTTAATTTAGATTTATCCTTCAGTTGTTTGATTCTCCGCCTCAAATTTTTGTTTAGCTTTTAACAACTTTTCCATATCGTCAATTTTACCAAAATCAGATTTCAATCTTGTCAATTAATTTAGATCAAAAATAAAATAATGTTCTCATATATCAAAAAAATGGACTGACAAAAGTAGTGTCAATGAGAATAATCAGTTAATCATATAGATAATGAATAATTAAACCTGATAATCATATTATGCATAAGTAACTAATCAAGTAAGGTAATGAATAACCAAGCCGAATAATCATTTCATTAAAACCGAGAGAGCACAACAAGCCAGTAGAGCATCCATTCCCCCTTTCTCATTTTCCAGACGAAGCAAAGCAAAAGCAGCAGCAGCCAGCAGAGGATTCACTCCCCATCGCCACATTTCCAACAGAGCACAGCAAGCACCAGCATTAAGTTCATCTCCCCATTTCTATAGCCAACCGAGAGAGAGCAAACACAGCCAGCACAGCCAAGCAACCAGCATTCCCCTCTTGCCATTTCCCACCTTCAAACTGAAGGACAAGAAGAGGACCAGCCAGGAGATCAGCTACTCCACCGGTACCTCCACCCCAACACCAACACCATCAACCTCACATAACCGCGCTCATCCATCAGGTGCACACACAAAAAAAAAAAGCTAGCAAAGGTATTATGCAAAATGTATATCACACAAATCACACAACAATGTATATGATGTATATCACATCCTTGTCATTACCAAAATATAAGAGTAAGAAGGTAGCCATAATCATTTCGAAATGTAACAGCAGCAACACATGTAGCAAATCATATATCGGAAATATAGCCAGATCAATATGAATTCGTTGCAAGTTTTGTCGTTCCAAAATGCCTAAGTCGATATGGAAAAATGTCGGAAATACACGACAATAGCACCATTACTTAATCTTTCCACCAACCAACCATGCAAAAACATATATAGATCGACGGATCACCATATAAGACGAGCATATAAGTTTACAAACTTATCAGAGATAGTGCAGCATTTACCCTAGGAGTAGAAGACCTACCGGCGTGGGGGAGGAGGTCACTGCAGGAGGAGGCCAGCGCGAGACGAGGCAGGCGTGGGAGGGGTTCGCTGCGGGAGGACGCCGGCTTGGGAGGAGGTTATCATGAGTTCGCTAGGGTTTGGGCCGGCTAATATGTAGGTTTGGGGCCGAAGTGCGCCCTGGTGTCCTTTTATAACGAGGTTATCAGAGACAGTTTTGTAATAGAATAGTCTGTGATAGCTACAGGAGTCATCACTGATGGTTTTATACTAAAACCGTCTGTGATATTGCTATATATCACTAACGGTTTATGAAGAGTGCCATCTGTGATGATGTCACTGATGATTTTATTATAGAACCGTCAGCGATGTTTCTTATCACAGTTTTCCAAACCTATTTGTAATGAGACGTCTAATATAAATCTTTCTGTAACAGTGAGCAACACTGTAGCAAGGAGCTGAAGCTACGCACTGTTGAACGATCCGAACCTTTCATTCGCTCGATGAGATGGTGCTAAGAACCGAGGACTACTTAAAAGAGACTGCACGGGAACCTTCCCTGGAGGCCATGCGTCAGGTCAGATGTGCCTTGTGCTGACAGGCACGGGCTTGCATGCGTGGCATATTTCCCCCCCTGTAATCAAGCTGCTTTATCCTTGGCGTGACCACCTGCCGTTCGTTGAGTAAGGGCAATGCCCTAATGACCTAAGAGCCTTGTGCAGAACTTCCTAGAGGCCTAATCTAACATGAAAACGTGTGGCCTCTCCATTCTGGACGGGCATCTCAACTAGGGATCGATGCTTAATCCTCGCATGCCGACCAACCTGGATTTCCTTAGCCCGACATTACATGAATACATGACAAAACTATATGTGCGCCGATAAAAAGATGGAGCCTACTTTGTTTTGAGAATGACTTGTCTCCGAAATTTCGAACGCACTGTAACATTTTTTTCGTCACCGGTAACATTTTGTTATAACGCGTGCAACATTTTCCTTCGATAAACAGTAAAATTCGCTACAACAAACAGATGTTGCAAGCGTTCAAAAAAAAATGTTTCACGCGTAAATGTTGCAAACGTAGAAAAAAATGTTGCAAGAGGCATCCGATGAAATGAACAGAAATCGGATGTCCGAACGCTAGTTTCTCCCTTTTTTTTTCAAATTCCAGCTCACTTTCTCTTGTAGTCTTTCTTGACTACTTATTGCTCATCTTTTAAATCTTAAAAAGGGAGGAATTTTACAATGCATTATACATACCGGTAGTATATATAGTGGGTAGTAAAAATCGGATCTAACTATTGATTTGTTAAGAATATTTTTACTACTCTAATACCAGAGAAAATATAATTAAATTCGAGCTAATCTGATCCATTCGATCGAAAAGCACAAATAATTTATATTGTATTTAGTATACCGTAAAAGCGCAAAAAAGAGCTATCTGGCCACTGTACTCCGTTACATTCTTATTCTCCCTTACCGTCACGTAAGCTGCCTCTAACCACGTCAAGAAACGAATTACGAGAGAGCCTTGCTCCGGCGAGGCTTATAAATACCTCAGCCGCGCCAGGGTCTCCGGTCATCAGCTAACCGACAACCAAGCAGAACGCACCACGCGCCAACGCAGCGGCGGCAGGACAAGAGGGCCGCGTACGTGCGAGCAGTGCCCATGGCGGCGCCGTTGCCGACGATGCTGAACTCCGCGGCGTACTGCCGGATGCGCTCGGAGAACCCGGAGGAGTTCGTGCCGAAGAGCGTCTTCTTCACGTGCGCCTGGGGCAGCGAGAGCGACCGCGCCAACAGCTTCTGGGTGAAGGCCGCGCTCGTCTACGAGTCCATCACCGGCCAGCACGTCAACGACGAGACCAAGCCGGTCGCCAACAAGCTGCTCCTGAGCCTGGCCAAGAGGTGCTCGCAAAGAAAGTCGGATGCTACAGCTTTGGCCAAAGGTCGTACCTATATTAATCCTTGCTAAGATGCAATATATGAATGTTCTATTGCAGCAGCATTTTCGAATAATACAGTGATATTTCTGTCGAATTGTCGCAACATTTAAACTAAACTTGTATATTGCAACAAGCGTGTGTTGTTTTGAAGAGGAAATCAAACGTCTGATTTTAGCATTAACTTCCCTTCTTTTGGTCATTTCTGGAAATTGCAGAAACCGAAGCAAGTTCAGGTGATCATGCGGATGAAAAGAATGAGCAGAGCACCCAAGGGGGGAAGACAACGCAGCACTCCGACGAAGGAGGTTCAGGTGATCATGTGGATGAAAAGACTGAGCAGAGCACCCAAGGGGGGAAGACAACGCAGCACCCCGACGAAGGCTCGGACGAGAACAAGAAATTTATCGACGGCATCTTCCTCGTCGTCGGCTTCCTCTCGAGGATCAAGAAGGTGATGGGCAAGAGCAACAGCCGCGACGCCGTCGACGAGAGCTTCAAGTCGACGCACATGCAGGACATCGTCACGGACGTGATCAAGTTGGAGAACCAGCTCCCCTTGGAGGACCTGCTCGACGTGGTCGACCATGTCGAGGAATCCTTCAAAGAAACCCTCAAGACCGACGAGAACCTCAAGAAGCATCTCAAGAAGGAGAAGTACGAGCTAGGATTCAATCGTGACAACTTCCATGAGGTGATCGACTGTTTCTGCTGGTACTACTCGCCGTTCTTCAAGAAGAAGCCCTCGGCGCAGCAGGACAGCCAGTTCAAGAAAGTCGCCGACAAAGACTCCAAGATGCAGGAGCGCACGCTCCTGGACTTCCTGCACGACAGCCTGGTGCTGCCCAAGTCCGTGAGAACGGGGGCCGGCGGCGACACCGCCGGCAAGACGTTCAGCATGCCGACGGCGAGGGAGCTCAGGCGGTCTGGCGTGCGGTTTGTTGCAGATGAGGACGGTCGAGCCGTGATCGTTTTCAAGGAGCATCTGTCGAGTCTGAGTCTGCCGGCGCTGGTGTACGACTTCAAGCTGGCCACGGTGGCCAGGAACCTCCTGGCTTGGGAGTACGAGGAGCAGAGCAAGCCAGTGACGCGCTACTTCCAGATGATGAACGAGCTCGTGGAGGAGGTGGCCGACGTCAGGATCCTCCGGCGCGCCGGCGTCGTGCGCGGCGGGTCCAAGGGCGCGAAAGAGGTGCACGAGCTGATCAAGAAGATCGACGGGCACGCGACCTACCCGTCGGTGTTCGTGGCCATGGACCTGCAGATCGGGCAGGTGAAGCAGTTCCACGACAAGAGGATGAAGAATTTCCTCGTCCGCTACCGCCCCGGCGTGATCTGGGCGACGTCCTTGGCGGCCGTGTCTGTGGTTGCCGTAATCGCCGCGAGGAAGAAGCGGGCGTGAATCAAACAACAAACCAGTCATCCAAAATTGCACGTGTGCATGCGAGCTAGTGTTCACTAATCACTCGTGTACATACTATTCGAACTTGATGTATAAGGTCTAAGGTGTATTATGACGTACAATACGAGTATACATATCGTACGACGACGGGTTAGTACAGTTCATGTTCCAGTTGGAAAAACGGGACCATGCAATAAAGTCGAGAATTGCTATACATTGTTCACATGATTTTTTTGTGCGTATCGTTCTGTTTTCTCATACCGTGGGTTTGCTTGAAGATTCGTGCAACTGGATAGGCACCGTCGTTGGACGCCCCTACGACGAGTGGACACTCCGACGAATGCCCCACTTCTTTCCTTTATATTAAGGAGATGCGCCGAACGCACTGCCACCTGTCGCCTGAGACGGCTCTGTTGCCGGAGGTCAGGGCGGATCCAAAAAATTAGTTACCGGGGTTGTCGTCGACATGCAGCTTGCTTTCGGATGACTGGTCAGACTGGATTAGCACTAGAGTTAGGGTTCAGACTAATCTGCCATCGGGGTCATCAACTGTATTTAGCAGGGGATATAAAAGACTAACACGGAGATGCCGGGGTCACCGGACCCCGGCCTGTCAACGTCAGGTCCGCCCCTGCCAGAGGTGGAGCTGCCAGAGACGGGAAAGAAGGCCGGGTGGGGGAAAAAGAGCAAGGTGGAAGAAGGCAAAATTCGGATGAACGACAGATAGAGACATTTCGGAATATATGACCCATGCTCCTGTAGCCTCTTCAAATTCCATGGGTGATGTGGCTACCGAGGATGATCTGGCAAATAACCTCTGCATCCCCTATCCACGTAGACCGCATGCCCTGTGTTGATTCTACCAGAGTAAAATGCACGCACTTAAAGCCAACTAGGCTTGTGCCCAACCAGGCTAGGCCAGGTCAGGCCTGACCGGGTCACCAGTTGGGCCAAATCGATCGGAAGAGCCGGAAACCGTGCCCAGGCCTGTTTGAACGACGATCTGGAACCACGCACGACACGAACACGAGCAGTGCAACACGTGCCGAGTGACGAAACATCGATGAGCAAGCATTTCAACACGTAACGAGCCGGGAGAGCGCTCAGAACCTACATAGTTACTAGTCGTCGGAGTAAAACAAAAAAAAAATTGCCTTAAATCAGCCGAATAATTTTTTTAATTTTATATCAGTCAAGCGATTTGCATCATGAATCGTGTGCCTAGACCTGGGCACATGGGCCGTGCCTTGGTGGACCGGCCCGAAGCACGGCGAACGCAGACGGCCCAAGCCCGCCCGCGCGTTAGAGGCCGCGTGCCGCCGGGGCGTCCGGGCGTGCGGGCCAAAAAGCGTGCACGACGGGCGGCACGGCCCGCCCGACCGTTTGGGCGTGCGGTCCGGCCGCAAGACGGCGACGGCATGGTGACCCGCGACACAGCCCGCTGGCTCTTCTCCTCTGCCGCTGCCGCGCCAACGTCGTGCCCCACCCGCGCCCGGAGAGCAGAGAGCCACGGCGTCCAGCTCGTCGTCGGAGGGCTCCCCGTGGCCGAGCCGCCGGAGCACGGCCTCCAGCTCCTGCCGCGAGATCTCCGCGGGGAGCACAGACCTCGGGGTCGACCTGGCCAGCGTGTCGTCCGACGAGGACGATGCTGATGCGAACGACGGTACCTCGCTAGTTCGATTCAGATCCCTCAGCGTGATAATAATAGAACTCATCAACGGTATGAATCAGGCCACTACTTTAACATCACAAGTCTTTACAGGGATCCAAGAACACAAACTTCCGATCCTTGAACAAGCTCCAACGAAAAAAAAACGAACAAGAAAAACAGAAAATCAGAAGGCAAGATTAACAACCGATAAAGGTCTCCTCAGTTTAGGTCTCCAAATTGTTCTTCCACATTGCAAATTTCAGAAGAACGAAAGTATAGGAGCATCGGTTTTTGTGTATGTGCATGGATACATATTACTAGTCGTTCCGACAATACTACTAATAACATTTTTCTATTTTGCGACAATACTACTAGTAGTTTATAAGGCGTATTTTTTTACAATCAACTACGTACGTTTCCGGGTTTTTTCCTCTCGTCGCAATAGTATAAATGGGCCGGGCTTGGTAAACGACGCACGACGTAAAGGCACGAACGCAAATGGGCCATGCCTGGCTCGCTGGCGAAGCCGGCCAGCCCGGCACGGCACGGTGGGCACGACGGGCCATTCCGGCCCGGCACGGTTCCGGCCCGAAGCACGATGGGCCCGTGCCGGGCCAGCCCGGCCCCCGGCCCGACGCCCACCTCTACGTGTGCCTGTGCACCTCTGCCTCTGATGAGGCTCTTGAGAGTTGAGGTTCACCCACATTGCCTCCTCGATGTCCCTTTGACGTCAATGAGGCAGCTAGACTAGGGTTTGGGAGGCAAGAGGAGCCGAGGAGGTGCCACTGCGAGGGGATTGATTGGGATTTGATACAATAGTCCAAAAATAACTGATTTTATGGAATAAATCCGGTCAATTTTTTTTAATGATGCATAGATAGACAGAAAAAAAAAACATTCCATGAGATTGATCGCCTATCTGCTACTATCAGTTGATGGATTATTCATTGGACTTGACCAAATTCGTCCTGCCAATCTCATGCAAATGCAACACGCATAATATGTACGGAACCGCAAGCTAAGATCACAGCGCTCACTCGGCTCGAAGATAAGTCATGATCCAGAGGGCTTTATGCTCTACAAACCCTAAAAAAACCTCATTCAGCATGACTTCGTGGGACGACTCGACACGAAGAAATATTTAGGACTCACGAAGAAGAATATATAGGCACTTGGCCCCGTACATGCTTTCCCAATCAGAAGGCGGGTAGCGGCTACGCGGCGAAGAGGTCGTCGCCGATGTTGTCGCTGAAGAAGCCGTCCACCTCCGGCCACAATGGCAGTTCGCCGAGGTCGTCGAGCAAGGACGAGTTCACCGGGTCGTTCGCGGCATAGCCGAGGCGCGCCATGCAGTCGTCGTCGAACAGAATCCCCGGTGCTGGCTCGCCGAAAGAGACGCCGGCGAACATGTCCTCGTCGGGCGGTAAGACCGCGTCGGCGGAGAACGGAGAGAAGCTGACGCACGAGTCCTCCCGGAGGAGGCTGTCCGACGAGGGCTTATGACTTGAGGCATCGTCAGCGGCCTCCTCCTTTGGCTTGGCTGGGAGAGGGGTGGTTGCCGCATCTAGCGGCATTGTTGTGTGGAGGACGGATACCGGCGAGCTGACGAGCTGCGACTCGTCGCTCGACTCCTCGTACGCGGAACCGAGGAGGTAGGCTTCGGCGCCTTCGGCCAAGGCAGGAGTAGGACCGGCACTAGGCGACGGTGGCGCGGGGAAGTTGGTCGTCGCGGACGGCCCGCGTAGCCGGAGCGCGGCGCAGTCGTACATCGTCGCCGCCTCCTCGGCGGTGTCGAACGTGCCGAGCCACAACCGCACGCCCTGCTTCGGGTCGCGGATCTCCGCCGCGTACTTCCCCCACGGCCTTCTCCGCACGCCCCGGAACCTCCGCTCCGTGGCGCCCGCCACAACCACCCCCGCAGCTGCCGCTTCCCCGGCGCCTTTCCTCTTCACCCCGGCAGCAACATTCCGGCCTGAAGCCGCTGGCGCCACGAGCACGGCCGGCTGCTCGATGCGGACCTCCTGCAAGTACCGGCGGACATGCCGCGGTGCCTCGTCGCCGGAGGAGTCCGTGGCGTCGCGGTCGTCGCAGAAGATCCGAACGACTCGGCGCGCGACGGCCGCTACGGCTTCTTTCCTTACCTTCGGCTGCCTCGCCGCCGACTTCGCCACTGTGGTGTACATATCTTCTTGCTTCTTCGATCAAATAACGGTTTTGGTTACAAAGAGAGGAGAGATAGGAGGAGACGGGATATAGAGCGAGAGGAGAGAGAAGGCGGAGAGAGATTATGTATACATCTTTATAGGATCTCCAGCCTAATTTGGCAACTTTTTAACCTCCTCGTCGTACGTCCAAGATATATTTGCATACAACTATACAAACATATAGCCGTCTATCTATATATGTGTGTGCTAGCTAACGTGATTTGATTGCCTTTAAAATCTGCCTTTCTCACGGTCGTTCTGATTTCATTGTGTTTTAATTTATAAAGTTTTTCGCTTCCTTTTTTAAGGAGTTTTTTTAATGATGCAAGTATAAATTTGGTAGTTCACTATTTATCGAATACGAATATGGATTCGAATTGGGGCCAGACTATCTGGTTATTCAGAAGTGCATGCTTGCTGAACCAAGACTACTGTTTTGGCCTAAAAAAGGATTCAGAATTTTTAAATCGTTTTTTAATTTAAGTAATGCCGAAAAAAATTATTTCTTAAAATTGGAAAACTAGGTCCACAAATTATGAAATTTTTTAAGACGTTCCTGACATAATCTAGCATTTAAAAAACTTATTTTCAAGATTTTTACAGCTTTTAAATTTTCTTGACAATTCAAATATTGTTGTCTTTTGTAGGAAAATATTTTAAATGAGTAGCAAAAAAACTCATAAATGTATAATTTATTATTTTAAACATAATTCAATAGAGAATAGAAATCTTGGGCCATTACATGTTCTTCATGAATGTTTGAATCAAATAAACTAGTTATGTTTTTTTTCATTTTGCTCATACAATTTAACGGGTTTTCATGTTTCAAGAAATATTCACAGCAGTATTTGATTCAATTAGTATACGCTCTATATTTGTATTCGATATTATTCGTATTTATATCTAGATTATCCATATTCGTATCAGCATCTAAAAAAATATGAAAACAAATTTAATAAAACTATTATCCAGCCGTATTTAATCTGTTTTAACCCTACTGCTAACTAAAAGGTTCGAAGCTTTTCTCATCTTTAAATTGGCACTGGGCGGGCCCACCTGTAAGCGACTGATGAGGCACTGCCAATCCGCTGTCCTCCGTGCGCGTTGCATTTAAACAATCGGGAACAGACTCGCGGCATGGGACGCCACGACGACTGCTAGTGTCAGTGACATGTGGGCCCGCGCGGATGCCACGTGTGCTCGACCTTGCGCCGCTTCGCCTCTGCAAGACGCCAGCCAGTTAGTTAGGGGCGTTGGTTCGCTAAACCAAAAATCGGTTTCGGTTTTCGGTTTTTTAGACAATTCGGTTAGTTAAAAAACAAAACCGAAATATGTTTGCAAATTTAGGAAACCGGAATTTCGGTTAACCGATAATTCGGTTTCGGTTTCGGTTAAAACCGACATAACCAAAGTTTGACAGATTTGCAACTGAAACACATACTGCTTTGAACAAACACATCATACCAAATATTTCAGTACACATGCAACTGATCACACGGGCAATAAACTCACGAAACTGATCAGACCTGAAACTGTAATATATAACATGGATATTAGAGCAGACCATGCCAGCATTTCAGTAGCCACGGAGGATGATATGCAAAGTATAACATGATCTATTAGAGTTTGCGCATGTACAGGTAGTGTCTGCAAACAGACTTAAGGATAAGCAATAAATCAACAAAATGCGCCTAAGTAGCTTGGATTTTCCTTGTCCAGAACAGCTTCTAGCATTATGGCGTCAGTATTACATTCCAAAATGTACCAGAACCTTATCAAGCCTGGAGTGGGGAAGCCGGGAAGGGAGGGGAGGTCGGGAGCCGGGAGGAGCGCCGCCGCCTGGAGTGGGGAAGGGAGGCCAGAGGGGAGGGGCGTCAAGGGACGGAGAGCACTGGGCCGGAGCCGGACACCTAAGTGCTTAGAAGGGAGGCGGCCTTGCACGCACTGGCGCCTGGAGGCTGAGCGCCTGAGCCAAGGGACGGGAGGGGGCCGCGCCGGCACTTGGAGTTGGAGACGCTGAGGAGTGAGGCCTGAGGAAGCCGGGATTCGGGAGCCGGAGCCCTAGGGTGTGAGGGAGGGAGTGAGGCGCCGCCTGGACTGGAGCCCTAGGGTTTGAGACTTTGAGGGAGGGAGTGAGGGGAAATGGGGATACCAGGCACCAGCCCGAGACTCGATTACTACTGAGGAATGACCGAATGAGGATACAGTCATTGAGTCATACTCATACTGCTAGACCGGTTAGTTCGGTTAACCGATGCTCAAAACCGAAAAACCGAAAAAATTCGGTTATTTCAAACAGATAACCGAATCAACAACCGAATAATTCGGTTTCGGTTTATTCGGTTTCGGTTCCGATTTATTCGGCTTCGGTTTTCGGTTTTCGGTTTATTTGCCCAGCCCTAGCCCAGGTGACCCGGTAACAACCAATTAACAGATTGCTGTTGTTAGCGGTCAAATCCTAGGGATAACCGGATAAGCAGATTAATTAACACCTAAGCATTCCTATTTTTTAATTGTTAGTTGTATTTTAATCTCCTTTTTCGAGCTGTCATATTTTGAGCTGGGTTTGAATTTTAAAAGGAAGTAAATATTACAACTTCGATTCAAAAGGAAGGCAAGGAGCTGTTCGGATTGCTTGGGTTTACGTGTGAATCGAATGCCCCCGTTTGGAATGCAAGATTTTTTCCTAATTACTGTGTGAATAGAACTTTTTCCCTGAAGTTCCTGCAAAATTCATGTGGAATTTCTGCATTCCAAAAAACTCTGTATTGTTTCGATCATGTGAAAATCCTTCAAAATCCTCGCGCTCCAAATAGGCTACAAATGATTTGAGAAGACATGTACCAGTGAACAATGCCAAAAATCTGATTCCCTGAAGGACTAGAGAGATCAGCACAGACCAAAGACGTACAAACCAATCACAGCCTGTGTATGTTTATCATCAGATGATCGCAAAACAGCACAATGATTATCCGCCTAATTAAGCGCACTTTCTTTTCTTTTCTTTTCTTTTTTTCTTTCCCTTTTTTTTCTGGGCTGAAACGCAACGTGCCGACGTACGGCGACATGTTTGCAGAAAAATACAGTACTCGTTTTCGTCTGCACGTATACGCGTCATATTCAGACTTTGTATCTGTTTGGAAAGCAAAGAGCATCATCTTCAGACTTGAGCGCGCAAGGTAGACGCCAAATGTTTGCTTTTTGACATCTCTATTTAAAAAAAGGAGGGAATTTCTTAGCATTTTGCTCTCATACTTGCTAGAAATATGCTTTAGAATACATCGACATGGGCCAGCCGCCGTTGGATTGTTCTGGCAATTGTTTACGTTCGTGGATCCGGATGCGTTACGTTAACGTGCGAACTCCCTATGGAAAGAAATTTGAGCGATTTCGGTGTAGAGCTTACAAACTGTTGCAAATTTAACGGAATGCGCCAATGATGGCAAATTCCTTTCCAATTTGACTTCCGGAAAAGGAGAACGAGTAGTATATGTGTTTTTAAAGAGAAGATTCGATTTGTGTGCGTTGATTGGATTGTGCAACAGAGTCCAACGTAAAATCAGTTATGTATCATTAAGGCCTACTTAGGTCCTGTTTGGGAGAGTTTCAGATCCCGGCTCCAGCTCAGATCTGAAACTTATAGATTAAAATAAAGTGAATTAAGGTCCCGTTTGGTACGGTTCTAGATTCTAGTAGAAACAGAAACGGTTCCGGATTCTTGTTAGAAACGTTTCAGGTAGAATCAGAATCCGGAGGAACGGGTTGCTAGCCGATTCGACCACGGCGTGTAAAAATAAAAAACGATTCGCTTTGAAACGTTCCGAGTCCTATTCCGTTTGGTTGGATTTATTTCAGATTCTAGGAGAAACAGTCCGGTTCCAAGTTGCCAAACGGGGCCTAAATTTATATTTTTAGTCTAAAATGTAAACAAGATGATCTACCTAAACATTCTTAATGTACCCACAGCTCCAGCTCCACAAATTTCTGGAGTTAGAAATACCCTGCTCTACCAACTCCACAGATTTTAGTGGAGCTGGAGCTGTCCCAAACACCCCCTTATTTGAACACACGATCCTCCTGGAGATTTCATTAGGAGACCTCACATCCTGTGAGACAGTGAGAGTGCATGTTTTTAATCTCCTTCCAAAATTTCTACGGAATTCCGTCTGCTTGCACAGAAACTTTTTTATCTCTTATATTTGGTTGCTTGTACCAAGTAGTACATGTATAAGATGGTTTAAGAAAAAATAATCTATGTGTTTAGGGCTTGTTTGTTTTTGCATTTGATTATGGATTCTGACCTCAAAAGCAGAATAAAAAATAAACAGCTTGATTCTAGGATTTAATTCTCACAATCCAGCCTACCCATATACATTTCATATGTGCTTTTGGATTCCAGTTTTTGAAAAATCAGCTTCTCTACAACCACAATCCAGAATCAGCTTTTAGATAATCGAAAGCCAAAACAAACAATCCCTTAGTTGCTTGAATAGAATCATCACATTCTGAATAGTGGGATACAAATTTAAGAAATATTCTTTATAGATGCTGAATCATTCCGTTCACCCAAAACGATAAAATCAAATGTAGAGACCAACCATCCTATTCAACCTCGTCCTATCAACCAAACACACCCTTAGTCGTATGAGTTGGAATGGGACTCTAATCAATAAAGAGGTCCTGAACTTCTAAAGTCCCTATCGCTCTCGTTTGTCCATACTGATTTATTTCTACTAATATAAATTTGTAGTTGGTGGCAGCGGTTCGTTCTTTCTAGCTCCCCCCTCCCCCGGCGGCCATATCTCCAATAATGGCCGGTCATTATAGCTAATTATTCTTTCCTGATTTACAGCCAGTCATATCTCTCTAAATATGGATGATTATTATAGCAAAATCTCTGATTATTACTGGTAATTAATAGCCGGCAAATCATTTCTTTTGTACTTTATATATGCTGTACAGTTTTCACAGAATCAATCAAGAGAATTCATTCAAGATCTCCCATGTTGTGCCGCTGCGGCGAATGAACTCAACAAACTGATCAATAAGTGACGGACCGACATACATGGCCGCGAGGCGCAGGAGGCCGAGCGCCGCGGTCAGTAGTAATTGCGGCTAGAAGGACAGCCAGAGCGCACGCCCACCGAGTGCCGTGACCCCAGCGCCGTCTAGTTGGACGTGAACAAAACATACGACGCTTCGACCCGGTTGCCCGGCGACATCGGTGGGATGCCGTCGGCGGTAAGAGAGTAATTGATATACCCCTTGGAGATAAACAGGTTGATCCAGCTGAACGTCGCGAGAGAGAGGAACGACACGGCAGCGCACGGCGTGGCAGGCGCCTCGACGTTGGTGTTTTCTGGTTCACCTTCATAGGCTCCGGCGTCATGACCGTTGAAGTCAGTGATGGCTAGGTACGCCAGAGGCATAGAGACGAGTAGGCCGGCAAAGGCGAGAGGGTCATCTGGGAAGAGCACGGCGCCGAGGGCGGTGGCGATCCAGAAGACATAGAGGTGCAAAGACTAGGTGGCGGCGGTGGCCCCTTTCTCTAAGGCGACTGACCACGCGGCCATGGCGTGCGCGACAAAGTGGGCGGCGAGGAAGGCGGACTTCACAGCGCGCCATGGCGTGCTCGGCAGGAGGATGAACGCGAGTCACGAGGAGGGCGGGGCGCCCGAGCGCGACAGCGTAGAGCGCGATGGTCCGGAATGGCGGTGACTTCAGCAGCAGCGCCTCATGCTCGGGGGAAATCCCCGTGTCGCCTCTGCGAAGGCGGTGGATGACGAGGACGAGCGAGACGACGAGGAAGACGAAGTCGACAGCGCCGAGGAGCGCACGCTGCGGGCATGACAAGAGAAAGAGGAACGCGAACTGGAAATATAAATTACAAAAAGAGATAAAAATGATTGATTGATTGATTTTTGAGATTGGTAGTATATATTGCTACGTATAATATATTTGGTTTTAATTTATACCGGAGAAGAAACCATAAAAACTTTTGTAATCGGGAGAAATAGATGTTTGATCTTGTAGCACAATTTTCTTTTATTGCTTAATCTTTATGTTTCGTTACCAATTTTATTTTTCATAGCAATGCACGAGCATTAATCTAGTCACAGATAATAAATAACACAAGTAACAGTCCATCCAAAAAAAAAAAACAAATAGAAGCTCGGGTTAAGTACGTGTAAACGTATATTCCGCACTTACAAATTTGTACGTCTCATTCGATAATCGATATCAATGGGTCAATCTCTAAACGACGCACAGGATCGAGATTAGCTGCACACAATAACTTATAGCCCCGCGATCTGACTGAGTAAAACTCAAGCCAATCTCCACTCTCCCTCCGGTATCCAGGAAAAACACTAGCGCACCGGACAACGCCAAAGACCAGAGCGAACCTTTTCCTTTTTTTTATTTGTTGCCCCTCGGCCTATTATTTTTTCCTACATTTGGATCCATTCGGATGAAATTGTAAATCTGATGTGCACCAATTGCGCCCTCTACCATAGCATATGGACCTACCATGATCCACACTTACATACGACTGACTGTAAGTGGACTTACCGTGATCTTATATCACGGCAAGTGACACATGTTGTCTCTTGATCTCTCTACGGTCGAGAAGAGGACTAGATTTACGATTTTGTTCAATGATACCGAACTTTAAAAGAAAATTAGGCCAAGAGAGAGAAAAAAAACACCAAAAACTCACGATCGGCGAGGACACCCTCCAGGATGATCCAAAGATGCTGAGCCGCGGGGCGGAGCGATACCGGACGAAACAGGCCGGCAAGTGCAACCAACGGAACGGACAAGGCATGGAAAAGGACGCTGCATTGCGGCTCAAGAGCTTCTGTCTATGGGTATTGTAATAAGTAGCAGTAGAGCGAGTGACGGCCAGCCCAGCGAAAAGAACAGAGCTGGACTGACCTGGCTCTCGTCCGGTTGCGCTAGTTTTAAAACGCCTGGGAATTTGACGAACGGTGTGTGGCTGCTTCTGGTCTTTGAGGTCTTAATGTAGAGCGATTTGAGAACTGGGATGTCATCTGGGGCACCTATACAAAATACCCCTTGGAATGCGAAGGACAGGCGTTTCTTTTGTTCCTGGGTTCCTATGGATCTGCGGCTAGCAAACTATGTACAGTCAGTTGCTATTAGGAAAAAATAATGATATAGACGGTAGCTGTCTATAATATATCTTTATATTATTTATAGATAATATTAAAAATAACTCATACAATAGATTGTTTGTATAATTGTCTGTAATAGTCTTTCATTCAATTAACAGACTATCTGTACAATGATACACAAAATGTAAATTTGTTTATAAGACCGTTTATTAAATAGTTGACAACAATTTTCTCTCTCATTCTTTTCTCTCCTCCACATCATCTAAAATCCTACGTGGTATAGCTTTACAGACAGCTGACGTATATCATTGTACGTACCCTCACAAACTCTCCGTGTTCCATCTTTTCTTAGTAGTATTTGTTTTTAACTTTTTCTCTGAATTGCGGTGACAGCAGACAAGCCGTCCTTCGGTGAACTCGATCGGTTATTCGTCCCTACGGCTGCACTAAGAGCATCTCCAACAGTTCCTAATATTTAGACTCCCAATATTCTTAGATTGGGACCTTCCTAAAAAATTTTGGGTCTACAAAATACCTTGTTCTCCAACAGTTCCTATATTTTCTCCCCAAAACACCTTTGAATTGGTCCGGTGGGCCATCCTGGGCGCGAAATAACGTTGATTGGGAGCGTGGACAGAGTGCACAAAAATGAGGAGTCGGGATGCTGTTTTTGGGTGTGCCAAAATTTAAGGAGCTAGAAAGAGGAACTGTTAGAGTACTTTTTTTTTGCAATCAAACCTAAAATCAGGTTTTGAAAATAGATTTTAGGCACTGTTGGAGATGCTCTAATCTGCCATCGCTCACGTACTGGCATACTACCATGCCAGTCTACCATTAAACAAGGGCGATCGTGGGAGCAAGTGTCAGGCGGCAATGGATGCGGTAATCCAGCGTTGGTTTGAAGAGCCGGCCGTCTGATCGGGGCCGCGGCGAACCGCCGTGAAATCACCCTCAAATCACGTCTTCCCTCTCGCGCTACCACTGCTGACGCCGGAAGCGGGCCGCCGTTAGTGGCCGCTCTCCAGGCGGCGAGAGGTCCGCGCCGACGCGGCCCGGCTTGCCCGTTGGTACAGACAGGCCGCACCGGCC
Source organism: Guadua angustifolia (assembly GCA_036346375.1). NCBI lineage: Eukaryota > Viridiplantae > Streptophyta > Magnoliopsida > Poales > Poaceae > Guadua > Guadua angustifolia. The sequence continues at coordinate 4,706,174 of CM070510.1, read as the reverse complement.
GAGGCCCACGCAGCTCACGACGTGGCGCCTCGCGCAAGCCGTGCCACGGCCAGAGAGTTGGCCTTTTTTTTTTTTTTTTGAACTTGGTCTAATTTTTCCTACAAGCTTAGTCATGTTCGAATGAATAAATCTAGGCTCTCTCCGACCGCAGTTACAACAGTACCTACCTATTATGCTCCCGTACAACGGTAAGTAAACGTTGTGGTTTCATACCATGACAAGTGATATGTATTGCTCCTAGGTCTATCGTGGTTGAGAAGGAGTCTATATTTGTAATTTCTTTTGGATTGTCGTAGTCTTGTACCGTGGCAGACGACACATGCCATCAATCAGATCTTTTTGTAGCTGAGAAAAAAGCTAGATTTACTATTTCATTAAGACGAAAAATAAATATGTAAGAAAGAAAGGGTATGACTGTTTTAAGATTAACCTCAAACTAACAAATTTAAAATCACCTCCTTAGGATACCATGTGTCATCTCCTCTATCCATCTCCCCCTTCTCTTTTCCCCACTGGCTTCCTCCACACCCTTCTTCCCTTAATAACACAAAAATTTAAAATTACAACATTTAAATTTTGAAATTTTTAAATAGAAAGTTTCAACTCGAAAAGATTCAACGGAAAAAATTTACACAAAAAAAAATCAAATTAGGAAGTTTCAATGAAAAAAATTAAATAATAAAATTTCAAATTAAGAAGTTTCAACTCAAAATGTTTCAAATTAGAAAGTTTCAACTAAAAAATTTTCAACACGAAAATTTTTAATAAAAAAATTTCAAATCAGAAAATTTCAACTCGGAAAGTTTCAAATAAAAAAGTTTCACTAAAAAAATATCAAATCAAAAAGTTTCAACTCATAAAACTTTCGATTCAAAAAATTTTGGTTCAAAAAGTTTTGATTAAAAAAATTTTTGTTCAAAAAGTTCCGATTTAAAATTAAAGTCGAAAAAATTTCAAGCAAAAAATTCAAATCGAAAAGTTTCACCAAAAAAATTAAATAAAAAAATAAATTAGAACCTAAAAAAAATTCAAATAAAAAAGTTTCAACTCTAGAAAAATTAAATTAAAAAACTTACAGATTTGATTCAAAAATAAGCAAAAAAACTTTCATATTTGACCCAAGTGACTCACGAAAAATGGACAAAAATTAGCTATCATCGCGGATTGAACACGCAACTAAGGAGCTGTTTGGGGGGCCGCGCTTCGGCTTCCAGTCGCAGCCCCCCAAACGATGCGGTTGTGGGGCAAAGCCACAGCCGAAGGGCCCCTTAAAACCGCAGCAAGCGAGGAGATGTTTTTGGCTGTGGCTTCACCTCCCCGATGTAAGGAATCGGATGCCCAAGAGGGGGTGAATTGGACTTCTTCAAATTTTAATCTTTAAACCAATTTTATACTTGTGTCCAAATCTTAATGAAATTAGGAAACTGAAAACTGATATTTGAACACAAGTTATTATTCTAGGTGATGGCAAACAAGATAAGCACCCTAGAAAAAGAATTAACTAACTCTTGGTATGAGGATGCTAGCAATTCAATTCTAGATATGAGGATGCTAGCAATAAAATTGCTCAAGATAAATTAGTTAGCACACACAAGTTAACACATGACAAGGGCATAACTAGTAAGGTGCTCAAATCATCACATAAGTCATAAGATACATAATGGATAAATACAAAGTAAAACAATTCATAAAAGAGACAAGAGATACCACAAGTGACACAAGTATTTTTATCTTGTGGTTCGGAGCCACACTCCTACTCCACGTTGAGGCAAACCATTGCTCCTCACAAGGACCGGCACCCGCTCGAGCCCACGCCTCATCTCCACTAGGGTGACTCTTCCACCACAACGGTGAGGTGAGCCCTAACCTCTTACAGCACGCTAGTTCCAAGAGTAAATAGGCCGTTCTCAAGCCATGTCTCTTGGCTCACTAGCACTTGATTCGCCCAGGCTTTCTAACAACCTTCATTGAGAAGATCACCGGCTCACGACGCCTTTCACGCCGTCTAGGTGCTCTCAAGCACCAAGAGTAACAAGCCCGAAACTTATTTAATCACACCGGATCAAGCTCAAGAGAGATGCACACAAGACACTCTTGATCACACACTAATCTCACTTAGGATTCTCTTAATCACACTCAAAAGATTAGTGTTTTGGACACTCCTAACACATAGGAGTTCCTCTCACACACCTTCAGCTCAAAGATAATGAATGGGTTGCCAAAAGTTAGTTCCCAACAGGTTGGAGGGGGTATAAATACCCAACACCCTCAAAACTAGCCGTTTGAACCCAAAACTAGCCGTTGGGAACAGTACCAGAGAATTTTACATTCGCCACGGACTGGACTATGCAAAATCCCATTCATGACGGACCAAAAATTTGGTCCGTCACTGCATGTACAGCCAGCACGAAAACTGCGATTTCTCTCTCGTCCGAACTCGGAATTGGGTGATCTTGGGCTCTATAGAAAGCTAAGAACAAGGGCTATCCATCTAGCAAGGTCTCAGCACCCAAATACCAAAGGATGAGTGCAGAATTCATAAGGAATCAAAAGACACCCAAAACCTCACATTTTTTGACACCACTAACTTCTCTCTTTTATTAAATACTTCTAACACCCCAAGACACCTCACTAGGCTCACTTAGGGGTAAGGAGACTCAATGTGCATCACTCGAGAGCTTGGAAACGGTCTGATCAATATCGATCCGGATCCCTCTTGATAGTACGGCAACTATCCTAACAATCCGGTCTTTCCACCAACACTAAGACCGGTAAAAGACTAGGAAACATTCTTAGTCCTATACTAGCCATACCTTGGCCTTGAGCATCTTTAGGTTCACTTCTAAGCTTCATGCTTTTTACATGATGTGTTGTGCATGATGACCTTCATAATTGTTGAAGTTTTCGTCTTGTCAACCTTGACTTGATCACCTCATGAGGCTCTTCCGTCCTATCGACTTTGATTCGATCATCCGTCCGATGATCCTCTCATCAAATCGATCTTGACTTGTCCTCAACTCTTGGTGAATCCTCGTCTAGTTGATCTTGACTTAACAATCAATCCTTTATCACACTTTGGTCATCACACATGCTCTTGGGACCTAATTCTCTTCAAAGCATCTCAAGAAAGATATTAGTCCCAAAAGCTCAATAGATTTGCATGGATATATTTGATAGTCATTAAATTTTAAGATCAACAAGTGTTTGATAATGAAACTCAATATATATGAAACACTTGACAGAAGAATGCTCCTACTAAGTGCACCAAGATGTATATACATTTGATTCATACACTTAGTGAGAATAATACCAAAAGTTATTTAAATTAATTGCAAGGCAAATCAATTTAAATTACTCAATTAATCTCTATCTTCTTAATAATGTGCACATGAATGAATATGAATGAGAAGGACATGTGCATCGAAATATTTACAATTCCAGCACCAAAGAACATAAAGATTTCCTTCACAACATAGCAGCCAATTTCAAGAATTTTTATGAATTTTTTAGTTGCTCAAATGAGAAAGTTGTCGACATCAAAAAGATTCGTCTCGAAATTCTCTACAACTTTAATGTATAAACTTTATTTTTCTGAGCACGGGAAGACCCTAAAAAATGCAAAATATTAAGGCCCTGTCAAAAGCCTGTATACCACGGACCAAATAATTTGGTCCGTCATACACATAGAAATTCAGTCCACTTCTCGAATTTTTTATAATTTTTTTGGTTGCTCAAATAAAAAAGTTTTCAACATGAAAAAGATTCGTCTCTAAATTCTCTACAACTTTCATGTAGACACTTTATTTTTTCAAGTATGGGAAGGCCTTCAAAAATTCAAAATACGAAACATTGTCAAAAGCCTGTGTATGACGGACCAAAAATTTAGTCCGTCATATATGGGAGTTTAACATGTATGCCGGACCAAAATATTTGGTCCGTCATACATGGGAGATTAAGAAAGTTTGGTCCGGCACAAAAGGGAAACTTACTGTTAGATTGAGTGGGTGATCCAGTGTATATTCTAAGCACTAAATCCGGTCCGTTTCCCATGAAAGGACTTCTGAAAATGTGTCAAACATCCAAATCCAATCGATTATAATCAAATTCAATCACCAAAACACAAGTTATCAAATACCCATCATAAGCTCTCTCAACATCAAGGCATGAAGATATATTGATCTAATGACTTAAACACACATAGATACATAGATCAACATCGAAACAAAAATATTTAAACCAAATTAGACTCCACAAAGGTTGTGCATGATAGAAACATTCATGGTGAGCTTATATGCACAAATATGATCAAGCATGGTGAAGTCTACTAAGAAGCAACCAAAGGATCACTAAAGAATAGTCATATAAGATCAAAGATCCAAAGACAAGCAAATCACGTTCACGTCGAACTGAGAATTTTACTCAACACACCGGTCCGACGCAAATGGGATTTGGCAAAACAAAAGGATGAGAATTCAAATGTGTACGTCGGACCAAAATATTTGGTCCGTCGTAGATGAGTTTTTGGTATGTCAAAGGAATGAGTATTCAACATGTACGCCGGACCAAAAAATTTGGTCCGTCGTAGATGGGTTTCACAAGAATCAGTAGCTATGAACCTTTTCACAAAGAGAGAAGTTCAACCAAGAGATTTAAGTTGGCGCCGGACTAAAATATTTTGTATGAGAGATTTGGCGCCGAACTAAGATAAGAGTATCTAAAGTCCGGTCCGGCGCACAGGCAAAAACCATTATTTTAAGAGCCAACTTGGGAATCACTAAAGAACTAAATAAGAACATGATCCCAAGAGCAAAATACGAACAATGCGGTAATGTTTATGCCCAAATGAATATGACATGCATATGACAAATGCACTAACAGATAGGAGTGGAATACCGAGCACATACCTCAAAGTTGCATACTCATTCTTTTCATATATGATTTCCCTTTAAATAAGATGAGACTAAAACAATCTTCATAATGAACATATTAGTCTCATATCAATAAGCATATTAGATGTTTGTCATTAAGTACTGCTTTAAAATAAACATTGTCAATAATTATGTTTGTCATTAATCACCAAAATCATACAAGGGCTACCTTGAACTTACACCCGACTCGTTTACTCTACCTCCCTCCCCGCTCATGCTGCCGCCATCGATGCCTCGCCACCTCATCGCTCGCCTCCACTGCCAGCCGACCTTCGCCCCGATTGAGCCCTACCTCACCTTGCCATCTCCGCCGACCCGACCTCCGCCCGGCCTCGCTATCTTTGTGGCCCTACCTCACCATCTCCATCACCGGCATGACATCCGCCCCGACCGAGCCTCGCCTCGCCTCCGCCGCTGACTCGCCTCGCCATCTCCATCGTCGCCCCCGATCAAGCCCCAACCTAACCCCGCCACTATAGGATCAAGGATAATTGATTAGAGGGGGGTGAATATAAGGTTAATAAATTTTTCAGCTCTAATTGCAATTAATAAAATTACCAAATAAGAATTGCAATTTTAAGATTTTACAACAAAGTTCTCTAGTGATCGCTAAGCTATCCAACAATTCAATTATAAGCAAGAAATGACTCTAACCACAAATAATATAATAAAATTACTAGAAATGTAGATTGCATACAAGAATAAGGAATGCAAACCATAAGAGAATGGGACACAAGAATTTATCTCGTGGTCTCAAAGACTTACCGGTCTCCTCTAATCCACGTTGCGGTGACTTGAACAACTTTAAGCCGACTCCAACTTCTCGAGCCTTCCTCGATCACTTTGGTAACTCTTCCTCACTCCGAGTAGGCGAGCTTCGGCCTTCACAGCTTGTTGGGGCTTCTCATAACCTCCGCCGAGTAGCTCACCACGCACGAACGCCTCCGATCCATCTAGAAGATGGAAAACTCTAAGAGTAACAAGTCTTGACGCTTGCTTGAGGTTGAATCAAGTGTCTAAAGGCTTAATCAGTAAATGCACACTTGAAAATACTCCTAGGTCTCTCAAAATAAAAATTGAATGCACACAAGAGTGTCGGATACTCGCTAGAGCTCAAATATCATTACTGATGACCAAGAATTACTCTAGAATGTAGGTGGGAGTGTATTTATAACTCCTACCAATAAAACTAGTCGTTGGAGTTCGAATCCTTAATCATATCAGCATTTTCGGTGCTATCGTCCATGTAGAGCCAGTACCACCAAGATCCAACCCAACGGTTGGAACAGTGCATTAAATGCACTGTCAGAAGCCATTGTACAGAGGGTCCGGTGCTACCGCCCAATTGGGACCAGTAGCACCGAGCCCCTTTTATTTTTGCTTATTCAGAAAGGTGCTTCCCTTATTTTTGCTCATTTAGAAAGGTGCTTCTTTTATTTTTGCTCATTCAAAAAGGTGCTTCTCTGGAATTATTACACCTGGCATTTAGACTGGTGCTACCACTTGCCCGGTAGCACCAGGCTACCATGTGCGATAGCACCAGATTGCCAAATGCCAAAATACATTTGCTGTAGTTTTAGCCAAAAACCATCACTGATAATGTGAGTATATGTGGCAGTTTTTGGCTAAAATCACCACTGATAATATTATCTATGGCGGTTTTAATTTGAAACCATGACAAATAATAAATTTTTTTAAATATTGCTAATTACCTCTCCTGCTTTCTAATTTGAAAGAATTAAAATTAAATAATATTACATTTGAAATAATTGGAACTAATATTCCATTTGCAATAATTAAAAATAACGACTGAAACAGATTCAAAACTTCGGAGGCCGTTTTGAGGCCCTAAATGACATTTTTTTGGAATTCCGTCACCGCACACGTACTCGCATAAAACATCAAGATCTGACCATCATCTGATTTTTGCATACTTATGAAATTTGGGTGCTACTTTTCGTTATCTTTCTAATAAGCCAAAGAACGTCCCGATCAGAGTTACAAGTCAAAAGTTATGATTATTTTAACAAACGTGCTCGGATTTTATATTTGCAAACTAGAATCGGTGCCCAAAAGAATATAATTGGAGAGCTTATTGTGTGAATATTCTGAAAAGTACAAGAACACCAAAATCAATGGTACGAGTCAAAAGTTATGGTGTTTTTACAAGTTTCATTAATAGTAATGGCATATATATTGCAAGCAACATTAATAGTCAAAAGTATGAAAAATAAAATTGAAAGTTTTAAATTTTGCTAATTACCTCTTGTCAGCGTACTCTACGCTGGGGTACCCTCTCCGCCGCACAAAAGCAGTCAACATGGCGGTCAACATGACAGATCCACGTGGCGCCCGGCGAGCAGGTGGGCGAGCACGCCCTGCTCGCCCGGCGATCGGTCCACGTGGCGCCCGGCGAGCAGGTGGGCGAGCACGCCCTGCTCGCCCCGCCGCCAAACAAAAAGGTGGTGCGAGGTGGCTTCACCTCGAAGGCTCCTTCCCTTGTCGTCTGCTTACAGGCGGCGGGGCAGTGGTGTCGAGCCTATCAAGCGCAAGGATTTCGCTACAAGCCCATTCCTCGGCGCCTCTCACCAACCCGTCAAAGAGGGTCACATCCGGCGGGACGGCGAAGCCATCGTCGGCATTTAATGAGGCTAGAGGAACAGGACAAAGACAGAAGGAGTAATAAATGTATCAGGATCAGCATGATGACCCTTCTTTTACCTACTCCCGTTAGCCTGGCCTATATAAGGGCCTCCGGGTGCATGGGAAAGGGGGTCGAGCCTTCGAGTAGTGTTGCATCCGAGCAAGCAAGAGCTCCGCAGCATAGTCTAAAAGAGAACTTGTAACCCGAGAACTTTGTACTGGCTTTGCGCACTCTCTAAACAAATCTAGCAGGACGTAAGGCTATTACCCTTCTCACAAGGGGGCCTGAACGTGGGTAAAAATCTTTGTGTCATCCCTAGCTCATAGGCGCCGGAATCCTTCGTGTGGGAGTCTCTAGGGTTTTCACCCTCTAGGTTTAGCCACCATGAAGACGCCTCCTTCGAACCAAACCCGTCAGAGACTCAAGACTGTCGAGCGGAATCGCCGACACCTCTATAGTTTGCTAATTTGAAATAATTGGAAATTGGTGTTCAGGTGCTTCACAGGGTTAAGGGAGGAGAGACGCATTACATGTCGGATGTGATCATACCACCACTAAAGTATTAGATCTTATAGAAGTTAAGCTTGTTTGGATGAGAGTAGTAATAGGATGGGTGACCTTTTGGAAAGTTTTTGTGTGCGTTAAAAACGTCCGGATCAAATCAGAATTATGAAGCTAAGCGTTCTTGGGCGAGTGTAGAATTAGGAACCCAATGATAATATTATCAGTGGCGGTTCTAACCAAAAAACACAACTGATAATGTGAGTAATAGTGGCGGCTCTAGCTAAAAACTGCCACTGATAATCCTTGATTATCAATGGCACTATATCAGTGGTGGTTCAAAAACCACCACTAATGTGCATTTTTCTAATATTATCTCCTCCGTCGCCCCCGACCAAGCCCCACCCCGACCCCGCCACCCCTCCTCGCCTCCTTCGCATCACCTTCCCACTCAGGCGTCACTGTGCTTGGCTCGATTGCTGCCTCCCCGCTCGGTTGTTCCCCAAAAGCTACAGCTGCAATAGTTAGTTTGCTAAACGGTATATCAAGGAAAGCCATAGTCATTAGCTACAGCTATTTTATAGCTCAGTAAGTCAAAAATAGCTTTCCACTCCAACCACAGTCCTCAAACAGGCCCTAAGAGCCGAAACAAGAATGCTATATTTGATAATCACCTGCACCTCCTGTTTTGTTTTGCCACTTTAAGAGAACTAGATAAAATTAACTCTGTAAAATACCTCCTCGTCTATCTACGTATCGTGCTCCGGCCCTAGCTGCATGAAACGAGTGGAGCAAATGACCATAAATTAGTTGATCTAAAAAAGAAATATGCAAATGAGCCAGACCATATTCTTGCCCCTCGGGCCTCAACCGACTCGAACACCCTAAGGGCTTGTTTGAATGCAAGGGACAAAAAACCCAAGGAAGTAAATTCCTACCGAGATTTTACAGGGTAGATAGAATCCCCTTTCATCCCAGGGAAAATATTCCCTGTTGCCATTTGGGAAGGATAGGGATAAAAATCCTAGGCATTAAAAACAATCTCCAAAAAATCAGAAAAAAACAAAAAAATTCAAAATATATAAGATATCCTCTGTTTTACTAGTATATTACACAGAAGTGACTTGAGAATTGAAATCAAGTAGAAAAATATGTTGATACGGAGTAACTTGGTAGTCTACCGATTAAGACAAACATTGGCAGCTATAAAATTCGGACTACAAAATATTGACATTATTTGTAGAGATTTATTTATGTCCTTGATCATATCATCATCAATTGGAAGTCCAAACTCAGCTATGGATCTCACAGCACAAATAGGATCCTATTTGTCTTTAGTAAGCAATGTTACCCCATAAATCTTTTCTGCAACCTTTCCCTGGTGAGAGAAATAAAGTTCATGTTAGAATTCCATAGCACGATATCATTAGATAGCCCAGCTTGGTTTGTGGTAGTGGTAACCACTAACAGGAATAGATCAAGCTATCAAACAACCCATAAAATTAACAAATATTAGCTAACTTTGAAAGTTAACATTGCTAGAAGACTCCATATTCACCTTCAAAAGCCAAATGACCAAGTAATAAGTTCTCGAGGCATACAAGATACTTAAGCACCCTACAAGCCACCTATCTGAAATGTTGGAAATACATCAAAGACTTCAATCTGCAATAGTTAAGATTTCTAATTGTTACAGACAATACATATGAAATTTGGCTAAAACAAAATGTGAAGTTTTTATCCATGGCACACTTAGTTAACAGAAGTGCAAAGTTAGCAACAAACTAATTTTTTTACAACAAGCAAAATAAAATGTTGCAGTAGAAAGTTTATTTCTATGCCATGTTCTATGTGAAACAAAGTATAAGTTTTAGTAAAACTAGCTTATCTCATTTCTAGCTAGGCAATGGGAATATCTACTTTTAGCACCGGGCCCCTTTTATTTTTGCTCATTCAAAAAGGTGCTTCTTTGAAATTATTACACCGGGCATTTAGACTGGTGCTACCACTTGCCCGGTAGCACCAGGCTATCATGGGCGATAACACCGAACTGCCAAAATGCCCAAAATTCACTCTTTCTAGAATTTTCACACCGCTCCAAAGGGCCAGTGCTACCGCTCGGCCGGTAGCACCGGGATACCATGGGCGGTAGCACCATACTGCCAGATCCCAAAAATACCCTCTCGAATTTTGACACACCGCTCTGGGGGCCAGTGCTACCGCTCGCCCGGTAGCACCAAGCTCCCAGATGTTTCTCTTAAAAGTCATAGGATTTTTCAATGGAGTTTAAATTTGACACGATGCATGATCTTAAGCATAGAATTGAGCCTTTAAATCATAAACAACATCAAGATAATCGTTAAAACCCCTCTTAATAGTATGGCCCTATTTCTAGTAATCCGATCTTTTCTCTAAGCTCTGAGATCGGCAAAAAACCTAGGAAAAGGTCCTTAAATTTATACCTTTGTCATTTGCTTGATGCATTGATTTTCTTTTGTGCTATTTTCATGCTTCCATGATCACCAAACCTAGGACTAACTTGTTTTCTTTTGCATTTCTTTCATACTTCCAGGATCGCTAAACCTAGGACCAACCTATTTTTAGCATTCTCAAAAAAAAAATATTAGTCCTTTAACCGTGATTGTCGTTCATTATCAAAACCACAAGGGAATTAGGGGCCTAAATGCTTTCAGCCACCCCTCCTTGCCTTCTTCGCATCACTTTACTGCTCGGGCGCTGCTGTGCTTGGCTCAATTGCCGCCTCTTTGTTCAATTGTTCCCCAAAAGCTACAGCTGTAGTAGCTAGTTTGCCAAACGGTATATCAAGGAAAGCCACAGTAGTTAGCTGCAGTTGCTTTACAGCCCAGTAAGCTAAAAATAGCTTTCCACTCCAACTGCAGCCTCCCAAACAAGTCCTAAGAGCCGAAGCAAGAATGCCACACGTGATAACCACCTGCACCTCCCATTTTGTTTTGCCACTTTAAGAGAACAACTTGATAAAATTAACTCCATAAGATACCTCCTCATCTATGTATGTATCGTATTCTGGCCCTAGCTACATGAAATGAGTGGAGCGGATGATCGTAAATTAGTTGATCTAAAAAAGAAATATGCAAATGAGCCAGACCATATTCCTGCACCTTGGGCTTCAGCCGACCCGAACACCCTAAGGGCTTGTTTGGATGCAAGGGGACAAAACCAAGGTAAGTAAATTCCTAGGGGGATTTTACAGGGTACATAGAATCCCCCCATCCCTAGGGAAAATATTCCCACCTAGGAAATATTCCTTGTTGCCATTTGGGAAGGATAAAGATAAAAATCCTGGACATTAAAAACAATCTCCAAAAAGTAAAAAAAATCAAAAAATTCAAAATATATAATATATCCTCTGTTTTGCTAGTATATTGCACATTAGTGACTTGAGAATTGAAATCTAGTAGAAAAATATGTTGATAGACAGTAACTCGGTAATCTACCCATTAAGACAAACATTGGTAGCTACAAAATCTAGACTACAAAATATTGACATCATCTTTAGAGATTTATTTATGTCCTTGATCATATCATCATCAATTGGAAGTCCAAACTCGGCCATAGATCTCACAGCACGAATAAAATCCTATTTGTCTTCAGTAAGCAATGTAACCCCATCAATCTCATACATGACACTTAAGCACCCTACAAACCACCTATCTGAAATGTTGGAAATACATCGAAGACTTCAATGTGCACTAGTTAAAATTTCTAATTCTTACATACATTACATCTGAAATTTGGCTAAAACAAAATGTGAAGCATTTATCTATGACACACTTAGTTAACAGAAGCGCAAAGTTAGCAGCAAACTGATTTTTTTACCACAAGCAAAATAAAATGTTGCAGTAGAAAGTTTATTTCTATGCCATGTTCTCTGTGAAACAAAGTATAAGTTTTAGTAAAACTAGTTATCTCATTTGTAGCTAGGCAATGGGAATATCTAGTCATTTCATAAGAAATAGGAAACAAGAAAATAGAAATAAGAAAACTTACTTATGGAGAGATTTTGCTCTTAATCCAAAGTAATCGAATCCTTGTATTTTTTGAGTTGATAAAAATTTCTCTATTCAGCTCACATTGGAGAATCGTAGTGCCTTCGCATTCTCCATATCCGTTAGATTTTCAATTAATTCTAGAGCAGCAACACACTTCCAATAGAAAACTCATCACTCCGGCTATGTCTTGTTGTTTCATTTAGTTCTTCAGAAAATTTATTGGTTTGCTACTTCTTGAATTCTAGGTAGCTCTTAAAAACCCCAGCAATCTGACTTTGCTTCCGCTAATTAGCTTTAGAAAGTTTGCAATGGACTTCTGGAGTGGATGAGATCTAATCCTGTGAATGAAGAGTCATTCAGGGCAAATAGTTATTAGTGCACCAAACTTTCTCACATTAGGAATCAGAGATCGCAACACACGAAGCACAAAATGAAAGAGTTAGAGATCACAACACACGAATGTCCAAAGAATCGATTTTAACTTGCAAATCAGTATCTTATCTGAAAACCCTAGACGCAAAATATTCCTAAATTGAAATGGCCATACGTCCCCTCTTCAAATAATTCTTCAATTCGAACCGAAACATGTTAGTCCAGCACAAAATTACCGACAACGACCCAACCCTTCTCAGATCTTCCAACTGCTAGCTTAACGCTACTAGTCTGGTGTCCGAACCCACCATCACAAACCAAACGCTGCAATTTCCGACCTCCAATCTCTCAACCATCAATATATCCAACAAGGGCACCAACCACGATATCACCTAAAGATAAGCAAAGTAGCTATTAATTTATACATACATCAAATATAGATTTGAACAAGATTGCCACTTCTTGGAGCAGGAAAACAATGCAACAAAAAGCAAGATCCGAATAGGGCATTAGGGATTCATATGAGTGCGGTCGGAGATCTGAGACCAAGAACTGGAGCCAAATAAATGGACCATGCAAGAAAAATTATCACCTGTGGTGACACTGCTATCAATTTGCTCGCGTCTATTCGTGGCAGTGTGATATGATTTCTCAACAAGAGAAGACGAAGAGGGGAAGAAGCCCCAACATCCCTGAGTTGCTCCTCAAGCTTGAGCTCGTTGTCCTCCCCGTCCGTCGCCATTCCCTGCCTCAGGAACGCCGAATCAGGGCGGGGGACGCCCGAATTGAAGTGCCACCCCGGAGATCTACAGTCGCTAGGTTTTCCCCTCGCTGCGTGGGGGATAACGCGCCGGGGGAGAAGGCGTCGGTGTCCCTCCCAGGCAGGGAGATGACAGCGGAGGTGGCGTCGAACGCAAAGGAACACCGAACGCAAGCGAAGGCACCATCGCAAGAGGAGGCGACACTTGCGATGCGATGGGAAAAGCTAGCCCAACGTGAGGAGACGGGGATTTTCCCCCTACGGAAAAAACGGTGTGGATTGGGCCAAGATTTTCTCGTTTTACGGACATCTAAATGAACTTTCTATCAGATTAGAGAAAACTAGTCCAATAGATTTCCACTTCGGAAATAGGCTAGGATCCTGGCCGGATTTGAGGGTATCAAGTAAGTCCTAAGGGTATGTATAATGGTACATGTCAGCTGTTTATAAGACTACACCATTTAGGATTTTAGGTGATGTGGAGGAGAGAGAAAGTTATTGTCTACTATTTAACAGACGGTCTTATAGACAGTTTTTTACTCTATGTATTATTGTATAGACAGTCTGTTAATTGAATGAGAGACTATTACAGACAGCTATATAGACGATCCATTATATGAGTTATTTTTAGTATTATCTATAGATGATATAGAAATATAATATAAATAGCTGCCGTCTATACTACTGTACGCCGCTGGAAACGGTTCCCCAGGCCCACAATCCGCACGCGAAAAACTTGTCGATTTCGCTTGATTGCCTTGCTTGCTTGCTTTCTTCCTCGAATACGACTCCGTCTCCATCCTCCACCCCGTTTTTTCGGTCCAAGCCGCGTCCTTGGAGCGATCGCCTGACGTCTCCGCCGCCCCCTCTCGGCGCCTCCGATGGAGTACGACTTCCGGGGCCGGTCGGGCTCCGGCTCGTACGGCGCGCCTCCTGCCGCGACCGCCGGCGCCGGCTCGTCCCTCTACCCGCGCGTCGGTCAGCCCTCCCACGGTGCCGCCACCGCACCGCCGCGGGCTGCGCCCTACCACCACGCCCCCGCCTCCGCGTCCTCAGCCTCCGCCGCCCCGTCCTCGTCGTCCTCCACATCGAGTAATTAATCCCCTCTCCCCCGCTCTGTACTGGTTAGTTGCTTTACGGTTGATTGTTTCCCTGTTTGGGGAATAATTCGATAGCGGAGACCCGGACGCATCTTGCTCGATCGAATTGGGCCGGGTAAATCGTTTATTCGACCTAATTGGTTTGAGTTTTTTTTGCGCGTTAGATCGGCAGATCTCTTGATTGGGTTCTAACTGGAGGGGTCATGATTCGAGAGTGCGAACTGAGCGATCTAGCCCTAAAACTGAGCCGTTTGCCCTTAGTAGTACAGTGGACTTCCATTTCCCTTTTGGTTTCTAGTTGGCCTGTGGGAGTGCTTAATCTTGTTGATCTAGCAAATTGCGTTGCCTCAAATTAATCATTTGCACGTTGACGCAATTTAGGTAGTACATCAGGACATGCTTCTTTCCTCGCGAAAGAAGAGGGGGACGTGCTGGGGGACCTTGATTTTGTAGTGGGAGAAGGGAGTAAGGCCTGCTTTCATGACTTTTGGTGGCACTTAGTATTGGACTAAGACATGGTTTGGTTATGCACTGATCCGAGATTTATAAAGTAATAGCTTTGTTTCAATTAAAAGTGCTATGCTTCAATATGGCTTACATGATGTTTCAGTGTGCCTGTTTTTTGTTCTATGTTTGCACACGTGCTTTTTTGCACACGCACAAAAAAAGACTAGAAATGCAGCAACATAGGTTTCTGCAATGATATCTCATTCCAAATGCCCAAACACATATAAAATGCTTCAGGAATGACACACCAAGTGTGAGTTTGAAATATGTGAATGCCTGGTTTGGATTTTGTTATCAACATGTTTGAAGTTGATAAGATGGTATAATGCCCTGGGTTCATCAATGGAAATTTTGTAATTATTGAAGACAAAAAATACTGGAATTGTGTTCACATCAAATTTGCTTTTATATCTGTTTTGCCGTTGCCATCACATCAAATTAACAAACTACTCAATTGTGTTCCCTTTTGTGCTTGTTATCAAGAACATTTTGTGCTTTAATAACACCATTTGTTATATTGTGCTGCAGTGGGCATACAAGTTGTGATAAAGCCAGCATATCGGATAACCCCTCCTGTAAGTTATTCAATTTGTTATTCAATCACTACTTTGCTGTCTTCTCCTATGCAACGGTTGTTAATTTGCTATGGTACTAATTTTTTATATTTATGAATGCAACACACTGGATACAATTTCCTTTCTTCTTTGAGTGTTACTCCAATCAGAGTGAATTGTTGTCTAGTTGTTAGCGAACACTCTTCACCCATATGTGAACTTACGTCTTGTAACTTTTGTGCACTGAAAGGAGACACAAACCATACCATCGTAAATGTCTAGTCTTCAATTGCTGATCATTTTCCTTTGGCTTGTGGAAATAAATGAAGAAATTATGATGCAGCCCAACAGGAGATGTGTTGGTTCACAAATAATCTATCTTCATATATTGGTTTGTGGGTTCAATTAGGGCGTGTTTGTCATGAAAATTTCCAAATGATGGATTGCTAGCATCATTAGCGATCCACAGGAGTTACCTTTAGCTGTCCAATCAGCATGGGACTGGTCACATGAACAGTACGACATCTCAAGCACGACTAACAAATCATAGTGGTTTATCTATTTCCTGATGGACCATTGCATCTTTAGCAGACAATGGTAGATCTTAATAGTGCAGCTTATTCCCTGCTGATTGGACAGCTTGGGGGAGTGTATCTAAGTAATATACAGAACTAATGTACATGCCATAGTCATTATGATTTCCAATAGAAGAGTTTGCAGATGGCTTATGTTAATTTTATTTTAATTATTGTGTGGCCTTTCCCCTTCCTTAATTGTACAGTCTTGGTGTTATAGTTTGTACTTTGTAGTATGAGTTGAAATGTATGAGGGCACGATTCATACTGTTTTGGGGTTTCCTCGAAAATCATCCTATATATCAGGTCTTGAAATGTATGAGGGTGCGATTCATACTATTTTTGGGTTTCCCTGAAACTCACCCTATATATCGGGTCTGGCTACTCTGTTCTGTTTCTATAGATCAATTCCACCATTCTGCAAACTTACATCTATTTATATAAATAACATGCAGTGTTTTTCATTTTCACTTCCTTGTTATGTTTGGAGAATTTGCCATCCTTGAATTAGTGTTTTCTTTCCAGCCTCAATTGGCACCACAGATGGTAGAAGTTCCCCGCTGCACCTTCAACTTTGATTATGAGTATGAAAGGAAGATTCTTGCTGAGGCAGAGAAGGAGAACCCCAACTGGAGCAAGTTTGTGGTAGAAAGACCGCCACCACCACCACAAATACAGCCACCAAGAGGCCCAAGACAGACAACACCCAGTACTTCTGTGGTAAACAAAATCCACATGCTTGTTATCTTTCATGTATCATCTAATCATTATTTGTTACACAAATGCGTTTGGAAGATCAATAGTCAATATTCTATTGTTTATGTACTACTTTTTACTTTTGGTTTAATCTTGCATAACTAAGGTCCCGCCATAATCTGTTCTGGCAGGCGCTGTGGGGGCAAAAGACGGTGGAACCATGTAACAATGTACATAGTTTTGGCACTGTCTGTACAAAGCTTGCAGTTTTTCCGTTCTATTGGTTCTATTGTGCACTTTTTCATGTGCTTCTTAATTGCACTTTGCATGTTTGGTAAGTTCAGACTTGCAGCCAGTTTTAATAAGGTTAACTTCTTTTAAGGAGGTTATCATCTGTAAATGTTTGTCAGTGTGCATGCTAAATTTGACTACAAACTTTCATGTGTGATTATCTGCTTTGAGTTTTGGCATATGCTTTAAATACTTCTAGGCCCCTTTTTGGAACGTGGGAAAAATTCCTGCTTCTTGCAGGTATTGAATTGTAGCCTGCAAAATTCTTGTGAAACTCATGCATGTTATGAATAGCACTTGTATTCAATATGAGGCCCTAAGGCCGATATATATACACCGGTACAAGGGTATACAAGGAAAGCCTATACAAGGCAAGGGTATACAAGGAAAGCATATACAAGGCAAGAAAAGCCTATACAAGGTATTAGTAATCTCTTATATTAGGAAACCAGGATATTGCCTTAACACCCCCCCTCAAACTCAAGGTGGATCAAACACACTGAGTTTGGAAAGAAAGAACCGATGTTGAGCTCGGTTTGCGCCGTGTGAAGAAATCACCACCAAGCTCGAGGAAACATAGTGAAGGGCAATAATATCATCTGAACACATGGGCGTGTATAAGAAGCGTCAACACCAACATGCTTAGTAAGCTCATGCTTTCTGGGATCACGAGCAATACTAATAGCACTGTCTTGTCGGACAAAAGAGGAGTCGGCATAGAAACAAACACCAAAATCGCAAGCAACCACCAGTAACCAAGTCACTACGCCACAAGAGCCATAGCACGTAACTCGACCTCAGATTCGAGCGAGCTATCTGCTTCTTTTTAGTCTTCCAAGAAATGAGGAACCACCAAGAAAAACACAATAGGCAGAAAGAGATCGACGATCAGAGGAATCACTAGCCCAGGTAGCATCACAGTAGGCCTGAAGCTGTAAGGAACTAGAGCGAGGAAAGAACAAGCAACGAGAGATAGTACCGCGAAGATAACGCAGAACAAGCGGATGACTATAGTGAAGCCGGGTAGGGCCAAACAAATCGACTCGAATATGCACAAGATATGAAATATCGTGACGAGTGACACCGGATAGACTAAACTCCTATGATGTGGCGATAACGAGTAGGATCGGAAAGAGGTACACCATCATCAAGCAAGAGCGAACATTGAGCTCCATAGAGTCTCCACAATCCGTGATCAAGAAGAGAAGCACGATCAAGAAGATCTGAATGTATTTTGCTTGAGAAAGATAGAAGACCTCAGCGTGGAGGAAACCTCAATCCCAAGAAAATAACGAAGAGGACCAAGATCGGACATAAGAAATCTCGCTCGGGCGTGCCTTAACAAAGGCAATATATCGTGGATCATCGATAATAATCATGTCATCAACATAAAGGAGAAGAAGAGTCCGACCACGAGGCGATGTGTGCACAAACAGAGCGGGATCGTGATCACTAGCGTAAAAACCAAAGCGGCAGAATTACTGAAGCAAAACGTCAAACCAAGCCCGGGAGCTGCTGAGGCCATAAAGTGGCGACGAAGACGACAAACCATACCCTCGAGAATGAATACCCGGTGGTGGTCGATATAAACCTCCTCACGCAACTCACCATTAAGGAAGGCATTCTTAACATCAAGTCGAGATATGGACCACTCACGGACGAGAGGCCACAAAGAAGAAGAGTGCGAACGATGGTCATATGAGCAACAGGAGCAAAGGTCTCATCATAATCCCGACCATGTTCCTGCTGAAAACCACGAGCAACGAGACGGGCCTTGTAGCGCTCAAGAGAACCATCAGAGCGAGTCTTAACCTTATAGACCCACTTACAGGTAATCGGACGGACGCGAGGGGGAACAGGAACAAGATCCCACGTGCCTGTCCGCTCAAGAGCAGCAATCTCCTCAGACATCGCAAGCTGCCATTCAGGATGAAGAATAGCATCCCGGTAGGAAGTTGGCTCAGAAAGAACGGCACCAGCAAAACCCTGCCAAGTAACTGGGCCAAAACCATACCGATCAACCGGTTGACGAAGCCGATGTCCACGACGAACAGGCTGCTCGGGAGAAGAAAAACCAGGAGCAGATGTCCCAACAGGAAAAGATGATTCAGCAGGAGAAGCTGAGGCATCAGGAGAAGATGGCACATCGGAGGAAGATAGCGGAGAAGAAGCATCCTTAGGATGCTGACGGGTATAGACCTGTGTGACAGGAGGCTTGGCAGTATAGTCAAGAACCACAGGAGAAGGCTCCAAAGAAGACACCACAGGTGGTATGTCAGAGGAAGGCACAACAGGGGAAGGTGCTACAGAAGAAGGTACCAATCGGGAAGTTGGCACACGCGCAAGAGCAGCATCAGGAATAAATAGAAAAGAAAGAGGATCAACAAGAGACGCAGAGGAAGCATCAGAGGAAGGACGAGGGTAAAAAGGACGAGATTCATCAAAGACCACATCCCGAGAAACCCGCATCCGTCGAGCAACTGGATCCCAACACCGATATCCCTTGTGCTCAAAGACTATACCCAAGAAAAACACACTCGGTGGTGAAAGATCAACTTAGTGCGCTCACGAGGCGCAAAGCACATAGCACACACAGCCAAAAAGACGAAGACTGGAGTAGTCAGGCACCTTATTACAAAGATGCTCAAAAGGAACACCACCCTGAAGAGAGGAAGAAGGCTGAATATTAGTCAAATAAGTGGCGAGAAAAGCGACCTCGGCCGAAATGAGGAAACGAAGAAGTGAGCATGAGAGCACGAAAGGCCTCAAGAAGATGACGATGCTTGCGCTCAAGAACGCCATTCGAGCATGAGCACCAGATAAGAAAATCGAGCAAGAGTACCTTGCTCAGAAAGAACCTGACGAAGAGCCTCAGAAAGATACTCTCCTGCAGAGTCAGCACGAAAAACACGAATAGAAGTGTCGAAATGAGTGCGAACCATAGCAGAGAAATTCTTATAGATGGATAAAGCCTCACTACGATTTTTCATAAAATAAATCCATGTGTGGCGAGAGAAATCATCTATAAAAATAATATAATATTTGTGACCTCCTTTGGAAACAAAAGGAGCGGGACCCCATACATCTGAGTGAACAAGATCAAAAGGACGCCAGACATCGACTTACTAGAATGATAAGGAAGTGAATCGCTTTCCCAATCGACAACCCCGACATTTGGGCTAAGGACTCATGACACGAAACCAAACCTAAGAGACCACGATTTAATCAAAGTAGACAGACGAGAGCCACAAAGATGACCCACCGATGATGCCATCGAGCAAAAGACGAAGGGGACGAAATAATAAAGCGGAGCCGACAGATGGCGAGTGCGGCGGAAGAAAGATGAAGCTACCAAGCTCCCAGAGACGCCGAGAGTCACGGCGGCGAGGCGATACCAACCAGCGACCGTGCGGCGATCTGAACATAACAAAAGTCGGGATCAAGAATAACACGACGATCATGATCGATGGTGGCGGCGGACATAAGTTGCATGGTTAGGTTTGGAACATGTGAAACATCGGGAACATGAAAAGAGTTAGACAAAAGGGTGCCTGACCAACAGAATGCATGAGGATCCATCACCGTATGAGCGGTAAGAGAACGAGAACAAGGACGCATGGAAGAAAGATAGGTGCAATGAGGAGTCATATGAAAAGAAGCACCAGAATCAAGAATCCATGCATGAGTACCTGAAGTAGAAGCAGAAGGTGGCCCTCAGATGGAAGACAGGAAGCGGCGAAGAGAACCGTGGTAGTCGCGAGAAGGTGAGTCACAACACTAGCGGCTCCGGACGGTGATGAGGCAGCAAGGCGACGAAGGAGCATAAGCATCTCTGGGTGGTCAATCAAGAGAACTCCTCTGAGAGCCTCCAAGATCGCACTATCGTAACCTGTGAAGAACGGCGTGCTGAGCCCTCTGCTCCTTCTTCTTCTGTAACAAAAACCTCCACATGGCCACTTTTCCCACAATGAGTGCAATGAAGACCACCACCTCACCCCGAAGCGGAAGGAGAGGTCTTGTGCGCAGAACAAAGTGGAGGACAACGGTCGGCGTCGAAGAACGAGCGACCAAAATCAAGATGACGGCGAGAGACCAAAGAAGACGAAGACGAGTCTCCTCATTGCGCACATCAGCAAGAGCATCCATCAACGAAACACAAGGATGACGAGCAAGAAGCTGAGCACGAAGAGGCTCAAACTCATCACGGCCGGGTCAAGAAGTCATAAGTCGACGCATCTCAAGATCGGACTTCGACCGATGTAACCGACATGTACTAGGTGACAAGCGAGGACCAAGCGCATCAAGTCGACGCCATATAGCGTATATCCGGGTATAGAACTCATCAACACTAGAATCACCCTGTCGTAAGAAGCGGCTCTGACGAATAGCAGCAAGATAGGTAGATCGACCAGATGGGCTCATAACGATCACGAAGAAAAGACCACATCGATGAGCACGCTCAAATGCAACAATGTCATCATTAAACGAGCCTCCATACTAGCGGCGAGCATGAACCAAAGACGAGCATCCTCATCTAACCACATCCTGTAAGCACTAAACGAGACTCATAAGATACCAGGCGTCCTCATAATCTGCAAGAAGCTTTTCCTTATCTCGCATCGAAGCCTTGTGCGGAATCACGGCCGTTTGGGTGCAATAGGACGAGGCGAGACGAGGAAGCTTCGCTGTGAGAAAATCCCAAAGACGAAGGCCACGCATATGAAGGCGCGTGAGAAACCCACCCACGATAGTTGGTACCATCAAACAACACCGGCAACAGAGAACAGAACCCCACTCGAAGAAGACGAAGAGGTGCCATCACAAAACAACAATGGTCGACGGCTAGAGCGCAAAAAAAGAATAGCGGCAGAAGCAGTTTTTTTTTTTTTTTAGGCGTGACCTAACAGGTCACGAGAGAGAGAGAGCGAGCAAACTCTGGAAAACAGAGACCGCGGCACGCGTGGGCCACCGGCCGCAAGCGCGTGAAAGCGAAGGAAGGCGCGAGAGGCCGCCTGGCCGACGGCCGGCGTGAAGTCTTGGCGGCGGCGAAGCGGCCGTAGCGACGCCGCGGGCGGCGGGGAGGCGGCCGGTGCGAAGAAGCGGAGAGACAAATGGCGCGGGCGATAGCGTCGTCGCGCAAATGACGGGAACCGTCGAAGAGAAAGCGCCAGCGGGCGGACGAAACCGGCCGGCGGTACCGACGCGGCGACGCGATGCCTGCGAATGACGGGAGCCGCCAAGAAGAAGACTCAATGAGCGAGAGGACCCATGGGCGACGAGCCGGCCAGATCAGTACACAAGCAGAAAGCAGACGGACGACGAGGCACCGCCGGCGGGAGCGAAGGAGCAGGCGGACGAAGAGCGCCGCGGCAGGAGCAGAGGGACTATATCGATTTAAAATCGATCGAAAGAACCGTCGAGCGAAGAACGGAGCCGATCCAAAAAAAAAGCACGAAGGTGCAAGTCGACACGAGGATCGTTTGTTTAAGAGGAGAGAAAACCTAACCCTAATTATGGCTCTGATACCATGTTATGAATAGCACTTGTATTCAATATGAGGCCCTAAGGCCGATATATATACACCGGTACAAGGGTATACAAGGAAAGCCTATACAAGGCAAGGGTATACAAGGAAAGCATATACAAGGCAAGAAAAGCCTATACAAGGTATTAGTAATCTCTTATATTAGGAAACCAGGATATTGCCTTAACAATGCAAACCCCTGTGTCGCAAACAAGGCCCAGATGTTCAAATTGGAAAACACGGTAGCCGTTGCCCTAGTTGTCCTTGACCTCTTGATAAAACCTTGTTCAGAAGTAACATGTTCTGTCATAACCATACTTATGCATGGACTTGATTATTTCGGAGACCATCCATCACTTTTGTTTACTATTTTAAGTATCTCTCTGAAATCTTTTTTCAATTTTTTTTGTCCTTTTGCAGGCTACACCAAGGGATCCAGTTGTGGACAAGTATATCGCGATGGGGCTCGGACGTGAAGCTGTCTCTTTTGCTGTGTTAAATTATGGAGATAATCCAGCGAAGGCATTCTTCTTTATCCTTATTTATTTTGTACTTCATCAATATTTCATTAAAAAAAAGTTTGTCCAAGGTCAATAAAATAGCTATATATTTACCACTATTAGAATTTGCAGGCAGTTCCACATTATCTTGTTCTATGCACCAATCAACTGCAAAACTATGATTGCCATTCTTTCCGGTTGATATTTTTGTTGAAGTGGTTGTTTTCAAAGAAGAAAAGAAAGGAGAAAAGGAGGTTATATGTTCATTTAGCCTGGTGGCATTTTGTGATACTCTCCCGTCATTCGTGAATCACGATTACTGACTGCATTCGCAACTGCTAACTCAAATTAACTGTAATAGGATTATGGAACTCAGCAGGCTTGACTTGCTTAGGGTGGGCTTTGAGATCTTTCACTTAATTAAGAGCAAATATGAACAGTGTGAAAACTATGAACATAGAACGTTGAATATTTTAATAGCAGTGTTTGCAAAATGGATAATATTTGGTAGGAATTAGAAATATTTTATGAAAGAAAGGCATGCCTATTTGAAAATTCCTCTTACCAAAAGAATGTTACGTACAGTTGGCCAATTTTCTAGGGATAAGAATAATTTCTAGTTTGATTTAAGATGTAAAGCTAGCACATAGTTTAACATGTGGAACGGACTGAGATAATCCTTAGCAGACATTTTGCATCATGTGCACCATACAATGGCATTTTGCATGTCGCTGCGTGTGTGCTGTTGCTATTTATTTACGTGAATATTTTCTTTCACTGCCGCATGTTTCGGAGAACTGACATGTACGAACCTTATCTTCTGTCCAGGTGAAGGAGTTTGTGAAATCCTACAATGCTCTCCACGAGATGGGCTTCACGTCCCCAAACGTTCCCGAGTTGCTGGCGATCCACGACAATGATCCTGACAAAGTTATCCAACACTTGCTCAGCACATCTTGAATCCATAACGAGAAGCTTCACACATCCCCCCATGTACAGGTCCATCCTATGCTGGCAAACTGCATACACGTCACATGTGATGGTCTAATGTAGTCTCAAGCGTTTCTACTTGTCAGCTGCTCCTACCAGTTGCGTGAACCGATGACCATGTTTGTGTTTCATCAGCGGTTCAGTGTTTTGCACCGTTTTTTTTATTTCATATCTGAATCTGAACCTGACTGAATCTTTTGTTGGCCTATATAGTCCAGTCCAAAACATCTGTCGGTCGGTGCCTGTTCTGGATTGATACTTTTCACGAGCTATTCAGATTTATAGAAGGAACATTTCCCGATTAGACCTCATGGGAAATTGCGAAGCCACAACGCTACCTTTTCTCCAGGAAAATGAGGTGCATCACTGGACAGCAACGAGGATGAACAACGCTTCAAGCAGCGTTAACAGTACCAAACCGAGATGGAAATTTGAGATCCCTCAGCACTGATTTTCGTCAAAAATCAATAGAAATCGAACGGTTTCGCAAAATCAAGCATTTTAAATTGGGCGGTCAAAAAGCGGCGAAAAAATAGAAACCACCGGTTTGACTTTCGACCGGTTTTATTCGATTTTCGATGTAGATCGGCACACTCAAGGACTAATTTTTTTATTTCGATTTTTCAACAGTTTTCTTTGATTTTTGACCGGTTTTGTCTGATTTTTGACCGGTTTACATTGAAAATTGGCACACTCAAGAAAAATTACAAAAAATCTAAATAAATACCAATTAATACATAAAATACCTCAGAGAAATTTCAAAAAATTGAATTCATTTATTGCTTCTAGAAAATAAAAAACAACAATCAATGAAAAGGAACATAGACGCTTTTAGATTTTTATA
This sequence comes from Guadua angustifolia, assembly GCA_036346375.1. NCBI lineage: Eukaryota > Viridiplantae > Streptophyta > Magnoliopsida > Poales > Poaceae > Guadua > Guadua angustifolia. The sequence continues at coordinate 4,681,357 of CM070510.1, read as the reverse complement.
AAACTTACATGCGTGATCATACTCTGATATTTTAATGGTATTATAAACAGTGCCAAAGGATTATGTAGTAAAATTTTTAGATATATTAGACTTCATTTATTACCCCTAGAAAATCAAAAACAGAAGAGCATATACAATGACAGTAGCATTGCCAGAATTTTACAAAAATCTACAGGTCTGATCATCATCTAAAAATTTTACAACATCATTATAATTTCCTCATAACCTTACACAAAAAATTTCAAAAATTATAAGATGATTTGACAGCTCAATTAAATCAGAAATTGTTGACTACTTTGCCTTGTTTTCTTTTTTCTATTATTTGTATTCAGATTTGCTCAAAAACATCTCCCAAATTTGTTTTTTTAAAAATATCATTCCAGATGTCAAAAAGATATCAATACTAATTATATGGAATTTTTGCATAAATTTTTTTAATTTGAACTTGATCAGTTTACTGACTGGTTCGAAATATTGAACCGGCTCGATATGATCAAAAATCATGATTTTTGAGCGATTTTCGTGGATTTTTGGAACCCTACAAGCATGTGTATGTATCTCTTATGACAGAAGCGTTTCAGGGCGTAGCTGCGGCAGTATGGTTAGTACGTGCACTCGTGCGGTCCAAACTCGATCCAGTACAACTCTATCTTAACACGTCAAAAAAATTAAAAATAAAAGAAAAAAAATGAATTTTTAGTCCAACAACAAGATCTTTCTTACTTAGTGTTTGCGCTGGAGTACAAGTGAATTGTTCGTCGTTCCTTATCAGATTAAACTTTTAAATGACGTTATGCGTATGCAACTCAATACGGTACTATACTGCCTCGGCCCGGCGGCGGGGGCCGCTGGGTGGTGCAAGTCCCCGGCTGTGTTCAACTTCGGCGACTCCAACTCCGACACCGGCGGCGCAGACGCCGCCTTCCCGGCGCAGCAGGCGCCTTTCGGCATGACCTACTTCAGGAGGCCGTCCGGCCGCGCCTCCGATGGCCGCCTCGTCATCGACTTCTTAGGTGCGTTTGCGTACACCAGTGCTCTATTTGCTTGCCGTCATTTTCACCTCCTCCTGACGAACTCCGAAATAATGTTCTTCGATCTGTTCAAGCCATGGTGTTGCCGTTGCTGAGCCCCTACCGGCTACCTGCAGTCCGTCAGGTCCGACTACCGGCACGGCGCCTACATCGACGGCGCTCCTGCCCAACACATCGCTGTTCGTCACCGGGACCAGCCCTTTCTCCCTCAGCATCCAGCTCAACCAGATGAAAGAGTTCAGGAACAAGGTGTTAGTGTTGATCTCGGGCCAAGTCAATGGCTTGACCGAGTTTTAGGGGCCTAACTGCCCACGTCTCCCTGATCAGGGGAGACAACCGAAAAACCACTGGCCTGGTCCCAGGTCACACCGAGTATAAGAGATGAAGGGAGTTTTCCTCCTTGAACGGTTGCGCGATTAGAAACCCTAAGACACCTACTGATCAAGGTTAACTCGGGAGTGGCACTGAAGACCAACGCCAACCACCGGCCCTCCCTGTGCCGGTGACCCTCTCCATCTCTGCGGCGAGCCACCTCCGTCATCTCCACCACCGGAAGGATGCGATCGAATGGGATTGACGGAACCGGGCGACAACAAAGACCGCCATCGCTTCCTCTTAAATCACGCAGCGTGATGGCGTCTTCATCATCCAATCAAAACGCCGAAGGTATTCCCCTAAGTCCCGCATCTAGATGTTCATGTTTAGGCACTAAGATCCTTAAGGAATTTCAACAATGGTATCAGAGCCATAGGTTTAAGTGCCTAACACTAACCCTAGATGAAGAACACCTTCGGTTCAGGCTTTTTCCCGTGCTAGTTCATGTGCGAAGCAAATAGAAGGAGAGGAACCCTAGATCGGGATTTTCCCCAAATCAGATAAGAACCCTAGCGCGATTTTCCCCAAAATCCCGTAGAAACCACATCAAGGAAATTAAGAGAAGAGGAAGATGATCGACCGATCGGCCGAATCGTCGTCGTGCGCCGTGCCCTTCGAGCCCGCCTTCGCGCCTCTCCTCCGTGCTCCACGCCGCCGTGCCCCATGCTCCGCGCCGCCTCCGCTCCCCGTGCGTGCTCCCCGTGCGTGGAGGAGTTTGCGCGCCGCCGTCCCGAACCGGAGGCCTGCCGCCGTCGCCTCCATATTTTTTTTTCGGGTGCTTGACGGAAGAAAAGGATTAGGGTTTTTCAAGGGCTCCGATTTTTTCGGCTTTTAATCTCTGAGCCGAAGGAATCTCGGCCGTTCATCACGATCAGACGGCTCAAGTTGATGGAGGCTCGGCTGGGCTTCTTTTAGCCCACGTGGGAGAGACGTTTGCCGGCCCAGGCCCATTTTTTTGGGGGCCTGGTGACTGGGAAGAGTAGAGGAGGCCTTTTGGGCTGGTTTTGGCCGGATTCGGCCATAAACAGTGCATTTTTTATTTTATTTTTAAGCACTTGATTAAGTTTAAGCACATGATTAAGTTTAAGCACATGATTCGGCTGTGAAGAATTTTAAGTTTAAGCACATGATTAAGTTTAAGCACTTGATTAAGTTTAAGTACTGAATTAAAATTATATTTCCGCTGCTAAATTTGAGTTTAAATTTTCTGATTAAATTGGATCCAACGTGAAAATTTGATTAGAAAATTATGTTTAAGTTTGTTTTAGTATGGGAATTTTATCTTCTAACCAACGTTGATGATAAAATTTTAAATAATAATATTAAGTTTTTCTCAGTGTGGGAATTTTATCTTCTAACCAAAGTTGAGGATACAATTTTCCACAATAATTAAGCTTAAGTCTTGTTCTATTCTAATTCTGCCCAACGGCGATTTAGAAGTAGAACAATTTTTCCCCTGTTAAGAGCATGTTTTAATTGAACCAACGTTAAATTAATTCATGCATTTTTATTTCAGTATTCTGATTAAGTTATTTTTCTTACGAAGCTTCAAACATTTCAAATGTATTGATTTTGATCTCTGCTATGAAGCCCCTAAACCGGGGGAATTATCCCTTTTGGAGGGAGAAGATTGAGATGGCACTCGCTCTCTCAGACATTGATTATGCAATCTTGCATAATCGTCCCATAGAACCCGAACCAATTCCTGATGGTCAACCGGGTGCAGAAAATAATGCTACTATAAGAATGGCATACGACCTCGAGCCAAGTGTGAAGAATTAATTAGAAAATAATCTAGTTTAGTAAGAAGGGCAACATTTATTTTCTGACCAACGTTTGATCATAAATATTTGCCACAACATAATATTGTTTTGCTCCGTTCTATTTCTGCCCAACGGTGATATAGAATGGAACAATTATTTGATGCTCAATAAGAAAGTTTCAAGTTTGGAAAAGTGTGGTTTTGGGAATATTTTGTTTAAAGTTTATTAAGTTCATTAAGTAATGGGCTGGTGAGGATGATTTTCTTCAATATTGCAATGCATGTATGTTCATGCATCATTTAATTAAATTTTATGGCCCATTAAGTTGTGACTAATTAATGATAGTTAAAGATGGCTCAGATATTTTCCCGAGTCGCTATTAATGATGGCTAATTTTAAGTGATTATATGGCATTTATATATTAAGTTTTCTCAAATCAAAGTGAACCAACGGGAAATTTTGATTTGGGATATCAGTAAGCGGCGGGCATTGATGTGATTTTTCATAGTTGTATTTAAACGGAGGTTGCCTATAGCCATGAATTGTCGCGAGTCATTGCCTGCATATGACATGTTATGTCAAAAGGCCCTATTCTTGGGCATGAGATGGAAAGTTTCGGCTTTTCAAATTAGCCATAAGTGACTTTTATGTAAGTCAATTGATTAAGTATTAAGTTTCCCTGAATTAAGTTTCAGGCTGGCTCTTGGAACTAATAGTTTTTGAGCCACATATAAACCTCAAGTGCTTATGGGGACTAAGCTGAGATGTAAGAGATTTAAGAAAAAGTAAGATAAGTATTGAGCTTTCTTACGACAAAGTTAATGGTGATCGTGTGATCATGTAAGTAAGTATTGACTCTGATGAATGTCATCTTTGCTTGAGACTTGATAAGTTTATTATTAAGCTATTGGATCATGGCTATATACTGACCAACGTTGTTTATAGTCATGTGTCATATAATTGTTTCTTAGAACAATAAAGTCATATAGTCTTAAGCATTTGTAATCATGTTTCAAGTGACTTTTAGTAAGTGATCTTTGATCAAAATGGAACCAACGAGAAGTTTTGGTTAGAGATGTAGCGTTGTTGTTGGGATCATTATATAACACATTTTCAAGAGTTGATTCCAGTCATGTGTCGTTCTTATAATGAAGCCAACTAAGACTCTTAGTTGAACCTGTAATGTCAGCATTTTGAGAATAAGATGCGGCACGCGGATATATTCTGACCAATGTCGATTATAATCCTGTGTCATTCACAAAAGTAATTGTATAGTTGTTGTATAGCAGAACCTTTAAGTTTTACATGGTACTAATACCATGGAAGTCAATCATTTAGTTTCATGGGTGTTGAAGTTGCCAGTTGAATATCCCAACTGTTATACAATAGTAAGTCCCTTGGGTTTGTGCTTGTACCTTGGTAAACAAAGTCAACTTTTCTTAAGTATCAGTATAAGGATTATGCGCACAATGTACATCATGCCAGTAAGGATATGGGGAGAAATCCTTGGATCTGAGGGAGCAATCCCCTAGTTCAATTCTAATAAGTTTTTAGACTGGCACTGATGAAGAGGTCTTGATTGACATCAAAAGTAATGTGCGTGTGATGAAGTTAAGCAAATGCTAAGTTTTATGTGCATACTGATAGTACGTGACCTCATGAATAGTAAAGTTTCTAAGGTGAGGTCATAGAAGTGGAATATCAGCTATGAGATTATATCGAAATATGGAACTGTGTTTAGTTCACATTTCGAGGGGGAGAGACAAATCCCATTAAGATGTTTATTCCACTTCTCTAGATTAAGAATTTTGGATGGATGATAAGTTGATGTTATCAAAGTCCATCTTATTGAATCAGAAGTTTTCTTGGAAGAACCAATATAGTGGGCTATCATGGATGTGACTCTAAAGGGAAATAGTTGAAAATAAAACCAGTAGGTGTTAGCTACATTCTATTTGGATCAGAAATTTTCCTGATAGAGCCAATACAGTGGGCTGTCGTGGGCTCACATTAATAAAGGTGACTCTAAAGGAGAACATTTAAAAGGCTATGGGTCGCATCTTGCTGCTCACAGACACCACCATTGAGTTCTCTTATGAGTTTTGGACTTGAGTGTCAATGTTGTGTTTAACACTCATAAGAACTCTCATTAGGTGTACACTTTGTGAATGCTTTCGAAAGGCATTTCGTTAAGTAAGTAAGTAATTATGATGGTTACAAGGTTGAATAAGAATCTTGATTGGTCGAATTGGGGTCTTACTGATAAGACCTGAAGTATTTTCTTCAAGAGACATTGGTGATATCTTTAATATATGTTTTAAGACTCATCAAGAAAGGTCCAAATAAGTGGGAGTATTCCCAAATAAGGGCAAAGAAGTCTCTAAGATAATTGCTGACATAACTAATATATTGTGAGCCCTTAAAGTTTTGAAACCAGGATTTTTGGCAAACTTAGTCCAGGATTGGACCCCTGGAAAATTATAAGTGATTTTAAGTTGCATATATGATGCAAATGGATTACATGCTCACATGTGAAGATGTCTGGCAACCGCTGAGTTATGCGTTGTCATGACAATTGTCTCGGCAAGGTGATTATAAGAAATCCACATAAATCATCCTTGCGAGGGGGAGTCGTTTGTGTGGAATGATTCTAACTCCATTAAGTTATATCATCATCGTTGATGAAGACCAAGTTGTGGCATGTTTTTGAATCCATAAAGGTTTAATGAGCTTTAAGAGTAAGATTATAGTGTTTTAAGAATAAGAAAGTTGTCTTCGGGATAATGAACTCATCCCGGGGTTCATTAAGAGTGCAATTTTTGTTCGAGTAACATGTCAAGTGGTATTGCCAAACCCAGGATAATGTGAAAGATTGAATCCAGAATCAAATAGAAATATAAGTGTAAGATCTTGATGCTCAACAAGTAAGTGTTAAGTACAAGAGTTGGGTATCATGTAAGTTCAGTGTTGTGGTGCCCAGGAAGAGTAAGTATTAAGTGTTAAAATGCAAAGCACTGGGCATTATATTCAGTTATATGTGATTTTTTACTGTGGGCTTGCCTTAAGTTGCCGGCATTAAGTTTTAAAGTAAGCCTACTGCTTGGAATAAATTGAGATCTCAAATCATGATTCTGGAAGCTTGTCTGTCTTTCTGATTTTGATGTGCACGAAAGAATATATAAAGACAGATTGCACAACTGGACCATATGTGAATAGGCCATGTTCCAATAAGACTAAGAAGTTATCATTTTGAGATGGAATGGTACACTATACTAAGAGATTGTTTTAAGCATTCTCCTTGATAAGTGTGAGTAAGTGTCGTGTCGAGATAGAATGGTTTGTTATAGATGTCGAGATTCAGTGGTGTTCATTAGCTGCTGCAATACTTTATCTTGGTGTATCGTTCTATTGAGATTTAAGACTTGTAAGATGAGGCCTCTCGATCAAGGGGGAGAATGTTAGTGTTGATCTCGGGCCAAGTCAATGGCTTGACCGAGTTTTAGGGGCCTAATCGCCCACGCCTCCTCGATCGGGAGACAACCGAAACCACCAACGGCCCGGTCCTGTGTCACACCGAGTATAAGAGATGAAGGAGTTTTCCTCCTGAACAGTTCTTGCGATTAGAAACCCTAAGACACCTCTTGATCAAGGTTAACTCGAGTGGCATCAAGACCAACGCCAACCACCGGCCTCCTGCGGTGGTTGTTATAGGGTCGAGCGAGCCATAACAGCTAGGACGTGGTGCATGGCAGCATGTCATTAATTAGGATTAGAATAATTAGTTTCCTTATTATTTGGGTTTGTTTCCTTTTAAATTATTTCCATGTAATAGGGATTAGTTTCCTTAATACAAGAATAGGTTTCTTAGGGGTCAAGTCTAGCCATCCCTATAAAAGGGACAACGCGGTATGTATTATGGATCCAAGCAATGAGTAAACCAAGTCTCTAGCAAATCAGGCGCTGCCATCGATAACTGGCCGGTGGCTCCGTACAGCCAAGGCGCTAGCTTCGACAACAGCTCGTTTCGCCCACGTTAAGGGCCCTATCTCATCCCCGTTGCGTGTGCGGATCGTGCACTTAACAATTTGGTATCAGAGCCGACGATCCTCCTACCACGGTGACCATCGAAGATCGCATCTCCAACCTCCGCGCCTCGCCGACCGAAAGCCCAACGCTTCATCTCGTGCGAATCTTCCAGGACAAGGTTGATTCGCAAGGGGGGGATAATGTTATGGGTCGAGCGAGCCATAACAGCTAGGACGTGGTGCATGGCAGCATGTCATTAATTAGGATTAGAATAATTAGTTTCCTTATTATTTGGGTTTGTTTCCTTTTAAATTATTTCCATGTAATAGGGATTAGTTTCCTTAATACAAGAATAGGTTTCTTAGGGGTCAAGTCTAGCCATCCCTATAAAAGGGACAACGCGGTATGTATTATGGATCCAAGCAATGAGTAAACCAAGTCTCTAGCAGATCAGGCGCTGCCATCGATAATCGGCGGTGGCTCGTGATACGATCAAGGCGCTAAGCTTCGACAACACTCGTTTACCCACGTTAAGGACCCTATCTCATCCCCGTTGCGTGTGCGGATCGTGCACGTAACAGTGACCCTCTCCATCTCTGCGGCAGGCCACCTCCGTCATCTCCACCACCGGGAAGGACGCGCATCGAATGGGATTGACGGGAACCGGGCGACAACAGCACCGCCACTGCTTCCTCTTCGTCACGCGCGATGGCGTCTTCATCATCCAATCAAAACGCCGAAGGTATTCCCCTAAGTCCCGCATCTAGATGTTCATGTTTAGACGCTAAGATCCTTAAGGAATTTCAACACATGGTGCTCAGCTCCGGTGGCAACAGTGGTATGCCATAATGATGTTTGCTATGTGCATATTTCTCTTTCCAGTAGCTGTGCATAAGTGCATTGGTGCAACCTCTGTTAAGTTTCTTGAGCAAATACTAGAAAACATGTTCTCATTTGTTTCCGGAAAGGGCTGGGGAAGCAAGAGATAGCCACAAGTTCAGATCGTACGCATTTGCAGTACAGGGCTATTGCAGTACAGTGATGCGTTTGTTTCTTGTGTGTGTGTATATGTTCATTACTGTTGTGAGAGAAAGATTCTCAACTTAAGTGAATTACTGAATGTTATTGCTCAAAGAAGATGAGTTACTGAAGATTTAACTTGCTTTGCAGGCCAACTCCACCTGATGTTTTTGGCAATTCTCTGTACACAATAGACATTGGCCAAAATGATTTCACCTTCAACCTAGGATCCCTGGGTGTCGAAGGAGTCAAGCAAAGTCTTCCTTCAGTTGTTACCCAGATCTCCTGGACAATTCAGGTAAGTAGTAGAAATACTGACTAGCTTAACTTGAAACGATCAAAAGGATTGGAGAATTAGTTAACTCCATGGTTCATGCCACCTATTTCTTGCAGGATTTGTACAATATTGGAGCTCGCAGATAGAGATAATCTCGTAGTAGGAAATTCTAGTTTGCAAAGTTTGTATTAAGAAAGTTTAGGATGAGGAGTCCGATTAAGATTAGGAAGTGGAATCCTATTCCGTTTGTAAGGGTTGTAGTTTTGGGTATAAATTGAGGGGTAGACTTCAGTTTTGTAAACGAACAGAGCAAGAAGCAATAAAGAGAAAATTGTTCCAAAGTTTTTGACGTTCTGTTCCAACAAGTAGTATCAGAGCACAACAAATATCCACGGCAAGGCAGTGCGGAGGTTCCGTCGTCAAGCATCTACGTGCGGCTCGGCTGAAAGTTGAGATGTCGGTTGGAGGGAAGCCAAGCTCTAGCAAGCTAAGCCAGCAAATCATCATGAGGGTGATGCAAGAAGTAAAGCAAATGCTTCTGAACACAACAATAGTTCAACGCTCGGCGTATTTTATTTTGCGTCGTGTCTTTTCCGCAGTACCGTAGCACAGGCGTCAGGAGTACGCAAAGGCACCAGGTGGGTGCAGCACAGGCGTCAGGAGGGCGCAGAGGCATTAAGTGGGTGCGGGTGTAGGTGACTCGAAAGAAGAGGACGTTGTTTCATATACGCAAGCGAGACAGCACGAAGGAGTTCGTGCACACGGAAGGAGTTGACAGGAAATTCTAGTTTGTAAAGTTTGTATTAAGAAAGTTTAGGATAAGGTGTCCGATTAGGATTACGAAGTGGAATCTTATTCTGTTTGCAAAGGTTGTAGTTTTGGGTATAAATCGAGAGGTAAACCTCAGTTTTGTAAGCGAACAGAGCGAGAAGTAATAAAGAAAAAATTATGCTAAAATTTTTGACATTCTGTTACAACACTCGCAACTTTGTGGCGTTCAACATGGCGCCGATTGGTTGCTACCCAGCATTCCTCACTGAGCTCCCTCATAGCAGCAACGACTTGGATGAATTTGGCTGCATGAAAACTGACAAAAGCGCCGTAATCTACTACAATGAACTACTGAACAACAGCTTGGCTGAGGTTGGAATGAAGCTGCAGGATGCGTCTATCGTGTACATCGACAGGCTCTCCATCGGCAAACATTCTGTAACGCTTGAGCTATTCCGACATCCTGAAACTCATGGTAATAACCTCTCTGAAACTTTTGCAGCATTAAATTAGTACATAAATCAGTTTGGTTCATAGTCATATCTAACATTACAAGCGTTCTAAGCTGCGAAACTGATTTGATGGTGACTTCAGGGCTGAAACATGGGACTGAGGCTTTGTTGTGGACACGGTGGCGGAGCTTACAATTTTGACCCAAATGTGTACTGTGGAAACAGCAAGGTGGTGAATGGCCAATCCGCAAGTGCGACAGCTTGTGGAGACGGCAAAACTACGTGAGCTGGGATGGAATCCATGCCACAGAAGCTGCAAGCAAGATCATAGAGTCTTCAGTGATCAGCGGCTCGTATTCGTATCCCCATTTGGAACTTTCAAAACTTTGCCAGCTGCAGCCCATAGGCTGATCATAGCACCAGTTTGGATTCAGAAAGATAGAACGTCACTCAGACAGTCAAACCATGCTCCATACTGTGCTATTGTAAAACATTTTTCTAGCAAAAAAAACGTTGAATATAATATGCATGTCTAAGCAAATAAAGTGGTTTGCTTTGCAAACCCTTAACCGAGAAGCAGCAGTATTGTTTCCTTGTTTCAGTTGTACTGGGTCAGTAAAGATCATAATAGTGGTACTTGATATTAAATGGATACTGTTGCTGTGTTTGCAAAAGTTCAGAGTTCAGGCTGCTAAAATCACCCAATATAGGGAATAATCCAATCAAAAGCAATCGGTTCACAAGATCAAGATGAACGCAGGAATACGGGGATAATACAGATCAGTGAGCTCCCTCGTAGCAGCAACGACTTGGATGGATATGGCTGCTTCCGGTGGGCCTTGCCGCCGGTGGACTTGCGCGCCGTCTGCTTCGGCCACTCCTCCCTGATCCATCAACTTCAATGGACTGTCGGCTGGAACGAATCAATTTCATCTTCTCTTGATATAATGCGAATTTCCTTGCGTGGCCGATCGTTTCTTGCTGGTTGAAACTCGAAACGAATTTAGCTGAGAAAATGCCGGGAAGGGAACAATTGGGTTGTACCTGGCCTGGCCTGGCATGTGAGTTGCTGCTTCGCCTACTGGACCTGCACCGTCCAGACTGTTTGTTCGTCGAAGCTGAGGCGAAACGGGCCAAAAAGTTTGGGTTTTTTCGGCTTAACGGCAAACTCACAGATGCTTTATACCTTGTTTGGAGAAGCTTTAAGCCAATTTTATATTTTGAAAAACTAGTAAACCTTCAAATAGCTTAATTTTTAAACGGCTTTGGTATAAATTAGAAGTTTTATATAACTAGTAAAAGCCAAACGCTGAAAACTGGATTAAACCTACTTTTGTAGCTTATTGCTACGGCAAATTAGCTATTTGCTAATAGTCTCTTATAAAAAGTTAAAAAACTGCTTTTTAGAAAAGCTACAACTCCTCTAAACGGACCCTTAAGCTTACCAAAACTTCCAATCCACGGCGTGCAATGTTTTTTTAAGCTGTGAGCAATGTTTTATAGTAAATTTCACAAAACTATATGTTTTTAGCAATGTTTTTAGAATCCACGGCCAAAAAGTTTGGGCATTTTCTGCTTAACGGCCAACTCACAGATGCTTTATACCTTGTTTGGAGAAGCTTTAAGCCAATTTTATCTCTCGAAAAACTAGCAAACCTCCTAACAGCTTAATTTTTAAATGGCTTTAGGTATAAACTAGAAGTCATATATAACTAGTAAAAGGCAAACGTTGAAAACTAGGTTGAACCTACTTTTGTAGCTTTTTGCTAAGGCAAATTAGCTATTTGCCAAACAGTCTCTTATAAAAAATCAAAAAATTACTTTTTAGAAAAGTTACAACTCCTCCAAACAGACTCTTAAGCTTACCAAAACTTCCAATCCATGGCGTGCAATGTTTTTTAAGCTGTGAGCAATGCTTGATAGTAAATTTCACAAAACTATATGATTTTAGACAAACTGTTTGCAAAATATATGTTTTAGCTTTTATTTTATAAAACTATAAATTTTAGGAGAATTTATTTTTTATAAAGCTAAATGTTTTAGAATTAATTATTTCTTATAATAAGTTTGACAGTATTAACCCACATGATAGCCTCACACGTCCTCACTTCTCATTTCACTCGCATGCGAGGCTACTATGCGGAGGCCCACACTTTAGATCTGTTCAACTCTAAAACCTACAGTTTTGTGATATAAATTCTCTTAAAATCTATAATTTTATAAAATGAAAGTTAAAACATATAATTTTCTGATACTTGTACCAGAAACATTTAGTTTCACGGAATTTACTTTTTTTTAAGACTGTGTGCGATGTTTGAAGCAGTAACCGATCTAGGTCCCGTGTACCAATTTTTTTCTGGTAGCCTTGCAGACTTTGCTTTTGTGCTACCAGCCAAGCGATCCAGAAATCTTTTTTCTGATAGTTTGCACGGAGCCAATCAGCTGCAGCCAACGACACCCTACTTGGATCTTGTCCTGTAAGTCCGAAACCGATTTTTCCGGACGTCCGATCTCAGTATGTTTCATCGTACGTTCGGTGTAATATTTTTTCCAACGTTTGCAACAGTTTTTTTCAATATTTTTTTCGCGTGTATATTTCTACTATTATCAAAGGAAAATATTTCACGCGTAGAAAAAATATTTCACACGTAGGAAAAAAATGTTGCAGCGATTCAGATCGATATTTCTACTTTTATTAAAGAAAAATATTTTACACTTAAGAAAAAATATTTCACGAATAGAAAAAAAATATTGCAGTATTCCGAAAAAATGAAAGGTCGGCTCCTGTCAATTCCGCCGAAACCGACGTCGTGGACGGGGAAACATCGAGCTCACCTGCAGTTGCAGCGGCACTTCATAGCCACGGAGCCGTCTGTCCGCGAAATTTCTCACGGTGTTACTGCTTGCTAGTGCGACTAGTAGGTTGCACTTCGCAGTCAATTGGTTAAATCAGCTGAGCTCTCTTGCGTACGCGCGCTAAATTGACATAATTAAACAATCTAATGTTATTTATTACTATAGTGATTATTTCAAATTTAAACTAACACACCGCTATCAAACCAAGCTTTATTGTTTCTGGGTTTGAAATAGACTCATTTCAATTTTGTATCCATTAGTTTAAATAATGTAATTGAAATAATTTTGATTCAAGCCATATATATTGCCAGGCCCTACGCAAGATTAGACAGCCACTCAGCTTTGTCCGTGGAGTTGTCGTCTGAACGACCAAGACTCTTCTCTAGCGGATGAATCTATTATGCTGACCAAACATGTTGGGAGGTAGGGACTCTTTAAATTTGAGTCTCTAAAAACGTTCTATTTACTGGAAAACTCGGCGTAAATTTTACAATTAATATACATTTTTCCTTGGAGAAAAAAGAATATTTACATACATGTCATATAGCTCTGAACCGACATCAGTTCAATCGTCAGAGATGCTGTTAGGTCCTGACTTCTTGGTATTGCCATTGTGCTGACGTGGTTCGACACAACTCATCTTATAAAGGCTTCGTTGTGGTGGAAAGGTACATGCCACCAGTGGAGTCCTTTCGGCTAACTTTATAAGATGTACTTTTTTTAATGGTATGATCTATAAATATATAGTGTATTTTATATTTTAATGTAAAATTAGTATAACATTCTCTATATACCTCTAATAAATATTTTTTTACTTTATATTTTCTACATGTATGTTTTGAATATAGTACTTAATGATAATAATTAGAGATAATCTAGTCATTTTCAATATATAAACTTGAAAGGAGAAAATACTGTATGGAGGCATAGCCTATTGTCCCATACATTAGAGCAAGTAGCATAATAAAACCTACTACTTACTCTATCTCTTATTCATATTATCTAAACTAAACAATAAAACAAGCTTGTACAATAATTGTATCTAAATATTGTCTCTAGAGATACACTAAAGTATTTAATTCTAGCATTCAATACTAACTTCATCTTTGTGGTTATTATCAAAACACTAACTTCAACAATAACAATCGCTCAAGCCAGCTCTAATGTCAACTTTTAACCGACGATAGCACATATTTTTACGTACGATGCTGACTACTAAATAAGAGCAGATTCTTTTCTCTATCCTTTTTTATCACTCTTTCACATAAGATAAAGCTGATGTATATATGCTAAAAATAAGCTGAGGTGACATTATTGTATATGCCCTTAGCCTACTCTTAGCATGTCCATATCAACTTTGTCCTATGCGGAAGAGTGAGAAAAGAGGAGAGAAAGAGAATTTCTTTAATTTAGTAAGACGCGATATCTTGAAGATAAATAGATTAATTATGTACAAAAGAGAAGATATAATTAATACACAGAGCTAACATTTAGAGATAGCTATTATACAAGCTGACTTTAGTATTTACTATAAATAATATGAATAGAAAATAAAGTAATCAGTTGACTTTATTATTGTACTTGTCCTTCCTACTATAGACCGGATCTACCTTGGAACCACAGTGTTTCCGAAGTGAGGGCCCAATGATTCTGTACGGAGTGCAAGACGTCGACTCACAATTTGCCGCACCTACCTCATCGGTTCTGCCATTTTTCAACAACTGAACAGAACGCTTGATTCTATAAGCTTCAGATCTTCCTTCCGTTTCCACAACCTTATCGGTTCCGGCATTTTTCAACAACTGACAGAACGTTTGATGCTATCTATGTGCGTCAGATCTACCATCCGTTTCCACAATTCCACGTTTCTTTGTCTCGTCTCTCTGTCTCCACTGCTTTTTGTTTTTTTCGTTTTTATCTTTCCTCTTGTCTTCTCCATAGTCCGTAGACAGGCAGGAGGCAGGAAGAACACCACGTGCCTCGAATGGAAGGGAGCGCGGCACCGAATGGAGCTCGATCGACAGATTTGAACATACGTGCTTTTTTCAACGGATCCAAAGTCACCTGGATGGCTTTGCCTCAGGGAAGATGCTGGCGCGCGAATGCGATCGTCGTGTCTTTTTCTTCTTGTAATACTTGCAGTGGCGGCCTGAAAATTAGAAATACTGAACCTTGCGTCTCTTTCGTTTCTGTTCAACGTGCAGAAGCCCTGCGCTGTGTCCTGATGTGCGCTTGCTCTTTTGGAACAGTGTGGCAATGATATATCGTCAAAAACGGCTAGCTTTTCATAGATCTCTGATGCTGCTTGTGGCTTTGTCGTTATCTAGGTTTTATGGGCGCCTCAGGTGCAGCTTGGAAACCAGGAAAATTTGATTATTTGTCCTGGAGTTGATGTGCAATTAGTAAAATGTCTAAACTTTGGGTATTTTACTAATTGCATATCAACTCCAGGGCAAATAATCATATACAATGCCTACATTGGGAGTTTTTTTTTAAATAATACATTCTGTAAATGTATTTACAGGAATAATATCCCGAAATTCTTTTAGAAAAATATACCTTTGTCGCTATTTTATTTGGTGAGAGACTTATGTGTCGTTAATTGAATTGGCCGACAGATTATTATATCGTGAATTTATTTGGTCGACGGGCTGAGGCTCCATGTCGCCGATTGGTATATTTTTGTAATATTTTAGGGTATTATTTTTGTAAAAATATTTTTAAAAAAAGGTCCTTCACTGGTATATGAGAAATCGTCTAAGGTGAAGCTGGCGCAACTAGTTTTTTGTAGGATATTACTGAAGATGTATGATTTGAGCTTTGAATAGGTAGGAGTTGTTGGCGTAGAGAGGAAAAAGAAGAGAAGTTTTTTCAGTCTCCAGCAAAAATAAACTACGAGAGAGAAGTCACACATGCGAGACATCGACGGCTTATCAGGACATGGTAGAAATTTTTACCGAGTTGGAGCTAAAGCCCTGGCCAAACTCAAACCTTTTTTTTTAGCTCCGAGCGCCTCTGGAGGCAAATCCAAACGGACGCGGTTCAGGATTTAAACAGTTCCCGTAGACGCGAACTGTTCGACCAAAGTAACCGGCAATGCAAATCAATTAAAAACATGTGCTGCAGTAACTTGCTACGGTATCTGATTCGTTGACAAATCAGCACAATGATTTTGTTACAATACCCCACGAAGATCTGGACCGTCACTTTTCAATCAGACGGTCCTGCGGAGACTACTTCCGAGTCCTAGCCAAACAGCTTCTAAGGCGAAGTACAATGGAAACACTGGGACCGGCTTACCAAATCAACGGTTGGGTGGTAGATGTTTACGTTGTTAGAGATAACTCTAATATCCTAACAAATATGATTTTATCGGCAGTTTGTTAGGAGTCCAATCTTTCACAACTCAAACTCTTTTGGCTATTTAAACTACATCCCTGTATATGTAATCAATGAACTATTATATTAGATTATTTCATGTGGTTTTTTCCCTCAAGGGCTAGCGGGTTTTTCAACGTTAAACCTTGTATCCCTTTTTACTATGCTAACTCTAACAAGTAGTATCAAAATCTAGGATTTCAAATCAAGCTGCTGCCCTAAGAGCTGTATATGAGATTTTCACCGTCCACCGTGTGCTGTTCTCCGCTTCCGCGCCGGCAGCCCTCCGCATCACGGACGGCGCCCTCGTCGTCGTCAACTGCATCAAGGGCGTGTGCATCCAGATTGAGACCGTTCTGCATCGAGGGCGGAATTCGCCTTGTTTGCAGGTGGGAGGTCACTGGATCAAGTGATGAGGTGGAGTTCAGCTTGTTCCTTGTGCCGGTCGGTACCTCGGTCTGTGCTATGCTTGGGTCGGTACCTCGGCTCGACGAGCCGGCACATCAAAGCCCGTTTATGGCCGGGCCGGCATGACACATTTAGCCTATTTATTTAAAAAATAGCCATTTAAACCCTTGGAGGCTTTAAAATTTTTGGAAAAATCTATTTTTTTTTGAAAAATCCCATTTTTCCTCTATAAATCAGGTAGTAACCCCCTCGTTTCCCCACCAGCAAACTAGCAATCTCTTCTCTGCATTCTCTTGTGAAAATTCTTTTGCTCTTGGTGATAATTTAGTAAAATTCAAAATAATTTTGCAAAAAATCCGAAATCCGGCTTCTGTCAAGAAATCAAAGTAAGAACAGTGATTTAATTTTTTTATTGGTCTTATTATTTTAAATGAGATTAAAGTACTTATAGCGTAATTATTTATTGCAATTTTCTTTATGGAGCGTCAGGATTTGCGTCCTTTTCAACTTCTGATTTCGAGATTTCACCCGAAGAGCTTCTTGCATCCTATCAAGCTGAAGAAGCTGCAGTATCTATACCATCCTCAGGCTCTAAAATTGTTACTATGTCGGATATAAGACTTATATAATCAACGAGTAGCAACATATAAGACTTATTGTATTATAATGGTGGTACGTCCACATAAGTTTGGTTTGGATATGCCTTTTAGATGGAACTCTATTTACTTATGCTTAAGTCACTCGTACCATGTAAGAGCATATTTTCTTTTTTATTAATACATACTATCGTAGCTAAGATAGTCAACCGCTATCCACATAGTAACTTTGGTATGTTGATGAATATTTGCTACCATTTTTGGAATTTTTTTATGATTCCACTGTTACTTTATCTGGAGTTTGTTACTCAACTTCTCTTTTAATTGTGCATCATATTCTAGAAATTGCTACTCAATTAAGGAACCACCTCTGTGCTAACTTATCTCAAATTTATGCTAAATATGATTAGAAGTTTGCTAGAATTCACATGCAGTGACCTCCACCAGCACCCACAATAGGTTAGAAGAAAACTGTGTGGAAAGATATAAGATACAGGTGGCTCTACTTCAAGGAGTTCGACTACAACAGCGTCAAGTGCAGACACAACAATAAATAGTGGGGATTGGAGCTAGCAGTCTATCTTAATAGCGATACTGTCAACCACCAAGAGCAGCAAGAGTAGGACTTCAGCATTTTACAGTGGTGGCACGAGCACAAGAATATATCTGGTGCTTTTCATATTAGCACGAGATATGTTAATAGTTCTTGTCTTTATGGTTTTTTCGGAGTCTGCTTTCAGTCTATCCAGAAGAATAATCAAGGAGAGAAGAATAAATCTGACAAGTGAGATGGTGAAAATACTTCTCACTATGAAAGATTGGAAACAAACTAATCAACGAGCTCAACTCACAACAGAAAATGTTGAGCTAGTGATAATGTTTGAAAATCTTTATCTAGATAGTCAAGAAGAATAATTGCAATCATCAATTTTTTTCCTATATCACTGAGTTATAAGTTGTACTCCTTTTTCTTTGCCAAGGTTTTCTTATGTTGAGATTTTATGTGGCAAATTTTTTAACGAGGCAGCCAAACATTAATAAAGCTCATTATTTAATTCTAATTATTTGTTTTTTTAGAATTTTATTTCACATTTTTGGTTTTCTAATTTACATAGATTTTTAAGACTTTTTGTAGTTCAGTTTTTTCTAATTATTCTAGATTTTTTCACCTTTTTTTTGCATTATTTCAAAAGTTAACGATTTTCCAAATTTTCTATACATCTTTTTAAAAAATATAGTTTTTTTTTTAAATTTTACAGGCCAAATGGACCGGTCACAGCCCGGTATATATAGCCCAAGCCACCCAGGCCATGCTTGGACATGTGGGCCGACACGGCAAGGCTCGTTTAATAGCCGAGCCTAAATGGGTCGTATCGTGTGTTCAGACCATGCCGTGCCTAGTCGGGCAGTCCGTTTGGTCACCACTGGTGGTGTTGGCATTGGCGCACGGTGGGGGTTCCTTTCACCAACGCACGGCGGCACTGACGTGACGACGACCTGAGACCTGCCGCTCACAGCCGTACGTGAGCTCGCCGGCGGCGTTTCCCCACCGGAAAGCGCCCCCAGAACCAGCGGTCACGTACAGCCTCACAGGCGTACGTACGCCGATCGCTTTATCGTCTACGCGTGCCCGCAAAGCGTCCGAGAAATCCTACGGTTTGCCACCACCAGTTCGCACGACGTGACGCCCATTCTGCTCCGTCGATGGGTACTCTGGAGACGGATAATGGTGCCGGTGGTCGTAGGGTAGCTCGATCGTGATTGGTCGAGTAGGAGCCGTGGCTGGTGCTAAGGACCACAGTACCACTTTCGATCTTCATGGCTTAGGTATTCTCTAGTGATCATGTAGCATATTATTCTAGTGATCTTAATGATAGCCGCACCACGCTTATCCATCGTATAAACGTAATGGAGCACTAAGCATCTCCTTTATTTTTCTCCTAGGCATGCAACTGAGCGGGAGTATCATTCAGGGGCATTTGCTTGGTGAGGAATTGAAGATGCGAGTGCCTGGCCACCTTTTACGTTGCTGTTTCTTGATGGTACTGTCTATTGATGCCGCCGTTGTTCATGCTGGAAAGTGCTAGCATACGTCATGCGTAAATTAAGGGTGTTAATGAGCTGGAGCCCAACGTAGATCTGGTCTAATCCTGATAGTCCTTTCGTAGATCTGTATCTAGTTTGATAAAAAAGAGTGAGGTCTAAGCCTGGGCCTTGATTTGGGCTTTTATCTAGACAACTGTTTGTTTCGTGTGTTGATAATTCACGATACAATATTCAAGTAATAAAATTAGGTCTATAATTACATCTCTCGCTGACTAGAAACATATGTTGAAAGTTAAAACTTAAAGTATACTGTTGGAGTATATAAAACAAAAAAGAAAGCGTTAGTGTTAAAGGCAACATCAATTGTTTTACTTGGCTGGTAATAACATATTTAGTTGAAAACATAAGATCTAAGCCTAGTCCAATATAACATAGATCTGATGCAAATAACTTGTCGGCGTATTCCACCTGACAGGCCCGGAGTCTACAGACCGGGTTTGGTTCGGAAGGAGGGCGTCTTCGCAGCTGGCTAAACCTAGAGGGTGAAAACCCTAGAGACTCCCACGCGAGGGATTCCGGCGCCTATGAACTAGGGACGACACAAAGATTTTACCCAGGTTCAGGCCCCCTTTTTCCTCAGGTAATAGCCTTACTTCCTGCTAGATTGTTTTGAGAGTGTGCAAAGCTAGTACAAAGTTCTCAGGTTACAAGTTCTCTCTTAGACTATGCTGCGGAACCCTTGCTTGCTCGGATGCAACACTACTCGAATGCTCGACCCCCTTTCCCATGCACCCGGAGGCCCTTATATAGGCCCGGTTAACGGGAGTAGGTAAAAGGAGGGTCATCATGCTGATCCTGATACATTTATTACTCCTTCCTGTGCTGTCCCGTTTCTCCAGCCTCATTAAATGCCGACGTATAACCGCTTTGGTCCGCCGGATGTGACCCTTCTTGACGGGTTGGTGAGAGGCGTCGAGAGAATGGGCTTATAGCGAAATCCTTGCGATTGACATGTTCGACATCGCTGTCCTGCCGCCGAATCGGTGCGGCAGGGAAGGAGCCTTCGAGGTGAAGCCACCTCGCACCACCTTTGTCTTTGGCGGCGGGCGAGCAGGCGTGCTTTCGCCACCGCCGCCGGGCGCCATGTGGACCGATCCGGGCGAAAGGTGGCGTCTTCGCCACTCGCCGCCGGCGCCACGTGGACCGACCGCCGGGCGAGCGGCGGGCGTTTCGCCCATCGCCGCCGGTGCCACGTGGACGCCCATGAGCAGCAGGCGTGCTCGCCCACCTGCTCGCCGGGTGCCACGTGGACCGTTCGCCGGGCGAGCAGGACGTGCTCGCCCACCTGCTCACCGTGTGCCACGTGGGTCTATCATGTTGACCGCCGTGTTGACTGTTTTTGTGCGGCGGAGAGGGTACCCCAGCGCAGAGTACGCTGACATAACTATAGATTCAAAATAAATCCAATCCATTTAAAGTTTTGATCGGACTTAATTCAAAAGACTAAACCAATCCAAACCGATTAACACCCCTAGTGTAAATAGATGCCTTAATTCATCTCATCTATTCTGAATTGGAGCGCTCGTCGAATTAACCCACTGTAGTACTATGTATCACTTTTTGCGTGGACCATCGTGGAGCTTAATTGCACGTTAGTTGATCGATGTCTATCTAAATTTCTATAAAAGGAGGGTTGGTAGTGGGGAAAATAATGGGAGGAGAGAGATTCGACATGATCTACTAGAAAAGCATATGAATCACGTTTCTATACCTTCTTTCTCAATACAAGTGTTACAAATCTTGAAATAAGTAAAAAAGAAAAGTACTCCTTATCTGTTTTCATTGACACATTAATATTTTTACAACTTGAAAAAACATATAAACAAGAGACTGCTGTTGCAAATAGCAACCAATAAGACTGAATATTTTCTTGTCTTTTTTTTTCGGACGTCCGATTACTGTTCATCCCATCGGACGCCTCTTGCAATATTTTTTTTCCGTGTGCAACATTTTTTTCCTCCGCGTGCAATATTTTTTTTAAACGCTTGCAACATCCGTTTACTGTAGCGATTTTTACTGTTTGTCGAAGGATAATGTTACACACGTTAGTATGAAATGTTGCACGTGTAAAAAAAATGTTGTAATATATCTGAAAATTTCAGATGTTCAAACACAAGTAATTAGGTTTCCCAAACTAGAAAATAGTACAATGGTAGCCCAGCGACGTACGCTGTGTGCCGTCCATATGTCGAGGTCTACATGGAAATCAGTTAAACAGCTGCACTGATCGGTACTACTGCTGTACATGGCAGCGACAAAAGCCCAAATTCACTCTCGCGGTCTCGCCAATCACACCGGTGGACGAGTGGAGGTCAGTCTGAAGACGTTACTGGATTTCTGACGGCAATATAATCGTATTCGTACGATTCGTGCCGAGATATGATAGAATTCGGCGTCACCGTGTCAGCTGCTGAAGCATTAGCTTTTTTTCCCCCATTTCAGCACACTTTTTTCTTTAATTTAGTCTCTGCGAATAAAGTTATAAAGATATCTTATCTTTGACTGCAGAAGCAACAGTAGTTAGATGACACGTATTATTTATCGCGCTCGCGTGCCATTATAATAGTACAGGGCCCATCATGGTAGGAGAGGTCCTGCGCTCCCTCATCTAAGCAACAACCTACCATAGTCCCTGGACTCATTAGGGATCTGCTTGGTCCGCGCTGGCTTCGTGCGAGGAGGAGAAGAGAGCAGAAGAAAGGAGAAGGATGGAGAAGGAGCTGACAGTGGGGTCTCCGGGCCACATGGCAGTGAAATGGAGAGGGAAGTCGGCAAAGGTCTAGCTGGGAATGGTCCACATGTAAGAGAAACAAGGAGGATAGCTCAAGTGAATTCTAGACAGGTTTGGCTTGGTCCATAAGATTGAGCTAGCATACCGACTCCAGATTTTATGAAGATTTTTACTGGGGTCGGCAAGATAGATATCAGTTTCCAGTAAAATTTTCAGATAAAAACTCTTGGTATAAATTTTACTAAAATTCTGACAATGCACTATTTAAATTCTGATTATTCAGTTTTTGATTTACTAAGGTGTTCAAATGATTTCCTTTATTTTTGAAAATTTGTTTTTCAGATGTATTTGAGCTAATAATTATTCTGTAAAATTTTCATAATTTTATATTTGATAATTAAATTATAAAATTTTTGATATTGCTATTTACTGATTTATTTACTTTCTGTTTTTGAATTTCTAAAATTCACTAATGTAAGTTTTAATTTTTGATATTTTTAACAGAGATATATAAGGTTGTCAGGATTTTAGGGTAAAAATCTCATGATTAGGCTTTTAATATTGCTATTCATAATTTTCTTAAAATTAGAATGCATGAAAATGAGGAAAGGACATTGTTTTAAATTAAAATTTTTATTTACATTGAAATTTTTATTCAATTACATTTTTAAATTCAAAAAATTTTATTTTTCTTATTTTTGAATTTTTTTTGGGATGTTACAGACTACCCCCCTTAACAGGAATCTCGTCCCCGAGATTCGCCGGGTCAAGGGAATGAAAAGGGGATCATAGAGCGATTCTGATGATTGGACTGTTTTCAATCATATTGATAATGAAAGGGTTTTGATTTGGATTTAGCAACTATGAAGGAATGGAGTACTCAAAGTCAAAAGGATTGATTGAAAGAATTGAATACATAAGGGATGTATTCAATACTACGATAAAGGTGTCAAGTGCAATCATATGAAAAGGATGTTTATTTCAAAGCTCGATATCAAGGTAAGGGTTGTTCTAGAAACTTGATGTCTTCTAGATCCTTGAGGCGGCTTAATTATAAGGCAACGTTTCGTTCTTTAAAATTCTCTTAATTAGATTTTCTTATTAATTCAGGGTTATCGCATCATGAATTTTCAACCGAAGGGTTAATTATCCACGAGAGTAACCCGAGAAGCAATACACATCAAAAGTCGAGCAATCAAAAAGGTTCTCACACAATGCAAATAAGGAGGTGTAAATTTTAATTCAACAACTAACCTATTCTAGTTTTTTTTCCCGCCTGACGATACCGATTTTTCATGAAGCAACTTGGCGTTGTCGGGATCTTCTAGGTCTTTTTTTTCTCAGTCTTGGAAACATAGATCGACCTTGGCTTCGAGTTGTAGTCACCGTATAAAATCCAGGTGAAGTGGCGAGATGGTATCTTCAGGTTCAACAACATGGTTAGGTAATATTTGTGGGGAAGATTAAATAATGGCTGGTTTTAATGTGGCATAGGTATATTTGGCGATTATTAGTGTGGCAAGATCTTTGCCCTAGTTCATTTATGGATGGTTATAGGTTTATGTATAATTGGGGCGACAAAAACTATGCTATTATACTAACTTTAATGAGACTGGATTTTGAGAAAGATTAGGCTAGAAGAATATACAGGTAAGAGGTTCTACGAAGGGAAGAGGTAAGCTTGTGAGAAATTTTATAGAAAGAAGAGAAACAATTTTATAGATTTTTACTTTTAGCCTATGGGTTGAGGTTTCTTGATTCATACATAAGGGCAATTCATCGTGAAACTTTGACCTAAAGGTTAAGTTCGCACGTAAATCAGCCCAGACAAGAAATTAAAATCCAATTGCAAATAGTAAGATATAAACACTACATAAAAATATTTTATATACCTAAAGCGGAATAATACAACGATGCATCGGGGTTCCTTTTCTAACGAAGAATCTAATATATTCTAATTTTCTGCATTTTTCTATTGAATAATACCGGCTCTTCATGGAGTAGAACTTGGACTTCACTTTCGTCTTGTCAGGGGGTGGCAAGAGTAATGTTCGTCTTCTTGAGGTTGTCAGCGTAGACGTTGCAGACTTCATTGGCTGGCAAGAAGATTGACGGCGACATGTCTTGGACGTCTTCAGAAGCAACTAATGAAGAGAAACTATGGACGAGAATTGTTTTAAGGAAAGAAAATTTTGTTTTACAAACCAAAATGAAAGTAGGGGTAAGAATAAGAATCTTAGGGAATGAGGAAAGAATAGCAACAACTATATTTTGTAAATATAGTAGCTTTTGAAAATAGTATTTTGAATTTGTTTTATTCTAATACTAATGACCATTCTAGGGTTTATCCTGCAGTCAGTACAGCTCTGATACCAACTGTAGCGACCGCCATTTTTACATAAATGCAAAAATGGAAATCTCATGTGCATACAGTGCTAGTCCCATGATCGGTAGCTAGCACGCATATTTACAACAATTGATATCACATCCATACTCTTTATTACAAATAATAATGGTAATATACACAATAAGATCTTACAATTCAGAGTAATACAGCGGAAAGAATCAAGAGTCTTGTAGTGTGCCCATCCAATCCCTCAGGCAACTGACAAGGTATAATCCCTAGAAAAACTCGTTAACATTCCCGAATCCTACGTCAAATAAGTTTCGTCAAGCTATTCTGATTCTTCACCTAAAAACAACGAATAAGCAAGGGTGAGTACTTGCGTACTCAGCAAGACTTTTGCAAAACCTACAATATATGCAGACCATTTCAAAGGAAAGGCTTCTACGGTTAATTTACATAAAGCCAATTTAAATTGTAAAACAAGTAGTAATTGCAAAACGTAATTTATAAAAGCAAGTTTGACAGATATGAAAATAATAAACAAGTAAAGTATAAATAATAACTCACAGTCCTCCACGACGTGAGCATCGAGTCGTCCATTGCTAACACATGGCTCAAATCTGAGACAAATACTTTCCAACAAATGTATCCAATCCAATCCATTTTGAAAATACCAAAACTGCTAACTATGTGATGACTTTACCAAGTGCCCATGACCGCGGGTACGGCTAATCGATTAGTTTTTACTCTGCAGAGTTGTACAGCTTTACCCACAAGACATGACTGACTCTTTGTGCAATCGATATTAGCACACTTCCTTTGGTGCGCCGCAGAGAGCCATGACGTAACCGTTACACTACTTAACCCTAACTTTGCACCAGCTCGAGACGAAAACCCATACTATGGTAGAAGAACTCAGAGCATAGAAATTATGGAACTTCTCCACAGTACGGCGTACACCGTTGTATCAGCAAACGTGACTCCCAACACCTTGGTGTGGGCGCCCCTCCGAGCAATCCATTAAGAAACAAACAGTACTACTCCAAATTACCAATGTGCAAAGCTAGTTTTAAGTAACTTAATAAGTTAAGATCGTCCCATACCAAAGACTTGTGGTTGTACGGTTATCTTGGCCTGAAAACAACCCATAGTTCGGTCTTTAATCCGACACGGGCAATAATCTCCCCCTACACTACGTGCAAATCCATGCACCTTCGGCTATTGCCAATAATTGCCCGCATCAAAATAATAGTTTTATTTTCATTTTTAACCAAAATACCAATAACCATCATCATGTCTCAATATTTCCAAGTTTCATCTGATCAAGTTTTTCAATTGATTTATCCCAAGTCTAAAGCATGGCTAAGCATGATTATTAATCATCGCATATACCCAAATTGACATTAGATATTGTCTAACCATAATTCTAGGGTTATCAAGGTTCACATGTCAATACTAAGGGAATTTCATAAGACAACAGGTATATCTACTAGTACCCACAAAGTAGCAGAGTTTAATGAATATACGCATGCAATAAAAATATTTAATGAAAACATTTATAAAACTGGGATCAACATGGTCAAAGGGGGTGCTTGCCTTGCTTATTGCTGTTTACATCGAAGTCGTAGTCATGTCGGCATTGTCGATGATGGAAGAAGTGTCATCGGGTTCTACACGTCGCGAACGAAGAACATAACAAATGACAAATAACAAGATTTCAATAAGGACAAAAAGAAATCAGATGGAAATCCAAATAGAAACAAATCATAGAAAGCAAGTGTGATTTAAGGTTGAGTTCTTATGATTTTACGTATTCGGATCTTAATTAGTTTTATATAGTTAGCAATAATATTGTTTCTTGTTTTATGGATTTATTTCTTTATTTTATAAATTTTCAGAATTCTACGATCATGTATTTTATTATTCAAAATTGCATATTTACACAATTATTAATTATTTTGATTAATTTTGAGCTTTTTCTTTACTTTATATAAAAACATAAATATTTTCTATGACTTAACCCTAAATGTTTTTACATATTCAAGTTCTTAAGGGCTCAAGGATTCCAACAAAATTTATTTTATTCAATTTTGAGTTCATATGTAAAATATTCATGTATAACATATTTCGGGTCTTTACATTAAATTTGAATTAAAAATTTAAATAGAGTTCAATTTTAAAATATTTTTCTATATTCTGAATCTACATGAATTTGGATGAATTTAGGAATTTATTTGACTTCATTTCGACTAATGGTTCAAAAGTTATGAACAAATGAATACATTAGAGTTTTGGAAATGCTGGAAAATGGGAAATTACCAGATAAGGAAAGTACGTCTTTACTTCTCAATTACGCTTTCCATTTTGGGCTGGTCGGGTTGAGAAGGTGGCAGGTGGGTTTCGCCTGGCAGTGGCTCGGGCGAGCGCTGACAGCTCGGGCCCGTCCGACAGAGAGCTGTAGGATCGGATGGCGTCAATCAGAGGGGGGATGAATGATTACGCGGAAGCTAAAATCTTATTCTTAAACTTTTTGAAACACCTCAATTCAAACTCAAATTGCTTGAAGACCGGTTCACAAAGTTAGGAGACCAGTTTAGAAGTTTGGACGACCAGTAGAGCACTTGGGCGACCAGTAGAACACTTGGCGACAGGTTTGGGCACTGGCGACCAAGAGACACTTGGGCGAGCAGGTAGGGCACTTGGGCGACTAGAAAAGCACTTGGGCGAGCAGGTTGGGCACCTAGGCGACGAGTAGGACACTTGGATGAGCAGGTAGGGCACTTGGGCGACCAGAAAAGCACTTGGGCGAGCAGGTTGGGCGAGCGGGCAAGCAGGTTGGGCAACCACGTTATCAATCGGGCAACCAATTTAGAAAAACTGAAATTCCTAGAGATCCAACCGTTGAATTGGCATAAACTTTTAACTGTAGAAACTAGACTCAATTCCACAGCTAACACAAAAAGAATTAGGTCAATCGGATCTACGGATCTAAAGTTATATCCTTCGCAAGATGACTAAATCCGAGCGACCACGCGAACAGTCGGGCGAGCAGGACATCAATCAGGGCGACCATAAATTATAGAAGATCTAACCATTGGATTGATGTGAAATTTTAACTGTAAAAATTAGACTCAATTATGAAGCTAATAAAAAATGAATCAGGTTGATCGGATCTACGGATCTAAAGTTATGACCTTCGCAAGATGACTGAATTTGGGCGACCACGCGAGCAGTCGGGCGAGCAGGACATCAATCTGGGTGACCACAAATTACTGAAGATCTAACCATTGGATTGATGTGAAATTTTAACTATAGAAACTAGATTCAATTACAAATCAAACCCAATAAGAATCAATCCGATCGGATCTACGGATCAAAAGATATTACCTTTGCAAGATGATACCTTTGCAAAGAACCGAACTCCGTGATGAACTTCGTGACTGCTGTGATGAACAAAACTTCAAGCGATCGATCAACTATGTCGAAGCCAAGAGCAAATCACGGCCGCAAGAAGTAGCTCTCTGGAAGATTATTTTTTATTTCATTATCTAAAGTACTCCAACACAAGAGTACAAACCCTAAAATCTTGCTCAAAAATAAACAAGGGACACCTCCCCTTATTTATACAGAGCAATCCTAATGAGATAGAATACAACTCCACTTCCAACATAGAAAGAGTCTGTATACATCTCAACTTGGCCTAACGTGGCCAAAAACAACTCTTGCACGTATGTACAGCCCACCTGCTGTAATTACGTGACTAACCAGCCTCCATGTGCATGTTCTCTAGCCCGAACATCCCGCACGACATCCTTGACCACCAAGACCTCGATTCCTCCCTAAACCTAGTCCCGAACCTCAGTTCCTCCATGAACCTAGTTCTGATCCCGTCATCGACCACGTTCGTCCTCGAGCAACACCTGCACATGAATAAACACAGAAACCATGCACGAGCATAAGTCCACGACTTGACTCAAAGTCAATCCATGCAACCACTCACACGAGTGCATCGCATCAAGCATAATCCATCATGCTATCACCAGCATAATAATTATCTCAACATGGCACATGCACAAGTACCACACATGCTATAATCAAAGTCACTTTACAATGCCAACTTCACCATTCAACCAATTTTTCATCACATGATCTCACAATCTCCCCCTTGATGAAAACATTGGCAACACCCTTTGGACCTGAACATTGGCATTAACCTCACGAGAAAAGATTTTAAGAAATTTCATTTTAAAACAGAAAGCAAGGTGATCAAAAAGCAAAGTGAAAAATCTCCCCCTAAAAGGAAACCAAAATGTGTGTGAACTCCAAAATTTCTCTCTTTTGACAATAAAACATTTTACTTCTCCCCAGAATGTAAGCTTTCTTCTCCCTTTGACAATGATTTGACAAGGAAAAACAAATGAGTGCCAAGACAAGAACCAATGAGCTTCCTTGATCATATAACCTTATAGATCACATAATAAGCATAATACATGAACTTAATATTATTTAACAAGTTAGAGTCAACCTCAATTTAATCAACTATAGCCAAGTACTAAGCAAAATCTTGACAGAAAACACTAGGCCAAAAATGAAGCAACTAACAACTCGGGCAAGCAAGTAGTTTCAACTCCAAATAGTAGACCAAATTAATCTTGATAACAGGAAACTGCATGTGGTATGCTTGAAGCATACTTCTTTTATTTTCAATGAATGGCATGCTTGAAGCATATATCTTATCTTTTAGGGAATGACATGCTTGTAGCATACATCTTATCTTTTAGGGAATGGCACGCTTGAAGCATACATCTTGAAGCTTTTGCACATTTTGATAATTTTGACAAGCTTCTTGCAGATTTGAGCCCCCTTTTTTTATTCCCTTTTCTTTTATTGTAAACATGCAAAGTGATTAAATGGTCTATGAAAGAGTAAAGCTGAAAATACACATGCTTCATAGCCCAAATTTGTTAAGACGATTCATTATCAAGCCTATAGAAGCAAGATATCACAAGGTATTAGCTATAGACAGTCAAACCAAGGAATTCCGCAATGTCACTTTTAGTTCAAGTAAAGCAATTTAGATTATCATATATAAGCTCAATTACATAATATATAAAGAAATATGATAAAGTAAGCTCATGAAGTAACAGACTTGGCATAAAACTCCCCCTCAAAACAAGCTCATGGAATGCACAATGCCCAGCTCTCCTCTCAAAAAGGCAAATCGAGAAGCATCAAGTGGTTTTGTGAAAATATCAGCAATTTGCAATTCAGAATCAACAAAATGCAACACGACATCTCCCATTTCCACATGATCTCGAAGGAAATGATAGCGAATGTCAATATGCTTGGTTCGAGAATGTTGCACTGGATTTTTAGCAATATTAATAGCACTAGTGTTATCACGAAAAAGGGAACACTATCTAAGTTTAATCCAAAATCCTTTAAAGTTGATATCATCCAAAGCACTTGAGCACAACATGCGGCAAAGAAAGAACATATTCAGATTCAACAGTTGAGAGAGCAACAGAAACTTGTTTTCTAGATGACCAAGCTACTAAAGATGTACCAATAAAATGACATGTTCCAGAGGTACTTTTCCTGTTAATTCTACAATCCGCAAAATCAGCATCAGAGTAGGCTCTAAGTGATAAACATGATGATGAGGAGTACCATAAGCCAAACTCTAAGGTGGATTGTAAATAGCGAAGAATTCGTTTTACCGCTTGTCGATGAGAAGCACGTGGGGAAGCTTGAAAACGGGCACACAAACACACCGCAAAGTGTATATCCGGCCTTGAAGCAGTGAGATAAAGAAGTGATCCAATCATGCTTCGATACTCCTTTTGATTAACCGGTTCTCCTTCTTCATCCGGATCCAAAGTAGTTGTTGTGCCAATAGGTGTGGAAATTGGTTTGCATGTTTCCATCTCAAAACGTCGAAGGAGATCTTTTGTGTACTTCGTTTGGTGAATAAAGATACCTTGCCTTGTTTGCTTGACTTGTAAACCCAGAAAGTATGTGAGCTCACCCATCATACTCATCTCAAATTCCCTGCTCATAGTGTCTGTTTCGAAGCACACGTACATTTAACTCACCAATCATCTGTTCAGGAGGATGTCTTCGTTGAATATGCAATGGTGCTGAAATTTCAAGATGCACGAGATCCAAGACCATGAGTGTTTGTTTGGAAGAATTTCGAAGATGCTTGCCGATTTTCTTCCTGTGGTTTGAATTGGTGAGCCGAGTTGCCAACTTGATTACCACTTTCATCTTCATCTTCATCATCACTTTCTTCCAAAAGATACTTTCAGAATTGCAAGTAACTTGTGTCCTGAAAATTCGGGTCTAGTACCGTGACTAGCCTCATCAAAAGTGACTTCACAAGTCTCAACAATTTTGTTAGTTTCTAAATTCAGCACACGATAACCACGAGTATGAAGAGCATAACCAAGAAACAATCCATCGAGCATCTAGATTCAAACTTATCAAGATTTGCATGTTTGAGAATGAAACATTTGCAACCAAAAACACGCATATGGGAGATGCTAGAGTACGTCCAAACCAAGTTCATAAGAAGTTCTATGAAACTTTGCTCTCAAAAATACTCTATTTGAAATGTAGCAAGCAAGAGAAATAGCTTCATTTCAAAACTTCCTAGGAGTAGAATATTCATCAAGCATTGTCCTAGCCATCTCAACTAGTGTGCGATTTTTCCTCTCAACAACACCATTTTGTTGAGGAACTCGAAAGAAAGAAAATTGATGCTCAATTCCATGTTCGTAACGAAAAGAAGCAAAAAGATTGTTCTTGAATTCTCTTCCATTATCACTCCTAATTACTTTAAGTGCTTGAGGCAATTCCTTGAGCAACCTTAATGCAAACTCTTGAAACAATTCAAAAGCTTCATTTTTGTAGTCATGAAATATACCCAAGAGTACCTAGAGTAATCATCTACAATCACAAGAACATACCACTTACCTCCTGCAGATTTTACTCTTCTTTGGTCCCACAAGATCCATGTGTAGAAGTGACTGGAGCATTAGTCATAACAAAGAAGTGATAGGAAAATGTTTAGGTGCAGTCATTTTTCCATGTTGACAGGGAGAGCAAGTCAAATTACTTGATTTGTCATACTTTAATTCAGGCAAACCTCTGAGAAAATTTGATTTACTAATGCGTGAAAGGTGATCAAAACCAATATGATCAAGTCTACGATGCCAAAAAGTTAGATCTTTTAAAACATGAGATACAAGACATGCCATTTCAGATGTTGGATATGGAAAATCACCTTTAAACAAGTGACCAATGCGAGTGATGTTGCATACTAGATTTTCAGAACATCTAATATACGACAATAGTTTTTCTGAAATCTTACCTCAAGATCTTCATCAAGTAACTGAGAAACTGAGAGCAAATTATATTTGAGCTTGCTTACCAAAGCTACATCCTTGAGAATGAAGTTTTCATTGACTCGCACAATTCCTCTTCCAAGAATTCTTCCCTTTGAATTGTCGCCAAAAGTGATGACCTCATCACCAGAACTTTGTGTGAGGGAGGAGAACCATTTTGAATCACCAGTCATATGTCTTGAACATCCAGAATCTATGAATCATATGTTCTCCTTCCTCTCTTCCACAGTCTACACAAAAGAGGATGTCGATGTCTCAGTACTGGGGTTAGATAAAAGACATTTAGGAATCCAGAACTAAGACACACGACGAGTAGGCACAACACGAGTATACTTGTAAACAAAATCAGTTTTGCTCTTTCTCGTGTTTCTTGCAACAAAAGGTGTTCGCATCACCTTAGGCACATAATGAGGAGTAAAGCGTGCCTGTCTGAAATTAGACCTAGCCTTAGCTTTTTCTTGCTTCTGTTGTTTGGCTAGCCTAAAGCAAAAATCTACTAGATGTCCATCTCTACCACAATGAGTGCAAGTGTACTTAACAGAATGTTTAACTTTAGAAGTAGAAGCAACATTTGCATTCATCACAGTAGAAGATAAAATTCCAGCAGATTTAAAAATAGTTTTCTTAAGCTCATTTGCAATTTCAAACTTTGCACTTTCAAGAACTTTGATAACAGTGGGAACATGTGTTTTATGATGAGCATAAGAATCAAAACATAAACATTTGTTATGAGTGCTGACTTTTGATTGATCCAAAATCATGTTTAGGTTTTTCTTTCCTTTAGTGAAACGTTCTAACGATTTTTCCAAGTAATCAACCTTTCTAGACAGA
Organism: Guadua angustifolia; assembly: GCA_036346375.1. NCBI lineage: Eukaryota > Viridiplantae > Streptophyta > Magnoliopsida > Poales > Poaceae > Guadua > Guadua angustifolia. The sequence continues at coordinate 4,648,980 of CM070510.1, read as the reverse complement.
GTTAAACAATTGTTACAGGGAACGTCCGTTATTCCTTTCTGTTTTCGACAATTTGAGCAGGAAAGAACTTCATGAGTGAGCAAGGCATCTGTCATTTGAGAAACTCTAGCATTTGCATCATGCAACTTCAATTCCAAAGATGGAGCATTTTGAACAAGAAGTTTGAATCATGCAGATCAATGGTTGAACAAACTAGCATTTTTCATTTGTTTCTCATTTTCCTATCTTGCTTTAACAGAGAAGCATGTTCTTTCCTAAGTGAAACAAGCTCATTGTGAATTAAGTCACATGACTTACAGGCATCATCATCGAAATCAAAGATCTAAGCCTTGCAATTTCGAATTGGAACTATCAATTTCTAGATCTTTTTCTTTAAGGGCCTTCTTAGATTTTTAAGTTCGAAGCTAATTTAACCATAGCATACTCAAGTTCATCATAAGAAGGTCCTACCTCATCAAAATCGTAATCATTGTCACTATCCCTTTTAGCCATAAAGCACATGCCAGTGAAGTCATCATCAGTATCTCCCTTCTTGTCCCGTGGCTCTTTGTCACTCTCAAAGTCCACATCACTAAGATCACACTCCTCCAAGATAGCTAAGACTTTCTTAGCGACTTTTCGAAAATTGGAACGCCTAGGAGTAGTATGTCTTGAGCTGCGTTGTGCTGGTTCCCTTTCTTCCTTCTTTTTTAACTTGGGACAATTTGCTTTGATATGCCCAGGAAGACCACACTCAAAGCAGTTGAAAGGCCCTGAAGTAGTGCCTCCACGCCTCCTCATCCTCACATTGTTGAGTGCTTTGACAAATAGCGTGAAGAAATGAGCACAAGATCTTCTTCAGGAGCATCTCAAACTGCTCATCCAAAAAGAAGCTAATGCGCATAAAGAGACGAAGATGGTAATCCGTAAGACGTCTGGGGTTAGCAACAAGTGTATGTGTAGAGGTTTTATCATCTCTAGGTGATAAAGAATCCATCTCATAAGTTTTCAACCTAGAATACAGATCATCCATGGTCAACGTATCCAAATCAACAGCTTTGATTGATTGCAAGAACAACCATGCGCCATTCAGAGTCGAGATCTCAAAATCTGACTAGCATTCTCCTCTACTGGATTGTTAACTCCAACACCACACAAATTGCACAAAATTTTCTCAAATCGAGAGTAAAGATCATCAATTGATTCACCTAGTCTCATAACAAAATCGAAAAAGTCCTTTTGGTAAATATTTTTATGCACTTTCTTAATCTTAGTTGAACCTTCATGATAGTCACATAATGTCTTCCAAACCGAATGTGCGAACGTAAATGTGAAACTCGATCAAATTCTTTTTTCAGAGATTCCTTGAAAAATCAAGTTTTTAGCTTTAGCATTTAAATCAACGTCTGCTTTATTATCGTTAGTGACTATATCAGAACATCATATGCGAGAGACTTTCGCCAAACATCATTACCTTGAGCTTAAATATAGGATTGCATGCGACTTTTCCAGTAAGAAAAATTTGAATCATTAAGCATAGGAGGATGATTAACATACTTATCTGACGCCATACCTCAACCTTGCTCTGATACCACTTGTAGGATCGGATGGCGTCAATCAGAGGGGGGGGGTGAATGATTGCGCGAAAGCTAAAATCTTATTCTTAAACTTTTTGAAACACCTCAATTCAAACTCAAATTGCTTGAAAACCGGTTCACGAAGTTGGGAGACCAATTTAGAAGTTTGGACGACCAGTAGAGCACTTGGGCGACCAGTAGAACACTTGGGCGACCAGTTTGGGCACCTGGGCGACTAGTAGGACACTTGGGCGAGTAGGTAGGGCACTTGGGCGACCAGAAAAGCACTTGGGCGAGCAGGTTGGGCACCTGGGCGACCAGTAGGACACTTGGGCGAGCAGGTAGGGCACTTGGGCGACCAGAAAAGCACTTGGGCGAGCGGGTTGGGTGAGCGGGCAAGCAGGTTGGGCGACCACGTTATCAATCGGGTAACTAGTTCAAAAAAACTGAAATTCCCAGAGATCCAACCGTTGGATTGACATAAAATTTTAACTGTAGAAACTAGACTCAATTCCACAGCTAACACAAAAATAATCAGGTCAATCGGATCTACGGATCTAAAGTTATATCCTTCGCAAGATGACTAAATCCGAGCGACCACGCGAACAGTCGGGCGAGCAGGACATCAATCTGGGCAACCACAAATTATAGAAGATCTAACAGTTGGATTGATGTAAAATTTTAACTGTAGAAACTAGACTCAATTATAAAGCTAATAAAAAAGGAATCAGGTCGATCGGATCTACGGATCTAAAGTTATGACCTTCACAAGATGACTGAATTCGGGCGACCACGCGAGCAGTCGGGCGAGCAGGACATCAATCTGGGAAACCACAAATTACTGAAGATATAACCATTGGATTGATCTGAAATTTTAATTGTAGAAACTATATTCAATTACAAATCAAACCCAATAAGAATCAATCCGATCGGATCTATGGATCAAAAGATATTACCTTCGCAAGATGATACCTTTGCAAAGAACCGAACTCCGTGATGAACTTCGTGACTGCTGTGATGAACAAAACTTCAAGCGATCGATCAACTATGTTGAAGCCAAGATCAAATCACGGCCGCAAGAAGTAGCTCTCTGGAAGATTGTTTTTTATTTCATTGTCTAAAGTACTCCAACACAAGAGTACAAACCCTAAAATCTTGCTTAAAAATAAACAAGGGACACCTCCCCTTATTTATACAGAGCAATACTAACGAGATAGAATACAACTCCACTTCCAACATGGAAAGAGTCTGTATACATCTCAACTTGGCCCATCGTGGCCAAAAATAACTCTTGCACGTATGTACAGCCCTGCTTTGTAATTACATGACTAACCGACCTCCATGTGCATGTTCTCTAGCCCGAACATCCCGCATGACATCCTTGACCACCAAGACCTCGATTCCTCCCTAAACCTAGTCCCGAACCTCAGTTCCTCCATGAACCTCGTTCCGGTCCCGTCATCGACCACGTTCGCCCTCGAGCAACACCTGCACATGAATAAACACAGAAACCGTGCACGAGCACAAGTCCACGACTTGACTCAAAGTCAATCCATGCAACCACTCACACGAGTGCATCGCATCAAGCATAATCCATCATGCTATCACCAGCATAATAATTATCTCAACATGGCACATGCACAAGTACCACACATGCTATAATCAAAGTCACTTTTCAATGCCAATTTCACCATTCAACCAATTTTTCATCACATGATATCACAATAGCAGCTCGGCTCAGGGGATCGACAGATGGGGCCCGCTTCGGCGGCGGAAGAAGATGTATGGCGGCAGCTTCCGGCTTCATGGCGGCGTAAAGTCTTGGAGAAGATGAATCGGTTCCACCAAAGGCTTGAGCACATCCTTGCACACCTAGGGATGGTCTTGATTGCTACCGGAGATGGCTGGAAAGGGTGCGCCACCGGAGAGGGGCGGCGACGCCATGGTCGGTGAAGAGAGCTTGAGAAATATTGCTTCCTTTGCCTCATTTTCACCGAATAAAGCATCAGTGAGCTAATTGGAACTAGTTTTTGGGTTTTATTCAAAGAATTTACATGCGGGGATGAGCTCTCACCGTGCGCCATGAGCGGCGGAAAAAGGAGCTCGGTGCGACGGTTCACCGGAGAAGATGAGCAGAAATTGGCACCGGGCATAGACTTTAGGGGTCATGAGGGTGCTACTGGTCGACTGGTTTGGGTTGATTTGAAGCGTAGCGGTGCGCGTGATGTTTCTCCCCTTTTTCGGGTTTTGCCGGAATTGGGGAAGAAGACCGGAAATGGTCGCACGGAAGAAACCCAGGGCAAATGTTCTGGCTATGCTGGTTTCCTGGAGTGTGTTTGGGTTGGCTTTTATAGATGAAGTAATGCGGTTCGAGCTCTGGCTTTGAGCAAACGAGGAATGGCGAAGCGGGTTGGAAGTTGCTGCCGATTTGTTACCGTGGTAGAGATTTCCAACGCTAATTGATCGCCAGGGCAAAAGATGGGCATGGCTTAGGTGAGTCGATTGGCTAGCTAGCTCTTGCCGACTTATGCCGTGGCAACAATTTGGTGGACAGAAGTTAGCCACAGCAGCGAATTGGCAGAGCGGGGAAGTCGGCCGAGGCTTTCGCGATGGATTCAGGGCACGACAGGGGCACAACGGTCGAGGAGATTTCGTGGCAGGGGTGGGTCAGAGGTGTCCTTGGGCTACGTGAGACTGCGGTGCGGAAGGGACAAGGAAGGGAGGCGGTGTTGCTTGGTCCGCGCTGGCTTCGTGCGAGGAGGAGAAGAGAGAAGAAGAAAGGAGAAGGATGGAGAAGGAGCTGACAGTGGGGTCTCCAGGCCACATGGCAGTGAAATGGAGAGGGAAGTCGGCAAAGGTCCAGCTGGGAATGACCCACATATAAGAGAAACAAGGAGGATAGCTCAAGTGAATTCTGGACAGGTTTGGCTTGGTCCATAAGATTGAGCTAGCATACTGACTCCAGATTTTATGATGATTTTTACTAGGGTCGGCAACATAGATATAAGTTTCCAGTAAAATTTTCAGATAAAAACTCTTGGTATAAATTTTACTAAAATTCTGACAATGCACTATTTAAATTCTGATTATTCTGTTTTTGATTTACTAAGGTGTTCAAATGATTTCCTTTATTTTTGAAACTTTGTTCTTCAGATTTGTTTGAGTTAATAATTATTTTGTAAAATTTTCATAATTTTATCTTTTGATAATTAAATTATAAAAATTCTAACATTGCTATTTACGATTTATTTACTTTCTATTTTTGAATTTCTAAAATTCACTAATGTAAGTTTTAATGTTTGATATTTTTAACAGAGATATATAAGGTTGTCAGGATTTTAGGTAAAAATCTCATGATTAGACTTTTAATATTGCTATTCATAATTTTCTTAATATTAGAATGCATGAAAATGAGGAAAGGACATTGTTTTAAATTAAAATTTTTATTTACATTGAAATTTTTATTCAATTCCATTTTTAAATTTAAAAACTTTTATTTTTCTTATTTTTGAATTTTTTTGGGATGTCACATAAAGTTATAAAGATATCTTATCTTTAACTGCAAAAGTAACAGTAGTTAGATGACACGTATTATTTGTCGCGCCCGCGTGCCATTATAATAGTATAGGGCCCATCATGGTAGGAGAGGTCCTGCGCTCCCTCATCTAAGCAACAACCTACCACAGTCCCTGGACTCGTTAGGGACCTGCTATCATTGTGCCCTAGTGCGGCACCACTTTGTGGTAATCTATATAATTAGTTTAGGGTAACAACAGTAATACCATCATTGCTCTGAAATAGTTACACGAATCCTGACATATTAGCTAATCAAAATATCGAGCGCACCCGACGTTTTACAGTTAATATATAGTATTCATAGTGTTGCAGCAAAACAATATTAGAGACTGAAATGCAAATTTATTACATTTCATTGTCATGCAGGATACAAATTTAGTACATTAATTATACATAAGACCCAGGTACAACAAAAATGTAATCTAAAAGTACTAATTACCCTAAGACTGGTGAAATCGATGCACAATTGACCCAACAACCTAACCCTCCTAGTAATCCTCCATGTAGTCCTAATCCTGCGAGTGATCCTCACCCAATGCCTCATAGGCGAATCCATTGGGATTCATGCCTCAACCAGGCACTTGACCATTGAAGCAAATCTCTAAGCAAAGGGAGATTTAACAAGAGTAAGTATAGAAATACTCAGCAAACATTAATAACAAGATGTATCATATGAATTTTACCATCATCCCTAACCCGCCCATTCTTCTCTCAAATCCATTTTTAAAAATAGGGTTTTATTAGGAACACATGGATTTCTGATTTTAATTATTAAAATTGCTACTACCACTAGTATATGAGGCATGCTTAGCTTTTGTAGCCTTCAATTCAAGTGACAGGCATGAATTCATAGTTTATACTACTTTACCCATAGTAAACCCAATCTCAGTTGAGAACCTAGAATGTTTATCACTACATGGTATTAGATCTCCAACCTTGGCATCGCTACTAGTAATGCTCCCACTAACAACGGTGGCATATCAATTCTGGCATTTAAATATAGCGTCAAAATAAATCAATCACAACTGATGTTTGTGTCCTTCACTGGGACTCACGGTGTACCCAGTTTCACACCCCTAGATAGCTACCCAATGTGGAGATCATAACGCCATCATAGAACAATCTTTTCTGGTTGTTTCCCACACATTATAGTTGATACGAAATTATACGGCTCATTACCTGAGTGTAGTTTGTTCAACCTTATGTTCTAGCCATATGTAGAGGGGCCCACAAGCAATGTTCATCATTTATAACACCCTCTACCCAATACATATATACACAATTCAAATATTGCCCCAACACTCATCATCAAAACTACATATCTATAACCAACTATTGTCGCAGCAGTTCATCGCCAAATTTATCTTTCTATCTGCATGTAATTTATGGTTTTCTTAAACATATTTTCTCATGCATAGGTGATACCATATATAAGTAAATATGCTTGATATAAATATTAAAAATAATCAAAAGATTGCTTGCCTGGATTTTGGTATAAATATTCGTCCTCACCCGATGGTTGTTGCAGATCACCAGCCTGATTAATTCCTGAAATTACCAAAGTGCCATAATTTAGGTGGCTAGTAGATCTTTGTAGGTTTCATGGTGTCAAACTATTCTTAATATTTTATTATTTAATATCCTTGTAGGTCCTCTTTTAAAATTTGTGCATTTTTACTTTTATGACTTTTCTTCTTGCTCCTCTCCTCTTCTGGCTTCTTCTTGCTCACGCTGCCGACCCCACGCCATCGGTCGTCCGCCATTTCCCCTTCGTCGATGCTCCCGCCACCGGCTCCCTCCTTCTGTGCTCCTCACGGCCCATGCTAGTCGCCTCCTCCTGCAGCTTCGTGCTCCGCCCCGCTCACACCTGAGAGCACGACCGCCCACTCGGGTTGCCTCCCGGTTGCGTCGCTCCGCCTAAGCGCCTGCCTTCCCCAACTTGGCCCAACCTCGCTTGAGCCGCGTCCTCCTAGCGCCCTGTAGCCTCCTGCTGCGGCCAGCCTCACGCCTCGGCTCCGGGCCTTGCCCCACCTGGGCCTCGTGTCACCATCCTCACTTGGGAAGCTCTGGGCTATTGCCAAGTTAGTCTCCGCATGCGCCCCCCCTCGACTTCACGCTCGGCCAACAAGCCCCGCCTCCAGGTCCTCGCCCCCTCACCCGGCTGCCTCGCCCCCTAGGGGTTCGCCTATCTTGGCCGGGCTGACACCTGTGCTCTCCCCTCTCCTTCGCGCGCTCAAGTCTAGGCCACCGCCTCCTTGCTCCAAGATAGGGTTTGGTACACCCTAGCCTTTTGCTCTCCATTCTCACTATGGTACTGATGATGATGTTATACTGCTATGTGATGAGCATGATGAACTCGTATGTTTTTTATCTGAGTCGATGATGATTATGGGTGGTTTATGTGGATTTGGCAGTGTTGTAACAACACCAAGGATCTTCTGTACGCTGGGGAGTGCGGTGGTTCCCTGGCACGCACAACGCCGCTTCTATGGTGGCCCCTACTGAGACTACTCGCTATACCTTCATTATTTAACGTCTTTGTTGTTCTTTGCTATTGTCATACTATATTGGTTCCATGGCTAAAATGGAGGTTACTTGGAGTAAGTAGAGTGGGAAGAATGCAAGGCTGTGGGTGGTGCTGGTGAGGCTCCCTCTTGCTCCTAGGTTTGTGGTGGCCTCGTGAAGTCTTGCTCCTCCTTGTGGATGATGACTTGTGTGCTTGCTTGGTGTTTGGGTTCCTAATGCTCTTGCTTGCTCTTAGGGCTTGTTTTCCTGGTGGTGGTTTATGGTGGTTTTGGTGTGGTTGTGCTCCTGGGAGCTTTATGCTTGTGAATGGAATTGAGGAGTGTGGGCTTGAGGGTTTTGGTTGGCTCTTTTTCAATTAAGGCTTAAGGGTTTGTTGACCTGAGGAGGTGCTTTCTGAGGAAGACTTGACCTCTTTTTAATGTAGTGAATTACCTTTTTACTATGCACACTTTATCTTTTATCGTAGCATATTTTGACACTATCTAAACTAATATATAAAGCGGCGAGCAGGTGGCGTGATGCGGCACCCACCCAACCCTAAACGCGCAAATCACAATGACCCAAACCACGAACACGCGCGCAAAATCACGGCGAGACCCCAAACCCTAACACGCGATCGTCTCGGCTCTTCACAAATCCCTGCAACACGCCTCTCTCCGCCGCCCCACCCTCACCCGAACACACACTGTAAACCCTACCCAGGGCCTCCTCATCCCCCTCCTCGCGTGGTCGCTTCCTTCTCTCGACGGCGACATGGGCGCGAGCCAAAACCCTAGCCGCCATCGGATCCCGATCCCATGAGGGAGCGCCGCCACACAGCGCCCGAGATATGGAGGCCGTGGTGGCGCGTTGTAACAGCCTGATTTTCGCTAGTCCGGTAAGTGAGGCTTGTCGCACTAACATCTTCCATAATGTCGTTACATCCTCATTTAATGATAATCATACAAGTGTTAGGACATTCATCTTGCATAAAGAGGGAGTAGCAAAACCCTAAACATCAATTTCCAAACTGCACACATGTTATTTTGCCTTAGTCATTGACATGTGGGCCATATGCATATGAGAGAGGAGTGAAGGCTGCACTTACCTACCCTACTAGTTGCTACATTACTCACCCCTACCTATGTACATGACAAGTCAATGACACATGGGACCTACCTTTGCATAGAAAATTGTGGACTGCACATCTTTTCCATGCCTTTTCTCACTTCAACCACCCATACCCACTCCTTTACCTACCCTATGACATGTGGGACCTAGCCCCACATGTAAGGCATGAGTGGCAGCCATATATAAGGTGATACACCTTGGTTTCTCCTCCATTTCCTGCTCATATGTTCATCCAAATCCTGAAAAACAGCAAGCACTTCTTCCCTAACCCTTGCCATTTCTTCCCCCTCAAATCTTCACAAGATTAAGGTTTGAGCTTGTGCATGTTATACCACCTTGAAGCCAAGATCAAGAGCTTCAAATCCATCCAAATGGATTCTTGAGGCATCAAGTCTTTGGTAAGTAGCAATCGTTTTCTTTTCCTCCCTTGTGCTGAAATTTTTGCTCTTGTAACTCATTTCTTGCCTTTCCATGGAAACCATCCTCAAAACTTGAATCGGGTCATGCATGCCGCGCGGAAGCTTGAGGAGGAGGGCTAGTTGTTGCTGCAAGCGCGAGCAAGTGGCGGCATTGTCGTCTACACGGGCTAGGAGGAGGCGACCCGTGAAGAACCGGCATTGTGACATTTTTCATCATCCACTCGCCGAAACCAACGTCCATCAAGTGCACAAGCAACCCTAGAGTGGTAAGTTCCTACCTTAGTACATTCCTTTGAAGCCCTAGTCCATCCCTAGGAAGTGTAGAGGCCATTTGTACAAGTTGTCGTTTTGAAACAGAGAAGCCCAAATTTCGGATAGTCCGAGGTTTAGTTCGACATTCGAACCACTCGGATACTCGAGCAAAGTTCGGATAGTCCGAATAGGAATTAGATTGAGGGCTGCATTGGCCAACCGAGAAGGCTCGCTTTCGACATTCCGAGGTAACCCTCGGATACTCGAACATAACCTTCGGATAATCCGAACCACTTTTGGATACTCAAACCACTTTTCGGATACTCGAATAGGGGCCGATATGACTTGACCGAGAGAGTGCGCTCGGACAATCAAGTGACACTCGGATAGTCCAACATAATTCAACTTCCTACCGAGAGGGTCCACTCGGACAAATCAAGTGACACCGGATACTCAACATAATTCGATAAAAGCCCTAAGACTTGAACTTTTGACGAAAAACTCAATTAGTACTTGCACATTATGATTAGTATTACACATCATGAGCATGTCATGCATCTTTACTCTTGTGCACTATTTGAATCCTTGTTTGGTGTTTATTGAATTGGATTTTCTCGTTAGGTGTTGGCGTTTGGAGGGCACTCCAGCACGACTACGCTTTCAAGTCAAGAACGAGCAAAGAAGGCACTACTTTATTCCTTGACCATGATCGCTCCTACTATTTGAAGTTACATTTTGGAATTATTTTATCAATTGCATGCTTACTTTCAACTACAATTATGATTGGGTAGAAAACTTAGCTATTACCACATTGTGATGTTATCCCCTTATCATGTTCTTTCCGTGTTCCATTTTCGCCCTAGGTGGTTGGTTTATTATTCTTATTATATGGGTTCGTATAATTGCTTAGCCATGCTTAGAACACCGCTAGAAACCGCGATAGATGGACTTACTCCATCGGTCGCAATGATTGAGAATTATTATGATGATGTTGTTTTCAATTGTTGTTCAATGAGTAGAGATGTTGGTTAAGGACCCTAAGGATTAAATCCTGGTGACGTCTTTTTGAGTAACTATCGTGCGAACCACACGCCGTTTATGGGACCGGCGTAACCAAGTACTTATGTATGACTAGGTTATGTAAACCATGTGCATTCGGAATTCCTTGAGCTTAGTGGAGCGTCAAGGAATGACCGAATTCCTTGGGCTTAGTGGGCGCCAAGGAATGTCCTCGAGTCCCTCGACTTTGTTGAGTCGGGGATGTCCAACAACAGATGTACTCCTTGATCCACACACAGCAGTTTGATCGCACGCGGGATCGAGGTCACGATCATCCGGATGGTTTAGATACACTACCATGCATCTTTGGAAAATGGTTTGTCACGTTCACCTCGTGACACATCTAAGGAAATGTGTTAATAGCTTGGCTCACGAGTGTGACGTGTCGTGTGGTAAAGTCGTACCTCTGCGAGTTTAAACTATTGAATAGCCGCGTCCATGGTTAAGGCGATCTCTTGAATTGTCGATCCTCGGGCGAGTTTAAGGACTTGGTAAGAATGGGATGGGAGTGGGAAAAAGGACATGAGTATTGGAGTACTTGTGTGTGTAGTTGAACATGAGCGATGGAACTCATGGTTCGGAGAATGCTTGAAGGCATGCTGCAAATGTGAATATGATGATGTTATATTATGTATTAGATTTTGCAAATGTTTACTAAATGCAAATCTTTTCAATCTATACATGCTTATGAATTATCCCAAATATTGCTTTATCTTGAAATTGCCATTTGCCTCCCTTTGATGTAGCAACCACATGTAGTTAGAAACCAGCATACAACTTATATTATTGTGCGAGTACACTCTTTGTACTCAATCGGATTGTCCACTTGCTGCGGTGAGGATGAGGCCTGCCCATGACTTTCCGAAAGCGATTTGGTGATTCTAACGTTTAGTCGCCGTTCTTGCCCCAGCTTGGTTGCTGAGGGTTTGGGGCATGCCATCTGGCCCTTTTGTTGTTTATCTTATGTTTTCCGCTGCTACTTGATGTAATAACTTTAAATATGTCGTTATGGACAGCAGTCCTACTTTTGGTATGTAATAACGTTTATGCTTCCGCTAATTATGTATGTGTTGTGATGTCAATCGTTGGATGAGAATGCTCGTGTTGGCGAACTATCCCGGGACCAACACGGTATAATCACGGGGCCTTGAGGTTCCCTTGATTCACTTGAGATATGCCACGATTTGGGTGAATCGGTGGAGTCCCGGGCGGTTCCCCACAGCGCTCGTCCCCGATGGCCCCATCCGCTCAATGGCGCCGAGGTCCCTCGAACTCCTCGGCCTGCGCTGCGGAGGCTCTCATCATTGAGCCGCTCGTGCTCTCCGATCGCGCCCGCCACAGTTCGCCGAGCGCCGCCGACCCCATCCTCTTCGACTTGTCATCACTCTCTCTCCTTAGTGACAAATTTAGCAATCGACGCAATGCAAGATTGAAATTGCAAATATGCTCCTCTTGTTAAGTAGTTCGAAATTTCCCAAATTTAGTGACATTTTACTTGGCTTGCACAAATACTTGATTCCCAGGTAATTCGAGTCTTGGGTCAAGGCAACATGGAGCCGAAGCCTGGAAGATCAATCGCGAGTCCCGCGGCTCCTACATGCAGAGGTTCTTCTCCTTGCTTGGATGGCGCCATCACCTACCACGAGGAGCTCTGCGGCTACCTAAATGACCTGCGAGTTAGGTTTGATTCGCTCTCCATCAACTATTCAGTATCATGGTGTGTTCGAACTTGTTAATTGATGCCATGACATAAACTGTTGGTCTTAATTTGTTACGTAGGAAGGATCAGATGTGCATTGCACAATCGGATGGTGTCTTGGAGAATAATCTGCAGATGCCGCTTGCTCCTGAGTCGATGACTTTGTTGGTGTATGATTTTGCTAATGGAGCACAAATTGGCGGGTTCTCATGGAGAGGCTTCTTGTGGCATATCTGCGATATGAGCGCCGTTCTAACCACCTAATTTGGAGCGGATATCACGAGCTATGTCGTTGGCACTTGCCAAAACTGTTCATCTGGTATCCCTAGTTCATCGCCGTTAAGCTTGGATATCGTCTCTATCTGGATGCCCGAGGACCTGCTAGGGAGGTTTCCATTTCCCGAACCCGTTGTGGATCTTGTCATAACTTGCTTGAGAAATGGTGATGTGTACAACAATACCCACTTCTATCTCGATCCACAACACCATACTCTGACTCTTTCCTTGCAAGGTAGACATCCAGTACATCTTTGTTATTTTATTCTCGTGGCCTCCTACACAGCGGTTTGGCTATGCGGGAGATTGTTGATTGCTTCTTTAAAGATAACTGGGTGGTTCCAATCTTCTTGCATTTCACTTAATTGTATCATGGGATGCCTACAAAGAAGCAAAATCATTGTTAGTGTCCTGCCTTTCTCCCACCTTCATACGTGATCACAGCCTACATCATTACAAAAAGGTCGGTGTAGAAAAGACATCTTTGTTTTAGCATTTTTGACCTGTTTCATTTACTAATTGTCAAGCTTAGCTCATTGATCTGGTTGTATATCAAGTTATTAACTGTAGACAATAGTTAAATCTGGAGTTTCCCCTGTTCCGTTTGATTGAAATTTCTCTTTTTTAGTTTTATTTTTCACTCTTATGGTTTGACTTCTTCTCTCCTTTTTTTCCCCATTTCAGGTTCCTCATCTCTTAGCTGACTTGGAATGTTCATATACATGCCGTAAGCAAGTTGTATGTGCTAGATAATTCTCCAAGTCTTTTTTCTGTCATCAGAGATTGCAATTACACACTGCGTTGGATTTTGTTTCATCGCATGGTAATCCCCTATATAGGTCCTCAAAGTAAACAACCTTTTCACATTAGGCAATCATTAAGCACTATTGAAGTAAATTTTGTAAGGCATGAAACTAAAGTTATGCCTGTGTTTCTTCCATTCACATTTTGTAACATATTGCTTAATAGACTCATGATAAGAAGGCAAGGGACCGGTGATCTCTGAGGGTCATCACAAAGAAGCGATGAAGGAACTTGTTACAACTCCTAATGAAGATCTAAAGTAAAGACTATCGTCCTAACAATTGAAATTTGTTAGCTTGAATTATCTTAGTTGGATTCCAATATCCATTGGTGTTGTTTTATGTTATCTGACTTGAGTTTGAGGTGAAGCAACCGCATGCTGAACTATTGAAAACCCGAGAAAGTATGTGGTATGAAAAGAGGCATGATGCTTTGGAATGTATAAAGGACTTGTCTCAGAACTACCTTGGAACTTGGGTATGTTCTAAACTTCCAATATAACTTTGCTACAGATACCTCTGTAAGATCAAAAAAGAATATCTTCCTATAATATATTGTGATATGATGTATTCCTTTATAGACATACATCAAAATTTTTTGTTATGTAAGTTGATAAAAAAAGTAAGATCAGAAACATGATCAATATGTTCAGCATTTTCACCTTTTTATTGAGCTATCCTGCACTTCCGATGGCATCACCAGGAGATGATCAATAGTTAATCTCTACTAATATAAAGCAGCAGTTGGTGGCAGCGGTGCCTTGCAGGATTGGGAATACAAGTTCAACAGCAAGTATGTGAAGGTAGGAACCATAAGAAAAACAGTGCCCCTAGAACAGGGTAATGTTGGCACTTCCTCCAAATCTGAGGAAGCTTACCATTTTGTTTTCCTTTACTCTCTCACAAACTCAACAATTGCCGGAATAGTTTTCTTATTGTGCTTTGAGCTAATCTTATTTTTTGCCTCTTCTGTTGTATTTGATTTCATATAGGTGCATTTGATAGTTTTCTTATTGTGCTTTGATAGCTAATCTTATTTTTTTACGGTTCCTGGAGAAACACAAAAAAAATCAGAACCGTGCTTCTCCTCATAGTTCTCTGTGGCGCTAGCATGGTGATTGGTGATGGTGTTCTTACTCCAGCAATCTCTGGTGGATACTACCATCATCTTTTTGTTTACTGTTCATGTAACGCAAAGTTCTAATTATTAACCTCTTTTGTATGCTTGCCATGCTTTATTCTGCTTCTTTTCTTGTAGTCCTGTCATCTATGTCTGGATTGCAAGTTCGAGCTACTGGTTTACAGGATCATAAGTACAACTCATCTCTATGAAATGTGAACTTGTAACAATATTGGAACACGTGTGCTCATGCGGAGTACTATCGGTTGAGTTCTGACTATCTGTAAATAACCTTCATAAATATGATGACAACAAAGCTTGTTTCACTTTTTTTTAATTTCTGAATGAACTCCAAGGTATGCACCTCTTTTGGTTACAATTTCATCTTATTTTGGATTTTGACTCATTTGGATGTACATGATTTACTGCCCAAAGGACATAAGTTTTTTATGGCAAGATGCACATCATCGTGCAAAATTTAGGGTCCAGTGCTTTTTTGTTAGTTGGTTACCTTTTATTACTGGGATCAGATAATACAAATGACCATTGTGATGAATAGGAGTGCAAGAAGCTTTTCATTGTTTTCACCTATCTGAGAGAGAGTATTTTGCTGTTCCAAGGAACTTGAAGCTGCTCGCTGTTCCACTGTTTGAACTTTATGACACTGTTTGAACTTTGTGACACTGTTTGAACTTTATGACAATGCTCGCTGTTTCACTGTTTGAACTTTCATTTTTCTGTGGTGCCAAGTTGTACTATGCATGTGGTGGGGTGTAAAACTATCCCATAGGCCATAGCCACATTTCAATGAGAAAAGAGTAACCTTAAAGGGTACATGAGGATGACTGTAATGAAGGCATTGATATCTTTCTTCTCCATTATTGGTTCTTGATTGCTTGACTGTTATGAGCTCTATGGTTAATATTTTTATTAATATGTACTTTATCTACAAGATTCCATTTTATTTGCTACATGGGTTGCTGATGATAACAATTCCTTCTTTTAGCTTTACTTCTCATTGCCTAATTCCAGAATCCATATGTAGGGGAATACGCTGGATATAGAAGGTGCTGGTATTGATAGAGGCTATTCTTCTATGTTACCGGCAAAAATCTATGGTCCAGCAGCTATGGGTTAGTGGACTTCATTTCAACATGGCTTGGATCAGTGGTGAATCTTATATGGTAGAAATAAGTAGAGACACAGTAATGTCTTGGAATGTAAATTAGATGCTTAGAGTTACATAGAATTTACGTATAGTTTTGGACATGTTGCTGCGGAGCTGTTACAATGTACAAAAAAAAAGAAGAGTCCAACTTTTTTGCGAGTATTGTATAGCTGTATGCTCGTCTGCAGCTGACAAGCAACTTTACGGACTACATGTTATGACCTTTTTTGTGTTAGATGCGTGTCTTATGATGTTCACTTACTGTTCTAGCGTCAAACTGTTGACCCCACTTCCATTACATCTGGGAACAGTAAACAGATGCTTGTTTAAGCAAAAATTGAACCGGTTGTTTAGAGTGTTTCATGTGTGCGTCTTCATTTTTTTTTGGTTGACTATGTGAATGCACACTTAAAGATGTGGTTTCTCAAAAGGTTTCAATTTCCCAGGCGTTGGGTATTTTTCTTTAGTGTTTTCATTCAGACAAGTGCAACTAAAAGCGATCAGCCGATTCAAGATGAGAAGGTGTTTCTGCAATTTGGGAAGAGCTGATGTCGGGGGCTAGGCAACCCTTAGCCGGTCAGCCAACGGTCAACCGGCCCCCCAGCTCGGAAGGCCTCGATCAAAGACCTGGATCAGCTCGACGCCACTCGACCAAGAGTGCATCGGTCTAAACTCGAGGCCGCTTGACCTAGGGCGCGGTAACTCCGAGCTCGGGGTCCCCGTGACCTAGGGCTTGGGTCGACCCAAGGTCGATAACGTTCCCATGGATCCCGGGCACGTCGTCGCTCGGCGGTTACGGAAACGTGGGATCATGGAATAATGCGGGCGCGCGCGACGGGATCGGAACGGTTACCACCGGCTATCAATGCGCATGAAGGCCACGATCCGAGATTTACTCCCGCACGTTGCAAGAAGAATGTGTATAAAACGGGAGCTTTGTAAACACTTAGGGACACGGAACAACCCAGCGCACACACACTCGAACTCAAGTCTGGACTTAGCATCGTCAGGCTTGAACTGTAATCCTCTCTTGTACTCACAGATAGCAGGAATCACCACCGCAAGGTGACTGGAGTAGAGCTATTACCTTCTCAGGGGCTCGAACCAGTATAATCCTTGGTCTCGTCCGTTGTCTCCTAGCTCCGACCATAGACCTCTTCGACCTCATTCCTCTGTTCGAGCAAAGCGCAATTGCGGTCCCATTTCTCACTGACCCCTACCTCATTTTCTGCGGTTGGCGATCCCGATCATCGACAGCTGGCGCCCACCGTGGGGCCCGATTGCTTTGTTCATTCACAGGAAAAACTCCAAGGTCTTAGGAGCATGGCGTTCTCCATCGACGGACACTCTTCAAGCGCAGGATCGGGCGCGGAGTCCGGCTCCGCGTCCCTATTTTCACCTTCCCCGCCACCGTACGAGCAGCACGTCTTCATGGCGGACGCTTCTGGTGAGGACGCGGCAGCAGAGGGTCGCGACCCACAAACCCCCGAGGATGCTCGTCGGATGGTCCACGTCGCGATCAATCAGGCCATCACCGCGCTCCGGCGGGAGGACCAGGAGAGGCTCCCTCCCTCGGGGGAGCGCCTTCGCGCTATCGCCCGGATCATGGCTGATCCCGATAGGGCAAAATCGGAGCTCTTTGGCCGGGCTTTGGCCGAAGAACTCGATCGTGCTGCAACTGAGGTTATTCCTCCGCAGCACCGAAGTCACCGCTCAGGGACCCCTTCCCTGAGAAGCAGCGACAACTCGTCACGTCATCGCCGGCGCACCCGTCGGCTGTCGCCGAGGCATGAAGCGCCTTCATCTCGGCAGCACCCTCGGGGGGAGACCCCGACGCCGCCGTATCGCCGTCCTGCGGCCACTAACCCGCGAGGTTGGGCGCGAGTGAGCCACGCGAGCTCCACGCTAATCGACAAGAAGTCGCGGGGACCTTCCCCCGACATTCCGCCCAGGCGTCGTCACGCACAGGACCGCCTGCAGTACCTCCCAGGCGACTCCCGTGCTCGGCACCATGACCAATCTCGCCGAAGGTCGGGTCGTCAAGAAAGCCCGAGCTCGGAGTCGTACAGCAGTGGGGACCTCGTTGGCCACGATCGCTCCCGGCGTGCACCCGTCCCGGCCTACGGTTGCGTGGCGTACTCCGACGACCTTCGTCGCGTGCGCTGGCCTGCTCGGTTCAAGCCCGCCTTGATCGAGCGCTTCGACGGGACCAAGAATCCTGACGAATTCCTGTCCATCTACTCGACCGCCATTTTGGCGGCCGGAGGTGACGAGCTGGTCATGGCCAACTATCTCCCCACTGCTACGGGCGGCGCCGCCGAACCTCGCTCTTCAACGAAGCCTGGTTCCTTCAGTCGTGGCGCCAAATCCAGCGCCCTCGCTCAACTTCCGGAGTATTACGGCGACTGTGGAGAAAAAAGACCGGATCGCGTCATCGGGGCAAGCGAGCCTCTTCGTGATTTCGTGCGGCGATTTATCCGCACGAGAACCCGATTCGAGCATCTCGATGAAGCGATCATCAAGGCCTTCAAGTTCGGCGTCGCGGCCGGCGCCATCAAGACCTCGAGATCACGACAAGGCTCGGCGTCAACAAAGCCGTTCGCATGGCGGAACGGTAGCGGACGCGACGACGCCGTCCATTGGAAGCGCGACACGACCAAGGTAAGCTTGGTGCGAACCACTCGAGGCCGGCGTCCCAATTCAAGCGGCGCCACCAAGACGCCCGCGCCAAGAAGCTTAAGCGTGACCGCAGGATCGGCGGAGGTCTGCCGCGGGTCATCGTCTCGGCGGATGGCCAGCGTGAGGTCCTCGAGGTCCAGGGCCAGACTCGGGACGGGACCCGACCTCGTCAAGGTCGGCCTCAGTCTCGTCAGGCGCAGGGCCAGCCCCAGAAAGAAGGCCGGCGGCCTGGGCCTCGAAGGACCGATGCTCGGCCGCAGGGAGCCGAAGGGCGGCCAGGGTACGACGAGGCGAAATTCTGCCTGTTCCACAGGGCAGCCGGCCACGACCTGCGGTCCTGCAGGGCTTGGCAGGGAAAGCTTGAAGCCTTCTATGACGGGCGTGGTGAGATGCCCGTGCTCCCGAAGGATGACGACCAGCCTGAAAGGGTGAATGCCGGGTCGGAGCACGGTGACCTCGACCTGGAATTCCAACAGGGCGAGCGCCGGATTGACGTCATCTTCGGCGGCTCGGCGACCTACCAGTCCAGGCGCGAGATCAAGGCTGCAGCCCGGACCATCTATCAGGTTGCGGCAGGAAAGCCCATCGAGCAGCAGTGCAAGTGGGCCGGGGCCACCATCACCTTCTCTCCGGAGGATGCCCTACAAGGTATGGCCCGAGACTTAAAGACCGCCTTGGTCGTGACCCCGACCATTAGCAACACAGTGGTCGGGCGTGTCATGGTCGACGGAGGCAGCTCTCTTAATTTATTGCAGGCAGAAGCACTTGACCGGATGCAGATTCCCCGGTCAAAGATCAAAAGCATCGCCATTCCTTCTTCGAATCGTTCACGAGCTCGACTACTCCTTTGGGGGTGGTCTTGCCGTCACCTTCGATGGCTCGGACAACTTCCGCACCGAGCTGGTCACCTTTGAGGTGGTTGAGGGCGACCTCCCGTACAACGCTATTCTCGGAAGACCTGCCCTCATCAAGTTTATGGCGGCCAATCATTACGGTCACCGATGCATGAAGCTCCCAGGCCCCAACGGCATCATTACAGTCTGTGGCGACTGCTGCAGCGCACATGGTCTGCAGACCAAGGTTCTGGCGCTTCGCAACATCTTTGCCACAATGAGGTCCGGAGGTGACGGAGAAGAGCGCCCGGCAGAGGGCGGCGATCCAGCCCAGCGGGGCAACAAAGGCCGTGCCGCTCGAGGAAGGCGACACGACCAGGTGTGTCCACGTCTCGGCCGAGCTGAGTCCCAAATAGGAACTCGAGCTCGTCACCTTCCTTCGCGCCAACAAAGGTATATTCGCTGGGAGCTGCGGATATGCTGGCGTTCCGAGGAGGTGATCGAGCACAAGTTGCGTGTCGAACCGATTCTAGACACATGCAGACGCTAAATCGTCGCTTCTCCCCAGAGAAGGTCGCGGTCATCAAGGAAAACCTTGATAAACTCCTGAAGGCCGGCTTCATCCGCGAGATCGACTACTCCGAGTGGCTGGCCAACCCGGTCATCGTGCAGAAGAAGGGTGGCAAGTGGAGAATGTGCGTCGATCATACGGGGTTGAACTCGCCCGCCTGGCGACAACTTCCCCTTCGGCAAGCATCGACCAGATCGTCGACTCCACCGCAAACGCCAAGATGCTAAGCTTCTTGGATGCTTACTCGGGCTACCACCAGATCAAGCTGGCGGTCGACGACGAGAGCAAGACTGCCTTCATCACCCCGTTCGGCACTTATTGCTACACGACCATGTCATTTGGTCTGCGCAATGCGGGGGCAACATTCCAGCGTCTGATGACCAGGACCTTCGAGCCGCAGATTGGGCGAAACCTCGAGGTTTACGTGGATGACATCATCGTCAAAAGCCCCTCCAGGAGCGACCACGTCCGTGACCTTGAAGAAACATTTGCAAACCTGAACAGGTACCAAATTAAACTCAACCCCGAGAAGTGTGTGTTCGGCGCGGCATCAGGGAAGGTCCTTGGCTACATGATCGGGGGCTCGGGGGTTGGTCCGAACCCGGAGAAGATCGAGGCCATCGAAAAGATGGAGCCCCCGACCTCGATCAAGCAAGTGCAGAGCCTCACCGGTCGTATGGCCGCCCTCAGCAGATTTATTTCGAGGCTCGGCGAACGAGGCCTCCCATTCTTTAAGACCCTGCGCAAGCGCGGGGGCTTTGAATGGACTCCAGAAGCTCAGCGGTCTTTTGACGAGCTGAAGGTATATCTGTCATCCCCACCCCTCCTTACAACTCAGAGCTTTGGCGAAGGTTGTTTGCTCTACCTTGCAGCCACCGCCCAAGCTGTAAGTGCTGTCCTTGTTGCTGAACGGGGGGCACAGCAACATCCGATTTACTATGTCAGCGAGGTCTTACACGGCCCAAAGGAGCGTTACCCACAAGTGCAGAAACTGCTGTACGCTCTTCTCATGGCCTCGCGCAAGCTTCGACACTACTTCCAGGCGCATTCCGTGGTCGTCCCGAGCAACTTTCCGCTCGGTGACATCTTGCGGAATCCAGAAGGCGGCGGGCGGATAGCCAAATGGGCCATGGAGCTGGCGGCGTTTGACATCCAGGTCGTGGCCCGAACAGCTATCAAGTCGCAAGTGCTCGCTGATTTTGTGGTCGAACAGACGTCGCAGTCCGCCCCTGAGCTCGAGGCTGAGGAAGAGAAGCCCTGGATCATGTTCTTCGACGGCTCGAGGTCTTTCAAACGCTCGGGGGCTGGGATACTTATCCTTACCCGTCGCGCGACGCTTGAGGTATGTGGTTCGTTTTGGGTTTCTGCGACCAATAACGTGGCGAAATCTGGCTCTCTTGGCGGGCTTACGAGCCTGCAAGTCCTTGGGCGTGCGAAGGTTGGTCGTGAAGGGAGACTCCCAGCTCGTCATCAACCAGTACAACAAGGACTATCAATGCTCGGGGGATGCGATGGCAAAGTATCTCGCCGAAGTCCGCAAGATGGAGAAGTGGTTCCAGAACTTGGAGCTCAGGCATGTCCCTAGGAGGGACAACTCCAGCGCCGACTTTCTCTCCAAGCTCGGCTCTTCCGACGAGGAGGTACCCCCTGACGTCATCCTCGAGACGCTGACGGCTCCGTCTATCTCCGACCAGGAGGTCGTGCTTGCTGTGGTGGAAGGTATTCCCGCATGGGCTGAGCCCATACGGCTTCTGACACGGGCGACTGCCGCCGACCCCGCCAACGTAAGCGAGATTAAGCGTCGAGCAAGCTTGTACAAGCTCGTGGATGGCAAACTCTACGCATGAATGTCTCCCAGATCCCGACACGATGCATCTCCACGGAGGAGGTAAGTACCTACTCAATGACATCCACTCGGGTCTCGTAGGCGCGCACTCTTCAGACAGAACAATGGTCGGCAAGGCCTTCCGTATGGGGTATTCTTGGCGACGGCATTACACAGATGCTCGGGATATTGTCCGAACTCGCCGAGCATATCGGTTTCACGCCAGAAAACGCACCGGTACCCCACGCCTTCGACCATCCTCTTGCTCGCCTTTCTCGACTGGGCCGGATATCTCGGCCCTTTCCCGAGCAACCGGGGAAAATTCTGTTCGTGGTCGTCGACACCTTCACCAAGTGGATTGAGGCTGAACCGGTCTCGACCATCACTGCTCGAGCTGCCGTTCGCTTTTTACGCTTGTCCGTGGTCACCAGGTATGGGGTCCCATGCAGAATTATCACTGACAATGGTACACAGTTTACCAGTGAATTATTCCAGGAATTTTGCGAAGGCATGGGCACCAAAGTGTGCTTCGCTTCGGTGGCTCATCCTCGAGTAACGGAGCGGCGAGAGCGCCAACCAGACAGATCGTCGAGTATCCAAAAGGCGAAGTCGCAGATGAGCTCAACCGCTGACAAGACACAGGTGGATGAACTTTCCACCGTCTTATGGTCTATTCGTACCCGCAGTCGGTAGAACAACAGGTCCATGCCCTTTCACTCGTGTTCGATCTCGAGGCAAATCCCGCCTCCGGAGGTAACGCTGGGCTCCGCCAGGGTCAGCTTGGTCGACCGTGTCGACTTCGAGCAAGAGCGGTCTCTTGACCTTGCCCTCGCGGAAGAAGTAAGATGCCGTGCCTCGCTACGATCGGCGCGATTACCGCAAGCTCTTCGCAGACATGCGTCTCGGTCGGTACGACCTAGGAAGCTCCTTGTTGGGGACTTAGCCCTGAGACGGATTCAGGTATCGTCCAACACCAACAAGTTATCCCCGCGGTGGGAGGGCCCCTATAGAGTCGTTTCAACAGATCGCACGGGGGCTTACCGGCTAGCGATGCCCGATGGCAGAGAGCTCTCTAGCTCGTGGAACATAGATCAACTTCGCAAGTTTTATGTGTAATCTCTATACCTTTAAAACTTCAATAAAAGGATATTCTCCGATTTCTACAGTTCATGTCTTTTCCCTTTGTTATGAGCATCTCTGTAATTCTTCCTCGAGCACGACCTTCTTATCCGCCCCTTGGTCTGGGTATCACGAGCTTCAAGTTCACCCCTCAGTGGTCGAGCTCACGTAAGCCGAAACTCTTCGCAATCAGCTCACCCCTGTGTCCGGATTTGAACTACAAGCCTCACAGCTCTGGCTATTGAGTGCGCGTATGGTCGTGGTCGTAGAATTTGAGACTTATTCACTGAGTTCGCTTGTTTTCGTTTCTTTTCGCGAGCACTCTATCTCGATTCTGCAGGTCATGGTCATTTGCTCGAACTTGTGTCCAAGGTCGGCGTTGCTCGACCTTGGACCCAACTGGCCGGGCGAGTGTAATATATACAAACGACCTATGGATCTCGATCGCGAACAAGAAAGGCACACTTCAAAAAGGTAACCCAAACCTATTAATAGCATCAAAAGTTTTTTATAGGATTAAGGCTGTTCAAGCTACAGATCCTCCATCTCGCGCGCAAGTTTTTCTTGCTCGAGCTCGGCGACCCTGGCTTGTAGCGTCGAGGCTTCGGTTTGATGCAGGAGGGCCTCCTTGGTCGCGTCCGCGGCTCGGCGGCGCTCGTCGTTGAGTTGGGCTAGGGCGGTCTTCGCCGCCCTGCTGGCACGCCCAAGCTTCTCCTCCAGCCCCGCGACTTTGGCTTCTAGCTCGGGAGACGCCTTGGCTGAAGATGATAGCTCGGCAACGACCTTCTCCAACTCAACGATCTTGGCACGTTCGTCGGCGAGTGCCTTGGCCATGTTGGCGGCCTGCTCCTTGGCGGCTGCCTCGAGCGCCTCGACCTTGGCACGCTCGTCGGCGAGTGCCTTGGCCGTGGTGGCAGCCTGCTCCTTGGCAGCCTCCTCGAGAACCACGACCTTGGCGCGCTCGTCGGGCGCCTGGGCGGCGGCGGCTTGTTCCTCAGAAGCCTTCTCGAGGGCCTCGACCTTGGCGCGGAGGGTCTCGGCGCCGACCGAGGAAGCTTCGCTCATGGCGGCCTTCTCCAGCAACTCGACCTTGGCGCGCTCCGCATCGAGAGCCTCGAGCGCTTTGGTCGCTCGAGCGCGCTCGTGCTCCTGCGCCTTGAACCCATGCTCGCGCTCGGAAGTCCTGGTCCTCTCGAGCTCGTCGGCGTGGGACACCTCCAGCGCCACCATCGTGCGACGCAGATCGTTGAGCTCCCGGTTGGTCCGTTCGAGTTCCTGCGCGTCGACCTCGATGGTCGCGCAGAGCCTGGAGCGCTCGGTCTCCCTCTCTTCCACGGCGTTCAAGATCTGGCGGAGCACGTTGGCGTGCTCATTGAGACCTTGAAGCCCCCGGGTTACGCTGCCAATCGCCTTGAAAACAAGAAAAGCGATCCGGTAAGAAGTCGTCGAGAATGCACAACTTAACATGTTTCAGGACTTATACGGGAAGCTCTTACCTCACGAAGTCGGCTGTCGACGCGCGCGCTGGAGAACTCCTCGTTCATTTCGTCAAGACGAGTGGTTGATCTCGAACCTTCGCCTGTGTCCTGTGACTGGGCCTTCTTCAATCACCACGGCACATTTTGTCCGGGCTGCGAACGACGTCTTGGCGGGCGTCTCGATCTTCCCTCATCGGCTGCAGGGTCGGACCCTCCGGCCATTGGTACGGCAACAGCAACTTTGGTCCCGACCTCCGTAGTCGAGGTTCCGGCCAGCTCGGTGGTAGGAGTTGCCGCAGCAGCGGCATCCAACTCAACCCCTGGGGGTGGAACATTGTGTTCCCCGGGGGCTGGAGGTTCGCCAGCCGAGTCATCGAGGTGCCTCCCGTTGTCATGGTCGCTCTCCGTGGCTTGGGGAACCACGATCCTGCCATCAGGCACGGTTTTGGTCGGCGGGGCCTCGGGGGCTTCGGTGACACGGCCTCCAACGATCGGCGGCGTCGCGTCTTGCGGGGCCCGAGCAGCCATGTCTCCCTCGATCTCAGGGGGATCGACGTCCGCAAGGATACCCGCCTCGCCGGTGCTGTAATCCTCGCTGATCACAGGTTGGGGGTCCACCTCGTCCGGGCTGTCAAGGCCTTGATCGAACTCCCCGACCTGGGCCCAGCTCGAGGCACCAGCAAGGGTGCGCCTTTGGCCTGGCTTGGCCAGAGGCCATGTATCGTCTGCCTCCTCTTCGGACTCGGACTATACTGAACAACGTGCATTGTCGAGTGGGCAAGCTCGGGTCTCGAGCGCTCGAGGTCTGCAATCAAGGATAGACACTAAGACAGAAAAAACACAAGGGGGTGGAGCAGGCTGCGAAGCCAGGGTCTTACCTGGGTCGGTGGCCTCTGTCTCATTGATGGCCGGCGAAGGTCCTGCTGCCCCGAGCTCGGGGGGGCACTCCGCTTTCTTCCTCTGGTCTGGGGAGGCGGAGCTTGCGATGAACCCGCACCACCTGCTATGGCCATGTCGGAAGGCCGACCTTGGTCACCCTGGGTAGTCGGGGGGCTCGGCGGTCTGGCGTGTCACCGCGCTTTCTTCTTTGCTAAGAAAAGAAACTTTGTCAGGCCCTGAGAGGCCAAGGGCACGAGTTCGGAAACTTGGCCATGATCGTTTTTACCATGGCGCGGTCGCCCCATTCGATGTGGGGCTTCTTCGTCTCCCGGCGGTCCGCTCCGGTTGGGGGGAGTCTCTTCTTCCCCTTCTTGCCCTTGCTTTCGTCGGGCAAAGGGAGCGATCTCAGTGTCTCCCACAACTCTTGATGATCCTACAAGCAAGCATGGGTCGAGCAAAGACATACAGATGCTCGGGTAAG
This sequence comes from Guadua angustifolia, assembly GCA_036346375.1. Lineage (NCBI taxonomy): Eukaryota > Viridiplantae > Streptophyta > Magnoliopsida > Poales > Poaceae > Guadua > Guadua angustifolia. Next base: position 4,623,551 of record CM070510.1, on the reverse strand, counting down.
GTCAGAGGTCGGGAAGGCTTACCTCGGGCTTTAAATGCAAGGCGTTCCTCGGGGCGGTCGTCAAGAGTATACTCATGAGCCGCTTCAACATCTCCAAAGATCTGGCGCGACCAGACTCCTTCGGCCGCATTTAACAAGAGCCATCGAGGAGGAAGAAGTGCGAACTCGAGCAAAGACTTTGGGGTCAAGACCTTACGGATGAGCTCTCGGGTCGAATCATTGCGTCCCTTGATCTGGGAGAACGGGTGTAACCTCCTCCGCAGGGGAGACACCCGGTTCCGCAGAAAGTCATTCGCGATCGCCTGTCCGGTGAGGCCGCGCGTGGCACAGATGTGGATGGCGGCGATTGCTTCTGCGTCGACGTCGAGGTCCTCGGTCTCCGGGGTCTCCTTCTTCTCGGTGACGGCGGCTCCCTCGTATCGCAGCCTCCCGTTCTCCCCCTTCTTGAGGTAGAACCAGCGCTCTGACCATGGACCGAGAGAATCCCGGCCAGGGATCTTGGGCAAGGCCCACTTGAGCCCGGACCGCTGCCGGAAGTAGAGGCATCCGACCACGGGGTCCTTCCCGGAGCGGAAGAGGGAGAAGTAGCGGAAGAAGAGCGAGGGGGTGGGAAGAATCCCCAGGAACCCCTCGCATAGATGTGAGAAAATGGCTAGGGTGAGGACGGAATTGGGTACCAGGTTGATCAATTCGATCTGGCAGCTGTCGAGGACATCGGCCAGGAATTCGCTCTCCGGGGTCCGCAGCCCGAAGAGGGAGTGATGCTCGGTGCAGACGATCTCGTCGTCCCGAGGGTGAGGCTCGGTCTCGCCGCCGGGCAGCCGCCAGGTCACCTGATCCAATAGCCCCAGGGACTCGAGCTCCTTCATCCTCGCGACCGATAAGGTGCTTTTCCCCAGCTTGGCCATGACGAAGCAAAGTGTGAAGATTGAAAGGCGGTCTGCTCGGGCAAGAAGGCTTGGGAGGAGGGCGCAGAGATTTTCAAGCAAATGTTCAAAAGCTCGGGGTCTTCTACAGCGCTCCTGGGATATAACCTCCTACGGTGCCTCAAAAGGCGCGCCTGGCGTGATTAGACAGGCGCATTTAAGGCCTGGGCGGCGGACTCGAAGCGCTGCAGGTGTCCGCCGGCTGTTGGCATCCGTACCGCTTCGGAGAGATCAAAGGTTGCCAGATGTCTTGCCTGGGGTTTCACTTTGTGATCTCCGCTCGACTTCGAACAAAGTTTCAAGACCTTGCAAGGGTTGCTGCCAGCGACCTGTTGGGTGAGGCTCGAGGCCGTCTTTGGTGCTACTTTTACGACCTTGAGCCTCGGGGGCTAGCTGTCGGGGGCTAGGCAACCCTTAGCCGGTCAGCCAACGGTCAACCGGCCCCCCAGCTCGGAAGGCCTCGATCAAAGACCTGGATCAGCTCGACGCCACTCGACCAAGAGTGCATCGGTCTAAACTCGAGGCCGCTCGACCTAGGGCGCAGAACTCGAGCTCGGGGTCCCCGTGACCTAGGGCTTGGGTCGACCCAAGGTCGATAACGTTCCCATGGATCCCGGGCACGTCGTCGCTCGGCGGTTACGGAAACGTGGGATCATGGAATAATGCGGGCGCGCGCGACGAGATCGGAACGGTTACCACCGGCTATCAATGCGCATGAAAGCCACGATCCGAGATTTACTCCCGCACGTTGCAAGAAGAATGTGTATAAAACGGGAGCTTTGTAAACACTTAGGGACACGGAACAACCCAGCGCACACACACTCGAACTCAAGTCTGGACTTAGCATCGTCAGGCTTGAACTGTAATCCTCTCTTGTACTCACAGATAGCAGGAATCACCACCGCAAGGTGACTGGAGTAGAGCTATTACCTTCTCAGGGGCTCGAACCAGTATAATCCTTGGTCTCGTCCATTGTCTCCTAGCTCCAACCATAGACCTCTTCGACCTCATTCCTCTGTTCGAGCAAAGCGCAATTGCGGTCCCATTTCTCACTGACCCCTACCTCATTTTCTGCGGTTGGCGATCCCGATCGTCGACAGCTGATGATCGAGGCCTGATAGATGATTCATAATATCAGGGTGACACTGGTGATGATATCTGAAGGAACATTATAGCTTTGAAGTTTTCAGTGACACTAGAAAAATCTGTGATCATATAATTTCATCAAAGTTCGCAACGATAAATAGTTATGGATGATACATTAAATACCTCATACCTGAGGAAGGTCCACATTTCCAAATCTGCAAATTTGCTTTGCTGTATGTAAGTTAACTGTAGGTCAATTGCTTAATCTGTTAGGAGTTTTCAAAGCAAATTAGAGTTGTGCCGACTAAACTTCTGTTCAAATGTCAAATGCTTATTTCTTGCCTGAGTCATTGATTCATTTCTTTCTCTGCATCTTACAAATTCACACAACTTACTTCTGTGTGGCGTTCATTTGTTACTTGCAGGTTTTAGTTGCCACTAATTTGATCCACCAGTCCGTGCAGAGCAAGGGAAAGACACAGGACCAACTACTCTCTACTATATAAATCAAGAGTTTCTTCCCGCGTCACTTCATGCTTTTTACAAATAATTTTTTTATCGTAAATGGGGGTTACTTGGAGTAAGTAGAGTGGGAAGAATGCAAGGCTGTGGGTGGTGCTGGTGAGGCTCCCTCTTGCTCCTAGGCTTGTGGTGGCCTCGTGAAGTCTTGCTCCTCCTTGTGGATGATGACTTGTGTGCTTGCTTGGTGTTTGGGTTCCTAATGCTCTTGCTTGCTCTTAGGGCTTGTTTTCCTGGTGGTGGTTTATGGTGGTTTTGGTGTGGTTGTGCTCCTGGGAGCTTTATGCTTGTGAATGGAACTGAGGAGTGTGGGCTTGAGGGTTTTGGTTGGCTCTTTTTCAATTAAAGCTTAAGGGTTTGTTGACCTGAGAAGGTGCTTTCTGAGGAAGACTTGACCTCTTTTTAATGTAGTGAATTACCTTTTTACTATGCACACTTTATCTTTTATCGTAGCATATTTTGACACTATTTCTACTATGCTACGGTTACCCGACACTACAGATTTGTTTATTGCTCAATGATGAAACTCTATGTAGCGAGAGGTACTGACTGACTCTGGATGGTTAGGCGTCTCAAAAATGAGACTGCTTTTATGAATGAAAATGAGACTATTTTTATAATTTTATCTGTTGAAGAAACAGATTTAAAAAGAAAATGTACAAGAAAACCAGTCAAGCCAAAGCTGGTCAGCTGTTCGGCCGATGGGTTCCACCTCGCGGCTTCAAAAGAGAGAAGAAAACGACCGAGATCACAGACACGGTCGCGACGCAGGAGCCCGTCCAGGCCGGCAATAAAATCGAGTACCCACCAGTCACTAGGCAGTGCTAACCCCCGGGCCCGAACCCGCAAGCCGCAACACGTGCTGTGACCACGAAACCCTTCGACGATTGGGGGCCAGGAGAGGCCATCCATCATGGGGCGGTGAGGCCGTGAGAGGCGGGCGGAGGAGAAGCGATGCGGGGCACGGCACGTCGGGGTCGCTGAGAGGAGACGCACAGCCGGCACGGCACAGCGCCGCGCCGCGCCGCGCCTACGTGAGCAGTGACGGAATCCCCCACTATAATAAAGTAGCGCAGAGGGCTACGCTCCAGCCCCAGTAACAAAACCTGGCGACGCCGTGCCCGACGGGTACTTCCGCTGTTGGTCCGTCCGACACGCCGGTACGCACGAGGCGGCGTCTCCTGCGACGGCGAGGCCGCGCTAGAAAGGTCAGCACTGGTATCATTGCTCGAAAGGAATAAAAGGAACCGGTTCTTGGGAGTCGTTCTTGGTTGAGAAAAAAAATACCTTTTTTTTATGGATCTTTAATCGGTCGCTAAAGGAATACTACATCTTGGGAGTAGGTTCTGCGCTCGAGAAGAGCACGAGCCGACAGGATGATCGCGCATGCTCTCCTGCATCACATGCTTGCGCATTTCCTTATTTCTATTCGAGTTCGTGGATTTTTTTTGCGGGGGCCTTTGGTCGATCTTTTCTTGGCATTTTTATTTTGCTTTAATTAATAATTAAGGTGGTCGTGCAGTCGAGGAAGGTACAAGAAAAAAAATTGATTTAGATACTTTGATGTTTTCTATGAAGGATAAGAGAAATTTTTTTACGTATAGCTACTAGAAACACGTCGCGGTATAAGGTTTGGATTGACGGTTTGTTTTTTTTTCAATTAATTTTCATTGTGAACATAAATCCGTATCCTAAACTGGTTTGGATTCAACGAATCCAGCTCTTGATTTGTAGAAATTTATAATAAATCTAGTAACTATGATTTTACGTGGATGGTAATAAATTAATACTTTATTCGAGAGAGAATAAATAACTATACGTGAAAAATGCAATGCATTCTTCCTCGAGGTTGTAGAGAATTTTAAAAGAGGCCCGAGTTAGAGATATTTCTTTGGCATACTCTAGGACATTATTTTGCTATGTTTTATAGTAAAGTATATTTCTAGATATTTGTAAGTGAATGTTGTAGTGATCAAAATATTTGTAATGGAAGGATTTAGATTGTACCATATGTTAACAACCTAATGTCTGTGTAATTGGGGTGTCTTCCACCCTATTATGTATGCCATGACTAGAGCTGCCATAAGCAGTATAGATCACCATGGCATAAATAGAATGGTATGAGTAGAGAAAAGTGGTAGAGATAGGAAGCCACTAAGAAGAGTGGGTCTTCTGTTGTAACTAGTTTGCTGTGTAGCAATGAAGAGCTGAGTTATTCCTTTCTTGTGCATAAGTGTTGGTTTTCACGCTAAGCTACGTACTTTTTATTACTCATGCCATGACTAGAACTGCCATAAGCACTATAGACCACCATGGCATGAATAGAATGGCATAAGTAGAGAAAAGTGGTAGAGATAGGTAGCTACTAAGAAGAGTGCGTCTTCTGTTGTAACAAGTTTGCTGTGTAGTAATGAAAAGTTGAGTTTTTCCTTTCTTGTGTATAAGTGTTGGTCTCTCATGGTAAGCTGTGTACTTTTTATTACTTAGTGCTTTGGGTTGAGATTCAACGTAAGTGGCTCGGTTGTTTCGAATCACAATAATACTAGTTTTCTTCAATATTGAGCTTTTTTACTGTACACTAAATTTAATATGGATTATTCATTCTTTTCAATCAAATAGATCAGATTAGTTAGTATTTATTTATATTTCATCCTATAATAGAGCAGTAAGAATATCATTAACAAATCAATGGTTATATTTGAAGCTGGATGGTGTTGACTTCAACCTGAGATGCTCGACTGTTTAGAAGCAGCAGCAATAATAATAATAATAATAATAATAATAATTACTATAAGGAAGGTCTAACTAACTTGGGGTAGTTGGTGTAGCCTGTATCTAGATCTCGTTGTGGGTATTCATGTTCCACTCTGGATTTTATAATATATATAGAGAGAGAGTAGGAAACATCTCATTAAACTTAGTACAAATTTTATTTTTGGTAACACATTTATTGTAACTATAGGACGTACTGGTTAAATACCCGCACGATGCTCCCGAATGTCCGATCTCAGCATGTTGTATCGGACGCTTGGTACAATATTTTTTTTCTAACATCTGCAATATTTTTTTCAACGTGTGCAATAATTTTTTTCTGTGCGCACATTTCTACTGTTATCGAAGGAAAATATTTCACACGTAAGAAAAAATATTTTACGTGTAGGAATAAATGTTGCAGCGATCCGGATCGACATTACTAATGTTATCGAAGAAAAATATTTTACACGCAAAAGAAAATATTTTATAAATAAAAAAATATTACAGCGTCCGAAAATATCGGCCGTCCGGCTCTTGGTAATTCCGATCCATTAAACTTGTCGCGCCTTCACACAAGCACCTACTCGACTGTTGCACCACTCATCAGTGCGCCCCCTCAGGAGCAGAGGTGAGGGAGACGATGCAGTAGACATAGATCCGATTGAGACATAGCTAGAACAAGGCAAATGAGGCGATGAGACGCTGTGAGGGAAGAATGCGGCTCATGCCACAACGCATCAACGAAGCTCGAGAACGCACCGTTGCTCTCTACATAGTTATGTGCGCCGCAACAAGGAGCGATTAGGAGTGACATTGATGTAGATGAGAGGTGAGTGAATTGGTGGGCGAAGAGGACAGGAAATAGAGACATCACGCAAGCAATGTGGCCAATCGGCACTACTTTTTTTAGAAAGACGAGGGGATACCACCAACTGTAGTTCTCAAAGGAGTGCTTTCTTCTGCTCCTATGTCTCGGGCCTTCTCTTTTCGTAGTGAATGGTGAGTTAGGCAGTTGATGTTCACTCATGCATTCATTTCTTTTCTCATCAGCTAAATGATCAACAAGATCATTGCAGTTTGGGGGTTCGTGGATTTTTTCTGTAACCTTGATTATTTTGCTGTGTGCATCGATATTTCTGTGGTCACCTAGAATTCCTATGGAATCCAATATTTAGGGTTCGGGGTTTGAGTTTTTCTTCCGTAGTTGATGATCGCTCGTTCTCTTCTGCATGTTTTTTAGAGAGAAGGGCTTTTCTGCATCTGATGCTCTCCCATTGTCTTGATTTCTATTGAGTTATTGCGGATTTAGCGCATTATATTGATATCTATTCGATTCTTGTTGCTTTAGCGCGGGTTTAGAGGAGTGTGATTTTTGGCCTTTCGTCGATCTTTTCTTGCCAACACAGTTCTACTTTCTTCTTCTCTGACTTTGATATTTTCCTGTGATGGTGAATGGTGAGGTAGGTAGTTGATGGTCATGCATGCATACATTTTTCTTCTAGTCGGCTAATTGATCAAGAAGATCAGTATAGCTTTGTGGTTCCTTCATTTTTATGTGACTCTGATCTTTGTGTTGTATGCACTGAAATATCCGTGTTCACCTAGAATTGCTATGGAATCAAATATTTCTACTCTTTCTCCTGTAGAACTTCTCAGTTCTAATGTAGAAGACTAACTAGTTTCCTGTTCTTTGTGACTAACTAGTTTCCTGTTCTTTGTTGCTTCAGGGCTGGAAGGGGACCTGATCCACCCGACAGTGCAGTGGAGATAGGACAGATGGGTTCCCTCACAAGTTGGCCCTCTTCTCAGCTTTCTCATGTTACACAGTTACATTATTATTATTATTATTTTTAAACCAATACACAATTACATCATCACTGTGCCTTTTTGATCCTCGGTTTTTGTGAGGTTTCCTGCAAACCTTAAATCTCACTCTAGTACTTTGCAATTATACTTTAGGTTCTTGGACGAGGAACTTGTGTGGGAGCCCGGTTTGCTCCGAGCAAGATGTATTCTCATGTGCATTGACGGAAATATTCGACTCTTCCACTTGCATGAATCATCTGGTGGTGATTGGCACTGATACACTGCTCGTCATTGTACTTGCGCTCCAATTGCTTGTCAAAATTCCGAAGAGTAGAGCATCTGCGCGACAGCTTGTCACGCTTAATTCACCACTACAGTCGGCTGCTGTAGTGTTCAATGGCTTGTTGGGTTTGGTTTATCTTGGCTTGGGACTGTGGATGCTGGGGAGTAACTTGAATGGGGATGCTTCTGTTTACCTGCCGCATTGGTGGCTTGTAACCTTGTCTCAAGGATTCAATTTAATCCTTACGAGCTTCGCTTTCAGCATCAGACCTCAGTTTCTTGGAGCGGCATTTGTGCGATTTTGGTCGGTGTTGCTGACCATCTATGCAGCATTCATCAGTTGTTCTTCAGTTCTTTACATGGTTGCCGAGAAGGTGATCACCATTAAGCCTTGTTTAGATGTTCTGTCCCTACCAGGCGCGGTTCTCCTCCTTCTTTATGGCATTTGGCACAGCCATGATGAAGAGGGTCATGAAGGAATTAGAAATGCTTTATACAAGCCCCTGAACACTGAGACAGATGGTGACATTGCTGATTCTGAGAGTGAGATAACTCCTTTTGCTAAAACTGGTTTCTTTAGCATGATGTCATTTTGGTGGTTGAACCCGTTGATGAAGATGGGTTATGAGAAGCCCCTTGAAGATAAAGACATGCCACTACTGGGTGCCACAGATCGAGCACAGAACCAGTACTTGATGTTCTTGGAGAAGATGAACAGAAAGAAGCAGTTGCAGTCACATGCCACACCATCACTCTTTTGGACTATTGTTTCTTGTCACAAGAGGGGGATCATAGTCTCAGGTCTCTTTGCCTTGCTCAAGGTGCTCACCTTATCTTCTGGACCATTGCTTCTAAGGGCATTCATCAACGTTTCACTTGGGAAAGCGACATTTAAATATGAAGGCTATGTCCTGGCTGTGACAATGTTCTTTTGCAAATGTTGTGAATCATTATCACAGAGGCAGTGGTATTTCCGCACTCGGAGATTAGGACTACAGGTGAGGTCATTCCTGTCAGCAGCTGTTTATAAGAAGCAACAGAAGTTATCAAACTTGGCAAAAACGAAGCATTCTTCTGGAGAAATTATGAACTATGTGACCGTCGATGCCTACCGGATTGGGGAATTCCCATATTGGTTCCATCAGACTTGGACAACAAGTGTTCAGCTTTGCATTGCTCTGGCGATTCTGTACAATGCAGTTGGTCCTGCAATGATTTCATCGTTGTTTGTCATCATTGTCACTGTACTTTGCAATGCTCCGCTGGCCAAACTGCAACATAAATTTCAGAGTAAACTTATGGAAGCACAAGATGTGAGACTGAAGGCCATGTCTGAGTCTTTAGTTCATATGAAGGTTTTGAAACTATATGCATGGGAAACACATTTCAAGAAGGTTATCGAGGGGCTAAGGGAGGTTGAGTACAAGTGGTTGTCAGCATTCCAGCTCAGGAAGGCATACAACAGTTTCCTGTTCTGGTCATCACCTGTTTTGGTTTCGGCTGCAACCTTTCTAACATGCTATCTTTTGAACATTGCTCTTGATGCCAGCAACGTCTTCACCTTTGTTGCAACTCTGCGTCTCGTGCAAGATCCAGTTAGGCAGATACCGGATGTTATTGGAGTTGTGATACAAGCTAAGGTTGCTTTCACTCGAATAGCAAAGTTTCTTGATGCACCTGAGCTAAATGGGCAAGTTAGGAAGAAATACTGTGTAAGCACCGAGTACCCAATTGTGATAGACTCCTGCAGTTTTTCATGGGATGAGAACCCATCAAAACCAACTCTAAATAATATAAATTTGTTGGTCAAAGCTGGAGAGAAGGTTGCAATCTGTGGCGAGGTAGGGTCGGGAAAATCAACACTTTTATCTGCAGTACTTGGAGAGGTCCCCAAAAATGAAGGCACGGTATGCTTTTCTATTGACTTCTTTTTTTGTCAAAGAAAATCACAGAGCTGTCAATTTGTGAGGTTATGATATGCTTTTGTTGGCTAGTATAACTATTGGTACTTCGATTAATTTCCCTTCTTATCAGACTGCAAATTTTGAAATCTTTATAAACCTTACCTCTCAACCTTAAGTATAAATTGCCACATTGAAAATATACTGCCTAATAGTTGAGAAACACAATATTGCTCTGTGCACTTGACCTGAGAACCTTACATGCCAATTTCTTTCTCAATTACAGCATGTGGACACACTGCATCTTGTTAGGTTCTGCATAATTATGCTAATTTTGTTTGATAATAGTTGCCAACATGAAGCATCCCAATTAGTTCCTTCTTCATAAGAACTTAGCATCAAATGATAATCTTTGTGTAAATATTTCAGATTCAAGTTTGTGGGAAAATAGCATATGTTTCTCAGAATGCATGGATCCAAACAGGAACTGTGCAAGACAATATTCTCTTTGGATCGCCGATGGATGAGCAAAGATACCGAGAAACACTTGCCAGGTGCTCTTTGGTCAAGGACCTTGAAATGTTGCCATATGGAGACCATACTCAAATTGGGGAAAGAGGAGTAAATCTTAGTGGTGGTCAGAAGCAGCGTGTTCAGCTTGCTCGTGCACTATACCAAAATGCAGACATCTATCTTCTTGATGATCCTTTCAGTGCTGTTGATGCCCATACAGCAACAAGTCTATTTAATGTAAGGATAATACTAACAGATGGAGATTTCATTACTGTTTGATTATGATTTTTTTTTAAAGCCCTAACTTGTTTGACAGGAATATGTTATGGGAGCTCTATCAGACAAGACTGTTTTTTTGGTGACCCACCAAGTGGATTTTCTACCTGTATTTGACTCCATTCTGGTCTCTCTCTCTCTCTCTCTCTCTGTGTGCGCGCACGCGCGAAAAAAAAACTTTTGTATTTAATCTGTTGGTTCTTTTTTCCCCACCCATCGTTAACACGGTTCAACCTTCTAAGTGATAATCGGATGATCCTATACTTGATCAAATTACTATACTAAATAGGAATGGCAGCAGCTCTCCCATCGCTACTTCTGAAAAAAAATTATTATATGATGTTTTTATTTATTGTAGCGTTAATATCACCTAAACCTAGTGACATTTTTTGGCAGTTAATCTCAGATGGGAAGATTATTCGAGCTGCACCTTATCAAGATCTACTGGCATATTGTCAAGAATTTCAGGACCTTGTAAATGCCCACAAAGGTACTATTGGTTTTTCAGATCTTAACAATATGCCCCCACATACAGAAAAGGAAATATCAACAAAGGAGACAAATCATTTTGATGGAAGCAAATATAGTGAGTCTGTGAAGCCATCACCAGCAGATCAACTGATCAAGAGAGAGGAAAGAGAGATAGGGGATTCAGGTCTAAAGCCTTATATGCTATACCTGTGCCAGAACAAAGGCTTCCTATATGCCTCTATTTGTGTTATTTCCCACATAATTTTCATATCTGGGCAAATATCGCAGAATTCATGGATGGCTGCTAATGTCCAAAATCCTAGTGTTAGTACACTGAAGTTAATTTCTGTGTACATTTGTATTGGAGTTTGCACAATGTTCTTCTTGTTAGCAAGATCTTTATCTGTCGTTGTTCTTGGGATCCAGACATCAAGATCCTTATTTTCCCAGTTACTTAATTCGTTGTTCCATGCACCGATGTCCTTTTTTGATTCTACTCCTCTAGGAAGGGTGCTTAGCCGGGTAAGATTTCTTAAACAAACTGGAAAGATGAAAAATCACAGTTCCATTTTATATTTGGAGATATCTTATTGATGGATTAACTTGTTTTCTCTCACGCAGGTTTCTTCAGATTTGAGTATCGTTGACCTTGATATTCCATTCAACTTCATGTATAGCGCTAGTGCCAGCTTAAATGCATATAGTAATCTGGGGGTATTGGCTGTAGTTACATGGCAAGTTCTGTTTGTCTCAGTGCCAATGATAGTTTTGGCAATTAGGTTGCAGGTAACTTTGTGTGACTTTGTTTCTTATGGATAAACCCCATTTATCGTGCTATTTCACTGACCAGTTGATGTGCTCTGCTGCTATTTCCATCCAACGGGTGAAACAGTATACAGTTTTCAGTTCACAATTCGCATTGACTGAAATCTGTTATGTATGGTCGTGCAGAGGTACTATTTAGCATCGGCTAAGGAATTGATGCGGATCAATGGCACAACCAAGTCTGCTCTAGCAAATCACTTAGGTGAATCGATTTCAGGGGCTATAACAATAAGGGCCTTTGAGGAAGAAGATCGTTTCTTTGCTAAAAATTTGGAGCTTGTTGACAAGAATGCTGGTCCATACTTCTACAATTTTGCAGCAACTGAATGGCTGATTCAACGCCTTGAAACAATGAGTGCTGCAGTTCTTTCTTTTTCTGCTTTTGTCATGGCTCTGCTTCCTCCAGGAACTTTTAGCCCTGGTAAGCAGTTTACAGTAAGCACAAGGATCACCTCATTGTTTTAAATATGGGGCAAAATTAAAGTAGGCAGCAAGCTGTGTGACCATTGATTCTTACATCTGATTTGCAATAAATTGTTAGGTGCTCTGCAAAGAAAATTTTGCTACATTTTTATAGCCTCCTGATGTTGAGTTATGAAAAATTTAAGCTTTTGTTATGAAAGACCTACTTGATAATGACGGATGTTGCAAGTAAAATAATATTCCTTGCATGTCTTCCGGGCAGGATGATCTGTTGAAATATGAAACACTATACATTTCTCAAGCTACCACCTGTTCTAATGATTTTATGGAACTATTTGTGTATTTTTGTTAAAATGCTGTTTTAGTGACACTTTTATATGCCTAATGTTTATATGTTGGTGTCAATTAAAATATAAGCATTTGATATTATTCAGATTATGAAGAAATTAACATTGCCATCAGAAAAACTAATTAGTTTTGTTCATACCTGTGTAGGTTTTGTAGGAATGGCATTGTCCTATGGTCTTTCCCTAAATATGTCCTTTGTTTTCTCTATTCAAAACCAATGCAACCTTGCAAATCAAATAATCTCTGTGGAACGGGTGAACCAGTACATGGACATACAAAGTGAAGCAGCAGAAGTTATTGAAGAAAACCGACCGGCACCAGATTGGCCTCAAGTTGGAAGGGTGGAGCTTAGAGATTTAAAGGTAATCAAATATAAATATATGCATGTTCTTTACAAGATGAAAATCTGTCGGAGTTCTAACAAATTTATGTGATTGATTTTCTCTCAACAGATTAGGTATAGGAAAGATGCACCCCTTGTACTACATGGAATCACCTGCACGTTTGAAGGTGGAGATAAGATTGGTATAGTTGGTCGAACAGGGAGTGGCAAGACTACTTTGATTGGTGCATTGTTTCGTCTTGTTGAGCCAGCTGGAGGGAAAATAATTATGGACACTGTGGACATCACTACAATAGGCTTACATGACCTTCGCTCACGTTTGGGCATCATTCCACAAGATCCAACACTTTTTCAGGGTACTGTAAGATATAATCTAGACCCTCTTGGGCTATTCTCAGATCAACAAATATGGGAGGTAAGATGTGTAATATACACAGCTATTTGTGCTGTTTTTCTCATCCTGTTCAATGATCAGATAAGTTTACCATGAAAAAGTAACGTCTGAAAGAACCTGATGTAATGTTAAATAGCGAGGCACGGTCCTCTTTTGCTGACCATGACAATTCAGCTCAGTTATCGTGATATAATAAACTTCAGCACATTATCAAAATGGGATGAATAAACTGAATTAGGGGTATGTTTGTATTTCTCCTTTTTATAGCATATGGACATCTTGAAAGGAATAACTAAATTGGTTCTTTACTTTTCTGTTGCAGGTTCTTGACAAATGTCAACTTCTTGAAGCTGTCCAGGAGAAGGAACAGGGATTGGATTCACTAGGTAGGAGACCTTGCTGCATCTATACTTTGGTTTCTGGAGATCATTTTCTGTCATTAACAAACCACTGTCAAACAGAAAATTCTGCTCCAGTCACTTCCGAATTCAAAATGTGAAAGTACATGTGCCACTGCATTTGCCAAACCATTAGTAGTACTAGGTGTATGCATCTTTCATATTTGTTTTCTAGCATGATATCTGGAACTGTCCTATTCGTAGTATTGATCAAGATTTTGTCATGTAGTTGCGGAAGACGGGTCAAACTGGAGCATGGGCCAAAGGCAGCTCTTCTGTTTGGGACGCACACTTTTGAGAAGATGTCGTATCTTAGTTCTCGACGAAGCCACAGCCTCTATAGATAATGCAACAGATGCTATTCTTCAGAAAACGATCAGGACAGAATTCAAAGATTGCACTGTTATTACGGTCGCACACCGTATACCGACAGTTATGGACTGCTCTATGGTACTTGCAATGAGCGATGGTATGATTCTCTTATCACACAACTCACTACAAAAACAATGATCTTGTTATTGTCTTCTTGATCAGCACCATTGAATCCAGAATGTGGGAATTGTGCCTGAAACCAAGTGTACTGTAGACATTGTGCACAATCCCTTTCCCATTTACTGTTTTAGCCTTTTTTGCAGCCATGTATGTCTACTAACGTTTACTCTGCTTCAGCCACACAGTGAACAATGAACCAAATTGCACTATCTTAACCTTTTTTTATTCTTTTCTGTTCAATTGTTTTAGATTACCGAAAAATCAATCTCAAGGTAGTATTACAGCATATACTTAGTCCATACTAATGAGCTATATCCACTTCCAGGGAAAGTAGTGGATTATGACAAACCTATGAAGCTCATGGAAACTGAAGGATCACTCTTCCGCGAGCTTGTCAAAGAGTACTGGTCATACACATCGAATGGAAATATTTAGAAGAGATTATCGTTACATGTGTTTAGTTGTTGCAGTCCCTTATGATAAAAACAGAAATCCGTGCTCGCGCCGCAGAGGAATCCGTCTATTTGTGATCCGAAGAAAAGCCAGTGCCATCTGCCAGGCAATGTTGGGAAATGCTTTTCTTGCCTGGTTGCTACCTGAAGTTTTGAGCAAAATATGGTGTAGCTTCTGTTCGTTGGCCGTCGCTGCTCTTCATTTGCTGAACAGAGTAAATCGTTGAACATTTCCTTGCTCCAGCAGTGAGAAATAAACGGATGAATGGGAAGTACTTCAGAACTTTAACCTTGCTAGTATTTTTGAACTGCTTATAGGAATAAATCAAAATATATGATTAATTTTTGACAGCCAATGCATTGAAAATGTGTGTATTATTTTCTAATAATGGCTTCTCAGCTCCCTCTTGTTCATAGTTGTGAATTTGGTGATACCAAATAATGCATGGTAGCATTTTTTTGGGGGGCAATCTGCCAATCTCCATCCTTGATAGGATTGAGAAGGTAAGTACTGTTTCTTAGTTACAGTCTAGAATTTTTTTTCTGTTCTGTTCTGGAGGAAACATTAGAACCTAGATGGATTCAGGAATGGAAGTAGATAAACAATTGCAATATACTTACTGTTTTCGAAAAGGTAAGGCAAAGTGCTGTTGCTCTCTAAACAAAATTAACCCTACTGCAATGTACAATTTAAATTGGATTGAGTTGCACAAGACAAAATTGAAGAGTACAATGTACTGTACAGTTCAAATCTCGTACTGAAGTGTACTAAAACAAGGTGGCGCCGTGTGAGCCTCCTTGACAGTAATCACTCTTTGTGTATATGGATGTATGCAAAATCACAAGAAGGTTTACAGGTTCCGCCGCCGCCAAGAACACCTCTCGCCAGGAGAAGGTATCTCCAGATTTGTGTCGCCGCCTGCCTCCTTTCTCTATTGCTTTGCCCTATGTATAACTCTTCTCTCAGATGAATCACAGCCACACGATATAGCCAACCGTTACCGTATCTATACATGTATCTATACTTTCTACTAATTCACCCACTCAGGACCAAAAATACGCATGTTCGGTTGTTGGGCTCGTTTCCTTCTCCGCGCTGGGCCTTCATGATCTGAGCGTGAGGTCGACCCTTGCATCTTCAGTTCTGACGCCATTCCTCCAGACGCTGCTGCATGTCCAGTATGCCTTGGTGAGGTGCTGACATCCGCCCTCTCTTGAGAACCAGCTTGTCTCCAAGCTGGAGCGTCAGGGAACTGAGACTTCATCGCGTGTTCATCCTCCCACGTCGCCATAGATGCCGGCCATGTGTTCCAATGCACAAGAAGTTGCGGAATTACTTTCCCAGCACGATGACACAAGCGACGGTCCAGAATGGACAAAGGAAATCGCAAATGATGGTCATCAGCAGGAAAGTGAGCACTGACTTTTCTCTCTGCATTTGGCTCCAAGTATGCTATGCCAACAGTCATGATGAAGTAAGCAAATATAGGCCTCGAGACCCCAGAGATTGCTGCTGCTGTGGAGCCCAGCAGAACCTTTCCGGCACCAGTTTAAAAGTTCCAAGGAATATTCTGTGGAAAGCAGATGATCTCTTTCTGACCTCTTGCTTCGGTTGCTTTGAGGTCTGTTCTAGCTGATTATCTTGTTCATGTGCAGCGGAAGAGTTTTCTTTGTATTCTCCGTTGTCCTGTTGTTCTTCATCCTGATCAGTAAATCTTTTTTTACTCTTGCCAGATTCATTCTCTAGATTTTGCATATTGCATACACTCGAATAGAATGTACTTTTCTTCAGCAATTCTTCGTGTGTTCCAGATTGAGCTACTCTTCCATTCTCCACAACAACAATCTTGTCTGCATCTATGATTGTTGACATTCTGTGGGCAATCAGGATAACAGTCCTCCCTTGCATAGCTCTGTCAAGAGCTTCCTGAACTAGCTTCTCTGATTATGAATCAAGTGCACTTGTGGCTTCATCCAGAAGAAGAATTGGAAGATCTTTTAAAATAGCCCTTGCAATCGCTATTCTTTGTTTCTGACCTCCTGATAGTTGCACACCTCGTTCTCCTACCTCGGTTGAGTAGTGGTTTGGAAGTTTGGATATAAAAGAGTGCACATTAGCTGTTTTTGCTGCTTCAATTATCTCTTCATCAGTTGCATCTATTTTGCCAATTCTCAAGTTATCCATGATAGTCCCAGAAAACAGTGACGGTTCTTGAGAGACTGAACCTATATTTCGCCTCAGGGACTTCAGGTCAAGTTCCTTAATGTTTTGGCCATCAATGAGAATATCGCCTGATGTAGGGTCGTAGAACCTTTGAACCAGAGAAATCACAGTGCTCTTCCCACATCCACTGCTCCCCACTGAAGCCACAACTTTGCCTGCCGGCATAGCCAGCAAGAAACCTTGGAGAATTGGCTTGTCCTTACGGGATGGATATGTGAAATCCACCTCTCGTATTCCAATATCTCCAATGACTTTCTCTAAGATTCTTCCAGCTGATTCATAACTTATCGCCGGATTTCTTTTGATAACCTTAAATACTTCTCTAAGATGAGTATGCCCCCATCTTTTCCCACACTTGTAGCATAACTCTTTAGCCTTGCGGTATGCCATGAGAGCTGACATTCGGTCATCTTGAGGTCGTGGTCGCGAACACTTGATGGTTTCTTGTCCTCGGGAACCATGGTCGAGACCCCTTCGGACCCGGAGGCGTTAGCGCAGAGCATCGCCGATGGGCGACTCAAAGGGCGCCCAGACACCAGCTGCCAAATCGACGCCCTTCACGCCGGTTGCATCAACATTACGTCCTCCTGCAAAATAGCGGCGCACTAGCGATGTCGAGATCCGGCGGCGTTGAATGACTACTGACAGACGAATCTCATATTTGAGACCGTCTATAAACCGAGCAGTAAGATTCAGCGACCCATGTTGATCCCTACCAAATCTGTTGGCTAAAGCAAGTCCCAATTCTTCCCAGCTCATATAAAAAATCTTGTTATCCATAGATTGAAGCCAAAAAATAGCAGGGCCCTCACAATTTAAGGTAGCTAGCCTAACCCACATATCTTCAGGAATCGCATAGAATGCAAAGAAGTTTTCACATCGTTTTTTCCATAGTTTTGGATTTGAACCATCAAAAATGGGTAAATTGATGTGCGGCAAATTTGCTCCCAAACTTTGAGCCATTGAGGTAAATGTGGATGCAGACACGGGAGTTGCTTGAAATTGACGATTGTATTCAGGAGTCCGTGAGTGGATACACATGACCGGGAGGAGGCACTAGGGCATCTCCGGCCCTAGCGCCTCGCGACTCGGTGATGGTGAAGCTCGCGGTGGCCATTTGGCCGGACGTCGCCAGCTTAAGTGGATCTTCCGGATGGGTGGAAGTCGACATCCCGCTTCCCCATGAGGTGATCGCGATTGAAGGAATCGCTCTAGAACTCGGCCAACTTGATGCTTCAAGTCCGAGACGGAGGTATGCAAGTCCATCTCTCGGTTTTCCACCTTGGGCTTCACGCTTGAGTTGCTCGTGATCTTCCACAATTTCATAGCGAATCGTCCACTCGCCGAATGTCTTCTTTGCACGTCGACCACCATCGATCGAAGTTTCTTCCTCCTTCTTCTTTGTTCTCCTCCAATTTGGCCAAGATCGTAGCAAGGGATCTTCATTCGAGGCGGCGCCATAGCTTCGCCTGGCGAAGGCGAGTGAAATGGCCGTGCTCATGGTCGAGGATGTAGCGGAACCAGCTCGATACCAAATGTGAGCCTCCTTGACAAGAATCACTCTTTGTGTATATGGATGTATGCAAAATCAAAAGAAGGTTTACGAGTTCCGCCGCCAAGAACACCTCTCGCCAGAGAAGGTATCTCCAGATTTGTGTCGCCCTTTGCCTCCTTTCTCTATTGCTTTGCCCTATGTATAACTCTTCTCTCGAGATGAATCACAGCCATACGATATAGCCAACCGTTATCAGTATCTATACATGTATCTATACTTTCTACTAATTCACCCACTCAGGACCAAAATACGCATGTTCGGTTGTTGGGCTCGTTTCCTTCTCCGCTACTGGGCCTTCATGATCTGGCGTGAGGTCGACCCTTGCATCTTCGAGTTCTGACGCCATTCCTCCAGACGCTGCTGCATGTCCAGTATGCCTTGGTGAGGTGCTGACACGCCGGTGCAACTCGCTGAGGGGCTAGCTCTTCCGCCACGGCGGCGGGCTGCCCTCCTCCACCTCAGGCCGCGTCCTCACCAGCTTCGCCGACGGCATCCTGCTCCCGCGCACCGCCATTCTCCCCAGCTCCTCCCCCGCCATTGCCCGGCTCTCCATCTCCTCCCTCTTGCGCCTCCTGCTCCACCTCACCGTGCTGGCCGCGAAAACCGCTAAGAAGCTGATCCCCAGCACCCCACCGATACCAACCCCCACCCACCAGTACCACCTCCCCCTCACCGCCGTAGGCGGTGGCGGCGTTTCCACCCGCACCGCCACGCCGTAGTGCCCCGTGCTGGATAAGGTGCACGCGGTGCCCGACACCACGGGGTGCGTGGCCACGGCCTTCCCGCTGGCCGCGAAGGTCACGCACCTCGCCGTGGTGGCGTTGAACCCCTTCGCCGAGGACAGATTCTTGAACTCGACGCGGACTGGCGCGCCGAGCGCCCGGAGCGCGAGCCAGCCGTTGGGCCCCGACGCGTCGTACGCTAGCAGGCCGACCACCGGGGCGGCCAACGCGTACCCGCGCGGCGCGGCGAAGAGCGCGCCGGAGGAGTTGCCTAAGAACCGCTCGAAGACAACGGCGACGCGGCGGGCGAACGGGACCGGGACGACGCGCGGCGGGACGCTGAACCCTGCGGTGGCGTTGACGCCGTCGGCCCACAGGGCGTTGCTCCTCACGCGCAGCGCCGTGGCCTCGACGGCGCCGCTGGACAGATTGTCCGGGAGTGGGACGTCGACGAGCTGGTTCGTGCGGTGAAGCAGCTCGAACGCGCGGTCACGGACGGCCGTCTCGATGGCCGAGATGTTTGCGCTGTTATTCTGGGCCGCGGAGGAATACAAGAACGCGAGAAGCAGCGGCAGCAACAAGGAAGCGATCGCCATTGTTGCTTCTCCGAGTTCTTTCTAACGCCACGGCATGTGGCGGCGGCGGGAGGAAGCCGCCATCTCGACGGACGGAGGAATCAAAGTGACTCCCTCTGGGAATGGAATGGAATGGAATGGAAGAGGAGGAAGGTGGCGCCGGTTGGAGGAATGGAGGGAAGGAAGCAGAGGAGGTGGTGGCCAAGCTGGGAGAGGTTAATTAGCAAAGGAGGGAAATGGGTTTGCTTTATTTAGGAGAGGCACTGGCTGTTAATCAAACATGATTACGCAATTATACGCATGCAGTTTATGCTACGATACGAGTGCTTTAATTCCATAATTACAGGCTTGTCCATGGATTCGTTTGCGGCATTGACGTGCCAAGAATCAGTACGACGCAGGGCGAACTAGCAAGTAGTACAATGCCCTTGTGTCGCAAGCACCAATGGTCCGTCTCTTTTCTAACCCTTTAAAATTTGTTTTCGATAAATTTAGTTATCTTTTGTTCGAATTTACGAAACTAACCCCTTAGTGAGCTCGGAAGTTGCGTCAGGCAGGAATCTCGGTAGGTAGGTTCCGAGCCACGTTAACTAGTGAATTTGATTCATTCACGATTTAATTAAGTGATTAATTAAGTAGCATGATTAAATTGGTGATTAATTAGTGGATTTGATTCATGCAGCGGCAGGCGGCTTGCCAAGTTACTAAATTGGTGATTAATTAGTGGATTTGATTCATGCGGCGGCAGGCGGCTTGCCAAGTTACGGAGCACAAGAGGAGACTCATGAAGGCCAAATCTACAAATGATTTTTGAAAGGACTATATTTGGAGAAAAAAAAAATCAAGTGCTACAAACGGGCCTGAGGATAAGCCAAATGTGTTCAGCAACTGTCTTAAGCGGGCCATCTTCTGTTTTTTGTTTTTTGGAGTTTTCAGTGGGTCAAATTATTTTGTTATTCTACTAAGTGGTAGCCGCTATTTCTTTAAGCGCGCTAGTTGTTAGTGGTAATCGACTGTGTGGTTTGTTAGCGGTAATCGTCTGTGAGGTTTTTTCTTGGATCCGGTTTTTCCCATAAAAAACAGGACCCACAAGCTATTCTTTCTCACTCTTCTTAATATAAATTTGCAGCAATTCTCTTGCTGCTCTTTCAAAAAAAAAACAAACCAAACGGGCCACGATTAGTGGCATGATACTATATAGTGTTAGGAGCAATGAACCATTTTCGTGAGAAATGACATGATCAGTCCTGGTACTAATGTTTTCATTTAGACAGCTGGGGATTCTATACTCACTGTGAGACAAGCAACACGGAGATGGTGATGTCTCACCATATTCAGAAGCGGATGTTCTGATCAAATTAATCTCATGATTCTTCCTCTCAACCAATTTTGAGAGCAGGTGGACAAATAAACCGACAATTCCGGTGGTAGGCGAACTACCGCCTTTTCAGCCTGCACAGGGAGTTAATCAGATTGCAAGTTGCAATGCAGCCTTCGTTTCCCGTAGATGGATCAATGGAGCAGATGATGACAGTGCTCTAGGCTCCCAACTTTTCCAATCGAATTATGCATCTCATTTGTGCAGAGGGCGAAGGCTAGCATCTCAAATTCTCAAGTTCTGGAGTGCAGGACTGCAGGTGCAGCAGAATGATTGGGAGAGGGCAGCTTTGTGAAGCTTTGGTTTATGTGGCCCGTCGCACTTTTTTTTAAAAAAAAATTTGTTCTGTCCGAACAAAATTGAAAAAAAAAATTGAGTCCGCAACCACCGTTCGGCAATGAGAATCTGCAAGTATGAACGCCGGGCTTGGCAAGACCTGCCGCACTGTCCGTGCTCAGCAGTATCTCTCTTGTTGAGTTTGACAAGTACCTGCTATGTTACCTGAGCTCGGCAGGAGGGTATTTGCAGTGCTGACCACTCGCTATGGTAGGAAGCACAATAGGTGATACGTGGCACTTATGTACTAAAACAAGGTGGCGCCGGTGCAACTCGCTGAGGGGCTAGCTCTTCCGCCACGGCGGCGGGCTGCCCTCCTCCACCTCAGGCCGCGTCCTCACCAGCTTCGCCGACGGCATCCTGCTCCCACGCACCGCCATTCTCCCCAGCTCCTCCCCCGCCATTGCCCGGCTTTCCATCTCCTCCCTCTTGCGCCTCCTGCTCCACCTCACTGCGCTGGCAGCGAAAACCGCTAAGAAGCTGATCCCCAGCACCCCACCGATACCAACCCCCACCCACCAGTACCACCTCCCCCTCACCGCCGTAGGCGGTGGCGGCGTTTCCACCCGCACCGCCACGCCGTAGTGCCCCGTGCTGGATAAGGTGCACGCGGTGCCCGACACCACGGGGTGCGTGGCCACGGCCTTCCCGCTGGCCGCGAAGGTCACGCACCTCGCCGTGGTGGCGTTGAACCCCTTCGCCGAGGACAGATTCTTGAACTCGACGCGGACTGGCGCGCCGAGCGCCCGGAGCGCGAGCCAGCCGTTGGGCCCCGACGCGTCGTACGCCAGCAGGCCGACCACCGGGGCGGCTAACGCGTACCGCGCGGCGCGGCGAAGAGCGCGCCGGAGGAGTTGCCTAAGAACCGCTCGAAGACAACGGCGACGCGGCGGGCGAACGGGACCGGGACGACGCGCGGCGGGACGCTGAACCCTGCGGTGGCGTTGACGCCGTCGGCCCACAGGGCGTTGCTCCTCACGCGCAGCGCCGTGGCCTCGACGGCGCCGCTGGACAGATTGTCCGGGAGTGGACGTCGACGAGCTGGTTCGTGCGGTGAAGCAGCTCGAACGCGCGGTCACGGACGGCCGTCTCGATGGCCGAGATGTTTGCGCTGTTATTCTGGGCCGCGGAGGAATACAAGAACGCGAGAAGCAGCGGCAGCAACAAGGAAGCGATCGCCATTGTTGCTTCTCCGAGTTCTTTCTAACGCCACGGCATGTGGCGGCGGCGGGAGGAAGCCGCCATCTCGACGGACGGAGGAATCAAAGTGACTCCCTCTGGGAATGGAATGGAATGGAATGGAATGGAAGAGGAGGAAGGTGGCGCCGGTTGGAGGAATGGAGGGAAGGAAGCAGAGGAGGTGGTGGCCAAGCTGGGAGAGGTTAATTAGCAAAGGAGGAAATGGGTTTGCTTTATTTAGAGAGGCACTGGCTGTTAATCAAACATGATTACGCAATTATACGCATGCAGTTTATGCTACGATACGAGTGCTTTAATTCCATAATTACAGGCTTGTCCATGGATTCGTTTGCGGCATTGACGTGCCAAGAATCAGTACGACGCAGGGCGAACTAGCAAGTAGTACAATGCCCTTGTGTCGCAAGCACCAATGGTCCGTCTCTTTTCTAACCCTTTAAAATTTGTTTTCGATAAATTTAGTTATCTTTTGTTCGAATTTACGAAACTAACCCCTTAGTGAGCTCGGAAGTTGCGTCAGGCAGGAATCTCGGTAGGTAGGTTCCAAGCCACGTTAGCTAGTGAATTTGATTCATTCACGATTTAATTAAGTGATTAATTAAGTAGCATGATTAAATTGGTGATTAATTAGTGGATTTGATTCATGCAGCGGCAGGCGGCTTGCCAAGTTACTAAATTGGTGATTAATTAGTGGATTTGATTCATGCGGCGGCAGGCGGCTTGCCAAGTTATGGAGCACAAGAGGAGACTCATGAAGGCCAAATCTACAAATGATTTTTGAAAGGACTATATTTGGAGAAAAAAAAAATCAAGTGCTACAAACGGGCCTGAGGATAAGCCAAATGTGTTCAGCAACTGTCTTAAGCGGGCCATCTTCTGTTTTTTGTTTTTTGGAGTTTTCAGTGGGTCAAATTATTTTGTTATTCTACTAAGTGGTAGCCGCTATTTCTTTAAGCGCGCTAGTTGTTAGTGGTAATCGATCGTGGTTTGTTAGCGTAATCGTCATGAGGTTCTTGGTCCGGTTTTTCCCATAAAAACAGGACCCACAAGCTATTCTTTCTCACTCTTCTTAATATAAATTTGCAGCAATTCTTTTGCTGCTCTTTCAAAAAACAAAAAAACAAAACAAACGGGCCACGATTAGTGGCATGATACTATATAGTGTTAGGAGCAATGAACCATTTTCGTGAGAAATGACATGATCAGTCCTGGTACTAATGTTTTCATTTAGACAGCTGGGGATTCTATACTCACTGTGAGACAAGCAACACGGAGATGGTGATGTCTCACCATATTCAGAAGCGGATGTTCTGATCAAATCTTATCCATGCTTTCACAATTGAGAAGATGACTAAACTTGTAGTTTCATCCGAAAGGATTGAAAAAAAGTATGTAAGGGATACTGTGAATGTCCGAGAGTGGGCATGATACTGTGAATATATGTTCGGAGTTCAGAAAACGTCACAATTTATATTACCACGCTGCTTCTTCCTTCTCGCCATGCCATACTGCCTCGACGCGCCGACCTCGTTTTTCTCGCCGCATTATCCACCGCCAGAGCGACACGGGTGCTGATTGATGTGCCAGTGTTAGTGGGGCAGGTTGGTTGCTGATGTCTGAATCTTGAAGCTGTTCTGTGGATCCATGGCAGGGTTCCAAAAATCAACGAAAACCGTGATTATTGTGTGTATCAAGTTGTCATGAGATCTGGTACCGGTCGGCAAATTGATCAGATTTAAATTCAAAAAAATTTATCCAAAAGGTCCCTAAAATTAATATTAATAGGGTTTTTTCACATCTTGGATGAAAATTTGCTAAAAAAACCGAATTTTCAAAATGTTTTTGAACCAAACCCGAATATACAAAATTGAAAAGGCAAAGCCCACAATAGCTAGGCCCAATAGCCCGGTCTGGCCCACGAATATATATCACAGGCTATAACACGTTTCTTGATGTTTCGGACACCATTATTGATCTCTCGGCATTCCCCTTCAGCCTCCGTTCAACCTCGTGCCGCCACCGGCCATATCCGGCCATCGCCGGCCGTGCAATTGTCTCCGTAGGACGATAACCGAGCGATTTTCGGAGACTATGTTCGATTTTCGTTACTCTGTGAATGAATGGCAGTCTTGAATTGTGATTAGTATTTTCGATTTTGATTAGTTGTGATTACTTGCTCAAAGTGGTTCAGCATGTATGTTCTTAGCTGCAACATGTATATTGCAGGACAAGGGGAAAATTTAGGACACTAACAAAATTAGGAGATCATATTTTAAAGCCTCATCTTGCCATTGGAAAGTTCTCTATTATAAGTTTGACATTCATATAATGCTTAATAATCCCTTGAACATCCCAAATCATCACACCGATGAACAAAGTATAGTATGTATGCTCCTTTGCGAAGAGTTATAATGCAACAAGAAATACTTTGTAAAGCTTAAATTTACACTATCTACGCAACAAGAAATACTTTGTAAAGTTGACCGGAGCAAGAACCTGCTGCAAGCGACGGGAGCAGCCTCTTGGGAGGTCTCGGCATTCTGAATGGGTTAATGAAGTTTTTGTCCAGGTTCCTTCTGAAGGTGTTACCGTGTTAGTGAATGCCAATGTTTATGTCTAGGTCCTGTGGCTTTGTTCCAACGTTAGGATCCGTTCAATGGATTCGCAGTAGGCAGGTCCAGTGGTCTTTTAGCTTCGTCATGTCGGTTGTGCCGGTGTTTGTGGCTCGACCTGGGAGTAGGGCTGTAAACGAGCCGAGCTCGAGCGAGGCTGGCCCTCCAGGTTCGAGCTCGGTAAGGTTCGAATCGAGCTTGAGCCAAGCTCAAGTTGAGGTTTGAGCCTCGACCCAGGCTCGAGCTCGGCTCGACTAAGCTCGATAAGAGTGATAAACTCGGAAAGCTCGAGTAAGCTCGGTTATTCTGTAAACTCGGTAGGCTCGGTAACAAGCTCGAGTAAGCTCGGCTCGAGGAAGCTTGGTAATAAATTCGGGAAAGCTCGACTTAAGGAAGCTCGGTTCATGATCGAGTAGGCTCGCGAACTATTCGAGCTCAGCTCGGTTAAGCTTCGGAGCTCGGGCCGAGCTCAAGTAGCTCGCGAGCCTCGAGTTTTTTTTACGGCCCTACCTGGGAGGCGGCACTTTTGTAATCTAGTCTATTGTTTTATCCTTTCTGTGGCAAATGGAACTAATCCCTCCAAGGATGGGCTTTTGTATCCTTTTGAGGTTCCAAGCTGGTCCCTAATGCTAAGGTAAATGTGGTCTTCCACGAATGCTGTCTCCTGCTCATTCTGCTCGGCTGGCCTGGCTGCCATGCAGGGGCTGCGCCAACCCTCTGGGAGATCTCTCCTAGCTGTTTCACTGGACGCGAGTGTTATCCTCATCAATTCATGTCGCGGCAGGATTGCAGGTTAATAAGTTGGAACGTCCGAGGATGTAACTCCTCGGCGAAGAGAGCGGTCATCAGGCAGCTGGTCCAGGACACAAGAGAAATCATAGTGTGCTTGCAAGAGACAAAGCTGCAGGTCATAGAGGACTCACTCATAGCTGAAATGTCGGGCCCCAGGTTCACCCAAAATCACTGTTATCTACCTGCTCAGGGCACGAGGGGAGGCATTCTTCTAGCTGCCTCCGAGGATCACCTCCTCATTCAGGATATCACTCGACATAGGCACTCGATAAGCTAGAACGACTCCCTGAAGCCACGATTGGCGGAGGTAACGTATCTTGTAGACCCTCAAACATAACAGGAGCTTCTTCCTCACCACGACAATGTCCAGGCTAGGAGATCCTGATGACAGACCAGACATGGTGGTGGGCTATTCCAACAGGGATTCAGGTACTGCCTTCAAAGAGACTTCTCTCGTTATGCGGTGCTGGTTTTCTCCCTGGGGGATCAGGAAACTTCCATCCACCAGGTCCAGCGTCTCCTGGCCGAAAGGTTTCAGGTGAACAGAGATGAACTCAACGTCAGCATTAACGCCCCGAGAAGCTTCTTCATTCGTTGTGACTCCATGGAGCTTCGTGACGCCATGCTGGCGGTTCCTAGGTTCCTTCAGGAAGGAATTGAATTCAAAGTCATACCATGGACGAGGCAGGTGCAGGCGATTGCAACTAAAACAAGGTTTAGGATCCGCCTTTCCATAGAAGGTGTCCCACGCCATGCATGGTTAGCTTAGTAGTATAGGGTCACTAGGTCAATACCTGTGCATTGCTACGAAAAATAAAATTGATAATAAAACATAAAAGTCAAGCAATAAAAGAAAATTATGCTATAAGATCAAACATCTATTTCTCCTGATTACAAAAGTTTTTATGGTTTCTTTTCCGATATGAATTAAAACCAAATATATTGTACGTAGCACTATATATTACCAATCTCAAAAATCAATCAATCATTTTTATCCCTTTTTGCAATTTATATTACCAGCTCGCGTTCCTCTTCCTCTCGCCATGCCCGCAGCGCGCGCTCCTCGACGCCGTCGACCTCGTCTTTCTCGTCGCCTCGCTCGTCATCCACCGCCTTCGCAGGGCGACACGGGGGCTTCCCCCGAGCACGAGACGCTGCTGCCGAAGCCACCGCCATTCTGGACCACTGGTCGCTACGTGGTCACGCTCGGGGCGTTCGCCGTCTTCGCCGCGGCGTCTGTCGTTCTCCTCGCGCTCGCGTTCTTCCTCTTGCCGAGTATGCCATGGCGCGCAGAGTCCGCCTTCCTCACCGCCCACTTCGTCGCGCGCGCCATGGCCGTGTGGTCAATCGCCTCAGAGAAAGAGGCCACCGCCGCCACCTAGTCTTTGCACCTCCACATCTTTTGAATCGCCACCGCCCTCGGCGCCGCGCTCTTCTCCGCTTCGGCGGTGATCCGCTACGCTAACGGTTCGCTGTTCTTCCCAGATGACCCTCTTATCTTTACCGGCCTACTCGTCTCCATGCTTCTGGTATACCTAGCCATCACTGGCTTCACCGGTATGACGCCAGAGCCCATGAAGGTGAACCAGAAAACACCAACACCGAGACGCTTGCCATGCCGTGCGCCACCGCGTCGTTCCTCTCTCTCGCGACGTTTAGCTGGATCAACCCATTTATCTCCAAGGGGTATGCCAATGATTTTTTCACCGCCGACGACGTCCCACCGGTGTCGCCGGACAACTGCGTCGAAGCGTTATACGCTTTGTTCACGTCCAACTGGCCGGCGCTGGGGTCACGACACTCGGTGGGCGTCGCGCTCTGGCTGTCCTTCTAGCCGTAGTTATTACTGATCGTGGTGCTTGGTCTGCTGTGCGCCTCGTGGCCATGTATGTCGGTCCGTCACTTATTGATCAGTTCGTGCCATGTACGTCGGTCCGTCACTTATTGATCGGTTCACTATGTACGTTCGAGTTCTTATTGATCGGGCTTAAATGGTTCATTCACGACATGAGAGATCTTGAATGAATTCTCTTGATTAATTCTGTGAAAACTGTACAGTATATATAGAATACAAAAGGAATGATTAACCGACTATTAATTACCAGCAATAATCAGGGATTTTGCTATAATAATCAATTATATTTAGAGAGATATGGCTGATTGTAAATCATGAAAGAATAATTAGCTATAATGATCGATCATTATTGGAGATATGACGGGGGGAGGCTGGAAGAACGGACCGCTGCCACCAACTGCAAATTTTTATTAGTAGAGATATAGAAAAATCTTCAAAATAATTGAACTTCATTTGTTATCTTTAAAAAATCAAAAACAGAATGAACATAATTGGGACAACAACCTTGTTAAAATTTTATAAATTTTCTCGAGTATAATCATGATCTAAAATTTTTATAAGAGATTAATAATTGCCTCAATATCATTTTATAAATTTAAAAAAAAATCAACTTTTTTATTCGGTCAATCAAATCTATGTAATCATTGAACTTCATTTGTTATATTATATTTCAAAAATCAAAAAGAGAAATAACATAAATAGTTCCGTGCCTTGTAAGAATTTTATAAATTCACTGGAGTGTAACCATGATTCAAAATTTTTATGAGATCTTAAGCATTTTCTTATCACCATTATGAAAATTTTCAAAAATTTAAATATTTTTTTATTGCTAAAGCAAATTTATGTATTGATCATCAGATTTTTATCAAAATATAGCACTATCGGAATTTTTAAAAATTCTTTAAGTTTGATCATCATCTAAAACTTTTATAGAAACATTAATCTTACATTAGGACCATACACAAAAAAGTTCAAAATTTTATAACGCGATTTGGACTATTTTTTATTTTGTTCAAGTTTGTCGGTAAATCTTTTAACAGGGCAGTAACATTATTCGAATTTTAAAATTTCATGAAGCTCGATCATCATGTGAAAATTTTATGAGAACATTAGTGTTATACATCATAACCATGCACAAAAATTTCAAAATTTTCTAACATGGTTTGAACCATTTTTCATTCAGTTCAAACTTGCCGATTAACATTTTATTAGGACAATAACAATGTTTGAATTTTTAAAAATTCCTCAGACATGGTAATCTTCTAAAATTTTTATGGAAACATCACTGATGTATCAGGATTCAAGAACCTCCATAAAAAATTTCAAAATTTTTCGATGTTTGAATCATTTTTTTGTTTAATTGAATTTTGCCAAAATTTCAAATATTTCAAATATTTCAATTAGATGTAAAAATTCCGGATTTGAATTTTGTTCAGATTTTGTCCGAAATATAAGATTTTGCCGAAATTTCAGATTTCAGTGGAGGAGCGAGATATAAACCGAAAACGAAATTTGGAACCCTGATCCTATCAAGCCTAGTTTGGGAAGCCTATTCCTGACCAGGATCACTATAGATGGGCTGAGATTTTAACCTAAAATCCCGGCCCATCCACAGGGATCCTGACCGGGAATAGGCTTCCCAAACCAGGCCTCAATGAGAGATGTTAACATGGTAACGAGTATATGTGATGATCTTATGCTTGTTAACATCGATCTTCGCCCCAAGAATAGTAAGGTTAATCTCTGGGCAACATCAGACTGTGCATCAAAATCTAGAGGCTGCTTCCTGATCTCGTCATCAAACCTTAAGTTTAAAAGTTCTTCTTCTCGTTGTTACAGCAAATGCGACAAAAACAATGGTCGTGATCGCGAGACCAAACGCAACGACAATCCAAGGAAAGCAACTCCATGAGTTGCAGACCTTGTCAATCCAGCCCTGAAAGAGATAGGCCAAAGCACATAAGGCTAGCTATGTCAATGAGAAATAATACACAAGGAGAAGCAAGACCCAAAATCTAAACAGTGTAATGGATGCCAACATGTCTTGCCAATGGCACAATGAAGCAAATAAGTACAAGTAGCAAAATAGCATACACGAAGTCTATCTATGCTATAATCCTCACTTGCATATGCGCGTGCATGAAACACTAAATTTTAAATATTCATGATGTGTAAAATCATTTAGAGAACACAATATAATGAAATACTTTGGTAGTAATGATATATGTGAAGCAAACTTCTTTTTTTTTGGGGTAGAATTATAGATAATGTTTTTAATGCTTTTACCAAACAAGATGTCCTGAGGTTATAAATTCTGGTACGAAAGGTTCAAACTAAAATGGATCATATAAAGAATCATACTATGAGCTTGAACAAACCTTTTGATCTGCCAATTGTTTGTGATGCCCCACCATGTAATGCTGACCTTTTAGCATGCGATGTTCATGTGTAAAAATGTTCTTAGCATGTTCATAGAGTTCCATGTCAAGGCTGTTCAAGGAGATAATTTGCTTCAAAATTGCCTCAGGTACCTGACGCCGTGCCTGAAAACATAATGTGTAATCTTCAGAAAACCAAAATATTCCAATGTCAATGTCAAAATATTCAAATAAGAAAGCACAGCTCATCAGATAAGCTAGAGACAATCAAAACATTCCAGGTTTAAATGGAATTTCTATATGACAAAAATATGTGCAATAGCCATATGTGTATACATGTATTAATGTGAGGTTTTGACATTGTTACATGGACACGGACACGGGAATCGGAATCTGACTCGGATTTGGGGTGTTTGATTCGGCAAAATTTTTTGGACACAGGAAATGCTACTCGGAATCGGATACGGGTGTCGAAATCCGACTAGGATTTGAGGTGCCTAATTTGGCAAGCAGCCTTGCCAGTCCAAAGGGACAAGCAAAATGTACTAGTGAAAAATGAAGAATAATGCTAAATATTATGAAGATGAAGTGATGAATAAGTCTAAAACATTCAATAACAGTATAACATAGAGTAATGAAACATTTGATAAATAAAATAATATGTTAACCAACATTTCAATTGATACAACAAATTAATTTGGAAACCATACAAGAAGTGCACTTAATAAAACAGTACACGTTATAGAACTTTATTCCTTTAGTATTTCTGGCCCTCGATGTTTACTTGGTATTGACACAGAAAGAAGATTCAGGTATGTGCATATTAATACAAATTTATATCACTAGCAAAGAAGGAAATTAATAAAAAAACAATCCTCAAACTATAAGCACTTCAGTCCCCTTTCATTCTCACCTCCTTCGAAAAGTTTGCTTCATCAACCTTTTTTAGGGATATTTTACGACGGTTAGATTGAGACTTTCGCAGTTTTGCAATGCAACTCTCGTAAGCTTCCATCAATTTACCAACAGTCATCTGGCATCAGAAATAGCATCGTGTTGAGATAACAATATAATAATAGAAAAGCTTTATACAAATAATTGCACATTTCAGGTAGTTGTATTACATTTCCTTTTCCATGATCATCCTCCATACTGTTCAGAGCTTCATTATTTTGCCAACCATGGGTGCTATTCTATCAGGAAAGCAGAAATGTGAGTGCAGTCATAAAAATTTAAACCAACTTGTTGTGCAAAACAATAACTCAATGTAAATCTTAACCACCCTATTACCATATGTTCATCTGTTTCTTCATCCTCCGGATCCAGCATGGATGAGTGGGAGTCTGTAACAAGTTAGAGATTAGATCCTCATTTATCATCTTTGCTTTTGCACAAGTATATTAGAAAAATGGAGCATTATACACCCAGAACATAGACAACCCTATTTTTTTTAGAACACCAATATAACACTTTCACAAGCATTGTTGCTTTCTCTTTGTCATTATTTCATGACGTTACTGGTTTCACAAAATATTAATTTCCTGTCCTAATGCTTTTAGTATGCAACAAAGCTTGCTAATAATAAGTTCCTGCTTCAATAACTAATCCAGTCCCCAGACACAGTGTGGCGTACAAATGTTGCTTGCCTGCTTATGCGCTTACTAGTTTGAACTTGGGCACTTTGCTGAATGATATGTTGTTTTGTTTTTATGAGGACTCACTCTGTTGTTTTGTTATGTACCGCCATTTATTTCTCTGGTATAGCAGTACACTGAGTCTATGTCTTGCTTTAAGGGTTGTGGCCCAAAAATTCTAGTTATACATTGCTATGTGATTCAGGGATGTCTGATCCCAAACATCACTCTCTTATCTTTCAGATTCAATTAAAATAAAAACAGAGCGGTTGTTATGGAATTGATTGATTGGCGGGAAGTGGGAATGGTGGTACCGTAGATAGCCAGGGAGGTGAGGGATCACCCTCCAAGCTCAATCAGGGTTCTTCCAGATGAACAAGGAGGCTCTGATCTTTAGCCAACCGGTTAGGGACTAACCTTTGTTTATTTCTTGCTTAATGCCAACAATTACAATAAGCCTCCTTATATAGAGGGCTCTCCTAACAATTATGGATGAGATCAATCTAACTGATGACCTTCCTAACTAATAAGATACCAATTAACTAATCCCTATACTAGGAAACTAATTATTTAGGGAAATAGATATTGGGGAAGTTAATCCAACCCAATGCTACAGCACACGTGTACTGTTCATGCACACTACCAGCTACCATAACAGGGGTTGTTGCTCTTCAATCTAAAAAGGTAAGTAACGTCAATACGATTCCAGCAGATACTTTATAAAGGAGTAAGCTTGCAAACTTGCATGGTATCTTACCGTTGCCACCCAGTGGATCTTCCTTGATATCTAAGTTCAATGTTCCAGACTGTGAAAGCACCTGTGCTCCTACCATATGAGCAAACAACCTCGCAGATTCTTCATGATCCTCTGTGAGTCCTACATACAGCATACTGTCCAGCCTGCTCTGTGATTGAAAATGATGGCATTAATTACAGCAGAAATTATGTAAGAAATGTAGATCTAAATTGGCTTATTAAATGGATGTTAACATGGTTAAATAAGTGTTAGTAGCATAGAGCTTCCAGCCTCTTTTTATATTCATTTGCACGAAAACACAGTTAGTTAGTCACAATGCAGTGATGTTTGTATGTCGAACAATGTAATAGTGCATCACGAGCTTTGGCCAATGGAATGCACATGAAAGCAGTTGTTTGTGCATCCATCTCTTTGATTTTGGTACATACCTTAGCAACTTGAAGCACAAAACGACCAAGGTCAGGGTGCTTTTTAACACAATGCCGAACCTCCTGTGCTCCCTCAAAGTAAGAATTGTTTGTTAACCCAGTAATCTGACAATGTAACACGAGAAAACAAAAACAAATTAGCAGCCAGGTTGTTGAAAGCTGACTAGGAAATTATCTGGAGGCAGCCACCACGTGAGAACAAAAATATAAAATGCAAATTGGCTGGGGGCATGACATGATGGTACTGGCCATACTTGTTAATTCCATTCTGGTGCCTATTCTGGTTTCGTGTTTGGAATGGAACATTCCGGTACCGGAGCATTCCCGTGTGCCGTTCCGGTCTTTTAATTATTTGTGCAAGTTATACCATATGGAAAACATTTTGATATCTAAACCTACAATCTCTACTGTCAAGGGGATCCTTGACTAGAGCATATACAATCTGTCAAGCTATTGTGTACATTTGTATGTGTACCATAGAAATGGGTATTGCCATTTACAGTTGCTTTTAGACCCAGGAAGATGCAAGTTATGAGAATATCAAGGTATGTATGGTGTCGCCTCGCCGCGCGCCTTTAGCGTTTTGGCGGTAAAAAGGTGGTGAGAAACCTCGCCTTATCGCTTTAATAACCATGACCTTATCTTTAGATAGGAAGGTTATCTATTTGTTACGAAGGTCATGATTTAGCTTGATCTTATCCATAATTGTTAGGAGGGCCCTCAATACAAGGAAGCTTATTGTAGTCATTGAAGCCAAGCAATGAACAATCAAACAAGTCTCTAGTCTCCCTCTTCTAAAGTTAGGCGTCCTAGCCTCTCTACCACGTCACGGAAGAGCTCTGTCGGCGGCTAGATCAGGGTGAGCGCCCTACCCTCAGTCCTTGAACCTGTACCCAAACACCTACCGCAACAATATCTACCATCATTGTTCTAAGTTTTCCTTCTGACTAACAATAAGCATATAAAGGAGTACACCTGCAGCATTCAATGGTTATGCGAGGATATGTTGCAGTAATCAATTTTTTTCCAAGTATGCACGCGTCTTTCTACTATTTGCTGGTGTATAGCTTGAATTTGCAAGTTGCACAGGAATGACGACAAATTCATAAAAAAATAGTGGGAATATACACACTTAATCATAGGCTTATATGTGCCGATGTTTCACCTTTAAAAAATATAGGAACTTGACAAATTGGATGAAACTGCCAATTCACCACCAAAGAAAAGATTAATAGCCAAAGCAATCGCATGGGGCACAAATTATAGTTACCAATATACAAAAAAGAGAGTAACCAAATAAAGACAAAGAAAGGGATGGTACAGCAAAGATCGAGGTATACAAAATGGACAAGTCATCATACCTGAAAGGAAGCTCCATTATGAATGATTTCATGGGCAACAGGGTCATTGATGTACTGGTGTAATGGCATAACCATGTCCTCCACATCATATGCATTAACCTTCTTGCTACTATGCAACTTGGCAATCCCTCTAGCATCTCTCTGGTAGATGAAGATATGTCTCATCTTATTGCAAAAATAATCTAGTACAGACAATTAAAACACCAAAGTATTGATAATTATTTGTGATTTTCTGTTTATTGATTCCAAAATATATTTGAAGTCTACACTACTGATCATTCGCATCAACTGAAATGTAAACTACCAGTGAAGGACTGAAGGTATAACTTAACACCCCAACTGATGCTTAGGTGTTACAGAAGCTTAAGGATCACACTTAGGGCCTGTTTGTTTCAGCTTTGGATTCTCTAAAAGCTGATTCTGGATTGTGGTTGTAGAGAAGCTGATTCTCTAAAAGCTGGAATCCAAAAGCACATATGAAGTGGATTATAGATTCTAGTGTATATGGGTGGGTTGGATTGTGAGAATCAGATTCTAGAATCAGACTGTTTGTTTCTGATTATGCTTTTGGGGCCAGAATCCAGAATCAAAAGCTGAAACAAACAGGGCCTTAAAACCCACCCAGTGACAACTCTAGGAGCTGGTCCTAGAAACCTTTTTTAACACAGAACATTACCTTGGAACACTTGAGGGCAAACCAAATTTTAGGTAGGGAAACTGTAACATCCTAGATGGTTTCCAAGGTTCAAGAATATGATACAATCGATCCAGCAGAGCTAAGTGCGTGCTAGAATAGATCAACTGCTTTTATCTCTATATAATGGATGTTTGCTTCTGGTTAAGACTAGATTTAGACGTGAATCTAGATCCTGCTTCAGGTTGAATCTATTAACATACAAAGGTCCAAATCTAGAAAAAAAAGGCTTGATATTACATTCTATCAAAATAGTTGGATTCTACAAACTGCTCCATGAGCAAGTAACCAAACCCAACATATCCTCCTAACCATTTTCCTAAAAGATGAAAGTAAGCAAACGGTTCAACTTAAATAAATAGGCATACCCTAGCAAACAGATCTTCTCTCATCCATGGAACCAAGTACTTCCAAGGCCATATGTCCAATGTACTCACAACACGTGATTTTGGTAGCACACGGCTAGTCATTAACTTTGCAGATGTCAAGTTTGGATGCACAAGAAATCTGGCTGCAACTTCAACTGAGAACTCATACGTGCTGAATACACGATCAACTGGATTTCGTAGTATTGTTACTACAGAAGTCCTCTCTCTTGGCAGCTTGGAAGTTAGGCTATAGTCGTCATGACTAACAACCAGCTTGCAATCAGGATGGCTGACAAGAAGACATAAATCATTAGTAACTGTGAGCAATCATCTGAAGAATTTTTTTGACAACTTTAATCGTACAGCACATATTTGTGGACAATTACTTCCTTGGCCATTAAAACTGAACACCGCATCTAGAGTACCTCACAATTTGTTGGCATGGCATACACAGGTCACGATATCCACGGTAGATTGTCGATTACAAGAGTCAAGATGTAGAGCCTATGCATATGCTGGAATGCAGTAATTAGTATAAAGGGACACCATCCAAGACCATGAGGTGTCAATAGGCTGCACATTCTCAGCCAGGAAAGCACTAATAATGTTATTTCAACATATGGAAATATATAAACCATAGATCATGGATTCAAATTTCGACAAATTTTGGCGAAATTTCGGGTTTCGGGCCCCACAAGATCTAAATTACCGGCCAGATAAAAAGTTTGAAATTGCTACAGTAATTTCTGTAATTAATCAGGATTTTGCTGTTTTATGGCCAAATTTGACTTCAATTACATCAATAACCCATAAGAAAGTAATCTTTGTTGATAATTTGTCCAAAAAATTATTTTTTGAGACATTTTAAAATTTTGGCAGAAACACTATTGGAAGCTTATAAAATTGAAGAAGCTTTTTCATGCTATGAAAAATTTATGGAACTAACTTAAGAAGTCTAGGATCAAACAAGAAATTTTTTAAAATATTTTAACTTCATTTGTTATCTTTTCAAAATAAAAAACAGAATTAGCATAAAAGAGGTAGTAACAGTGTCAGAATTTTATAAATTTTTTCAAGTTCGATCATTATTTGAAAATTTTATGGTAACATTAGTGATGCATCAAGACTATCCATAAAAATTTTCAAAATGTTCTAACATGGTTTGAACCATTTTTTATTCAGTTGAAATTTGTCGGTCAGCCTTCAGTTGCACTGTACGAATTTTTAAAAATTCATAAAGCTTGATCATCTTTTAAAAATTTTATGAGAATATTAATGATGCATCATAACCATGCACAAAAAAAATCAAAATTTTCTAACGTGGTTTGTACCATTTTTCATTCGAATCAAACTTGTTGGTCAGTGTTTGATTAGGATAGTAGCAATGTTCGAATTTTTAAAAATTCCACAGACGTGATAATCATCTGAAATTTTTATGAGAACATCATTGATTTATCAAGAACCTCAAAAAAAATTTCAAAATTTTTTGACATCGTTTGAACCATTTTTCGTTCAGCTGAAATTTGCCGAAATTTTGGCAATTTCGCCCGAAATTTTGGATTTTTGGTCGAAATTTCGGTCCAAAAAATTCTGGAGTTGAAATTTGATTTTTGAATTTCATCCAGATTTCGTCGAAATTTCGGATTTCGGTGGGTAACAAAATGTAAACTGAAAACGAAATTGGGAACCCTACCATAGATACCGCAGGCTTTATTCACATCATGATCTAAATTTGAAAAGAAGGTATAATCTCGACTCTAGAGCGAGCATTTTCTAGGCATTGTAAGACAACAGTGCTATTGTTCTTGTTTGCTTAGTCAACATGAAGTTTAGATCAATCCAGATGATGATACAATTCAGCGAAGTAGAGAACCAACTTTTCTCACCTTGGGTCAAACCGCAGCTTATCATAGGAACGCGGGCATTCCTGAGCATTCGTATATAGCTTTTTCAAGAAACTGCCAAGACAAGTAATATCAGTGGGACACATCTTAGCTGACGATTAACCTAATTGCTGTGAGCTCCAGCATACGTACCAGTGGAAGTAGGTACGCCCACCGGTTCTAGGAATGTGAAGGAAGAAAAGCAACTCCTTCAGGCTCAATTTGTCCCCATCCTTCTCGCTCCCTGAAAACGAATCCGCCCAGCCCTTGACAACTCCCTTGCAGTGCCTGTAGTCGTCATCGGAGCTGGCAAGCGGAAGCAAGGTCACTGCAACACCAAGACGACCAACCATCACCATTGCAAACCAGAGGAAGCGTGATTTCCGCCACAGCGAGCGCGTATCGGTCGGATAATTCCAGGGAACGGTCATAGCAACATGACGAGGGCATACCGCGCGCCAGAAAGCATAATTCGGACATGCCTGGAGGCGAGGCTCGCGAGGGAGGGAGTACCTGATAAGACGAGGAGCGCGTGCGCACCCAATCGGAGCGGCCGCGCCATCGATTCGGCGGGCGGAATCCGCCGGCGAGCAGATCCAGCAGAAGACGAGGCGCCGGGGTACACCGAGTGAGGAGGGGAGGAAGCGAGAGCGCAGCGTCGGCGGCGAGGACAGGAAGGGAGGGAGGGGCGGGCGTTAAAAAAGGGCGGGGGAGGAACGGAGGCGGAAGGATCGAGAGCGCGGTGGCGGTGGCGGTGGCGGCGCGGAACTCAGCGCGCCGTGCCGGCGGGGCCGCAGGCAGGGCGGCCTCGGCACCGGCGCGGCCGCACGCGCCCCGGCATCCGCCGCTTTCCTCACCTCGGTATACACTTCCTTTCCCCCCGACTTTTCTCTCTCGCCCGCGCGGCTCGTCTCGTGTCGTGGACGTGGTCTATTGTTTATTCTCTCGCTCGCTCGCGTTGTCGCGCGGCTGCGCTACCGCCCGTCTCTCTCGGACGGAGGGGAGGGGGGAGCGTGCCGAGGCCGAGGCCGAGGCGGTGGCGGTGCCGTGCAGCGGTGGGAAAACCGCGGCGGAAAGGCGAGTTTTTGCCTGCCGTGGCGGCATCGGCCGCGCCCCTCTTTAGTACGGTGGATTTTGGAATTTTTTTTAAATAATATTATTTTAATTCGAAATTGCGACATTAATACGCGTATTAAAAAAATTACAGAAATATTATCCGGTCGCCAAACCGTTCGGCGATAATAGGGTAGTCGCCATACGGTTTGGCGATAATAGAGTAGTCGCCAAACCATTTGGCGACAACTGCCTAATCCCGTAATTTGAACCATTAATGACCGGTTGTCGCCAAAGCGAGATGTTGTCGCCAAACCGTTCGGCGATTATTATATAGTCGCCAAGCCGTTTACGACAACTAGTAGTCGCCGAACTGCTTGGTGATAACTTGCGCTTCATCGCTCCGGCCACATGACGATCGATCGATCGAGCCTCGTTTCTAAAAAGAGAGAGAGAGCGGCGAAGGAAGGAGGCAGCAGGCGACGGCGAGAAAAAGAGAGGGAGAGGGAGAGAGAGGGCGCGGTAGAGAGAGAGAGGGGGAGAGCGCTCGGGAGGGAGAGTGAGAGAGAGAGAGAGAGGGGAGGGAGGAAGAAGGGGAAGGAGAAGAAGGAAGAAGAGAAAGAAAAAGAAAAAGGTAAAATCGTCGATGCTTAATTTTATTTTTTAATTTTGTAGTGGCTATTATGAATAATTAGTTTGTGAATTAGCTATTCAATGTTAGCGATTTAGATTTAGATATTTAATGTTAGCGAGAATATTAGCGACTTAGATATTCAATGTTAGCGAGAATATTAGCGATTTAGATATTCAATGTTAGTAATATTAGATGTGTAATATAATTAATTAGTTGTAGTTAATATTTTTGCGAATTAGCTATATTACATGTTCTAGGTTAGCGATGTTAGATGTGTAATAAAATTTTGTCATTGTAGTTAATATTTTTGTTAATTAGTGATATTAGATATTTTAGATATTAGAAATTTTAGATATTTTAGATTTTAGAAAATTTAGATATTAGAAATTTTAGATATTAGAAATTGGAGATGTAGTTTTCATTTCGAATATCATAGTGTAGTTTGTTTTCTTTATTTATTTAGTCTAAGAATCAGACATCCCTGGGAAAGAAGTGGGCATTAGGAACCCTTCCTTTGGAATATTGAATATAGTAAATGTCTTTTTTTCTAGTCTGTGCTTGGGTATCCCAAAGTAGCGCCTAAATAAGTTGTAGTTGGGTAAAAGTCTTGATGTAGTTGTAATAAGAACGCTTAACAACATTGCTTAAGAACCCGGTGAAGAACAAACCGAAGAAGACTAGTTGTGTTCCGTAATAGTGCGCTTCTAAGTGGAATGTCCAGCTCTGAATAAGGAGGAGTGTGTCACTAACTAATTCCATGGCAAGGGTGAGGTCTATCTGGTTGTGAAAATAGCTTGGTGTCTCGATCATTCTGACCTAAGTTGTAGCGTAGCGAGTTATCCCGACTCGTCTACCGAAGTTGTTATGCATCTCTGGTCAAAGAAGTCGCCTATGTTCCTTGTCCAAAGAGAAGACTCAGAAATATTGTCAGCATCTTTGAGGACCCATCTCCGGTAATAGGAAATGAGGAAATCTCCGAATAGGAAATGAGGAACCACCTGTCTTCTTCTAAAATAGAAAAGTATGCACTATTAGAAATTTTAGATATTAATGCAATGTCGATATTAGAAATTTTAGATATTGATGCAATATTAGAGAGTTTAGATACTGATGCAATATAGCGATTTTAGATTGTTCGTAGGAAATGCCGTCATGATAATTTTCTTATTTAGGAGGGAATCGTTAATTTAGATATTGATGCAATATAAAAGTTAATTTTGTTTAGTTAGTGATATTAAACGTTAGTGGTGATCTAAAAATCAATTTTGTTTATGTCGTCGCAAAGAATGCTCTGGATGCAAAGTGAAATTTAGGGTATATTATGGCGATGGTGAAATAAAAATTGGGCAAAATGGTGTTGATTTGAGCAGTTTTGCAGTCACAATGGCGGAACACTTATGCCCCGATAGAGTTAGCATCCGTGATATAAAGCTTTGGTTGACCAAATATTTTTCCCTGGATCCAAGTGTTTACTCTGTTACCATTCAAGCCGTATTCACGCGTAGTAAGGGTGACCCGGCTCTCTGGGAGTTGAAGAAAATAGATCGGACGTACTTGTGGCATAAATGATTAAGGTGGTGCAAGGGATCTAGCCTTGAATGTGTAATGTTTGGTGCAAAGCGTGCCCTAGAGAAGAGGTGAATATTAGCGACGTGGTAAAGCAAGACGTCGGCTCAAATGAACAAGTTCGTAGTGGTGCCATTGAGGTAGCAATGAGGATAATAACAGGATGCAAAGAAACGCGAAGGTCGGGCAGATGAAGGGAAGAAATCGAGCAACTTGTTGATCAATTGGAGTTAGTGGACCATATGGCGATGCAAGATGAAGTGAAATGTTGGAGTGTGATGATGACAATGACGAAGATGAGGAAGGGGGAGGAGATGATGATGAAATGCATGGTAGTACTGGGGCAACGGATGTACCCATCCCTGACGAGTGGAACAGGAAAAACAAAGCTGATATGGAAGTTTCGTGGGGGCATGACTCGCGTTGGGAGTATGCTAGCAATGCCGTTCGGCTGAATCAAGTTTTCGCAAATAATTCTGAATTGAAGTTGGCAGTGAGGCTGTGGGCACTATCGCAGCAGAGAGAGTTCCGAGTTGTTTTGTCCAGTCCAGATAGATACATAGTGAAGTGCAGAACCGAAGGATGTGAATTCCGAGTACATGCATACAAGCCGAAGTGCGAGACATTTTGGATTGCATCACGAGTAGATGGGCACACATGCGACTAGAAAATGTTACGTGAAACACCGCAACTTGAATGCTACTGTAATCGCTAGCGTGATATTCAATGAGATCATCGAGAAGCGGGACATTGAGTGTTCTTATATTCAGAAAGCAATCTTGAGAACATTTAAGTACCAGATAAGTTACTCGATGGTCTGGTGTGCGAAGCTAAAAGGCATTAGAGAAGAGGTTTGGCACATATGAGGCTTCATATTGTAACCTACCTCGTGTGCTTGATGTCTTGAAGGAAACCAACCTCGCACGCATAACCGCTTTTGAAGAAAGTGAAGCGGATGGTAACGGGTCTCGATATTTCGTCGTGCTTTCTTTTCACTGGGTCCTTGCATTGCGCTATTCGTGCATCGCCGTCCATTCTTTGTCGTCGATGGTACATTCTCGATCGGGAAATACAAGGCGATTCTAACGCCATTGCAATCGATGGGAACAACCACATACTTCCATTGTCCTTTGCATTTGTTGAGGGTGAGAACCGGGATAGCTGGATGTGGTTTTTCAGACATTTGAAGTTCGGGGTAGTTCGTGATCAGCCCAACGTGTGCATAATCCATGACCGTCATAAAGGTATCATTTCGGCCATTAAGACTCTACAGGAGGACCTCAATGAGCCTTTTCCATAGCGTGACATGCAGAATAGGTGGTGCATGAGACATTTGGGAGCAAATTTTTCAGCGCTTCAAGAGTAAGAAGTCGATGAACCTATTTAAGAGGTTATGCAAGCGTAACCGAACACGTAAGTTCAAAGCGATATTGGCGAGTTGGATAAGCACACTACCGCACGATTGAAGAGTTGAAGAAGCAACCAAAGATCGCCGAACGATTGCCCACCCAAAAGGCTATCACCCTTGGAGCGCCGATCCTCCAAATCTGAGGAGACGATCGTCAAGAAACATTAAATGTTTCTCGCACTGGATAGAGGCGGAGCCGTTGGAGAAGTGGGCATTGCTCCATGACACTGGAGGCGCTAGGTAAGTATACTAAATTAACATAGCTGTGACGATTGAACAATTAGAGTTATTGTGGTAACTGATATGTTTGAACAGTTCGGTGTCATGACAACGAATATAGCCAAGGTTTACAACTGGGTCATCAGAGGCCTTCGTCCGCTACCACTTGTGGCCATCCTGGAAGGCATATTGCACGGCATCGTTGGCTACTTCCAGAAAAGGCATGCGGAGGCTGTACGTCATGCCACGACATTGCAAACGCCGTACTGTGCGCGGATGATGGCCTACATGGAGGAACGCACCAGTAAAGCTCAGCTGCATATGGTGCGTAGCTTCAGAGTCACTAAGTACCGCTTCGAAGTCACTCTCCGGTGTAAAGGGGGATTGGGAACCGACACAGCGGTTATTACACACGAGGTTAACCTAGGCCAAGGGCCACCGGATGGTGTGAATGCACCGCAACAAGCCAAGACTTCTTCATATTCCCCGCCGCATGTGATCGCAGCTTGTGGGCAATTGGGATGAACACGCCGCAACACGTGTCCCTTTCTACCCGAAGGGTCATGCTTTCAATATATGGTCCGGTGAGTTCCGTGGTTTTCGAGCACATGGTGATTTCACCGCCATTAACAGAGATGTGCGATATGTCTCCGGATGCAAATTTGCGGAGGTGTGCACCGTAAGCAGTGGCCGTCCACAGCCTAGGCGCATTCGCAATGACATGGATGAATCTGAAGTGGGTGGCCTGTTAGGAGGTGTTCTCGGTCATGATGAGTACGGGCACAAGGCAACGCATAATGCCCGTAGTGTTATGTATTGAATTATGTAATGTGTATTCAATTGTGTAATATGTACCATTTTATCTTATGTTAGGTATTTACGGGTATGTTGGACCTTCCATCATGTTTATGTAGTGAATTATGTAATGTGTATTGAATTGTGTAATATGTATCATTTTATCCTATGTTAGGTATTTGCGGGTATATTGGACTATTTTATCAATGTCGGGTTGTATTGAATGCTTAACAATGCTTAGCTATGATTGTACCTTTTGTCATCTTTTTGTATTGAATTATGTAATATGTTTGTCGCTTGTTTATTTATGTCAAGTCTTTTGATTTATATTACTAATCGTCTTTGCTTTTCTGCTTACTTGCAGGGATGGAGCACCCCGAGTCACTCCTTGACTCTTCGTTGGACCGACGGCACCGTGCGTTCGTCCACACCACACAGGTAGGGGTGGGCATTTTTAAACCGAAACCGAAAAACCGAACCGATTTAACCGAAAAAATCGGTTTTTTCGGTTTTCGGTTTTCGGTTCGGTTTTTATTTTACTGTTATTCGGTTTTCGGTTCGGTTTTCAGATTCTAAAAATCGTTTAAACCGGAAACCGAACTGTCAGCCCATGCAGGCATGCGGCCATGCCCACTTCGAGTCTTTGACTATGGCCCATTTAGCCCATTTACTCCGCCGGTCCACCCACTCGGCCACTTTCCCCGAACGGCGAACGACACCCACACGAGCTAAACCTAATCCCCAATTCCCCATTCCGATTTCCCAGTCCGAGCTGCCTTCCCCGATCGGCGATCAGATCAGCACTTGGCCTCCTCCCAGTCCTCCGCCTCGACGCTTCTCCTAGGCGGCTAGGCCCCTGGCTCCCTCAGCGTCGCCGCCGCTGCCCTGATGCCTGGCTCCCTCTGCGCCGCAGCCACCGCCTCGACGCCTCCTCCCTCTTCTTCTCCTCCGCTGCAAG
Organism: Guadua angustifolia; assembly: GCA_036346375.1. Lineage (NCBI taxonomy): Eukaryota > Viridiplantae > Streptophyta > Magnoliopsida > Poales > Poaceae > Guadua > Guadua angustifolia. The sequence goes on along the minus strand of CM070510.1, from coordinate 4,579,960 downwards.
ATCTAAGCCAGTTGTGTTGTGTAAGTTTGGGGGTTAGGGCTACTGGTTTGGTGGGTGTTGCGACCGTGGCGGCACAAGTTCGGGTCGTTCAAGTCGGAGAAGGGGGACTCGGCGGCGGTGGCTGGCCCGGTGGCACAGAGGTGGGACCCGTACGAGGTGCTGGGGGTAGGGCGCAATGCCACCGAGCGCCTTCCGCCACATGGCCCTCAAGTAAGTAGAGCTCTCGGACAGCAAATGAGCAAAGTCAGTTCATCTCCCTTTACAATGTGAGCAAATGAGCAAATGAGCGGACTTGCTACATCAAGATCTAGATCCTGAGATAGTCAGCTTTACATTTAAGTCATGCGACAAAGTTTTAGATTTCATAATTTATCATTTATCACATTGTAAAGTTGTAGTCTCTTAATTATGAGATATGATTAAGGATTTTTCAGCTCGTTTCTTTTTTGAATATTGCCTGAGACTATAAATTCAGTGACAATCTTTCACAGAATCACTAATATCTGTGAATATTGCCTGACACTAATTTCTGTTGTATGCTGAGATAAGGCATTTGAACCCTATGCTGTTTCAGCTTGCTTTCATGCTAGACTGATAATGTGGTTTTCGTTTTCAGTTGCAGTGATTCTGTCTTTGTTTCGTAAAATTGTTGATTTGTTATACGCCCCTATTGCCGAACGAATACAATGTTGTGATTTATTGGGTGCAGCGTCACGGAAGAAGCTTTTAGCCTTTCCTGATGAATGGTAGGGGGCATCTCTGAAGGTGTTGAAAAATTCGGTTAACCGAATAACCGAAAAAACCGAACCGAATTAATTCGGTTTATTCGGTTCGGTTTATTCGGTTATTCGGTTTCGGTTCGGTTTACAAAGTTCAAAAACCGAATTTTTCAAAAACCGAAAAAACCGAACCGAAAAAACCGAATGCCCACCCCTACACACAGGGCCTTGACAGGGTGCCTCTGCTGCGGGTCCGTGTGCCCGGCAGGGCATGGCGGCTCCACCCAGCCTTCTACGCCCGGTGAGTTGCACTACATTTACATGTTTCATTGCTCGCACAATTGCATTTCGTCTAACAATTGAATTTACATGTCGATAGGTTGGCACCTGCTGGGTTGCTTCCCCTCGCTCGCATGATCGAGGCCTCACCTGAGGACGTGGCTGAGGCCGAGGATCTCGCGGAGGTGAGGACGGTCCAGCAGCGGTCACGGCGTTTCCGCTCGACCGAGCCTCATCGTCTTGTCTGGTGGACCGCTGGCGCCGGAGACGCACACTTTCCACCGCCGCTCGGGAGGTGACGGTCACTCGCAGACGCCGCCATGCTTACAGGTTGCCGATCGCCGGGCACCGATCGGACCCTCGTTGGCTCCTGCGGAGTGGCAGGCTAACCTGCAGGAGAGGTTCGCCGGAGTGGCTCACACTGACCCGACGATACTCGTCGCTAGGAAGAAGCACGGGCCGTTGAGGAGGTGGTTGGCCCAGTTCGAGGTGAGTGCTTGCACGTGTATATGTTATTCTAATTTTTTGTAATATTATTAACATATTACTATATGTTCATTGTCATAGGTGCATCACATGGCGGCGGACCCCACGCCGTACCAGGTGGCCCGACACTTGGAGGCCTACCTGCTTTGGTTGTTTGGGATGGTCATGTTCACGACCACACACGGAGACAAATGTCGACGACGGTGGATAGCCTCACGACGGGCTATCGCGACGCCGCCGACCTGCACCAGTCCCGCCGGTGTCCTGGGTTCGGCGGTTCTTCTTGGCACGCATCGCGCCTTTTGCGACGCGTGCGTGAAGTCGAGCAAGTCCGCCAACCTAAGCGGGATGCCTCTACTTCTCCAAATTTGGTCGCTCGAAGCGCTTCCTGGGTCGACCCTTAGTCTTCCGCGACAAGACAATCGCCGAGATGTACGGGGCGATTTACATCGACCGGCCGATCGTGGGCTCGCTTTGGACTCGGCGACGGTAATTATTTTTTGAATTGCATTTATCAAATTTTATTTGCGATGCATGTGCTTACACATATTTTTTCCTTTTGCGACCCACAAGGCGGAGTGTAGGTATGCGTTCGCGCACCACTCCTTCACGGAGGCGTTCACCACCGCAGACGCGACCGGTGGTTCAGGACCTTATAGCGAAGCGCCAGGTTCAGATGAGCCGCCTACCGGGCTCTCGGCGCTTTGCTATAGGGACCAGGTTATCGGTCGACGACGAGGAAGATCGCCCTCGACGCTCACGTGGAGGACTACGCTACCGCACCGAGTCCTCGACAGCTCGACCTCGACAATACGGTCCCTGTTCCTTGGGGGATCGTGTCACGCAAGCAAGACACACGTGAGTTATCCAACCTGAAATATGTGAAATAGTTACGTCGTATGTGTAATAATTTGGATTTCTTTTCAGGGTCCACACCCATGGCCCTCCGAAGAGTCTGGTCACCTTGCTACAGAGGATGGAGCCGTGGCCGGGCGATGGGCCGGGCGCAGCAGAAGACGTCGTCGATGAGGCCACACCTTACGACGACTCGTCCCACCAGCCAGAAGACTCGTGACCGCATGCGTGCCGGACGCTGCGTCTGCCTCTCATCGGTGGAGGAGGCTCGGCCGCAGACGCCTTAGCGTGGTGACTTGTACCCGTGCCAGCAGAGCGCCATGCACACCATGGTAAGTATTAATTTTGTAAATTACATTGTGTATTCCTGACGCTATGTCCATATGCATATCACTTTGTCGTATGTGGCGGTGGACCACGCTTAGGGAGCTCCATACGCATGGCAGCAGCTGCGTTTTGTCGGTGGACCACCCTCTCACTGGAGGAGATGGCAGAGGCCTGGAGACGCATGGTGAGCGGCCTGGCCAGGATCGTGGAGCTGGGTTCTTGTTGGCACGTCGACGCTACCGACCGTGCCACCTCTTCGAGGCCGCCGCGCGTGCCTACACACCCCACACAGACCCCAACTCCTCGTTACACAGCGGAGGCGGAGTACAGCTTCCACACTCCTTTGCCTCCGCCCCGACATGGCCGGAGGGTCCTACCGGCAGCACCACGCAGCCCACCATGATCCCCACGCCAGGTAAGTCGAGCTACTTACATTTCGTATTAGTATCACGTAACTGCAATTAAAAGCTATTATCCGAACGTGTAGGCTACGTTGAGGGTGGAGGACAGTTCTCTCAGTCCACGCACTCCTCGGGCCACGTCGACCAGGACTTCTTCACGGACCAAGATTTCTCGGTGCACACTTCAGACGCTTCGCCCCGACGCAGGCACGCAGCCTCGCGACCGACGCAGGGCACGCAGCCTCGCGACCGATTACGCTTGACGCAATGGACGCTCGGTACCTCCACGGTACACGTTGCCTCCCCGAGACCATCGACCGGTGCAGCGTTACAGCCCTTCCGACTACGGCCAGGCGGGGCCATCGCAGGAGCAGGCGAGGCCATCACAGGAGCTTCACCCTCGCCCTCTTGACGATGCACCGGCCAAAGACGAGGGGTCAAGAGGGTCGCCGTAGGGGTGCGACCGACTAGGGACTCGCCGATAGGTCGTTGTCCTATTTTTGTTCTTACTTTGTACTATTCTACATTGTTTAGAGTGTTGTTCTCGCTTTGTTACTTTGTTCGTCTGCTTTTACAATGTTAATAGTGCCGTTTCACGCCTTTTTACCTTTCCAATATCAATGCGATATGACAACGCTGAACGCTGCGACTTTCTCGATCAAACGATAACACGCGGTTTCGTGGCGGGCAGCTTTCGAGAGGGTGACACATCGTGCCCTTTGATCGAGGGTGACAAGTCGTCGCACTTTTGATGAGGGGTGACAGTCGTGCAGCCCTTTGACAGAGGGTGACAGTCGTGCAATTTTGATGATGGGTGACAAGTCGTCGCAATTTTCACAGAGGATGCCACGCCATCAAAATGGACAAGTCTTGTAATTGTGTGGAGTAACCCCTCTCACCACTATAAAACAAGGCCGAGGGTAGACATCCAACACAAATAACCAAAGAATAAACGCCACCGAATCTACATAAATTAGGGCACAATGTCGTTTCTCATCGCCTCTTCAAAGAAGCGTAAGTCATCCCGCCGAATATCCAGATGCCATGGCGCCGACGCCGAAGTTCTACCGAGTTGCCCGACCCAAATGCGATCAAGAACCTCCGGCGAAGATGATGCAATCTACCCATGGAGAGACGGCCACCACACACCATCATAGGCCGCACCTACAAGGTAAACCCATCGTGTCCACACAATCTGAGGTAACACTACCATTTCATGCATCGTTCTTTCTTTTCTCAAAGACAAGGACCGGTGTTGCTTCTTCCAATGGATCGACGGTAGGAACGACGTGATCACGAATTTCTACAATCGCCACGACGCCTACCCCGCTTCGCCGAACTTCACCCGTGGGAGAGGCCGCCAGATATGTCCTTTTCTAGATCGACCAGGGCCTTAGCGCCGGTGGGCAAGGGGCCAACCAATCGGTGAGTTTCATGCGACATACTCATGTTAAACTCACAAAGTAGTAGTTCTAAACCAGTTCATCACACAGAGGACTTCAAAAGGAAACTTGCGAATTTGCTCAAGTCAAAGGAGAAACCTCCTCCAAGGCCACCCGAAAGCCCCGACGTTTGCGAACATGGCCTGCAGGCAGTGGTTGATACCTGCCATGATGATCTAGCGGACCGGAGATTCTACCGGTGCCCCTTGGCCGAGGATGAATGGTGCTGGTACTTCAACTGGGTGGACCCGGAGACGTACCACCCACATCTCATGCTTCCTGCATGGGATATGGGGGGAGCAACCATCTCCGTGGTGCCACTACCGCCGTAAAAGCTGACTCGAGTACGCCACGGTGTTATTCAATGACCAAAGCGGTATATCGCATTGATCATGGGCACGCTTCCGGTTGTCCAAGGATAAGCCTAACACACACCTCCTCGCACCATATAGTGGAGTGCGAGCGAAAGCAGGCAAGCATCTCCGCATGCCTCCGCCAATGCCAACACACCAGAGGTGCAAGAGGTTCCTCCTCTCGAAGAAGAAGGGATAAGGGAAGCAATGGCCGAGGTCCGCAAAGACGCAACAAATCCTTGACGCTTGCGTGAGATCAACCGGAACCCGTGGTATTAACATAGGGGACGCCGGGAATCGGGATGACATGCCCATATGGGAGGGCAGAAATCCACATAAAAAAGACCAAAAAATTATGTCTTATACACCCGAAACGTACGGCATAGGCCACCCATTCGGCGACAGCTGGGAGAACTGCGGATCCCCATGGAGTTCTTTCATAGTAGGGACTGAGCGTTGTCCGAGGACAAATCGCAAAATTAACACGGGACAGGTAATATGCAGAAAATGTGGGACATCATTCTGGCTGTACCCAGATAGGCTGAACGATCATTTGTTCTACCATGACGGACATTGCTTTCGTTAGTTAGTTCGTCAAGCAATTTCGTCACTGTTGTAATGCCCTTGTAATATCATCTAATCTATTGTTTATTTTATCATCTGAACTTTCGGTGTATGTGCCCTTAATATGTTCAACAAATAATTTAAGTCCTCATAACATGAGTTGTTGTCGACTATAAAATTTTGAAAATTTTTGTCCATGGTTATGATGTTCATAACAATAACAATGAAATTTTGAAATGTTCATAACAATCAAATTTTATTGTTTAAATTTAAAAATATTGTTCAGATCTTCAAATCATTTAAAATTTTTATGGTAATATCACTGATTTATCAGGAACCTTCATAAAAAATTTCAAAATTTTTCGACATCATGGTTGTCCAATTTTATTTTTATACGTGCTCGCTGATTCTACCCGCGAGTGCCTTTTCCGATTTTCGCAACAAAATGCCGGGGCAACGCCTGGCTATCTCGCCCATACGTAAGTGGTAGCCCGCATTGTGTAGGCCGCCCTTGATTTTTTCCAGATTTTTGGACCGTACGGCTTTGTCCATGGACTACGAAAACCCTTAGTGCCCACGATTTCCGTGGTTTCAGAGTCCGTGAGTGCCTTTTCCGATTTTCGCAACAAATGGCCGGGGCAACGTCTAGCTATCTCGCCCATACGTAAGTCGAGTCCGCATTGCGAGGGCCGCCCTTGATTTTTTTCAGATTTTTGCACCGTGTCCGACCTCACCATGCAGGCTACGAAACCCTTAGTGCCCACGATTTCCATGGTTTCGTAGCCGTGAGTGCCTTTTCCGATTTTCGCAACAAAATGCCGGGGCAACGTTTGGTTATCTCGCCCATACATAAGTGGTAGCCCGCACTGCGTAGGCCGGCCTTCATTTATTCCGTATTTTTAGACCGTGTCCTACTTTGTCCATGGGCTATGAAAATACGTAAGTGAGATGTGTATCACTAACGAACTAAAATAATTTTTCCCGTTTATTACATGACAAGAAGTTTTTTTAGTTCTCTCCGGTTGAATACAACAATTATTGCACAAACAGTTCACAACAAAATTTACCTAAAAAATAAAAAAATGTACAGTATTATCGCCGAACAGTTCAACGGCTACTAGTGGTCGCCAAACGGTTCGGCGACTACTGGTGGTCGCCAAACGGTTTGGCGACTATATAGTAGTCGCCGAACGGTGTGGCGACAACTGCCTGACTTGGCTATTAACGTCTCAACACGCGGGATTAGGCTATTGTCGCCAAATGGTTTGCCGACTACACGATTATCGCCAAACCGTTTGGCGACTACCCTATTATCGCCAAACGGTTTGGCGACCGGGTATTATTTCTGCAATTTTTTTAATGCGTGTATTAATGTCGCAATTTCGAATTAAAATAATATTATTTAAAAAAAATTCGTGAATTTTGACTCTTTGATTATGATGCCACTTGAGCCAATGACATTTAGGATCATCTGAGTCATTGAATTATGGGTTCAGTGGTAAATTTATGAAGCCACATGTTTGAAGTGGCAAATACTCAAATCTCTCGCCTCCTTTGTGTTGCGTAGCAGGTTATAATAGATTTTCTTTTAGTACCCTAAATTCAATACGGATTATCTGCTTTTTTATCTAGATGGTCACGTTAGCTTGGACTCTTTGTGTAAGTTTATAAGACTATTTTTTTGACATATAAATAAAAAGATATTAGAAATAATTAGATTATTTTTAATTATTATTACTAAGCGATATGCTCAATACATACATGTAAATAATATAAAGTAAATATGGGTATTTATTAAAGGTATAGAGGAATACCACACTATTTTTGCATTGAATGTGAAATACGTCTTATATTTATAGATAAGACCATTCAAAATAAACCTTATAAACTTGGATGAAAAAAGTAATCTCTTTATTATATTTTTAGATGGTGTTTCTTACTCCGATGTATAGTAATAAAATGACATTAGCAATAACTAAATAGGAGGGCTATTGAACAAAAAAAATGGTAAAAAGTAGTGTTAAAATTATTTAATAACATGTATTTAAGTACAAAATTTGAAAACTCAAAGCTAGAATGACTTGTATTTGGGAACTGGGGGTATTTATTTATGCTTTCTCTAGCAGTAGGAATACCTCCACCAGATCAATGGATATATTTTATTTCTACTACCTACCATATACTTATTAATATAATACACCATAGAATTTCTCCGTAATAAACCATGTCATCACATATTGTTTGTTACATGTGCACGTTTCTTCGTCGTTATGCTCATTCAATCATGAATTAGGGTTTATTTAGTAGAGCTCCAGATTCCAGTTTCATCTGAAATCTGAAACTTATAGGCTAAAATAAAGTGAATTAAGTTTATATTTTTGATCTAAAATGTCAACAAAATGATCTATTTAAACACTCTTAATGTACTTACAGTTTCAGCTTCACAAATCTGATGAAGTTAAAATTTTCAGTTTCACCAGATTCACGAATCTGAAAAAGCTAAATACCTGCCAAACACACCCTTAATGTATGTTTTCCGCAAAACAAAGGATCTACCCCACCACTAGCAGATCAACAACACCTGGGCCAGGTGCTTTTGACACCTGTAGGTCGAACATTTGATATACTAGTAGTGCTAGTATTTTCTTTGCTAACATTTGATATTGGTTGATATCTTCTTACCTCGTGGATCGTGCAGCCGTGCTTACAATAAATAATTGGGCTCTAAAGAAGCAGAGTCAATTGGAATTTTGCCATCCTCTACGTTGTGCTTCGCCAGAATGCCATTAGTCATGTGAACTTCGTCATAATATTATCCCGAACATGAGTCTCACCGCCAGAATGCTATTTTATATTTTCTCACATATTTTTCTTTTCTTTTCCCTTATTTTGCCACATAAGTTGACTCTTTTGCCCCTGCGCAATGAAAGAATGAGACTGCGAAATTCATTAAATTTAACTATCAATTCAAGTTGAAATTTTTCAAAACTTTTTGACTAAGATCCAGGGATAGGCATTGATATCCAGAAAAATTGGTAGATTAAAATCTTGCCCAGAAAAATCACAGTAATTCTGACAATGCTGCTGCATTAAAACTTAGTTTTCAGATTTTTATTTTTATTAGAGAACAAATAAACTTCATTTTATATGAGACTTTTTATGTGAAATAATAATGATTGTTGGGAACTAACGTAAAATTTTCAGACACTTATCAGTTATATTTATTTTTATAAAATTTCTGACATTTGCTAATGTTGCTTTTGAATCCATTATGTTTTTGCTTTTATAAAATGGTTAATTCAACTTTATTATTTTTTAAACTTTTTTGTAGAGGTTTATTATGGCTATTATATTTTATTTTAATAATTTCAAGTCAATATATATTATATTTTATTTATAAAAATTCTGCTATTGATATTATTGTATTTAGTTTAAGCTCAGGGGCAAAAGAGTCAACTCATGTGGCAAAATGAGGGAAAAGAAAAGAAAAATATATAAGAAAATATAAAATAGCATTCTGGCGGTGAGACTCACGTTCGGGATGGCATTATGGCGAAGTTCACGTGACTAATAGCATTTTGGCGAAGCACAACGTAGAGGATGGCAAAATTCCAATTGACTCAAAGAAGCAGCATGTCCTATTGACAGGGGATACCGGGTACGAGCAATTGGTGTTGCCTGCTCTCCGGGGAAGCCAGTGGTGTAACTACAAAAAATCTCATTAGGTGCGTATTTCATACTATAATTCTATAGTCTTTTATAATAATTTTATAAGATTATAAATCTAACATATGTAATTAAAACTTACTAAAAGTACAATATAAATAGTTTTAAGATCTTTAAAATCCTAAATAACTAAAATTAAAATCAATTTAATTAACAAATTTAATCTATTAAAAAAGTAACTTTATAGCATTTTTTAAAATTTTGGGAGTGCTGGACACACCGGGCACTCCCCTCGTACCGCCCCTGGTGGAAGTAGGCTGCCAATTTGCCAAATTCGGGTTCTTGCTCTCTTGCTAACAGGGTTTGCAATATCGTCGATAATCGCTCGAATATCATGATTATCGACCATATCGAGCCGATACGACATTTAATACCGGTCGGTAAACCGGTTAAATTAAAAAAAATTAAAGAAATTTATGCAATTTAAATATCGTGATAATCGTTGAATATTGCTTGATTTTTTACTTTTGAAGAAGTTAAGTTTATAAAATCGTTTATAAAATTTTGGTTGATTATTGAGACATATCAAGTGATTATCGGTGAAAATCGATTTTTTTAAATTTTTTAAAAAAGTTTGATTTCAAAACCCTACGACTTCTATTGATTTTTGAAGATCTTCTATAATCGATTATCGCGATGTCGACACTGTGAACTCCGCTTGCTAGTGCCGTTTGCCGAAGGGAGAATGATTACCCACCGATCAGGTTTCCTGACCCCACCAACTTTTTGGGATGTGTTCTAATCTACGATAATGGAGAAAGATGTGACATACACTGCTGAAAGCTTTAGCTTATTTGGATCCATCTACTTTTTTTCTCATTATTGATTCTTTCGGATTAAATTATAAATCTAACTTTTTTTTTTTTTACGAAGCATTGGCAGGCAAGACGTGTTACCTACCACACTTTTCTACCGTGGTAGGTTATCGGCACTACTCCCACCATAACAGATGAACTATTGTAGTACCGGAGCTTGGTAGGATAGAGTACTGTGGTGCCCGAGCTCTGCAGAACGGAGTATTGCGGTGCCTAAACTCTGTAGGTACGTGCCACTGTTTCCGAACTCGACGTATACCCACCGAAGTAGGATAGTGCGGTAGATGATACGTGTCGTATGTTGGTACTTCTACGGTCGAGAAGAGGGATAGATTTAGAGTTTCATTTGAGAGGAGACCAAAAATGAAAAAAAAAATGTGGAGGAGGCAAATTCGCCGATGCTTCCCACAGATGGTGCATCCTCTTCTTTATCTGGAACTTGTGTGTCCTAGTATAGGTCCAGCGTGTCCCTGCAAGAGATAGAACTAAACTAGTAAATTTTTCGCGGTGTAACACGCCGCGCGCGATGTTTTTTCGTAGAAATTTTTCTCTTTTTTCCGGCGTCTTTTTTTTATTTTTTGAATCGTCGAAATAATGAGCGAAACGGCTGAAAGAATATAAAATTTTTCGCGGCGTAACACGTCGCGCGCGTCGTTTTTTCGTAGAAATTTTTCTTTTTTTCGGCGGCGTCTTATTTCCTAAATCATCGAAATAATGAGCGAAACGGGGGGAAAAATAGAGAGATAGAGTTGTAAAAATATCTATTTCGATAAATTATTTAGAAAATATTGGAGACCGAGCTGAAGAACCGCGACGGGGAAAAGGTCTAGAAGAAAAAGGGTGAAAAATTATTAGAGATGATAACCTTCTTTTGCCAAGTCTAACACTCTACGCGCTCACCGAGTAATAATACATGTTTTAAAAAATATTAGAGATCGATGAGCGAAACGGGGAAAAAATAGAGAGATAGAGTTGTAGAAATATCTATTTCGACAAATTATTTGGAAAATATCAGAGACCGAGCTGGAGAACCGCGGCGGGGAAAAAGTCTAGAGGAAAAAGGGTGAAAAATTATTAGAGATGACAACCTTCTTTTGCCGAGTCTAACACTCTACGCGCTCACCGAGTAATAATACATGTTTTAAAAAATATTAGAGATCGAGATGGGAAATCGAGTTGGGAAAAAAGTCTAGAGATAGAGCCGCACAGATATTTCTAGTGACAAAAATATTTTTTCCCGGGAAAAACAGAGAAATGACCTAGACGTAAGGAGCAAGAACCTGAATGTTACGTTTTTGGACCTGTCCGCTATCCTGAAAAATTAGAAAAGGACTTGTTCGCGATTTGAATTTAACGGGAGGTTCTTTCCGTAAAATGACGCACGAGGGACCCGAACGTGATTTTAGAGGAAAAAATCTTGCACTCACAAAAAATCGCGAAGGGCCTATTCGTAATTTATAAAAGGACTAAAACGTAAATTTTTTTTGAGCCAAGCCGGGCCGGTTCGAGCGTCTCTGGTGCCGCGAATCCTTCGGGATTTAGGAAAGGCATTATGAGTCAATTTTTTCCATGTGTTAGCTTGTTTGATTGGTTTTCTACCCCGGGTTAAAATTTTTTAGTTGGTTTGTGTTTTTCAGGTGTGCATATGTGAAACACCGTGATCCAGGACAGGGAGATGGAAGGACCAGAGCGAGTACCTGAAGATCGCTTACTCGGAATGGGAAATGAGAGGATGGAAGAGGACTCAGCCTGAAGCTGGAGACGACGTTCCAAAAACTGAAGTGAAGGAGAGTGTTATTCTCAGATCTGTTAAAAAATTGTTCTCGTTATATTAAGTGTAGCGAGTATTGTTGGACCATGTCGGTCAGTTAGCCCTTTTTTTTCCCTCTCCCTTACCATGTCTGTACGATGCTTGGTGCATATATCTGTTAGAGCTGTATGTACAATAGTAAAGATGATTATTGTCTATATACTCTTTCATATCATTTAAAGACAAACTAAAGACATATTCTGCAATAGATGACATCTTAGATTGTCTCTATGAGATTCTATCATCTTTTAATTATGATATAAAAAAGTGTTTATTATAAAGATGATTCATGCAACGTGTTTTATACTTTTTATATGGTTGTCTTTTCACGAAAAGGCAGCTATACTCCTTCTTCTCCTTCTTTCTTCCATGTCAGCAAAAATCGTTCATAGCAAAGCATATACACAGCTGATATCATACAATTGCGCGTACACTTATGGGATTAGAGAGACAAAAACTCCGGAATTACTGGTAGGCGAAAGTAGGAAATAACAAGTACTCTGTAATTCCGTTATTTCTGATAATGGAATCCGGGTTTGCTCGTTTTTTAAAAAAATGGTATGCATATGTGAATTTCCTAAGCACTTAGTGCACAAGATCTGTATACGTTTTGATTGCGGTTTGCTTATTTGCTAAACCCTTGTTTCTAGTCTAGTCAGCCTACACTTCTATGTTTGCTTGTGTTCCTGCCCAACAAGAATTTACATAGGCCATCGTAGGAGAGGAAATAAATCTGACAACCACATCCTAACCTAACTGTAACAATTTGCTCGAGCTTTTGTTCTCACTTTGTCTAAAAAGGTTAATCTGTAAGTACTATAATTTAAACCAAAATACGTTATATTCGAGTGTAACTCAATGTTAAAATAATATAAAGCTCAGACGTTACGCTTACAGTTCTGCAGCAGATCAATGCTTCATGCACACCGAACATAGAATAGAACTAGAATGAAATCCTTCATCAATAATCGGTAACTCAGAAAAGCAATCTCAAAAATTGACCGTAATTAAGAATTTTTTTCTCAAAGTTAACCAACATCACTAAGCAATATTTTTCTTTAATGGTTTGGGGTTCTAGGTTAGATTAGCCTTTCCTTCGTTTGTCTGTCGGTCAGGTTTGTATTTTCTCCTTTCTCTTGGCTGGAATCTCATCAGCCTTTTCTCCTTTGTAATTTGTTTCCTGTTTTTTTCGTAATATATTGCTAGGTAGACATTTCCCCTGTGCGCTTTGCTTTCAAAAAAAAACATCACTAAGCAACACTCAGATTATATAAAGTAGAACTAGAATCCTCTACGAGCCTATGGCTCTTTCAGTAACTCTAATGCTCAAAAGTTAAATCAGAGCTTCTCTGCGATGGGGAAAATTGGACCGTGGAGGAATATAAATCACGACGGTTCAATATACGGTGGTGGAGAAGATTAAGAAATCAATATGACAAGGACAAGCGACGGACTTGGATGGTCTACTAATTTACTCGTGGAATCTTTGGCTTGAACGAAATCAACGATATTTCAAGGAAGAGCAGAACAACGGAGCAGGTGGCTACATCAATCAAGGACGCGGTCTTAAATCATGGTTTTGCATGGCGAACGAGAGACACGAATTAGCGGCTTAAGGTGTTTGGGTTTGAGTGGTGTTTTAATTCTTATGACAATGGTTTTTCAGGGAGTATAAGTGGTGAGTAGTTTGGGTTGTAGCTATGTGAGTTGTAAGGTTTTTTCGGGACCGGTTTTTTCCTCATAAAAACGGGGCCACCTCTCTTTTTTCTTCTAAATGAAATTTGCAGCAACTCTCTTGCTGCTCTTTCAAAAAAAAAAAAAAAGTTAAATCAGTACCATGAAATGGAACAAGTCTCTTTGCTAGCAGCGAGCAACCGCGTATGCAAGGCACAGAGAGGCTAGACCACCGGCTCCGAACATCATATCGTGATACCTCTTTAATTTCATAGTTTTTTTAGTCTTTAAAACATCGTACTGGTCATCTTCCACAAACGTAAAAAAGTATGACAAGACTTAATATTCTATCTATTTTTCTTCAGCGGAGGCCACCGGAGGCAAGCGAAAACAAGAGAAACACGAGAAAAACTACCGCTACTGCTGCTCTGGAAAGCAGCGATGGAGACGACACCTACGGGCAGCTTGGAAGCCCTGAATCATGTCACGCTTCTTCAATTTGCTTCCTCGCGCGTTTCTATCTTGGCCATGCGAAGGGTGCCCGCCAAACATTGGCGCGAACGGCAAGTGCGGATCGAGCTCGGCGTGCTGGTGGTACAGCGAGTAGTCGAACCCGGCGGGATCCGCCGTGGAGGCGGTTGCCGCGGAGACGACCTCGCCGAGCTCCGACTCTGCCCCGCGCATGCCCACCGATCCACGTTCGAAGCTGCCCACCGGGCAGTGCTCCATGGAAAAGTAGCACGACCCGCCCGGCGAGACGAACGCCGGGGAGAAGCCACCTCCTAGGTGGCCGCTCTCCACCGGCGAGAAGGCCGCAGCGGCGCTGTCCGGCGGCCTCGCGGCCGAGTCAAAAGGCACAGGAGGGAAGGGAACGGAGAAGGAAGCCGCGGCGGCATCATGGTCGTGTCCGTGGAAGGGCGCCATCTGCGTCAGGCCCTCAGTCTCCACCTTCAGGCTGTTCTTGAAACTCGCGAGGAGCTCCAGGTTCGGGTCCTGAAGTTGCTGCTGCGGCGGCTGGTTGCCGTCTTGCGTGTCCGCCGCGCCGGGAGGAGACGCCGTCGAGTGGCGCTGCTTCAGTTGGCACGTGTGCGCGCCCTGGTACGTGACGTCGATCACGGACGGGTCGGAGTCCGAGCGCTGCACCTGCTTCGTGGCGAGGCACTCTTGCGTGCTGCGGTACGTGCAGCGGTAGTAGCCCCTGCAACAACACGCATGTCAGTGTCAGAGCTCAAAAACGAAATGATTAAAATATTTTTTTTAAAAAAATCTGACTCGCTTTTAGGATCAGATTTGTAACAACAACAATAATAATAGGCTAGAAAATCGATGATTTCCTTAGAAGTTGAAACTTTGATTAAACATGCGCTGAGCATTCAGATCTCCTATCTACGTTAGCTAGATTGGGAGAGGTAGGCACTCGAGTCCGGGCTTTTTGGCCGGCCTGAGACACGGTGAGTACGACATGGTCCGAAGCTCGGTCCAGCACGAAGTGGGCCATGTCGAGCCGGCACGATACTGTAGCACGGGCTGTGCTGAGCTTGAGAACTAGACACGATGGGTGGCACGGTCCGGCACAATATTGTAGTATGGGTTGTGTCGGCCCGATGACTCAAGACATGAGAAAGAAGCTCAATCTCAAAGTCACCGACCTACAGAGTGTGAGCGTTATAGACATATCCAATAGCATAAACGCCACCTCCGCCGCCGACATCTGAGAGAGATGAGTTAGCTCTCTCTCTTACCCATCTCTCTTAATTTCTCCTCGCTCATCCATCTCTCTCAATCTCAATTGCCTCTCTTCCTCATTCTCTTGTTGCCCTCTCTCTCGCTCGTGTTCAGCACATCCCTCTCGTTCTAAGAATAAATAAATTTTACTTATTTTTTCTATAATATTTGTGTCCACTGTCTTAACTCCATGTATCTCTGATTCCTTTCTTCTTATCACAATAGGATTGGGGCTGCACCCTCTTTTGTGGTATCACGTGAGAAAAGTTTAATTTCTGTATAATTCAGAAACAATCGCATTCAAATACATGAACAATTCCCGCATTCCAAATGGATTGCTAGAATTTCTTAGGAATTTCACCAAAAAATGGTTCAGTTAGGAATTTCACCAAAATTGGTTCAATCACCGTAAGAATTAGGAGAAATTCCCGCATTATAAATGGCCCAAAATTTCGGACGGCATGCCTCTACCTCATAGCACCTCGTTTGAAACACGGAAATTTCATAAGAACCTTTTGTGAGATTTATCCCGTTTCGTGCGCGGTTCTTGCATTCCAAACAAGTAGGCGACGGAATTGAAATTTGAAGGTACTTTTCAATATCAGATGTCTGATGTTAACCTGGGAAACTTGGCTCCGAGGATGTTCTTCTGGCCGTACTTCCTCCAGCTGAATCCGTCCTCCGAGGTGGCCTCCAAGTTGGCATCTGGAACTCGGAATTTTTCGGTCCATCTTGGCAGGCCCTTCCTGTGTGATTCAGAACCAAGGAGATATTTTTTGACCATTCACTAATGCAAGTACTAATGTTTGAGTACTGTATACCTATGATTATGATGAAATATTCCGTCCTTTTTGACCAAATCACCAAAGAACTATGGGTGACATTGCTGTCTAGCCTGGCCGCTCGTGCGGTTAGGCGCCTTTCAAATATATATTTGACGTTTTACTGACAATAGTTAATAATACTTAGTATGAAAACAGAACTTACTCGTAAAAAATATTTGTAGATCCTATTTGCAAACAAAAATTCCATTCGTGCAAGAATTTGCCAAAAAAAAAATATCAAATCTCGTGCTCCAAACAAGGTCTTAGTATTGTTTCGGATGATCAGACATGTTTCTTGTCTAACTTTGAGATGAAAAAAATCCCCATTACATCCTAATGTTCTAAATCAGCTATCCTTTAACATTCAACGAGATAAATTACTTAAAACTTAGTGGTATTTCTGTGTCAAGTATTAGGTTGTCACCGGAGCGTTGTTCTATATTTTACAGTGGTACTGTAGGTACAGTGAATGTTGCCCATTTTTATTGACACCTGAAGCTTTTGAGCAGAATGGTTGGTGTAGAAACTCATGTGTAGCGTAGTGTTACAGTTTCTACAATTAATTTATACTACTATTTTTTTCTAGAAGCATTTTTAGTACTCTCTCCGTTGATAAATATAAGAGATATTTTGACTTTGCACTAGGATCAAGATGACGGTGAAATTTTAAAAAATATGAAAAAAATATTTATATATCCTTGGTAATTGTTTTGGAAAGATACGAGAGAATACAAAATGAGTGATAGTGAATAAATACTTATAGTTGAGACTTAAGAGACAATAAATAAAAATAGAGCAGAAAACACTCCCATTAAATATTGATGCAAATCTTATACTCCCTCCGGTTACAAATAGTTGTC
Organism: Guadua angustifolia; assembly: GCA_036346375.1. Taxonomy (NCBI): domain Eukaryota; kingdom Viridiplantae; phylum Streptophyta; class Magnoliopsida; order Poales; family Poaceae; genus Guadua; species Guadua angustifolia. Next base: position 4,563,100 of record CM070510.1, on the reverse strand, counting down.
GTTTTAAAAATTGATATGGTTTTCAAAACACGGTTTTGACCACTAATTTCTATTATAATATATTTATAAAACCTGATAAAATTATAATATTATGAAAGTACTTTTCGAGACATATCTACACATACGATTTTTCATGTATTCAATTTAAATATTTAAAAAGATATTAATAGTTAAAATTTCAAAAGTTTAACCGCACCTATATCTTAGATGATAACTATTTGTGACTAGAGGGAGTATTTATCATTAAGTTCTTTCTGCTTACATAAGGAAAGGAGTAATAGTAAGCAATAAAGGTGACGTTTGTGACGTGTGGGAGCATTTGAAATGTACGCACCTTCTCTTGCACATGTCTTGGCGCTCTTGCGCGTCCCTCGCCGTCCTGCCGGAGCTCTCGTCCGCCGACCGTGGTGAGTCGGAGTGGTCAGTGCCCCGCGACCCCGACGAGCCGGCCGCCTCGATGGCCTTGGCGACGGCTACCGCCTTCCCGAACGTGCACTGCAGCTGCCTCGCCACGCCCCTGTAGTACTCCTCCGCCCGAGGCTGTAGGCCGTCGGGCTCGCCGAGCTGCCTCACCTGCTCCTCGCCGTCGGCCAGGATGCTCAGGAGCAAACGGATGTCTCCTCCTGCATCACCGTCTTGCATGATTCTTTTACAAACGATCTCTGCACTGCCCTGATTGCTAGCTTGGCTCTGTTTAGCTCGATAGCGGCGGCAGCAGCAAGCTGGTTCTTGGATCCGTTGGTTGACAAGAACAAAGGGTTGGAGCTAAAGGAAAAACAGCTATAGTTGCAGACAGTATGATGCGGCAATGACAGATTTGGAGCTCCAAGCTTGCAGGTAGGGGCAATGGAAGGATCATGACAAGTTGAGAGAAACAGAGGAGAAAAGGAAGAGGTGACCAAGATGGCAGTATGAACCTAGGAGCAGCAGCTTACATATGCATGTATGGCTATGCAGCAGCTAGGTAGAAGGAGAGGAAGGCCTGACAAGGAGGTCGACCTTTATATATGCTTACTTCGCTCCCAAGCGTCGCCTTAACTGGTACGTAGCATGCAGCTCCTGAGCCAAATCAAATGGCAGAATGGGCAGTTTGCAGGATAGGAGGCCAGGGAGAGGAGAAAAGGAAACAGTGAACTCAGTTCGATCTTTCTCTGTCTTAGCGCTGATGCTCTTTTCCTGCGAATTGCAGCTTAATTGTTTGCTTGCAAGAATGGAGAAGCCAGAAAGGAGATAAATAGTTATAGAAAGACTAGCTAGCTAGGGAATGGATGCTGGCTTAGCCTGATCCATCGAAAGAGACGTGATGGCCATTCGTTTGGTCTTGTAGACCTTGGTAGGAGGGAGGGAAGTTTGACCGAGGGAAACGGAGCTACCCTTCGTTTCTGAATACATATCATTGTATGTTTTAAATTTTATTTTTAAACACATATTATTCTACGATTTTAAGTTGATCTTTCACTTTTGGCTATGTCCAAGATATTTTAATGCTATAGAATAGAGTAATATACACTATCTAATAGCAATAAGCGGCCTAATAAAAAGATGCTAATTTGGTCTTTTATACACTTATCTTGGTTGAAGTGGGAACTCCTAAAATATCATCAATTCACGAACGGAGGGAGCATTTTTCATCGTGTTGTCTGTCCTTAGGGGTGCTTGTCTCATATTGACCAGTCGTTGGTCATACTGATTATCGTACTGGAAGAGTAAGAGGAAACTGCTAGGTCCACTCAGTAGGAAAAGGCCTCTCGGCCGCAAAGTTTGGCATCTTTGTTAGTGGAGGACAAATATTACGTGGTGTGGTAGCATGCTTTTCTTTTCCTAGTGACTATTTCCTGGTAATCTCTTGTACTTTACTTTAGTATAAACACATTACTTTAGTATAAACTCGTTGTTAGTAGTATGCAAGCTTAATTTCATTTTGTCACTACTTTTTTTTAATTCAGCGTTTGTTTAGAAACAACTTAGAGGAAAAGTACAAAGAGGAAAATCTAGCTTATCATGACAAAGGAAAGAGAGAAAAAGTGTGAATTATTTGTATGTTAAGGTCAAGTCCATCTCAAGCCTTAACCTGCCAAGCCAAGGATTATCATTTGAAGATTATCATTGCAAACGGAAAAGGAGAGAAAAGTATGAATTAGTTCTTGCATGGCAAGTTCATGTTCACCTGAATTATCCGAAGCCTTTAAACTACCAGACCCTGCAAGCTAGCCTTCTAAGCTAGAACTTTCGACCAGAGAAAATAAAGGAAATGAACTGTCATGGTCTAATTAGTTTAAACTGAAAGTTCAAGGCTAGCGCAAGGAAATTTCTCAAAGTAATGTGATACTTTCCCGATTACACACACACACACACACACTTGTTACAATGTTACTCCTGGAGTGGTATGCTTATTCTCACTGTGACAAAGACATGTTCCCTTTGATACTTCTCTATCTGTTGTGTTGGCATTCACTCACCATGGATTTGCTTTTGGAAAAGTTTCTGTGGACTTAAGAATGTTCAAAAACTAGGACAGTGCTGACTGCTGACCATTCAATTCAACCCTCCAATTTTACTGGCCAAGAGGATAAAAAATATTAGAGGAGATCACAACAATACATATTGGTGAAAGAGAGGTAAACGGAGAAGACTGGAAGAACTGACCAAGAATCTTCAAACCTGTATACGTGTGTACAGAGCAAGAGAAGAGAGGGAAAGTGACGCAAGTGTCAGAATTTGTGCTTACGCTAGTGTGCTGACTGACCGAAGAAAAGAGGCACAGCCGCACCAGTAACAGTTTGTCATTTAAGCAAGCAATCAGAAAATACCATGTCCCGAATAAGATTCACGGGGAATAAGTCGTGAAAAGAAATCTGAAACAATGATCAGACAAACTTGAGACCAACCACTCCATTCAATCGTATCATTTCAACAGAAGAAAAAGTAACGAGACCGTGATTTTCCAAGTCTTATGTTAGTTAATACATGTACACTGTGTGATGTGATTCCATAGAGCCATGGAGATTGGAGAAAGCCAGATCATGCGGCGAGTAATGTGCTATCGAGTGGCAGAAAACAAGAAACCGGTGGATCACATGAACCGTTTTGCTGCTCTGCCACGTTGGTGTCTTAGGGTGCGTTTGGTTGGGTGTACAAGGGTGAATCAAACCGTCCCATACAAGATCTGGTTCTGTCTCTGCGTTTGGTTGGCTGAACGGAACCATTTGGTACAGGATGAAATGGTACAGATTCTTGGAATATTCTAAAATGATGTTGTACCATCCCTTACAGGCAATTTGGCCGAACCAATCGGTCCAGGACCGGATCGTTCACTCGCACCATCCCTCAAACCAACCTCATCTTGTAACATCCCAATTTTTGACTTTTCAATTATTAAATATTATTTTATTGCAATTTATGATTTTTGTGAATTTCCTGGCTTTATTGGATTTTCTGAGATTTATGTGGAATATCTTAAAAGTATGTTGCCTTCTGTCGAAAACTAATTAAAAGAAGGAAATCTAAAATAAAGACTGTCCAAAAATATTTTATTTAAGGATAGAAGGTCTCGAAGTATTTATGGAAATATTTCTTTTTCTCTCCGGGATTGAACCGGATTAGGAGTTTGATTGCTGTCCGGTACGGTTGAATAAGCGTTCGCTGCATATGGAAACCAGACGCGCGAAGGAATTTCCGATTTTTCCAGAGCGTCGCCGAAACCTTTCCATGCGGGAGAAGCCACACGTGCCGATCCAAACGCCCACGCCAGCACCGAATTGCCGAAGACTTGAGTCCACTCGCGCGGGAAGAAAAAGAACGGCATGTACGTGGCTGCTTGGAATTCGGTAGCGGCAGGAGGACTTCCGTAACTGATTTGAACTCGTGTCGGGCGCTAAATTGGCGACCAGAGTCCGGTTCGGGCGGAGCAGATGGTCGCGCTTATTTAAACCCGTCGTGGCATCTCCAAAAGTACGAGCGCGAAGAAAATTTCAGAGCCGAGCGAGTCGCGCCGCCGAGTAAAAGTCGAGAAGTCGCGCCGCCGTCCGGGAAATAGCGACGCCGCTAGAGATTTTTGAGCACGCCGCCGAAGTTGCCGCCGAGGTCGTTGTCTTCGCCTCGGTGAATTCAAATCGCCGTCGCTTCTTCGCCGATCGGGAACTTCGTCAGCCGTCGGATCGTAATAAGGTGCACGGAATTCGTCCACGTCACCGCGGAATCGGTAAGCGTCTTAGATTAAATATCAATCGTTGGATTTAAGTCGGACGGTTGATATTAAGCCACGTAGTAGATTTACCCGTAACCGTTAGATTGAGTTTATCAGTCTAGATTTCGCCACGTTTTGTCCGTATAAGTCGGGGCAGGAAAATTCGGATTTTCTTTATAAAAATAATTCGGAAAGATTTATAATTTCTAATTCCAGAGTTTAGTTTATTTTCAAAACTTCTAAATGCTATAACTTTTGCATATGAACTCCGATTTGGGTGATTCGAATTCCTAAAAATTTATAAAATTAAGATATATCCAATGATGGTTTTTATTTGATTCTTCGAAGTTCATTTGCTATTTGTTCTTGGTGTTTATTTGCTATTTCTTCTCGATTCGCGTAGACGTTGAGTTGAGCGAAGGAGGGATTATTAACTCAAGGATAATCTTCGGAGCAATACCAGGAGCTTAACCAAGGCAAGTTGTGCTTTGATCATGTTGCACCCATAAATTAGATTGCATGCTATTTTGGTTTACCTTATCACTTGTTATTTCATGAATACAAATGATTTTGACCTAGATTGGGATTTAGATATTATACCCTCTTGAATTACACCCTACCTTGCTAGTTGTATGCCATGATCCACTTGTCACCCTAGGTTGGTTAATTATAGTTGGTTAATAGAAAATCAACATGGATGGTTAGAACGGAATAGAATTGCTTAGCCATGCCACGTCATCACATGCTCTTGGAATATTGTTTATTAATCTTGACTAATGGAATATGGAACAATGATGATAACTTGTGGGCCATATGTGGTCGCACAAAGAGATTGAGTTGTTGTGACAGCGGAGTCACGCAACGATGTTGATTTGTGAAAAGCACGTGGTGTTTGGTAATCAACTGGGGTGGGAAAAATGATTTAAACTGAGGCAAGTGGCAAGATTGTTTCTGGTGGGCCGAGAGTGGCAATTGGGCGGTCGCATTTGGTTTTTGGTGGGCCAAGAGTGGCAATTGGGCGGTCGCATTTGGTGGGCCAAGAGTGGCAATTGGGCGGTCGTATTTGGTTTTATGATGAACTTTTGGTTAGTCTTGCCTCGGTCGACTAAGGGTAGTTAATTAAAATGAACAACTGTTATGGGATGGCAGGATGCCATGTGAATATTGGAACTTGGTTTAGGATGAAGAACTTGGGTTTATTGAGAATCACTGAATCTATTTACTTGGTATCATTTGTTTTACTGTCTTTTCAATCTACATTATGTATGTTTCTTAAATGCTGCTTTACTGCAAATGAACCATGAGCCTTCCTTTGGAATAAGCCTGCATATAGTTATGATAGCATTGCATTCTGTGCACAACTTGTTGAGTACGTGTTGGTGTACTCACCCTTGCCTGCAAACATCATCAGTGCTGGAGAAGGAGTACCATGAAGAGACGAATGTTTAGGGTGCGAGCCTTGTCAGTTGCCTGTGGTATACTGAGGGGTTAACTACGTCTTCATTCCGCTACAGTTCAATTTGTTGTTCAGCCTTGTGAGGCATTGCTAAGTAAGTTGACCATAAGGTCATACAACTGCTAATATTTAATATATTATGTCTTTATCTTATCTACGTTGTGTATGATTATGATATTCACTAATGTTGAGCCTGTGTGCACTAGCGTGATCCTGGACTAGTGCAGTATACACAGAGGGTCCGGATTTGCATATTCGGGTCCCGACAAAAGTGGTATCAGAGCCATACTGACTGTAGGTCTTGACCCTAGATAGTTGGTCGTCTCTATAGGTCCTTCAAAATTATTTTCTAAATTAAAAGACCTAACCCAGTAGAATAATGTGTTCTTGACTTATCTCATTCTTCTATTTCTATCCTTACCAAAAATTCTATCTTTTCCTTGCTGAAATTTCTTTTTCTTACCTCTGCTGAATTGAGTTAAAATCTTACCTGAGTTATCTCAAGTAGAAAACGATATACCACACTTTAAGAGATGTCATCGAGTGCCTACCGCTACCATAATGATCACGACGGAAGGGATCATCAAGCTCATGGAGGAGCGGATCGATGAAGTGTATTCAGAGTTAGAAGACTCAGTGCTTCAAGTAGCCAGTTGAGACTCATGTGTGGGAGTCGCGTTTCCTAAGATAAGAGAGTCACCCATGTAGACGGTAGTTGTTGTGTGTTTAGGTTGAATTGGTTCTTCTTGATTGCTGAGTGTGCAGTATGTGTTGCAAAGCTTTTAGGCTTATATAAGCAACCATACCAAAGTTATTAATATTGATTGCTTAAGTTATTGGGTTAAACTCATCTTCCCTGAATTAGGATTCTTGCTTCTTAACTATGCTATTTTCTCTCTCACCTAACCCCTTGAGGTAATCAAGCAGATGGTTCAGATTAGTGATAGCAATAAAGTCAGTGAAAGTAAAAACCAACTCAATAGAAACTCCAAGGATGGATTAGTTTTTCAACCGTCACCACCGATAGATACGTAGAGCTTCAAAGAGTTTTTGGCCGATCAGACTCCGTTAATGCAGGCAATGATGAAGCAAATACAGAATATGACTAATCAAGTTAATGCCAGCAAAGCATCTCGAACTATTAATAATAATCCCTGTGTTGACTCAAGGTTATTAGAATTTATGCACCAACGTTGTAAGTAAATATTTCGCCTTTAGAAGCCGAGGATTGGCTCGGAACTTTGGAGAGAAACGCTACCCTGCATCTTGTTCGGAACTTAGATATTGTTCTATGATGTATGGTTAGCCAGCTGATGGATAATAGTGTGGAGTTTGCCAATTAGAAGATGTGCTAGTTGTTAGAGAATACCATAGTATATTTCCCAAGAATTTGCCGATATACCGTCATATCGAAAGACCCAATTTGTGAGCGAATTAGTGCTTGATACAGCCCAATAGAAAAAAAAACCATGTCAAAATGTATACTAAGGAATTAGTGGGAAATAGAGAAACATATCGAAGAGTTACTAGGAAAAGTTTTGAAAACTTAGTATATCACCATGGAAATTCTTGTTCATTAAAATGCAAATGAAAGATCAAGGAGAGTGCACTAAATCGTGCACTAAATAAATAAAATATCAGTAACAAGTATCCAATATCTGGATCGACTACATGATTGGACAGTTGAGAATAGAATTGGAATTTCTTTAGGACAAAGTTTCGCTTAGGCTATCATAAACTTAGGAGACATGGGAAGGATGTTTCTAAAATTTCGTTCTCTACATGAACAATATAAGTTTTGGCTAAATCTTCTGAATTAACTGATGCCCTGCATATCTAATGAACATGATAAGTAAGATATTTATGGAGTAATTGATAAAATCATGGTTGATGACAATCTAGTATACCTAAGACAAGAGAAGATCATGCAGAACATGTTAGATTAATTTAGAAAGATTGCAAGAGTAGTAGTCATATGCTAAGCTCAACTAGTGTGAATTCCGGAAGTGAAATGGTCGAAATCCTTAGTCATATAAAGACTGCTAAAGGAGTTATTGTTGAACCAAGCAAGGTAGAAGTTGTGTTACATAGGAAGCAACCAAAGTACGTTACCTAGATTTAAGGTTCTAGAAATGGTAAGATAATACCACTGGTTCATAGGAAGGTTTTTGACAATAGCTAGACCTTTTGTACGATTGTTAAGGAGAAAGAGATGCATGGACACCAGAGTAACGAAAAGGGTTTCGGAAGTTGAAAGAGTGGTTACCATTAACGCATGTGTTAGTATTACTAGCTGTGCGGAGTAGTTTCAATATATAAGGATGATGTTTCTAGACATAATCTGAGAAGTGAATCAATGTTGTTGCATAAACGATGAGGCAGTTGAAATTACCCTACGTATGACTTGGAGTTAGTCGTTGTAGTGCGCGCAGAAAAACGGTGTCACTATCTCATCGAAAATAAATCTTAGCCTTAAGAATCTAAATATATTGAAACTACTTCGCAGGCTTAAGAATCTTAGCCTTAAGAATCTAAATATAAATCTTAGCGTCGGCATCGGGTTTCGGCGGAGGCAGAGGCGTTGGGGGTAAAGGCGTCGGTGTCAGGCTCGGGCGGAGACATCGGCGTCGGGGGCGGAGCTGTCGGTGTCGGCGTCGGCGTCGACATCGGGGAGAAGGCACTCGAAGGAACTAGGAGTTGGCGTCGGGGAGTAGTAGTACTAATATATTAGTAGCGGAGTCGGCGTCGGGGAGTAGTACTAATATATTTGCAGTATGCATTAGTAGTACAGTACTTAGTAGTTGTATAATAGTACTGCAAGAGTAGTAGTACTTAGTAGTACAGTATACTACTGATGATGATAGTGATGCATTGATGTTGCTGTTGTACTGAACTGCTAATGGTTGATGCTTGCTGCTACTGAACACTTAAGTGCTAATGCTTTATGCTTGATGCATGTTGGGCTGCTGCTTACTACTTATGCTAATGCTTGATGTTGCTTAACTGCTAATCGTCTAATCATCGCCTAGGCGGGCGCCTAAGCGCCTAGGCGTCCAGGCGGTCTGGGCTCGCCGCGCCTAGCCGGACCGCCGTGACAACTATGAACCAAACGCACCCTTACTTTATGCTTTTGTGGAGTGCATCGACGGCTCGCTGAAGACACAACATTCGAATAAACATATCAGCTAAGTGGGGAGAGGCCCAACGATGGCGGTGAGGATGGCCGTGGAGTGGCGCGGCGTGTTGAGGGCCAGCATATGGTGGACCTTCCAGCGGCCAAGGGGTGCAACGAGCGGGCTGCAGGCTCGGCGATGGCGGTGAGGATGGTCACAGGGTGGCGCGGCGCGTTGTGGGCCAGCAGACGGTGGACCTTTCCAGTGGCTTGGGGCGCGGCGAGCGGGGCGCAGGCCTGGCGGTTGAGTTGAGGATGACCGCGTGATAGCGGCATGAGCCTCACGAGTCGGCAGCAGCGAGATCCGGGAGGAGGCAGTGCGCCGTGCGGCAACGAGGGTTGCTGAGCCGAGGATGGAGCCACGATGCGGCTGCCGCAAGTGATGGGCGATGAGGCCTGATGATGGTAATCTCCCTGAAGTGAGCCATCCTGAAGATGAAAATCCCAGTGAACATTTGCGCGCACAATCTAACACTAGGAAGTCGGAACACCCAGACTCCATCGTTGTGGGAAATCACGAGGAACTGGAAGAAATGAATGAAGAAATATCCATCAATTATGTGAATTCAAGAGAACTATATAAAAGAAAGACTACAATTGTCGACATTTATTTCGCCTCTAAAATTGCTAAAAACTGGATCCAGATCCAAAGTCCATGGCAGAGTGCCAGAAGCGCTCAGATAGGGTCAAACAAAAGAGGCAATTGAGGCAGCGCTCGCTTAATAAGAGGAAAATTTCTGGTCCTGTTGATTGAATATTTCCTAAAGTGATTCCCTGTAGGATCAAATGGGTTTTTCATCCAGAAGAGAAATGAAAATACCCAGGTGGTGTGATATAAAAAGCGAGGCTTGTAGCACAAGGGTTCACGTAGAAACCCGGCATCGATTACGATGAAACATATTCTCCTGTAATGAGTGGTATAACGTTCCGATATCTAATATCAATGGCAGCAGGCTTAAATTTGAAAATGCAGTTAATGGATGTGGTGACCGCATATTTATATGGGTCACTAGATTCGGACATTTATATGAAAGTCCCTGAAGGAGTAAAAATCCCGGATCCTAATAATCGCAACATGTATAGCGTCAAACTACAGAGATCGCTATACAGATTAAAACAGTCCGGAAGAATGTGGTATAACCGGCTTAGTGAGTTCCTCCTGAAGAAGGGATACTCCAATAATGATGATTGCCCCTGTGTGTTCATAAAGAAATCCCAGAACGGATTCTGTATCATCTCAGTATATGTTGATGATCTGAATATCATCGAAACCACAGAGGAGATAAAGGAAGCGAGTGCTTACCTCGACGGAGTTTGAGATGAAAGATTTGGGTAAACCAAATTTTGCTTAGGCCTGTAGTTAGAGCATCTCCCAGAAGGAATTCTTGTTCACTAGTCATCCTATACCCGGAAGGTATTGGAAAGGTTTAATATGGATAAATCACATCCCTTGAAAACCCCCATGGTCGTAAGATCCCTTGAAGTGGATAAAGACCCTTTTAGACCGAGGATGTAAAATGAGAAAGTCTTAGAACCTGAAGTCCCATATTTAAGTGCTATTGGAGCACTCATGTACCTTGCGAACTGCACAAGGCCTGATATTGCATTCGCAGTAAATTTGCTAGCAAGATATAGTTCAGCTCCAACCAGAAGACATTGGGCTGGTGTAAAGATCAGACTCAGATATCTCCAAGGTACTCAAGATCTTGGGTTGTTTTTCCGAAGAACCAAGACTTGACCATGGTGGGATATACGGATGTCAAGCTATCCGTCTGATCCCCACAAAGCCAAATCTCGACGGTTTTGTGTTTCTCTGCATGTGGTGCAATTGCTTCTGGCGGTCTTGTAAATGAGCCGGTAGCAACTTCTACCAACTACTCGAGATTATAACCCTATATGAAGCCTCACGTGAATGTGTTTGGTCATGACGTGTGATTGGCCATATCCAGAAGTCATGTGGCCTTAACGCCGTCGATACCCCCACAATTATCTATGAAGATAATTCTGCTTGTGTTGCACAAATGCAATTGGGTTATGTAAAGAGCAACATCACGAAGCATATTGCTCCTAAGTTATTCTATCCTCATGAACTCCAGAAGAGTGGTGAGATAAAAGTCTTACAAACTAAGTCATGTGAAAATCTTACAGATTTATTCACTAAGTCCTTGCCTAAATCCACATTTCAAAGATATGTTAAAGGCATTGGAATGAGGAGACTTAGAGAGATGCAGAGTTCAGGGGGAGAAAACCCTTGAACCATAACCCTTATTGCGATCCTGAAGATCCTAATAAAACCCTGAAGGTAATAAGTTGTACTCTTTTTCCCTTTGTGAGTTTTCCTGAAGTTTTCTCACATAAAGGTTTTTAATGAGGCAACTAGTGCAACATAGCATGCGAGTGCGATGTACTCTTTTCTCTATCTCCTTTTTCCCACTGGGTTTTTGAGTGGAGTTTTTAATGAGACATATGCATTACGCGGTATTCGACCAAGAGGGAGTGTTATGAGATAAGGAAACCTAAACCAAATATGGTTAGGACTCTATCTCTTTCTAATGTGGTCGAATCCGAACTCTCTCTTCACCGCTATATATATCGGGTGCCCCCTCATTGTAAACGATGGAATCAATAAAGCAGGAGAGAATTCCACTCCTATATTGTGTGTCTATTGTTCTTACTCTCGTGATTGTATCTACTATTGGTGATTGTTCGTTGACGTTCTTCGACGTTTTACAACAACTACAACCTATTTTAGATAAGCAACGTGGTCTAGATTTACCACGGCTCTACGTGGGACTGGGAGTCTGGGACTGGATATTACATTCACTCTCTCCTAATTAAGGCTGACGTCTGTCCAGTGTGGACATACGGCGAATAGCCGCGTGTACACCCCGATCGAGGATTAATGGGCCGAGGTAGCCCAGGTCCATAGGCCCGACTTTTTGCATTGTTCGTCGTCCTCCTCCTTTCCTACGTGCAAGGATATGTTACAAATTTCGGACATAATTAACGAAGGACAAGGTTGCAAACGTAATCAGAATCAAGACGTGCACCAAGCATACACGCATTGGTGAATGTAACGTAACGCTCTCATTTAATAGAAAACATTGGTCATGACACTGAAGTTTGGCGAAAGCAAAACTGCAAAGTTAACATCGACAAAAGAGCCAAAAGGAAAGAGACTTCTTAACAACAGCTTAAAGTACTTTTGAGAGGGAGCAATGGTAGCTTGATTTGATGAAGTTTGCAATGATTATCTTTGTTCCAAAATCCAATTAAATTTACTCGAGATTCTTCGATCTGCACACACTAGCGAACTTCGCATGCCTTCTTATTTGATGCTCTTCGTTAATTAAGCCGTAAATTCTGTTTCCTCACAGAATCCTGCAGACAAAATATAATTTTTGTGCAGTTTTACATAAAAACAAATCTAAACAAAATTGAATATAACCAGCTAATGCTATACTAGTAATGTAGGTACTTCTAACCGGGAGCAGTCGAAGTCGGGGCTGGTCGGGATGAAGGACATGGCAGGCGGCGGGGAGGCCGGCGGCGCGGCCGGAGTTGACCCTGCCGGCGGAGAGCATCTCGGACAGGATGCACGTGCAGACGACCCGCCGCTGGGCCGCGGTGAGCGCCAGGCCCTCGATGTCGCCGAGGCCCACGCAGCAGCGCGGCGAGACCTTCCCCTCCACGCCGGCGACGTACGCCATGCAGTCGCCGAACGCCGTCTGCGAGACGCCGCAGTCGCCGTGCGTCCCAGCACCGACGCGCCGGCCGGCGAGGACGAGGGCTAGGACGAGCGCCAGGTAGCGGGTTGGCGTCATGGGCGTTGGCTTGGCGCTTGCACCAGGGTTGGGTGAGCAGTGCACCACTGCGATGGATACGTGTGCCCGTCATTTATAGGTGGAGAGGCGGCGCACGCGATCGCACATGGAATGTTCCAATGGATTTGGAATTAGAAACGTTTCAGGGTATATATATTGATATAGACGGTAGCTATTTATAATATATTTTTATATTATATATAGACAGCATTAAAAATAACTCATACAATAGATTGTCTATATAGTTATCGGTAACGGTCTCTCATTCAATTAATAGATTGTCTATACAATAGTACATAAAATAGAAAGTTGTTTATAAGACTCTGTTAAATAGTAGATAGCAATTTTCTCTTAACTTTACAGCATCTAAAATCTTATGTGGCATAGTCTTATAGACAGGTGATATATATCATCGTACATAGGGGTGAAAATGGGTTAGGTACTACCCGACGGGTATTAGATACGGGTAGTGTTTTTACCATTTTTTTTGGATACGGATACGAGTATTTTTTTTCTCGGGTCGGATACGGATAGTATCCGGATAGCTGACCGTCGGATTCGGTCGGATTCGAGCACTACCCGGCAAATACCCGAGGATCTCGGGCGGATACAGATACCTGGGGTTCGGGTACCCGGATAACTCTAATGGTTCGGTCCTTCAAAGGATTCAGGACCGTCCACGAAGCACAATCTGACGATTCCTGTGACTCAACACCTGTGGCATGCACGAGTAGTGCATCGGAGAGGTGCTAAAAATATGGGGGTATAGAGGCAATTTTATCTTCACTCTTTTGATAGTTTTCATACTAGGCTCTCACCGCTGCCATTAATCTCTAAGTTCAAGCGACAGGAGATTTCATCGGTCATCGTCTCACGGCCGATCGGCAATTCTTGCTCGCTTCAGTTGTTGGCCATAATTTCTCTTACCCTATGGCCACTCGTCGGTGAGTGTGTTTGGCGTTGATTAATTGGAATTTCTTGCGGTCGTTTCTGTCAATTTTTAGTAGCCATCAAACTCTTGCCATTACAATAGTATATCACAAAGATAACAAAATAGCAGACTTGATGTTTTTCACTGTTATCTCGTTGACGAGATTTGAAACATACATAGGATCAAAGTTCGGAGATACACAGAGCATGAGTGGTGGTAGAGGGCTCGATGGGAACCAAAGGGGGAACACTTCCATTGGCTGGTTTTTCAGTAACCGACTAACCGTCCAATAAACTTCAAGCTCTCGAAGCAATTGTACAGCTCTGCCCCTGGTTAATTAACCGTTAGATGTAGTGGAGTTGTTAACACCTCAGACACCTCTACATGGACCGAACCAGGGCTCATTTGCGTTTCATTTAATCATTTACATGTGTCCCATCTGGAGCTATGTCCTAACACTCGTGAATGATATTATGAGTTTATGGTTAACTTGATTGTTCTTGAATGAAGAATAGCAGGAACTATCTTTGAAGTTTTTCGCTAAATTACTTGTACAGTATCTCACAGAGCTGAGTGTTAAACAACATTTACCTCTTGATGTAAAAAAGAATGTCATAATGCTCAGATACTGAAAACTGGCAAATAGAATATGAAACAACACATATTATTTAAATGATATTTTAATATAGTGGAGATTGGAGCGTATGCTGGCTCAGCGCATTGGTTCTTATATATGAAGAGTTCATTTAAATTCATGACATTACAATATTCTATATTTGTTGCTCAAGGCACATGCACGACCGGACTGTTAAGTGTTAATGGTTCAGTTTCAACTAAGCCAGTTTGTGGTAGTGTGTTAGATTCAAATGGATATATTAAAGCAGCATATAGTCATCTGTTATCTTTTTTGGAATTTTTATTTTTCCTTGGAGGCATGAGAACATTTTCATTCCCTTGTGTTGTTCTTTGCCTGCTCTAAATTCACAGACTAATCATGTCAACTTTCAGCAGGGACATCACCACTACATTTCTAAATTAACTACATATGCGTACCATTAGCTTTAGCCAAAGCCATTTGCAAGCCACTACACTATCTTGCCAGTTTTTATGTCAATCTGAAATTTCGAGCTATTTCAGTACTATTTTTGAATCACTATTCTGTTCAGTCAGGATACTAAATATGAAGTGATTCATATGTAGTTAAATCACAATTATATCTTCTGCTTAAAATAAAAAAGGATAAAATCACAATGCCTGTAGTTTATTCCGTACATTTGTTGCATGATCTGTTAGTATAAGTACCCGTTATCCGTATTGTACCCGTCCGTATAATATCCGGTATCCATTTTCTACCCGTTTGTAAATACCTGGTATCCGTATCTGTATCCTACCCGATTTTCCACTACCCATATCCGTATCCGAAAAAATAATTAGGATAGGATACGAAATGACCTACTATCCGACCTGTTTTCACCCCTAATCGTACATGCCCTCACCCATACAGCGCATGGCGCAGGATATCATCGACTTGATTCTCCCGCCCTGGTAATTTTCTGTTATCTTTTTTTTTGAAAAGAAAAGATTTCCTAGCCATCGTAAAATCGTAATGGGATTGCATTATTTGCCTTTCTTTAATCTAACTATTAACATACGGTCAAATTAACCATCGTAAGAGCTAACTATTTTTTTATGTGTGTGTTTTGGGGGGGGTTTAGTAATGGCCCGGCAGCAGAGCTAACTAATTTTAGGAGCCGAAGCAAGTTTAACCGCGGACTGCCTAAAACAAATGCTTGTTTAGAATAACTTAGTTTTCGTTGTGTTTGTGACTACAAAACTGCACTTTGACTTTAGAACATATACAGTGGTATAGACGGTAACTGTCTATAATACATCTCCTTTATATCATCTATAGATAGTACTAAAGACAATCTATATAGTAGATAACACCTTTCTCTCTTCACTGCATCATTTAAAATCTAATATAATGTACTCTCGCAGACAGCGTGCTCATACCTCATCTCCGAGGAGCGTGGATTTTTTTATTTAATATTTATTTTTAATCGTTTTTTCAGAACTAGGCGGCGCGGCAAAAAAATTTCAAATGTACCCTTGCCGCCACCCGAGGCGATCACCCGTCTGCGTCGATGGTGGGTGCCCTAACGGCAAAAATCCAAACATAACGGCAGTAAAAAAAAAAAATACCGTTAGCCTGCATCTTTGTACATTTATTTTTGGCAATTTTTTTGTAATTTGTTTGTACAAGAATTGTTGTATTGAGCCGGAAGAATTAGAAAAAAAACTTATTATCATGTAAGGAATGGAAAAATTATTTTAGTTCGTTAGTGATCGCTTAGGTATTTTCGTAGTCTCGTAGGGTCCGCCAATATGTCCGAAAAATTACAGAAAAATTATAGCGTGGGATACCACTTGATCTTGGCGAGATGGCCGGACGTTACCCCGGCATTTTGTTACCAAATTCAGAAAAGGCACTCGCGGTCACGAAACCACAGAAATCGTGGACACTTAGGGGTTTTCGTAGCCCCGTGAGACAAGTCGGACACGGTCCAAAAAATACGGAAAAAATCAAGGGCGGCCTACGCAATGCGGGCTACCACTTATGTATAGGCGAGATGGGCAGACGTTGCCCCGGCATTTTGTTACAAAAATCGGAAAAGGCACTCGCGGCCACGAAACCATGGAAACTTTTACGACGTCGAAAAATTTTGAAACTTTTTATGGTGGTTCCTGATAAATCAGTGATATTACCATAAAAATTTGAAATGATTTTAAGATCTGAGGAATTTGTTAAAATTCAAACAATACATATACAAGGGCATATACACCGAAAGTTCAGATGATAAAATAAGCAATAGATTAGATTATATTACAAGGGTATTACAACAGTGACGAAATTGCTTGACGAACTAACTAACGAAAGCACTGTTCGTCATGGTGGAACAAATGATCGTTCCGCCTATCGAGTACGGCCGAATGATGTAAGACATTTTACGCATATTACGACGAAGTGTTAATTTTGCGATTTGTTATCGGACACCGCCGATCCCTACTATGAAAGAACTCCATGGGGATCTGCGGTGCTCTAACCTGTCGCCGATTGGGTGGCCTATGCCGTGCGTCTCGGTGTATAAGACATAATTTTTGGTCTTTTTATGTGGATTTCGCCTCCCATATGGGCATGTCATCCCGATTCAGCGTCCCCTATGTTAATACCACCCGTTCCGGTTGGTCTCGCGCATAGCGTCTAGGATTTGTTGCGTCTTTGCGGACTTGACCGCTTCCTTGTCCTTCTTCTTCGAGAGGAGGAACCTCTTGCACCTCTCGTGTGTTGTCCGTTAGCGGAGACATGCGAGACGCCGCTTGCTGTTTATCGCGACTTGCACTATATGGTGCAGGAGGTGTGTGTTGGGCTTATCCTTGGACAACCGGCGTGCCTCGCAACAATGTAGTATGCCCGCTTTGGTCGTTGAAGAACACCGTGGCGCGC
Organism: Guadua angustifolia; assembly: GCA_036346375.1. Lineage (NCBI taxonomy): Eukaryota > Viridiplantae > Streptophyta > Magnoliopsida > Poales > Poaceae > Guadua > Guadua angustifolia. The sequence continues at coordinate 4,546,026 of CM070510.1, read as the reverse complement.
ACTCGAGTCCGGCTTCGGGCGGTAGTGGCACCACGGAGATGGTTGCTCCCCGGTTATCCCATGCAGAAGCATGAGATGTGGGTGGTGCGTCTCCTGTCCACCCGGGCTTGAAATACCAAGACTGCTCATCCTCGCCAAGGGGCGCCGGTAGAATCTCCGGTCCGCTAGATCACCGTGGCATGTATCAACCATCGCCTCCGTGCCATGTACATAAGCGTCGGGGCTTTGGTGGCCCCGGAGGAGGTTTCTCCTTTGACTTGAGCACATTCGCAAGTTTCCTTTTGAACTCTGTGTGCGATGAACTGCTTAGAACTACGGATTTGTGAGTTTAACATGAGTATGACGCATGAAACTCACCGATTGGTTGGCCCTTGCCCACCGCCCTAAGCTCGTCGATCTAGAAAAGGACATATCTGGCGGCCTCCCACCGGGTGAAGTTCTCGGGCGAAACGGGATAGGCGTCGTGGCAGTTGTTGAGAAATTCGTAGTCACGTCGTTCCGGCCCGTCGATCCATTGGAAGAAGCAACACCGGTCCTCGTGCTAAGAAAAGAAAGAACGATGCATGAGATGGTAGTGTTACCCTGTATTGTGTGGACACCAGTAGGTTTACCTTGTAGCTGCGGCCACAGCAGTAGTGAGCGGGGCGCGCCGTGTCTCCATGGGTAGATTGCTCCATCTTCGCCGGTAGGTTGTAGTCGCATTTGGGTCGGGGAAACTCCGGCAGAACTAGGGCGTCGACGCTACTGGCATCCGGATATTCGGGGCGGGATGACTTCTGCTTGCTGAAGAGGCGACGGTAGAACGACATTGTTCTCTCTCTTTATCTTTCTTGTTGTCTCGCTGTGGCCTTTGCTCTCGCTGCTGGCTTTGCGAGGGAGGCGTGCGAGAGCGAAGATTATAAAGGGTAGATATCGCCTGGGTATGGGGCGATCGCCCCATTTTGGGGCGATATTTATCTTAGGACAGTGTGCCTCCTGACATAGCAGGGCGATCGCCCCATTTCGGGGCGATATTTATCTTAGGGCAGTGTGCCTCCTGACATAGCTGGGCGATCGCCCTATTTCGGGGCGATATTTACCTTTGGGTAGTGTGCCTCCTGACATTTTCACAGCAGGTTATTTTTTCATCGTTTGTTAAACGCCGCTTATATCTTTGTCGAGCTAGCGGACGTTGCTCAAGCACGAAGTTCTAAAATCGGAAAAATAAGCCGCATGCGACATGGCTAAGAGAAGATAACCTACGCAAATGTAAGCACTTAGTTCAGATAGTTAGACAACATGGTGGTGAAGAAAAAGAAATTACAAGAGTACAACTGTACAATAAGTCAGTGGCAACGCCTCGATCACTATTTGGGTACGTGAGTGGCGGCGGCGACGGACGACCCTCCTAGCCCGCCCGCTTCTCCCGAGGGGTAGCGTAGTCTGTCGGCGACTTCGGGTGTCTCGCTGGGTGGCGGGCGGGTATTCGGTGGACATGAATCGTCCACGTCGAAACTCGCGTCCTCGCCAATGTCGTCGTAGCTCGAGTAGCGGACGAAAGATCGTGGGGACTCTTTGCGGCTCGAGACGAAGATCGCCGTCACCCCACTGTGGCCCCGCGGGCCGTCGCGAGAGACGAAGGTGGCGGCGTCACCCCACCTGTGCCCATCGCGTCGGTGGGGAGGACACGAGGGCACGCGTCTTGGATGACGTCGGGCGGTGTGGGCCGACTTCATTGGGCAAGGTGTGGGCACGGCTCCACTAGGCGGGGAGGTGTGGGTCGACGGGCGTCTTTGCATGCCGCAAGCACCACGCCTCGCCCGGCAGTGAGTAGGCGGCACAATCGCGACAACGTCTTTGCTAAACCGACCAAAAGTCTCCCGCCGCCGAACGGGAGTGAGCGGACGCCCACGCCGAGGCCCGCCAACACGGACTCCACCTCCCCGTACATCGCGCCTCGCAAGGCGTGCTCGCAAGTAATGCCGACTTGATATGAGGTAATTTACATTAAAAATATACTTGTAGGGTGACGGGTGACCCTACCGCAACGTTCTCCCTCCGAGACATCTGTGAAGGGTGCGTCTCCGACACCGATCTTGGAGCCGGATATACTCTGCGGTGTGTACCCAACCCTAAGCCGAAGTCATGGCGCGAGCCACTCCATGTAATCGTCGTGCGTGGCAACGTCGTGCAGTCGGGTCTCGTCCACCGTGTCTGGGCACTTTGGTCCCATCGTGCATCGACCCACGGTATCATCGCGCGCGCAGAACGGAGTGCCTAGTGCATGCCCCGACCGGTCATCTGCAAAGCAAAAACGGCAATTTACATACAATATTCATTCGACGGAATGGTAAGTATTGTGCTCATGACACTTACTTGTGCGCGGCACGTGAGACAGTGTGAGTAGTCTGCAGGGGGAAAGTCTGGAAGAGGCCGAATCTCATGAAGACCCGCAGGTCGGCGAGTACTCCTCGACGCACAGGTCAAACAAGAGGGCCTTACGGGTGAGCCAGAGGTGATGGTCACGCCAGCAAAGCTTGGACAGCCCGAGAGGTGCTTTCGGACACACGCGTCGCCAGGCGTTATCACGTGTCCACCGCACGCCCTCGTCGTGCGACTGTCGAACTCTGAGCGAACTCGAGTGCGACTTCTTGACTGCGGTGGGCGACACCCACCGCGGAACAAAAAGTAGTGCATCTTATTAAAGTGTCCAAATTAGGGGTTAGATACAAGGGGCCATACATCGCCAACCGAGAGGCCCATAGTGGGCGGTCGATCTGGGGGAGGCCGTGGTACAGTCCTGTGAGTCTGTGTAGGTCAACCTCGAGCCTATCAAGGAGAAGTGCTCCTGTGACCACAAATGCGAGTAGAACGCATGCCAGATCAGCGGCGCTGTGTGGCTACCTTGGAGACACCACCTCGCCCAGACGTCACGTGCTGCCTGTGCACGCAGCAGAGCCCCACGACCATCGCACCATCTGTGGCCAACGGCAAAGTTAGACATGTCCCGTCAGAAGAGATTTTAACGAAATGTGTTACCCGTCCGCCGGTGTCAGCGATAAACTGGGCGAACTCGATCAGGTGTCGGTCCACCGTGTCCCCGTGTGAGGATGGGAACAGGTACCAACCGAACAGGACTAGCAGGTACGCCTCCAGGTGGCGTGCAAGGTCCTCCTCGTCGGCCTCCGGGTGGAGATGCTCACCGCAAACATTCGAACGAAGATTGTCGGCCAGCTTCGGTCGTATCCGTTAAGTTGCAATGAGCGAGGTACTAACCGTGAATCGAAGCGACCACGCTACGGACTCGTGCTTCTCATCGGCTTGTGGAGCACGTGCGGGTCGGGTGGGGTGTCGGTCCACAGGGCGGCGCGTCTCAATCGCCGCGCCAATCGAGGGCGCTATGCGGCACAACCTGCGAGACCCGTGCGAGGAGGCCTAGGAGGTAAGACACGTCTGCGGCGTGGAGCCATCTCTCCGCCGGCGGTGGAACGTGTGTGTCTCGGTCTCCACCGGTCCACGAGAGCGGTCAACGAGGACCGGTCGTCACGAGAACCATGTGACGTCACGGGCCCTCCACGATCCGCTGCTCCACCATCGACCATAAAACACATTTGCCACCCAAGTGGGCGGCAGTTGCAGTGTTCTGCTCCCGCTTCCTCCGATTAGCGGTTATGCTCGTCACTATGGAACATTTCGATAGTCCCTCCACTTCCCCTTGTATGCATGCACCGCTATGGGCATGAATCAACTTCGCACTTGACGTCGTAGTCTTTTTCTTTGGACTTCACTACTGAATTGCCGCCAAGAGACATTGACCATGATTTCACCGCATCCATCACGGCCTCCTTGTCTTTATATATGGCCCCTACGACCTCGTTCTCATGATACTCCCATGCATCTCTGTTCCTTCATTCATTGTTAGGTCTTGAAATTATAATTAGTCCACGACCGGGGCAGGCACCTCATGAGTATTGTCCTCCTCGTTCGGCGTTCGCCATCGGGGACTTCTCATCCGCACGGTCCTCCTCCTCCATCAACTCAACTATGTGCTCCACCTCCTCCCTCGTCGGCCACCCGCGCCTTCACTACTCTCCTCGCCTCGATCCTGTCCGCCACCGCCAACCTCGCCACCACCTTCATCATCGCGTTGTTGCATATCTGTATTCCCCTCCGTAATATCTACCCCAACATCACGAACCTCCGACACAGATGGAGGTACACAGTACCAATCTACCAAAGAACATGAGCGGCCACCAGCTCTCTGGCGTACCAACATAGCTCCTCCATGCCAAGTCGCGTTAATAGGAACTAGCTCTCCATAAAAAGTCTCACAAGACGACTTACTCTTCGCTCTAACCCGCAAGAACACTCGGGCATCCAAAGTCAACATCCAAATATCCACTCCAACAAACCCTCAGATGTCCTATCTCTCGGCCTAGATATGCCCAGATGATCATGAAAATGCCGACAAATCGACTTCATCCTACCCTGTGCTATCTCCCCATCTCCATAGAATATATGAAAATCTGGTTTCTCGACATCGCCTACAACGTCGAGCCTAAAAAAATCATCATTTCTCCGCCTAACCGCTATATAAATGTTACACTATATTATCGTCAAATTTTACTCTCTTGATTTTTAACAGTTGCCTACCATGTTTTTAAATATACTAATTTTAATGTAGCACGGTCATTGACTATAAATAAGTAATTCGACTACCTATATTACATACCGCAAATATTAAATATCTAAAATATTAAATACATAAATACTAAATATTAAATCTCTAAAATATTACATACCACAAATACTAAATATTAAATCTCTAAACATTGCCTAATATTTCTACTATCCAATCCTAACTAAATTAAATTTCTAAATACTATATTGATTCTCAACATTTCTAAATACTACAATCCTAATATTTCTAAATACTACATTAAATCTCTAAACATTGCCTAATATTTGTACTATCCAATACTAACTACATTAAATTTCTAAATTACTACATTTCTACATTTTATTACAAAATACTAAAATTTTAAAAATATTACATAGAAATTTACTGGGACTTACCTTCAAAAAGCATTTAATATTTCTTTTCCTCTTTTTTCTTCCTTTTTTTTTCCTCTCTTTTTTCCTCTCTTTTTTTCCTTTCCTTCCTCTTTCTCTCCTCTCCTCTTTCTTTTCTCACGGCCAAGTGCTCAAATGAGCACAAAGGGCCTTTGTGTGGCTACCTTGAAACTGACCTCGCCACGAGGCCACTGTCGTGCTGCGACACAGCCGAGAGCCGACCCTTGCACCATCTGTGGTACAACGGCAAAGTTAGACATGTCCCGTCAGAAGAGATTTTAACGAAATGTGTTACCCGTCCGCCGGTGTCGCCGATAAACCGGGCGAACTCGACGTGTCGGTCCCACCGTGTCCCGTGTGAGGATGGGAACAGTACCAACCGAACAGACTAGCGTGTACGCCTCGGTGGCGTGCAGTCCTCCTCGCCGCCTCGGGTGGAGATGCTCACCGCAAAGATTCGAAAAGATTGTCGGCAGCTTCGGCGTATCCGCGGTTGCAATGAACGAGGTACTAACCGTGAATCGGAGCACCACGCTTCGACTCTGTGCTTCTATCCGCTTGTGGGGCACGACGGTTTGGCCGTGGGGTGTCGGTCCACTCGGGCGGCGCGCGTCTCAAGCGCCGCGCTAATCGAGGGCGCTATGCGGCACAACCGCAGACCTGCGGGGAGGCCTAGGAGGTAAGACACGTCTGCGGCGTGGGAGCCATCTCTCCGCACGGCAGTGGAACGTGTGTGTCCGGCCTCCACCGGTCCATGAGAGCGGTCAACAGGACCGGTCGTGACGAGAACCATGTGACGGCGGGCCCTCCACGGCCGCTCGCTCCACCATCCGACCATAAACACATTTGCCACCCAAGTGGACGACAGATTGCGAGTGTTCCGCCCGCTTCCTCCAGCTAGCGCTATGTTCGTCACTATGGAACATTTCCATAGTCCCTCCACTTCCCTTGTATGCATGCACCATCATGGGCATGAATCAACTACGCCTTGACGTCGTAGTCTTTTTGCTTTGACTTCACTACCCCGAATTGCCGCCAAGAGACATTGACCAAGATTTCACCGCATCCATCACGGCCTCCTTGTCTTTATATATGGCCCCTCGCGACCTCGCTCTCATGATACTCCCATGCATCTCTGCTCCTTCATTCATTGTTAGGTCTTCAAATTATAATTAGTCCACGACCGGGACAGCACCTCATGAGTATTGTCCTCCTCGCTCGAGCTGCTCGCCATCGTGGACTTCTCATCCGCACGGTCCTCCTCCTCCATCAACTCAACTATGTGCTCCACCTCCTCCCTCGTCGGCCACCCGCGCCTTCACGGCCTCCTCGCCTCGATCCTGCCGCCACCGCCAACCTCGCCACCACCTTCATCATCGCTTGTTGCATATCTCAGATTCCTCCTCCGTAATATCTACCCCAACATCACGAACCTCCGACACCGATGGAGGTACTGTACCAATCTACCAAAGAACATGAGCGGCCATTTCATTTACAACAGACTCAACATAGCTCCTCCATGCCAAGTCGCGTTAATAGGAACTAGCTCTCCATAAAAAGTCTCACAGACGGCTTACTACCGCTCTAACCCGCAATTAACACTCTGGGCATCCAAATCAACATCCAAATATCCACTCCAACAAACCCTCAGATGTCCTATCTCTACTTAGATATGCCCCAGATGATCATTGAAAATGCCGACAAATCGACTTCATCCTACCCTGTATATCTCCCCATCTCCATAGAATATATGAAAATACGCCCGACATATCGCTTACAACGTCGACCTAAAAAATCATCATTTCTCCGCTTAACCGCTATATAAATGTTACACTATATTATCGCCAAATTTTACTCTCATCGATTTTTAACTATGCCTACCATGTTTTTAAATATACTAATTTTTAATGTAGCACTGCCATGACTATAAATAAGTAATTCGACTACCTATATTACATACCGCAAATATTAAATATCTAAAATATTAAATACCGCAAATACTAAATATTAAATCTCTAAAATATTACATACCACAAATACTAAATATTAAATCTCTAAACATTGCCTAATATTTCTACTATCCAATCCTAACTAAATTAAATTTCTAAATACTATATTGATTCTCAACATTTCTAAATACTACAATCCTAATATTTCTAAATACTACATTAAATCTCTAAACATTGCCTAATATTTGTACTATCCAATACTAACTACATTAAATTTCTAAATTACTACATTTCTACATATTACAAAATACTAAAATTTTAAAAAATATTACATAGAAATTTACTGGACTTACCTTCAAAAAACGCATTTAATATTTCTTTTCCCTCTTTTTTCTTCCCTTCTTTTTTCTCTCTTTTTTTCCTCTCTTTTTCCTCTCCTTCCTCTTTTCTCTCTCTCCTCTTTCTTTTCTCATGCTTGTGAGGCTCAAATGAGCACGATGCTCAAAGTAGTATTTATAGGCCGGTCATAGGCGACAGGCGCGATCGCCTGGCTGGGCGACGGCCTCCCAGCGCCGCCACGGTCCCTCAACTCCGAGTGGGCCGAGCCGCCGATTACGCTTTGGATTTTTGCCGTTAGGGCACCCGACCATCGCCGCGCGTGACGGGCGATCGCCCACGGTCAGGCGACGAGCGGTACATTTGAAATTTTTTTGCCGCGCCGCTTAGTTCTGAAAAAACGATTAAAAATAAATATTAAATAAAAAAAAATTCGAGGAGCGTGGGCGGTCGCCCGTTCTACCGGCGTATCATGGATCCACCGTAACGGGGATGCGGAGGTGTTCTTGACGGGCTGTGGTAGGATAGGCTCTGACCTCGAAAACGGTGGGTGGACAGGCTGCATCAACAGATGGGCCAAGGCCTGACGCAACTGTTTAAAGGGCGTGGTGCGAGCGGTTGGGCCGGCTCTCATCTCGTGCTCTCGGTTTGCCCTAACGCGAGCTGACACACAGTCGAGCAGTCACGCCGTCGCCGCGAGCAACTGACATAGCGTGATGCGTACTGTCGAACCAAACGCAACGCTCAGGAGTCACGCGGCCTCGGACAGATCACTCAGGGGACTGCAACTGCACGCCCAATCCCGGCAGCAGCCGCACGCACTGCTTTTAAATATCATCGTATAAGTTATACAAATTTAAAAGGCTGAATATACGGTGCAAACTACTTTTACGGTGAAAATTCCGTGAAAACCACCTGTAAAAGTTTTAAAAAATTCTTAAAAAATTACCATATGTAGGGGATGTGAGGTCCTACAATCGTGCAAAATTTGAAGATGAAACTCAATCGCGGTTGAAAGATATGAAAAAGACAAACAGCAAAATGAATAGTGCCAAAACAGTAAAAATTACTATTTATGCTGAATTTGTCTTTTTCATATCTTTCAAACGCGATTGAGTTTCATCTTCAAATTTTGCAGGACTGTAGAACCTCATCTCCTCTATATATGGTAATTTTTTGAGAATTTTTCAAAACTTTTACGGGTGGTTTTTACGGAGTTTTCACCGTAAAAGTGGTTTGCACCAAATATGCCCCCAATTTAAAATAAGTGAAGAAGTATATAGCTACTATCTACTATTTATTTATACTTTAACATTTATACAACTTTTAAATAATGATGTATAAAAACATATGTTTTCAACATGTACTGCTCTCCTACTAATAGTCTTCACTGATGGCAAACATCGATTGATGCAGCACCAGTAGCTGCCAGAGCTAGAAGTAACATTGACATCAGGGTTCAAAACCTCATCGAATTTCTGCGAAATTTCGGATTTTGGTCAGGTCCGAGATTCAAAATCCTGGCGAAATGAAAGGAATTTAAATTTGGGTATGCTACAGTCGAAATTTCGTTTTCCTAGGTTTGAAAGTAAAGTTACCGGATTTCAAATTTGCGATTTAAATTTCATTAGAATTTCGTCTAAAATTCTAAAATCTCGTCGAAATTTCAGATTTTAGCCACCGTCGAGATGTAATAAAAACAAAATTTGAAACCTGATTAGCACAGAGGAACGAATCCTTCCCCCATCGCAAATTACAAGAACCCAGGATGAGATGCGCTCTGCACCACATTATTCCATTTCATTGCTGAGCTTAGTAGAAATAAAAGGAAAATCTGAATACCATCAATCAACCAACCCCCATTTAACGTTGTTCACCGGAATACAAGGAAAATCTGAATACTAGCAGCATGCTAAGATTCATGCGGATAGTGCTTTGAAACTTCTGAATTAATATAACCGCTCAGCTTAGTCCCCTGAATTCAGAGAAGAAAACACAGAGTAACATGAGCCAAGAACAAGGTACCCTCATCGGTGTCGGCTGGTAGGAATTTCTCAGAAATCGGAGCAGCGGCCGCCGCGCTCCCAGTCGCCGTACCGCGTGGGCTCGGGCCCGCGCGGGCCGCCGATCTCGCCGGTGGCCTTGTTCACGTACAAGCCGCCGCCGCCGCCGTCCTCCCCCTCCTCCTTCCTCCCACCAGCATCACCGCCCTTCACCTCATCCGCTTCCTTCCGGGCGCTCTCGGCCCCGCCGTTGTTGGCGGCCTCGGCCGCCGCCGCCGCCGCCGGTGGATCCGTGGAGGCGGAGCTGGAGAACGCGAGGCGGAGGAGCAGCGAAGGAGGCCGAGACCGGTGGGAGAGAGCGGGGGCGGGGGCGGAGGCAGAGGCGGAGGCAGAGGCGGACGCGAAGCGGCGGAGGTGGTTGGCCGCCATGCTCTCGCCGCGTCGTTGAGTTACGCCTCGGTTTTCTCCGGCTGTTCGACTACCGCCGCCTCGAATCTTTGATCAAAGCGGTCCGGTGAATTTCCACACGTAAAGCGTGCAGCTAAACCGGGCCGACCCAATCGATCGTCGAACCAGCTAAAAAAGCGGTCCTCGGCCCGCCACGTAAACTGGTTACGGAGCGTGTGTGTGACGTGTGTAAACCGGCCACTGGACCGGTATGTGTTGTTTTTTTAGATGGACCGCTAGGGCCTTGCTCACGAGGCTTATTCTGGCTGTAATTTTTATGTATCGAGAATTTAAACTAAAATTTTGATCTATCTACGTAAATAGATTGTAATTTCGATCCAATCAAACAAGACCGTCGGATCTTTTTATGGCCCTCGCCTTCCTACCAAACAAAGAAAAAAACAATCGGTGGCAAACTAGGCGTGGTGTAATCGTTTCGAAGCTCTGGGTTATCAGGCTCTTTTTTCAAGTTTTTTTTTTTCATCTTTGACATAGGGCCGTACCTGAGAATGAGATTTTAGAGGTCCTGTGCTAAATTTAATATAAATTAGGCATGTCAGATCTTTGGTTCTTTTTTTTTTTTTTTGTCTTATGTTTTTCATAACAAGATTAACATCTCATGATTTTAGAAGGGGTGGATGAAAGCTAGAGTAAGTGAGTAAATAAGAGCATGAACTATGCTTTTGAGTCCACAAAAAAATACCAAATAAATAGTTGAAAATGGAGTGACTTGCTACATCACCACCGTTGGGATTATTTTAGGAAAATTAAGAGTTAGTCCGAAGAAGAAGAAGAATTAGGAGTAGAGAAGTTAATTTTCACGTGCAAATAAGAGATATATAAGAATAACAGGTGTGTGAAAGCAAAGGGAAATAGAAGAGCAATAGAGAGGTGGGGAAGTTCTCAGTAAGGAGGCAATAAAAAGGTTTGATTAAACAAGATTAACTATAGTAGTAATAGTAATTTTTCTGAAGGTATTAAACAAATAGCAGTTGAAGATTAAATGAAAATTAGGAGCCCCTAACTTTTGGGAGGCCTGTGCAGTTGAGCATTTTGCTCTTGCTATTGGTACGGGTCTGCTTTGACCCTCTCTCAAATAAATTGCAAATTTAACACCCTTTCGAGTTATAGAAACGCTGATAGATAATACATGTCATGTATCGTGGCACCGGCAGAATGCCCGTTTTGAAGCTAGGTGGCTGTTGGAGGATGACTGTGAGGCGGTTGTTAGCAATGCATGGGAACTGGCACAAGTAAGTGGGGCAGCGACTGCGAGTGTGAACATTCTATGAGATTATTGGTAATTACTTAAGTTGCAGAAAGAGGAAGGACTGAGGAGCTCTATCCGACCGCAATACAGCTTTTTTTCCATGGAGGAATACGCTGAAAAAATTGAGAAGGGAGGACGGTGTATGGGTGCACGGAGACTCGGAGAGGAGCAGCTGAGGATGTTAATCACTGACTATTTTTCTGGAGTGTTTACCTCTATGACAGGTCGACATATGAGGTGCTAGAGTGTGTTCACACCAGGTTCACAATATCGATTTTCAAACAATTTTTAATTTTCAAAATAAAAATAAGCAAAAACAAATTGAAATTTAGTAGAAATAAAAAAAGTTTGAATCAAAAAATTTTGAACTCAGCGGTCAAACAACGGTAAAAAAATGAAAACCGAGCAATTTTGCCGATTTTTGACCGATTTTGTTCAATTTTAGATTTTCCAGCGATTTTTTTGATTTTCATCACACCGAAGGAAAATTTAAAAAATAAAATTTAAAAATCTCAATTAATCTATAAAACACCTTAGAGAAATTTCAACAATTTTTGAAATAATTCAGTGATTCTAAAAAAATAAAAAACAACAATTAATAAAAAGGAGTAGAGACACTATCAGATTTTTATAAAAAATTTTAAGCTTGATCATGCTCTTAAATTTTAATGTTACCATAAAGAGTTTCTAAGGATCATGTATTAAAATTTTTAGAAATATTAGACTTTATTTATTGCCCCTAGAAAATGAAAAACTGAAGAGCCAAAAAGCAAACAGCTTAAGAGCTCATTAAGCCAAAAAGCTAGCTTTAAGCCAAAAATCAAAAAACCTAAGCCGAAACAAACAGAGCCATATTTTGACAGTAGCACTGTTAGTATTTAAAAAAAATACACAAGTCTGATCATCATATGAAAATTTTATAAAATTATTGCCATTTCCTCTAGACCTCACAAAAAATTGTTTAGAAATATTACACTTCATTTAGTCCCTCTAGAAAATAAAAACAGAACAATATATATAAAGATAGTAGCACTGTTAGAATTTTTTAAAAATACACAGATCTGCTAACCATATGAAAATTTTACAGAATTATTAGCATTGCTTTAGGACCTCATAAATAAAAAAAATTAACACTTTTTTGATAACGTTTTATATTTTTTTGAATTTGTATTCAAATTACATCGGTTTACTGAGCGGTTTAAAATACCAAGTTGACTCGATACGCACGATAATCGCGATATTCGAGTTATTATTAACTATATTGTGAACATGGTTTGCAAAACCAAAATAAAAAACCACAACAAAATTCGCGGTATGGTTTTCGCAAAAAATTACTCGAAAAACTGCTCAAAAACCGTCAGAAACTGAAGGGTTAAGAAATAAAAAAATTCAAAAAATCGAAAACCGCAGTTTTTCACGAAAAACAGCTTGGTTTTCTCGAAAAACCACTCAATTTTCATGAAAAATCAACCCGACCAATTGAATGTTCTTCTAAAACGGTTTTTGAGTGGTTTTCAACGAAAACCGCAATTTTTCATGAAAAACCGCGCATATCATTTTTTTTCAAAATTTTTAAATTTTTATTTTTTAATTAGAACGGTTTACCGAGAGGTTTTAGATCTTAAACCAGAACAGTAAGCTTAAAAACCATAGTTTTCGTCGGTTTTGTTAACCCTGATTGCGAACCCTGGTTCACACTCGCATTTCGTCCAAATGAACAACACCCTGGAGACAGATTTTACAGAAGAGGAAGTAAAAAAGGTGCACTTTGTTGTGAGATAAGGAAACCTAAACCAAATATGGTTAGGACTCTATCTCTTCCTTATGTGGTCAAATCCGAACTCTCTCTCACACCGCTATATATATCGGGTGCCTCCTCATTGTAAACCATTGAATCAATAAAGCGAGAGAGAATTCCACCCCTATATTGTGTGTCTATTGTTCTTGCTCTCGTGATTGCATCTACTATTGGTGATTGTTCATTGGCGTTCTTCGACGTTTTACAACACGTTATCAGCATGAGTCTCTACCGCAAGGAGGAGGATCGTTGACGACGAACGAACGACTATTACCGGTGATTGATCGCCCGATCCGATCTGCAACAACTCGCCATCACGCCGGCACCCACTCGGATTGCCGAAAAGTCCTACGCGACTCTATCCTACGCGATAGTCTACAGTTTTTCTTCTTCAGATCAAATCAAGGTAATAGATTGGTATGGTCGATTGAATCACAATCTAAGGGTGCAATCATGTTACCGTTTATCTTCTGATCAAGAAAAAGAAAAAAAATCATCTCTGGGCATGGCGTTCTGCCTCCTGGCCGCATCCACCGGTGGCCTCAAAGCCTCTCGGCGGCGGCCACCGCCGACCTGAGCTTCGAGCTTGACCCTCTCTTCTCCTCTCCTTCTCGGCCTCCTTTGGTCGCTCCGCCTCGCCCGGCCACCAGATCTTGCCACCGATGCTCGCTGATGGGCTTCAAGATCCTGCCCCGCCCGCCTGCTTCTTTCGTTGTCTCGCCACTCGATGCTCGATGCGATGGGCTCAAGATCCTCCGAGCACAAACTCGCTCGGCCGTCCGAAGAATCTGGGTCTTGCTTCGCTAGTTGTCTCGACGCCGCCTAATGCTCTGCCTTAGCGTCGCGGCCACGCTAGGGCGGCGATCGCCATTGCGCTTAAGCGGATCGCTTGGCGGCTAGGTTCGCTTCAAGTCGCCCGAGGGTGGACGGCCACTGCCTTGAAGGTCGACCATCCTCGAATAATAACAATGAACGCGGTATTAATTTCTTTGGGTTATGTTTCCTCGAGCCGAGCTCGGGTTTTTATTTTCTAGCCTCATACCATGATGGGTCCGCTTTCTGTTATTAAGACCTCAACCGCCTTAGAAAATTATGGAAATAATCGAGTTCTCAAAACGGTTTTGGGTTTGAGGACATAAGTAGTTGGGCCTTTTGATTTCTATTTTGAACGAACGGATACACGACAATTGGTGTCTAAGCAAAATACACATGAGGCTAGGTTTCTTAATTGGCGCCCGAAATCGGGAAGTGCTCCCTCCCTCATGTTGATGGAGGCATTCATTACATGATTTCATACCCAACCAATAAGAGCCCCATAAGATTCTATTTCCATCATGCCAGGACTATTGGTCATTGAAATTTACTCACCTGTTAATTGGTAATTCTGGAAATTGCTTAATAATTAGCAGGAAATTATGAAAAAAATGCTAGGAAAATCCTGGAAAATCCGTGATAATTATCTATTGAATAGATATAGACCATACTTTACTGATTCAATATTAATCATGCAAAACAATATTTTACCTGAAGTAAAATCCATGTTTGTTTGCATATAGGATATGTCTGACATCGCAAAGAAAGAATTTGCTGAGCTTGCCCTGAATGGCAGCAATTATCTCACTTGGGCAATGGATACCAAGATTAACTTGACAGCCCGATCTCTTGGAGCCACAATTTCACAGCCTGAAGCTGGTGCTCCGGCTCTCCCTGAAACTGCTAAGTGCGCAACTTTGCACTTCCTGAGGCACCATCTTCATGCGGACCTGAAGGCCGAATATATGATGGAGGAGGACTCGCTGGCTCTATGGAATTCCCTGAAGGAATGATATAACCAGCAAAGATCCGTTCTCTTGCTGTAGCACAACGTGAATGGACACTCCTCGCTTCCAAGATTTTAAGTCGATGGCGTAGATAACTCGCCATGCACAAGATTGTTGCAAAACTAGCATTTTGTGACCGTAAGATCCTGAAGTGAAAAAATTGACAAGACTTTGTGCACATTCCACTTAACATGAGGATACTTTGAACAAAGATGTCGTTATGCAAAGTATTCTTCAGATCGTAAGTACTCGAGGTGATATGCATTCTGCTAGAAGCAGAAAAGCATGATGAACTTCTAATGAAGAATCATCAAGTCCTACCTAGTGGGAGTCATGCATTGCCTGAAGCACACGCAAATGATCAGCAGGCTAGCAATAGCCGAGGCCGCAGAAAGGGTCAAAGACAGAAAGAGGGTAAATGGAAGAATGACAAAAATCATAAAGGAAGAGGTAAATCCTAGTGGAAAACAAAAGGAAATGGATCAGGTCACTTCCAGAAGAAAGGACCAACAAATAATGCTGCTGATCCTAAACAACCATGTTATAAGTGTGGATGTACTGGTCATTGGTCACGTACATGTCGCACCCCAAAGCATTTGGTGGAGTTGTACATAAATCCACTGGGAGATTCCAGAAGAATCAAGGGGATAAGGCGGAGGTGCACTTCACTTCTCAACCTGTTGTTGAAAATAAAATGAAGTTGGATGATGATCAAGCCTCCGATCCCACAGAAGAATTTAAGAAGGGCCTCCTTGGTTATGGTGATACTCCCATGGAAGAGGATGATCTCATTGGGGATGAGTTGAAAGAATTCCAGAAGAATAAAGACAAGTCCCAAGATGACGATATAAATGATTTATATGGAGACATGGAGTAGTCTCCCAGTTTTCTTTTAGAGTCGATGTCATATTATCCTTTAGAGACTCCTTAAGAGCCTCATTTATCAGCTTAGTCTTTGTGTTCTTGGATGAACAATAGTCTACGCTCCTGTTGAGCGATTATTAGTCAAATTTAATAAAGTGGGATATTCCCAGGAAATTTATTTAATCATGCTATGATATTTATGTTGCAATGAAAACCAGAAGTTTATGTTGCAATGAAAACTAGAAGTTTATGTTGCGATGAAAACCATAGTTAAAACCCCAGAAATATTTAAGATCTGGCATGATCGTCTGGGTCACCCTGGGTTGAATATGATGAGAATAATAACAAATAATTCTGCTGGCCATAATAAAAAAATGGCCTTGCAGAGTCATTAATTAAGAGAATAAAAACTTATTGCTTGGCCGCTCTTGCAAAATAATTGGCTTCCCACCAGTTGTTGGGGCCACGCAGTGCTGCATACTGCGGTAATAATTCAACTCAGACCAACTGCATATTACGAAATTTACCCGTTGCAGATAGTGCGTGGAAAAGAATTAAGTATTTTCCATCTGCGAAAATCTGGCTGTGCTGTATACATGCCAATCTCTCCACCACAGTGTACAACCATAGGACCTCATTAGCAGTTGAGGATACATGTAGGTTATGAATCTCCGTCATGTATTAAAATACCTAGAGCCTATGACAGGGGATCTGTACATAGCTTGGTACTCTGATTATACTAAGGACATTTTTCGGCATTAGGGGGAGATAAGTACCACATTTCAGAATGCCTAGTCCTTAGACCCACGCACTAGAAAGACCGAACTCGAAGTTCAAGGATAATAAATCTGAAATAAATAAGCTAATAATCTGCCAAATACCTTCACTGGTCATAAGGGAGTGAAAGATCTTATATACCTGAAGTATATGCACCTGAAAGAGTGGAGATACCCTAGAAGGATATTGAACCTACTCTTGACCCTCATGATAAGAAGAGAGGAGGCCTCGGTGTACGGGACTCAATTCATGAGACGCGTCGCATAAGTAGAGAACCGAACAAATGAGAACATTATCCATAACAGTGGAAGAAGCTCAACCTGATATTGAGAAAATCCCTGAAGTGAGCCATCCTAGAGATGGTAATATTCCTGAAGTGATCCATCCTGAAGATGATAACCCAACGTATATTTGCGCGCACAATTCCACGCTGGGAAGTCGGAACACCCAGACTCCATCGTTGTGGGAAATCACGAGGAGCTGGAAGAAATTTATATAGATATATCCCCGAAGTGATGCAGGAGAAATAAATAAAAGAAAAGACTACAATTGTCGACATATATTTGCCTCTAAAATTGCTAAAAATTGGATCGAGATCCAAAGTCTATGGCGAGTGCCGAAGCGCTCGATAGGGTCAAACAAAAGAAGCAATTGAGGCGCTAATTGCTAATAAGAGGAAAATTTCGGTCACGATGATGAATATTTCCTAAAGTGATTCCTACGAGGATCAAATGGGTTTTCATCCGAAGAGAAATGAAAATACCTGGTGGTGAGATATAAAAAGTGAGGCTTGTAGCACAAGGGTTCACGCAGAGACCCGGCATCGATTACGATAAAACTTATTTTTCTGTGTTGAGTGAAATAACGTTTCGATATCAAATATCAATGGCAGCTGGTTTAAATTTAGAAATGCTGTTGATGGATGTGGTGACTGCATATTTATATGGGTCACTAGATTCGGACATTTATATGAAAGTCCCTGAAGGAATAAAAGTCCCGGATCCTAATAATCGCAACATGTATAGCATCAAATTGCGAGATCGCTATACGGGCTAAAAGCAATCGGGAAGAATGTGGTATAACCGCTTAGTGAGTTCCTCTGAAGAAGGATACTCTAATAATGATGATTGCCCTGTGTGTTCATAAAGAAATCCTGAATGGATTGATATCATCTCGATATGTCGATGATCTGAACATCATCGGAACCACAGAGGAGATAAAGGAAGCAAGTGCTTACCTCACTACGGAGTTTGAGATGAAAGATTTGAGTAAAACCAAATTTTGCTTAGGCCTGCAGCTAGAGCATTTACTAGAAGAAATTCTTATTCACCAGTCTTCCTATACCCAGAAGGTATTGGAGAGGTTTAATATAGATAAATCACATCCCTTGAAAACCCCATGGTTGTCAGATCCCTCGAAGTGGATAAAGACCCATTCAGACCGAGGATGGAAAATGAGGAAGTCTTAGGACCTGAAGTCCCATATTTAAGTGCTATTGGAGCATTCATGTACCTTCTGGAATTGCACAAGGCTTGATATTGCATTCGCATGAATTTGCTAGCTAGACATAGTTCACTCTAACCAAAAGACATTGGCCTGGTGTAAAGACGTACTTAGATATCTCCAAGGTACTCAAGATCTTGGGTTGTTTTTCGGAAGAACCAAGACTTGACCATGGTGGGATATACGGATGCTGGCTATCTGTCTGATCCTCACAGTGCCAAATCTCAGACTGGTTTTGTGTTTCTCTGTGGTGGTACAACCGTTTCCTGGTGGTCTTGTAAACATACCCTGGTAGCAACTTCTACCAACCACTCAGAGATTATAGCCCTGTATGAAGTTTCACGTGAATATGTTTGGTTGCGACGTGTGATTAGCCGTATCCAGAAGTCATGTGGCCTTAACACCGTCAATACCTCCACAATTATCTATGAAGATAATTCTGCTTGTGTTGTACAAATGCAATTGGGTTATGTAAAGAGCAACATCACGAAGCATATTGCTCCTAAGTTATTCTATCCTCACGAACTCCAGAAGAGTGGTGAGATAAAAATCTTACAAACTAAGTCATGTGAAAATCTTGCAGATTTACTCACTAAGTCCTTGCCTAAATCCACATTTCAAAGATATTTTAAAGGCATTGGAATGAGAAGACTTAGAGAGATGCAAAACTCAGGGGGAGGAAACCCTTGAACCATAACCCTTATTGCGTTCCTAAAGATCGTAATAAAACCTTGAAGGTTATAAGTTGTACTCTTTTTCCCTTTGTAAGTTTTCCTGAAGTTTTCTCACATAAAGGTTTTTAATGAGGCAACTAGTGCAACATAGCATGCGAGTGTGATATTCTCTTTTTCTCCATCTCTTTTTTCCCACTAGGTTTTTGAGTGGAGTTTTTAACGAGATATATGCATTACGCGGTTTTCGACCAAGGGGGAGTGTTGTGAGATAAGGAAACCTAAACCAAATATGATTAGGACTCTATCTCTTCCTTATGTGGTCGAATCCGAACTCTCTCTCACACCGCTATATATATCGGGTGCCCCCTCATTGTAAACCATTGAATCAATAAAGCGAGAGAGAATTCCATTCCTATATTGTGTGTCTATTGTTCTTGCTCTCGTGATTGCATCTACTATTGGCGATTGTTTGTTGGCGTTCTTCGACATTTTACAACACACTTGACGGCAAAGGAGATCCTAAGGCGCTGGGGACGGATGGTATGTCAACGGTGTTTTAGTGGGCATCTATGTGGTCATCTGAAATAGTGATAGGACTAATATACTATATTATTTGTCTAAATTGAGTTATAGTAATACATAATATCTAATAGGTCCAAAGATAGTATCCCTTTTAAACATAGCGATGATGAAAATATAAGTAGGGTACTATGTATACGTAGGCCCGTTCCGTGGTGGGCTAGTCTTTAAGAGGATTTTTTACTAGGGTATAATGTAATATTTTGGATAGTTAATGTGAAGGTTCACGTGGTCCATGTGAAGTGATAATTGGATTAATATTATATTACTTTGTTTAAAATGAGTTGTAATAGCTTATAATAAGTGTTGGATCTAAACATAGCATATCTGGATAACCCTTCTACATGAAGCTTGGATGAAATTTTAAGTAAGGTTCTATATATATGTGGGTGCACTTTATAATAGTTTTGAGCGAATTTTTTACGAGGGCATAACAATTCTGCGGCACAGTGGGTGAAGCGGTGACAAGAGACGTGTTGCAAGTGCTGAGGGGAGGCAACATACCGGAACGGTGGAACGAAAATACAGTTGTACTCATCCTGAGATATCAAATCCTAAAACAATACATTTAAGGAATTATGCTTGGGGTTGATAAAAGATTGTTGTCATACTCACAATTACGAAGGACTATGAGTTATTATGTTATGTTTACTTGCTTATCTACATATTCAATAAACTTGCTCTTATAAATATCATTTGCAAATTACTGCTTGATATTTATATTTATTTCTGCTTACCACAAAATAACCTTAGAAGCTTTTCTGTTGTCATAGCCTGTATTCTATTATAATTGCATTTGCCATATATTATAAGTCTTACTGAGTACAAAAGTACTCAATCTTACTTAAATTGTTGATTCAGTGAACGAGAAAAGTTAAGTTCCCAAGGACGTATACTTCGCCAAAGGTTACGGGGACTATACCGATGAGCTTTTCTAGGATTTACTCCTTGTCAGTTGTCTGTTGTATTGTGGGCAAAAGCAAACTGCTAGGCCTTGTATCTTCCGCTGCATTTTAATTTGGCCCTTGGGCCATGTTGTAAGAACTATATGCTATTATTATATTATGAACTCATGTATGGATGTGATAACAATGCTGTGATATGTGCGTACTAGCTACTGATTGTGGGACTAATACATTATGCACATAAGATCTTCTTGATATTTCATATGAAAAAGAGTCTCAACAGAGAATACTATATGCAACCTATTTTTACTCTGAACTTGAATATCAACAGGAGACTTTCTCTGCGGATTTGTCGATACGATGCTTCATGGTTCACACATGACATTTATATTGACGTAATAATGACTTACTACATCGAACACATGCTTGCACTACGGCTATATATCTGCACATCTTGTTCCGGTAGGTCGCTATCATTAAGGGTCTGTCTTCCATGCATGCATAAGATATGCATGCATTATCTGACATATATAGGGGTCCACGGATGCATGCAGGAGTACACAGTCTACATGATTTAGCATGCATAGTGTGTAGTTCCTCTAACGTTATAGACTACAGTTTATTACACTACAATATACTCTATATAATCTCTACTATTCTCTACTATATAAAGCAAAAGTTCTTTCCACATCACTTCATTAAAATTACCCATCTTTACCACTTCTCTTTAATTACTGACCTTTGCTACTGCTCTTTAGAGGCTGTTTGGTTGCCTGGTTCCACGCGGTCAGACTCGCGGGAACCAGGGAACCAGCGTTTGGTTACTCGTTGTATCGCGTGAGCCTGCACCCACATATGCAAGATAGCTGTTTGGTTGCTTGCACACGGTGTGGAGCCAGACCAGCACTATGCACAAAGCACTCGTAGCCAGGCTCGTAGGAAACGAGCTCCATGACCGTTTCTCCGGAGCCAGGCTGAGGCGGTGCAGGCTCCCGTGCAGGGCTCATGCGAGACGGTTACCAAACAGCCCCTTAATTACCCACCTTTGCCACTGCTCTTTAATCACCCACCTTTACCACTGTTAGTGCACTTTACAAATAAACTTTTTATCGCAAATTGAGTTTCCATTGCAACGCACGGGCATATGGCTAATTCGGCCTAAAATTCGAGCACTCAGGGCGCGTCCCGTACAATTCGCCACTTCTGCGTCCAGTGCCGCGTGGCCATGCGGCTTCCCGTGCCGTTCCAGCGCCCGTTCGGCATCGCGCCCGGCCCATTTTAGTCGTGTCGATTTCTTGTGCGTCTGTCGTCGCGATGGCTCTTTGTGCAGCCTGGATTTGCACTGCGGGTCGCATCCGTGCGCCGGCGTTGTCCCATCTGGTTTTTCCCTTTCTCCTTGCTCGTCTTCAATCGGAGCTCCCTTAGATCTCCTGGTCTCTTGACGACTCCGTCCCCTCTGCTCCGGGGGCTCCGCCAGCCCCCTGCGTTCGGCCCTGACGTGCGAGCCAGGTGGGCCTGCGCCTTGCTGCCCAGTTAGCTACGGCGTGCTCTGCCGCTGCTTGCCAGCCGCCCGGTTCGCCGTGTCTCCTCCGCTGCTTTCCCTGCTTCGGCTCCTGCCGTTTCCTCCCCCATTCTAGCCGGCGCGGTATGCCATTAGCCCCGACGCTTTTCGCGTCGAGTGTGCTCCTGGTGCCCCCTCCCCCATCGTGGGTTATGCCTTGTCTTTTGTCTTTGGGGCCCCGCGTCTTACTGCCCCTCGTTTCTTCCCTTCTCCGCTTGTATTCTTCCGTGTTTCGGACAGCCCTCCTAACTCATTTTTGTTCTTTCGTTGCAGCCTGGGGTTCTTCGCGTGGAGCTTGGAGTTCGTTCGTCGCGTGTTTGGCCAAGCTGTGGGCTGTGTCTTGGTGGAGTGTGTTCGTCGACTGAAGGTTACTCTTCCGTTTAGCACCACGGGTGGGTGGTCCTTTCGTCCATCGAGTCTTTTCGTCTTTATTATCTTTACGTTTGTTCGATTCTTTTGTTTCAGTGCAGCTCACCGTTCTTCGCATGTTTCTGCTTTGACGTCGAGCAATGGATCGGTTTTCGCCTTCTCAGTGTCAAGGCAAGATCGTTTTTTTCCCTGTGCTTAGCGAGTCCATTTTTTGGCTGTGCTTAGTTTTTTGCTCAAATCGGTTCGACTTCGTTCTGCTGATCGCCCGCCTTGGTGATAATATGCTTTGGTAGCGTGTTATACCGTGGCATCACCATTTACTGCGCCCATACATTTCGGCCTTGTCGCTGTGCTTCCCTGCTTGCTACTATTTTTGGAATATATATTGTCTTATTGCGTGTAGCCATATAGGTAAGCGCCACAGTCCTGGCCATGTCGACCCATCTGTTGTACCATTTGTTCCATGCCAGTCGTCCTACTCCTGCTATTTGTGGCCCTGTGATGTTTCGGCCTCTCTCGATTCCCTTCCGTCCTGTCCATTGCCTACACGTTCCGACCCTTGCCCATGTCCGTTCGCATTGTCGTCTTGTTCTTTCGCCCTCTCTATGCATTCCATTGTTTACTTATGCCAGGTGTGCTGTTCACTTGTGCAGTGCCTGCATGCACCGATGGAGGCTATGCTAGCGTTGTGCCGACGTCGTGTCGTACAGCCGGCATAAGTCAGTTACTCATTCGTGCTCGGTTGCATTCGGCGCTGTTAATCGTGTTCCCTTTGTCGGGCAGGTCTGATACGTTTGTTGTGTGTGTGCTTAGGGGACCATTTCTACCCCTCTGTGTCCCTTGCTGTTGCTCGTGAAAACAGGGCGAGGAGACGGTTTGCTAATGTTTCTAGAGTTCTTGCCAAGATAGGTTATTATTGTTGTCCTATTTAGCTTATGCCTATTATTCCATGTCGTTCCCTGATGTTAATTTTCTCCATTAATACTTCTGATAGCTTGCATCCCGTATGGCCCTGTCCAGACTATTGCTTATTCTTTGCCTACGGAGTATGTTGACTTGTTAAAAGGTAATTGTGCTCTTCTTTGGTCTTTGCTGCTTTCACTTTTCCTATATAGCCTCCTAGTGCGTCAGGTATGTTCCTACCTCTGCTCCATAGCCCTGTCTCTGCTAATGTATGTGGTTCCTTTTTCCCCTATAGTGACCTACAATGGCCGTTCGTTTTACGACAGTCCTGATTATACATGCGATAAATGTGGTGCGTTATTCTGGTACCAAGAGCTTGTTATCTGCCAAAGCTCATATAGCCAAGGCCGTATTGCCTACAACCTCTGTTGCTGTGGAGGGAAAGTCTCTTTGTCTCCTCACAAGCCGTTTCCACCTCTTTTGCGAAGTCTTATCCATTTTGATGGCGGTCCTCAATCTAATAATTTTATGCGGCTGATCCGTCATTACAATTCGCTTTTCAGTTTTGCTTCCCTTGGTGTCAATGTGGACAAGACTATCAATATTGGCGCAGGGCCTTATGTGTTTCGTATTGATGGAGTTGTCCATCATCGTATTGGATCTCTCCTGCCTGACGCTGGTCGCCATCTAGAATTTGCGCAGCTATATGTTTATGACACAATGAATGAATTGCGAAATTGATTGAGTATATTTGATTCGAGCGACCCTTACACAGTTCAGCTTGATTCAGCTATTGTCCAGTCGATCATGTCTATACTGGATGAGTGTAATCCTATTGGGCAGCAGTTTAGGCTTGCGCATGATAGGTTGCTGTCGCCTGATGCCTCGGAGATTGCCATTAGGCTTGTTGAGCCGCACAAGATAGATGGCCCGCGGTATAGCCTCCCAGCGACTTCTGAGCTGGCCGCTCTGGTGGTTGGAGATATCTCTGTTGAGGCCTACAGATTCGACGTTGTGGTACAGTTGCGGTTTACTGGTTTTAGGTGTATCTCACCGGTGCATGATCCCCTTCTTATCATCTTATGTCTCTGCAGTACCCGCTCCTCTTCTCCTATGGAGACAAGGGATTTCATCTTGGCATCAAATTAAGAGAGATAGATGACCGGCCTCGTGGCAACCGTGAAAACATGTCCATGTTGGAGTTCTATTGCTATAAATGCCATTATCGTAAAGATGATCCTAACTCCTTCACATGCTGCGGAAGACTCTCTGATCAAATCTGTGTTAACGCGTACTTGTGTATCGAAGCAAGTCATCTATCCTTCATGTCTACAATCAAGATAGTCTGAGGTTTGACACCTACCAGGGCATATCAGATGCTGTTGGCAAAGGAAACAGTGCGGGCAAAGATATCGACATCAAAACACTATTATCGGCTAGCTTCATCAGTAGTAAAAGATATATGATACAGAATTACCATGATTCCATCGCGATTTGTCGAGCCTATGGCCCACCGCAATTGTTCACCACATTCACATGCAATGCCAAATGGCTGGAAATAGCCGTCACACTCTAGTTCGAGTTGGGACAAAAGACACATGATCGACCTGACATGATTACACATGTCTACCACATGAAGCTGCAGGAGTTCATTGGTGATATTAAAGATGGCACATCATTTGGCCATTCACTTGCAGGTAGACCTGCTTTCCCTCTCACCTTTGCCATTTGCCTTGTCGCTTTTTTCTCCACCTTGTTTGTTCTGATTCCTTTCTTGCTCATCGTGTGGTTGTGTACACGGTCGAATTCCAAAAAAGAGGCCTCCCCCATGCTCATGTTCTTGTATGGTTAGCCATGCACGACAGAGATCCTTTGCCTTCTTTCATTGATAGTTTCATTTCTGTCGAATTACTTGACATATGTGCTGATCCATTGGGATATGCTCTCGTTGAGGAATACATGGTTCATGGACTGTGTTGTGATCTTAATCCTAAATGCCCGTGTATGAAAGATGGCCGCTATTCAAAGCGATATCCTAAGGCTTTTCGTTCGGAGACGTTGATTGACCGTGACAGATATCCCATTTATCGACACCGTGACGATGGTAGATTTGTTGTTAAACAGGGGATAAAGCTTGATAATAGGTGGGTTGTCCCTCATAACCTTTGTCTTCTCAAGAAATACCAGGCTCATATAAACGTCGAATGGTGCAATAAGCCGTATCTTGTCAAGTACCTCTTCAAATACATACAAAGGGTCATGATTTTGTCATGATGTCTTTACGTACGAAAAATGCTCAAAATTTTGTTACACTGCCTGTTCATGATCCAACCAGTGTGCATGTCGGCAATCCTATGGGTCAATACTCATAGGATATTTCAACGCATGCTGCTTATCGCCAAGGGCCTTCGGCCACCATAGTTTGTCCCTTGGATCTATGCGTGGAGGCTCAGGTGATACGAGTGCCGATGTCGATGAAATTGCTAAGTATATTAAATCACGTTATCTATTCGCGTGTGAGGCAAATTGGAGGATTTTTGGATTCGATATACATGGTAGAACACCCCGCTGTGGATTGTTTGTTTGTTCATATGCCAGGCATGCATGTTCTCACTTATCATGAGGATGCCGGTCTGGCTGATCTTGTTGAAGATGCAGATTCTAGCAGGACTATGCTCACAGAGTGGTTCATTGCGAACCAAAGATACCCATTTGCTCGCGATCTGACGTACTGTGAGTTCCCCACGAAATGGACATGGAACGCTATGAATAGATCTTGGACAAAAAGAAAGAGAGGAACCAAACTAGGTAGGTTGCGACATATCCATCCCACAACAGGCAACGCTTTTTAATTAAGAATGTTGCTTATGACTCTGCGTGGGGCCACATCCTATGAGGACGTTCGAACATACCAAGGCATTGTGCATCCCACCTATCATGAAGCATGCCGAGCGCGTGGTCTGGTTGGCAATGATGTTGAGTGGATTTCTTTGTTTGAAGAAGCGATTGTATGGGCCACCTGGTATCAGTTGCGGAACCTGCTTATGACGATCTTGGCATATTCTCAGGTTACTGATGCACACACTTTGTTACATAAATATTGGAAATATATGGCGGATGATATCAACCGTTTAATCCATGGCTCCCTTGGAACACAACATGGCCATATACCTGATGCTGTGTTGATGAATAGGTCATTAAGAGAACTCGATATAATGTTCTCGACTAACGGATTATCGATGGCAGCATACAGGCTTCCGTTACCGTCAGCCACGGCGGGTGACAACGTTAGTAACAGATTAGTTATCGAAGAGCTATCCTATAATAGAGAGAAATTAGCTGCGCAATCTGAGTCGATGTATGCGAAGCTCAACAGTGACCAACACTCTACATATGACACAATTATGTCTGCTCTACTCCGAAATGAAAAGTGCTTATTCTTTATTTCTGGGCATGGAGGCACCAGGAAAACGTTCCTATGGAATAGTATCGTTACTAAGTTAAGAGCCGAAGGTCGCATAGTGCTCACTGTGGCATCATCTAGGGTCTCCTCTTTGTTATTGCCTGGTGGTCGTACTGCGCATTCTAGGTTTCGCATCCCGCTCGACATACATGACAAGAGCGTATGCAATATCATGAGAGGCACTATGCTTGGGGAATTAATAAGCAAAGCTACTTTAATCCTATGGGACAAGGCTCCCATGACACATAGGCTATGCTTCGAAGCCCTTGATCGCACCTTATGTGACATCCTCTCTATTGATAACCCCAGTAATGCGAACAGACTGCTCGGTGCCAAGGTATTGTTGTTGGGTGGTGATTTTAGACAGGTGATGCCCATTATCGAAGGAGGTTCGCGTGCGGTATTACAGCGGTGTCTATTATTAGATCCCCGTTGAGGAAATTTGTTGACGTGTTACGTTTGACCATCAACATGTTCCTGCTAAACCCCATCTTGCCTGCGGAAGAAAGGGATGCTATGGAGGAGTTCATCCAATGGATCCTTAACATAGGAGAAGACCGTGTGACAACACATTATCAACTAGGTAGCTCAGAGCGATCATGGATTCATATTCCAGACGACCTTCTCTTGAAGCTTGATGGTCCCAATGTGACAGCTATAACCCATTTTGTGTATAATGATTTCCACATTAATTATGCTAATCCAGTTTACCTAGCACATCGAGCTATTGTTTGTCCTACTAATTCCGTTGTCGATGAGCTCATTGAAACTATGCTTGCGAAACTTCCAGAATGAGCAACCTATTGACATCGATGTTTTGTATCCACCAGAATTTCTTCATTCGATCACCATAAACAACTTTACACAGCATAAATTATCTCTCAAGGTGGGTGCTCTCGTTGTGCTCCTCAGAAATATTAACCAGTGCCTAGGCCTATGTAATGGTACACGCTTGATATTAACAAGTCTTGGTGATCGAGTCCTAGAAGGTAAAGTCATGACAGGAACACATAATGGAGAAGCCGTGTGCATACCTTGCATAGTCCTTGCTGGAACAAGCATGAAATAGCTATTCACTCTCATGCGTCGTCAATTCCCGGTTAGGCCTTGTTATTCCATGACAATAAATAAGTGTCAAGGTCAAACTCTATCCAGAGTGGGGGTTTACCTCAGAAACCATGTTTTCACCCATGGGCAGTTATATGTTGCTCTTTCTAGAGTCACCATGAGAAAAGGCTTAGCAATATTCATTGAAAATGAAGATGGGACAGCTGCTTCAGCAGCCAAAAACGTCGTCTACCATGAGATTCATTCATTCCTTCAACTTCTGATGTATCTCCTAGCGCAGTACAATGGTCTGGGCTATATCGGCGGACATTATCTTGCCTTCTCTCCTGTTTTCACTCACTGCAGGGCTTCTGAGGTTGAGTTCAGTATCCTACAGCGATCTCATGCTCTACTGTCACGTAACTCGTTATTAGACTGCGACTGTATTAGCGATTGGCTGCCTTCGGATTGCAATCTCCTGCTTATATTTACTCGATTACTGGAAGTATATAACATGGTTCTATCCACTGCTATTCTTGCCTATGGTTGTCTTCGACTTACTTATTCTGTATGTACATTGATATGCTGTGTTATGTCTATGTGTTGTTCCGGTGAGTGGTTCCTTTTATTCCCCTTTGTTTCCACATGCCGCACCTTCCTAGCTGTACATTAACCTTGCGACTTCCTACATACAATTGGATTATACTTTGCTCAGGAACATCACCCAGGAGTCGCACCGGTGGCAAATCCGTGTGAGAGTCATGCGATTTTCTGAATACACTAACGAAAGCAGTCCCGACAAGATACTACGGCTTGATCTTATTTTCCTTGATGAACAGGTTTATCTACTCATGCCCTTTACTTCTTTTGTTCATCTGACCAGGTGCTAAACCTGAAAATTGGAGGGCAAATATTTGAGTTCATGCGGTCTAATGTCTGATTTGTTGTGACTAAAATCTGAAAATAGCTGAATTGAATGTCTAGGGGCAGTCCAGAGAATTACATGCTGCGGGATGCTTTTGCTACCTAATAGCTTACATTGAGGCAGTGTTAAAAAACCGACAAAACCCGCTTAAAGCTAGTCAAACGGGTCTGTCAATATGTTACTTGCCTAAGATAGAGGATATGATCTATATTGTTTCGATATTCTACGTACTGAAGATAACATAATGCCTGGGGACAGGGATATGATCCATATTGTTTCGATATTCTGTGTACTCAAGATAACGTAATCCCTGGGGACAGTGTAAAGGGGGAACATATGGGTATTAGATTTAATTAAATGATTTTAAAATTGGAGGGCAAATATTGGAGTTCAAGCAGTTTGAATGTCTGATTGGTTGTGACTAAAATATGAAACTTAGTATAGTACTACATACTAAGCTTCATAGACTTCCTGGCCGGGGAGCCCCCCACGTGTCCTCCCTCCATGAAAGCCCCTCAAAAAGAGTGTAATTATGTTTAGATTCTTTTGACCATTTTTAACGAAAGAACCTTTTGATTCAACAAAATCACGAATCCTTCGTGAAAGGACCCCAAATAAATGCTAAATTACGTCGAGAGGATAAGGCACTGCCTTCTATTCGCCTGATTGTGGGTTTGACTCTGCCTGTCATCAAACCTTTTTTGGGTATTTCTCGGTTTGCTTAGATGCGCGTTTTCTCAATTTGCTCGTGTGAGAGAGCAGTGATCATGGCGTGGCACGTTGCGGTCACTCATCTAGTTATCTATTACACCGGGAAGAATTTTCCACCTCCCTGGGCCTCCATGCCTGTTTTTTTGCTAAAAGGCCCCTTTGTTCGCCAAATCACGCAACGGACCTGCGGAGCCCCGTGCGCTTGAATAGGCAATAGCCTGTTTGGCGAAACTTTGCGTGAAGGCCCTCTCTGTTTCACGAAATTGGTTTCAGGTTCTATAGCCTTTGGACTGTCCGATCTCGAAGGTGGGACGATCCGGCCATCCACCCACGCGCTCCAGGACCGATGCCCTAGCCCCTCCCATTCCCCTCCCGAACCTCGCCGCCTCACCACCCCACCGACTCCCTTCCTCCCCTCGTTCCCCTATCCCCAAATTTCCTCCCAGCTGCGGCTTCTCACCCATCGCTCCCTAACACCATGGAGTCACCCCCACGCTAGCCCTCACACCGGTGCCGGCGCCATTGTCGCCTCGCCCCACATCGCCAGCGCCCTCGCCCCCATGACCACCTCTATCCTTGCCCCCTCTGCCTGTGGCATCAAGAGATCGGGCCTGGGCCACCTCACGAAGCCCTCGAGCTTGCCGCACCATGGAATCAGGCCCTGGTTGCCTCGCAGTGCCCTCGAGGTGGCTCTCCTGGTGCCAAGGCCGAGCCAGAGAAGATGGCGCTGAGGAACAGTGAGCTCACATGGGGTCCCCTTCTCAGGGAGTAGAGCACAGCGTCACACCAACCATACTTGCCACTCCCATCAGCTCTGACGCTGGCGGCTCACCCGTGTGGTCATTGGCGCGCCTCCGATGAGATCCAAGATGAGGATCACTTTTATCTCGACTGTGTCTTCATCAGAACAATATTGTGGTCACAAACTCAGCATCCACTTACCTTTTTTGTATGCAGCATGGATTGGAAGATGTAGTCGATCAGAGCTCCCTAGATCTCCTGGTGCTTGCCTCGGTCGTTTCGTTCACTCTCCTCCGGGAGCTCTGCTGGCTCCTCGTGTTCATCTCCGCCGTGCCCGCCTGTGCCTTGTTGGCCGCTGGCTTCGCCGCTTGTACGATGCTCTCGCGGAGCAGCCAAATGCAGGAGAACTCTCGATGATTCTTTGCGCGTCGCCATTTCCTAGCCCTCTCGTTCCCCGCCCCTCCTCGCGCGCTTCACCTGGTGGCCCATGCGCGCGGCTTAGCCACTAGTCGTCGCACAACTCCGAAGGCCTCCCGTGAGATCCACGTCGCTTTCGTGCCCTCGCCTCCTCCCTTCCCTCCCCTCCCTTCCGCTGGCTCCCGATTCCCTCTCTACCGCCGTTCCTTCCCGCTATGCTCCGTACCTCAGCTCCTTGCTCCTCGGCATGTACAACATTGTCGGCCCTGATCCCAGCTCCCTAATTCCCAGCTCTGTGCTATTGCCAGCTACAACAGCTCTCAGTTAGTATGTCTCTCTCTCCCTAGATTTTGTTTGTGCGCAGCCATGTAGAACAGGGAGGCAACTAGATGGAAAATTGATTTGGAGATTAGTAGAGTTGGTACAAGATCAGGGTGTATGTTTTTCCTATGCCTTTCTTTCGTCTGTCCCAATGTTTTTTTTCCATAGCCTCAAAGTGGGATATTGCAGGTTGAAATCAAACTTGGGCTGATTTTAGTTGTATGCAGGAATTTAGGATTGGGAAGCAACCACTGCACAAATTGATTTGAGGCTTGGAAGATTGCCATAGACCAAGGTGCGTCCTTTTCATTGCTAAAAAAGGCTGCATCCTCTTCCATTTGCTTTCTTTCGTATATGCAGATTGATCCAATCTATAGTATCTAGGACCCCAAGAAACTAACCTGGAAGTGTGGGTGGTGATTTGCCATTTTATATCTATTTTCATGGGATTTATACTTCATAAAATTGATTCTACCTAATGATGGTTGTTTGGCCTTTACAACCATTTGCTGTTGTTTTATTCCCTCCCTATACATTTTCAATGTCTCTTCTATTGTCAGTACCCCTTGAAGCTCTAATCCTGCAATGAAATTACAATGCTTTTGGGCGAATTGATTGTAAAAGTGATTTTGTGGCTTGCCAAGGTCTTCCTTCCCATAGTTGATGTGGGGTACAAAAGTCAGCTTGTTTACAAAGTTACTATTGACAAGGCATCCCTTGGGGTTCGAATTCTCGAAGGTTGTCATTTTTAGTTTCTGGTATAATTGCACTTGATTGGGTGTTTCTAGGACCTTCTGCAAGCATAAAGATCCTTTTTTTAGGTTGGTGCTTGCATTACGATTTCGCTGATCTTATGTTCACCATATTCTGCAAGTATATACGTCAATTCTCAAGTCCTCGAGTCATGTAGCTCAAGTTGTCATCCAAGTAATGCATTTTTTAAAAAATTTGAACAACCATTTTTTCAATGGTAGGAGTTTGACAATGCAAGAGAAGAAATGGATGGTAAAATAGTGAGAGGACCTGCTTTTAGGATCCATGCATGAATAAAAATGATATTTCTTTGGGGGCCACTTCTAGTTTCTTGCAATTTATTTGATTTTTTTAGTTTGGATTTGACAGATTATCCTATAATGCACTTGCCGCTGGCTCCTATCAGCTACCTAACGGTGACTGTCCACCTCCGCTCAGGCATGGTAAGCACTTGCCAATGTGAAATTCGGACAAATAAAAATATGAAAGAAATAATTATGATTTATATTTGATCTCCATTTTAAGTTTGGTTTGAAAGGTAGCTATCTTTGTTATCGTACAATCCATCTTTGTTATCCATTTGCGGAATTATGCAGTTTCTACTCTACCTATTGTGTTCTTGTTTTCTTAATGAGCTTCAGCTGTGCTTGATCATTCAAATTCATGCGCTGCAGATAGTTCTATATAGGAGAGTTTTATATGCATGTGTCGGGATTGGGCATTCCCCATGACGACCATCGTACCTCGGTCGGCTGCCGAGCTTGTTGCCCTTGGACGGCATCCCCAAGGAAGATCCTCGGGTGAGCCGACCTGCAAGCCTGCCCTGTCTCCAGTTAAGCTCGCCCCCAAGCATGCTTGCTTGGGGGGACGCGACCAGCTACCGGTTCCAAAGGAGGGACCTCGGGCGCAACCAACAAGCCGGGCACGGTCTACGAAGGCGACGTGGCATTAATCACCCAGCGGCTTAAAGGACTGTACGGCCACGATCTGAGCCCACCTTGTCCACGCTGCGGTATGGCGAAAAGCAAGGGAACAGTTCCACCCACGTTCGGGAGCAGTAGCGGCACGTCACTCCGTAATAAATGTTGTAACTCTGTAATCGTCTATAAATACCCCATCGCGAGTAGTGTTTAGGGCTTCTTGGCTTTTCATTCCCGGAGAGAACTAAGAGAAGGAGCACACCTGCAAGAAGTAGAGAGCGAGAGGGGAGGCCCAAGACCTCCGAGCAAGCACCCTGTAATTCATCTTCGTGAGTTAGTGCAACAACTGGACGTAGGGTTGTTATCTCCCCCGTGAGAGGCCCGAACCAGACCAAAAAAACCCCCTATGTGCTGTGTTGTCCCGACCATCTCGGCCGTAGTTCGGTAGGTCCTCGGACGCTATACCCTCCACGGAAAAGGGGCCCTAGGTTGATCCCTCATTCAACAAGTAAGCTCGGCGGGGGACCAGTTCCCGAATCGTCGACAGCATGTATGTTTGCTTTATAGTTTAGGTCATTTGTATATTTACAATTTATGACATTTGCATATCTCAACAATTATTTGAAGCGATCATCATTGTTAGATAGTGACAAATTTCATATCCACTGTTAAAAAATTGTTAGATAGTGACAACATAGCGATCAGGATGCATGAGAATACATACGGCCACACATTTCATTGGGTATTTGGGCTGATTCCTGAACTAATGTTTTTTTACGTGATGCCTTTTTACAGTTCGGACAAATATAAAACAAGTAAAAGGAGGTGATTGTTTGCCTATCTTATAGAATTAACCATCTAGCATTTTCTAGCTATTGCCTTGCGTCCAGCATAAAGCATTGATGAGTGTAATTGTAGATCATCTCAGTTGGTGATTTGTGGCCATACAGCTTTGTTGTTGAATTACTTCTCCCATTCTCTATGTATATTCGGCGGTATTACTTATTGATAGGTACTGTTTTGAATTATCCTAGATACTACCTCTGTTCTTTTTTACTATACATTTTAACCTTTCGCCGTCTCGAACTTATGGCTTTACATTAACATATACTAATTAATCTAATTATAATATAATTAGATCATTTTTAACAGTGGATCTAATGCTATAACTTTTGTATATTCGATATAGACGGTTCTACATCTATCTGTGGATAAGGTTTAGAAAGTTTGACTTCATATATTCTTCTTTATGCAGTATGACAAGTGTATGCCTGGTCCGCCCTCTCCTACCACCATTGTCCTTTTAATCATAATCAGCAAGCCATTGTAGTACTCCAAGGATATAGGTATCCGTACGCCACACTGGTTCTTCCAAATGGCCTGTGCTTAGCATGCACTTTCTGTCGGGATTTCATGTGCAGTGTGTAAGCCATATATTTAGACTTGAGCAATGCAGTTCGATGTATTGTTCTATGGTGCAACTATGTAAGATGTATAAAACACAATACCCTAGCTTTTGTTCCTCTTTTGCTGCTACGGACTATCGAATTCCGCTGCTTACGATTAGCACTATAGCATATAGTTTTGTATCACCTATACTATGCCATTTATTTGGTTATAAACTTATGATCATCCAGTTTCGTCTATCTTTCTTGTTTTGCTGTCAATTCTAATACGATGTCTTCCTTTACATGTCGTCCACTCCTCTCAGCAAGTGACACAGGATAAATCATTTCTTTTTGGTTTTGAAAGTTCTTTCTGTCCATTTATCTCTCATGCGAAGCTTATGCTGATCCGATTACATCAGCATGCTTGCTTGGCGCAACGTAGTGCGCAATTCTACATAGTATGTACTAAGCTAGCTGAGCTACGTCGCCCTTAATGCTGCTGCTAGCTCATTGTGTTACGTACACCATATGCATATATTTATAAATATATATGTGGCTAAATTCTGCGTCCGTGGCTGCTTATGACATAACAAGCTAGCCACGCAGAATCATATCTGAAGTTCTTATATCTTGGATATGATCGAGTCACTAGGGGTACATCCTTCTCCCCCCACAGCCAGCCTCACGCTGGCAGTTGAAGTAGACGGCGGCGACCGGCGGGCCGAGGTTGTAGAGCTCGGCGAAGTCCCTGGTGTTGAAGTTCTGGCGCCAACCGGGGGCGTACACCGTCTGCCGGCCCAGCTGCTGGAACAGCACGAACACCAAGCGGTGGATTCCCATGGTCGGCCTTGGGCTCTCGTAGCACATCACCTCTTGGCCTGCAGAGACCATCACATGCGAGCAAGTCAAACACATGAAGGAAACTAAAGAGCAAGGGTACAGTGAATTAAAATCAATTATTCGGTGAATATAGAACTGTGAACGAATTAGAAAAAGTCTAAAATATTCTTAAAAATAAATGGTTAAATTTGATTTCTACTACTACTTACTACCAATATTATCCACCGTAAAATTAAATTAGATCAGAGGAACGAGTAGCACTAACCAAACGCTGCTCCAGTAGTCCCCGGAATATCAGTGACCAGCCTGCAGACAGAGGATAGATTCACCATGTCAAGACCAATACACGTGTATATATATGCAGTATGAATCAGCAGTGAGTACGAAAAAGAGGAGCTAGCTGGCCAGCATTAGTACGTATTTACCAGTGTAGATACTCCCTAAGACTTGGGTCGCTTGGGCTTGGAGCATCTGGGTCTACCACCACCTGCAGTTACATACGCATGCAAAACATGATCGATACATATATGCTGCTATAAAGCCACTTTTGCACGCATACATGGAGCCATCTGAAGTACTAATTAGGTCCTAATTAATGCCTTAATTACGGCAAGGAGAAGCATGGAAAAATGACACTATTGTACGTGATTAGCACGGCTAGCAATTAAGCTCGTGTGTGTTTGTACGATCCGTACGAGTGTGTAAAATGTCCTCATGTCACCGCCGCCGACGTCGACCCTGGGCTGGTGCACGACCATGGACGGCTTGAGGTCGAAGCCGTTGGATATCGTCCTCGGCCCGTAGCTCACCCTGAGGCTGGTGGTTCGGACGAAGGGGTCGAGCACGTCGCCCACAACCCGACCAACCACCAGCGAATCTCTGTTCCTACCGGCCATTGTTGCACTAGCTAGATGCGGCGATATAATCCAATTGGCTAGGTCGTAGCTAGAGGTTGACAAGCAAGCTAGCACGCAGGCAAACTATTGCATGTTGCGGTGCAAGCTGAGCTGAGTTTCAATTTGCCCTAGGGCCGTTTTATATAGGCCAGAGAGTACGTCAAGCTCGAGCCAGTAGTGTGCCTTACGCACTACACTGTTTCCTGGGATAGAGTTGAATCTCGCGACCTCTGATCTGTCTCCCTGTGGACGTGAGTCAAGTATATATCGCGCGCTTTTTACCGCGCCGCAAAGCAGTGGCATACTAGCCCTTGGATACTTTTGTTTGATGTAACCGCGGGCGGCGGTGCAGGAGTAATGAGTAATTATGTGTATACTTGAATTTTTAAGTTTTGGTTGGTCTCCGTGGTCTCCTCTAACTAAGTTTTGGTTGGTCGTGTGACTTGAATTTATTAGCTAGTAATTAGTAATTGTGTGTATAGTTGAATTTCCAAGTTTTGTATACTTGAAGAGTAATTGTGTGTTATGATAAATTTTTGTTGGTCCACGTGGCCCCCTTAACCCAAAATTTTGGCTCCGCCCCTGGATGTAACTAAGCTAGGGAGCTTGATTATGCTTATGTTATAAGTTAGGTCCTGTTTGTTTCGATTTAGATTTTTGGCTTTTAGTTTAAAATTAGCTTTTTTTGCTTAACGAGTTTTTAAACCGTCTGTTTTTAAGTTAAGACATGTTGTTTAGCATTCTGACTTTTTGATGGGTTGAATGGTGTAGCTTTTTTGATCCGGCTGCCTCCCACCGTTCCGCCCTCAGGTTTGGCCACCTCCACATGCGCCACGCCGGGTCTAACCGCCTCGCGCTGTATTACGGCTGGATCGTTTGGCTCCACCTATGTCACGCCTAGACCCTGTAGCCTCCCGCCGCTCCAAGCTCGGGTCCAACCGCCTTAACCCGCGCCGTGCCGCGCCAGATGGTGGAGGAGGAAGGAGGTTGGGGACGGCGGAGGAGGGGGGGTCGAGGACGGCAGAGACCGGAGCAACGGAGGGAGAAGGCATGTCGCACAGGGGAAAGAGAGAGAACAGGAGGAGAAATGAGGAGATGAGAGAAGGATTCTTGAGTTTATATATGCTGCCATTTGTTGGGTAATTTTAGAGACTTCCAGTGACAAAGTGTTATTTCATCCCAGAAAAGTCTAAAAATGTATCTCTCACCTGACTTTTGGCTTATAGTTATATGAAAGTTTTAGGCCATTTGTTTTGACTTTAGCTTTTTTGTTTTTAAACCGGTAAAAAATCCGAAATAAACAGAGCCTTATACAGCTTCTAGCTTGCTCTGTAGCATGCAGGGTTGCGTTGCGTCCGGGGCTCGACCAAGCAGACATGACATGGCCCGCCGGCAGCGAGAATGTCTGCCAATTAATCAGATGGTGAGTCGTAGAAAGCAGGCTACTGCATGCCTACTCGATCGATCGATCTTTCAGGCATGCAGATGCCCGTTATTTCTGCTTAGCTCGATTTGTTCGGGCAAGATAAGCCTCTCGTGCAT
This sequence comes from Guadua angustifolia, assembly GCA_036346375.1. Classification (NCBI taxonomy): domain Eukaryota; kingdom Viridiplantae; phylum Streptophyta; class Magnoliopsida; order Poales; family Poaceae; genus Guadua; species Guadua angustifolia. The sequence goes on along the minus strand of CM070510.1, from coordinate 4,509,252 downwards.
GCATGTAGTGTTGTCCGGCTTCATTAGTTGCTGGCTAGTGGTCGATCCATGGCAGCATATATAAAGCTTCCATTTCAAGTGCATGTGGTGAGATGGGAAAGGAGAAAAGGATCTGATCTTTAGTTGGATGGTCACAGGAGAAGAGAACGAGAACAATATTTGGGGGCAAGCGTTGTGTAGCCGGAAAGGATGAAGAAGACGGGCTTGTCAGAGTTGCCACGAACGGCATAGCTTACACAGGACGCGCTTCCAAAACAGGTTAAAGCTTTCAATCATTGTACACAACGAATATCTTCAAACGCATTTTAGAGGATAGAGTAGTGGTCAAGTTAGCTTGAGTGAATCTTAACTCTTGATGAGGTTTCTTGTTATGTGTGCTCTTTTAAGCTTTGCTCACCTTGTTGTGAGGCTTTGTAAACCTTCCTCTAAAGAAATAAAATTTTACTTTCTTACTTTTTCTGAATTTAATTTCAACATTTATATTATGTCTTAAATTCTGTATTTAAATTCTGCACTTTAAATTTTAAAATTTAATTTCTTACAATTTACATTCTCATAAGTTGGATTTGCCTCTCCTCCTTCTACTTGCTTTTTAAATTCCGCAATTTAATTTCTTTAGAGGAAGGTTTACAAAGCCTCACAACAAGCTAAGGATGTATAATTGATAGATAAATTTTCTTCAGATCAAATCCTCATCATCTAGGCAATCCTTCGCAAAAACTCGATCTTATTGCTCTTTCTTTATAGATCGTGTTTGAGGTTCTTGTGTTCTTGCTTGCTATGATAAGTGGGAGGTCATCCAAGATCATTTTGATCATTAAAACCCCATGAGCAAGTCCAAGACCAAGATTTTCTTTGTTTTGCTCCTTTGTGTTTGAGTGTTTCAAGTGAGGTTTTGGTTGGATCCATTGAATAGAGGGGAAATTTAATTTGTGACCATTCACCCCTTCCCCTCTAATCGCCACTTTGGTCCTTCACCAGCTGCCATCCACCACCTGCCTCTGACCCTCAACCAGCTGCCTACCGCCACCTCATAGCCCCTGCCACCATCACCGCCCACTATCCTACCTCCACAGCGTCTCCCTCCCTTCCTCTCAATCCGGTCCCTAGTGAACTCGAAACCCTAGTTTAGTAGTGGCAGGAGACGACAACACCAACGAGGATGAGGATGAGCTTGTCAGAGCATGAATCTCCAAGTTGATTCAAAGGTTGGAAATTCTGGAAATTCGACTGATTTTGCAACAAATTTTAGTCTATTGATATATAACAATTGTTAGGTTTATCATAATATATTTTTAAGTGCTATTATAGAAACAATATTATGTAATACTAGTTGAATGCCCATGCTTTACCATGGATAAAAAATATCATATTATTCTTAGCATGCTGAGTTAGACATTGTTGGGATTAATTAGTATGTCTAGCCCATGCCCTCAGCTCTGCCACAGAGCACTTGGCTCCACCGTGCATTCCATAGAGCTTGTGTAACATCCCAAAAAATTTAAAAAAAGAATAAAATACAAATTTTACTTGGAATTACAATTTTATCTTGAATTTTCATGTTTCCTACGCTTTTCCAGAATTTTTGACCGTAAGAAAATCATTTTCATTACTTGAATCCTATTTTTCAATTTTTATAATCACATAAATATAAAATATAGAAAAAATATAATTAAATCCAAATGTAACTCCAGAACTTTTGCAAAGAATTTTAGAAACATTTGAGAGCATTAAATGCCTCAATAAAATCATTTTATATTGTTGAACTTCTATTTCCAATATGGAAAACCAAAACCATATAAGAATAAAATCTAGGAAAATTTATTCATACCCTAATACATCTCCAAAGTAATCACAAAAAGTTTCAAAGCAGTTTGAACATATCTATTGCTAATGTTAAATCAAAAACAATTGTTTAAAGACAAACAATAGCATTGTCATAATTAATTAAAAATGTAAGAACAATATTATCTTCTGACATTTTTAAAAATCATATATAGAATGAAATACCCTTCAAAATAAAAATAAATAATCCAATTTGGTATATTTATAAAATCAAATATGGAATCTGCAATTAATCAACATAAACATTATTAGAATTTTATTAAATCACACAGGATTGATCATCCTCTTAATTTTTATGGTAATCTATGAATACCTATAGCATCACTTAGAAAAATTTTCAAAGGAAATGAACTTCATTTGGAACCCCAGAAAGATAAAGATCAGAAAACACTAATCTAAAATAGAGAGCTTGTCAAAAGTTTTAAAAATTGTGCAGACATGAACTTGGTCTGAAATTTTTATGAGAAGAGAAGATATGCCTTGGCATTACACACAAAAAATTTCAAAAACATTTGACAAAGAATGACAGTCCAATTAGATTCTGAACCCTATCTTGGCCGAACTGGAGAATTCTAGTGAATTCCCATTGTTTCACTACTGTCGGGGATTGGATATTCGCGATATCCGACCATGGTATCCCAGCGACTTCCGAGCATATCCGTGTTCGGGCGTCGTCCCCAAGAAGGACCTCCGGGTCGCCCGGCCTGCAGCTCAACCCCCTCCCTCCGTCAAGCTCGCCCCCGAGCATACCTGCTCGGGAGACCGCGACCAGACGACTGAGTCAACGGAGGGGACCCCGAGCTTCTCCCAAAAGCCGGGCGCGGTCCACGAAGACGACGTGGCATTAATTATGATGCGGCTCAAAGGATCACTTACCGGCAGCCCAAGACGCTTATGGTCTGCATAGGCTAACAAACATGGCACCCATCAGACCCACATCGCTCTGCGCCCGACGAGAAACAAGGAAACGGCGCTGCCCATGTCCGAAACAGTAGCACGCCCCCTGTAATAAATGCTATGTCGCCTGTAATCCCCTATAAATACCCTCTCACACGAAGGGTTGAGGGTTCGACTTCACCTACTATTTTCACTTGTACGCAGCGCTTGTTACGGTCACCCTGGAGGGTCATCCTTAGAACCATCCAGGGCTCCCCCGAGCAAGCGCGTTGTAAACCACCTTCACACAGTAGTGCAACCACTAGACGTAGGGTTGTCATCTCCCCTGCGAGAGGCCCGAACTAGATAAAAAAGAGACCCCCCTACTCGCTGCGATTGTCTTGGCCACCTCGCTTCGTAGCTCGGCAGGCCCTTGGAAGCTATACCCCCCGCGAAAAAGGGGCCTTAGGTTGATCCCTCATTCAACAAGTAAGCTCGGCGGGGAACCGGTTCTCGAATGATCGACAGCTGGCGCCGTCTGTGGGGATCGACTGAGTCCTTTCGTGAGGAATCCCTGAGGATGCCGAACTTGGGTCGCCGCGGCCTTGGGCGGGGAAAGGGGCGCCCCTTCGGGCGACCGCTTCTGCCCGTTCCATCAGGCGGTTGGCCACGACCTCCGCAATTGTCGGACCTGGGCGTACCGCCTGGAGAAGTTCTACAATGGCGAAGGCCCCATGCCCACGCTGCCAGAAAAGGGAGATGACGGCAAGGGCAAGGGTCCCGCGCATGACGACGACGATATGGGTTATCATGAGCCCCGCAACCACATAGCCGTCATATTTGGGGGCTCCTCGGCCTACAAATCCCGCAGGGATCTGAAAGATGCGGTGCGGGAGGTCGGCCATATCGCCTAGGGCAAGCCACCCGTGCAGCAGCTCAAGTGGTCCGAGCTGTCCCTTACTTTTTCCAAGGATGATTGTCCCCTTGGAATGACCAAAGCTCAGAAGCTCCCATTGGTCGTGAGCCCGACCATCAACAATGCCAAGGTCGGCCGGGTTCTCATCGACGGCGGGAGCTCCTTGGATCTCGTATCCGCCACGGTTCTGGACGAGATGCAAGTTCCTCGCTCCAAGATCAAGTGCATAGCCGTCCCGTTCTTCGGGATTGTGCACGCACTCGATCAAGCCTCTCGGCTAGATCGTCCTGCTTGTGACGTTTGGAGGCCTCACAAACTTCCGGACCGAGCAAATCAACTTCGAGGTCGTTGACTTCAAGTCGGACTACAATGCCATCCTCGGCAGGCCGGCCCTCTCCAAGTTCATGACCGCCACGCATCACGCTTATCAGTGCCTGAAGGTCCCCGGACCGAAGGGCGTCATCACCGTCAAAGGCGACCATAGGGCGGCCCTGAACTGCGACGAGAAGTCGCTCGACATGGTCGGACAGCTGCCCCAGTGCGGCCCCGACCAAGCGCCGATGCACTCCCGGCCCAAAGTTACCCTCCAGCCCGGAGGAGAAACCAAGGCGGTCCCTCTAAACGAGGCCGACCCGATCAAGGTCTTCCATTTGGGATCTTCCTTGGATCCCAAATAGGAACTCGAGCTCATCACTTTCCTCCGGAGGAGCACGGACGTCCCAAGGGAAGTGATTGAGCACAGGCTAGCTATTCGGCCTGATAAAAGATCTGTGCATCAGAAGCTCAGGCGATTTTCCCCGGAGCAGCAGGCGATCATCCGGAAGAACTCGACAAACTCCTTAAGGCCGTCTTCATTAGGGAAGTCGAGCATTGGAGTGGCTGGCAAACCCAATCATTGTCAAGAAGAAAGGTGGCAAGTGGTGCATGTGTGTCGATCACACCGGCCTGAATGCCGCCTGCCCAAAGGATAACTTCCCGCTGCCGCGCATTGACCAGCTGGTCGACGCGACGGCGGAGTCTCAGGTGATGAGCTTCCTGGACGCCTACTCGGGCTATCACCAGATTAGCTTGTTCCCTGGAGATGAAGAGAAGACCTCCTTTATCATGCCGTTCGGCACGTTCTGCTACACAACCATGTCTTTCGGTCTGCAGAATGCCGGGGCGACTTTTTAGCGCTTGATGCAGAAGACTTTCCAGGGCCAGATAGGTCGAAACCTAGAAGTATATGTAGATGGTATTGTAGTTAAGAGTAAGCTCGTCTCAGGTCATGTGTTCGACCTTGAGGAGACCTTTTGTAATCTCAATAGACATCGAATAAAGCTTAACCCTGAGAAATGTGTCTTTGGGGTGAAAGCGGGCAAAGCACTCGGGTATCTCATCGGGCCGCAGGGCATCGGTGCCAACCCGGAGAAAATTGAAGCCATCGAAAGGATGCGACCCCCGAGCTCTATAAAGGAGATCCAGACCCTAACCGGGCGCATGGCGGCCCTAAGCTGCTTCATTTCCCAGTCAGGCGAGCGCGGTTTGCCCTTTTTCAAGGCGCTCCGCAGGCACGAGGGCTTTGTCTGGACGGAAGAAGCTAACCGCTCCTTCGAGGAGCTGAAGCGGTACCTGTCTAGCCCTCCGATCTTGGCCACGCCAAGGTCGGGTGAGCTGCTCCTATTGTACCTTGCGGTGACCCCCCACGCCGTAAGCGCGGTGCTGGCGGTCGAGCGAGAAGGGGCACAGCGGCCAATTTACTACATCAGCGAAGTCTTGCACGGACCAAAGGAGCGGTACCCTGAGGTCCAGAAGCTTCTGTACTCGCTGCTCGTGGCCTCAAGGAAGTTGTGCCACTATTTCCAAGCTCACAAGGTCGTCGTTCCGACCAACTTTCCACTTAGGGAGATCCTAAGAAATCAAGACGCCAGCGGCCGAATAGCAAAGTGGGCCATGGAACTCGCAGAGTTCGACATCCACTTCTCTGCCCGCACGGCGATCAAGTCCTAGATATTAGCTGACTTCATAAAGGAATGGACGAATCCCGCCCAGCTCGCCACCGAGCCCCACGAATCTGGGGACAGCCGCTGGACCATGTACTTCGACGGGTCCCGAGCTTTCGAACGCTCGGGGGCTGGCGTCGTACTGGTGTCCCCTCAAGTGGATCGGCTCCAATACGTCATCCAATTGCACTTCACCGCGACCAACAACGCGGCGGAGTATGAAGGCCTCTTAGGTTTGGCTGCGGCGTGCAAAGGCGCCGGTCCAAATGATCGACCGGAAAGGCGATTCACAGTTGGTCGTCAACCAAGTTAACAAGGAGTATCAGTGCTCCGATCACTCAATGGCGCTTTACTTGGTTGAGGTGAGGAAGATGGAGCGGTACTTTAGAAATTTCGAAGTACTCTACATCTCTAGGAAGAACAACTCCCTGGCCGACCATCTTTCCAAGGTCGGTTCCTCGCAGATGCCCGCCCCGCCTGGGGTGCTTGTTGAGCATCTGCACAAGCCCTCCATTCCCTCTGTAGAGGAGGCAAACCTCCAGATGCCCGCCCTGCCCAGGGCGCCAGTTGAGCATCTGTGCAAGACCGCCACTCCCTCTGTAGAGGAGGTGCAAGAGGCGTGCGGTAACGTCTCCTTCCTCGAGCAGGGCGTAGACTGGATGACGCCATTCGTCCAGTATCTTGCCCACGGGACATTGCCCGAGGAAGCAACCGAGCGTTCCCGGCTCATAAGGCGGTCCTCTGCTTACAAACTAGTCGAGGGTGCCTAATACCGCAAAGAGGCACTTGGAGTCCTCTCCAAATGCATATCTCGGGAAGAGGGCCATTTCCTTCTCAGAGATATCCATGAAGGAATGTGTGGCACTCACTCATCCTTCCGGACGTTCGTGAGCAAAGCATTCCACTTGGGAAAATATTGGCCAACAGCTTTAGATGACGCTCGGGCACTCGTGGTGACCTGCCGGGCGTGCCAGTTCTACACCCGCAAGGCCCACCAACCAGCGTACGCGCTGCGGACCATCCCGCTCTCATGGCCATTCTCGACCTAGGGGGCTGACATTCTCGGGCCTTTCCCCCGCGGTCGAAAGGGTTGCAAGTACTTGCTCGTGGCCATCGACACTTTCTCTAAGTGGATCGAGGCTGAGCCTGTATAAACCATTTTGGCTCAGGCAGCCAAGAGATTTTTTCGCAGCAACGTGGTGACGCGCTTTGGGGTCCCCAATCGCCTTATCACGAACAACAGCACTCAGTTCACTAGCGAGCTGTTCTAGGCCTACTGCGAAGACATCGGAACAAAGGTCTGCTTCGCCTCTGTAGCTCATCCGCAAAGTAACGGAGCAGCCGAACGAGCAAACGGCCAAATCCTTCAAGGGGTCAAGAAGAGGGTCGTCAAAGACCTCACCCGGCACGGCGGGTCATGGGTGGACGAGCTTCCTTCCATCCTCTGGTCTGTGCGCACCACAGCAAGCCGAGTGTGGAGTATATGACCCCGGTACCTGCATAGCAAGCCGTGAGGACTACCCGAGAGGGATCGGCCGAGCCGACTACGTGAAGATGGGAATTGCTCAGGAGGCAGGCCGCCATGCGAATAAGGAAACCCCGAAGATGGAAACCAACCCTGCTTAGGGAGAATACAATTGTAATCCTAACCGTTATCATGTATAACGGATAAGGAAAGAGATACAATCCCCACTCGTGTCCGAGTGGGATTCCATATTGTAACCGCCCTTCTCTCGCTATATAAAGGGAGGGGCGGGCACCATAGACATGACGACAACAATATCTCATCGGCAATCGCTTAGCCACATATAATTCGAGCCGCACAGACTAGGGTATTATCTCCATCGTGAGAGCCCGAACCTGTATACATCGGGTGTTCTTGTGTTACCATCGGGTTTGGGTCCAGCGCGTAGCCCCCTTTTCATTATTGTCAGTAACAAACGTCGACAGTTGGCACGCCAGGTAGGGGCTGCGCTAGGATCGATCTCAGCAAGCTCGATGGCGATCTTCAGCAAAAGCATGGCCACCTTTACGCCGGACCAGGCGTTTCGCTTCGGAAGCCTGGATTTCATCGCCGACGACTCTGGTCATCTCTCCCTTTCGGATTCGGATCAGTTCCGATCTGGAGCCAATTCTGAGGTACTCTTAGCTAGTCAACCACTCGGATCAGGAGTAGGTATGGCCATCTGTCCCTGGACGGTATGCCAAAGGCCTGAACCTCGTCTTGAGCTGGAACTGGCTAATGGCGAACCCCTAGTGGTCGAACACGCAAGAAAACCACTCGGATTCGCAGCAACAGAAGGACACGGCAGAGGAGGAGCATCATCGACAAGAAGGCCGCGCAAGATTCCTCCAGAACAGGGGCAGCGATGTAAATGAAGAAATCTTGCAGACGAAGGTGGGGAACCAATCGGTTTTCCATACTCCTCAGCAGAATATCGTTGCCTCCAAGACACTTCTGGACACTCTAGGGCCACTGCTTGGTCCTGATAGTCCGGCCGCTCCGATTGTAGCCCAAGTTCAGGCTATGGTGGCGGTGGCGCCACCATAGGCACGGCCACGAGCCACGCCCGCTTCGGCGCCAACCGGCACGCCAAGAGTCACGCCACGCCCGGCGCCAACCCGGCGCGACCACGAGCCACGCCCGCGCCCGGCGCCAACCGGCACGACCACGAGCCACGCCGCGCTTCGAAGCGCCAACCGGCGGCCAAGAGCCCGCCACGCGCCCGGCGCCAACCGGCCGGCCAAGAGCCACGCCGCGCTTCGAAGCGCCAACCGGCGCGGCCAAGAGCCGCGCTGCGAAGCGCCAACCGCGCGACGCTAAGAGCTTACGCTCGGCGCCAACCGGCACGGCCAAGCCTCGCTTGCGCTCGAGCTAACCGCCGCGACGCCGAGCCTCGAAGCGCCAAACCTGCGGCCAAGAGTTTCGCTTGCGCCTCGGCGCCAACCGGCCAACCACGAGCCGCTTGCGCCTCGGCGCCAACCGGCGCAGCCAAGAGCCACGCTGTGCCTCGAGTGCCAACCGGCACGACCACGAGCTGCGCTGCGCTTCGCGCGCCGGCCGCACGCCATTAAGCTCACTCGCCGCCACGGGCAAAGGATCAGCGATCGTCGGCAACATATGGAGCATAAAGCGGCTAAGTCGCTTTTACTCAATTATGTCATTATGAATAAAATTATTTTTCTTGACTTGCTACTTAGTTAAATCACAACTAAGCGATAAGTCGGGCTACATTCTAATAGTGTGCGATGCGCACATCTTTTACTTAACGATTGCAAATGAATCCGAAAAGGCGTGGTTCGAGTTGTGAAGCTCGACCCCATGAACGGCGAACTTTAGTCACCCAAAACGCGTGCACGGAAAAAAGAGCCATGAGCCGACTCGGCGCTCGGGGCTAGACTAGTCGGGCGAGTGCTTAAACAAAGAGAGTCAAACCACTCGGATGAATTCAAAATCAATAAGGAAAAGGAGTAAAAAACCCTAAAATTATATATAAACCAGTCGGACACCACATCCGAGTGAATTGATTTTACATTGCCTAAGTTCTGCATATACATGATTTCAGGCTATTAAATTTGGATACAACGCGTGTGGGCCAATGCTTCAACGATTTACATCAAGAACTTCGGCGATTTAATGAATTTAAAGGGAGCAGCGCTGAATTTCGCCATGAGCGGGAAAGGCGTTTTTTGACTTTTGCGTATCGTTTGGGATACGGTATGACCCATGATGGGCCATCAGCTGTACGCCACGACAGTCGGATATAATTCAATGCGTGGAGCTCTATTGAGTCCTTCACGATCTCTTTGCCTACAATGGGCACTTTACCGAAGGAAAAACCATCGAATCTACATCAAACGGGAAGCACTTTCGTGGCAAGCATGACTCAGTTGGGTTGCGACCAGGAAGGCGGCAACTCGATCGCAAAGCACTCGGGGGCTACTGTGGAGTATATGACCCCCGGGTACCTGCATAGCAAGCCGTGAGGACTACCCGAGAGGGATCGGCCGAGCCGACTACGTGAAGATGGGAATTGCTCAGGAGGCAGGCCGCCATGCGAATAAGGAAACCCCGAAGATGGAAACCAACCCTGCTTAGGGAGAATACAATTGTAATCCTAACCGTTATCATGTATAACGGATAAGGAAAGAGATACAATCCCCACCTCGTATCCGAGTGGGATTCCATATTGTAACCGCCCTTCTCTGCTATATAAAGGGAGGGGACGGGGCACCATAGACATGACGACGACAATATCTCATCAGCAATCAGTTAGCCACATATAATTCCAGAGCACAGGACTAGGGTATTATCTCCATCGTGAGAGCCCGAACCTGTATACATCGGGTGTTCTTGTGTTACCATCGGGTTTGGGTCCAGCGCGTAGCCCCCTTTTCATTATTGTCGGTAACAAACGTCGACACCGAGCTACGGGCGAGACGCCCTTCCAGCTCGTCTATGGTGCCGAGGCTGTCCTATCCGCCGAGATAGTGCTCGGATCCCCAAGAGTTCACATGGCCAATGACATCTACCAAGGACGCGAGCGTCGCCTCGACCTCGACCTCGCCGAAGAAGCACGCGAAAGGGCGCTGCTCCGATCCGCCGTCTACCAACAAGCTCTTCGCAGGCACGTGGCCAAGTCAATTCGGCCCCGAGCCCTGCAGGTCGGGGACCTCGTCCTGCGACGAATTCAGGATACGTCGAAGGCCAACAAGCTCTCCCCCAGGTGGGAAGGCCCTTTCACGGTCATCTCGATAGCACGCCCGGGGGCTATCTGCCTGGCGATGGAGGACGGTCGCGTGCTCACAAGCTCATGGAACATTGACCAACTGCGCAAGTTCATTGTCTAAACTCACACTTACTTTTGTGTCTAGTTCTAGTTCTGCTATTTTTTCTTTTTTTCTTTTGAAAAAGTGGCAAGTTCGGCTGCCTCACCCACGCAATGTCTGTTACCTCCAAGCTTTTGTGAATATATATAAGGTAACTGCCCGTTGGTGAGACGACCTAGTCTCGCACAAGGGCATTCTTTTCTCACAATCTTGGTGATGGGACAAGCACGTCGGGCAGATGCGATCGCCTGGGTATTCTTCGATCTAAGGTCAGGCCGGCGCGCGCGCGCCCACACAAGGTGCCACGACCAACACCCAGTCACTAAGGCTCACCACCAAAGGCTCTAGTCTCGATAAGCCGACCTTGGTCCGCAGTAGCTCTTCGCTGCGCGATACAAGTCGCATACAGACACCCCTTTGGTCGGTCCGGAGATCTAGTCTGGCTCACGTGTGTTTGATCGTCGCGCACCTTGTCGGGCAACCGCGCGTCCTTCCTCGCCTATGACCATGCTCGCAAATAAGGGGTGTGCGTCGCAAGCGCGAGTGAGATAAAGGCCTTGCACGTTTCTTTTTCCCCAGTTTAAACCATGTTCGCCGCTCGGAGAAACTGGCACCTTGGTCGGGGGAGCGGCGCGTGCTTTCCTAACTCTCCTGCGAATGAGCTCGTGCTCACAACTTAGGCACACGACCTTCATTCGCAGCGGGGGCTTGGTAGGAGCGGGTCGTTACAATAATATTTTTTTTTCCGAAATCGTCGCCAAATGCCTCGTTCTAACTCACGAGAAGTCTTTCTTTACATATTTTGGGCTTATGTTACCCATGCTCTGTCCTAACCCACGATCCTATTTCTATTTCGCTGTCCACCTCACGCTCGTTGGTTGCAGGAAATAGCGTAGAAGCACACAAAAGGAGCATTGCAGCAGAAACGGCCCACGGGCGAAAGAAAAATGTACGCCCCACTGGCATCATCAAAAGTCATCCAAAAATCATCAAAAAAGAAGAAAATCATCTACACGCCGGGCTTCGCTCCCCTGAGGGCCGTGGAATATTTTTGCCTCAGGTCGTTGATCTTGGCCTCGAGATCAATCACCTTCCGTCGGGCCTCGCGACCTTCCCGGGCTTCCTGGCGGAGCTGCTCGACCTCTTCGTTGCCTTGTTTTGCAAGGTCGGCGGCCGCTCGCGCTGCCCGTTCCAACCCCGCCACATTTGACTCGAGGGCGCTGTAGCGCTGCCTCTCTTGCTCGAGCCCCTGCTTGAGCTTAAGGGCCCTCTCCCCAGCCTCGGTGGCGGCCTTCTCGCCGGAGTGCCATTTCTCTTGCTCAAGCTTCTGCTCAAGAGCAAGAACCAGCTCCTTGTTGGCGAGCTGGCGGCGACTTCTTCTCAGCCTGGCGGGAGCGCTGTTTCTTTTGCTCAAGCTCTTGCTCGAGCTCGAGATTCCTCTTTTCAGCCTCGGTGGCATCCTTTTCCGCCAGGCGGCATCTTTGCACAAGCAGGATGTCCCGAGCCTTGAAGTCACCCACCGCCTGCTCAAGCTCGTCTATCCGGGCCTCATGCTCGGCTTGCAGTTGGGCCACAACCTTGGGGACATCCACCACTGCGCCAAAGTCCTCCAGGGCCTTTTGGAAGATCTACAGCCGGGGAGACCTCAGATGCCGCCCCTAAGGCCCTAAGAAATGGAACCACGATGACGGCAAAGAAAGCATCCGCACCTGATCGAGGCCCGCGCGGAGATTGTTCTGGAAGTGCTTGGTGATCTCCCTCCCCCGAATATCTCCGAACTTTGGCAAGGGGCTCCGGACTTCCTCAGGGTCCTTCCAGAAAGGCGGGTTGGTCAAGGACGACGAATCATCCCCCCTGGCACGAGGTTCGCCCTGGGGCACCACGCCTCCCTCCTGAGCGCCGCGCTCGCTCATGGTCTTCTCGCTGTCCGCCCGAGCATGCTGTTCGCTCGGGTGTGGCAGGTCGTCCCCCCGAGCATGCTGTTCGCTCGGGGGAGGCAAGTCGTCCCCCCGAGCATGCGATTCGCTCGGTGCGGGCGCCGTCTCGTCTCGAGCATGTTGTTCGCTCGGGGGCTTCGCGCCTTCGCCTCGGGCAGGTGATGCGCCCGGGGGCCTCGAGCCCTCTTGGGTAGCCTTTTCGCCCAAGGTTGCGGGGTCGATCCTCTCCCCTTCTCCTACGCTCTCCGTGCTGGGGGGCAGGAGGCCCGCCCAGGGGACGCGTCCCCTCTGGGGCGGAGAGGTCCACCCCGACTTGGTCGTCGGCGACGAACTTCTCCACTGCCTCCACACCTTCTGCCATCACGATGTTGGCGGCATCGGCGAGCACCCCCGCTAAGACATGATCAAGGAGCTCGTAAATCATTTTGCGACAGTCTGGAAGGGTCCTACGAGCTATTTCGCCCACGTCGGAAGAGTGGGGTTAGCTCGAATGCGCAAAACAGAGGGGCGAGGAAAGGAAGAAAAAAAGCAAAATTCGGGGCTCACCCTCGGCCGGGTCCTCATTGTCACCCACGGATGGATTGGCCGCCGCGACTACGAGTTCGGCCTTCTTCTCCGCGGCACTGCTGATCTTCGCCAGGAGGGGGTTGACCTCCTCCATGTCGACCGCCTCCGGCGTCTTCCGCAGACGCGGCGCCTCATCCTAAGGGGCGGCGTGTCCTCCTCGTCCTCCTCCTCCTCCTCGCCTACAGCCGCCCCCTCAGACTCCGTAGCCCGCCGGGCCTCGGTGACCTGCTTGAGCTTGGCCTAAAGCTCGACGAGCTCCCCCTCCAGCCTCTTTTGCTCGGCCTGCACCAGTTCTTCGGTCAGGCCCTTCTCCTTCTCGAGCTGCTCCAGGGGGTCCTTGCCGTAATTCTCCAACCAAGCATTTAGGCTGCTTACCTCCTTCCGATCGGCAAACTCCATGTGCCGCAACACCGGGTTGCTGGACGAGCTCGCCCACTTCTTTGTTAGCCGCGTGGTGGCCGGTGGCGGAGCATGCCTCTTGCCCCTTAAGCTCTTGGTCCTGGCGGCCGGAACGATTATCCCCTTGCCGCCCGCCAAGGGCTTGAGCTCGCCCACCGCCAACTCCAGAGTGAGCTTCTCCTGTTAGAAGGCAAAGAGAGATGTCAGAAGAGCTCGGGGCGTTTTCCCCGGGCATGAGCCACGAAGCAGCTTACCACGTCGCTCCGCTCGAGCACGTTGCTCGGGACTTGCCGCTTGCGCTCAAGCTCCTTGCCCTTGGGGGTGCCGAACATCTCGGCGACCCTCCTCTCCGTCTAGTCGAAGCCCGGGGCTGTCGTTGGTCAACAAAAAAGATCAGCACAAGGTTTGACATGGCGCGCGAAGCAAGAGCTGCTCAAGACCGTGAACCTACCAGACTCACTCTCTCGGGTTATGTCGTCCCACCCTATGATCTCGAAGAAAGGGTGCTCCCTCCTCCTCAGAGGGGACACACGGTTCCTGAGGAAGTCGCGGACGATGTCTCGACCGGTGAGCCCCATATTCGTGAGCTCGCTGATCAGCATCAGGGACCGCTCCTCCTCGGGCACGATGGGCGGGCGCGGGGTGTTGATGCTGGGCGCCGCCGCTTCGGTGTAGCGCAAGGAGCTCCCCTCCGCTTTTCACAGATAAAACCAATAGTCGGCCCATCCCGCCACCGAATCCTTGAGGGAGAAGATGGGGTACTCGTACGGGCAGTTGCCCCGTTGTAAGTTCAACCTTCATTAGTTATGGTTTTGGTGTTAATGACAAATCTAATATTGAGATTACCCATTAATGTGATTTTGTTATTAATGACAAATCTTATATCAAGACTAACTTGTTTATTTAGAATATCTTTGATTAGTCTCATCACATTGAAAAATGGAAAACCCAAGGTATGTGTGCGTATTTATCTTAGTATTAGTTGCATACTTTGGAGTCAAGTTAAAGTATGAATGTCCCCATTATATTAACCACAAAATGTGCATCATGTTTCCCAATCCATATATTACATGGATGCACACACTTAGGGGGAGTTTGTAGTTTAACTTGAAAGTCTTTTTGTATTGGTCTAATTCTTATTTACACATATAAGGATCAAGACAAAGAAACTGAAACTTTGAGTATATATTTGAATTGCCTAGTTAGAGTATACTCATGGTAATATAGGATATACTCCAATATGATCAAATTGAATATGTGCATATTATGTCCAAGTCAATTATATCTATGCACATATACATGTGGGGTGTATTCTATAGTTGATGATTTAGAGTAATGATCATTTTCATATAGCCTACACATAATGGGTCATTACTTTCCATCAACATGAGTATATGAAAACTTGTGTAGTTAATATATACTCATATCAATTTAAATGATAATTTAAATTGAGTTCATTTGCCTTATTAATCATTAAAGAACACTTCATCATGTGTTGATGGTGTTCCGTGATTAATTAAAGACAAATGAATATCTCTTAAGTATAATGAAGCATGCGTTGCATTGTTGTACTTAAGACTCATATAAATCATTCAAATTGATTTAGGTTGTGCTCAATTGATCTAAAGGCATCCATTATGTGTTAATGGAGTGCAAGAGATAATTGAGACAACCATGCATCTTGGACTAACTATTTTATGAGTTGTGATTGAGTTAGGTCCAAAGATGGATGAGATGAATGAAAACGGGACAAGGACGGCATCATGAGGTGATGGGCGTCAAGAGTGGATCCCGAAGTTAAAAAGAGGAGTCGAGTGATGATCCCGGGGGAGTATCAAGTGAAGATCATAAAGACCCCAAAGGGGATTGCTTGCGTGCGGCGGCGAAGGTATAATTAGATAGGCTAAGGACTTTGTAGTCTTTGAGTCTAAGATTTTTATCGCCGTACTATTAAGAGGGGTTGTCTCCTAGCTTGACCTTCATCATGTGTTGATGATCTCAATTCCGCGTTCACTCAAGCTCAAATCATTTGGATTTGATTTTTGCATAAGAATTAACCATTTGGCATGTGTTGCGAATGGTTTAAGCTTATGTTTGGTTGTTATTGGTTTATACTCTGATTTGCATGTGTTGCAAAGAGGAAGAGTATATGCATTTGGATTTCGCATAATGCTTTGATTTGTATGTGTTGCAAATAGGATAAGCTATATGCGTTGGCTTTTGCGTGAAGTTCACTTTTGCATGTGTTGCAAATGTTGAAGCTTCATGTTTTGTTTCGTTTACAAAACATCTTTCTAAAATCTTGTAGTTGCTTGGAGCTAAGTTTTGCATGTGTTGCAAAAGGAGAGAGCTCAAGCACGATTTGGTGTTTATGTGTTTGTATGGAGCTAGAGATTTGCATGTGTTGCAAGTAGAGAGCTCATACTAGTGATTTGGTTTTAGTGTGAAGTTTGATTTTGTGTTGCATGGAACTAGAGAATTGCTTGTGCTGCAATTAGAGAGTTCATGCACCTTGATTTGGTGTTGCTTGAAGCTAGACTTTTGCATGTGTTGCAAAGAGTAGTGCTCAAGCATGAAATGTGTTTATTGCGTTATTTGCAAGTTCGTTGTGCGAATAAACTGAGTTTTATGAGTCCGGAATCCCGAGAGCATGTGAGTAGGGCTTGCAACGGGTGTTGGCAAGTTGACTGGGTCTCGCGATTGACCTTCACATGGCTAGGGGGATTAATCTCATAAACTCGGGTTTGATTTGCTTAATACGTTTTGCAAATAGATCTTGAGTTGGTTGCGAAATGTGTTTTCGCAATTTGGTTGAAATTCCTTGAGCATGAGCCAAATTGGTGCAAATATGTTTTGCACGTGTGTATGATCATGTGTTGATCATCTAAATGGCTCAAGGAATAGTGTTTGGCTCTTTGGTGAAAAGATCGCGAAAAACCGGTGTCCGAGTCGATGGAAGGCGATATGACCGCACCCCATCTGATCATACCGGCGGTTATGAACGGCCCCTAAGCGACATGTTTTTTCAGAGGAGTTGTTTTGGCTGCTAGTGGTGCGGTTGTACCGGTGGGTCATCTTGGTACTACCGGTGAAGGTAATCTTACGGCTTGTCTGCGGTTGCACTGCCCTCTGTAAGAATCGGCTAGTTTTAGCCGTTACTGAGATAGCGGTAGTACTCATGACCATGAGCTGATAATACTTGCATTTTCATAAACTTTCGTAAAAGCCCCCAACGGCTAGTTTTCTTTGGTGGGGTATAAATAGACCCCTTTGGGGGCTTGGGGCAGTTGTTGTTGCATTGCTTAAGTGTTTGGGTGAGGTGTTGCATGTGTTGCATACTCCCAATTGAGTTTTGAGCTTAAGAGTGAGACTAATTGCATGTGTTGCAATTAGGAAGTGGTTTGAGAGCCTCTTGTGCATGTGTTGCACTTGAGGGATGTCCTTGTGCATGTGTTGCACTTGGTGATCACCAGGAGCGCATTCGTTGTGCTCGGTGAAGTTCAAGCGGAGGAGCGGCTTGTTACTCTTGGAGGTTGCCGACTCCTAGACTCGGCGAGGCGTCGTCTTGAAGGAGCTCTCAAGGTGTGAGAAGCCCCGGCAAGTTTGTGAAGGTTCGGGTTGAGCCTACGCGCAAGCGTGAAAAACCACGACTAGTGGAATCGAGGCGGGTGCTCGAGCGGGAGCCGGTCCAAGTGGTTGGGCTTGCCTCAATGTGGACTAGGGGAGACCGGCAAGTCTCCGAACACCACGGAAAAACATCGTTTGTCTCTTGTCTTTTTATATTCTAGCATTTCCATTATTGCCATTTTATTGATTGCTTACCATATTAGAATTGCTTAATATTAGTTGTTTGTTCAATATAGCAATTCTTGTTTAGAGACATAATTTAGTTAGTGCACTAGTGAGCCTAGTTGATTTAGGCTTTAATTGTCAAAACCTAGTTGATCGCTTCCGCATTATCTTTGAATAGGTTTTGACATAGGGGTTGATTAGAGCAAATTGTTTAGTGAGCGATCGAATTTAAAAACGCCTATTCACCCCCCACTAGGCGCATCCTCGACCCTACAAGTGGTATCGAGCCACGGTCACTCTCATTTTAAACTTAGTCTAGAGAGTAAAAAGGGATGGCGTATAGCGGACTAGTGCACTACACCGATTCACATATTTTTAATGGCTCAAATTATGCTTCATAGAAATTATTTATGATTAATCATTTTAAATCCATGAGCCCACAAATATGGTGGATCGTAGATGTCGGCTTTTTTTCTCCACTAAATGATGTTGCTCCAACTAAAGGAGAGGAGAAATGCCTACATCTCGACGCTCAAGCTACTAACGTTTTATTTAGTGTTGTGAGCGTAGAAATATTTAATCTCATTTGCATCCTCACAAGCGCTCATGAAATGTGGATCAAGTTTCAAGAATTATTTGAATCATCCACAACAATTGAGGATTGCATTGAGGATGAAATGTCGGTTGATGATCTTTCAACTTCTACATCAAGTGATGAACCGACATCTCCATCAACCTCAACCTCCGCCTCAAGCGACTACGAATATTCATTTCCATCAAGAATTCGTTGCTTCATGGCTAAAGGTAAAAATGAGGTATATGAAAATGAAGATGAGCCGTCTTATGATGATTTAATGGATATGTTAGAGAAGCTCAATAATTATCTTGGGAAGGAGAAAACAAAATATAAGATTTTAAAGCTTGAACATGAATCACTTCAAAGTGATTATAATATGCTTAAAGAAAATCATGAATCCCTCCTTCTCAAAGAAGTTTATAAGTCTAAGGTGGATATAGGAATTACATGTGATTTAATTGATGAAATGCCTTGCTTAAATGTAAATTCTAATATTTCATCAAAAATTAATATGCCCACCTCTTGTGATGATTTAATTGATTTGCCTTGTTGCTCTAATTCAATTGCTAGTACTTCCTCTATGCTTATTGAGACTAACCTTGTAGAGGAAAATAATGAGCTCAAGGCCCAAGTCATTAGATTGGAAAATGACTTGAAGAGGTGCGTAAAGGGAAAGGCCATTCTCGACGAAATCTTGAGCAAGCCAAGGGCGCCCCAAGACAAGCGAGGACTCGGCTACAACTCCAAGAGGAAAATAGCAAGAGCGAGGCATAATCGCGACACACGAAGACAATCAAATGCTTCGCATGCAACAAGAAGGGCCACCTAGCCTCCGTGTGCCCTAACAATGTGGATAACAAGGCCACACCACCAACAATGAGGCAAGCCGGCAAGGAGCAAGTCAAATCGGTCAAGAGAGGGCCAAATAGCGTGGCGTGCTTCAATTGCGGGAAAAGGGACATTTCGGTGAGATTGTCCCAAAGGTATCACTCTAAGCCTATTATTATTAATGACAATTATATGCTTAGGAAGGACAAGAATGGCAATGTGTTTGCTAAGCTTGTCAAGTCCCTATGCCCATTCAAAATAATATTCATTTGCATAGGAAGAGTACATCTAGAAATGGGTTTGCTAAATGTGTTAGGACTCCTAAGCCTACACAAAATAATTCTAATATATTGCTTAGGAGAAATAACAATAGCAAAGCATTTGCTAGATATAGTAGATCCTCTAAGCCAATGCATAATTTCAATTATCATATGCTTAGAAGAGATCAAACTAGAAATGGTTATGCAAAGTATCATTGTCCTCCTAAGCCATTTCATAAAAATGCAAATTATTTGCCTAGGAGGAATAATTATCGCAAAACTTCCTAGTCATGTTAGTCAATTCAATAATGTTAAAATTAGGGTCATTTGGGTTCCTAAATCCATTGTGACTAACATTGTTGGACCCAACAAGGATTGGGTACCAAAAACCGCCTAAAAGATTTTTAGGCAATAATGAGATGGATTGGACGCTTGCTCACCAAGAGGAGAAGGATTATCTTTTTATACAAGTGATGTCAAGCTTGAAGAACAACATGTCTATCATGAGCCAATGCCATCTCGGTAACAAGTATTTAAATTGATGTTTATATTTAGCTTCTAGCCTTGTGTAGGTTTAGTTGCATTAATATCATGTGAAAATCAATTTAGATTACTTGTTGTAAGAACTTGCTCTCGCCTTTTACCTATTCTCTTATTGCAAATCTTGAGCAAGTTAGGAAGTGGCACATTTAGGGGAGAGTTAATTCATATTCATGTGTATCACATCCTACATATGCCCATATTAATATAAGTGCATATATATATATAATTTCAAAATCAAACCATTTAGCCAAAAGTCAAAACTTTATATACTATTACTAATCTTGTGAAAAAGTAGTTTAAAATGTATACAAATGTTTTTGAAATGTCTTTCAAATGTTTTGGCTTTACAAAATCGATTTTGAAAAGAAAATGAGTTTCATGCCCAAAAATCTAGATAGTAGTATCTTGTTTTGGATTTAAACTTATAATTTTCATAGAAATAAAAGTAAAAAGATTTTGAAAATAATTCCAAAACAAAAATCCTAGAGTTGGTCATTCTTAACAATTTTCGTGTTCAAAATATTTTCAAAAGACCAACCTAGCAAAAGTTATTTGATTTTGAAACTCGCCGAAAAACTATACTTGACTCATAATGGTCATATTATTGCACTTAGTGAGTTTCACCATTTGGATCAATTCTTGTGTAGAATTTTGATTTCAAAATGGTATTTTAGACTCATACACAAAATTCAAATCTCTATATCTTACCCTTGTTCTCTATTGCTTCTTAAATTGGACTATTTAGGTCAAAAGTCAAAATTCATATTTAAAAGGCCCAAATTTGTGAAAAGCTTTGAAAAGGTATTCTATTAAGTATTTCAAATGTTTTACAAGCTTACAAAATAAAAAAAACTATATGTTGAAATCAAATTTGGCTCAAAAATAATTTGATTTAATCCAAAATGGCCTATTTAGGCATATAGCTAAAATCGTGGCATTCAAGTTGGATTTCATAATAAATCTTGGCTAAAAACATTCTTGATACACCAATCTAAGCCATGAAAATTGAAATTGCATGAAATCCAAATTGAATTGTATTTTGAGGCTTTTCATGAAAATTGATTTCCTTTTATGCCTCAAAGCGCAAATTACCATATCTTTCACAATACAATTGCTTTTGAGAAAATTCTTTTTGCAAAACCTTCTAATTAGTCCAAAGTTCATCTCTGCAAATTTTCAAATTATTTGGACTTCATTTGAATAGTTTTTGCCAAAAATTTGCAAAAGACTCAAGTCTCGAGTGTCAGTGTGATCGTACACTTCCTTACTGTGATATGATCGGGTATCTTGGTATGACCGGCCATGTGGAGCGGTCATACCGGCCCTGGCAAAATCAGTTCTGAAATTTCAGAATTTTTCGAGATTTGTTTTGGGATATCTTTTGACTGGAACTTTCTTTTTCAAAAATTCTTTTTGGAGAGGTTTCACTTGATCCCAAAGTTCAAGTGTGCAAAATTTCAAAAGTCTTACAAATTTATTTGACAAAAATTACAAGTGGTATCAGCTAATGAGCATTTCGATTAATTTAAAAGTGGTATTCACTTGATCTTTTGAAAAGACAAAACTTGCGCAATTCAAATGCAAATAACTCCATGATTCATTCGTTGAACCTCTTGGGGAGTTCATTTATTGCAAGTTTTGGGCATTTAAATACTTCCAAGTGATATCATGTCTTTAATTTGCTCTGACACTAAATCTTTGTGATTTTATTGATATATCTTGAGCTTTTCTTCCTTTTTGATACCCGTGAGTATATATTGCTCGGATTATATTGCTCTGATACCCATCGATGTTATCGATAATTCCTTCAAGTGGTATCAATTCTTTGTGAAGTTGATCCTAAGTGGTATCAATTAAGCATTTATTCACTTCATATGCTTACAGGTGGTATCATTGAGTTTCTCTTTTCTCCAAGTGGTATCATGGATCTTATTGTTCTTTTCTTCTAGTGATATCCTTGGTTACTTAAATTCCTTTTTAAGTGGTATCATAGAATTTGATGATTTCCTACAAGTGGTATTTCATTGCCTCTTTGTAGTATCACTCTGATACCCACATTCTTGATAAAGATTTTTTCCTCGCAAGCTAAAATTGTAAGTTCAACCGCTTAAGAATTCTCTATGTGAGATTCTTTATGAGTTGAAATGCATTAAAGAGGAAATCTCTTGTTGAGCATTTTTCTTCAACAAAAATTTGAAAATGCTCATTTCTTTTGGATTTTCAAGCAAAACTCTTGAGATTAATTTTACAAGTGGTATCTAATTTCTCAAGTAGTATTTATTCTTTTGGATTCCTCGTTTAACACTATTAGGCAAATTGCTGGATTCTTCAAGAGAATCAAATCGAAAATTTGCAAAGCCTAATAAAATGAGGAGTGAGTTATTTGAATGTGTTTCAAATAAACCGTGTGATACCCTTACTTCGCTTTTCATGCTTATTTTACAAGTGGTATTTTTTACAAGTGGCATCCACAAACCCAAATATGGTCTCTTTTCGAGTTTTCCCTATTTTAGACCATATTTCAAATAAATCGAGTTTTATTTGGCTTAATCCCTTCTTTTCTTGCCAAGGTTATGAATTTGCATTTCATTTCTTGTATGACCTTCATTAAAAGAGATAGTTAAATGCCTCAAAGGGGAGAATATTTAAATAGAGAAACCATCTTAGAAATCCATTTTTTTGGTGTTTAATGCCAAAAGGGGGAGAATTAGGAGCTTAATATCATTTGGCTTAAAAGGGGAGCTTAATTTCATTAAGGGGGAGAATTGATTTCTCATATGCATTCTAAAAAATTGTCAATGCTTATATTGTTTAAAATGTGCATATGCATTCATGCATTCAAATAGCTTAAATTCTCTCAATATGTTAATTTTAATCCAAATGTGCTTATTAAGCTTGGATTTGTCATTAATCACCAAAAAGGGGGAGATTATAAGTTCAACCTTCATTAGTTATGGTTTTGGTGTTAATGACAAATCTAATATTGAGATTATCCATTAATGTGATTTTGTTATTAATGACAAATCTTATATCAAGACTAACTTGTTTATTTAGAATATCTTTGATTAGTCTCATCACATTGAAAAATGGAAAACCCAAGGTATGTGTGCGTATTTATCTTAGTATTAGTTGCATACTTTGGAGTCAAGTTAAAGTATGAATGTCCCCATTATATTAACCACAAAATGTGCATCATGTTTCCCAATCCATATATTACATGGATGCACACACTTAGGGGGAGTTTGTAGTTTAACTTGAAAGTCTCTTTGTATTGGTCTAATTCTTATTTACACATATAAGGATCAAGACAAAAGAAACTGAAACTTTAAGTATATATTTGAATTGCCTAGTTAGAGTATACTCATGGTAATATAGGATATACTCCAATATGATCAAATTGAATATGGGCATATTATGTCCAAGTCAATTATATCTATGCACATATACATGTGGGGTGTATTCTATAGTTGATGATTTAGAGTAATGATCATTTTCATATAGCCTACACATAATGGGTCATTACTTTCCATCAACATGAGTATATGAAAACTTGTGTAGTTAATATATACTCATATCAATTTAAATGATAATTTAAATTAAGTTTATTTGTCTTATTAATCATTAAAGAACACTTCATCATGTGTTGATGGTGTTCCGTGATTAATTAAGGACAAATGAATAGCTCTTAAGTATAATGAAGCATGCGTTGCATTGTTGTACTTAAGACTCATATAAATCATTCAAATTGATTTAGGTTGTGCTCAATTGATCTAAAGGCATCCATTATGTGTTAATGGAGTGCAAGAGATAATTGAGACAACCATGCATCTTGGACTAACTATTTTATGAGTTGTGATTGAGTTAGGTCCAAAGATGGATGAGATGAATGAAAACGGGACAAGGACGGCATCATGAGGTGATGGGCGTCAAGAGTGGATCCCGAAGTTAAAAAGAGGAGTCAAGTGATGATCCCGGGGGAGTATCAAGTGAAGATCATAAAGACCCTAAAGGGGATTGCTTGCGTGCGGCGGCGAAGGTATAATTAGATAGGCTAAGGACTTTGTAGTCTTTGAGTCTAAGATTTTTATCGCCGTACTATTAAGAGGGGTTGTCTCCTAGCTTGACCTTCATCATGTGTTGATGATCTCAATTCCGCGTTCACTCAAGCTCAAATCATTTGGATTTGGTTTTTGCATAAGAGTTAACCATTTGGCATGTGTTGCGAATGGTTTAAGCTTATGTTTGGTTGTTATTGGTTTATACTCTGATTTGCATGTGTTGCAAAGAGGAAGAGTATATGCATTTGGTTTTCGCATAATGCTTTGATCTGCATGTGTTGCAAATAGGATAAGCTATATGCGTTGGCTTTTGCGTGAAGTTCACTTTGGCATGTGTTGCAAATGTTGAAGCTTCATGTTTTGTTTCGTTTACAAAACATCTTTCTAAAATCTTGTAGTTGCTTGGAGCTAAGTTTTGCATGTGTTGCAAAAGGAGAGAGCTCAAGCAC
The DNA here is from genome assembly GCA_036346375.1 of Guadua angustifolia. Lineage (NCBI taxonomy): Eukaryota > Viridiplantae > Streptophyta > Magnoliopsida > Poales > Poaceae > Guadua > Guadua angustifolia. The sequence goes on along the minus strand of CM070510.1, from coordinate 4,485,393 downwards.
GATTTGGTGTTTGTGTGTTTGTATGGAGCTAGAGATTTGCATGTGTTGCAAGTAGAGAGCTCATACTAGTGATTTGGTTTTAGTGTGAAGTTTGATTTTGTGTTGCATGGAATTAGAGAATTGCATGTGCTGCAATTAGAGAGTTCATGCACCTTGATTTGGTGTTGCTTGGAGCTAGACTTTTGCATGTGTTGCAAAGAGTAGTGCTCAAGCATGAAATGTGTTTATTGCGTTATTTGCAAGTTCGTTTTGCAAATAAACTGAGGTTTATGAGTCCGGAATCCCGAGAGCATGTGAGTTGGGCTTGCAACGGGTGTTGGCAAGTTGACTGGGTCTCGTGATTGACCTTCACATGGCTAGGGGGATTAATCTCATAAACTCGGGTTTGATTTGCTTAATACGTTTTGCAAATAGATCTTGAGTTGGTTGCGAAATGTGTTTTCGCAATTTGGTTGAAATTCCTTAAGCATGAGCCAAATTGGTGCAAATGTGTTTTGCACGTGTGTATGATCATGTGTTGATCATCTAAATGGCTCAAGGAATAGTGTTTGGCTCTTTGGTGAAAAGATCGCGAAAAACCGGTGTCCGGAGTCAGTGGGGGCGGTATGACCGGCCCCTGAGCGACATGTTTTTTCCAGAGGAGTTGTTTTGGCTGCTAGTGGTGCGGTTGTACCGGTGGGTCATGCGGTACTACCGGCGAGCGGTAGTACCGGGCATGTCTGCGGTTGCACCGGCCCTCTGCGCAACGGCTAGTTTTATAGCCGTTGCTACAGTATAGCGGTAATACCGCGACCATGAGCGGTAGTACCGCATTTTCGCAAACTTTCTGTAAAAAGCCCCCAACGGCTAGTTTTCTTTGGTGGGGTATAAATAGACCCCTTTGGGGGCTTGGGGCAGTTGTTGTTGCATTGCTTAAGTGTTTGGGTGAGGTATTGCTTGTGTTGCATACTCCCAATTGAATTTTGAGCTTAAGAGTGAGACTAATTGCATATGTTGCAATTAGGAAGTGGTTGAGAACCTCTTGTGCATGTGTTGCACTTGAGGAGGTCCTTGTGCATGTGTTGCACTTGGTGATCACCGGGGCGCATTCGTTGTGCTCGGTGAAGTTCAAGCGGAGGCGGCTTGTTACTCTTGGAGGTTGCCGACTCCTAGGCAGCGTGGGCGTCGTCTTGCGAGGAACTCTCAAGGTGTGAAAGCCCGGCAAGTTTGTGAAGGTTCGGGTTGAGCCTCTGGCATAGCGTGAAAAACCACGACTAGTGGAATCGAGGCGGGTGCTCGAGCGGGAGCCGGTCCAAGTGGTTGGGCTTGCCTCAACGTGGACTAGGGGAGACTGGCAAGTCTCCGAACACCACGGAAAAACATCGTTTGTCTCTTGTCTTTTTATATTCTAGCATTTCCATTATTGCCATTTTATTGATTGCTTACCATATTAGAATTGCTTAATATTAATTGTTTGTTCAATATAGCAATTCTTGTTTAGAGACATAATTTAGTTAGTGCACTAGTGAGCCTAGTTGATTTAGGCTTTAATTGTCAAAACCTAGTTGATCGCTTCCACATTATCTTTGAATAGGTTTTGACATAGGGGTTGATTAGAGCAAATTGTTTAGTGAGCGATCGAATTTTCGTAAAACGCCTATTCACCCCCCCTCTAGGCGCATCCTCGACCCTACACCCGTAGGCGAAAGTATAGAGCACCGGTGCGAGAACCGCTCCCGGTGCGGAACAAGGAGTAGAAATGAAAGAAAAGGCTTACCGTAGGCGGAATGCCTACGAAGCCCTCGCAAAGGTGGGAGAATATGGTCAAGATGAGGACGGAGTTGGGGTTCAGATGGGTGATCTCGCACTCGCAATACGCGAGCACGGCTTCCAGGAACTCACTCTCGGGCATTCGAAGCGGGTTGATGGTATACAGCTCACACGTGACTACCTCCTCATCGCGCGACGTCGGGGCTGTCTCGCCGTCAGGGAGCCGCCAGGTGCCCGCGTCGAGTACCTGAAGTCTCGGAGTGCCCGAAGCCTCTCCGCGGTGGTCTTGCTTGCGCCGAACTTCGCCATGAAGAGAGATGGGGGAAAGAAGCACTGAAGCGAGGAGATGTTTGGGGAGGAGTGCGAAGCTTTTTGAAGTCTTGATGGCGAGTCGCGTGGGGAAGAAAGGTTTCCCGGACCGTACCACCTCGCATTTATAGGCGGAGAAGCGAACGGGCCGGAACCCGCCCCATCTGTTCGCGAGTCGACGCGTGGCAATGTGGTTTTCAAAATTGTCTGTGTGGCGCGAGTTCGAGCTGCCGAACCGCACCCACCGGGCCAGCGGGGAAGGAACCGTCATGACCCTCCGCCTCTGTCCCCGACCGCAATCCTGGCCAAGGCCACGATCAGACGTGCTCGGCCTCGCTGGAACATGCTCGTCCCCGGGTACGGTTGCCCGGATGCTGCAGTAGCTCTTCGCTGCAAGATTTCTTGTCCCCAAGCATGATTGCCCGGATGCTACAGTAGCTCTTCGCTACAAGATTTCTTGTCCCTAGGCATGATTGCCCGGATGCTGCAGTAGCTCTTCGCTGCAAGATTTCTCGTCCCCAGGCATGATTGCCCAGGTGCCGCGGTAGCTCTTCACCACGGACTCCAATCCCTTATTCGGATTTTGGAGGCCCAAGGCGGAGGCCTCTACAAGGCGAATTCCCCGCGGACCTCGGGGGCTAGCTGTCGGGGATTGGATATTCGCGATATCCGACCATGGTATCCCGACGACTTTCGAGCATATCCGTGTTTGGGCGTCGTCCCCAAGAAGGACCTCAGTCGCCCGACTGCTGACTCGATCCTCCTCCGTCAAGCTCACCCCCGAGCATACCTGCTCGAGAGACCGCGACTAGACGACCGAGTCAACGGAGGGGACCCCGAGCTTCTCCCAAAAGTCGGGCGCGGTCCACGAAGACGACGTGACATTAATTGTGAGGCAGCTCGAAGGATGCCCCCGGCCCGCCACGCCCGTGGTCTGCTGCGCTCTCATGGCTCGCCCATGTACCCGCGTCGCTCTGCGCCGTGAAAACAAGGAAACGACCGCGCGTCCGGAGCGATGGTCGCCCTGTAATAAATGTTATATCGCCTGTAATCCCCTATAAATACCCTCTCACACGAAGGGTTGAGGGTTCGACTTCACCTACTATTTTCACTTGTATGCAGCGCTTGTTACGGTCACCCTGGAGGGTCATCCTTAGAACCATCCAGGGCTCCCCCGAGCAAGCGCGTTGTAAACTCACCTTCACCGCGATGGTGCAACCCTTTGGGCGTGGGGTTTTATCTCCCTGCGAGGCCGAACCGGATAAAAAGAGACCCCCCTACTCGCTGCGATTGTCTTGGCCACCACGCTTCGTAGCTTGGCAGGCCCTCAGAAGCTATACCCCCCGCGAAAAAGGGGTCTTAGGTTGATCCCTCATTCAACAAGTAAACTCGGCGGGGACCGGTTCCCAAATCGTCGACAACTACCATGTGGGGTCCCTTACTATTTTGACCCACTTGGTAGCGCCCAGCTCCTGCTCTCTTCCTCAGCCAGCCACTGCCTTATCCCTGCTTGTCTATTGCCATGGCAAACAAACGGTGCCCAAAACGCTGCCATGGCACAAGGATTGCGGCGTCAACTTGCCACCACCGTATATAGCCAACTATTGACCATGCCCTACCACGGCAGCATCGCCCATGCTCTGCGCCGGCCAAGGTAGCGGAAGACCAGCGCTATTATCACTCCTGTCTCCCACTAGAGTTGTGGTACTCAAACCCTGTGCCACCGCCTCAATGCGCCTATTAATCCATGCCATGGCCAGCACTGCCCTCACCCACCACCACAGCTCCACTCCACTTGACCGTGGTCCAAGCACTACCAATTCTGCCATTGCCAAGATTTCACTAAAAGGGGGAAGTTGAATTGAGCCATCTCGGTGAGACCTTCCCCAATTCTTTCCATCGAGAGCACCTTTGAGCATCCCTAAAACCAACACCATTTTCTTTTGTAGCTTAAATCGGTAGTAGCACATAGCCCCCACTTCTTCTCCATCTTGGTACTTCTTGGCGCCCACCATAGCCATTTCCCATCTGGTGCCGGGTAAAATGGATTGCTCTCGACTACTAATACTCAACTCAGGCTTCACCGAGCTTAAGTACCCTTCATTTTGCTTCATGACTATTAGGCCATGGTGGCCATCACTCAACCATGGTGGCGACCACCTTCCAACCACTGCCGGCTACATCCGAGCTCACTTCTAGATGCGCTGTGATGCCTTAAAGCTCACCGTGCCCTCGACCAAACTCGATCACGGTGGTAGCGCTGCCGATGAACTGCCCTAGCTTCGCCCCTACCTTTGAGTGTCTATGAAGTGGGCCCAAACTGTCAATTAGTGCGAAGTTCTTCGAACCCAACTCTAGTCACTGACAAGTGGGTCCCACTGGTTGGAAATACTGTAAAATCCTAATTAAACATGGGTTTAAGTTCTGTGTTAACGACAGGTGGGCCTAGGTAAAGTAATTAAAGACATTAATTTGAACCGGCGTTACTTGATATATTGTTGACAAGTGGGTGCATGATGTCAGTGATGACAAATAATCAAGAAATTCAAAGGAAAATCTTGAAAAATATGAAATGCGCCTTCTCTTATTGAAAACGTATTTTTCTATTTTTCAAAGGTTTTCAATACATACAAGATTCAAACCTTTATAACTTTTGCATCTTAAGTTCAATTTGATTCAAATAAATTTATAAATTCATATAAAATTATAATATTTTAGAATATACAAAAATATTTAATTTTATACCTTTGTTAAAAAATTATAATTTAAAATTGTATGTAACATAATATAGTCAATATTAGAAGTATGTAAACCCCAACTCCTAAAATCTGAAATAACTTATAAACATTTACGAGACCATGGGTAGCTCATTTTTCCAAAAATATTTAGATTTTAGTTTAGTTTGTACTAAATTCACAAAAGTTTAATTTCTAATGCATGCAAAACCCAAATATGAATAACTATGGAATAAAAGCTCCAAAATTTTTGAAATAAATTCCTAAAAGCTGTTGAAACCATGAATAGCTCATATCTACAAAAATTATTTAATATTTGACTAATTTTGCATTAAATTTATAAAATATTTCATTTTCTATGTACATAAAAACTAAAATATTAATAACTTTCACAAATAAAAGCTAAATTATACAAAACCAGTTTCAAGACACTCTTAAGGTTAAGATCTTCTAATACTACAAAAATGATTTGCACTTAAAACTTTAAATTGAAACCTTGACCCTTATAACGTAAACTTTAGAAAATAATAATACGATAGAAAATTTAAATAATAAGAAACCAGCCCTAAAAACCATTTTCTCACTAGAACCTTCAATTTTAATTTGTCTTTAAATTTGATATTATTTGAATTCTTTTTGCCTTTTATTGTTATAGCTATATATCAATTACGTGTAGAAACCAACATTTCCGAGAATATGATTGTTGACCTCAACCCTGAAATAGTACCAGAATACACAGAGCAAGGCAAACACCTCCTTTGATCATATTGATCCTAGTATTTAAATTAGTTTATATTGTTTTTGTCAAATCTATTATGCATGTGCGTATTTTTAGTAAATTCACTATATTGTGGTATTGTTAGATATATCTGTAATCTCATGGACCTTCCTCAATAATTACTGAACTGTGAACCTTGATAACTCTAGATTAAGGTTAGACAACACATAATGTCAACATGGGTATACATGATTACTTAACACACATGCTTAGCCATGCTTTAGTAATGGAGATGATCAGGCATGCTTTTCTTCATAATTTAAAAAGGTTGGGTATGATTAAAATGTTGGATATGACATAAAGGTTGCTGATATTTTGCTTAAACGGAAAATAAAATTATGATTTGACATAGCGAATATTGATGATAGCCAGATGTGCATGTGTAACGACCCTCCTTTTTGGTACAAAATACCAAGAAATATAATCTATGTGCATACAGTACCAATCCTATGATCAGTAGCTAGTACGCATATTTACAATAATTGAAAACACATCCATACACAATATTATTATTGCGGAAGCTATTTATACAATGTAGAATTACAATTCAGAGTATATTGCAACAGAAAGAAGCAAAAGTCTTGTAGTGTCCCCATCCAACCCTCGGGCAATTGACATGGTACAATCCCTAGAAAGTTGCATCATCAAGATTCCTGTATCCTACGGTGAAGCATATATCTTTGGGGGCCTTTTCTTCAACTAAACCAACAAATAAGTAAGGGTGAGTACTTTCTTACTCAATAAGACTTAAGGTGTATCTAAAAAATAAAGTAAATACAAGCTATGTCAAAGAAGGTTTTTACGGTTACTTTGCGTAAAGCGAAATTGAATTTGTAAATCAAGTAGTAATTTGCAAACAGAATTTGTAAAAGCGAGTTTAACTAATATAAAGTAACAAGATATAAAGTAACAAGTATGTAAACATAATATAACAACTCAGAGTCCTATGTGATTGTGAGTACCTTGTCATCTCATCCCCATTCCTTGGCATACAATCTGGAACAAACATTTTCATTTCATTCTTTCTTGAAAATAATAAAATATTTAACTATGTGATGACTTTACCAAGTACCCTTGACCGTGGGCACGGCTTTTCAAAAAGATTTAAACTCTACATATGTGTACAGCTTTATCCACAAGAAATGATCAACTCTTTATGCAACGTTATTAGCATAATTTCTTTGGTGTGCCACAGAGGGATCATAACATAACCGTTACATTACTTAGGCGTAAATTTGCACCAGCCTAGTGACGACAAACCCTTACTATGGCGGTAGAAGATATTTGTACATATAGTACTTCTCACACAGTTCACTCCTGTGGAGCCCCACTTCTCCTTATAGTAAGACGTGCACTGTTATATTATTAAACGTTTGTTCCATAATCATCTCAGTTTGGACGTCCCTTCGAGCAACCTCCATCTGAACACCCGTACTACTATAGCCTTCTAATGTGCAAAGCCAGTTCTAAGTAATTTAATAGGTTATGACTATCCCAAAACAGCACTTGTGGATGTACAGTTAACTTGGCCTAAAAACAACATAGTAGTTTGGTCCTTAAATCCGACCTGGGTGATAATCTCCCCCTACACTACGTGCAAATACCATGCATATCCGGTTATTGCCAATAATCGTTTGCATTAAAATCATAGTTTTATGCTCATTTTTTCTCCAAAATATCAATATCCTTTACTGTCATATCCAACCATTTTAAATTATAAAGCATCACATTTCTCTTCGTTTATTTCCCATTTCTAAGCATAGCTAAGCATGAATATTAAGTAATCGTGTATATCTATGTTGACATTATGTATTGTCTAAACTTATCCTAGGGTTATAAAGGTTCATAATTCAATATTTATTATGCAAGTTCTATAATATAACAGGTATATCTACTAGTTTCACAATATAGCAAATTTACTAAAAATACACGCAAGCATAAATGGATTTGACAAAACGAAACAAAATTAAAACACTAGGATCAATATGATCAAAGAGGGTGCTTACCTTGCTTTATCGGTTTAGAAATTGACTCGGGGCGAAGTATTCAGTAGCAGCTTCAATCGCGTCTATGTCTACACATTTGTTTTGTATAACAACAATAAGAAGCAATAACAATGAGAGGAAAAAAGAAATCAAATGAGTAACAAATTCATAAATGAATTAGAATTGAAGGTTCTGGTGATAAAAGGGTTTTAAATTCTATTTTCTTATTACTTAAGTTCATTTATTTGTATTATGGATTTTAGGGTTAATCCTTCTTGGAAAGCCCGTACTACTCCACCCTTCCAATGTTCAAAATGAAATCAAAGTAACTTAATATGTTAAGACCATTGCATACTAGCACTTGTGGTTTGTGATTCTTGGATTATACGACACATAGTTTAGTCCATAATCCGACCCAACGATATACTCCCCCTATCTACATGCAAGTCCCATGCACATCCGGCTATTGCCAATAATCGTTCACATCAAACCATAGTTTTATTTTCATTTTTAACCAAAATATTAGCAACCTTTAAGTTATATCTGAACTTTTTAATCATATCCAACCTTTTTAAATTATAAAGAACATTATGTCTGATTATTTCTATTACTACAAGCAGGGCTAAGCATTTGTGTTTAGTAATCGCATGTATCCATATTGATATTATGTATTATCTAACCTTATTCTAGGGTTATCAAGATTGACAATTCAATATTTATTGAGGAAGTTCCATTAGATAACAGGTATATCCATTATTACCACAATATAATGAATTTACTAAAAATACGCGTATGCATAATATATTTGACAAAACACAAGGTAACTTAAGTGAAATAATGGGATCAACATGGTCAAAGGGGGTGCTTGCCTTGCTCAGCGTATTCTTGTACTGAATCTGGGTCAAGGTTGACTGTAGTATCCTCAGTATCATCGGTGTCTACACATGATTGATATAAAGCAATAACAATAAGAAGCAAAAAGAAATATAATAATGCCAATATTGAAAAATCAATTAAAATATAAGGTTTTGGTGATAAAAATATTCTAAATATTGATTTATCATTATTTAAGTTTATTTATTTGTGCTATGGATTTTAGGATTTAGCTTACTTGTTGAATGAGGGATCAACCAGGGCCCCTTTCCTACAAAGGGTTTAGTGTTCGAAGGCCTGCCGAGCTAGGAGGATGGTCGGAGGTTCGAAATAAGACAAGAGACAAGAGCATTTTATCCTGGTTCGGGCCTCTCGCGAAGGAGATAATAGCCCTCGTCCGATGGCCGCTCTTCGCCAAGAATGATTCTGAGGTGTTTGCTCGAGAGTGTCCAGCTTTCTCTCTTCTCTCCACTTCTTATAGACACTCTTGGGTGTTTGTTTTTTACAGCTCTTGGGGGGGGCCTAAACACTTCTCACAGCGGGGCATTTATAGATGGTTACAGTCTTACATCATTTATAACTGAATGACATGCCACTACTGTGCCCGACATCTGCTGCCGTTACTTTTTGCCATGCCGTGATGTGGGCGTAGTGGGCTTAGAACGTGGCTGTACGGTCCTTCGAGCCGCCGTGTGATTAATGCCACGTCGTCTTCGTGGGCCGCGCTCGACCTACTGATCATGCCTAGGGCCTTCCTCCAGCCTTGATCGATCGTCTCATCCCTCCGAGCAAGCATGCTCGGGGACGAGCCAGGTCGTGGTCGGGGCAGACCTATCAGTCGAGCTGCCGAAGATCTTCCTTGGGAACGCCATCCAAGGGTAAGTATGGTCGGCCGAAGATTGGCTGTCGGGGTATGATGGTCTTTGTGGGAATCACCCAATCCCCGACAGCTAGCCCCCGAGGCTCAAGTGGAAATTCGCTCGGTGGGGCCTTCAGACTCACAGGAGGGATTGGGATCTTGCAGCGAAAAACTACTGCAGCACGGGATTAAAATCTTGTAGCGAAACACTAATGCGGCATCCGAGCAACCCTTGCTCGCAAGCGGGCATGCTCCGGCAAGGACTGAGCATCCTGCCCTAGGCCCGACCAAAGCGGGTGCCCGGGAACGGAATTAGAATCTTGCAGCGAAACACTACTACAGCATCCGAGCACCCCTTGCTCGCAAGCGAGCATGCTCCAGCGAGGACTGAGCATCCTTCTCTAGGCCCGACCGAAGCGGGTCTCGGGAACGGAATTAGAATCTTGTAGCGAAACACTACTGCAGCATCCGAGCAACCCTTGCTCGCAAGCGAGCATGCTTCGGCGAGGACCGAGCATCCTGCTCTAGGCCCGACCAAAGCGGTGCTCGGGAACGGAAGCGAAAGGTCGCGATGGTTCCTTCTCCGTGAAGCCTCGCGAGTACGGTTCTGACAGTTTTTCAGAAACCACGCCGCCGCGCGTCGGTTCACGAATGGGCGGGGGCGGTTTTCTGTCCGTTCACCTTCTTCACCTATATAAACCCGGCGGGGACAGCACAGAGACCTTCTTCTTTCGCATCTCGCAATCAGACTCCAAAATCTTCCAAGCCTCAAGCTCTTTCGTCCTTGCGCTCCCTTCCTCAACCTCTCTACATGGCAAAGTTTGGTCCGAGCAAGATCAGCAAGGAGAGGTTGCATACTCTTGAGACCTTTGGCTAACTCGATGCGGACACCTGGTGCATCCTAGACGACGAAGCAGCCCCCGTGCCGCACGACGACGAGATCGTAACCTGTGACCTCTACACCGTCAACAGACTTAGAATGCCCGAGAGTGAGTTCCTTGAATCCGTACTCACCCAATGCAAGTGCGAGATCACCAATCTGAACCCTAACTCCATCCTTGTCCTGGCCATCTTCTCGCACCTTTGCGAGGGATTCATGGGCATCTTGCCCACAGTGAGCTTCTTTTTTCATTTTTACTCCTTGTTCCGCACCGGTGGGGCTTCTCCCACCAATTTCGCATACTTTCGTTTGTGGCCCAACCAACCATACGAGTACCCTTTCTTCACTCTCAAAGACTCGGTGTTGGGTTGGGTCGATTTTTGGTTCTATCTAAGGAAGGTGAAGGGAAGCACTCTCCGCTACTCTGGAACAGTGGTGCCCAGCGTCGGGACCCCGCGCCCGACCGTGCAAGCTGAGGAGCAGGCCCTGATGATGATCAGTGAGCTCATGAACATGGGGCTCACTGGTCGCGACGTCATCCGGGACTTCCTCAGGAATCGGGTGTCCCCTCTAAGGAGGAGGGAGCACCCATTCTTCAAGGTCTCCGGTGGCAAGACCTCACCCGAGAGGCTGACTCTGGTAAGCTTCATGAACTTGATCGATTTCTGCTTCTCATGCATGATCTTTGCTCGTGCTGACGCTTTCTTTTGATCGGTTGTAGCCCCGAGCACCGACTGGGTGGAGAAATGGGTCGCCGAGATGTTTGACACCCCGAAGGGCAAAGAGCTCGAGCATGGGCAGTAGGTCCCGAGGAACGTGCTCGAGTGGGGTGAAGTGGTAAGTTCCCTTGCGATTCATGCTCGAGGGAATGCATCCCGAGCATCTTCTGATGTTCTTTTGCTTTTGGCAGGAGAAAGTTACCCTTGAAGCGGCAGTGGCCAAGCTCAAGCCGCTGTCGCGCAGCCAAGGGGAGATTGTCCCCGTCCCTAAGACCAAGAAGGTGAGGGGCAAGCGTCAAGCTCCGCCGCCGCCGCCTCCTACCCGGTAGTTGAAGAGGCGGGCGACTTCGGCCAAAAGTCCTCGGTAGCACTTGGAATTCGCCGATAGGAAGGAGGTAAGCGACCTGAAGGCCTGGATGAAAAGTTACTTCGAGAGGAAACCGGGGTTGATAGCTCGCTTGCAACAGCTTGCAGAGCAGGTGAAGCTGGTCGAGGAGGCGAGGAAAGCCAAGCGCAAGGCGCTGGAAGGGGAGCTCGCCGAGCTCAAGGCCAAGCTCGCCCAAGCTACTTCAGGCTCCCGGGCGGAAGAGCCCAGGGAGGAGGACGAGGACACTGATGAGGACATAGCTACGTCGGATACATCCAAAGCATTAATGGTCAACGATCAACAAAATCCTCCTTGTGATCAGCAACATTTGACCCACATAAAAGGACTAATTACCCAAGTACATGCACAACAGCTAAATCAACAGGTGAACTCGTTTCTCGGGTTGCATAATTGTATTTTAATGAATGGACCACTACATAATAATGTGCTTGTACTTAGAAATCATGGATTAGAGCAGCAAGGACGTTATCCCTCATCAATACAAGCAAGAGAACAAGCTATTCCCGAGCAAGAAGCTGAAACGCCCACCCAGGAGCAGTCCACCTTCAACTGGTCATAACTTTTGCATGCGGAGTCCGTTCGGAATGAGTGAGTACTTGATTGAAAGATAATTTCGTGCTCTTTCCAATGGATCTGGCCTCATCATTAAATTCCACTCGAGCTGGACGCAGCAAGCAAAACAATCCAGCGGTTTCAGACTCTTCGAATGCTGCGCCACCATTAGATGTGTTCACATGTAATTAGAGGAGTGTGAAACCAACTCCTAGTACTCTTCGGGTGCTGCGCCACCATTAGATGAGTTCACATGTAATTAGAGTGGTGTGAAACCAACTCCTAGCAGCCATGTCCTTGGCTATATATAGGACAAACCCCCTATCTATTTCCTTAGGTTTTGTTAAGTTTAGTTACCTCATGTATGGAACTATAACCTTGTTCTCCGACTCAAGCTAGAGCAGCGAAAAACAAGTTCGAACCTCATTTCGTGTGTGTGCTTTATCCTTGATCTTGCTGGTTCTTCGATTGCTTGCAAGAATAGACCTTCGTGGTCGGTCATCCGGGCTTTTGGCACGGTTGATAACAACTAGGGGTGTGGTTTAGCGATTGCGGCGCTTATCCTTGTGTGGTTCGTGAGTCGGATCGTCAAAGTCATCCTCCGCCTAATCGGGTTATCCACTCATCGAAGATCGGGCACCGTGCATGCGATCGACACAGTGCCCTCGTGACAAAGCGGCGGCTTGAAGAAGACATTGGAGGAGGTTGACATAGAGAAGGTCGACCCCCTCCTGGCGAGGATCAGCCATGCTACTGTGGAGAAGTCCGAGCTCGTGGTTGCTGTGGTGGCCAATCTCACCAAAGATGACAGCGAGGAGCTCACCCAAGGTAGCATTTGACCTCCATCTTTTCTTCCCGTTGTTTTTGTTTGTTTTTTCTTCACCCTTGTCCGAGCTAACCCCACTCCATCGACGTGGGCGCGATAGCTCCTAGGGACTTTTTGGATTTTGGGGCAATGGTTGATGAAATCCTTGGTCGTGTCTTAGAGAGGCAGCTCGCCCTCGTCGCCGACCTCGTGATGGACGAGGATGTCGACCTTGTGACGGCGAATGAGCTCACCGACGACGCCGACCAAGGGGCCGCGGAACTCCTCGCCTTGGAGGGACTAGCTCTCCAGGGCGCATACCTGGCCCTCCCGAGCACTACGGATGATCGAGAGGGGGAGGAAGAAGACCTCGCGATCTTGGGTGAAAAGCCTGCCCAAGAAAGCACGAAGTCCCCGGGCAAATCACCTGCCCAGGACGAGAGCGTGGAGCCCTCGAGCGAAAAGCATGTTCGGGAGGACACCGCGCAGTCCTCGAGCGAATCACATGCTCAGGAGGATAGCAAGAAGACCCTGAGCGAACCGTCTGCTTGGGAGGAAGGCGCGACGTCCCTGGGCAAACTACATGCTCGGGGGGGCAGCAAGGGGATCACGGGCGAACTTCCTACCCGGGAGGAAGGCCAAGTCTCCCCGCCAAAGTCCCCCGCGGGAAATCTCGCGGATCTTCGGGAGGTAGGCGTCACCAAGGCCTTCTAGGATAACCTTTGCGGGCGTCTTGGCCGAGTAAGTACACTTCTTTTTTGAGAGTTTCTTCTTTGGAGTCCGGGGGGAGTCTAAGACCTTCTTGCCCGCAGGTCCTTCAAGAGACCATGAAGAACTTCAACTCGACGACGGTTCTGCCCGAGGTTGTGGCCAAGATTCATGCAGATCATGACGCCAAGGTGGCGCAACTCGAGCAACGGATGGCCGTCCTCAAGGCCGAGGACCTGAAGATCCTGGAGAGGTGCCGCCAGGCCAAGGAGAATGCCACCAAGAACAGAGAGTGGATGTGCAAGCTCGAGCTAGAGCTTGAGCAAGCACAACAACACTCTCAAGTTCTGGAGTCAAAGGTGGCCGAGCTGGGTAGGGCCACGCGGGAGGCTGCCAAGTTCGCCGACCAGGACAAGGAGGAGATGGAGCATCTTCACCAAGAAGCCCGCGAAGGACGGGAAGCTCGGTGGCGGGTGCTCGACCTCGAGACCAAGCTCGATGAGGCGAAGCAAAAGCTTGTGGCCCTTAGAGGAGCAAAGTCCGGGAAATAGTCCCCTTGTCTAGGTCTTGGTGTAAAAATTTTTCTTTCTTCTTCTTCTTTTTTTCCTTCTCTTTTTCTGACGATGTGAATAAAAGATAATTCTCCCCCCTAAACCTTGCCTTTTGCCTTGCTTTGCGTCTTGTGTCTTTGGTGTTTTTTGTCCTTTTCTGGCGACCACCTATGAACAAGAAACACAAGACGAATAGACGAAAAATACATAAATAGAAGTACGAGTAGGATGAAACATAGGCGATACGAGCGTGCGTGTGTTTTTTTAGAAAAAACACGTTAGTGCGGTTGTTCGTTCCTACTAAGCCCCCGCTGCGAATGAAGGTCGTGCACCTAAGTTGCGAGCACGAGCTCGTTCGCAGGAGAGTTAGAAAAAGTGCGCGTTTTTCCCTCGACCAAGTCACCAATTTCTCCGAGTTGCGAGCATGGGATAGGTCGGGAGAAGGAAACGCGCAAGGCCTTAACTTCCTTAGTGTCTTGAACACATACCCTTATGTTGCGAGCATGGCCGTGGCGAGGAAGAACGCGCAGTTGCCCGACAGAGTGCACGACGACCGAACACGCGCGAATCGAGCTAAGACTCTAGACCAACCGAGAGGGTGTCACTCTGGACCAACCGAGAGGGTGTCTGTATGCGATCGTGAACATGCAGCGAAGAACTACTGCGAACGATGATCGGCTTATGGAGACTGCAGCCTCTGGCGGCGAGTTTAGTGATTCGGCGCTGGTCGTGGCACTCTGTATGTTCGCACGCACGCTAGCCAAACCTTGGAATAAGGAGATTGAAGCGAATGTTCCTTCCCGGACGCACTCGCCCCATCACCAAGACCGTGAGGAAAAGAGTATGCCCTTGTGAGAGACTGAGTCGGCTTACCAACGGGCAATGACTTTAGAGACATTCACAAAATCTTGGGGATAATGGACTTCGCGTGGGAGACGGAACCAAATTTTCACAGGAAAAAACCACTGAGCTAAGCGCAAACGTGAAAGTAAATGCGAGTTTAGACAAAGAACTTGCGCAGCTGGTCAATATTCCAAGAGCTCGTGAGCACCCGACCATCTTCCATCACTAGGCGGACAGCCCCCAGGTGTGCCACTGAGACAACCGTGAACGGACCTTTCCATCTTGGGGAGAGCTTGTTGGCCTTCGACAGGTCCTGAATTCGACGTAGGACCAGGTCACCAACTTGCAAGGTCCTTGGCTGAATCGATTTAGCTGCGTGCCTACGAAGAGCTTGTAGGTAGACGGCAGATCGCAGCAATGCCCATTCGCGTGTCTCTTCATCGAGGTTTAAGTCAAGGAGACACTCGAGCTCTTGGTCGACGCTATCGACCAAGTGCACTCTTTGGGAGCCCAGCACAATTTTGGCGGGTAATATAGCCTCTGTACCATAGACGAGCTGGAAAGGGGTTTCACCCGTAGCCCAGCTCGTCGTAGTGCGAATTGACCAGAGGACGGAAGGAAGCTCATCCACCCACGACTGGCCGTGCTGGGTGAGGTTTCTGAAAACCCTCTTTTTGATCCCCTGAAGAATTTGGCCATTTGCTCGTTCGGCCGCTCCGTTGCTCTGCGGATGAGCTACAGTGGTGAAGCAGACCTTTGTCCCGATATCCTCGCAGTAGGCTTAAAACAGTTCACTGGTGAACTGAGTGCCATTATCCGTGATGAGGCGATTGGGGACTCCAAAACGCGTCACCACGTTACTGTGGAAAAACCTCCTGGCTGCTTGAGCCGAAATAGTTGACACGGGTTCGGTCTCGATCCACTTAATGAAAGTGTCGACGGCCACGAGCAAGAATTTACAACCTCTTCGACTACGGGGGAAAGGTCCGAGTATATCGACTCCCCAGGTCGAGAACGGCCATGAGAGTAGGATAGTTTGAAGCGCGTATGCCGGCTGATGTGCCTTGCGGGTATGGAACTGGCATGCCCGGCAAGTCGCCACGATCGTCCGAGCATCGGCTAAGGCCGTTGGCCAATAATATCCCAACCGGAAGGCTTTGCTCACGAGCGTCCTGAAAGATGAGTGAGCTCCGCACACTCCCTCATGGATATCTCTAAGAAGGAAATTGCCCTCTTCTTGAGATATGCATTTGGAGAGGACTCCTAGTGAACCTTTGCGGTACAAGGCGTCCTCGATCAACTTGTATTGAGAGGATCGCCTTATAAGTCGGGAACGCTCGGCTTTTTCCTCGGGTAGTGTCCCATGGGAAAGATACTGAATGAATAGTGTCATCTAATTTACACCATGCTCGAGGAGGGAGATGTTACCGCACATCTCCGGTGCCTCCTCTACAAAGGGAATGGAGAGCTTGAACAGATGCTCGACGAGTACCCCTGCTGGGGCGGGCATCTGGGAAGAACCGACCTTGGAGAGGTGGTCGGCCAGGAAATTGTCCTTCCTAGGGATGTAGAGTACTTCGAAATTTCTAAAGTACCTCTCCATCTACCTCACTTCAACCAAGTAAAGCGCCATTGAGTTATCGAAACACTGATACTCCTTATTAACTTGGTTGACGACCAACTGTGAATCGCCTCTTACAGTCAGCAGTTGGACTCCGAGCACCTTGCATGGTCGTAGTCCGGTCAGAAGGCCTTCATACTCCGCCGCGTTGTTGGTCGCGACGAAGTGTAATTGGATGGCGTACTAGAGTTGATCTCCCTGGGGGGATACTAGCACGACTCCACCCCCTGAGCGATCGTAAGCTCGGGACCCGTCAAAGTACATGGTCCAACGACCATCTTCAGATCCGCCGAGCTCGGTATCGGGTGGCACCGGATTCGTCCATTCTGCTACAAAGTCTGCTAGGATCTGGGATTTGATCGTCGTGCGGGCTGAGAAGTGGATATCGAACTCGGCGAGCTCCATAGCCAACTTTGCTATTCGGCGCCAGCGTCTTGATTTCTTAGGATCTCCCCAAGTGAAAAGTTGGTTGGAACGACGACCTTATGGGTTGAAAATAGTGGCGTAGCTTCCCCGAAGCCACAAGTAGCGAGTACAAGAGCTTCTGGACCTCAGGGTACCGCTCCTTCGGTCCGTGCAAGACCTCGCTGACATAGTATATCGGTCGCTGCACCCTGTCTCGCTCGGCCGTCAGTACCGCGCTCATGGCCTATGGGGTTGCCGCCAAATACAACAGAAGTGCCTCCCCAACCTTGGTGTGGTTAAGACAGGTAGGCTGGACAGGTATTGCTTTAGCTCCTCGAAGGAGCGGTTGGCTTCTTCCGTCCAAGCGAAACCATCGTGCCTGCGGAGCGCCTTGAAGAAAGGCAGCCCACGCTCGCCTGACCAGGAAATGAAGCGACTCAGGGCCGCCATGCGTCCGGTCAAGGCTTGGACCTCCTTCACGCAGCTGGGAGGCCGCAGTCCTTCAATGGCTTTGATTTTTCCTGGTTTGCCCGATGTCTTGTGGACCAATCATATAGCCGAGCACTTTGCCCGCCCTCACCCCAAAGACACACTTTTCAGGATTATGCTTTATTTGATGTCTATTGAGGTTACAAAATGTTTCCTTGAGGTTGGATACATGACCCGAGGTGAGCCTACTTTTTACCACAATATTGTCAATATATACCTCCAGGTTCCGGCCTATTTGATCCGAAAATGTCTTATGCATCAGGCGCTAGAAAGTTGCTCCAGCGTTCCTCAGACCGAAAGACATGGTCGTGTAGCAGAATGTGCCAAACGGGGTAATGAAGGAAGTCTTCTCTTCATCTTCAGGGGATAGGCTAATCTGGTGATAGCCTGAGTAGGCGTCCAGAAAGCTCATTACTTAGGACTCCGCTGTCGCGTCGACCAGCTGGTCTATGCACGGCAGCGGGAAGTTATCCTTGGGGCAAGCGGCGTTCAAGCCGGTGTGGTCGACACATATGCGCCACTTGCCGCCTTTCTTTTTGACGATGACTGGATTTGCCAGCCATTCTGAATGCTCGACTTCGACGAAGCTGGCTTTGAGGAGTTTGTCGAGTTCATCTCGGATGATTGCTTGTTTCTCCGGGGAAAAACGCCTGAGCTTCTGCTACACAGGCTTCTTGTCAGGCCGAATAGCTAGCCTGTGCTCAATTACTTCCCTTGGGACTCCGGGTATGTCGAATGGTTCCAGGCGAACACATCCGCATTCTTCCGGAGGAAAGTAATGAGCTCGACTTTCTATTTGGGATCTAAGGAAGACCCCAAATGCAGGACCTTGGCCGGATCCGCGCTAAATAGTGGGACTGCCTTGGTTTCTCCTCTGAGTTGGAGGGCAACTTTCGGTCGGGAATTCTTTGGCCCTTGGTCGAGGCCACGTTGAGGCAGCTGCCCGACCATGTCGAGCGATTTCTCATAACAATTCAAGGCCGCCTTTTGGTCCCCCCTAATGGTGATTACGCCTTTCGAGTTGAGAACCCTCAGACATTGGTAAGCATGGTGCATAGCGGCCATGAACTTGGAGAGAGCCGGCCTGCTGAGGATGGCATTGTAAGCTGACTCGAAGTCGATAACTTCAAAGGTGATCATTTCTGTTCGGAAGTTGCACGGGCTCCCGAACTTGACGGGCAAGACGATCTGGCCAAGGGGCTTGATCGAAGTGCTCGGAACGATCCCGAAGAACGGGACTGCTATGCTCTTGATCTTGGACCGAGGAACTTGCATCTCGTCCAGGACCTTGGTGGATATGAGATCCAGGGAGCTCCCGCCATCGATGAGGACCTGCCCCACCTTAGCGTTGCTGATGGTCGGGCTCACGACCAACGGGAGCTTCTGAGGCTTGGTCATTCCAAGGGGATAGTCATCCTTGGAGAAAGTAATGGACAACCCGGACCACCTAAGCTGATGCACGGGGCTTGCCTTGGGTGATGTGGTGCACCTCCCGTGCTGCCTCCTTTAGGTCCCTACGGGACCTATATGCTGAAGCCCCGAATATAACTGCTATGTGGTTATGGGGCTCCTGGTACTCCATGTCCTCATCTTCATTCGTGGGACCTTTGCCCTTGCTACTCTCCCTTTTTCCTGGGAGCGTAGGTATGGGGCCCTTGCCGTTGTAGAACTTCTCCAGGCGGAGCGTCCAGGTTCGACAATTGCGAAGGTCGTGCCCGTGTGCCTGATGAAGCGGGCAGAAGCGGTCGTCTGAAGGCGCACCTCGGCCTGCGCGACCTTGGTCTAAGGTGGCCGGCTCCTCCCCCCATCGGGCTGCTGAGTCGGTGGAGCCCGCGGTGGGTGATGCTCGATGGCCGCCACCATGCCTGGTGCGGACGACCTCTTCTTCTTCTTGATCTTCTTTTCCACGGAGCCCGGATATTTCTTGCTTGTGGAGCCTTCCAAGCCCGGCTGAGGCGGCAACTTGCCCTCGTCCAGCATCTTTTTCCACTAGACCGCCTCATCGGCGTTCGCATAATGGTCAGCCATACGGAACAGCTCGTTGGCCGTCAGATCTGGGTGTATCTCCAGATCCTGCGTGAAACGGACATCGCGAACTCCGAACTTGAAAGCCCGGACGATTGCTTCATCCGAAATGCTCGGAATGGAATTCCTCACCTTGATGAATCTCTGGACAAAGTGCCTCAGGGATTCTTTTTCAGTCTGGATCAAGCGCTCGAGGTCGCGCTCCTTGCCCGGGCGAGTGTAGCAGCTCTGGAAGTTCACCCGGAGTGCTTCACTGAGTTGCCTCCGCGAGCGGATTGACCCCTCCTTCTGGTTGAAGAGCCACGTCCTAGTAGAACCGTTTAGGACCATGGGGAGGAAGTTAGCCATAACTCCCTCATCCCCTCCAGCTGCCAAAATTGCGGTGGAGTAGATCGAGAGGAACTCATCCGGATTTTGAGTTCCGTTGAACCTCTCGATGTGACCGGGCTTGAACTTGCTCGGCCACGAGACGTCGCGGAGGGATGCTGAGAAGGCCGGGCACCCAAATGCCGGGCTATCATGATGACCCCTCCGAGCGTGACAACCGTGGCGGTCACCCCCACGATGGTCTCCTACGCGCGGACCAAGGCGAGAGAATACTACTCCATATCGGCGCGGCAAAGACCGCAACAAGGCAGAACACTCGGTATGCCTGTAACCGGACCGAGCGTGCCCTTGATCCCATGAGGCCGTTCGGGAACTGCTTTGAACGTCCTCGCGGCACCGATCATGCTTTTCGTAGCCTTCCCGAGCAGGGCTCCGGGAGTAGCCGCGACGGGAGTGAACAGGGGAATGATGTTTATTGTCCCGGGAAACACTCCGGGCCTCTTCACTGCCAAGGGACCCTGAAAGGCTCATGTCGGCGGTGAGTTTTTCTAGATTCTCAGCCACGACCGCACCCATGGCCTCCAGGTCTGCCTGACCGGGAAAGTTCCGAAGGTTGCGCACGACCGTCGCCATGGCCTGCATCCACTCGGCGCTCTGGGGAGCGGGAGGGGGTGATCTTGGCCAGCGATCGCGCACATACTCTGGAGAGCGGTGCTCGTGAGAATTTTCGCGAGCTGAGTCTTCAGCCCTGACACCAGCCTTTTCGCGAGTTTGGTGGCGGATGCTCGCCAGGGTCCTATCCAGGGACACCTCTGGACGATTCTTGGCCGCCCCGTGTCGATGATGACGAGCAGCCCCCGAGGATTCGACCTTGGAATCTTCTTCTCTTACCGCCATATTGACGTTGCGGGAGTACTGGGGCCGCGAGGGCGAAATCATGGTGTCCTCGCGTGATGAGGTCTCATGACTAAGCTCAGGACGGTCAGGAATGTCCAGACCATCGTAGAGATCGTCATATTCTTCCTCACCAGTGAGGGAATCATGCTGCGAGCGGAGGAAATGCTCTCATGCTGCAGCTACTGGGGAAAGACTCCCGGACTCGGTGTGGCCCTCTGGGTCAGCCACACCAGCCACGTCTTCATTGGTGTAGTACATGTTGTCATCCTCAACGTCGTCGAAGACGCAGAGGTCTTGACCATCCTGAGAATTCGGCATTTTCGGGGATTCTTCGCGAAAGGACTCAGTTGATCCCCACGGACGGCGCCAGCTATCGACGATTCAGGAATGGATCCCCCGCAGAGCTTAATTGTTGAATGAGGGATCAACTAGGGCCCCTTTCCCGCAAAGGGTTTAGCGTCCGAAGGCCTGCCTAGCTAGGAGGATGGTCGGAGGTTCGAAATAAGACAAGAGCTTTTTATCCTGGTTTGGGCCTCTCGCGAAGGAGATAACAGCCCTACGTCCAGTGGCTTCACTACTGCCGAAGAATGATTTACAGGGTGTTTGCTCGGGAGTGTCGAGCTTTCTCTCTTCTCTCCACTTCTTACAGACACTCTTGGGTGTTTGTTTTTTACAGCTCTCAGGGGGGCCCTAAACGCTTCTCACAGCGGGGCATTTATAGACGGTTACAATCTTACATCATTTATAACTGAATGACATGGCACTACTGTGCTCGGACGTGGGCGTAACTGCTGTCGTTACTTTTTGCCATGCCGTGACGTGGATGTAGTGGGCTTAGAACGTGGTCGTACGGTCCTTCGAGCCGCCATGTGATTAATGCCACGTCTTCTTTGTGGCCCGCGCCCGACCTGCCGATCATGCTCGGGGCCTTCCTCCAGCCTTGATCGATCGTCGCATCCCTTCGAGCAGGCATGCTCGGGGATAAGCCAGGTCGTGGTCAGGGCAAACCTATCGGTCGGGCTACCCAAAGATCTTCCTTGGGAACGCCATCCAAGAGTAAGTATGGTCGGCCGAAGATTGACTACCGGGGTATGATGATCTTTATGGGAATCACCCAATCCCCGACAGATTCGTATTATACAGGGTTAAGTTTCTAATAGGATTCATATGCAAAGCATGTACGTTTAATTTTAACCATTTTTGTAGAATTAGATGATATTAACCTATAGAGTATTTTAGAATTGGTTTTACATGTATTAACATCTATTTGTAATAGTTATTCATGTTTTAACATTTTTGTATATAGAAAGTATAGCAATTAGGATCTTGGTTTAAACTTTATTAAATTTGAAATATTTTTACATAAACAGAGATATCAGGGTCCTAAAAGGGCTTAGGAATTGATTTCACTGTACTTTGAATTTATATGCTCCAGATATAATTATTTGAATTTTCAATGCATTGAAAAGAAACTTATTTATGAATTTAATATAACTAAAATCAAATCTAATATTTTTGAAGGAACAAGTTGCTTATGGTCTCAGGAATTTTTATAAATTTATTTCATATTTTTAGGAGCTAGCGTTTATACATTTCCAATAGTAACTATATTAGGATTTTATCAATTTTTAATTCAAATAATTCAAACTCAGTTTAAAAATTAAATATTTTTGTATATTATTAAAATTCATGATTTTAGACAAATTTATAAATTTATTTGCTTCAAATTGGACTTAAGATGTAAAAGTTATTGAGAACTGAATTTCTAGGGTTTGGAAAATCCAAAAAAAATTAGAAAATTAAGCTTTCGCAGTAGAGAAGGCGTATTTCTCATTTTTTTTTTGGATTTCCTCTGATTTTCTCAATTTATCTCAGCCGTGACATCCGGATCCCACTTGTCAGTGAGACATTACTAATACCGTTTCAAAACTAAGGTTTTAACTCGTCCCAGGCCCACCTGTCATAGAGACATTAGTTTAACCCAAGTTTAATTAGTGTTTGATGAGGAATCTGACCGATGGGACCCTCTGTCATTGTTTGGGTTCTAGTTTGAATCAGCCACGTGCCACTAACAGGGGTGGCCCATGTCGCAGCGACTCAAAGTAGAGCCAGGGCTAAGGCAGCTTGCCGGCGGTGACCCACGGCCAGTCATCCCTACCGAGTGGTTAGACGAGCTTCAAGACATCTAGGCTGTCCTAATGGTAGGCTCTGAGGTGACCAACAGTGACTGGAAGTGGTTTGCCACCATGTTCTAGTGGCGGTGATAATGGCCAATCAGCCGTGAGAGGATTCTAGGCTTGCTTAAGCTCGGGGAATGGTCGATTGAGCATCACTGGACCTAGAGTGACCCATTTTACCTATCGACGGTGTCAAAAGATGGCTAGACTAGGCTACCACCGTACGCCATGACTGGAGAAGATGATGAGCAGTGGTGGCGAGGTCTGGGTAATCTGAGGGTACATTAAAGTCGGCCGGGAAAGGTTTCAATGACCCTTCAAGGTGATCCTGATGCAAGGAATTGAGCAAGTTCTTACTGTAATGTCTCAATCAGGTCTTCCCCTTTCTCTGGCTTTCGTCGACAATGGAGGAAGATGGTGGCGCAATTGCTTGGCTTGTGATCTGGGGAGGCTTGAGGTGAGGTACTAATGCTAGGGGAAGCACTAGCCGGCCTTATATATATAGGCTCAGAAGGCGTTGGCCACAAGGTTGATCGCTAGCTTGATTTTGGCCGGAAAGGAGGACAACACAGCTAGTGCGGGTTTTGCGGAGTCAAGGGCCGGCTCAGGGAATGGCCAAGTTATGATCGTGGCAGAACATGGCTGAAAGCTGTCAACGGCAGGGTCGGCGTGGGAGAGCTCAAAAAACTAGGCTGACTGGCTACAGAGAGGTGGTGGCCGGCAATGGCTGAGGGAGAAGATAGCCAGGGTGTTCTAGTCCAGGAGCAGCGCGTCAAGGAAGTGAGGTATATATGGGTGAATTCGGCGCCGCAAAATGCACAGGTGAAATCGGGTCATGATCCTTCGTGCGTGCCATGGCAGTGATTTGGCCGAGATTTTCTTGCTAAGGCAAATATCAGCAGAGCGATGAGGCAGCACGCAGGTAGGATAGGGTTACAGGATTGGTCCCACATGGCAGTGTAAGGGATGACGAAACTAGAATTTCCTAGTCTGGGCAGATCAAGGTTCAGGCATTTAATTGGGGTGTATTTCTAGTCAAAAGTTTTTTAAACTTTTTATGCATGACCTAAAGACAATTTTTATCTTTCTGAAAAAGTTTCAGATCATGGTATTACTTGTGTAATTTATAAAAATTCTGACAATAACACTGTGTTAATTATTTGTTTCCTGATCTTTATTTTTCTGTGGTCCCAAATATAGTTTATTTTACATGAAAAATTTTATGTGTGATCCTAATGGATCTTATGGGCTATAAAAGTAATGTGAGATGATTATCAATCCTACATAATTTTATAAAATTCTGATATTGCTTATGCTGTTAAATCATAGTTTCTGTCTTTGATTTTCTAATTATGCCAAATAAGGTTATATTTTTCTGAAACTTTTTATTTAAGTTAAATTAATTCTTTATATAACACTATGAAAATATAATAAGATGATAATGCATATATATTTTTAAACAATTCTTACATTGTCTCTGTTCATAGTCTCCAAGCACTGTCTTTAATTTCTTATCAATGTTTAATGCTTTCACATTCCTTTTAAACTTTTTGAGAACCATCTGATGTTATTATAAGGTTTAAATATAATTTTTACAGATTTTATCCTTCATTTTTTTGGTCTTTTTATTTTAGGAGAGGGGAAATCAACATTACAAAGAAATTTTCTTAAGGAAAAAATCCAAGAAAAATCATGAAAAAGATGAAAACCAGAATAAGATCACAATATCAATTAGGATTTACATTTTATTTATTTTTAAATTTTTGGGGTGTTATAATATATTTGCAATACGCTACAATTCTTGTTGCGTATGCAAGTACTCAACCTTGCTTAATTTGCTGGTTTAGGTGAAAATAGCGAATTTCTAGACGATGCATACTTTGATGCAAGTTACGGGGATTATATTGATGAGTTTTTCTAGAGTTTATACTTTGTCAATTGCCTGGAGGTTTGTATAGGCATACCACAAGGCTTTTGAATTTCCGCTGCAATATATTCCATTTTGCAAGACTTTATTGTATAATTAACTTATGCTATTATATATAAAATATTGTGTATGGGTGTGTTACCAATATTGAAAATATGCGTACTAGCCATTAATCATAGGATTAGTACTGTATGCATATGAGACCTTCTTTTGTAAAAAGGAAGATCGTCATAGCTTCGTTATTTGGGTTTTACTTTTGTTGTTAAAGAATTTTTTGGGAGGTAGAATTTATTTATTGATAGATTTTATTTTTGCTTTGGTCATAGATTTATTTAGGTAAGTGGAAAGGGGAGTTGGGAGAGGAGGACGTACCACGTACCGTCACTAATAAATTCTTTTGAAGTATAGAAAAGTTATTTTACGACAGATCGACTTATATTACTTGCATCTAATCAATATATGTATTTAGGAATGTTGCGTCCAAGGTGATTTTTATTTGGGAGATACTACCGCTCGGACGTCCGATCAGTGTTCATTCCATTGAACGCCTCTTGTAACATTTTTTTTACGCGTGCAACATTTTTTTCCGACGCGTGCAACATTTTTTTTGAACGCTTGCAACATCCGTTTACTGTAACGGATTTCACTGTTTGTCAAGGAAAATGTTGCACGCGTTGGTAAGAAATGTTGCACGTGTATAAAAAAAATATTGCAGTGCAGTGTATCTGAAAATTTCGGACGTCCGAACATAAGTCATTAGGTTTTTTTCATATCTTTCAAATGCGATTGAGTTTCATCTTCAAATTTTGCAAGATTATAGAAGTTCACCTCCCCTACATATGGTAATTTTTTGAGAATTTTTCAAAACTTCTACGGTGGTTTCCACGGAGTTTTCATGAAATGAGTGGTTTTCATTGAATATTTCACCAAGTTCAAAATGGGGCATCAATTTCCACATCTATCTTTTCGTACCTTTAATTAGGGGTGGCAATCAAACCCGCGGGTTCGGGTACCCGTGGGTCCTACACCCGTCGGGTTCGGATTCGGGTCTAATTTTTTACCCGTGGGTATGGCGGGTCGGGTACCCGAATCAATTCGGGTCGGGTTCGGGTTTATATAATCACCCACGGGTACCCATCGGGTACCCGAAAATCCCTAAGTATTCGGTTCGGCTGAGTGCCTGAGTCACCACTCACCAGTTTGCCCTAGACTCCCTGGTCCTGGTCCCCAATCCATTCCCCATTTCCCGGTTCCCCTAATCCCCTTCCCCCTTTCCTTCGGCGGCTGCCTAGGGCAGCTTCTCCCACCAAAGTGAGCGGCAGCAAGAAGCTTCTCGGTTCTCCCAGCGGCCAAATCCCAGATCCAAGTCGCCTGGCGCCCTGGCCGCCCATCTCGACTCCAGCCGCTGCAATCGCCAATCGGTCCAGGCTCCAGGCTCACTTGAATATGTTGAGAAACCTCGCTACCGAGTGTAGTCCGGAGTTTCCCGACAGATCGAAAAACGACGAACAATGCAATGCACAGGGAGACACAAAGTATACGGGCAGCGTTTCTTTATTGCTTTCTCTTGTGTGTCTACAATGGGGGAACCCCCCTTCTATTTATAGTCCTATTCTAGGGTTTCGGCAGATGGGCCAAAGCGGGCCTTCGTGGGCCGCCAGGTTTCCTAACACTCCCCCTTGGCCCTTTGCCGCGAGATGCATATGCCTCATCAAAACTCCAGAAAAACCCAGTGGGAAAAATACTTGGAGAAAGAGTACATAGCATACGCTTGCTGTGTTGCACGAATTGCCTCATCAAAAACCTTACGTGAGAAACTTCCGTGAAAACTCACTAAGGGAAAAAGAGTACAATTCACCCAAACTTCAATGTTTAATCTTCAAGATCGCGTTGGGTACTCAAACTTCAAGTTCAAGATTTATGTAGGAGTATGTGAAATATCTCCCCCTGAAATCTGCACTTCTCTAAGTCTCATCATCCCAATTCCTTTAATGCACCTTTCAAAAGTAGATGCTGGGAGTGACTTAGTGAATAAATCTGCGAGATTTTCACATGACTTGGTATGCAGTACCTTTAATCTCGTTCATCTTATGCAATTCATGAGCATAGAAAAACTTGGGGTTGATATGCTTCGTGAGATTGCTCTTCATATATCCCATCTGCATTTGAGCAACACAAGCTGCATAGTCTTCATAGATTATAGTGGGAGATTGTTCAATGTTCAAACCACATAACTTCTGGATGTGGTGAATCATTCTTCGAAGCCATGCACATTCACGGGAGGCTTCATACAAGGCAATGATTTCCGAGTGGTTTGTCGACGCCGAGACAAGAGTCTCGCTTAGATGACTTCGAGAAACCTTGTTCCTCCACAAAGGAAAACATATCCCGCTTTGGGACTTTCCAAAGATCTTGGTCCAACAGCACTCAAAGATCGGCATAGCCAACCAAATTTAATTCATTCATTCTTCTATAGAATAGGCCGAGGTCCTTGCTTCCTTGAAGGTAACGGAGATGTTTTAACCCTTTCCAATGCCTTTTGGTGGGTTACGACTGCACTGCTAGCAAGTTCACTGCGAACGCAATGTCCGACCGGTGCTATATGCAAGGTACATGAGCGCTTCAATTGCACTCGAATCACGGAATTCCGCTCCTAGGACTTCCTCCCCTCTTCTCTAGGCTCAGATGGGTCTTGGTGCCTTGGAGTGACCTTGAGCCATTGGGGTTTTCGCAGATATGATTTTCAAAACCAAACCTTTCCAACACTTTCTGCGTGTAGGCTGATTGATGTACCAAGATTCCTCGTTGGACGTGTTCAAGCTGCAAGCCTAAACAGAACTTAGTTTTACCTAAGTCTTTCATTTCAAACTCAGACTTCAAGTATGAGCAAGCTTCTTCAATTTCTTCATTCATTCCAATGATATTCAAGTCATCTACATAGACGGAGATTATACAGAATCCATTCGAGGATCACTTTATAAATACGCATGGACAATCTTCGCTGCTCGTGTAGCCTTTCTTGCAAAGAAAGTTACTCAAGCGATTGTACCACATTCTTCCTAACTGTTTTAGCCCATACAGTGATTTCTCCAATTTCACATCGCATGTGTTTCGCTTGCTCTGTCTTGATTCGGGATAGGGATACCTTCCGGTACTTTCATGTATATCACCGAATCCAAATTTCCATACAGATATACTGTGACAACATCCATTAGCTTCATTTTCAACATCAAGTTGACTGCTATTGAGATCAAATATCTAAAGATTATTCCTCCCATGACCGGAGAATAGGTTTCTTCATAATCAACCCCAGGACGTTGAGTGAAACCTTGCACAACAAGCCTTACTTTGTACCTTACAACTTCGTTGTTTTCATTCCTCTTCTGAACAAAAACCCATTTGTGACCTACAGGGTTTATATGGGGAGGCGTGCGGCACACTGGCCCAAACAACTCTCTTTTGTTCAGAGGGACTAACTCTGCGGTGATTGCCTTCTTCCATTCTTCCCAATCTAGCCTTTTCTTGCATTCTGCGAGAGATGCAGACTCGGGATCATGATCAATGATCGAGGCAATCTTCTTTGCAAAGTATGCATCGACATTGGCTGTTGCTCTATTCAGGGATTCTCCTGTTATTACAAAATTTATGGCCATTTCGTCATGGGGTGCTTCATGCACTTCTACTTGCTCTTCACTATTATTTCCCATCACAGGAGCAAGTTCCTTTAGCTTTTCATCGCCTATGTGTGCGCACACATTGTTTCCGGCGGCTTCCTGCAATGGAAGATTCAAATCTGGAATTGCCTTTTCCATAGGCTTCTTTCCAGCGCCAGGTCTCAACTGGCTCCCCTTCTTTCCTCGGGGCATCTTTGTGATTGGTTGTGGTAAGTCCTCTTGCCTAGTTTTCCCCAGACGTCTCCGGGTACTTTGGGTTTGAGAAGCCAGATTTCCTGTTCTTTTTCTTTGAGGCCTCTGAACAGGATGAGGGATACCTTTTGCTTTCTTTGGTATTTCAACCCTCTCTGGTGCATTTCTTGCGGGTACATGCGACTTAACCACGCTCTTCAGATCACAAAAATGATCAGGCAGTTCATTTGCTAAGTTCTGCAAATCAATTATCTTCTGGACTTCTTGATTTGCTTCATTAGTGCGCGGGTCATGCGCGGGGATCCCAGTGGAATGCCATATGATTTCCCGGCATTTTTCATCCAAAGGTTGATTTCCTCCCCCTAATGACGGGAAACGGTCCTCGTCAAAGATACAATCGGCGAATCGGGCTGTATGCAAGTCTCCAGTCATGGGTTCCAAATACCGGATTATAGATGCACTTTCATATCCAGCGTATATCCCAGACTTGCGGAAGAGGGCCCATTGCAGTTCGCTGTGGAGGCGGTATCGGTACATATACCAAGCATCCAAATTTTCTGTGATGGGAAATCTTCGGGATGACCCCTTGCACTAGTTGCATAGGTGAATGGATGTTATAGGCCGATGGTCTGAAATTGATGAGAGCTGCTGCGTGCAAGACTGCGTGTCCCCAACAGGTGTTGGACAAGTTACAACTCTGCAAGAGTGGTCTGGCAATGAATTTGATCCTCTTTATTAGTGCTTCAGCTAGTCCATTTTGCTTATGGACGTGCGGTACAGATTGCTCAACTTTTATTCCTATTGTTGTGCAATAATCATCAAATGCCTTTGAAGTAAATTCGCCGGCATTGTCCATTCGGATGGACTTCACACGATGATCAGGAAATGCATTCTTAATTCTGATGATCTGCGAGATCAGCTTTGCAAAATGCATGGTTTCGGTTGACAAGAAGCATACGTCGACCATTTCGAGGACGATCAATGAGCATCATGAAGTACAAACAGCCTTGACAAGGGCTGAATCGGCCACAAAATATCCCCGGATGCGTCCAGAATGCAGGATTTCATTTTGCACTTTCATAACAGAGGGTCGATTATTAATTTCGGTGGCACATGCATGGCACACAAAATCTTCATGATTCGGGAAATTTTGAACATTATTGCTATGACCTTGTGAGTTGTTAACTATATTTCTCATCATTCTAAGACCAGGATGACCTAATCTACGATGCTATAAAGAAAATAATTCAGAGCTTCTAAAGTCAGTCTTCAAAGAAGTATACACTTCGGGTGCATAAATTTCGTATAGTACAACCCAGTTTCATATGGGGGACATTTTTCTAATATCATTTTTCCACATACCGCGTGCTTCACGATGCACAAGTATTCTTTGCCATTTTCTTCATTGGTTTCTACGTGAAACCCATTGGTATGGATGTCTTTGAAACTTAAGAGAGTCTTGCGTTGATTCAGGTACAAGAAGGCTTCTTCAATTACCAAAGTTGTACCCATTAGTAATATAATTATGGCTCTTCCAGAACCTATTATATATGAATCGCTTCCTGCGATTGTAGTAATTCTTCCAGCGTTCTTCGTGATCGACTAGAAGTATTTCGACTCTCTTAAGATGGTATTTGTTGTGCCACTGTCAACAATACATATCTCCTCCATTTGGGCGCTACACGATTTCTAGATAAAAGAAATATAATTCCAATTCGACAGTGGCAAATAATTCAAACATTGCTTGCAAAAATAGAATACTGGAATAAAGGATAAATTACATATTCATTCATGAGACAGAAAAAGTATGCTCTTCGAGAGCTTACAATTCATTATTCAAAATTCATTAACAACCACAATCTAAAAAAGATGTTAATAATGCGATTCATGCTTTGGACTTTCCCTGAACCGGATTCTTCTCCTCTTTAGTGATCTTCTTGCCACATAGAGAGGGATTGGTACAAATTCTGTGCAAGGTAGAATTGTACTCGGCCACTGTTCTGTAGTCCGTAAACCTCAGGCGAACCCAATCTTGCTGTGCTCAGAGCAAGATGGTGAACTTGAGTTTCTCGAACCGCTTCTGAAGTGCAGTTCATAACTCAGGTGCACCCTCCTTAGCCATATATTCATTCTTCAAAGTGGCTAAAAGGTGATGCCCGAGGAAGTGCAAAGCTTGATCGTTCTGCTCGGCAGTAGGTTGCGCGTCCTTTTGAGGACCCTAGGCCGATGGCAGTTCGGAACTTCTTGTTCGTAAGCATGATCTTCATATCTAATGCCCATGTGAGATAGTTCTGACTATTCGGGGCCAGTTCTTCAAACTCACGTTTGACAATGCTATTCATTTGCATATTCATAAGATTCTTTCATTAGATTACTTCGTGCAATCTAATAGAGAGTGGTTGCAAGATTCATAAATACATTAATTAAATTCTCATGAATTTCTAGTAAACTAAAGGAAGCAATAAATACAAGATTCATAAATATTTACAAAGATTCATAGATACAGTTTTGTGCATGTATGTGATCGACTTTTTCATGCACGTGATCAGCTTCGTGCGATTGGCTTCATGCATGTGATCGGATTCATGCGCGCGATCGACTTCGTGCGATCGGTTTCATGCGCGTGATCGACTTCGTGCGATCGGTTTCCTGCATGCGATCGGGTTCATGCGCGCATGCGATCGGCTTCGTGCATGTGATCGGCTTCATGCGCGCATTCGATCGGCTTCTTACGCGCGGCGGTGGCCGCTTCGTGCAGCGTGATTGAATTCTTCGTGAATTTACAATAAAAGAGGAGAGCAATAATTGTAAAATACATAAAAATATTCATAAATACTGCAAAGGAATGCTAGAAAATTAATTCCAAAGTCAAATAATTTTCTGGAATTTTCTAGCAAATTTTCATAATTTTCTGTTATTTTAATGTATTTTCCGAATTCCTTACTGCTTTTCGGAAAATAACACTGAAAATTGCCTGGGGGGTAAAAGGGGAATTTCCCAACCCCATCCGGATTCAACCGGACTTCAAGTCCGGCGCACCGAGCTTCACGGCACCGAATTTAGGCAAGGACTTCAAGTCCGATCGATGCGATCTGCTTTCAAAACCGAAGGAAGCAAACAGCACTGAAATAACAACAACAAAAAAAAAACCCGATCGTTTCTCTGGACAATGGGCAAGGAAGTAATTTCCCCCTTCTTTCTTATCCAGCTGCACCGGACTTCAAACGCAAAGTTTCTCGATCGTTTCTCTGGACTTCGAGTCCATCGCTCTCACGCATCCCGCACGCTTGCCCGCCGGCCCGTGCGCGCTGGCCCGAAGCCACGTGCGGGATGCGGGCGGGCCGGCAGCCGTGCAGCGGCGGCGGCACCTTCGAGTGCATCGCGCGGAGCCGAACCGGCGGCGGCGCCGCCTTCGAGGCGGACGCGGAATCCGAGGCGGGACGACCGGCGGCGGCGACTTCGAGCGGGCCGCGGAAGCCAATGCGACGGGCCGACGTGCTGCGAGCGCGAGGGCCGAGGCGACGGGCGGCGGCTTCGTGCCGCGTGGAGGCCGACCGGCAACTTCAATGACCGGCGGCAGCGCTTCGTGCGCTGAGTATCAAGAAGATATCTGATCTTTCTTTCTGTGATTGTACCGTAACCACGAAAAAGAACAGAAGAGAAAAAACCCTACAAACAGTAGCTTCGTGCCACGTAGGTTAGATGCAAACGAGCGATTATATTCAATCCCCGATTCTCACCTTTCTATTCTCGATTCAATCTGCGGCGAATTACAGAGATCGTCGTAGGGCGACAGAATCGCAGAGGATTTTCGGCAATCCGAGTGGATGCCGGCGTGAGGACGAATCGATGCAGATCGGATCAGGCGATCAATCGCCGGTAGTAGTCGTTCGTTCATCGCCGGCGATCCTTCTCCTTGCGGTAGAGGCTCGTGCTGATAACGTGTTGAGAAACCTCGCTACCGAGTGTAGTCCGGAGTTTCCCGACAGATCGAAAAACGACGAACAATGCAATGCACAGGGAGACACAGAGTATACAGGCAGCATTTCTTTATTGCTTTCTCTTGTGTGTCTACAATGGGGGAACCCTCCTATTTATAATCCTATTCTAGGGTTTCGGCAGATGGGCTAAAGCGGGCCTTCGTGGGCCGCCAGGTTTCCTAACAGAATAGACATTTTGGGAGGCTGGTGGGAACTGCAACTTGGCCTTTTCTGCAGCTAGGCTTGGGCTTCGCTGTTCCACACTGGGGCATGTAGGAGAGGAGGTTTATGGAAAGTTTCTTCTTGATGTGCTTGAGGCGGAGGGCATTAATGTTGTTGGGATGCTTGAAAATACTGATGCTAGTGCATGCCGACAAGCCTATGAGACGCTTCTATGTTGGGTTCTTGTAGACCCATTTCAGAGACATGGATTTTGCAGGTTAGAATTTTACATTTCTCATGCAATCCTTATTCTCTTCATGTTTTCATTATGGTAATAAAATTTTGACTAGCTAATATTATTGTTGATGTGATCTCATTATCATTTATCGGTGTTTCCTTTGCAATGTCACCGTGCGGACTTTAGTGAAGAGCCGACTTTCAATTGGATACTAAAACTTCCAAAGAAACCAAGACGCCTATTCATCACTCCAAAATATTGTTTTGCAATGGCTATGCTTTTGATGAAATTTTCCCGATGTGATCACATCTCGCTATTGATTGTGCGTTGATGCGAACAAAGAAGATTCTTTGATCCCGGCCACGTGGAAAATCTCACATTACGGGTCGTGGATGAACAGAGAGCACTTGAGGACTCTCTCAAGTTCAATGATGTTCTCCTTTTGACATCGATGAGGTTAGTTGACCTACATTCAAGCCATATAGTTGGATGGATTTGCGTGGATTATGTCCGACTTACCTTTTGTTATCTATACCACTTGGCCACCTTTTGTATATTCTAATTACACACTCTGGTCACTTGTTAGCCATTATAGACGTTTGTGATTGAACCGACCTTGCTCCTTGAAAAATCGCATGTAACTTCACATGTAAGAATGATAATATTTTCATATATTCAAGGCAATAGATTTCTTGTAGTCTTATTCTTTTGCTTGACACCTTGATGGGCTTCACCGGTAAAAGCAAATGATGTTGTGGATCTGCTTTGTGGGGAAGGTTTATGAGCGCCGTCATTGCAAGAGGGTTACCGCACCAAAGACGGCAAAGAAGCGGCTCAGCGGCTAGTAATCTCTTGTTCAAGATATGAATTTAGGCCTTGTGATGTGATTTTTGTCGGGTTTGCACTGCCGTCGGGTTTAATTACCCGTCGGGTTCGAGTTCGGTATAGATTTCTACCGAAGGTCATTCGGTTCGAGTCGGTATTCTCGATTAGGGTTTTTTGAATCGGGTTTTGTAAAACCCGTACCCAACCCGACCCGTTGCCATCCCTACCTTTAATTCGTCCCACCTAGCTGGCCTCTCTCTTTCCAAATTTGCAACATCAATAATAGATCATACACATTCGCAACTAATTAAACCAACTGCCTGGTAAGGCAAAATAATTCAGCTTGTGACCAGCATTAGCAGTATCACATAAATGGGAAAATATCCAGTGCAATTAAAGTTTTGGTGTAATCACCGTGCAACTCTACTGAAAAAAGTTTCAAAAAATTCTGAAACAAATCATGGATGTACAACTCAACTTACCCCATCTACATATAAAATTTAATGATCAAATTCGTCTTATGTTAAGATTAATAAAAAAGACAAATTTTCTGACAAATTTGAATAGTTCAAATGCACCCCAAATTTGTCTTTTTTGTAACTTCTAGCATAGGACGAATTTGATCATGAAATTTTATATGTAGATGGGGTAAGCTGAGATGTACATCCATGATTTTTTTCAGAATTTTTTAAAACTTTTTTTAGTAGAGTTGGACGGTGATTGCACCAAAACTTTAATTGCACTGGATATTTTGCCCACATAAATAGGCGCACATATGTACATACTTACTTATCCAAAAAACTAAATTGATAAACCTTAAAAGCAATTCGAATATAAATACATACATATATGTACATATATACATACATATATATATACACATACATATGTGTGTATAAATATACATATATATGTATATGTATTAATTGTGGAAGTACAGTTGGTGATTGCAGAGATATCAGCGTATTGAAGCATTTCTCAAACAAATATATCTCCCATTTTTATTTTTTTAGGTGAACAGGGGCGGAGCTAGGCCCGGGCCTGAGGCCTAGCCCAAATGCTAGTAGGGAAATATGGATATGCATATGCAGTTCTCTACAAACCCTAGCTCCTCGCCAGCCTCCAGCTCTCCACTCCACAGACCAGAGACAATCTCATGCAATGCACCGTTGCTGCTTCGGCGTCCCGCCCTCAGCCTTCGGTCGCCATCCACTCATCGCCTCTCCGCGGCCTGGCCCGTGCCATCTAGTCTTCTCGCCCGTCGCCGCCTCCATCGCCTCTCCGTGGCTCGGCCCGTGGCCCCGTGACACTGAATCAAAGCAGGAGCCGCCTCCAGCCATTGGATAGTGCAAAACTACATATCAATGTGAGTAGTGTTGAGCACCTTCAGTTGTTGTTGACTGAAACCTGGATCACAGTTTTTCCAAATCTAATCGCCGGATCCCAGATGGTACTTGTTGGTGATGCAGCAATTTTATGGTTATATGTAACGTCCCAAAATTTGGCCTGATTTAAATTTTTGTAGTTATTTGATTTTATTTGAATTTTTGGTGGATTGTTGGATTTAATTAAGTTTAATTTGAATTTACATTTCTCTTGAATAATTAAATATCAGAAAAGTAATTATCAAAAATAAATAAAAATATTTTATCTGAGCTCTAAATGCCCTGAATTATTTTCTAGAATTTTTCTAGAATTTTTCGAGTATTTTTAGTACTCTAAATAATTAGATTGAATTTCTGGGATTATTTTAATTGTTAAAAGCCAGAAAATGCCTTGCTACAGTGTTGGGCCGAACCCAACACTGTGCGCGCCGTCGGCTGAAACCCTTGCACCGCTCGCTCCGGGCCGTGCGATCTTCATCGGACGGATGTGGTTGGGCTGCGTCGCCTGCGCGCAAGAGCCGTCGAATCATCATAACTCGAGCCGACCAGATTGCGCCACGTATCGCTGGCATTCGAACCGTCGCTCGCCTTCGGCCGTTAGATTGCGATTGGATGGTTGCACCAAAAACCGCTTCGCCCGAGTGCTGGCGCCGTTGGATCGCAGTCGATCGGACGGTGCGAATGGAGCCACGTCGCCCGGAAGCTGAATAGTCGCGCCGTCGTCCCCACTAAAGGGGTGGTTGGCTGCCGGGGATTCGGGGACGATTTGTGCGCTGACCAAGGCATCCCAGCACTGGTGTTATAACTCATTTAACTGGTCCCTTCGTCCCGCACCTGTTGTCCGTTCGCTCGCTCCCAGTCGTGCCCCGTAGCTCTCTCAGTTGCTCGCCGGAGTGGGTAGTGTTGCCGCCTCGGTTTTCCTTGCTTTCCACCGCCGACTGTCACTCTCCGCCGCACCCAAGATCCTTGCCGAGTTCGTAGTAACAAGCTGCATCGCGTGGACCACTTCTTCACACCGGAGAAGCCCGGAAACGCCGTCAGCTGCTTCGTCTTCCCCGAGTCCGGTGACCAAGCGCCGCCGCACCTTCGTCAACAATTGCGAGCATCCCCAACCGTCAGATCTCCATCCAACGCCCGAGGTAAAGCCACGTCTTTTTTTTCCCTTTTTGAATTAGGCTGAAACGATTTCGGTAAATCTCGACCGTTAGATCGTAATCGTGCGGTTCTAGCAAGGCCACGTAACCATAGAAGATACGTTTAAAAATGGCCGTTAGATCTTCAACCCACGGTCGAGATTTTGCCATGTGCTGCGGTAGTCCTAGCAACCGTCGGATCTCAACAATCGATTTCGGCGAACGATCGGGATCGAGCCAAGTGTCGCTAGCTGATTCGATCCGGTACTATTCCGTCGGGCCCACTTGTCAGAAAGATGGAAGCCGTGTGGGCTGACATCAGCATGACGTCGTCCGAGGGGCCCACGAGTCAGTGACCGAGGCGACGTGGCTGGCTCCCGAGCTGACACGTGTCAAGCCGAAGGAATTATCCGAGATTTCCAGTAGGAAAATAAATAGATTAATTCGGGTTTTTCTTTTATTTGAATATACAAAATTGTAATCGCTATAACTTTTGCGTCAAAGCTCCGATTTGAGTGATTCCAGTTCCTAAAAATTTGTAAAAATGTGAACTATTTATTGGTGAATTTTATTTTATTTTTAGAGTTGAACTTGCTGTCTGTTAGTGTATTTATTGTGTGTTTGGTTGATGCGATTAGACACCGAATTGCCAGAAGCTGTCGGGGAGGAGTTCGGGGATCCATTTCAATCTTCGGATCAAGACCAACCACTTTTCGAAGGCAAGTCATGCTTTGACCATATTGTTCCTAGATTTTTAAAATGCATTTCAATTTAAACTATGCATGCTATATTAACTAGAAAAATGACGTTGATTAATTTTGGGTAGAATAGATAATACACCTACCTTGATTATGCCACCTTGTTATATTACTTGTATGCCCTGAAATCTTTGTCACCCTAAGATATTAAAATGAGTTGGTTGCTATTATGATGCCAACACGGGAGGCTAGACCGTGAGTAAATGCTTAGCTGCTTGTGTGCGCTGAATGACCTTTAAAAGTGCAAAAGAATATTGACTAAGCAATTATGAAATATATTTTGGAATAATGCGATGATGTCATGAGATGGATTTGGAGGGTAGCAACCTGTGTGGTTCTACTTACACAATGAAGTGGGCATTGCCATGTGTTGCATAAATGCAAACCGAAGTGGGAAATGATTTGGACCGGGGCAGGTGGCAAGATGGCTTCGTGCTAGGTGGGCCT
This sequence comes from Guadua angustifolia, assembly GCA_036346375.1. NCBI lineage: Eukaryota > Viridiplantae > Streptophyta > Magnoliopsida > Poales > Poaceae > Guadua > Guadua angustifolia. Next base: position 4,447,997 of record CM070510.1, on the reverse strand, counting down.
GTGTGGCAACGGGGTGAATTGAGTAATGTGAAGGCTGCGTGCCGAGATCTGCGAGAAGAATGTCCTGCCCTGGACAGTTAAGGACTTCACTTTGCGAGCCTTTGATCTGAGTTACTCGTACAGCCACTTGTCTGGAATGGGACAGACCTAGTTTAGTAGGGTTCTAATATCTTTCCTTTGACACCTCGGGGCGACAGTTATACCTGAGTGTAACTGTGTGGGGGAGCGTACCTGTGCTACGACTTGGTACCCATCCAACAGTATTCGCTTGTTCTAAACTTTGGCTCTGAGTGAGGGAAGTGTTGGAAAGGCAATACTGGGGAGGTTCATAGGTTAGGTGTTAGTCTCTGAAAGATTTTGTTGCAATCAATCACTTGTGTGGTGAGCGACTATATCCTGTGGGTAAAGTGTATAGCCTCTGCAGAGTGTGTGTTAAATCTATTCAATAGCGCGTCATGTGTCTCGGACAATCTTTGGGGATTACAAATCAAGGGTTAGATTTTTAAAATAAAATGTGGAATGGGTGGCTGTGTGCCAAAGACAGGTGAATTGGACTTAGGGCTGTGTGCCAAACTTTTGGAAAAGAATAGAGAAATTAGTTATTATAGTAATGATTTTACTGCTTTTAATCTAATTAAGATTATCTGTTAAGAGAAATGCTGCTTTATGCAGAATAACCACATAAGCCTTTCCTTTGGAATAAGCCATGCATGTAGTAATAGAACTGCATTGTGCATGACTTGTTGAGTATGTTGTATACTCACCCTTGCTTCAACAAAAACCTCAGAAGAAGAAGCAATACCAGCTTGGGAGGAGGAGTTTAACGAAGGTCTGGAAAATTAGGGTTGAGCCTCGTCAGTTGCCTGTGGCAGAACGAGGGGTTTATTTTCGTACTTTTGCTTCCGCTATTGAACTTATGTTACTTTTGTTATCGCTCTGCATGGCGAATTATTGTAAGATGACCATAAGGTCATGTAACTCAGTTATAATTCATGTTTGAGGTACTTTATTACTATTTCTGCTGTGTATGATTGTGGTATCTCAACCTATTTATCCTGTGTGTACTAGCATGATCCTGGACTAGTACAGAATACATAGAGGGTCCCGATTTGCAGATTCAGGTCCCGACATTATAAGATCAAGGATGCCGAATAGACGGGGTGAATAGGCGGCTTTAAAAATTTATTTGATGATTAGTTAAAATCTCGCCTATTTATCCCTATGTTAAAACCTAAACAAAAACCAATGTGAAAGCGATAAACTAAGATTTTAACAATTAAGCCTAAGTCAACTAGGCTCACTAAGTGCACTAGCTAATTATGTCTCTAAGAAGAATATGCAAGAATAAAGATAATCAAGCAATTTAATTCTATAAATGTAAATTGCAACAATATAAATAAGAATTGCAAGCAACCATAAGGAGACGCACTGATATTTTACCATGGTGTTCGGAGACTTGTCGGTCTCCCCTAATCCACGTTGAGACTAGCCCAAATCATTTTGGACCGGTTCCACGAATTGAGCACCCGCCTCCATTGCTCTTCCCCCTTCAGGTAAACGAGCACCGACTTTCACAACTTGTCGGGACTTCTCACAACCTTCATCGAGAAGCTCACCGTGCACGACGCCACTACGCCTTCTAGGTGTCGGGAAACATCAAAAGTAATAAGTCAAGCCTTCCCGCTTGAACTTCACCTAGTGCAACACATGCACTCCGGTGATTACCAAATGCAACACATGCACAATGACTCTCTCAAGTGCAACAAATGCACAAGAGACTCTCAATCCACTCTTAATTGTAACACATATAATTAGAGCTCACTCTTAGCTCAAGAGACAAATAGAAGAGGGCAACGCATGCACACAACTCCTACAAACACTAAAATTCTCTAGTAACTCACTAATGCCAGCCCCAAGACTCCTTTTATAGCCTTCTCAAAGAAAACCAGCTGTTGGAGGTAAAAACGGGAAAAAATGCAGTAAATACAGTGCTACCGCCCTACTAGGGTCGGTAACATAGGCCTTCCGGCCAACGGTCACTTTCATGCATTAAAAACCAAAAACTACCATTGCTACAGTACCCCGGTGCTACCGCCCATCTAGGAACGGTAGCACTGGTTATTTCAACCAAAAAACACCTCTCTAGAATTTTTACACTACCTATGGGGCGGTAGTACCGCCCTGGGTGATGCTACTGCCCATCTAGGGCTGGTAGCACCGCTCGGGCGGTGCTGCCACTGTTTCAGCCAGGAAAAGCTCATAACTTTTTACTCCGAACTCCGATTTATGTGATTTTGGACTCTATGTGAAACTTATCAAGACGGCTACAATCTTCATTCATTTTCAATATTTAAAAACCATAAATATTTTTAAATATCATAAAAACAAAGACTCTAATGTAGTCACTCAAGCCTAAAATCTGATTTTTGAAATCCTTCACAAAGACTTGATTAAAAGCGTGACTATAAGCTAGAATGAGTCAATAAGATCAAATCTTGAGCCATGTGATAATTAACTCATAATCAAAATAATTTTGCAAAACACATTTGCAAATTCTAATCACATGCTCCAATATCAAATGAACACCAATATTTTGCAAAATACATTTGCAAATAACCCGAAAGGCTATAAAATTAATCCTCTAGCCATGTAAGGATCAACACATGATCCCGATACTTTACAAAACATATTTGCAAATGCCAACACATGCTCTAAGATTGAAACCCATAACTTCTAGATTATTTGCAAACCACATTTGCAAATAACAAATCAACATTTTGTAAAAACACATTTTGCAAACACAAAGCATAAACTTTATTTAGCCTTGTGATGATCAATACATAATCAAATCACAAGCTAAAACTCCAATGCATAAGCTCTCACCTTTTGCAACACGTGAAAAACTTAGCTCCATGCAAAAACCACATAAACCAAATTATATAAGCTATCTCCCTTTTGCAACACATGCAAATATATAGTTCCATGTAAAAACCAAATTGATTAAGATCCAATAAGAAACAAGCATGAGCTCCCTTATTTGCAACACATGCAAATACTTAGCTCATGCAAAATCCAAACAAGAGAGTGAACTAGAGTGAACCGGATTGAGTTCATCAATACATGATGAAGCTCAAGCTATAAGACTCATCCCCTCTTAATAGTACGGCAACCTACACTAGCAACCCGGTCTCCCATCCAAACACCGAGACCGGTAAAAGACTAGGAACACATCCTTAGCCCTAACTAGTTATACCTTTGCCACTCATAACCACTTGGAACTTTCATGATGACCAATTATCTTCTCTCTAAGTCGGGTCCTTTCTTCTTGTTCATCAACACATGATGAGCCTTCTCTAGTTTCACTTCACTTCGGGATTTATTCTTGAAGATCATCAACATATGATGACTTCTCGATTCTTTATTTTCTTGGACTCAACCTACTTCAAACTCATTGAAAATGTTAGTTCAAAACACATGGTTGTCTCAATCATCAATACAATCCATTAACATATAATGGATGCTCCCAAGATCCTTTGATCTTTTCCTTTGATGATTGGCCACAACCCAAAGACAATTGATTGAAAAATTAATTGTGTCTTGAGTATACTAATGTAACTAATACTTCACTATACTCAAGAGATTTTGATTGCCCTAGGATCAACAAAGTGAACCATTAACTTATGATTAGTTCTTTGTTGATTTAATGGCAACCGAACACAATTTAAATTGTCATGAGTATATATTAACTACACAAGTTTCATATACTCATTTTGACGGAATCTAAAAGTAATGATCCAATTTATATGGAGTGGTGAAAAGGGATCAATACTCTTAATACCATTAACAATAGAATAAAATCCATTAAATATGTGTATATAAATAATTGAACTTGAATCAATATGCACATATTCAATTTTTCAGATTGCTTTGGAGTTTATCCTATATTACCATGAGTATACTACAACTACACAAGTTAAATATACTCAAGGGGTTGTTTCAAAGTAATGATCTTTAATATAGAAAGATGAATTAGATCAAAACTATTGAAACATCAAGGTAAAGTATGAACTCCCCCTAAATGTGTGCATTCATGTATATATGGAATTGAAAACATTAATGCACATCTTAAAGTCTCAATAATGGTAGAGTTCATCCTTTAATTTAAATCCAAAATATGCATTAAGATATCATAAAATAAATATGAGTGCATACCTTGGGTTTTTCATTTTTCAATGAGATGAAACTAATCAAGGATATGCTCAATAAAAGAGTTAGTCTTATATTTGGATTTATTGATATATTTGGATTTATCAATATGATCATGACTATTGTATCTAAGGAATGCAACAAGATATATAATATGAGCTCGAATGCATACATTTGATATTTTCATCTTTTTCATCCAAAAGAGACTAATAAGAGTTAAGCTCAACAAAAGAGTTAGTCTTATAAAAAGATTTGTCATTAATTAACAATTGAGACTAATCAATATTATGATTATCAAAAGAGTTAGTCTTAATGTTAAATTTGTCATTAACACCAAAACCAAATTAATGGAGTGTGAACTTTCAATGGTTGATCTGGAAAGCTAGAAACCAGGCCTGTTTCCAGAACATCTTACCAATTAATCCATCTTCATGGTAAACTAAATAGATAAAACTAGGCCATCTCCATGTAAATTAAAAATTGACAAGAAAAATGAAAGTCCATGTGTGACAAATTATCAATTGTTCTACTTTGTGTATAACTTGACCGGGATAATGTGTCTCTAGTATCTTCTGTACATTGGAATCCTTATGGTTCTCGATGAGATGAGCTTGGTATTTTTCAATTTTAGTAAGTGGGAGCGGTATATGTCGGTTGGAATGAAGCTTAAAAGAAATCTAGGTGATTGATTGACCGTATTTTTTAATTATCGACATTATTGAGTTATTTTTAAGGCTTCAACCTGATTTTGTTGTTCACATATTGCCTGTTAACGACATATCTTATATGCAGTGGCTAAGCATTTGGTGGTGAAGTCACATGAGTTAGCTCTTGCATATGACACTTTCTTGAAGTAGCTTGAGCCCCCGTTGGTTCTTCAGGAATTTGTCAACTATAGTATTTTTGTGAGCTTTGTCTGGTCTTTTATTTGAATGTAACACAGTTCCAGATTAACATTTTGTTTTTATTATATCTCAATGTCCGTAGTCTATAACATTAGTAATAGTCGTATATTTCTAGCCTAAGGCTTATCTAAATCCTGCCTCCACCACTGCAGAGGAATATATCTATACTTTAAGCAGAGCCGTATCCAGGGAGCCGTGTGGATTATATTTCTCAGGAACAATTAAAGGTTTATCTCTTCGCATGTATTTCTTATGACAACGTGCGTGCATGCATGTTGATCAGCTGGTCAACGCATGTGTCGCAGGCTCTCGCAGCACCGTGCGTCCGTTAACGTGCCCTCGGGATGACACGTACGGTGAATACGCCAACGATCTAATTGCCCAAAAGAACCTTTCCCGGCCGGTCAAATCGGTACAAATGGAGGACCAAATGCATGCCTGCCACAGCATAAGGTATTTCATCATTTCGCGTGCTAGATAAGATGCATATAAAACACGTACCTTATTGCAATTGGTTTCCTAGGGGGGGCCGATTATCTGTCACCCATCTATTGGTTGGATGAGCCTAAAATTAACATGGACCCCTTTCATCATAGGCAAATGAGAGGTGGAATTAGCACCAAGGAGGTGGCTATATAACAGTCAAATAAAAATCCAGGAGATTTCAGGCAAAGTTTTGTCCAATGGATCTAACCCTACATATATTCTGTTGACTAACACGCATCCTGCCCTTCGCCTTTAATTTCCTCTCCCCACGCATGCATCCTCTTCAATCAGATAGATCAATAGAACTGCCTTCACCCATGCACTACAGGAATCCTGAAAATTTTCGTGGGCCAGAACCCACGAAAATAAGATCTGTCTTAATTTAAAATAACTATTTTAAATCGGCAATAGCCTTATTTTCGCCGGCCACGGCCGTCGAGATAAGGAGTCGAAAGTTAGCTTAATTTTCGCCGACTCACTCGCGAAAGTTAGTTATTTTCGCGGCCAGAACGCGCGACGAGAGTTAGTCTTGAAAGCGAAATTTTAAATCGATAACGACGGCCGAAAAATAACTAACTTTCGTCGGTTTTCTTCGCACCCACGAAAGTTAATAACGTTAAATTTTGTCGGGTTACATTACGCCCACGAAAGTTAATTTGGTTAATTTTCGGTCGGTTTCTTGGCCCACGAAAATAATTTGGGTTAAGTTTAAATCGGTTTCTTGGCCCACTTAAAATAATTTGTGTTAATTTTAAATCGGTTTTCTGCCCATTTAAAATTAACTGGACCCGACAAAAAAACAGCCCAATAAACCCATTTTTCATACAAATTTAGACAAATATCATTCATAACATATATCATTCATTCAATTCAATCATTCATCCACATACATTCATCCACATATATCATTCATCCACATATATCGCTCATTCATCCACATATCATTCAAATATCCACATACATCCATTCATTCATCCACATATATCATTCATCTCAAGATTAGTTGAGTTGTCGCATCACAAGATTAGTTGAGCTGTCGCATCATTCATCCACATATAATAGTTAGTTGAGTTGTCGATCACAAGATTAGTGATTATTACCAAACATCTCAAGATTGGTCATTTGAGTTGTGGCCGCTACCATCTGATTGGTCATTTGAACAGCAAAAAGACGACCAACAAGAGTAGGAGGCAGCGGATTGGCGAAAGGTGTGAAGCCATCGATCGCCAACCCAATGCGAACATTTCTCGCATCATGGCGAATCTCTCGTCAAAGCTGTCCAGAGCCCTCCATGCCTCACCATCGACGGGTGCACCATCACTCCGTCGTTCTCGCGACACCTTCCTTGTGCCACCTCATGTGCCTAGCGGTTCTCTTTGAGAGAAACAAATTGCTTGACCATGTGTAATCGGCATGTAACGAAGTTACTTATGTGCAACATCGGTCATCACATTTGCACCGTCTTCATTTACGACCTCGACGTACCTCGGTTTGCCACACTTCAAGCACTTCTTCTCATTCTTATGCTCTTTCCAGAAAAGCATGCAATTGTCTTTGCACACATCAATCTTCTCATATTTCATACCGAGAGTAGAAACCAATCTCTTGGCATGGTACATGTCTTTGGGCATGTTATGAGGCTTCGGAAGCACATCACTAATCAAGTTGGAGAGCTCGTTGTAACAATTATTCGAGAACGCAAACTTTGACTTAATGGCCATGAGCCGTGTCACAAAAGCTAGGAGGGTCACTTCTGTTAGTTCGTGCAACGGCTCTTCCGAAGCTTTGAGGGCCTCAAGAACCTTTCAACCTCTCGTGTAGGCGGATACTCGGAATGTAGTTCGAACTCCCGGCAGTATAGCTTCAAGCATCTCGTCCATCCTATCATCACCCGCCCTATCATCATCTACCTCTTCTACTTGACTTGAGAGAATGACTTCGCCGTGGTGCACCCACACTCATAGCTTGGCGTGAAACCGTGTCGACAAAGGTCTAGCGTCACCTTTGTCTTGTCGTGTTTGGACAAATTTTGGCACTTGCCACATGGGCACCTCACCTTATCGGTACTAGACAAAGAGAACGCACGGTTCACAAAAGCCGTAGTCTTGGCCACCCACTCATCCGAGTGAGCCCCACTCTTATCCCAACCATCATACATCCATCGCCGATCGTCACCCATACTTGAGGCTATAGATTAAACACTACTAGAAATCCGGGCTTTTGCCACGAAACTTTTTACAACACCATAAATTCTATTGCATTAGAGTGGTGTTATTGCCTCGATTTGGAAAATTGTGGCGATACGTCCAATATATTACCATGAATTACTGTGTGTTGCGATATTGTTAACTGTCATGGCAAAAGGTTGGTCGTATTGCAACAAAAAATAAAATCGTTGCAATAAATAAGATTTTATTGCCACGGGTAAGTTTTGTTGCTATAATATATTATTTCGTGGCGATTTTTAATTTTATAGCCACGATTTCTTTTTACGTGGCAATAAGTCTACATATGGGTCACGACATGTATCGGACGAATCCTGTAGATTCAGCCCTTGCCCAACCCATGCAGCCCATGTTTTTCTTCTCCTAAGTTCCTGTCCCTATTCTACGCCTGCGATGCACGGGCCGCTTGCCTGGCCTAAGCCCCCATCGTGTTTTTTCTACCACCTCCGCCTCCGCCTCTAGCCAGGGGCCAACGTGAAATGGTTTGTTCATTATTATGTTTTAGCCATTCCGCTAATTGTTTTTACTTTTGTCTCTAGGACTTCTTGCGCATCTTTCCAACTAGTTTGTGCTTTACACCATTTTTTGTGTCAATCAAACTAAAAAAATTAATTTATTTATTTGAAGAAAAAAATTGTTAGGATTCAGACATTTTAGAACCTTGATTGTATATACTTAGAATTCAGTTTTGCTGCTTATTAAATGCAAAGCTTTAATGTATACATTTCTTTCGTTGTTTTTCATGCAGGAAGCAGCTAGACAGTTTGTTAGTAATTTCTTGCACGTTGATTGATAAGCCTTGGAAGCATGGCACATGATGATAGGAGTTGGATGCGCATGGATAAGGCATCAGATGAGTCCAGTGCTTCTATTAGCCCATGGTTCATGTATACATTTATATTTGAATAATGTATGGTTTCAAGTGAAGTGAAGCTGTTTGTTCCTAGATCTCTGTTACTATTGAACAAAGTTCTAATTTTAGGACCTTTTTTCCTCGCAACACTTCCTGTATGTAGTGCTGCCAGTGCATACCATACAATAGTTATGCTATCATTTTTTTGTTCGGTTCAAAAGCAGCAGATAAGTGTTGTAAAATGTTGATGTTCACCCGTCACGATCACAGAATCCGTCAATACGATCACGAGAGTAAGGACACAAGAACACACAATATGGGTGGAATTCTCTCTCGCTTTATTGATTCCTCCGTTTTACAATGGAGAGCACCCGATATATATAGCAGTATGAGAGGAGTTTGGATTCGACTACACCATGAAGAGATAGAGTCTAAACCGAATAAGGCTTAGAGTTCTAATCTCATAACAATAAGCACTTAAAGTTAATCTCTACTGTTCTAAATGAGAACCCCCGGCGCGAAATCCCTGCCCCCTTCCCGTCGCAATCCTCATTCCACCGCCCCTGCGCAATCCTCGCTCCAGTCTACCTTCCGATCTCGATGTGCCCCCCACGCCAAGCGCTCAAGAGCCTTTGCCCAAAAATTTCCCCCAACTCCCGCTCCCCCGTCGCCGTCTCCCACTTCACCTCCCACCCCCCACCTCGCGGCTACTAGCTAGGGTTTCGACTCTCTTCTTACACTCGCCTACTCATCCGCCGCCATGTCCCAGCCCGTCACCTCGCGACGCACCACCCGCATCCGCCTCACCCTCCGCTCCAGCCTCACCGTCCTCCCCTCCCAAATCCAGGCCCAAACCCTCACCCAGGCGCCAACTCCTCGTGGTAGCTGGCGCCCCAAAGGAGGGCAACTCCCTCAACGCGATCCTCATGCCGCTACCCAGTCACCGAGCGCAGGCGATGGACCTCCTCCGGCTCCTCGCGCCCGTGCTGGCTCTCCCCGTGCTGCTCCACGGTGGCAGCGTCCTCGCTCGAGACTTCCAGGCTGCGGCCTCCGGCACCACTCGCGAGCTCGACGTCTTTCTCCGTGCGCTGCTGTCGCAAGATCCCTCGTCAATTCGATCAACGTCCAACTCAAGTCACTCGCGGACATGCCAAACGCCATCTGCCCTCATACCCGTCATGGCGAACCCAATGTACGGCTCCAGGCCGCGTCGATCCAGGTAAACCCCATCTGAACCCCGAGGTTGTTTGGTCCAATTCTTACTGGCTGCTACTCGAATTCGTAGAATTGTCCCGCAAAATTGGATTGGATTCCGTGATAAATTTGTTTGGGGTTCTTTCGGGGTTGCAGGAACGCGTCGAGCCTCGGATGAGATCCACCATGGATCGATCCGATGCACGGCGATCTTAACGAGGAGATCGATGGGCTGCATTCATGGGTTCGCCTATTGAAAGGCGTAAGATTTCTATTTCCCTCTCTCCTCGTTTCTATCTAGTTCATGATATCTGTTATGTGTGCTTAGTTAAGGTCTTTTTGCCTTAATTCACAAGTTATAAACCTATGGATTGTGTATTTCGTATACATTAAACACGCATGTAGATTTTATGGGTGGCGCCCAAGAATGTTTTTTGGAAAACATGTTCCAATATATATTTCGTGGTTCCCAATATATTTTTGATCGTAATTTGATCGTTGATTTAGTTCTTGGTGGTGGGGAGTTGGTAAGTTTGTTTTAAGTTGATTTTATTGTCTTTAAACTAAGAAGAATTGGGAGTACATGTCACTTAAATCAGAATCATCATAGATAAATAAAAGATTGCTTGTTTGATTTGGGTGCTAACATCAACACCATATGTAGATAGTGCTTTTAATATAGTAACAAATTGATACCGCATTGTTTTTCAATCTCGTGGCAAAGCTTTCAAAACTGATGTGATGTTAGTGGATTTAGGGTGAATGGAAATGCAACGATAGCCCGGTGTAAATTGAGGTCATATGCTTTGCTTCAAATATTTTTTCTCGAGAGTCACTTGTTCAAGTCCTCCTCAAGGTATTTCCTTCATATCGCCATAGCATTCATTGCAAGATTCCATCTGCCTTACCAGATTCCGCTGCTTGCTCATCACTCCTCGATCCATTATTACCGCTTATGATTAGCTTCTTGACGGACACTCGCTGATTTATACTTCCTCGATATGCCGGTATGAGCATGCGGTGGATTCCGTTGAACCATAATATAGATAGTCATTGATTTATATTGCCTTGGATATGCTGCTAAGAGCATGCAATGATTCCATTGAAGCTTCATCTAGAATTGAATCCATTGACTTTTCTCGGTTTTATGCATCTGTATAATCTTATGGATTAGTCGATGACCGGTTAACAACATTATAGTTATTTTGTCTTCGTAAAATCAATCGACGAATAATTCAATGATACGTATATAGGTTTTACCATTTTATATCGATGTTTCTAGTTCCAACTAGTAATAGGTTTGCCATTTGATGAGAAAAGACATTTAAGTTTTGATTATTCGCTTGTGCTATTTGTCGCTTTCTAAGTTGTTGATGCTGGTTTTTTCACATTTTCACAAGCTTATTTTTTATATGTGATCTCAATTGCTTTTCCAGTCGCCTAGGAGATAAACACCTGGCCAAGTTCCGTATGATTTTCTCGCATAACCGTGTGGTTGCCTTCTTATTTCCATGTCAATATGTCATGTTTTACTTGCGCATTGCTATATTATAGATTTCCATGATCGAAGTGTATATGGAGGAGAATTGGATGCGAGTGTTCTTCTCTTTTCCGAGGAAGCTTTTCTTGTTCTTGTGATTTTATCTTCCATGTTTTTTTCCGACCGCATTTATGTTTGTGCTTTTTTAGATAATTGATATGTACTAATTATGTTTTTATTAGACCCATTATGTATTTACATGCGAGACAATGATTTGTTAGATCTAAGGACCTATTTGTAGCATAGTTACTGTAAAATAATTTATTATTCTAAAAGGTCAGGTCATGACTAATAATTCTATTTGAGTAGTTGTATACTTGTATATTCTGTGTAATTTCCTTGTTAGTCGCACGCTCGGTTCTACTTGATTAAATGTACATTCCTTGTGCGTTGCTTCTAACCAGAATAAGAAATTTAGCTAGCGAGAGTGAGCCAATACAAGGAAAACAATCAGTTGCATTGCAAAAGTATGAACCTTATGGACTCTGTGTCCGCCGAATAGACTCTCGACGCTTCCTGCTACTGAAACTGGTATTGATCCCAATCACTGCAAAAGCCTTCTTCCTTTGCTGGCTTATGCCATATGCACTTCCATGCAACTCATGTGTTCTGCGCTTGTTAGTTTTGTAACGCTTATACTTCATAGCATACAAACTTATCATAAAAAAATTTGGTCACATTGGGAAAATGTCTTGAGTACCAGAAAAGGACAAAAAATGTTTGAAACACATAGAATCGGGCCAAAATTTGGTCACATTGGGAAAATATTTCAAAAGTACTCACATCATAAACAAGGTTTTGATCAAAATAATATCCAAGTCGTGTTGCAATGTAATTGTTTATTTTCAGATCTTCCAGGATGTATACCAAGAATATCATTTCTGATTATGTTCTAATAAGATGTTAAGCAAACATATACTACGTACAATATATTTGGTTTTAATTCATGTCGAAGAAGAAACCATAAAAACTTTTGTAATCGGGAGAAATAGATGTTTGATCTTGTAATACAATTTTCTTTTATTGCTTGACCTTTATATTTTGTTACCAATTTTATTTTTTGTAGCAATGTACGGGCATTGAACTAGTCAACATGTCATGCTTAAGTGATGCAACCGTTGTTTCCTTTGTTTATTCATTCCTTGCATGCTTTGGTAAGATCAACTGAGTAGTTGTTTAGTTTAACTTGAGCTCATGGGCTTTGTCGGGTCCTTTCACTTGATCTGGTAGTATTTACAATATGGCAGCCTATAAAATTTCATCATGTATTTGTTTATGCTCAAAAGAATAAATCGTGCTTTTATTCTACAGGAGGATACAATTTGAGCGAGCGCCTAATCTCATGGCATGGTCAAGTCAAGCAAGTCTACAATGTGGAACAACCTATTCTCAAGTCACTAGTCAATAGATTAGTTCTGTCATCGCAATTTTAGTTGAGAAATTTAAAGTTTTTGTTCAGAGATTACTATAAAATTATTCTATTATTTGTCTCTTTTGCTTCATGTTTGTACAAACTGAAAAGATTGTTACAAATGCTCTTATATATGATTTGATGGCTATAATTAATATTTCTGTTCGTGCAATTTCTAATTTGAGTACATTTCTTTTGCAACAACGGTATATAAGCAAATATTATTGCAATATGCATTGACGCCTCGTTGCGAAAAAATGAATTCCTACAGATATAGATCGTTGTTATAATTTATTGCAACGAAGTTATTTCATTGCAATAAATCATATTGCCACGAAAATTATTTCGCTTGCACCTCACTTATTGCTATGGATTGGTTTTTGTTGCAACTCTCGTCTAATGCAATACCTAAACGCTGCGGCAATAGAGACCTCTATTTCCATCAGATTAAGGTCATTGTGACTAGTATCTAATGCAACGCATGAGAGCGTGGCAATAGAGACTACTATTGCCACGGCAATTGAGACTATTGCCACGTCAAACCGTCATTGCAACTACGGACTAATGCAACGCATATTTCCGTTGCAATTAGCATTACAATTGCAACAAAACATAAATCGTGGCCCAAACTTTGGACCACGCAACTAATAGCCACGCCTGCCAACAATTGTGACATTGTGGCTATTGGTACATATTGCAACAAAATGGGCCCTATTGCAACGATTTCTCGCCGTTGCAAAAGCTCGGAATTCTAGTAGTGAAAGCAAGTGTAATCATGAGTTTTTTCGTTCCTATATATATCATGGCCCTACATCTATAGGTAAGGATATGTCCTAAACCCACCCAAGAGTGGCCGACAGAGACGGATTTATGATTTAGTGTAGGGTCGAAGAAATTCGGCGACATAACCCGCTGTTCTCCATCTCGCACGCCCGGATATGGTGCAGCGGAGAACATCGAGGTTATGCCGTCGAAATCTCGCTCGACCCCGTGGCTCGTCATAAATACCACGCCTATCGGTCACTCGAGGCTGTCCGTGGGACAATTCGGACCAAAGACATCTCACATGTGTGGCGCATGTGTGGCGTGCCGGTCCGAACGGGTAACATATAGGTTTCGTGACACTAACAAAGAATTTGGAAAGGAAAACAATTAATTCCTGAACATGGCATGTACATGATTGATTTCCTAACATATAAAACATCCGATGAAAAGGTACATCATTTTGTCAAGATCTTTTAAAGAATAGAAAACAACCATGTGGTCATGTGTTTGGTGAAATAAGCAATTGCTAAGTCTACCAAGAACACAGAAGAGAAAGATCTAGTAGCAGGAGTTGGGATTGCAAATATTATTTTGAAAATTTCCGCCACATTACAAACATTACTTAAATTAACATGGTCTAATACCCATGTTGACTGCTTTCTTTTCATGGCTGCACGTCAACAAACTTAAACCGCCAGATGGTATGTGGATGTATGTTTCACAAGTTGAATAACATCAAATGCCGCCAAAGCAAATATCAAGAAATATTAGGTCCCGAATTAACATCAAAAGTTGCTAATTTAATATTAGTGTCTAATGAATATTCTCGAATTTTATGTCCGGATGCTTTCAAAACCAAATTAGGTCCGTAAATTCACCTTAGGACATTGAGCGAAAAAATGGTCTTATCCATATAAAAAGAGGTCTTAGTCGCTTCATTGATATTCAATCACGATGGCATCTAACATCACTTTTTTTATTTTAGCTAACTATCAAAGATGCATGCACGCAAGATTTAGTACCGAATTGGAATGACTTCAATCGAACATGCAACACGTTGGAGCAAATTAATGTTTATTGCTTCGATTTGCAACTATCATCCGCTCCCAACATATTGCCCTAGCTTTACAGACGCCATGCATAGCAATTTGCATAGCAATTTTTTTTACTTGACTACTTACATATATATGTATTATACACCTTGGGCTCCGTGAATGGGTAAGAATTACGGTTTAACAAATGAAGTAGTAGCGTGGGAAACAGTGTTCTGCGTATTCGATCTGATATTTTCATGCAGGGAGTCTCTAGCCTATTTCATATCTATGAACATGGTAATATGGTATACGGCCAAATTCAGTCCACATTTTCTTTTCAGGGCGTAAGGCAAATCGATTCATACACAGCATCAAAACAGTCTCCACATAGCAGGACCAAAATTATGATTAGATCAACCACAAGGGGACCTGAGATTTAGGGTATCGGGGTTCAAGGTGGAGGTGGGGTGGGAACGGACCTGCCACTTGGAGGAGGGGAACGGCTGGGAGTCGAGAGCGAGACGGAGTTGCCGATCATACTGGCGCCGTAGGCAAGAAGTGCAGTGGTTCCACCAAGAAGACCACACGCCTGGCCAAAGACCCCACGCAATGCCGTCGAGAGAAAAGGAGCCGGTGGAGGGCGACGAGGAGCCGGTGGCGGGCGGGCACCGAGGCGGGCGCGAGGAGCGGTGGAGGGCGACGCCAAGGGGCGGGGCGGGCGCGGGCGACGGCGGCAGCTGGGACGACAATGGCGCGGGGCGGCGGCATGGCAGCGGCGGCGGCGGAGCGGGCGCGCATGCGGCGGCGGCGAGCGGGGCGGGGCGGGCGGCGGCGGCGGCGGCGCGGGGGCGGGCGGGGCGCGGCGGGAAGATGGGCGGCGGGCGCTGCGGAGATCGATGAGCGGGAGTGAAAATGGCCGAGCCCACCGAGCCCGGAGTAGAATAAGTCTCGCTATTTTCGTGGGTTTCACTCACCGACGAACGCAGAATTTTCGCTTACCACAACCCAACCGACGAAAATTAGAGCCGCCATGAAACCCTAACCCGACGAAAATTTTCGTGGGTTTCTCGTTGTTTACGAAAAATTAATTAACTTTCGCTTGGTCAGATAGAAGCCGATTTAAATTTAAACAATACCTTTCGGCTTATTTTGGCCGTCGAAAATAAATTAAATTTCGTCGGTTTTCTTAAAAGCCGACGAAGTTAAATTGGCCGACGAAAATTTTCACGATTCCTGTAGTGATGCATATTGCTGCCACCCCTCCCCTGGCCTGCTGCCTTGTCACTGTCGCCCACCTCCATCTCCCCTAGCCCGCCCTTCTTGTCTCTGGCGGCTATTGCTGTCAAATCCGCCACCGCCTCTTAACATTCTCTTGTTTGTAATGTCCTGTTGACCTCCACTGTCCACTGCCCTCCTACAAGCCCCTGGCTAGTAACACCACCAACGCAAACCGTTGTGCCTCCATCAGTACCCTTCCCTCTCCCTTTATAACTAGGCCTTGGTGAATTTGAACCCTAATCCAGCGAACCCCGCTCTATTTCGCTGCCGATGTCACCAAAGAAGAAGACCTCGCTAGTTGGAGCACAAACCTTCAAGCCCATCAACAATAATAAATTTGACTGAAATCCTAACAAATTTCAGCCGAGTAGTGTTGTATAGCAATTCCGCTAAGTAAATGGCCAACCGATTGATATACGTATGTGAGAGCTCAATTAACATAAGAGCACAGTATAGTTTCATTGTGTAAGAAAAATTGTGGCTTATTTAAGATCTGGGGCGTTATAGCCTTATAGGAGATACTATGACGTGTGAAGGCATCTATGTAGACTTATTGTATGGCTTATATGCTGACACGGAATGAATGGGCGTTGTGCTATATGAGTGAAGGTAATGAGAATATAATGTTTGTCCTTCGAGGGCTGTTGTATGTGATACGCACCTAGCTCGCTCAAGTGGGCGCAATGTCGTAGAGTTTCAGATCTCAGCTTAATTATTTTTATATCTGAAGTTTATAGATTAAAATAAAGTGAATTAAATTTATATTTTTAATCTAAAATGTAAACAAGATGACTCATCTAAACATTCTTAATGTACTCATAGCTCCAGCTCTATAAATTTCTAAAGTTAGGAATACACTATTTCACCAACCCCACGAATTTTGGTGGAGCTGACGCTGTGCCAAACACCCCCTAAGTCTGAGAAGTCCATGCGATCGAGGATATGGCATAATAGGTGGGATATTCCACATTTGCCCACGAAGCGTGTAAAAACACAGAATATTGCCAATTTATAGTAATATATAGCACATGTACATCAACTGTAATTCAGCAAACATAGGTTAATCCTTTTATGTAAAACAAGACACGGCGTATCATCCTGACTGCTGAGGGGCGATTAGTTGTCCCACGTTGCAAGTTAAGGTTGAGAGCACAACATACATATTGCTAATCCTGTGTAAGAGAACAATAATGATGTCCTAAATACAATAGCCTACACGTTAACCTTTTTATATGAAGTGAGGGGTGAATTAGGTGTGTTAACGCTGCCATTACATTTGGGTGGTAGAATTATGGATGTACGACGACATCCACAGGATTCAAATCATGATGCCAATCTTTTATGTACAAGCGGATGGCTTCTGTAGGAATTTTGTGAGGTCACAAATTTATTAACAGCCTATGTCTATCTAGATGTGTGCTAACGAGATGCACTCTTATGTGTTCGTGTGGTGTGTGTGCATGTGTCTTCTTTGTCATAAAAAATTGAGGTTATCACATGTGGTTGACTAGCTAAGTCTTCTTTGTAATAAAACTACATGTTTTTTTTGTATAAACTATAGATTTTAACTCCTATTTTATAAATTTATAGATTTTCGAAGAACTTGTTTTATAAAACTGCAGGTTTTAGAATAGATCGTTCCTTATAACGAGTCTGACAGTATAGACCCATATAACAGTCTCACGCAACCTCATTTCACATTTTACTCGCGTACTGTCAGACTCGTTACAAAGAAATGATCAATTCTAAAACCTACACTACTACAGAATCGACCTTTCCTACCGCCCATCAAGACGGTTAGTACAACCGGACCGATTGTTAGAACAGTCCGGTTCAACGGCTCTGTGGCTGGGATATTAGTACGGTTCAAGACACCAACCGGTCTCGATGGGCTTACATCGATGCGTTCGTAACTAACCGGTACTATTTAGCGAGTTCACTAGTACCGGTTCAGGACATGAACCGCATCGATGTAGCCCATCAAGACAAGTTGGTGTCTTGAACCGTACTAGTATCCCAATTTAAACTTCTTCCTCCTCCGCTCTCTCTGCGGACCAGATCATTTCACTGCTAAAAGAACAAAGGAGCTTCGGCCAAGAGCTTCAAGGGAGGGGAGGTGCTGCCCAAAATTTCAAAATTTTGGTCATTTTACTCACAACCAAGGTAACTAAGGTTAGTAATATCATTCCTCACTTCATTTGGTGTTAAATGGAGCCTCTTTTTTGCTTGAATTATGAAGAAAATTTGATCTTTTCCCATGATTGATGAAAGATTATGAATGTAGAGGGAGGTGCTGTCCAAATTTCAAAATTTTGGTCATTTTACTCGCAACCAAGGTAACTAAGGTTAGTAACATCATTCCTCACATCATTTGGTGTTAAATGGAGCCTCTTTTTTGCTTGAATTATGAAAAAAATTTGATCTTTTCCCATGATTGATGAAAGATTATGAATGTAGAGATCTAGCTTGATCTTTTCAAATAGGATACAAAAACTTGTTGTGTAAGCTTAGAATTTGCTTGGATTATAATGTAGCTCGTGATTTAATGTGTGGATCTAGCTTAAATTTAGGTTTTAGTTCCATCGATCGATGAAGGATGAGGTTTGGTTGCACGTAGTTGGGGGGAGAATGGTGCATGGAAATCATGGAGTTTGGGATCTTCAAATGACAATGGTTATGTGGAAAAGAAGAAATTTAAATTCATTTGCGAATTAAAATAATATCAGAAATATGAATGACTTTATAGAAAATATAAAATGAGTTCAATATTTGAGAAAAGTTTTAAAAATACTTTGGAATATTTTAAACTTAGAAAATTACTTCTAGTATAATTTTGGTTTTAATTTCCATCAAGAAATTATTTTTGAAAACATCATTAATTAAGTGCTAGAGATTTAGAAAAAATAAAATAAATGATTGAATAATAATTTGGAAATTTTAGGGTGTTACAATTTCAACAGAATTTGCAAAACAAAGTCATCGTGAATTTTATTCAAAATTTTGAATCCGACTCGATCGACCAATTCTTTTTGTAGGTTGCAAAACTTGTTGTGTGAGTTTATATTTTGCTTGGATTATTATTTAGCTCGGATTGAAGGTGTGGATCTAGCTAATATTTAGGTTTTGGTTCAACAATTCATTATCGGAAAATGAGCTAACAGTTATCTTGATGTAACATAATGTAGATGGACCGGCGATGGATGTACATGGATCGACGCTCCCCGGAGTTCTTGCAGGGTTTGCAAGATTTTCTTCGTGTGGCCAATGCACACACGACGTCGGGCTACATATGCTGTCCATGCATAGACTGCAAGAATGAGAAGGAGTGGCCAAAATCCAGCCACCTTCACTTTCATTTGCTCACAAGAGGTTTCATGTCAAACTATACCTGCTGGACCAAGCACGGTGAAGAAGAGATTATACAGGAAGACGGTGAAGAAGAAGAGGCGGACAACAATATCCCTGGACGCCGGTCAACACGGTTCTTTCAAGATACATTGGGGAGTGTGGTGATGATGACCTAGACCAGATGTCAGCGTGATGGAGAGGAGAATACATCGATGAAAGACATTACGAAAAGTTCCAAATACTATGGAGGACCACGGAACATCATTGTACCCAAACCGTCGACGTGGCCATAAAAGTTGCGTACCACACTAGAACCGATGCAATGGAAGGCGACCAATGGATTGTCCGATAAGGGATTCGACGAGTTGTTATGCCTCATAAAGAAGTTACTTCCAGAGGGGAACACACCGCCGAAACTACGACGATGCCAAACAAGTTGTCCGCCTTTGGGGTTGGAGGTACTGAAGATACATGCATGTCGTAATGATTGTATCCTTTATCGCAATGAGTATGAGGATTCGGAAGCTTGTCCGGTGTGCAAAACTTGCAGGTATAAGACCAGCGTGATGACCCGTGAGGTAGAGGGCAACAGAAGAAGAAGAGACCTCTGCTAAGGTGGTGTGGTATTTCCTGAATCCCCTGTTGAAGCATTTATTTGCGAACAAAGCGCATACCCAGATGATGCACCGCACAAGGAAGACCGTAAGGATGACGGAAGGCTAAGGCACCTTGTCGATGGCTCCCAAGGAGGAAAGTCGATAGAACATACCCGGACTTTGCTGAGGATGCAAGGAACATAAGGTTTGGGTTGAGTACGGATGGGATGAACCCGTTCAGTGATATGAGCAGCAGTCACAGCACTTGGCCCGTGACTCTATGTATCTACAACCTTCCTCCTTGGTTGTGTATGAAGCGGAAGTACATTATGATGCCATTGCTTATCCAAGGCCCGAAGCAACCTGGAAACGACATTGATGTGTACCTCAAACCGTTGGTTGAAGATCTGTTAACACTGTGGAACGATGGTGTACGTGTATGGGATGAGTACAAAGAGAGCACTTCACTCTACGCATTGCTATTCGTAACCATCAACGATCGCCTCGCACTTGGTAATCTATCGGGCCTATCTATCAAAGGATATAAAGCACGATCCACCGCTTAGAGGATACGGACATGCAAGTACCTAAAAACTCTCGAAAGGTTGTGTACATGGGCCACCGTGAGGTTCCTCCATATGAAGGACCCGTTCACGGAGGAAGGGTGAGAATTTTGATGGGACAAGAGAAAGCGTAAGAAGCCCATACATCGCAATTGGGGACGCTTGTATTTTCTTTGGTAAAGGATCTGAAAGTAGTATTTGGAAAAGGTCCTCGTAGCAAACCCGTCTCCTACCGAACAAGGTCACACGAAGGCCATTTGGAAGAAGAACTCAATATTTTGGGACTTACCTTCATCGAAAGACTTAGAGGTCCGCCACTCATCGGACTTCATGCATATCACGAAGAATGTCTCGTGAACCTACTAGGTTTCCTAGATATGTACTAGTAAGTCAAAAGATACACTTCAAGCACGAAAGGACCTCATGACTATTGGGACTCGTGAACGACCTACATCCGAAAAGAGAGAGAAAGGACAACATTACCTCCACCCCGCGAGCTACACTCGAGCAAGGAAGAGAAAAAAACATGATTAAGTTCTTGAATAGTGTGAAGGTCCTTCCGATACTCCTCAAACATAAGGAGACTCATAAACATGAAAGAGAATAAAATCGCACACATAAAATCCCATGATTGTCATGTGTTGATGACACAGCTTGTTCTAGTGGCGGTGCGAGGTATTCCGCCAGATTGGGTACGAGGGACAATCATAAAGTCAGTGTTCGTTCTTCAACGCGGTGTCGCAGAAGGTCATCGAGCGAATAAGGTATCTAGTCTGCATGATGACATGGTCAATAGTCCGTTAGCCTTGAGATGATCTTCCTCCATCCTTCTTTGATATTATGGTCCATCTCATGGTCCACATTGTTAAAGAGATAGAAATTCTCGAACCGTGTTCCTCCACAATATGTTCCCTTTCGAGAGGTACATGGGTATCCTAAAGAAATATGTTCAGAATCGGTCTCGCCTGTAAGGCAGCATTGCGCAGGTGTCAAAGACAGAGGAGGTGATCGAGTTTTGTGTTAGTTAAATTGATGATCTGAACCCGATTGGCGTCCTCAGATCACGGCATGAGGGGAGGCTACGGAAAAGGGACTTTAGGGAGAAAAGAATCCTATAGCGACGATCTACTTGCATTTAAACAAGCACATTTCACGGTATTGAAACAAGCAATCAGAGTGGCTCAGATATCTATGATCACGAAATGAGTCTACGCTACCAATACCCAGAGAAGTCGATAAGTGGATCGCAGATGGAGCAAATGGATCATTTCAGCAGCTTGGTTACAAAAGCAATCTGTTGGGCAAGCGATGCACGATGAACAATTGAAACTCTTGACTCGAGGACCGCCCACAACAATCATATCATTTCAAGGGTATGAGATAAATGGGTACACATTTTACACGACAACCCGTGATAACAAGAGTACCAACCAAAACAAAGGGCGTCCGTATAGATGCCTTGGACAAAATGGAAAGATGGACACCTACTATGGTTTCATAGAGGAGATCTCGAGCTGGAGTACGGGCCATTAAAGGTCCCTCTGCTTTGGTGCCAATGGGTCAAACCGACAACCGTGGATATCGATAAGTACGGTATGACAACTGTGGACCTCAAGCAAGTGGCCTATAGGGACGAACCGCTCGTGCTTCGCTAATGATGTGACATGTATTCTATGTGATGGACATGGACAAAGAAACCTAAAAAGGTAAGGAGAAGACTAGCAAGAGCGATCGCCAAGGCGCCACGTGGTTCTTCCGTAAAAGAAGGATTGTTTGAGTTGAGGGCATCACGGACGAAGAAGAGTATAATCGCCTCGACGAAGCTGCCTCCTTTCACGGTGAGACGAGACATTAGTGTCCCAATGATACAGAGGAATCTCCCCACGACGCCGCGATCATAATGAAGGATCACTTGTAAAAGCAAAGTATGTTAGCAAATAAGGATTGCTTTGCTTTCTTTTGGTGTAATTGTAACATCCCAATTTTTGATTTTCTAAATATTTGATATTGTTTTATTGCAATTTACGATTTTTGTGAATTTTCTGGATTTATTGGATTTTCTGAGATTTATTTTATTTCGAATTGGTATATATGGCTTTTGTTAAGAAATATTTATAAAAAGGGAAATTTAAAATAAAGACTGCCCAAAAATATTTTAATTAAGTCTATAAGGTCTCAAAGTATTTTTCTTAGATTTCTTTTTCTCTCCGGGATTGTTCTGGATATTTTTCTTTAAAAACAAACCATGTGGCTAGGGTTCTAGATGGACCATTGTCAGTCGTTATATCCCGATCGAAGCGTTCAGATTTAACTTTATTCCCATCATCAAATCTCGATCGAGGATTCTCGATCGAACGGTGAGAATCATTGTGTAATCGGTTCGAACTCCAGCTCATCTCGGGCGTTAGTTTAACACGTGTTTGGTTCGGATCAAATTAGCTGGATGGATCGTGACAGTCGGAGGGGTGTGATCGATCGAGTTCATCGTGTGAGCATGCTGCGCGTCGTGGAGAGCCGTGTCCGATCGGGAGTCAAAGAACCGGGCGCTGCTTTGTCACCGAGAAGGATCGAGAGTTGGCGTCGGAGTCGGATGTCCAGAAGGTTTCGATCGTGCGTGCAGCGTCACCGTGTTCGACCGGGAAAACATGCGACGTGGCTACGTGTTCGCGCGGGAGAAGGACAGCTGGGTTGTGGGCCTGCGCGTGGCCGAGTTAGGCAAGGGAGCGGAGTCGTGTTCACGCGGGAGTTCAACGCATGTAGCCGGCTCGAACTTCCTAGCGTTGGCGCCGAAAATCGGCAAGGATTGGAGTTCCTTCCAGACGGGAGAAGTAAGGCGCCGCCGCGTGTGTCTTTGGAAGGGAATCGCTGGTGTTGGCGCCAACAAGGAAACGGAGTCCTTCGCGCGCGGGAAAAAGTCCACTCGACGATGGCGCTGAATTCGGAAGGAGCGAAGTCCTTCCTTGCGGGAGAAGGCGTGGCCGATTTACATACCATAGCTGGCGCCGAGTTTGTTTAGGAATTGGAGTCCAGCTCGCCCCGCTGAGACCTTCCTTGAATAGCGCGTCCCACCGGGTATAAATAGAGACCCCGACCTCCTCTCAAAGCATCACCTTGAGCCGCCGCATCTTTTCCCTAAAGCGCCGCCGCCGAAGAGTTAGCCGGAGGAAATCGCGAGCGAGTCGTGTCGGCGATCGGGAATCCCATCAAGGAGCGCGTGGAGTCGCCAAGAATCGACGACAGAAAAAGCGGTCGCATTGCCGTCCGAGGGTTCGCGAGAACAAAGAAAGCGCGCCGGAGGAATTGGGCAGCCAGAGAATCAAGAGCAATCGGGAAGTCACGCCGTGTCCGAGCGAAGTCACAGCGTCGCCAGGAGATTTCCAAGCCGCCGTCGCTTCATCGCCGATCGGGAGCGTCGTCAGCCGTTGGATCTTAATCGAGCGCGCGGAATTCGTCCACGTCACTTCGGAATCGGTAAGCGTTTAGATTAAAACGTGACTGTTGGATTTAGGTCGGACGATTGATATTAGGCCACGTAGTAGATTTACCCGTAACCGTTAGATTGAGTTCATCAGTCTAGATTTCGCCACGTTTTGTCCATACAAGCCGGGGCGGGAAAATTCGGATTTTCTTTATAAAAATAATTCGGAAAGATTTAGAATTTCTAATTCCAGAGTTTAGTTTATTTTCAAGACTTCCAAATGTTATAACTTTTTCATATAAACTCCGATTTGGGTGATTCAAATTCCGAAACATTTGTAAAACTGAGATCTTTCCAATGGTGGATTTTATTTGAATTTTCGAGTTCATTTGCTATTTGTTCTTGGTGTTTATTTGCTATTTCTCTCGATTCGTGTAGACGTTGAGTTGAGCGAGGTGTCGGAAGAAGGATTATTATTTCAAGAGCAATCTTCGGAGCAATACCAGGAGCTTAAGCAAGGCAAGTTGTGCTTTGATCATGTTGCACCCATAGATTAGATTGCATGCTATTTTGATTTACTTTATTACTTGTTACTTCATGTGTATAAATGATTTCAACTTAACTTCGGGATTAGCTATTGTACCCTTTGAATTACACCCTACCTTGTTAAATTGTATGCCATGATCCACTTGTCACCCTAGGTTGGTTAATTATAGTTGGTAAATAGAAAATCAACATGGATGGTTAGAACGACATAGAATTGCTTAGCCATGCCACGTCATCACATGCTCATGGAATATTGCTTAATAATCTTGACTAATGGAATATGGAACAATGATGATAAATTGTGGGCCATGTGTGGTCGCACAAAGAGATTGAGTTGTTGTGGCAGCGGAGTCACGCAACGATATTGATTTGTGAAGAGCACGTGGTGCTTGGTAACCAACCGGGAGATAATCACTTTAGATTGAAGCAAGTGGAAGGGGCAAGGGTGCGAGTGGTGGCCGATGGGCGAGAAAGGGTATGTGTAAGTCTTGCTTTAATCAATCCTAAGGACTTAACCTTGCGAGCCTTTGACCTGAGTCTAACTTGCAACCACATGTGAATGGGACAAATGCACTAATTTGCAAATGTTAACTTAAGTGCTATCTTGGTGGTGTGGGTCCGGTTCACTGAGGAAACTCACATGGCGCAAGAGGGGCCTAAGCATTGAAACCTTAGCGGGTAGCACTTGGGTTAGCGGATGCATTGTAAAGGCTTCGTATCGTCACTGTGGTGGTGCATGGTTGTATCATGTGGGTAAAGTGCATAACCTCTGCAGAGTGTACAATCTATTCGGATAGCCGTGCTCACGGTATTGAGCAATGCTCGAATTACAAATAAGGGGTAGTTAATTAAAATTGACAATCGCTTTGGGATGGCGGATGCCATGTGGATAATGGAATTTGATTTAGGTTGAGACTTGGGTTGATTTGCAAAACAATGGAATATATTTACTTGTTATTATTTGTTTTACTGTCTTTTCAATCTACATATTGCTTATGTTTGAACATGTCGCCATCGCTTATGAACCATAAGCCTTCCTTTGGAATAAGCCCGCATATAGTTATAATAGAAATGCATTCTCAGGCACAACTTGTTGAGTACGTGTTGGTGTACTCACCCTTGCTTACAAAACAACAACAGTGGAGGAGTCATCGCCTATGCTTGAGGAGGACTTTCAGGTGGACGCGAGTCACTAGGCCAAGCCTTGTCAGTCGCCTGTGGTGTACTGATGAGTCATCACGTCTTCTACTATTTTCCGCTGCATTTGTCTTATTTTATCTTAGTCTTGCCCATGAGGCCGAATAAATGTAAGTGATCATAAGATCATACACTAGTTATATTAAATAAATAAAGTCTTATTGTTATTATCGTTGTGTATGATGTGATGCTTACCAATGTTAAGCCGTGTGCACTAGCGTTGATCCTGGGAATAGTGCGGCATACACGGTGGGTCCGAATTGGTGAATTCGGGTCCTTACAGTAATAGACTACTAACATACTAGTTTCTCATTCCTCTAGTGGTTTTCCTGTATTTTCTGCTCAAATTGTACTAATATTTGACTAACAATATTGTTCAAAGTCCTCTCAGACTAATATAACAAGGTGACAAAGCTTTGCAATGGAATTATAAGAGTGCAAAAATTACTTTATTTCTTACAATTTTCTATTATGTTAATTTATATTACATGGTTGGAAAAAAATATTGTAAAGACTATCTTTAAAAAAGGCTAAATGAATTTAAAGTGGTAAAAACATTTTTACAAATTATTTAATGAAACAATAGTTAAACAAAGACATTTTAAAAAAATCTAAAAAAAGGCTAAATGAATCTAAAGTGGTAAAAGCATTTTTAAAAATTATTTAATGAAACAATAGTTAAACAAGAGATTTAAAAAAGAAATCTTAAAAAAGGCTAAATGAATCTAAAGTGGTAAAAGCTAAAAATGAATCTAAAGTGGTAAAAGCATTTTTAAAAATTATTTAATGAAACAATAGTTAAACAAGAGATTTAAAAAAGAAATCTTAAAAAAGGCTAAATGAATCTAAAGTGGTAAAAGTATTTTTAAAAATTATTTAATGAAACAATAGTTAAACAAGAGATTTAAAAAAGAAATCTTAAAAAAGGCTAAATGAATCTAAAGTTGTAAAAGCATTTTTAAAAATTATTTAATGAAATAATAGTTAAACAATACATTTAAAAAAAGAAATCTTACAAAAAAGGCTAAATGAATCTAAAGTGGTAAAAGCATTTTTAAAAATTATTTAATGAAACAATAGTTAAACAAGAGATTAAAAAAGAAATCTTAAAAAAGACTAAATGAATCTAAAGTGGTAAAAGCATTTTTAAAAATTATTGAATGAAACAAAGAGTTAAACAACAAATAAAAAAAGAAATAAAAGAAAAGACGAAAAAGAAGGGCTAGGGGAGCACGAAGGGGTTCGAACCCGAGACCTCACTACGGAGAACTCAAGACACTCAAGCGCCTCGCGCTAGCCAAGGGAGGAAGATTTCTTATCGATTAGTATGGGCGCTAAATTGTTTTGAGTCTTTTAACATCACCCGGTTGGTGTTTTCAACCGGACCGATAATGCCTAGGCTCCTCCTCAAGGCCGAGGTCGACCCATCGATCCCGGTTGGTGTATTCAATCGGACCGATGTCTCACATCAAGACGGTTGGAGATGTGAGACATCGATCCGCTGAATACACCAACCGACTAATCTGCACCTATAAATCCCTCCCGCCGCCTCCTTCCCCAATTTTTCTACTCCCGCCATTGTTCCTCAATCTCCTCCTCCTCCGCTGCTTTGCAAAGACCTCCGACGATCGGGGCGCCTCCACGACTCCCACAAGCTGCTGTCCTCCTCGCCTCGACGACCCCACCGCCGTCCTCGCCTCAAGCCTTTCCTCGCGCTTGACCTCGCCTCCGAAGCCTTGCCTCACAGGCGACTCGCCTCGACGCCTCGCCTCCAGACGACCCCACGCTGCCCGTCCTCCTCGCCTCAAGCGACCACTGCCGCCATTTCTCACCTCCGACTTAGTACAATGTAAGTTCGTCTTCCTCACCTTCGGATAGTCCTCACATGTCGCCCTCATCAGTAGTGCTCTATGATGAACTAGGGTTAAAGAATTGGTTGGGTGTCACCGATTGCAACCATTTCTTTTCGAAGTAGTTTGTCATGTTAATATGCCCGATTGCAACCTACAATTATTAGACACCCTTAATTGTTAAATCCCAAATTGATTGACTTGATCGCATCGTTGTCTTCTATTTTGTCGATGGAATTATTGGAGGTTTGCATACATGTGCGCTTTAGATGACCTCATTTGTATTGTTTGATTTCACCGCAAAATGCTTGTACTAGAATTCTTCGCTTAGTGCATAAAGGTATCAATTTCCTATGCTCATGCCTTAGATCTTTCTCGTGATTGAATGGTACAAATTATAGGATTTCATTTGTGTATGCAATCGTCATATTGAATTTTCGTAATAGCAAGCGGCTTGAATTTAAGTTCTCCACATTCTTATTTTAAGGCATAAGGAGATTGGTAAGGTAGATTTATTTAGATATTGAAGTGATATTTGATGTTTGTTGTTTTAGGGTAGAGAGTAGTGCATAAATGCCATCGGTGCTTTTGAGTAAAAAATGCTATGTGAGCACCGCAACCCTTAATACTGAATGCACATTACCCCATTTCTTTAGTTACATTTTACTGTTAAAGCAATGCTGTTATGCTCTGTGATGGAGATGTTTGAGACATTTTGGTTGTCTCTAGAATTGGTATCATTTATAATTATGCTCTGTTAAGAAGATCCTTTTTAGCTGGCATTACTTTATCTGTTGGTGTTGATTCAGTGAATCGATTGAGAAATTTGAGGGACTAGCCATCGAGCTAGAGGTCAGATTTCTTGATCCGGAGGCACCGATTTTATTCTCCTATCGCGCTTCTATGATGATTCAATTAAATGAGGCAATATTAATCTGTTAGTTAGTGATTTCTCTCGTGATTCAAAGACTGCTTAGATCATTGTGTCTAAAACTTCAACTTGGTTTTATTGTCACTGTATATGTGACATGCTATCATGTTATTAGTTCCTGTTATGAGGCTTGGTTCGCAGTGATATCTCTGATCTAATCTGGAACTTAGTTGTGAATAACTTTGGCTACTCTGTTTTAGTCCAAATTGGTGCTGCCCTACTATTCAGTAGCTTTTCATAGTCCATTGTTGAGTTCGAGTGAATCAATTTTATTAAACATTGCTGAATATAATTGTATAGATTCACTAATTTCAGATTTGTATACCCTGTGATATATTGCTGAAATTGGTGTTGGAGGGCTCATTTGGAGCAACCCATCAATTTATTAAATCTGAGAGCAATAGTTGCAAAACCAAACATGAGTACTATACTGTTTTGGTTAACTCGTTTATTATCCATGTTGGATGTCCTGTTTATATTTCTCTTCCTGATATTGTATATGTGAAGTTTCTATGTATATGTGAAGTTTCTATGTATATGTGAGATTTCTATGTATGTGTGAGATTTCTATGTATATGTGAAGTTTCTATGTATATGTGAGATTTCTATGTATGTGTGAGATTTCTATGTATATGTGAAGTTTGAAATATATATGTATCATGTGAAATGAATATGTATCATGTGAATTATTCTAATTTCTGGTGAATTTTGAAATTTCTATTTTTATTGATCGGTTTAAGTATATGTGAGATTTCTATGTATGTGTGAGATTTCTATGTATATGTGAAGTTTGAAATGTATATGTATCATGTCAAATGAATATGTATCATATGAATTATTCTAAGTTCAGATTCATTATATCGAGAGTTACAAAAAGAAAATTTCGACAAGTTTAAAGATCATAAACTTGTCCTAATTTTCTCTTTTGTAACTCTCAAGATATAATGAATTTGATCCTACAATTGTACAAAATAATATGAAAAAATTCATATATTCTTAAGAATATGTTTGCTTAATAAAAAATAATGAATCATTCTTATTCCACACTAAAATGATTTAAAAAAAAGCCCTGCAAGTTCAAGAAGCATGGATGTGACGAGAGCGTCCCAGACACCGAGAGGTCGCCGGACCCGAATGTGCAAATCCGACCTCTGTGTATTCTCAGACTAGTCCAGATCACGCTTAGTGCACACAGCCTCAACATAGATGAATATCACATTCATACACAATGAATAATAAAAATAACACAATTATAAAATGTAAACTATTGAACGACCTTAAGGTCAACCTTACACATGTGAGGCCTTGACGGCTTCAACTCCAAATAAGTAAACAGCAGCAATGAACGAAGAATGTCGGTGAACCCCTTCAATATACCACGCATCCGACAGGTTCGACTCCTAGATAATCGCCTTCTTGCGAACTTCTCCTTTTTCAAGACAAAGACTTCTCCTCAACTGGTGATGTTTTGTTAAAGCAAGGGTGAGTACACAACCGCACTCAACAAGTCATGCATGTAATGCGCCTATTACTACATGCATGGCTTATTCCAAAGGAATGGTCAATGGTTCTTTTGCAATAAAGCGCTTTTCACAAATAATCATAGTAGATAGAAAAGCAGTAAAACAAGTAATACCAATAATAAATTTCGCAATCATTCTCAAGTGAAGCATTTCTCATCCTTAACCAAGTTCCATATCACATTATCCACATTCCCAACCTCAGTTTTATCAAAATCTAACCCTTGATCAGAATCCCGAGCAATGCTCAATACCATGAGCACGGCTATTCGAATAGTTTTTACACTCTGCAGAGGTTATACACTTTACCCACAAGATATGATCAACTCACCACGTCAGCCGTGAATCGCCATACAAGAGTATGCGAATGAGCAATCATAACAAAGCCTTTCCAAAGATCCGTCTAAACCCAGTACTGCCCGCTAAGGTTTCAACACTGGAGGGACTGGTTACCACACCCAGGGCCCCCCTCTTGCGCCATGTGAGTTCTCACCCGCTCCTCCGGGCCCCACACCACCACGATAGTACCAAAGAATAGATTTCACAGTTTACTCACTAGGTCCGTCCCCATTCCTAACTTGTGGTTGTATGAAATACTCAGTCAAAGGCTCGCAAGGTTAAGTCCTTAGTTGACCGAGGCAAGACTAACCAAAAGTTCATCACATCAACATGTCATAATACCAAATGCGACCGCCCAATTGCCACTCTTGGCCCACCGGAAACAATCTAAAACCAAATGCGACCGCCAATTGCCACTCTTGGCCCACCGAAACAATCTTGCCACTTGCCTCGGTCTAAATCACTTTCCCACCCCAGCCCTTTACCATGCACCACGTACATCATCAACTCAATAACACATGTCACATTCTCAAAAACACGTTCCATATCTCATTAAGTCAATATTAACTTTAATTTTCCAAAATCATGACAAATCTACGTGGCAGGGCTAAGCGCACTACATACGGTCTAATTAACCCATGTTGGCAAATTATTAATGTCCAACTATTAACCCACAATCTAGGGTGACAAATGAATCATGGCATACAAATAATAGCGACAAGGTGGCAATAACAAGTAGGTTGATTATCTAATCCCAGATTAATTGAAATCAGTTTATTTCAAACTAGCATACAATAATTTCAAACAAAATAATTTTAAAAATGGGATCAATATGGTCAAAGCACAACTTGCCTGGCCCTTGCAATTTTTATTATCCTTTACTCTTTATCTTCGATCCTTGATTCTCGATCTTCAATATCCGCTTGCTTGATT
This sequence comes from Guadua angustifolia, assembly GCA_036346375.1. NCBI lineage: Eukaryota > Viridiplantae > Streptophyta > Magnoliopsida > Poales > Poaceae > Guadua > Guadua angustifolia. The sequence goes on along the minus strand of CM070510.1, from coordinate 4,416,859 downwards.
CTCAGCTCCTTCAAGCGACTTCCGGCAACGCGTCTAACGATAAACAAACACAAATACAACAAAACTCAAAAGGCAAATCAAGTAAACTCCAAATTAAGAACGAATAGCATTGGGCACAACGGCTTAGATGAAATTAGGAACTTGAATGGATTAGGTCGATGATTAGACAGAAGAGAACGGCTTTCGAAAAATACACCGAAGAGAAAGATTAATAACTGGGAAAGAAGGAATAATATTCCGAGGAATATTTCCTTTGAAGTTGCTATCGAGATTGGACAGACACTGACATTTGGGCTCTCGATCTATAGACCGGGTCCATGAAGATACGTTAGTTCACAATGAACTAAGCAGATGCTCGAGGTTGGCTTTCGTTGGTCGAACGGCACAGTCAACCAAAAGGAAGATAGACTGATAGACTAGGTCTGGCACAAGAATATATCATATGGCTAATGGTCTATCGACCAAGACCATGAATGAATTCTAGGTTAATGGCAGATTAGATTTCAAGGATAAGACAAGGACGGATGGGATCGACATCCACTATGGTTCGATCCGGAGGTTAGTCTTACATCGGGGACGGAACTCGACAACGATGAGGCGGTTATGACAGGAATACGAGGCTGAACTCAACGTGATGGCTAGATCACGATAAGGCGATAGAAAAGGTAAGGACATCACATTAGGGCTTTCACTTGCATGCACCCATGCGATGACAGCGATACGATGAGAGCAAAGCGTTAACGGTGGAACGTTAACGGCGGACGTTAACGGCGGAACGTTAACGATGGAACGTTAACGACGAAGCGTTAACGCGAACGCATTTAACGCGTTAACGGTGGGCGTTAACGATGAAGGTGAAGCGTTAACAGAACACTTATGAGATTACAAGGTGGCGACCATCGGTACAATGGTAGGGCAGCGAGGTCATGACATGGCTCATGTTTGATTTGCGATCTGTGGGGTACACATGTCGTGACGCAACGACAAATTGGACCAAAGGTTAAGTCCGGGTTTGAGCGAAACGATTCAAGGATGGGTACACTTGGCATAGGGTAGGATGGTAGGGTTGGCTCTGTGATTAAAGTTTATCAAGGATGGCGAACCGAAACGCGCACCGATACGAAGGACTAGGCCAAAAGACGACGGGTAGATTCTAGAATATGGCTCTGACGGCAACTGGGGATCAAATGAACTCCAAGGATAGCCAAAACAGTAGGGTATGGACCTACCGGACAGGGTGATATGGCCACGACAATCCAAGATGGTTGGCGGCAAAAGACGGCGCGCGACGGCGGCAAAAGGCGGCGGCCGAACGAATAAAAAAAATTTCGGAGGATGCAACAGCAAAGGGGAAGTGAGCACCACGTAGAACGCGGCGACACGAATTCAACTGTATAGCCGGATTTGGCGGCGACCCACCGGATTGATCACAAACTGCCGATGAACGGCTCCCGGAGCTAATAGATCAAACGGTCATAACTATTAAAGTACTGCATGAAACCTAACCAAATTTTACAGAGAGCTATCTGGGATCATTTGGCACAATGTGACGTAAACGGATCTGAGTTTTACCTTTTGGATCAACGGGGAACGCGCGACGAAATTTTAGCCGTCCGCAACGTAGTCTGATCGGGGAAGATTGATTTTTCTGCACAAATCCTGCTGGCAAAACTATGAGTTAGGGTGAGCACCGTGTAGAGGACATCAAGAGGAGTCTACCATAAAAATTTCACGGTCAAAATCGCAAAAACGAGGGAGAACGGGCTCCGGCAAGATTTGATCTTTAGGTGGCCGTAACTTTTGATCCCGTGGATGAAATTGCACAAAATTTGGATGGAAGATAGAGGGTACCATAGAGCACGCCGTGGAGAAGACGGATCTTGAAAAGAGTTGACGAGTTGACGCGGGACGCGCCTCAAAGTTCAGCCGATGTGCGGCGGTGCTTGAAGGATGAGGGATGGATTTCTATGGTTTGGGTGAGTTGATCTGAGATGAGGACGTGTGGGAGAGGTCATGGGAGGTCTACTAGGGTTTGGGGTGGCGGCTAGGTCAAGAAGAACCAAGAAAAACGCAAAAACCGGCCTCACAGGCATTTATACGAGCAGTTGGCGTGCGCTGCGCAATTTGGGTGACGTGGCGCATTGTGGAGTGTCGGATCGGAATCGGAGGGCTGTGGCGGCTCGGCGACGTGGCCGAACGAGGAGGAGACACGTGTCAGCGCGAGAAGGAGACACGTGGAAAACAGAATCCGAATTAAATTAGTTCTAGAAGTTCATTTAATTCAAGAAAAATAGAAACATTATCAGGAAAATTCCAGAAAAATTATATAAAATATTTTGAGACATTTTGAACTCAAATAAAATATTTTCAATAAAACTTTATATAAGTTTTTCCAAATTTTTAATTAATTCCATAAAGGACTTAATTCAAATTAATTCTTTTGAGGCAATAAAAATACCAGAAAAATTCTAGAAAAATTCTAGAAAATATTTTGGGACATTTTGGAACTCAAATAAAATATTTTCAGAATAAATTTATTTTCTTTTTTTGAAATATTTAATTCTTTAAGTAAAAGGCTTAGTTTAAATTAATTCCGAATAATTCCAAATAAATTCCAACAATTCTAAAACAAAATACAAAAATAATCCCAGAAGCACAAGGAACCCAAATAAAACTCAATTTCTTTTAATTGAAGTTTATATTAGTCAAATTAAATTGTTTTGACTTTAGAAATTTCCAGTTTAAGCTTTATTTAAGAGAGAAAAACAGCGGGGATTTTTGGAAAGCTAATCTTCACAAAAGATTTTTGAAAACCCGAATTTTGGGATGTTACAAACCTCCCCCCTTAACAGAATCTCGTCCCCGAGATTCAAGGCTAACTATAGAAATAGGATCAGGGAGACTCAGCTCTTGAGACTTCCTCGAACTTCCAAGCAAGCGCACCTTTGGACAAGGTTACTTCGAGCAAACGCTGATAACATCCAAAATCTGCAGGCTGCTCTCCGTAATAAAATCCTTTTGCAATTCAACTGACTCCCATAGGGTCTGATTTTCTAACACTGGAAGGTACTTCTTCTGCTGCGATTCTTGAAAGACATTACACACCTATGCTGGCATCTCTTGGAAACTTCACTGACAAGCATCCTTGCTTTTGCTCGTTGATCTTGGATTTTACGCTTCCGCAGGAACTGAACAAGCTGCATCGACGAAACTTACTTGAAATTCTGCTGTCTTGAACGAGACTTGAACAGCATTTCAGTTTGTCTTGCACTATCTTTGTCGGCTTGACTCTCGCGTATTGGCTTGAATTCTATTTCAACTGGGTATTCCTTCACATTGGACTCAAGCTTCAACTATTACTGATGTAATGGTATTGGTTTGCTGGCATACACTGCGGTAGCTAGAGTAATTCTTCAGGAAGATGATTATCTTGTGTAGTTATTAAACATACACAACAACTATTCCTTCGGATGCGATGGCGCATCCACCTTCTTGACTCAACCATAATGGAGTAGGTAGGGTAATTAAAGATTGAACAAATGTGATTGCAAGTCGGGTCTTCCATTTGTTCAATCACATTTGAACATGGAAGACCCGACTTGTAATCACATTTGTTCAATCTTTAATTAGCTTAACTAGAGTAATCTATGAAATACATCTACAAATTTTTCAAAGTACCATTTTCTCCCACCGTAGCACGGCGGTGACGCCGCAAGAGCATGCCGTCCGCATTCTAGCACCGTGGCACGACGGTGACTCTGCGCAAGAAGGCCACTTCATATGGCATGAAGCGGATCACACACTCCAAGTGTCGTCGTTCGATCAAGCACTCTATGGTTGCCGTCACCTCGCCATGTCATGCGTATGGTCTTGGTTGATTTATTAGTCGAGTTCCATCAACATTATCATAAGAAGGGAGAAAAAGCGCTACAAATGATTATATTTTAAGTATATCTGATCGGACAAATCTGTTGCCTCAATGCATATAGGAAGTGCAGATATTCAATTACAACATCTATAATCGATCGTGTCTCGTAAATATTGATGCAGAATACCTAAGTAGATGGAAATTTGAACAACAAACCATAAATAATGGAGGTTCTGGCGAGGGTGTAGGAAAAACATCTAGTTCCAACAAGCAAGACATTGTTAAGTTGTTGCATTCAAGATGAGCAAATATGTATTAAGGATAATATCATGTGACAATACAATGAATCGTACAAACAAGAATAACCGCAAGTTTTTGACATATTTTCCAATTAATGAATACCATTTGACAATTGTACAACTCGGAAGTTATCGTCGCGTGGAACGCGTCTTTTTATGTATTACTTGGTGAGCGTGGAAGAAACAAACTTTCCTCTAATGTTGCTCAAATGGGCCTCGATCAACGCAGCTTTTAATCAGATCGCTACTTTTTTAGCGGCGATGGTTTGCATGTTGTAGCAAACATAAAATCCACATAGGTTATTTCCGACCTTGCCGGTGGCATCGCAAATAAAACCTACGGTTAGTTCTAGAGTCACTATTACGGGTTTGATATAGAATTGTTGTGTATAGCGGATCTGGAAAGTTCAAATCATGTTTGTAGTTTAGTCCAATCTTTCACGTGTTTGAGCGCTCTACAAGATTGCAAAAGGTTAGCCTAAGCCATTCCAATAGCAACATAAACTCGAACAACTTACACGACCATGCACGAGGGAAACGTGATTACACGGTGAGTAATTTTGCGATAGGTGTCAAGTCGTGGTTTCCGCCACGTCCGGAATCAAGGTACTTAACCCGGTTTGTGGCTGGTTCAATTACAATTAGAACCCAAAGAAACCTACACATATATCACAATGGACAATGAACAAAAGCAGAGTTGTGTGCGCAAGATAGAACAAAGTATAGCATGTGGTAGCACTTACCCAGGGTTATGGGGTATAAGTATGAATTCTTTATCTTTTGTGCTAGCAATGCCTCTATCACGTATTTCTCGACCATGTTTATATCCGATCCATTGTTTGCTTTGAGACTATATGTGGGTCGAGGAAACCGATCGATAGTTTCGCCGTGTCGCCTCGGTTGCATGTATCTATATATACAAAGGCTAATTATATATATATATTGGAGGACAATTATCACTATTAAATGAATGTAGACCGTGATAGCACACACTTACAAGGTCCAGCATCTTATGAGTCTTGGTCGAGGGCGTCGAGGTTGTAGAGATGGAACAAGTCCGAAAATCGACCGTGAAGAAGCCCCCACGAGTCGTTGAATAGATGTTCATACTTGAACTTAACGCGATACTTGTTGTACATTCACGCCTCGGCTTTCCAAATTCTTGGGTGTACCACTTATGCAATTGTTGGCAAGGTATACTAAGTGAAGTTCTGTTGCCTTTCGTTAATAACGGCTCTCCTAGCTTGTATTGTTTAGCCACCAAACAGATGGATAGTCGACTTGTTCTTGCCCTTCTTTCTTCTGCTTGCCCTTGCCTTTCTTTGTTTTGTATGAACCCTTCACGGAGAGGAATGGGCAGGAAAGAGGTCAACATTATGTACATCAAGTGGAGTCTGTTTGTCTATATCACGATTTGGTAGCCAATGATCGACGGCGATACAATAGGCGAATCGGATCGTCATGGTTGTTGCATGACGAAGGCGATGGGGAGATGTCGCCGCTAGGCCATTGGATGAATGTGCCAATGGCATCCCCAAGTTTCACGATCTCGCTGCGTTACGGCTTCGAGATCGACAATTTTGAAACTATCAAATACCCCGTCCACATTGATCGTAACACCCGGTGCCAAACGCACCGCAAATGCTACCAAACCCTAATCAACTCAATGACATCTCTACAAAATTGTCTCAGAATCAACCAATCTCTAAAACCGCTTAAAACTAAGCCACCGAATTTATAAAATTTCGGCATGACCTCTCTAGAAAAGAGGGCATCCACTCGCAATCAAAAGAACAATAGCAAAGATAGATATCATTCATTCAACCAAGATGAAACATTCTAGCGTGTCCTTAGATACCAATCACACATCCACCGCAATTGATAAATTACACCACAACAAACAACACTTTACAACCACATTAGATATGATCAGGCTTTATGAATTAATTTAAGGAGATAATGATGAAGTCGGTACGTGTGCTTCTACTCCCATCCCGATGAATCAACTTCAAGGTACCTAGAACAGAAGCAAACAAGCGTGAGTCCAAGACTCAGCAAAGTGCAACAAGTAAGAAAGGTAAGGCATTAGGCTTAAATGCAACTATTAGAAGACATCAAGTAGCAGTCCCTTAAATTGATACCCGTAAATAAAGGAAACAGTTGAATTCATAAAAGATCCACAACGTAAGAGCACGATTACTTCATCATTTAAATAACCATTACTTAACTGAAACAACCAGCAACAGGAGTAGTAACAGCTCCACTTACCGCAACCAACTTGACAATGTAACAAAACCTTACCCATACCTCGGGAATCAGTTCTGGATGAGCCCACGACTCAACTCTCAACCTGTTCTTTCCATTCTCATCAATCAACATTTATCAGTTGCAACACACAATACAATGGAATGCATTTATGCTTTCATGCTCAAGTGCACAAAACATACAAAAGCAGAATCTCATATCCATGCAACATAATCAACTCATTAAACATGATTCATCATTTGTCAATGCAATGCAAATGCAAATATGCCAAACAAATGAAGAATCTCATATTCATACATTACAATCAACTCATTAAATATGATGTATCATTGTCAATGCAATGCAAATACTTACATATTCATATGCTCATCTCATTTCGCCATTCTCATGCATATTTCACCATTCTCATGCATATGATGCATTCTCATGCATATTTCACTATTCTCATGCATATGATGCATCATGCATGACTCATCTCCTCTTTCTTAGCAAATCTTAGGTATTGCCGAGCACCACCCATCGATGCGTGCCCTCAAACCCAACCATCCTGTGGAAGGGCCTGCCGAAAGCAGGACTTGCCCGCTACCCAAAGAGCGGGTCCTACGCTATCACCGCTCCCCATCCACGCCAATTAGATGGGACTACGGGGTAGGAACTCCGAGCACTCCGGATTAGTCATACTTTCGTATAACTTTCTCACCGCCCTGGCTCAATGCAATTCATGAATGCACATATGCAAATGATATTCCTCACATTCATATCGATACTCTCAACTCTCATATCCGCATTCCCAACATTCATAATCATATTCTCAGCTCTCATATTCTTATCCCCAACTCTCATATACATATCCTCAATACTCATATTCATATCCCCAACACTCATATTCATATTCTCAACATTCATTTTCATATTCTCGAGACTCATATCTACATGGTCACAATTATCATTAATACTCCCGTTAAAGTCATAATCCATTTTCATAATCGCCAAATCATCCATTCTTATTAATCAAGCCGCATTACTTCATTGTTCACATTATCCTATCATACTAGTAATAATAGTATGATATCTCAAACGATAGCTCTTCATAATCGCAAGATATCATGACATTCAACTTTTAACACAACTCATTTCAATCAACGATGCACATGCATCAGATTACTTAACCTTTTCATCGAAAGGCAACTACCCTACTAGACGTGCTTATAAACACAGATGTACCCATAGCGTTAGTATATACATAACACAAGCAATCAACTTACCGTATAAGAGGTATACGGGTTACACTTGCATATAGACTCGTATTAAATAACGGCATAACCCTTTAACCATTCTCATTCATCATATCGCACGAAAAATCAAACATATCAATATTAAGGTAACACATGGATAACGGTAACATTGCAAAAAGAACATAATGACCACCAATCCACAACCATTGCAACGCACTTGCCTTCAGCTTCCCGAGACAGTGTGGCGAGACGAAGTTGCCACACCCGGGGGTCACACCACCTGCATATAAAACATTCTACTCAAAACATACCAACAAAACGATTACAAGACTTATAACGATTTCGATTCTACGACCCACTCCTAAACCCTGAAACAGCGATCTGCCAACCCGGGACAGCACTCGGTTAAACGGTCATAACTTTTAGTCGGATGAACGAAACTTAGCGATTTCAGTCTTCATTGAAAGGTAATTCGATTATCTACAACTTTTTCTATAGGCAACCAAACGGGAAAAGCACCGATTATTCTCAGTTTTGTGACGAACAGCAGACGAATGCAAATTAACTCGTTCTGTACAGAAATCGGTAAAATAGCCATAACTTTTAATTGGCTTCATGGTTTTTCGTGTTCTTGCACTCAAATTAAAGGGGATTCGATGATCTACAACATTCTCTATATCCAAATATTCATGAGATCACTCTAACTACCCCAAATCTGAGCTACAAGGTCGGGCAGAAACCTGCTCGAAAATCAGGAAATGGTTCCCTCCAACATTAGCTAGTTCCCTCCAAAAATTTCACATCTAGCAACCCTAGAACACTCAAACAACCAGGAAAACCCCATGAACACAGCAAGAACAGGCTCAAGCTTCACCTTACATTGACCTTGGTGAAACCCGGCGCTATCATGGTACACGGAAAAACTCAAAACCTTTAATAAACTGTGCACCATGGTCCCAAAATTAGTGGATGGATCGCCATGTCCCAAGCAAGTCGTGGAGGATACGCGGTGCCATTGTTAATTCTCACTTGGAGATTGCCTGCGTGGCCACCTTAATGTCACATACAAGATAAGTCCCGCTATGTTCATCTATGTCACTTGGAGGAACGGATGCACAGCTGCTCTTACGGGCAGTGGGGCTTACTTGGCGAAATTCCTTCTGGGGCTGGAACAGATTTCTTTCTTGATTGGTGAGCCTTTCCTCGAGGATTCTTATCCTTTCATAAAATTCTTCTCTCAGTTCTCCCCTCAACTCTTCTCTCAACTCTCCTCTCAACTTGTCCTCCAAATTCTTTATAAGATTTGACTCGCTTTTCGGCTTTAGTTCTCTTCTTACTTCGGTATACGTGGAAGTCTTCTGGGAATCCAGTTTTCCATGGAACAAAAACCCCTATGCCTCTTGTACGACCAGGGTGTTCCTTGTTTCCCAAGGCCATGGACAGTGCATCTTTCTCCCTGTCTGGCAAAAAAGAGCCATCGGCCGATTGTGTACTCAACGCTACCTGCAAGATCCTGACAAGTTATTTCACTTATGAAGTCATGGACTAATTACGTAAAATTGGTAGTTCGATTTATATATTACCAGGCGTTGGCAGACTTCCTCGTCCGCGGGGTTTACGAAGGAGACGGTTGCGGAGGATGTGGCAGAAGACCTCGCTCTTAGCCAGTCTCTGGCACGTGGATCTGTGATTGCTGGAAATGGCGAGATACCCTCCTCGTCCTCCCTGTCCCATTGCGCTCTCTTCCCCGCGTAGCCAGCAGTGCCGAGTCTGTGGGGGTGAGTGTTCCTTGCCTGCAAGGCCTTGTTTGCTTCACTTTGACGCATGAATTCATCTGTCGTCTTCATCTCAACAAAACGCCGCCATGTGTCCGCATCAATGAACCCATACTTAGAGTATGGATCTATATTCTTCTTGGCGTAGTCTCTGGCGTATGCTTGAAGGTCTTCCATGCCTTTCCTGCCGCAAGCAGTGCATACCGTCGCACTAGGGGAGCGAATTCTTCTGGAATGTTGAACGATGAAAGAACTTCCGTCAGCAAGGCATTGCGAGCCTCAATAGTCACCAACCTCCAGGAAGATAGCGTGATCGGAACCCGTTCCCGTGCTACTATCCCGCACATACTCCGAAATGCATTCGCTGCCTTTTTTGGCTTTCTAGGGGCCCCATCCTTTGGATCGATCTCTGTAATGGTATATCGGTCTGTTGGCCTTTTGTTTGGTCCTCTTGCAGCGCGGGTCGATTCTTCTTTTGAGGGCACATCATGTCCTTCAGACGATGGATTAGAGGACGACATCTTCTTTATAAGTTAAAATAGTTTCAGGCGAACTAAAAGAGAAGAACAAATAAAATCAAATTAGAGTGAATAAGTTTGTGGATACCATGGCTTGTTATTAGCCCTTTAAAAGAACTAGCCTAAATGGCTTGTTATTAGCCTTTTAAAAGAACTAGCCTAAATGGCTTGTTATTATCCTTTTAGCAAAAGAAGCGAACTAGGAAGTTGCCGAACTTAATAAAAATTTCGGCAGCACCTCCCCTAAAACTAGGACATCCACACAGCAGACAAGCAGAAATAAGTGCGAGTATAAGAGCAAGACTTTGTTTATTATTCCTCTTAAGCATATATATGAGAATACATAATTCACACACAAGAGGTATGACATAAACAAGATAACACAAAGGACTAGCTTATAAACAACTTTGCTCTCAAATTATCTAAATTGATGGGTTGCTCTTAAAGAACCCTCCAACATCAATTTCAACAATGTATCACAGGGTATACAAATCTGAGATTAGTGAATCTCGCAATTCAAAGATTGGTTAAGAAAATTGATTCACTAGAACTCAACTATGGACTATGAAAAGCTACTGAACAAAGGACAAAGCGAACTAGGAGGTTGCGAACTTAATAAAAATTTCGGCAAAGACTCTCCCTAAAACTAGGACATCCACACAGCGAGACAAGCGAAAATAAGTACAGTATAAGAGCTGAATCACAGACAGGATAGCATATCACATGTACAGCAGCAACACTGACCAAGTTGAATTCTAGACACAATGATCTAAACAGTGCTGAATCACAGAAGGAACTCACTAACTAGCATATCAATATAGCCTCATTTAATTGAATCCTCATCGAGCAGCAGTAGTAGAACAAAATCAGAGCCTCCAGATCGAGAAACGGCCTCTAGCTCGATGGCTAGTCCCCCAGAAATACTCGATCGGTTCACTGATACTCATAGAGCAGTACCAATCACCCACAGCCAATAGAAAGAAAGAAAGAAAGATGTGCAGCACACTTACACCAGAACAGCACCGACTGCTGTTCAGAAGAGAGGCCAAGCACGATGATGGGGAGCACGTCGTTGCGGGGGAGGACGATGATGGGGGAGGTCACCGAGGGGGAGGACGCCGAGGGGGAGCACGTCGGCTGCGGGGAGGACGACGATGGGGAGCACGTCGATGCGGGGAGGACGCCAAGTGGAGGACGCCGGGAGGGGAGGACGCCGGGGAGGACGCCGAGGGGGAGGACGCCCAGGGGGAGGCCGCCAGAGACAAACTTCTCAAAGGGTTAGGGTTTGCCACACAGTGAATGTGCCTGCAGGGAGATATATAGAGAGAGCACATCATAGAGCGGTTCTAAAATATAATGATGCAGGATATATTATCACGACGGTTCTATAATAGAACGATGCAGTGATGTTGAGATATCACGACGGTTATATAATAGAACCGCAGTGATGTTGTGATATCACGGACGGTTATATAATAGAACCGTCTCGATGTTGAGATATCACGAGCGGCTAGGTAACATAACCGCTCAGGACAAATAACATCACTGCATCGTTATGTTAAAGAACCGTCTCATGATATGTACTGCTCAGCGACATTCACTTGTCGGTTCGATTCGATCGACTCTTATGCATGCCACTTTGTTGTATCTTACGGGAAAGTTGTCATTAACGAGAATATAGACATCTTGTGGTTGATGTGGAGATTCTAATCCTCAATTCAAACCCTAAAATCTGGGAGCAATCACATACAACTATTTCCATATTGCCAAAGTAGACATGATTACATTTTTGTTTGCCATAGTCTACATAATTTATTTCTTGTCATCAATTATGTCCGAATGGCCATCTTTGAATCATGTATTTGGAATCATATTGATATTAAGGAATAAATCGTGCTCTTATACTTGCATCTTTTCCATCAATCCGGATGCTTCACAAGCTACTTACAAAGATCATCACAATCCTATATACATAATTCAGATGCTTCACAAGTTACTTACAAAGATCATCACAATCATATGTACAAAGCATGATGGGTCGTATCATCTTTACAATAGCATTAATGTAATATTATTACACATGAAAATTAGTAAGCATGATGACAATGCACCCTTCTCATAACTACGCCACCACATGCTTATTCTTTTGTATGAAAATTAGCCCTTCATGATGATCGACGCGTGTGTAGCTTGCTTCCTCATGTTGTTCTTCTGGGACCAGGATGTCATTTCCGATAGGTGGCAACTCATCAAATTGATTGTACTCTTCCTCATCTACTACATTCTCAACTCCGACAATTCTCCTTTTTCCCTAAAGAACTACGTGGCGCTTCTTGTTGGACGGGTCGGTTACATAGAAAACTTGAACAACTTGGTTAGCGAGTACGAATGGTTCATCTTGGTATCCGACACGCTTCGAGGTCCACGAGAGTGATGCCATTCTGTCAACCTTCACGTCTTTGGAGGTGGACCCAACGGCACCAAATAGGGGAATCTTGAAAAGTGCACGTGAGTCGAGCTCCCATATCTCCTCTATGAACCCATAGTAGGAGCTCCTCGTCAACCCCGCGGTATTATTGAATGCATCTATCACGACACCGCTGTTCGGTTTGTGCTCTTCATATCCCGATCTCTCGTAAAATGTGTACCCATTTAAGTCATATCCTTTCCATGTGACAACCGTAAAAGTTGGTCCTTTTGCCAACCATGTCAACAGTGTCATCCGACGAGCTCCCAGTGATAGGTCGCTCCTTCAACCATTTGTTGAATTGAAGGTTATCTTGTCTCGTGATCCAAGACTCTGCCGTCTTTAGATTCTCTTGCCTTAGCCATTGCTTGTGCTCGACGATATAGGCGGACACTACTGACCATGTGTTGCAAAACCGTGAAATGGGCTCGAGCATACGCAACCGAATCAGCGTGATTGCTTTCCTTCCGATGGTCCCGACACTCGAGCCTCCTCATGGCGAGATCGAGGCACACCTATTGGTTCGACTGGGCCATGTAATCGACGCAGAACTCGACGGCCTCTTCATTGCATAACCTTCGACAATGCTACCCTCCGGACGAGATCGATTCCGACGTAAGACTTGAGAATTCCCATGTACCTCTCGAGCGGGTACATGCTACGTGGAACACCGCCCGCATATCTTTATCTTTGTCACAAGGTGAACAATGAGATGGACCATGATATCGAAAAATGATGGAGGGAAATACATCTCAAGATTACATAGAGTCATCACCACCTCGACTTGCGAGCATCTAGTCCTTCGGGATCGATGACCTTCTAGCGATTGTGTTAAAGAAATAACACGCCTAGTGATTGTCTCTCGGACCTTGACCGGCAAAATACTTCTAATTGCGACAGGGAGCATCTGTGTCATCAGCACATGACAATCATGAGACTTCATGCGGTTAATTTCAAATCTTGCAACGAAACAAGTCTCTTCATGTTGGAGGAGTAACCGACGGAACTTTCACACCATGCAAGCACCGCACGCTTCAGTTCTTCGGCCTTTGACAGAGTATAACAAGGAGGTTCCAAGTGCGTCGGCCTTTATCGGTCTCTTTCGTGCTAACTCGGGTCATATGCCCATATCGACCAAGTCAAGCCGTGCGTTGATACCATCCTTTGTTTTACCCTTAATGTTGAGTAAGAGACCAATCACGTTGTCACAGACATTCTTCTCTACGTGCATGACATCGATGCAGTGGCGAACTTCTAGGTGCTCCCAGTAAGGTAGGTCCCAGAATATTGATCTCTTCTTCCACATGCTCTTTTCACGGATACTTGATTTACGTCCCTTTCCATACGCAACATCCAAATCCTTAACAATGTCATGAACATCTCTCCCGCTCAAACGCCTTGGAGCTGAACCATTTTCGTTCCTTCCGTTGAAAAGTTGCTTCATCTTGCGATATGGGTGATTCCTCCAAAGGAACCTACGGTGACGCATGTACACGGTTTTGCGGGAGTGATTCAGCCATAAACTCTCAGTATCATCTAAGCAGTGAGTGCAGGCTTTGGTTCCTTTTGTACTCTGGCCTGACAGGTTAGCAAGGGCAGGGTAATCATTTATGGTGCAGAACAACAAGCAATGCAAAGTAAAGTTCTCTCGTTTATACGCATCCCATCGTGTACCCAGTAACCCACGGTGTTTTTAGATCTTCCACCAATGGAGCTAGGTACACATCAATATCGTTCCCAGGTTGTTTCGGTCCTTGGATAAGCACAGACAACATAATGTACTTCCGCTTCATACACAACCAAGGAGGAAGGTTGTAGATACAGAGATTTACGGGCCAAGTGCTATGCCGGCTGCTCATGTTACCGAAAGGATTCATTCCATCTGTACTCAATCCAAACCTTATATTTCTCGGATCCGCACCGAATTCTTGAAAGCTCCTGTCGATGTTTCTCCACTGGATGGAATCAGCAGGGTGCCTTAGCATTCCATCATTCTTACGCTCCTCAAAGTGCCAACACAACAGTTTTGCCTCCTTTGGGTTCGCAAACAAACGCTTCAAACGGGAATTACAGTGATACCATGCCACCTTAGCAGAGGACCTTTTTCACCTCAATGCTCTCGCCATCATCATCTGAATGACTCTTACGCTTGTCTGGGATCGCTGCACACGGACATATATGCAAGTTTGTGTACTCTTTGCGGTATAGGATACGATCGTTTGGACATGCATGTATTCTTTCTACTTCCATTCCCAAGGGACAAAGAACACCTTGGCTTTGTAGGTGCTTGTCGGCAACTCGTTTCCCTCTGGAAGCATGTCCGCCAATAGACGTAATAAATATTGTGAAACTCTTGTCGGACCAACCGTTGCTTGCCTTCAATTTGAGTAGTTGAAGCACGGATGATAACCTTGTGTATTTCAACTTGCACCCTGCGAACAAAGGTTTCTCCGAGTCCTCCATTAAGCCCCGAACTGCCCATATTCCCCGTCATCAAGGTTTCTTCGCATCGCGTAACATCTGATCCAAATTGTCATCGTGCAACTTTGTCCTCATCGGAAGTACAATCGATATGATCATCCGACATATCATTGACATCGTCGACGATATTAATACTACTTGTCGCTTCTCAGTATATTATGCTCTTCGCCATGACCGGTCCAACATGTATAGCCCTTTTGAAACCCCTTGAATCAAGTGTGCTTCGATCTGCTACCGAGTTTCAAACATCTTGATTTTAGCAATCAATGCACGGACATGACATGAATTGCACCCCTTATTAAACATATCCTCCTCTGCGGCTCTTTTGAAAGTGGAGACGCCATTAAGGTACTCAAGACTGTGCGGTTCTCGGCAGACATCCACTTCGATCCATCTACGCTACACATGTAACACTTAGTGTTAAATATTAAGTGCACTGTGTAGTGCGTATGCACACATTCTTAAACTAATTATGCAATTACATACCTTAATTACATCACAAAGAAATAATTAACACAATTCAAATTAATCTTCAATATAATAATGAAATTAGAACCCATTACTAACCTTAGATCACCAAAAGACTTGAATTGATCTATAAGCTAGATCTAAACAATCTTTAAATTCTATCCTTAACAAGCTAGCTAGCTACATCATGATCGAATATTATATTATGCAAATAGAACCATTACTAGCTAACCTTATACATCAAACAACCAACACATGGTTCTACAAGCTAGATCTAAAAAAATCATCAAATTCCTTCCTTATCAAGATAGATGTTGAATATAATGCAATTAAAATACATTACTAACCAAATATCACAAACAACATATGGATCCAGCTACAATTAAACTAGATCTAATCAAACAATCTTTAAATTAATTCTGTCCTAACAAACCTAGATATTGAATTCGATGCGCATGCAATTAGAGAACTCATTACTAACCTTAGATCACCAAAATCAAATGAATCTAATATCACCCTTCAAATCAATGGCTTTCTTTCAAAAATCGCCTCACTTCCACAAACCGCCATTTAGCATAGAAACCAAACCCTATAAGCGAAGTGGATGGATCGAGGCTCTGCTTTTACGGAGACGGTATTATCACGAGCGGTTTTATATTACGACGCGTCGTGATACAAAAATATCACAGACGGTTTCTAAATATAACCATCTGTAATGATTATCAGATACTACAGACGGTTGTGTTATATAACCGTCAGGAAATCACTGCACGGTTTTACTTGAAACCGCTCGTAATAAGTATCTATAGCCATCACAGCGGTTATATTTAGAAACCGTCTCAGTGATATTTCTTGTATCACTGCACGGCTGTAATATAAAACCGTCGTGATATACGCCTACCGACGGTTTGAGTACATAACCGCTCGTGATGTTCCATATTACGACGGTTTTTCAAAACCGCTTTGTGATCGTCGTCTGATATAAGCCTCATTTAGTAGTAGTGATATATATATATATATATATATATAAAAATATCTTTTACTCCCGGGTGTAATTACTCCCACATATGAAATACCACCTAAACAAACTTGAAATACTCCTTTACCACTTTGGGTGCACTCATACACTAATTATAAGATACTCCAATGTAAGCCACATGGAAAAATTGCAAGGGAGTCCAAGATTTTTAGCGTATTTTGCAAATACCTTCATATACGCATATAAAAAGGAGTATGTCTAAAAAATATATATACCACCTCTAAAAAAATGTACATACCACCTAGATGATCTTATATACTCGTATACTATGCATACATACCTTCCGTCGCACGA
Source organism: Guadua angustifolia (assembly GCA_036346375.1). Taxonomy (NCBI): domain Eukaryota; kingdom Viridiplantae; phylum Streptophyta; class Magnoliopsida; order Poales; family Poaceae; genus Guadua; species Guadua angustifolia. The sequence continues at coordinate 4,400,150 of CM070510.1, read as the reverse complement.
GATACCCCATACGTTGTGAGATACGGTATAGGGAGTAATTACTCCCGGGAGTAGAAAAGAGCCTTCCTATATATATATATAGAGAGAGAGAGAGAGAGAGAGAGAGAGAGAGCGAGAGAGGGGGGAATGATTTCATACTCCTGGGTGTACATAGTTCCTCGTTCAGTATACCATTTAAATGATGTTGTTATACCTCTTTATCCTTTTGAGTATCCACGAAAAATTTCATTAAAGTTCACTCTTTATAGCAATATTTGTTTATATATTCCTTATACATATGGAAAAAGGTATGTAGTAAAAAAATAAAAGGTTTAGATGAATTTTTTTCAACTATGTTACATTGGAGTATCTTAGAATTGTTATTGGAGTATACCAAAAGTGGTAAAGGAGTATAAATATTCATTTAAGTGGTATATTGAAGATGGGAGTATGTACTCCCATGAGTACGGAAAAAACTTCCTACATATATATGTGTGTGTGAGAGAGAGAGAAAATGGTTCCGTACTCCTGAGAGTACATACTCTCATCTCTAATATACCATTTAAATGATATTGATAAACCTGAAATAAATCAGAGTAAGAACTTCTAGGACGAACTGTCAAGAACTTCTAGGACGAACTGTCGATAGAATTGGATATTGCGTTGAATCCATCAATATTAGAATAAGGTGATGAAAGTGCTACAAATGTTTATATTTTAAGACTCTTCTTATCAGACAAGCTGTTGTCTCGATGCATTTAAGATATTTTGATATTCAATTGCAAAATCTATAACTAGTTGTGTCTTGTAAATATTGGTGCAAAAATATTTAAGAGAAGAAAATTTCGAACAATATATACTAATTATGGAATTTTTGCCAAGAAAGTCATGGAACAACATATACTAATCATGGAAATTTCGAACAACATATACTAATCATGGAAGTTTTGCAAAATAACCAGACCTAAATATAATTTTAAATCTTTCGGGTTTAAAGAACGGTGTCCGGGAGGACCTAAGCGTAATTTAAAAATTTTCAGGTTTAAAGAATCGGTGCTCGTGTTGAATTTGCAGAACCACGGGTTTTTTTGCAAAATAACCGAACTTAAACATAATTTGAAATCTTTCTGGTCTAATGAACTGGTGTTCGGGTTAAATTTGCGAAACAATAGGATCCTTTTTACAAAATAACCAATAGAAGGACCTATTCACGATTTTAGAATTCACAAAGGGTTTTTTCACAGAAAATTCGATGTGGAGGCCTCAGGGCATGTACAACAGTAATTAATGAGCCGTCTGTAAGTTGCCACGTAATCTTTATCATCCTATGTGGCATAGAATTAATGAGGAGAGAGGCGCTTGCCGTCTCTTCGCGAGAGGATGACAGTGGCCCGTGCTCCGATGCAAAACGACGGCTCCGTAGCCCATTGTAGGAAAGAAGCCGTCTATATACTCATGCTTGATCACGGTAATTTATGGGCCTATGCATAAATTAATTAGTTTATAGACTGCCTGACAAACAAGCCATTGTAGAAGTTGTCTGTTTTGTTGTTTTTATGTAATATGGCATACACTTATAGACAGCAGCTGTCTAGACTGTTGTATATGCCCTCATGCGCACGAGGATTCTTTGATATATATTATTGTTACCTTTCATTTACCTTTACAACTAATGTACATTTACATTACCGCACCTATTCAACCCATCAGCCAGTATAATTCACCTGCAAGCTACAAAAGGGTGTGTTTGGTTAGTAGAATAAAGCTGAATGAGATGATATGGTCTCATACCATTTAGTTCTATTATTTTGAGTGAATGGAACGATTCATCATCTATAAGGAATATTCTTCAAATTTACATCCTACCATTCAGAATGGGATGAAATTCAACCAACCAACCAAACAGATAAATAATTTTTTTCTTAAACCAGCTTATATATGTACCACTTTGTACAAACACCCCACACACACACACTAAATGATCACCTTCGATCGGCGTTTCGTTTGGTCTTTAATTACATCTACCTTTGCCGGTTTGCCGGAAATCGGCTGGCATGCCTAGTAACACTACTCGCATCGATCGCCAAGTGAGCATCCTCTGTCAGGACACGGTGTTGCATGCCCACCTGACCTTAGACGGACAAGCTGAGTTAGTCAAGTCCTTGAAGCGACGAACATGCTATATACTTTCTAATCATCCTGCTAGAGATTTCGGATCTTGTAATAGTAAACACGATTGCGATGATAAAGTGAATTAGCAGGAAATAGCTGTCAAGTATCTCATCAGTGGATGTGTAGGACTTACGTCATGACAGTGGTGTTGTTTGTCATAATAAAAACCGGAGAATATTTATTATTTGTATCCGACTTATCCCGGTGTTGATCATGACACACGAATTTCCACCGTCTTCCAAAGTTCCAAGTGGGCTGGTCTATCAAAACCTATCGCGAGAATAGCAAATCCGATCCAGCAAAAGGGCTCCCCAAAGAAACAAAAGCAAGAACAACTAGCATGGAAAAAAGACCACATGATAAACTAGAAAAACTAAAATGCTTTTGGAAATCAATGGATCCTCCGTCCACTCAACGACACCGGTGACAGCACAGAGAAGAAGAGACAAACGCGTACGTGTGGTTGAGTTGCGACCGCTTAGATTCAGAGACTGTTTGTTTGTTTGTTTTTTTTTTTGATTTTCTGAAAACTGATTTTGGATTATGGTTGCAGAGAAGCTGATTATTTAAAAGCTGGAATCCAAAAGCACATATGAAGTGGATTATAGATTTTAGCGTATATGGGTGGGCTGTATTGTGATAATCGATTTATCGAATCGGACTATTTGTTTTTTATTCTATTTTTAGAATCAGAATCCAGAATCAAAAACCAAAACAAATGACCCTCGTAGTTAGAGGTTGGATTGTAGCATGGCAATAGTAAGGAGCCAGACCTGCTTGGGCGTATCACCTAAGGCCCTTTTTATCTTTAGGTACAAGTTTTTTTTTATCTTGAGTGGAATATACTTTATTCACTTATCAATAATGCCGTGATGATCGGCTACGTCGCCAGTCAGAAACATACTCTAGAACCGATTAATGTCATCACATACTTGGAGGTGCTTCGACGCAAATTCTAAAAGTGAAAAACAAACATTTTGAAGCACCATATTCTTTTTTTTTCTTTTAGAGGACTGGTCGTTTGTTTAGAGGTATGCAAAGGGCGATCGCTACTGACTACCACTCGTTAACTCCTTATTTTCTAAGGTGTTGTTTTGCATCTCGGTACATGGTCTCCGATACAAACATTCGACAACTAATTTTTCTAACTATTTGCTAGTAAAAAAATATATAAATATAATGATATGAAAGTATTTTTCACAACAAATCTAATAATATTATTTTCAAGTAAAAAATCAAATTATTTTTATGTATATTAGTAGTTAAAGTTTTAAAAGTTTAACTGTGTTTATTCTAAATGGTATCTAAGGAAGAAGGAGGATGCATCCGGTTAGTGTTAGACCCTGGCTTCCGTTGTCGAGCTGTTTCAAGCCCCAACCCGTGCACTATGGATAATTATGCTATCACTTTGGTTGTGTTTGGTATAGCTCTAGCTCTATCAAATTCGTGGATCTAGTGGAGCTGGGTATTTCTAGTTCCACCAGATCCGTGGAGCTGGAGCTGTGGGTATATTAAGAGTGTTTAGATGGGTCATCTTGTTTATATTTTAGACTAAAAATAGAAACTTAATTTACTTTATTTTAGCCTACAAGTTTCAGATCTTAGATAGAGCTGAGATCTGAAGTTCTACCAAATAGGGCCTTTGTTTCATCACAATACAATTACAACTTCTTTTAGAGCAAGGGCTTATTTGTTTTAGTTTTGGATTCTTTAAAAACTGATTCTGGATTGTGGTTTTAGAGAAGCTGATTCTCCAAAAACTGGAATCCAAAAGCACATATAGATTCTAGTGTATATGGGTGGGCTGGATTGTGAAAATCGAATTATAGAATTGGGTTGATTGTTTTTTATTCTACATTTGGGATCATAATCAAGAGCAAAAACAAACAGGCCCTAATAATGTTACAACTTGATTTTACAACACCGGAGTGTACTTTGCTTAAATAGATATTAACTCTTAACACCCTTCTTTTCTTAAATAGCATTTTAGTCTTCAAACATACAGAAACGAAATAGGAAATTTTTTTAGTTTTTTTCTGACATATGTTGCCACTGTTAATGTTATATTTGTCTCCCTGATAATACCACCCATTGGAACATATTGCTTCGGAAAAATGTAAGTATTTAAAAAGAAAAACCAACTCACTCAAATTATGTTTATTTTGTACAGAAGGGAGTACATAATTTTTTATGACCACTGGATTCATTACAATTGACACCACCAAATTTCTTCGAAGAAAGCATCTGAAGTATTTGGAGATTTCTAGAAAACTATCTAGATTATAGAAGGATTTACAAATATTTGAAATTGGATGCTTTGGAGGCTTCTTAGGACAAAAAATATATCTCTTAGTTTCTGATAAACTAGTTGGGTGCATGTGCGTGATAAAGTAAGCTATGGTTGCACTTACACAATCTCATTTTCTAGAAATTGAGTAGTATATGAAAAATCTGTTTGTAGAGATAAACAATATTAGCATAATAAAATACTCTGATCTTTTTTACAAATCGCAACCATACATCCGTACCTATTCACATCGATCCCCCCACCAAGTCCATTCGAACTTAAAACGTAGAAAATATTAGGAGACCAATCCCCAAATTCAAATATTTCAAAACAAACCCGAATCAACTTGATGATTAAAAACAAAAAAAAATCTGAATCAGCTTGGTTGTTAGCAATCATCTCCAAATCTGTTGGTGGACCATGTAGGAACACCAAAAGAGAGCAACGTTTGCGTTGTAGTGGAGTCGGGTGTCAACGATTGCCTCAGGCTAATGATGTCTGGGAGGCTTCCAGGCAAGGCATACACACGAGTACAAGAACTTCCATGGCTCTGACTAGAAAACCATCAAATAGCAGGACGCTACAGAATTTTTTGAAAAATAAAGGATGCTGCGGACTATGCAAAACTCTGATCTGAATGTGACAATTATGTCAGGGAAGCCAAACCACGATGGCAAAAATTGTAAAAGCCATGTACAAGAAGTAGCGTCGTCGTCTTCTTCCTTCACTCTTTCGGAATAGCGTGGAATAGAGAGATCCATGTGAGATGGGTATATTTACGATATGTTTGGAGGAGCTATAGCTTTTTCTAAAAAGTGTTTTTTTTTTTGTTTTATAGGCTAAAAAGTGGCTATAACTTTTTATAAAGAACTATTTGATAAATAACTAATTTTCCTTAACAATAGATACAAAAGCATGTTTAGCTCAGGTTTTAGCTTTTACTAGTTATATATAGCTTCTAGCTTATATCAAAAGCTACTTAAAAGCTAAGCTTTTTATGGGAACTCACTTGCTTTTGGAAGCTAAAGTTGACTTAAAGCCCCAAACAGAGCCTTACACAAACAGATTAGGCCCAACTGATGTCCTCGGTTTGTTCATTTTTCGTTAATCAGGTCATTTTTATTTTTCGATCTGTTCGGTGATTGGCGATCAGTTCAACGTTGGTATTTGAGAAACCGATTACGCTGAAATAACTGGTAGGCATGAATCGTATGCCACTTCCCAGGCTCCTAGCCCATCTTGGCCCAAGCCCAACTCGCACCCACGGTCGCACATAACCTAGCTACCGCTCGGCCTCGTGCGCCTTGTCCAGCCTAACTCTGTCGACTCCCCATCATCCGGGAGACCAGGGTGAGCGGCAACCAACTACCCTCTCCACCACCGCCTCCGCCATCCGTGTTGCCCTCTCCATCGTCGGCGTCGTCCATGGGTAGAACTGCTCCGGCACCCTCAAAATTTGTGAAACTCCAAAATTTTATCTCTTCAATCGGCTAAATTTGTTGATTGAATTGGTTTTGATTTTGGTGATTTGGAATTTTTAAGACCTTAGAACTATTTGTATTATACTTTTAGCAAATTTCAAATATAGATGTTGGATTTATGATGATACTAAAATTTTGCACAAGACTGTAGAGTTGTATGTGTGAAGTGTGCATCTCCATCAAAAGTTTTCTAGATCCGTCACTGGTGCCGTCTACTGTGCCACGTGCGCCGCCACCTAGGCCCTCCCCTTGCCATATGCACTCTCCATCAGCAGGGAAAGGAGAGAGGAGAAATTGGGATGCAGAGAGACCGGAGGAGAAGCAGCCTCCAGGGGATGAGTTTTGCAAGTCTAGGGCAAAGGGAACGAGTACCTACGTGGGCCTTTGTTGGGCTGGGCCACGAGAGTACGAGGATCGCTAATTAGAACACAGCACATTCAGTGCATAGGCCGGCCATCATCTCTCTCCTGCATTTACTGCAAAAAAAAAAAACCTGAATGCTTGAGCTGAATTTAGTGCTCTAGATTTGTTAGGGAAGATCGTTGCCTCCAATGAAACCGCCACTAATACTCATTATTAGTAGCGGTTTTAATCAAAAACCATCACTAATACTCATATTATTAGTGGCGATTTTTGGCTAAAACCGTTATAGATGTATTTGTGGCGGTTCTAAAGAAAACCACCACTGATAACGAATTATCACTACAGGAAAAGTACTTATTGTCCACGGCCAAATATATGGTAGACGGCCAAAATAACCCGTCGACCAAAACTAGATTAAGGTCGACGGCCGAAAGAATAGCCCTCGACCCTAAGCAGAAAAAAGTGCGCCAAGACATCCCGCCCTGGAATTGGGGTATTGTGGGGCATTAGGGTCGGCAGCCTAAAGAATAGCTGTCCACCATAATTTATGGTCGACCGCCAAATGTGGCCGTCCACCCAATGGTCGCCACCGGGCCCAATTGGCAGTGGCAAACGAAATTAGGGTGGACGGGATTTGTTGGCCGTAGATCTTAATTAATTAGGGTGGACGGCTACTGCGCTGTCGACCATAACTAGGGTGGACAGCTACTTGGCTGTCGACCATAGCTAGGGTGGACGGGATTTTTGGGCTGTCGACCATAACTAGCATTACCTCGCCCCCAGCCCGACTCAATCCCCATTCTAGCTTGGCGAAATGCGATCCTGAAATTCTCGCGAATCCTCGCCGCCGTCGCTCCGCCGCCCCCTCCGCCCGGAGGCCGCCCGCTCCGCCCGCCGCCCTCTCCCGGAGGCCGCCCGCTCCTTGCCCGCCGCGCCTCTCCGCCGGGGAGGCCGCCCTCTCGCCCGGAGGCGCGGCTCGGCCGGTGGCAGCCGCCCCCTCCGCCCGTCGCCCTCCCTTTGCCGAGGGCCGCCGCTCGGCCGGTGGCCCAGCTGCCTCCGCCTCGGCCGTCACCTCCGCTTTGCCGAGGCCCTGCCTCCAGGTTGGCCGTCGCCTCCCTTTGCCTCGAGGACCTCCGCCGCCCAAGAGCCTCCCCGTCCGCCCGGCCTCTCGCCTCCCATTGCCGCCGCCCACCCCGAGGTAAAAACACAAAAATGTTTTGAAATTTTAATGTCAAATTCATCCATAGGTATTTTAACTGCATAGAAATTATGTGGTGTAGGAATTGCTATTTACCATATTTTTCGGATGGACATGAATGGATATCCGTGAAGCCTTGGAGTGTTTATTCCATATAGGGATAGTGGGCTTAGAGAATTGAAGTGATGTTTTTGGTTGCTCATTTAAAAATGTTCCTATGTTGCCCGGAAAACTGAAAGTGCACGCGAACTCTGAATTTAAATGGAATATGATTTTTTGTTCTCTCTCGGTAGACCAACAAATAAGGATTTGTCTTTATTCTTGTCTCGCTTGGTTCGCTCTTCGTATTGATTACAACAATCGTACACCTACACGCATTCTCAAAATTGATGTTAGAATGGCTATATGTTGTAAGAATCACAACCATATGTCTAGAGCACATGCTTCGATGTATTAATATGAAATTTGTATGATTCTCATCACAAATATGAGTCGATAAACAACACCATTCAATTAAACTTTGTTGGGATTTAGATGAGTCACTTACCAAGATTGTGTGGTTTATTACGACATGTGGCTTGAAATACTTTTATCCCTTTGATCTTTCGACATTTGACTTGTATAAGTTTAAAATAGCCACTGATAAGGGTGAAATAATGGCATCATACTGAAGTGCTAAAGTTGGAAAGAATATGTTGAAATGATGTGCATGTCTTCGCATGAGATTACGATAAGTACTACTTGATGAAGCCGATCTGTGATGTTTAGGTTCTTTTTTGGAGATCGTTTAAGTCTTTTACGTAAACTCAAGAATGGATGTTAGCTGCTTGTAAACTGAATGCCAATCAGACTCTTGCTTTTTTAATGCCGATTAATTAGGGTGGGCGGCCTTTTCTTAGTCGTCGACCATAATAATACTAGGTGGACGGCCTTTTCCACGTGGCCGTCCCACCGAGCTTAGGTGGACGGCCACGTGAAAAGGCCGCCCACCCTAGTATTATTATGGTCGACAGCTAAGAAAAGACCGTCCACCCTAGTCTAGAGTGGATAGTTACTTTTGCCCTCGACCTTAGCTAGTCTAGAGTGGGCGGCCTATATTTGGCTGTCGACCCTAATAGGGTGGACAGCCCGCCCGTCGAATTTAATATTATGGTCGACCACTTACTTTCGGCGGCTTATGGTGGACGGCCCTATAACCTTGTAGTGGCCATCATCTCCTTGTTTTCCTTGAAGAAGCAAAGCAGTTGATATACATATCTGATTTTCACACTGAAACCAACATGCTTGTGCATATTTAGTCCTTTTTCTCGCATCTTCCAATCGAAATCTAAGCACGATAGTGCATGGTCCATACAAATCTGAATTGATGGTTCTTGTTACATTCTTTTAGCCCATTATGGAAAATTCTCAGAGGTGGATGTATGATGGTTGGAATAAGAATGGACGGCACTCTGTTGAGTGGAAGGAGGGCACGAAAGATTTTATCCGTCGGGCTTTTGGGTCGGCCTTTGTGTCGGACATGGCAGAGTGAGATGCCCGTCGCTCTCTGTGTTAATAGCCCCAAGAGATGTCGGGCGAAATGGAGATGCATCTTTGTAAGAACGGCTTCAAAGCAAATTATTATAGATGGGTTGATCATGGCGAGGCGTGCGAGGTGGACCATCTAGTTCATTATAGTACAACCCTCCAACATTGTCGAAGGTTACGATGAAATTGATGAGAATGGAAGAGATGGTGGACAACATTGGTCAGGGGTTAGATCTCCCACAAGAGGAAGTGCCTATCCCACTTGCAACAGATTTCTTAAAGCTTCTGAAGGCCGCTTTAGAGCCGTTGCATGAGAAAACAAACGTGACGCTCCTTGCGGCTGTCGCACGTCTTATCGCAATTAAGTCAAAGCATAATTTCTCGACCAAATGCTACAATGACTTAGTGAAGCTTATTTGCAACTTTCTCCCGAAGACCACAAAATGCCACGAAACTTGTATGATTCAAGAAAATTCTAAGTGGTCTAGGAATGCCGTCGAGAAAAATAAATTATTGTCCTCGATATTGCCTAATATTCGGAAGGAGCATGGAAAAAAGACCCATCGCGATTGTTTGTGGAGAGTCTAGGTATGTTGAAGTTACCAACAAAGATGGTAACACAAAATGCATTTAAGGTGGCCAAGAAAATGTTGCATTACTTTCCAATTACTCAACGTTTGCAGCGGTTGTTTATGTCGTGGATATGTAGATGAGGATATATGGAGAGCATTGGCTGAGCTTAGCTTCTTCTATAGACAACTTTGTGCTAAAGAGATCAACGAGTCCAGAATGGCAGAGTTGGAGAAAGAAATAGTGTTGCTAATTACCAAGCTTGAGAAGATATATGTTCCTGGGTTCTTTAACGCGATGCAACATCTTTTGGTACATCTACCTTATGAAGCAAAGGTTGGAGGCCCTGTGCAGTACAGATGGATGTATCCCGTGGAACGTATGTTAAAGAGTATCAGAGCAAAGGTTAAAAATAAGGCACGTGTCGAAGGATCCATTGCGGCAGCATGCCTACTTCAAGAGGTTTCATACTTCACGAGTAAGTACTTCGCGCCAACCAACAATGTCAATGCTTACGAGCCCAGGTATAAGAAAGTGTATAAAAGAAAAGTGTCAAGCATAAAAGTGTTTTGGATACAAGGCAAATCTATAGGGAGAAGTACATTACGTGAATTAGAACCGGATGAGAGGGTTCGTGTACAATTATATATCTATAACAATATGGAGGAAATGGATGGGTACATCGAGTAAGTTTATTTGTCAAACACGTTATACGTTGTATAGCATTGTATACTATATATGTCAAACTTAAATCATTCTCTTTGTAGGCAATTTATCCAACAGAATGGAAAAGGCAAGGCGAACCTACTCAAAAACAAATCGATAACTTTGAAAGAAAGGGCCGTGGACCAAAGCCATCCAATTTCTTAACTTGGTTCTTCTATCACGTAAATATCCGAACCTATCATAAATTTCATTGATTAACGACGTCGTATAATATGTTATTCTTAACTTGGGTTAAACCAATTCGCAGTGTCACAAGCATGCTAGTGTGCACAATGATCTTCAACAGATGTCAAAAGCATGCAACCGTACGGTCAAAGTGCACGGGTGTTATGATGTGCATGGGTATCGTTTTCGCTCTAGAGCGGCGGAGTTGGCACGTCCAAATTTGACGACAGTAAATAGTGGGGTCGTGAGTTATGTTCGAGACAGCAATGGCAACGATATAGAATATTATGGAATTATTGAAGAGATAATAGAGATTGTCTTTGATGGAAGTAACGATCTCTCAGTGGTTCTTTTTCGTTGCAAATGGTTTCATCCTACCTATGGGGTGCGACGGACTCCAGAACTTGGCCTAGTCGAAATTAACCATATGAAACTGTATACAGGGAGTGAAGAGTTTATTCTCCCTAACCAGGTCGAGCAAGTGTACTACTTATCTTATGCGTGCCCCAAGTACAAGTCTTGGTGGGTTGTTTACAAAGTAAGACCTCCCGGTACATTACCATTCTCCTCGGATGATGATAACGAGGATGTACTTGAACAAACCATTGATGTGCCATTTCAAGAAGAAGGTTTGCCAGGACAACTTTCCATAGATATCGGGATAGGACTTGACAATCTTTTCGTCCAAGTCGACAACGATGCGACAAATGATATGAACTAGGGTGATTAGTTGAAAAATGTATGTAACAAATAGTAAGCAAGTTTTGTTATCAGTTTTGTTATGTAAATTGTAATTATATTTTACTCTTGTCAAACTAACTTTTGGTACAATGTCAATGTAGGATGGCTGCAAGGAGGGCCGGGACACGACGGTTCGTTGTTGATAACAGGAGCGATGAGGACGAGCTTGAGACAGGCGGAGGGCATGCGGAGGGCACGGATCCCGTGAGCCGTCAGGCCTCAAACAGGACGGAGGGCATGCCAGAGGGCACGGATCTCGTAGCCGTCAAAGAGCCCGAGACAGGACGAAGGGCGATCTTCCTCTCGGGAGGCGTGAACAAGCCGAGGAGCACGAGCTCGAAAGAAGAGGGCACTAATAAGCTTCACAGGCTCCCACAGATCCAAATGAGAAGATTGTATTTAAATACTTTGGGGATTGGTGCGTATGTTCTAAAAGTTGAATTTGTGTAGCAATCAATTGTTATTCTAACTCAGATGCATTATTGTTGTGTAGTAACTTGGTGGCAATCCAGAACAATGTGGAGGAGCCAGGTCCAGCCCTAGGGACCATTCTGAGGATGAACTACCCAGGAATGGTGGACATTGGTGATGTGCGTAGGGTAGCCCTCTCCTGGGATGACTACAAGGCTATTCAGGATGGTGACGGATCGGTTGTCGATCGTTGCCTCGATGAGTTTTGGGTAAGTAATATATTATTTGGGTAATTAGTCAGACCACATGATCAGTTCCTGAATTCTAGTAATGTTAGAACCATCACCCATATGTTGGAACCATCTATACATATGGTTGGTGATGATGATAGCCATAGCATGACTTTTAAAAACTAGATAGGACAGCTATAAATGTTAAAATCTGCTCATATTTTTGTTTGTGGTCTATTTTAGGCTAGGTATGCTCTGCCTTCTGATTTTGAAGAGCGACAGCGTCTTGTGGCCTACGAGGTTATTGATAGAAAAGCAAGACACATTGTGAACGAGATGATCTCACTTTCTCGTGTCAAGGTCATTGAGGAGTATTATCGGCGAAGGGCGAATCTCGAAGGGACGGAGGTGCTCGAGACATATACCTTACCCCGATGAGTACAATTCATGTCGACCGTCATGGTGTGACAAGTGCCCGGATGCTTGGAGATGGATGTGTGACATGTATGGCATGAGAAGAATGGAGGCGAGATCGACAAGAAACAAGAACAATCGCAATGCATCTGGCGATTCGTCGTCACACACCTTGGCGACCATTCGATGGCACAATGAAAAAGTTTATGGTAAGGTTTGTTTAAAGTAATTCCAGTTCTCTCATTCGTTGCAACTACATTTTCATTTCGTAATGAATTGCAGGAGGCTCAGACAGGGGGGAAGTCGACTGGATTGATGTGTACACAAACGCACATTCAGGGCGGAACCCAGATGGTACTCGGCGCGCTTTGGATCGAGCTGCCCAAGAAAAATTAGTAAGCAATATCGTTTAGATACATTGTTTTGTGCGGTGTTAACTTATTTGTAATGCAGAATGAATACGTGGATGCAATGACTACGGTGCACGGGCCCGAGTGTGTTCCTACAGCACAACCTTTGGATCCTGTAGTCATCCATAGCCAGATGGGTGGGAGGAGGCATGGGAGATTGGCGTTCGGGAACGCCTACTTGTGTTCTTCTGAGTACATGCCTGAGGTGAGGGCAGCTCGACGCTCAAGTGCTTCCTCTACGTCCAGTAGGCGCGTCATGGAAGAGAACCGCGCTTTGAGAGAACAGGTTACGGAGCTTCAGAAATGGCAAGAAGAGGGAGAAAAAGAGCGTGAGGCTATTCTTAGAAGACTGGAGTCCATGGAGCAAAATATGCAGCAAGTAAGTTCAATTTTGTATCACTTTCAATTAATTCAATCTACTAATGCTATGTGAACTATATGTAGACTCATATTCCACCACAAGGATTTCCAGGCTTTTTCGATCCCTCACGGCCGTCGATGGTGCACTTCCAAGGAGTATTGTCTATTACTAGTAATTTCTAATTTCTTATTAATGTCTATCCATCGATGATATGCTATGTGAATTTGTAGGCTTTCGGTTCGGTTGGTCCAACTCCAGACGGGGTAATGCTCCAATCCATATATTGATAGTAATGGTCTTTTTTTCTACTAGTCACAAATGTAATGCTCCAATCCATATGTTTGAATTGGTAGGCTTCTGGATCGGGTGCTCCGACTCAGCCACCCCTTTGCGCTTTCTTCAAAGATATGTTCCAAGATCCTCCTCGAACGCTTCGGATCGGTGCTCGGCTCGGCCAAAGACCTTTGCGCTTCGTTCTAGTTCCCATTGCCATTTCCACATAGTGTGCCAGACAGGGTAATATATGTTAATTCGTGAAGAATTGTTGTTTTCAACTCACAAGATAAATGTTCTAATTCATTTTCTTTAATTGGTAGGCTTCTGGATCAGGGGTTCCAGCTCAACCAGCGTAGGTCCAACATCCATTCCAGTACCCGATCTGGTTTCCAACTCAAAACACTTCGGACACGGTACTTCTATCGTCAAAAATTGTAATTTGGGAAGTCATTGAAACAATGTTCTAAGTTATACATAATTTTCTTGCTTTGTAGGAGGCTTCAAGATCACCGGTGCAGCTCAACATGTGGGAAGTGGCGCCACGAACCCATCGGCGATGCCAGGCGGACTTTGTCGATGAGTTGCTTCATATGCCTTCGGTTTTTCCTCCACCTAGCTAGAATCTCTATATCAAACTTTTGTTGAACTTTCTCGATTTGTGGACATGTGATATCGTTGATCGTAACCCCTTTGGTTTGTTGCAACCTTTGTATGTTTGATACTTCTAGCTAGCTAGTGTTGGAAAAATATATGTATATTGCAATGTGTGCATCTTGCACTTTTAAACAAACCCAATTTGCGTCCAAGATACTAATTTGATCGAGCATTGAGCCCTAATGGAAATATAGTTCAAAACTTCAAATACGGAAAAAAATATATCTCATGTTGTAAGAAACTTATATAATTCAGAGATAGCAGTTAGTTTGACTGATGATTAAAAAAATACTATGAATCTTTCTTTAGCAATGCATCCATTGGGACTTTTGGTATGGAAATAAATTCGTTCAATGGTTAACACATGGTCATTAACAACCATTGCCATTTTAGCAATTTTGTGATATGCACAGTTGCACACTTATATATGTTTTAGTTTTCTAAAAGGATAGGCACAGTTGAGGTGCAAACTTTATATTGCCCACCAGATCAATATGCAAAAGCTTAGAACTTGCACTCGAGCTGTAGGAAAAGGGAAAGAAATATTGCAGGTTCCTCTTCTCTTCTTCCCCAGTCCAGATTTCGATTTTTGAAATTTGGCATTCTCTCACTATTAAATGTATGGATATATGAATGTATGAATGTGTATGAATCTGTGATATGAATCTGTTAAAATGTGATTTTGTGAATGCTTCAGGTAGTATGGATGTGTATGAATATGAATGTGTATGAATGTGATTTTGTGAATGCTCCAGGCAGTATAGATGTGAATGTATGGATATATGAATGTGTATGGATGTGAATGTGTATGGATATATGAATGCTTCACGATTTTGCCAATCGGGTGTGAATGGATATATGAATGTGTGTATGAATGTGATTTTGTGAATTCCAGGCAGTGAGCCAATCGTGAATGCTCCAGACAGTGAATGATTTTGTGATGCAGTGAATGCTCCAGGCGAGCACTCCAGGCGAATGCCAATCGGGCGAGGGTTTTTTTTAATGGTGATTAATTAGGGTCGACGCCTTTTTGGCCGTCCACCCTGGTTTAATGATTAGGGTCGACAGCCTTCTCCACGTGGCCGTCGACCCTAAGAGATTATGGTGGACGGCCAGGTGGAAAAGGCTATCGATTCTAAGAGCTTATGCTGGACGGCCACGTGGAAAAGCCGTCGACCCTAATATTATCATGGTCGACAGCACGAAAAGGCTGTCCACCCTAGTCTAGACTGGACAGCTGCTTTTTCCCGTCGACCTTAGCTTTATTATGGTGGATGACCCATATTTGGTCATCGACCCTAATAAAGGTGGACAGCCCGCCTGTCGAATTTAATATTATGGTCGACCACTTACTTTCGGCGGCTTAAGGTGGACGGCCAGCGTCGACTCTACGTATGGTGGACGGCTTTGTCTCTAGGGTGGACGGTTTTGGCTGTCAAAATTACTGTTTTTCCCTGTAGTGTATTTATGACGGTTCCAAGTAAAAACCGCCACAAATAGTCTTTCCGCTAATTTAAACTTTAAAACCGCCATTGATAAGTGTATTTGTGACGGTTGGAACCGTCACAAATAGGACGTCACCTATGTGGTGTTTTATGGTAGTGACGGGTTGTACATCTGGTGCTTTGAACTAGAGTGAGGCCAAAATCAGCTTCATACTGAGGTGAAACGGAAGAACGGGTCAACGGGGACATCGTCAGAACAGTCAAGAACTGAAGACCATGACAAGTTTAGAATTTGTGTGATGCAAGCTTGGATGATTTAAAGTTAATTCGAACCAGGGCCCCTCCTTTGTACATATCGAAGTGCGCTAGTCTGAGAGAATGAAATTTGAAACCATGATCCAGATGTGTTGACCATTACTTGAGAGTCGATGGAAGGATCAAAGACTCAGTAATTGTTTCCCATATCTTTTCCTTTTGAAAAAAATTCCTTTCCCTTTAGGTCAAAATAAAGCTGGAGAGAGAGAAAAAAAGGAAAGAACAGGCAGGATCTTAACCCTAATGCGATCCTTTCACACAGTGGACGCACAGGAAGCTGCAATTTTCGCGCGCTACTAGTTGAAAGTAGCAGAGTGGAACGGATCATCTCGAGCCGTTCTCTGACATTTCCAGTTGCATGCAAGCAACAACCGAACCACTTGTACTTCCCCATGGCTGAATTGGAGGCACAAGGCACAGCTAGAATGATTGACGCCCGTAACAAATACAGCGACACGCACCCAAGACCCAACAACCGCGCTAATCACCCACGTCAAGAAACCGAAGAAAAGTCGAAGAGAAAGAAGAGCTAGCCGAGTGGCAGTAGCTGCCGCCTGTGGCTTCCCATTCCGGCTCTCTCGTCAGTCGTCGACACTCCAATCATTCATTCATGTGTGTGTGAGTGTGTCAGTGAGTGTGTGAGTGTGTCAGTGTCAGTGTGTGTGTGTGTGTGGCGATCTGCGTTGCCTGTGCAGGTTCCCAAGGCGCGCTGCTGATTCAGAAAACGATCGGCGGATGGGCTGAGCTGGCCGCGAGGTGGCCGGCCGTGTCTCGATCTTGGAAAGCAACGGCGGACCAAACGCTGCACCTAACCGCAGGAGTAGCTGCGTAATTGCGGAGGTGCACGTCGCGGTGACGTGCGCTGCTGGCAGCGGCAGCGGCGGCGGCGGCGGCAGCGCCTACCGAACTGGGCCTGCAGATGTGGATGAATGAATGACACAGAACGGGATCATGTGCTGCCGCTGCCTCCTGGCGCGCCGGGCGCCGGCTTTTGTGTGCGTCGTCATTTCACAGCTGAGGTTGCCTGTGACAGCGGCGGAACCAGGAATTGAACATAGGGAAGGTCAGGTACAGAGAGACATAGAAACAAAGTGCATATAACAATACCTTTAAACTCCGATATGCCTGACGTCTAATAAACAGATTTTTTTAGATAATGGTATATCTCTCGGCCGTCTAATAAACATACAGTACTGTGTTTTCTTGTTTGTCGAATACAAAAGAAATTGCATTGCTATCAACTTAAATTTGGTCCTACGGCTACCAAGAAGATCATATATATTAATAATTTGATGATCAGAACTGAAATTCTGTGTGATTTCCTTCTCTGTATAGACAACCGGGGAATCTCGAAGGAAGCCATCCCAAATTATTTCGAATACGAGTCTTGATAAGTTTTATAGCTGAAAATGCTCGCTCAGTGGTTGCAGTTGACACAGGAAGAATTAGCACTAACTTTAGGACTCTGTCAACCATCGGATAAATAGAGGCTTTACCAATGCAACTAGTCCATTTGTCAAATCGGAAAGCGAGGACAAACTCTTTAGATCAGGATGGCTAGATACATCAAGCTGGTAATGGAGTAGTTGACACTCTCACTGAGCTTCTCGGAGGAACAGGGTGACTTTAATGGATAATCTATTATCTGTTAAACTTGAAGCGAGGTTTTAGAGGAGCATGAAGTTATTCAATAGATAAGAGTTAAAGTGCAGATTATTAAATATAGTGTCTCATATCTAACCTTTTAGGATTTGAATAGTTGTACTAAATGAATCCTAATAAGATTAGGATTACTAATCCTAATAGGAGTAGGGTTTCTATTTATTTTAGAGGAGAACTAGGGTGGTTATATAAATCTGAGGGTGGTCACGAAGAACCCAAGCAACCAAGGAGTTGTGAAATCATGTGATGAAAAATTGGCTGAATGGTGAAATTGGCATTGCAAAGTGGTTTTGGTTATGGCATGTGTGGTGCTTGTGCATGTGCTATGTTGAGATGATTTTTATGCTGGTGATAGCATAATGGTTTTGCTTGATGCAATGCACTCATGTGAGTGGTTGTATGGATTAATCTTGAGTCAAGTCGTGGACTTGTGCTCGGACGCGTTGTTTGTTACTTCATGTGCAGGTGTTGCTCGAGGCGAACGTGGTCGATGACGGGACCGGAAATAGGTTCATGGAGAAACTGAGGTTCGAGACTAGGTTCAGGGAGGAATCGAGATCTTAGTGGTCAAAGATGTCATGCGGGACGTTCGGGCTAGAGAACATGCACATGGAGGATGGTTAGTCACGTAATTACAGCAGGTGGGCTGTACACACGTGCAAGAGTTATTTTTGGCCACGTTGGGCCAAGTTGAGATGTATACAGACTCTTTCTATGTTGGAAGTGGAGTTGTATCCTATCTCGTTAAGTTTGCTCTGTATAAATAGGGGGAGGTGTCCCCTGTTTATTCTCGAGCAAGATTTTAGGGTTGTACTCTTTTGTTTGAGTACTGTAACCAGATCAAAAATAAAGATCTTTCTCACAAGTTTTTGGCTCCGGCATAGTTGATCGATCGCTTGAAGTTTTGTTCATCACAGCAGTCACGAAGTTCATCACGGAGTTCGGTTCTTTGCAAAGGTATCATCTTGCAAAGGTAATATCTTTTGATCCGTAGATCCGATCGGAGTGATTCTTGTTGGGTTTGATTCGTAATTGAATCTAGTTTCTACAGTTAAAATTTCATATCAATCCAATGGTTAGATCTTTGATAATTTGTGGTCGCCCAGATTGCTACCCTGGTCGCCCAGCTGTTAGATCGCTAATTGATTTAGTCATCTTGTGAAGGTCATAACTTTAGATCCGTAGATCCGATCGACCTAATTCTTTTTATTTTCACTTCAGAATTGAGTCTAGTTTATACAATTAAAATTTCACATCAATCCAACGGTTAGATCTTTTGTAATTTGTAGTCACCCAGATTGATGTCCTGCTCGCCCGACTGCTCACGTGGTCGCCCGGATTCAGTCATCTTGCAAAGGACATAACTTTAGATCCGTACATCCGATTGACCTGATTCTTTTTGTGTTAGTTGAGTAATTGAGTCTAGTTTCTACAGTTAAAATTTTACATCAATCCAACGGCTGGATCTTTCGTTATTACTATTTTACTAGACATATATTGGTCTGCTCGCCCAGACTGCGCGCGTGGTCGCCCAACAGTGTGCGTAGTCGCCCAATAGTGCGCGTGGTCGCCAAACCTGCTCGCCTGCTCGCCCAAGTGCCCAAACTGGTCGCCCAGGTGTCCTCTTGCTTCGCCGGTGATTCTTCGCCGCCCAAGTGCCCAAACTGGTCGCCCAGGTGTCCTACTGCTCGCCCAAGTGCCCAAACTGGTCGCCCAAGTGTCCTATTGCTCGCCCAGGAGATTTACTGCTCGTCCAAGTGCCCAAACTGGTCGCCCAAGTGTCGTACTGATCGCCCAAGTGCTCTACTGGTCGCCCAGACTGGTCTTTTTGTTTCCCAACTGCATAAATTGATTTCCAAGCAATTTGAGTTTCAATTAGGGTGTTTGAAAAGTTCAAAATTTTGATTTTAGCTTCCGCGCAATCATTCACCCCCCTCTGATTGCTACATTAGTATATTTCGATCCTACAGAAGTCACAAGCTAGCTCATCCAGAGAAAAAATGTGAACAAAAGGATTAGAAGCTAAGCTATTCCTTAGCACTAGATTCTTGTATAGGACAAGGATTCAAGAGTCTAAAAGGTTTGAGAGATTATGAGAGAGCAATAACCTTTTGTACTATTTTGAGGTTATACTTAAAGAATTTGTGGTCAGCTTCACCAAATCTTTCTCTTGTTGTGGTTGCTTCAACATTATTATTTTGGTTTTCTCAAGAGATTCATCTTCTTCATTCTTGAGACCGTGCACACTTGTGCCGTATCTCACAAAACACTGATTCGATCTGAAGGCTGTTGCGTATAAAAAAGAGTATCAGAATATAACAAGTGGTATCAGAGTCAAAGCTGGATTAATTAGATTTGTTAATCCGACCTTCTTACAAATTTGATTTGTTAATCAGATTTCGTTTGCCGACCTTCTCACAAATATAATTAATCTGTCCTTGGTTATAATACCACTTGTTATACTCTGATACCCCTTCTTATACACAACAGCCCATGGATTAGATCAAATTTTTGTAAGATAAGACATGAGTGTGCACGGTCTCAAGAACGAAGCAGATGAATCTCATAGAGAGAACCAAAATAACAATTTTGAAGCAATCACAACGAGAGAAAGATTTGATGAAATTAACTGTAAATTTTTTAAATATAACCTCAAAAGAGTATAAGGAATTATTGGTCTCTCATAACCTCTCGAACCTTTTAGGACTCTCGTATCCTTGCACTATACAACAATCTAGTGCTAAAGAACAACCTAGCCTCTAATCCTCTCATGCACATTTTGCTCTGGATGAGTTGACTTGTGGCTTTTTAGTTGCTTGGGTTTTTCATAACTGTTTGCACCCAAATTTGGCAAGTATGGTCAACATTGGCAGGTACCGGGTCAACGAAACATGGAAAGAATGTAACTTAGGAAAATCTCGGAAAATCGGTTTGGAAGGAAGAGACCGACATGGATACTACTCATCATATTTGGAAAGGAGAGGCCGATATGGATACTACTTGTCAAACGTATTCTATCAGAACTCTGGTCGGCTATAGGCTATATAAGAGATCCAGAAGCGAGAAGAAAGGACGCCCAGAGCCAACCCACAAACACGCATCTACTTTTCCTTTACTTTCCTATCAATTAGGAGTAGCCAATTTAGCTTGTAATCTTTCATCTGTAATACTCTTTGATCAATCGAGTTGCGCATCGCCGGTATTGATCTTTGTTGCATTACACCCCTTTTGGTTCATCTTTTTCTTCGATCTTGTTGCGCATCGCCTTTTTTCGAAGAAGTGGCCTATTTACCCCATCCGATCTTTCCGCCGGATCGACTAGACTTACTGCTCGCTTTGATCGAAATCGACTTGCATAAGTCGATTAGATCCATTTATCTTCTTGCCGATTGTAAGGTCAAATCGGTGGCACGCCTACACACTTGAACCCGGTGTTCGTCCGGTGTGTTGAGGCTGAAAACCCTCCGTCAAGTTTTTGGTGTCAACAATAACCACCTTTAGGTTTATATAGCTTCTCTAGTTCTTCTCCAATGCAAATAGTAATCTCTCTTCTATTAGGATTAGAAATTCTAATCCTATTAGGATTCATCTAGTACACATTTTCAAATTTTAAAAGACTATATATAAATCATGATATTTAAAAAGTGTGTTCAACATGAACAAGATCAAGGAAGCGCTCCTTAATAAGCCCTTCTTTGTTAACGAATCGAAGAACAATTAATTGCCATTTGCTCTTTCTTAGATACATCTCGAGGCTCATCCACAATTATGCAAAACTTACTATTACCAATTTCATCTCGAATGACTGTTTGTACTTTTCGAGGATATATGCTAAGAATTTCCTTCTAAACAAGTGGTGAGGTTTACTTTGCAATTCTGAGAGCATTTTCTTACACAACTTCTTTCACCTCTTTGTTGTAGGAAGCCAAAATCTTGACCACTTCAAGAAAATCCCCCAGATTTCTAGAATCTACAGATTCATCGTGACCTCTAAATGTGCAAGCTTGGAAAAGTCAACCACCTGAAAACAAATACGGGCCTCAGTAAAATAGAATCTTCGAACATCACCTTGTTGATTAACAGGGTGCTCCTACATTTCAAGATGTTTACCTGGGTTTCTCTCGTATGAAATGGATCCAATTCTAGCTTGTACATTCTGGTTAGGAGTTTATGCTGATGCTAAAACAATATGTTCAGGCGTTTGCACATATGTAGGATTGGAAATGTTCCGTCGAGGAGCTTGCACATCAGGTCATCAGCAATAGGTAGGTGTAGAAGCTTCAGCATCAGGTTGGAAGCCTGAACTACCACCCATTTTCTTGAATAAGCTATCTATTGCAGTGTTGTGAAAAACGACCAACTCAACCGATTAGTCGGTTAATCGGTGATGGTGACTAAATTGTCACAAATAGTTTAATCAAAGTACAATTAATGCAGTCAAAAGATTAACTGATTGCATAATCCTATTAATCATCTGTTTCCGATTATTCATCCATTTTTCCAGTTTAATCACAAAAATGGCTTATTGTTATTTACTAAGTAGATAAATTAGTTTATAGAATTGTGTCATAGTGTTCATAGTACATACCTTTTGGATGAAATATGAATAATACAATGTAAAACATGTTTTGTAGAGTGATAATTTACATTAACATTAGGTAAATAAAATATTTCTAATTAATTCTAAAAATAAAAAATATATTAATAAGAACGTATAATCGTTTATTAAATTTTGATTAATCGGACGTATTGCAATTAACTGCTTGCTGGTACCACCCCATCCGTCGAGCGTATACCGTGCTTCACAACACTGATCTATTGATTTCCTCGTCATGATTGATGCCACTATTAAAGAAGGGCGATGGGGGCATAATAAGACACTAGAACTCCATCTACACATAGTTTTTGTGTAATCTCTACTACTTCTAATTACGAATTGGTGTCGGTGGTCCATTCCCCCAGTATACTCACGAAACCGTCAGTGTCCCGATCTTCCATACATTAGCGAACAGAGAAAGTTTTAATTCGGTTGGATATGCATGTATGATTGATCTACGGCGTATCAGACTCTTATCTCAATCGGCCGATTCTATTTTCAAATATTGTATGATCGATTCTTTTTCTATATACTGCACGCATATGGCTTCTAAATTACCATATGCCTTTTAGTTGCCATATGCATCCTTTCCATTAAATATTTACTAGCATGTGTAGATAAGATCATCTTTTCTTTTTATTTAATCATGTACCGTCTTAATTCCGGCTGGCCAGCAGCATGTGCATGGCTATGCATGACGCGACTAGATAAAATTTGTTATCTCTATCTCTACTAATTCTAATTAGGAGTTGGTGGTGATACATCCATTCTCCACCCTCACCCCGACACGTGTGCGCATCTGCGTGGCTAAGTGGAAAGCGAGTAGTGGCCACTCCGGTAGATTGGATTGGATTATTTCATTGGGGGAGATAAATGAATATACATAACTCATTTATTGCTTTCCTTTCTCCCATTGATCTGGCATTCGAATCGGTAGCGATTGCTTCTGGTGCTTTTCGGATTGGGTTGATTGATTCCTTTCTGAAGAAAGCAGAGCTCTGATGGAGCTGGGTCTCTTCTCACCTCTTTCCCTTTTATTGTCTTCCTTATTGAACGATTTCTTAATCCAGATTCCATAGATATCTCTTGATTTGAATCTTGTTGTTCTTGCGGCGTGTTGAGCTTATCTGCAGCGAAGGTATGATTTCAATAAGTTGAGGGGCGCTTCATGGTGGGCGGCGAGGCGGCTTGGCGCTGGAGCTGGTTGATAGGGTGGGGCTATGGTATAACCGGAGCAAGGCGTACGAGCCACGCACACCTCTGATGGTGGCAGCCATATACAGATGATGCATACCTCTTCAATGCCTTTGCACCTATGGGGTAGCAGGTGATGCCTCTTTCGGTTGGTCGATCGATCCCCAATTATGGCGTTACAAATTTACAATCCCAAGTGCTGTGATTTTATTATTTAAGTTTGTGAAATTAAAAATAATTTTAAACTCGAGTTTATAAACAGGTGCTCAGAATTTGTATGCTTCGATTAATTGATTTAAACATTTAACCATTGCACATTCAGAGAGAACATTATTATTCAGATAAGTTTAGTGCTCTTTGCAAATAATTTTTTATCTTAAATTGAGTTTATGTTATATCGCACTGTACATGGCTAATGTAGATTCTATATTATGCTTACTAACAACTAACAAGTAAAGGTAAGATTGCAGCAATACCTTGGACGTCCTGCACTGCACTGCTTGCTGCTCACTGGGCGGCGGAGGCGTCGACGTGGCGACGCCGAAAATTGGAAACTTCCTGGATCGTGGCCAATTACCAATAGCACAAGACGCCGAGACCAAGATGGGAATGTAATACAGGAGATTGATGAGACGACAACCAAAGCGTCGTGCGTTGCATCAAGGGCAATCGGCCAGCCATTAATTGTGCGCCAGTGTTTTGGCTTATGCTGGGATTTTTATTTACCAATTAGGGCTCATTTGGATGCTAGGGAAATAAAATCTAGGGAATATTTCTCCCTAGAGGGATTTTAATGGCATATGAAATCCCCTCCAATCCCTAGGGATAATTTCCCCTCAAGGGAAATATTCCCACCCACCATTTGGAAGTCATAGGGATAAAAATCCATAACATTCAAGAAAGTAAAAAAAATATATATAGAAAAATCTAAAAAAATTCCTCATCGTGATTAAAAAATTCCTCATGCTTCTGTAACATTACAGGTTAAGCTAAATGGAGTTTGAGCGCTGATTAAAAAATTCCTCATCGTGATTAAAAAATTCCTCGTGCTCACATTCAGTTTGATCGCTGTATCTGGAATACGTAGATTTGGCAAAGTTGCTAGTCTTCCTGGTTCTCCAGGTATATAATTAGGTGCTGAAGCTCCACTTGTCTCTACACTTGGAGAAAAATCTAAGGCCTTCTTGTCATCTGTAATTTTAAACAAAGGATTATATTATGGTGCTCTCGAAAAACAAAAGGTTATATTACGGTTTAATTTTAGATTGTAAAATGACAAGCAAATGCTGTGAGCGCAAAGTTCATCATGGCCAGATCATTGAACTGAGCAATATAACTGTCAAGTAGGTATCAGATGATAAAAGGTATAGTAATGAGGACATAGTGATTAAAGGAATAAATCAATATCAGGATTGAGTACCTGAACTAGACCTATCATCTAAGCTCCTTTTCTTGGGAGTTCCGCTTGCCTAAACAATGAAGAAATATATTCACACAATAACTATTTGCTCACTGACTCGGAACACTATCAAAGAATTAACCACAGAACAGTACCTTATGGTTGTCTCAATCAATGAATCCTTCTACACTGCAATCCCCACTGCATTAGCAGCAGCAGATACACATGAACTCAGTTAAGTGAAAGATAAGAAAGAATAGATGATTTTTTAATGAAAATAATATTTTTTTAAAAAAAATAGTATCACCTTGTTTTTTCACTTTTGCCACTGCCAGTTGACACAGCAGTCCCGTCAATTTCCTTCAGTTTCTTATTTAGACTGTTCTCCTTGCTGTTCACAGACTTTGCTGGCTCTGCGCTCAATGGGTTCACCATCTCGATACAACATAAGATAACCAATCAATAAAACTAACAGAATCAGAAGTCAAAACTAAAAATTTGAAAGTCCAGTTTATCATCATCTGATTTTTCTATGGAAGGAATGGCCATGACTTTTCAAGTTGAGATATTTTGTCAGCAAGGGTAGGCTTTCCAATAATATTGTGGTTACTTTAAAACTGCAGTAGTGTTTCATCATTGGTGATTAGTTCTGCTGGTAATGAACTATCTGTGTTAACATATTGGCTTGCCTTAATTCCAAAGGGTGAGAATAGACAAAAACAGACAATGATTTCCATGTTTAGTTACTTGGGGTGTGAGTGAAAAATAGATAAAAATGAACAAATCCCGTACTTACTAGGGGCATGAAGGGATGCAAGAAACCTCAACCATGTGGATATATCGCAGCGTATGGCTTCCCAAAAGCAGATGGTAGCAGAAGCTGCAGTGATACAGGGAGTGAACTCAGAATACTTAAATATGTAAAACAGCGTTTGATATGTGTATATTAAAAACTGAAATACCTCAGGACCCCACATATATGGGGGAGGAGCATGACCTAGGGATATTCCAGGGCCAAAATTCAATCGAGCTTCCTTGTTGCAAACCAACTCTCAATAATCCTTCCTTAGCCTAAATGGATAACATGGCACGTCATATTCCGACAATTCCAACCTTATGGCAACAAGCACAACCCCCTGATATCCATAACCTCTAGAACAGCACAGATGTAAAGATGATTACTTGTAATTGCAATATAGCTCAAACAATTAGACACTGATGTGATTACTGCCTCCTACAATCAGTTGAGTGTAACCATGTTTCTTCACAATTGAATCCATTTCTCACATTTGGTGAACCCATCGACTGTCCAAAAATATGAAATTGTAGGTTTTAGCCAAATATGCTAGCCTGAGGATAAAAGGACATAGTGTTACCATAGAAGAGCTAACACTTTGCAGTTTTTCTTTTGTAATAAAAAATATTACAAGAATAAAATGACAATTTCAACAAACCTTCATATTACTCCAACATGTTATTCAATATGACAGGATAATGGCAAGGCTAGCTGACAATACCTCTGTTCTTGCCAACAACATTTCAAGATCCAAGCTAGAATTGAAGGACATTGCAATGTCGTACCTTTATCCTCGTTGTCCTCGGTGGTGACCCATCACCGCTGCTTGCAACCGATAGCATGTATTGTGCTCGATGATGGGGCGTGGCTCGCCCCTCAACACAGGGTTGAGGTGCGATATCTGGCGGATCCTCGCCGTCGGCGCGCAGCCTCATCTGGCGCCTTGTCGCGACCACAGGCGTGCCGGCATTGAGCCGCAGGCATTAATTGGCCATGCGTCAGTGTATGGTTCGCGGCGATGTCGGGGAGGAGACGCGGTGCGGTGCTAGAAGGGCTGGACACAGAACAATGAGGGTGGCGGTGGGGTTGGAGGGAGGAACCGAGGTGAGAGCGGAGGTGGTCGGAGGAGGGCGGGAGGAGAAGGCGGGGTTGAGGACGCGGCGGAACTTGAAGATGAGGAGGAGGTCGGCCCCGCCACGAGATCATGAGGAGGAGGTGGCCTTGCATCCTATTTGCAGGTCCATCGACTCCTTGGGGAGGGGCTGAGATTTCCTCGTCTCGTCGGGCTCCAAGCGGCGATTTTCAGCAGAAAATTCAGCCATGGTTTCTAACCCAATGGGCGGATTCTGGCGGGATTAAGGCTCCCAAATGAGCCCTTAAGCTAATCGAGATTGCCTTGCATCCTATTTGCAGGTCCATCGACTCCTTGGGGAGGGAGGGCCAGGCCCCAGGTCGCCCTCATCTCCGCCATTGGCTTGTGACTTCTGAATTCTTCAATCGCCGTCTCTCTTTACTTTTTTTTTTCTTCTGCTGTCGTCGTCTTGATTACCCGAAACTCGATATAGTATTTCCATCATTTTGCTCAGGCGCGCACTCGACCAAAGTAAAGCGTCTTTTCAGGCTTTTACAGATGATAGCGCCATGCTTCAGCAAAGAATAACAGCCCAGTTAAGAGCCTGTTTGGTAAAGTTCTAGATTCTAGTTTTACCTGAGATCTGAAACTTGTTGGTTAAAATAAAGTGAATTAAGTTTATATTTTTGGTCTAAAATGTAAATAAGATGGTCCATCTAAACACTCTTAATGTACTCACAGCTCCAGCCTCACGAATCTGGTGAAGCTGAATCCCTGCCAAACACATCCTAATAAAGGCGATGGAAACTAGTGCTCAATACTCTGTCCAGATTTGCAGGAATATCACGTTGGGATACGTACAGTCAATTACCTTTTTCAAAGCTGTGATTATTGGTACTTTTTTTAACTATGTAGATTAGAAAAATAACGATACGTAGTTTCATAATATTATAATTTTATTGGGTTTATAAATATATTACAATAGAAATTAATGAATAAAGATGTGTTTTGAAGATCGATGTCCAAAACGAAGTTGTTTAGTGACTTGCATTATATAGTAGTATATTGCAAGCTGTTGTATTCGCCCAGCGCTTTGGGTAACGATTGCTTTCGAGATAAATTAATGATTTGCGAGTAAGGTAAAGCGAGCATGTGTTGTTCGTTATGTACGTGTGGTGCCGAAGTTTCAGATGGGAATGCTTTTGGTGTAGTGACCAGAAGCCTCTTGGTTCTCTGTTACCACCTTTGTTAACTAAAGTGTGCTTGCTGCATGCAAGTAGGGCTGTAAACGAGTCGAACTCGAGCGAGCTTAGTTCTCTAGGCTCAAGCTCGGTAAGACTTGAACCGAGCTTGAGCCGAGCTCGAGTTGGGGTTCGAGCCTCGACCTAGGCTCGAGCTCGGCTCGGTCTAGGCTTGAGTAGACTCGAGCTCGGCTCGACTAAGTTCGATAAGCTTGATAAACTCGGAAAGCTCGAGTAAACTCGGTTATTTTGTAGGCTCAGTAACAAGTTTGGGAAAGCTCGACTTAAAGAAGCTCGATTCAGGCTCGAGTAGACTCACGAACTATTCAGATTCGGTTCGGTTAAGCTCGCGAGCTCAAGCTCGAGTTCGGTTCGTTCGGAGCTCGAGTCGAGCAACTAAGCCTCTCACGAACCTAACTCGAGTAGCTTGTGAGGTTCGAGCTTTTTATTACAGCCTTACCTGCAAGTCCTAAATCATAATTGTGTTGCTGGTTCTGTTCCATCATTCTCTCTATGACAAGTGCTCGAAGCACAGTATATATACTAGTGTACACTTGCTTAGTTGATGCCCATGCTTCAAAGTTCAGACGCATTGGAGTGAGAGGCTTGGATTAATGGTGGTGATCCTAGTGAAGGCGCCTCTTTTCCTCTCCACCATGATTGTTCTGTTAAGAACTTAAGATGCTGTGTCGGGTTCCACTGGTAATGGAAAATGTGGTTGGTAATGTAGCCATTTCCTACACTGTACCGCCGAACGTTGGACATTGCTGATTTTTTTTTCCCAGTGATTTAGCACCGTAGCATTCGATATGGAGTTACTCCACTCGGACGGCTAGGATGGAAACAACGATGCAAGTCACTGGTCACTTGTACCTGGCGACTGCAAGCGCACAAGGATACACTTCTTTTCGTTGGGATTAGGGGTGGAAAAAAAACTCGAAACTCGCGAGTTTAACGAGTACTCGAAAACTTGACTCGATTTGACTCGAACTCGTTCTTTAACGAGTTAAGTCGAGTTGGGTTTTGAACTCGTTAAGGTAACGAATTAAATGAACGAGCTAACGAGTTTAACGAACGAGCTAACGAGCTTAACGAGTCAAAAAAAAATACTATAAGTCTGTAACCCTAACCCGTTCCTTCAACCTTCAGACCGATTCTTTTTCCCCATTACACATCCGCAATTCCCCAATTCCCAGCTTGGCTGCGTCTCCACCCTCGCCCTTGCTTCCGACACCTTCGCCACCATTGTACTCCTCTCCTCCACCGACAAGCATCATAACGAGCTAACTCGAGCTAACTCGAATTTTGAACGAGTCGAGCCGAGTTGAGTTTTCAGCTCGTTAAGTAAACGAATCGAGTCGAGTTAGTTTGTTATCTTAACGAGTTTAACGAGTCGAGTCGAGTCGGCTCGATATCCAGCCTAGTTGGGATAAAGATCACGGACGGAGCGAGAATTCTGCGGACCACTGTTCTGTTTCTGTCGACCACCAGAGGCAAGCAGCTGGGTACACGCCACTGCAGAGACGAACAGACATCTCAAGCTTACCCGGTTTGGCCGAACCGGAGAAGCAACGAATAAAGAAGGAAGACACCGGTCAACCTTGCATGCACCACAGGCACACGCAAACGCAAGATCGACGCATGCATTTTCCATGCCATGCCATGGCAATATGGCATCGTAGCCTCGTAGGGTGACCTTTGTATAGATACAACGACTATAGGAGGGAGGGAGAGTGCCGTTCCCTCACGTCTGCTACTGACCTGAAAGCCCTGGAGCCTACCACCCAGGGCAAACCAAACCCAAGCCAAAAGTGTAGCGGCAAAGTTTCAAAAGGAGAGGCAAATCCTTCCCGGCACGGGACTCGTTCCAGCCACTGATAAAACGCCGATTAGCTGGCTAACACAAGGTTTTCTTCCTTTCTTCCTTCCTTTCTTTCTTTCTCAATCATTTCGGTTAAGCCTTTGATTGGGCGCCACTCACCACCACCCCCACCACCCACCATTTGCTCACCCAAAAGCACCCATCGAAATCACATGGAAGTCGTCGTCTCCCGATGGCAAAGCGATCGAGCAGGAAAAGGATCGCTCACAGCTCACAAATCGGAAAACCCAGCTCCTCTTTTTTTTTTTTTTTTTTTTTTGATCAACAGGACATCAACCGATGCTCCGGTAAGTAACCACCGGGTTCCGAGCACGAATCGCTTCGCGCCCGGTTGGTTGGTTACACGGCGTACGTGCGCGTAGGTAGGTGGTGGATCACGGATGGTCCTGATCACACACAAACGGTGCAAGGCCAAGGCCATTCGACGTGTCATCGGGCGGTGCCGCGATCGGTACGGTAGAGGATCGCCAGAACAGTGCTCACCAAATAGCGCCGGCAGAAAAAAATTAGTAAAGTACACGAGCATAGAGCCATAGACCTGTGTGTGCCCCGGGCAAGACTGGTGAGACGCAAAAGGTTTGACGAGCCGGAAGCAAAAGCGCCATGGCGACGCGCAGCCTCACGGGGCTGGCTATAAAGAGCCCTGCCTCTCGCCAACCGTTCCATTCAAGTGCTCTGCTCTGCCCTGGCTGCGCTGTCGAGCTCTGCACAGGCAACGCATCGTCCTTGCCTTGCCTTTCCTTTCTGTAGCTTTCTTGCCACCTTGCGTGCCGTGCCTGCGGTCGCGCGTGCGGAAGCAGCCATGGGGGCGTCGGCGCTGCTGCTGCTGCCCTTGTGCACGTCGCTGCTCCTGGCGGCCGCGGCGGCGCAGAAGTACAATGCGCTGTTCAACTTCGGCGACTCGATCACGGACACCGGCAACCTGTGCACCAACGGGAAGCCGTCGCAGATCACCTTCACGCAGCCGCCCTACGGGGAG
Organism: Guadua angustifolia; assembly: GCA_036346375.1. Taxonomy (NCBI): domain Eukaryota; kingdom Viridiplantae; phylum Streptophyta; class Magnoliopsida; order Poales; family Poaceae; genus Guadua; species Guadua angustifolia. Next base: position 4,369,603 of record CM070510.1, on the reverse strand, counting down.
ACCTACTTCGGCACCCCGACCTGCCGCTGCAGCGACGGCCGCGTCGTCGTCGACTTCCTCTGTGCGTACTTACCAACCTACGACTCACACTCGCCCTTCATCGATCTCACCCACCTACGTACCTACCCCGTCGTCGTTTCTTCGGTCTCTCGATCTTGACGATGGTTTCTTGTTGGCGCGTGCAGGCAGCAAGTTCGGGCTGCCGTTCCTGCCGCCGTCCAAGTCGACCAGTGCGGACTTCAAGAAGGGCGCGAACATGGCGATCACGGGGGCGACGGCCATGGACGCCGACTTCTTCCAGTCGCTGGGGCTCTCCACCAGGATCTGGAACAACGGGCCCATCAGCTTCCAAATCCAGTGGTTCCAGCAGATCACCGCCTCCGTCTGCGGACAGAGTGAGTACTCACCAACTCCAACGCACGCTTTCTTTAAATCAGCCCTCCCCTCCCCTCCCCTCCTTAGATGGATAGTCATAGTAAATTCTTCGCGTGTGCGGCATGCAGATTGCAAGAGCTACCTGGCCAACTCACTGTTCGTGTTTGGCGAGTTCGGGGGGAACGACTACAATGCCATGCTCTTCGGCGGCTACACCGCCGACCAGGCCAGCACCTACACGCCCAACATCGTCAACGCCATCTCCAACGGCATCGAGGTACGCACGCACGCACCAAATCCACGCCCCTCACCTACCAATCTGACTGCAGCCAGCAGCAGCTGGTGCCTAGCTAGCGAGCTAGCGACTGCTGCAGAAGTTGATCTTGATCTTGACATGGACGTGCATGTCGGGTTCTGCGTGTGCAGAAATTGATCGCGCTGGGGGCGGTGGACATCGTGGTGCCGGGGGTGCTGCCGATCGGGTGCTTCCCCATCTACCTGACCCTCTTTGGGACGTCCAGCAGCGGCGACTACGACAGCCTCGGCTGCCTCAAGAAGTTCAACGACCTCTCCGCGAACCACAACAACCTGCTCAAGACCAAGATCACTAACCTCCAGAGCAAGTACACGTCGGCGCGCATCATGTACGCCGACTTCTACCAGGGCGTCTACAGCATGGTCCAGAACCCCCAGAGCTACGGTACGTACGTACGCGCGCGCCAAATCTACCATGCATCCTCTCAGTATTTTTCTCCTCCTCCTCCTCTGAGAATATATCGCGCTAGACAGTTACTCAGCGATGATTATAATTAAGGAATAAGATAAGCAGTCTTAGCCGTCGAGCTACAGAGACCGGGCAACACGGATAAGGTGGTGATATTGCTGACGGTAACACCTGCGGTAGAGGCTAAAACGCGAATTGACACGTGGCGCCGGTATCCATGTCGACTGTTGGAGCCGCCTTGCGGCTACCGCGACCCTGCTTTCAGAGGCCATCGCTTTTCTAACCAGTGAAATATATATTATTTTTTACAAATCTAATCTCCGTACGAAGAAAATTAAAAATTAATCATCTGTATGATGATAGAAAACGTGGTAGACGACATGTGTCATCTACCGTGCTCCCATACCGCGACAGCATCTGCCGCATAGTGGGAGCTCAGCGTAGCGCTTGCCGAGCATTCCCAACTCGGGTAGATTAGGCAAGCCTCATAATCGAGTGATTTAATTAAGTAAAGCAATCCATTAAGTGATTAATTAATTAAAATGGTTAATTAAGCGATCAAGTAACTAATTTTGTATGGGCACGCTGCTGCTGCCGAGGAAGGGGAGCTCGGCAGGACCTTTTCACGGTATAGGAGAGCGTCTTCCATAATCAAAGAGAGCTATTTTTATAATTATATTCGAGAGAGACCGAATTTACCCAAAAAAATATATAAAATACCAGCAGCACGGGACAAGCAACGTGATGGGTTAACACGGGATTATTCTGCGTTTAAAACTTGAGCACGAGCAGCAGTAGGCAGCGGCGTGGTACTACGCTGCTGCTACTACTACTACTACAATTAACCACCACATGTCCGTCCATGTGCGACGCGCTGAGAATTCATCGATCAGCCAGTGACCCGTTACATATGATGCTGTTGGGCTCAGTTCTGCGAAACGTGAGCATGTCCTGAGGCGGCGAATAGAAAAAAAAAACGGTCGCGTACGGGGATAATTCACGCTCGTGACGGGCGTTTTGTATGGGCAGGATCTAACCAAACTCACCCAATTATGGGGAAATAATGGCAGATATATATATATATATAGGCCCGTTAGGTGGACGTTTTGCTATCGAGTGCCCATGCACGTTCCCTGCCTCGCGGAAGCACGGGAACAGCGGTGCTTATTCCCCAACCAACACATGTCTCAACATGCAGCCCGAATTAACACCGGCCTGTGTGTATTTGGTGCTTCACCTTCAGTGCCGCTCCGAATAAAATTATAAATCTAACTTTTTTCTCGATCGAAAGCACCGATAGATGATATGTATCGTCTACCGCTCTCCTCTGTTGCGGCTGGTGGTGCACCTTATCTTTCAACCGAGCTCAGGTACCTGCCGAGCTTGATACCACGGTAGCTCATCTACTACGGTAGGTACGATATCGGTGACCTGCTGCGATAGTAACATACGTCATGTGCCGTTGCTTCCGCAAAAGACTAGATTTCAATATTATTTTGAAAGAGTCTAAAAATACAGATAAAATTATGAAAAAAAAATGGCAAATAGGCCAAATCTGGGCACTGCTCCTGCACATTCTCGAACCAAACCTTCGTAGACGGGACGGTGGGGAGGATCTCATGTAGATGCAAAGAAACAGAGGCGCCAGGAGAGCGTTCTTGTCTTGGCGCGTGACATGACTAAGCTAGCTGTCACCGCATGTGAATCAGCGAATGAATGGCCGGTCTCGTTGCCGGTTCGAGCTCTCATCCGACGAAGAGTTCCTGTTTTTGTTCGTTCTGACGATGCATGCCCGTGCAGGTTTCAGCACGGCGTTCCAGGCGTGCTGCGGCTCCGGCGGCGGCAAGTACAACTACAAGAACAGCGCGCGGTGCGGGATGCAGGGCGCGGCGGCGTGCGCCAACCCGGCGGCGCACCTCAGCTGGGACGGCATCCACCTCACGGAGGCCGCGTACAAGCAGATCACCGACGGCTGGCTCAACGGGCCCTACTGCCGCCCGGCCATCCTCCACAGCTAGGCAGGCACAGGCGGCCGGTGAAGTGGATCGGCCGAGTAATCTATTATTTAAGTTGGATTAATGTTTCGGGCATTCGTTGAGGGGATTGTTATTGGCTTCTTGATTTGATTCGGTGGCATATGGTGGTGGTGTGATGGAAAGAAACGGCGGCAGCTGTCGAATAATATGTCTTTGTTGTTGTAATCTGTTGCTAATGTATTCTTCAATCAATTTTATAATTTATACGCTACGAGAATGTGAAACCATCACTTTTTTTAGACACATAGTAAACTTTTTTTTAAAAAAAATCTAACTCTCCTCTGAACACAATTACAAAAATACTCCGATTATGAAAGCACCAGCAGATGACATGTGTCACTTATGACGTTCCTGCACCGCAAACTTCTATCGAGCTTGATAGTTTCAGTGGCTTGCTAAGCTCTGGAAACTTAGTAGGAGCTTTCACGGTATGAAAGCACAACAGATGACATATATCGTCTACCTGTCACTTCTATAGTTGGAGATATAGCTTTTTATAATTACGTTCTAAGAAAGCTTGATTTGAAAAAATTAAAGGCTAGACTAAAAAAAGGGTGCTTTCTCGCAACGTGGATTTATAAAGGTGCTTTTCCGCCATGGCAGCTTGTGTTTGGACCTTGTGCCTGGCAAGGGAATGTGGTCGGAGATTTTGGAAAAGCCACCGCAGAAATCTCACTCCGATGGTAATCCTGCCTGAGACCGTCAAATCACTCGTCAGAGCCGGTGACAGCGACAGAAATAATCGAGCATTACCAGAAAAGCTAATATAATAATAAAGAACTCGAATGTGATGATCGACACTTGCTTAGCCCTATTTGACAGAGTTACAAATCCCAGCTCCATTTCAGATATGAAGTTTGCAGGCTAAAATAAAGTGAATTAAATTTATATTTTTAGTCCAAAATGTAAACGATATAACCGTTTAATGTACCCATAACTCCAGCTTTAGAAATTTCTAGATTTAGAAATAACCTGCTTCACTAATTCCATGGATTTTAGTAGAATTGGAGTTATACCAAATACCCTAATTTGGTTTGGAGGATAGATATGCTCCTACAAATACACCGGTTCTGATCGTCGGATCTAAACTGCTGCATTAAATCAGCTTAAATACATGAAAGTGGCTGACGCAAGTGGTCTGAATTGTTCTTAGCTGTTGCTGCACTTAGATCCAAACAGCTACAGCCACCCATCCTTAGAAGCAGGATGAACTTCCCTATTTAATGTTACATCATCTCTGATGGTGATACCCGACCGATCCGATGCCCTTATTTGCCTACTTTAATCCTTTCACTGTATCTTCTTTCACCATGTAATTCCTTAAAAAAAAAAAGGACTCTCGAAGCAAGGGCTCAATTGAGCAATCTCATTCTTTAGACTGGAGTGCTGCTACTCGGTAACCAAAACGGTGGAAAGCGAGGCTCAAATCAGAGCCAACATACAAACGATCTTACACTCGATGCACACTTGGAGAAAATATTATCAACGCCAACAAACACAAATCAGGAGGCGCTGTTTATACAGTCGCAGCCAAAAAATAAAAAAAGTGTATCGTGTGTTAGTTTGTATTGCATTCTATACAACAAAAATTCCTCGCTAAGACACGGGACGAGCATTCCGAATGACAAGAGTATAGTTCTGTAGTTAAAACGCAAATAAGAATGTGACAAGAACGTAGGACAATAACGCTGTGCTGGAATGCCGTGTTATCGTGCCCGAATGTCGCCATTATAGATCCCCTCAACAGAGGTCAACCGTTCTGCCATCATGTCACCTAGCTCATAGTCCGTGTCCAGACGAATTGTTATGTGTCGTCAGATTCGGACACCTCAGCTGGACCACCTGTGCATTCTTTTCTTCGATGAAGCTCTAGCATCTTCACCTCTGGGTGGCATAGCCCTGGATGTCAGATTAGAAACCTGTTAGCATGTGCCAGATTGGTCTGAAGAGGTTAGCTCATTAGCGTATGCAACGTTGAAGCGGAACATGGTTTGCATCAATAAAGGTTTAACCAGAAAGAATATAAATCAGCTCCTATGATTATCTTATCTCCACGAACACATCACTCAAATTTATTTATATCCATTTATTGGACCGCCTAACATGAGTCTAGTTTACTGTACAACCTTTATGGAGGTTAGCGTTATTGCTTCTTACTAACATTTGGGCTTCATGATGTCGCAGTTGATCAAAGTAATGTACAATGTGGTAATACACATCTTAGCCAATGTGGTAATGTACAATGTGGACAAGGAAGTATATTAATGTGAACCCTATTTCACCAAGCACTTGCGCTTTAGTAAACTCACTCTAAGATAAGAAATAAGAAAGGAAATAACCTGAACATTTTGGAATATCCCAAACAGCAATTGAGGACTCCGTGCAGTCAGGTTCACAAAGAGCATGCGTGTTCTCGTGGTTGACATTCATAGCAAGCATCCAGGATCCAATAGTAACATCCTCATTGCTAAACATACGGAAACTGGACAAACGAAAGTAAGAAACTACCAAACAAACATATAATTTGACTTAGTCTAGGGTTCAACAATGATGCAAATGCATGTAACAATGTTTCACTGTGTAAAAAATGAAGCTCATGATATCTTTGAATTTCGTAAGCTTTAAGTTGTCAGTTTCCTTAATAACCCTGTAGTATTTCTACTTCAGGCTGCAGGATTTCTCAGTTCAATATAATCTGAGCAATTAATCAATAATCACCAACTCTTTCCCATTGCTCTAACTTGACCAGCCACATGAAAGGGAAAGTTTGACTAAAAGCTACATCATTTATTTATAAATAAAAGAGACTGACCACAAGTACTATCCATGGGTGTCAGGTATCATAGTATATGAGTGAGATAGAAGAAAACTAAGACGAATTGGCGTAAATGTTTGGCACAAGGGAATTTGGCCTTCAACAAGATCTCTCAAAATATTCCAGCCTGTAAGAGGAATGTTTTCCCACCAAGACTTGTTTCTCAATTTCAAGGTGACACTACAGAATGAAAGATGTTTTAAGCAAAATTGCCAAGTCATAGGGCACTTTGCTGCCAGTTTGTGAGTATAGGTATCCCAGTAATACCAGTCAAGACAACTTATTGGCAGCTGGTATATGGGTCAGCATGACTAATTGGTACTATTTGCTGTGAACAATTAAAAACACTTGTGCAAGAAAATAAGTTTGAGAATGTTAGTTTCACAATAAGATGAAGAGAAAGTGGATTATAAATCACCTGTTGTTTCTCAAGGCAACCAAGCTTGCCACCACATCAGCTGATAAAGCATATATAGGCCCATATGCATGGAGGAAGTATTCCGATCCAAGTAAGTAGGATTGCGGCTCATACCTGCATTTGTTAGAAGAACAGGATCAAATAAAATAAGTTGTCATTGATGAATGATGCATTGAATAATTTTGCCATGTGGAGAATTGGCAAGTCTGAACAACATATGGAATAAATTGTGCTCTAGATCCCTAAACTTGCACGCTTTGTGTAACTTAAATCCCTAAACTCGCAATTTGATTTTGATATAGGTCTTTAAACTTGCATGGTTATATAATTATGTCCCTGTCTGTACATGCAATCCTGCTCTGTTCGACTCATTATCCTCCGTCATTGTCAGCATAGTAGTTTAATCTTGTAGTGACACTTTCGGATAAAACTTATATGGGAGATCATCCTCACGTGAGGATGAAAACGGAGCGGATTCGGCCGGATAGTGACATTTCCATATCCGCTCACATTTTTTCACCCGGATACGGATATGGATACGGATAATTTAAAAACAGATCGGATATTGAATCGATATCGGATAATAATAAAACGGATAGTAATCGGAGTCGGATCGAAAACGGAAACGAAACCGAATATTTAGTCGGATAATATGCAAACGCGAAAACACAAGTTTCAACACAGAATATTAGGATTTAGAGTACATAATCTACAAACATAACAAAACTTATAGAATAGTATTTAAAACAAACATAAGGTAACGAAATCTTAACATAGGAGTCCGGATTGGAGACCGGACTGACCGATCCTGCCTCTTGGCGGTTGGGATATCCAGATGGGCCATTGGACTGCTTGCTTGCATCGCAGATGGGCCATTGGGCTGCACTGCAGCCTCCCTACTCTGACTGAGTATACGGATATCCGGATACATCCGTATCCGCTCCGTATCCGTCGGATATCACCTCCCCCATATCCGCTCCGTATCCGTTTGCCCGAACCGGATAGTTATCCGTATCCGACGGATATCAGATTCTTTTGCCATTTCCCTAAAAACGGATGCCGGATACGGATACGATCCGGATATTATCCCCTCCGTTTTCACCCTTAGTGAGGACCTAGTCCCCAACCGTCCGATAGTGCCATATGAGAGGATTGAACAGTTGACAACTAGATCCTCACATGCACATGGTCCTTAACTCTATGTAGAATTGATCTCCAGCATTTTCGCTGGATATATATGTTATTGACCTGACTCTGAAGATAAACCTTCCAAGTCTCCAACTAACTTGATGCTATGCAGGTCTTTGTGTCCAGAATCCAGATACAACTGTTGTACGTTTAGGCACAACTGGAACTATACAGTTTGGTCTCATTCTTCCAAATCCTGAGCAAATAGGTTTGCAAAGAATTCATCTCATATTTGACAAATTATCTTGCTTCCTTGTGCACACAGAGCTTTCCACCACTATAGTACTACACTACTACTACCACTTTTGCAAGGGTGTTAGTAATGGAGGAAATTGTGTTACTTTAGGGATGACAAATCAAATTGCAAGGTTAGAGACCTAACTGATAGAAGCGTTGATGTTTAATGACATAACAGATTGAATTACAAGTTTGGATCTAAGTGATACAATTTTTTAGATTTAGAGATATGATCATATCAAATTGCAAGTTTACAAACCTACGTGATACATCTATGCCGGTTTAGGAACTCACAACACAATTCATCCCAACATATATGTTGAATCCAGCCATGTCTAGCCATTTACCCATATTGCACATGTAGCCCTAATGGAATACATAACCAATCTTGGTCGAACCTAATTCAATTAGGCAGTTTCATTGCTTAACTACAGATAAGAGCTAAAGAAGAGACAGATTTTAGTTCTGGATTCTCGAAAAAGTAATCTTTCAATATAGATACTATATCCATGCATAACCAACTTTTCTCCAGGCTATCGCATACATCTCCAAACTACGCAACACATACCATCTCCAAAGTACGCAACACATACCCCATCCACTGAGAACTGACAAACAAGCATAACCATTTTTTGCAAGTAAATATCCAATTATGTCCATCCACAAGCAAGTTGCTCCAGTTGCTAGCTCATGTGTAATCATGTTGTATAATTGTGTGGTGGCTAGTTCTATGCATATGTGACCTGATACCATTTGGCACAACAGATCAAATACATCATAGTTGTAACAATTGCTTGTCTGGGTACTGTCTTAGAAGGGAATTAACAACTTTGTCTTAAATTGTTTCCGAGTGTAATTGACTAATTGTACAGAAATATTGGAAATCCTATAAAAGTGGGGGATAGGCTGATGAACTGAATGAATGCAGAAGGAAAATTCAAATTGTGGCATGCACCAGCTTCTAGGATCAGTTTGACCCATCTTGATTTGCTGTAAGAATTCGAAAGTGTACTTAATGCTTTCCCTAAATCCAGTAATACTCCCTTCAGTCCACAATATACTTTTTTTTTGGGTGCAAACTGCTAAGTATTATGTTAATAAAATATTATAATATTGTAATATGATGGAAATACATTTTACAACAAATACACTGGTATATTTATCTTGTGGTTGAGCTAGACATTTAAAAATATAGTAGTGGCCAAAGTTAGAATGATTTTATCAGCACAGATACAAAAGCGACAAGCCGACAACAGCACTGGAATGGAGGGTGTAGGGCTTCACAAAATGCATAGCCTATAAAGGGTCGCAAACATGAATTTTTCTTTGATCCGAGACCAACACTGATAAGATGCTGAGTCCCAAATAAGTAGTAACAAATTCAGGATATGTGTCTGTTAACCTCTCATGAACAATCCAGTAAACTCATTCCATGCTAAGTCTTGCATTCCCCTTCCAGTCCTCTAGCCAAGTGTCTGCTCGAGACACGGACACCACATATGTAGAGTGGTTCACAACTTAACTTTATGAGAAATCATCCAGGTATCACAGTACTTGATCCAATCCCAAGGATTATCAGCACTGAAGATAGCAAAAACAAATTTAGGTCCTTACAGCAAACTTCATCTGCTAGACCAATCCATGTGAACAACCACTATTTCCATACATCCTAAGATACAAAGCAAGAAGTGGTGCAAATTAATGCAGAAACACATAGGTGAAACAGGGATCATTGTGGGGACCACAGCTTGCCATCAGACATTGCAAGCAAATGTGGCTTCATACAATAAAACATAAGCTAGCAATTCAGAATCTGAAACCTAGTTATTTTCAATCCTTGTATGATACAACGGTAAACTCAATATTCTGAGACCATAAGACTTTAAGGTTTCGATGCATTACTTTTATGCTGTAAAAACGAACGAATACTTTCATTTCTGGATCAAGTTTTGCATGGAACTGTATGTATTGCTTCTTAGAGTTAGACACCCATGTAAAGTTCCCCAAGGAAAAAGCATCATAAAAAAAGGAGCTCATTAATTTAAATTTCCCCAAGGAAAAAAGCATCATAAAAAAGGATCTCATAATATCATATGAAAGAACTAACCATTTCAACTTTGGATCGGTAAAAACAGGCCCCTTCTTCATGCATCCAATGTATGTTTGTGTATGTGAACGCTCCTTAGCCAAAAGCAAGGAAAGTCTATCTGCAGAATAGAAATTAGTTATGGAAGCCAGCCTTTCAGAAGGAAAAGGATGTCTGTGATATCTTGCATATTGTTACTTACCTGGCCTCAAGTAAATATCATCATCAGCTTTAACATAGAAGTCAGAATCGAACAGCGCATAGGCAGCCTTAAAGAAAGCTAACCTAAAACATAAGACCAAATAAGTATCCTGGCAAAGAAACAACATAATCAAAAGATAATAGTTCTATTATTCACGTTTTGTATGGAAGCCTGCTATACTCCTCCTCAAGATCTAAAAGCACAAAATCATCATATTCTTCAACCTCTCTTTCAAGAGTTGCCATCTTAGACTTGTCATTGCTTTTCCCAATCACAAATCTGAATGACAGACCAGTAGCTTCCTCCAATCTGCAATGCGGTGAACCAAAAAGACAACCACTGTAAGGGCACATAGCCAACATTGTCACCAAATGGAACCAAAATTGAAACCAGAGATAGCAATGATCATCAAGCATGATTGGAACTTTTGGACAACGATGATACACATATAGAGAAATGAAAACAAAATAGTCAATGCTTGGTCATCTAACAAGCATTTTGTTTGCAAATGTACAGATTTCCTGTACCTATGCATTAAATAGATGGATAGATTGCCCAAGATCATTCACATTATAGTTATAACAAGCAACAAAATAATGAATTACCAGTGCTAGTGTGACAAATGTCACAAACCTAACGATTCCATGTGATCAATCCATTCTTCTAGAATAGCATCATAATTCCACTAGAACTAGGCATATCTCACAAACCCACAGGAACTCCACCTCAAAAACCACCAGTGCAGAAGAATTGCAAGTCTGATACCACCGGGCAATATCTCAGAAGCAAACACAAAAGCAAATTTAGAAACTAATCTACTACCATATCCAAATGGTCCATATGGTGAATTTACTACATGCATGAATAATTTAACCAGCAATCACTTATGTACTACTAGACATGTGGAGGGAGATGTGAGTTTGGAAGGTCAGGTAGTGCCCAAGAAGGATACCTTTCGATACTTGGGATCGATGCTACAGAGAGATGGGGATATTGATGAAGATGTTAGCCATAGAATTAAAGCGGGATGGATGAAATAGCGTCAAGCATCTGGAGTTCTCTGTGACAAGAGGGTACCACAGAAGCTAAAAGGTAAGTTCTATAGGACGGCTATTAGACCTGCGATGTTGTATGGTGCAGAATGTTGGCCTACTAAAAGGCGGCATGTTCAGCAATTAAGTGTCGCGAGATGCGTATCTTTGCGTTGGATTTGTGGTCATACAAGAATGGACCGAGTTCGAAACGACGAGATTCGTGATCGGCTAGGGGTAGCTCCAATTGAAGAAAAGCTTGTACAACACCGGTTGAGATAGTTTGGACATGTACAACGGAGACCTCCGGAGGCATCAATGCATAGCGGTATCATAAGAAGCGACAACAATGTGAAGATAGGTAGGGGCCGGCCAAACTTGACTTGGGAGGAGGCAATCAAAAGGGATTTAAAAGGATGGAATATATCGAAAGAGTTGGCTTTGGATAGAAGTGCGTGGAAAGCAGCTATCCACGTGCCTGAACCTTGATTAGGCTTTATGCCTCGTTTTGGTATAGTTTTAGACTTTGTTCTATTTCCTCATCTCTCTCTTTCTCCCTTTGTTAGCGGATCGTTTTGGGTTTCAACTCTAGCTTACCCCAACTTGCTTGGGACTAAAAGGCTTTGTTGTTGTTGTTGTTGTTGAATCACTTATGTAAATGATCAGCAATTGCCTTCTGACTACCGAGTGCCATAAGAATTAATGGACAACAATAGAAGATTTGAGTAAATCATATTCACGTCTAGATCAGAGAAATGGAAAAACGGAAATTACCTACTCAACTCTTATCGGCAATTATAAGTTTGCAACAATAGATAGCCAACAACATCGATAACAGTTAAAAACTGTAACTATAGCTAGATCTCGAGCAATACAGGTGAACACGAACTAGCAATCTGTGATACCAACGACTAACCGAAGGAGACCTTGCCGATCCGCAGGAAGCCACGTCCGCCGCAGCGCGCGGCGCCGCCCGACGGAGCCGAACCCGGTGAAGATCCCAACGAAGGCCATCACCTTGTGCCTCCGCGCGCTCCGGTGGCGAGCAACGCCGGTAGCTCGGCGGCGGAGGCGTCCGCGGCATCCCCGGGGCGCCGGTCCCACGCGACGGAGACGGAGAGCGGGCGCGAGGAGTCGGGGCAGCGGCCGCGAGGCGCGGCGCCCGTCGCCCCCGGGAGACGGAGACGGCGGAGGCGAGGAACCCGGCTAGGCCGAGGAGGATGCAGGCGGCGGAGAAGGCCGGCGAGGAGAGCAGCCGGCGGAGCGAGGAACGCCAGGAGGACGAGACGGAGGAGAACACCTTGGGCGAGCTGGGCATGGCTGCGGCGGCCAGCTGTTCCTCTCCCCGCGCGTGTTTCCGCGAGTGGGCGGCCGCGTGCGGCACCGCAGCGCGGGAGAGGAAGCGGTGGGGGAATGCGGCGGGTGTCAGATCGGAGCCGGGGGAGGGAAGCGGCCGCGGCCGGTGTCACACTGAAACGGGGGCACTGCAAGTGCCAAGTGCCAACTCACCTTATTCGTCGATTTTTCAGTGAAGACGTGTTTAAGTATTGTCGTATAGGGTGTGTTTGGTTGGTAGAACGAGGTTGAATGGGATGTGATGATTTTATACTATTTAATTCTATTATTTTAGGTGAATAGAATGGTTCGGTATCTACTATTTTTCAAATTTGTATCATACCGTACATGATGGGATGGTTCCATTCAAACAACCAAACACACCTATAGTGTCTCTCTTTTCGATTTCTTTTCTCCTCTCTCTCTCTTCCCTACCATTTCCTTCTACTCTTACACACAGTCTAAACAAACAAGTAGCTTTTTATCTAGATTTTTCAAAAACTATAAATCTCCATATAACTAAAAGTCAAAATTCACTGGAGAAAGACATTTTTGACTTATTGATGGTTAATTTTAGACTAATAAGATCAAAGTTAGGTAAAATTATCTACATCTATCACGTACAAAAGTCATTAGCTTTTAAACTGTTTAAGTTAAAAAAAATCTAGCTTTAAACTATAAACAAAAAAAACTCTAAATCTAAACAAACAGGCCTGAGACGCGAGGCCAGAGGCCAATTGGTTTGGCCGTTGGGGTCCTGGTGCGACGCCTCAATGTTGGCCTGTCCTGGGAGATCACCATGTGCCGGATTCTTGTATTGGGTTAGGCCTTTACGAATGGCGTACGAAACGATAGTATGGTACTAGTAGTACAGAGCTCTAGGTCAAATGTCCTTGCTGCGTGATGATTTATGACTAAAGGTGATCTTAAGAATTCAGATGTCGATGCTCTACAACTTTCTAAATCCCTTTCCTGCTGTCAATCTGCCTGTTGTTAGAGGTCTAGCACATATCAGGTTGCAAAAACTCTTAAAACTTTTCTTCTGTAGTATTCTATGTCTCCCTTGCTTCATGAAAAATGGGATACATCCCAGTTTTTTTAAAAAAGTTTGAGATGTCGATTCAAGATTAACCTTGTTGTGCAATTTAGCCAAGGTTGTTTATACAGTGTTTTATATGTTTATTTGTTTTGGTTTATAGCTTAGAGTCAGCTTTTAGTTTTAAATAATAAGCAATCGGTTTTTATACATGGTAGAGATGAGTAATTGTACCATAATTTCAATGCCATTAATCTAAAACCAATCCTTAATAATCTAAGAAATCACTATTTTTATGGCTTTTAATTTTTAGTTATATGAAGACTTATGACTTTTAAAAAGTAGACTTATGAAATCTATGTATATAATTCTCATGTATTCAATATAAATATTTAAGAAAATATTAACAATCAATGTGTCAAATATTTTACTGTATCTATACCTTAAACGGTAACTATTCGTGGCTGGACGGAGTTTCTCAAGTCATAACTAATGGTCGAATGATTTAGTACCGTTGAGACGCTAAATCCAATGGGCGGCGACTCTCCAGAAAATGGAATTCCTCAAGGCGTACGGCAAGAGTGCCACTTCTCCGCATGGATACTGTTAGGAAACCTTGGCGGCCCACGAAGGTCCGCTTTGGCCCATCTGCCGAAACCCTAGGCATAGGCTATAAATATGGAGAAGAGGTCACTCCATTGTAGATCATCTGAAAAGAATAAAAAACTCATCCTCCGTATACTCTGTCTCCCTGTTTATTATATTGTTCGTTATTTTTCGATCTGTCGGGAAATCTCGGACTACACCCGGTAGCGAGATTTCTCAACACGTTATCAGCACGAGTCTCTACCGCCGCAGAATTGAAATGTGAGATACAAGGATTGATCAAATCCTACGTATATATCTACGTGGCACGAAGCTGCGACTTGCAAGCGTTTTTTTCTTCTCTCTTTACAGATCGTGTAGCACGAAGCTACTGCTGGTTTTGCTATATCACACATGAAAAAAAAAAAACGAAGAAGATCATCGCCGCCGCACTCGAAGTTGCCGCTGGCAGATCACCGCACCCGCCCCGGCCAGAAGCCGCCACCAGCTGACCGCGTCGTTGTCGCCGCGCGCCTCGAAGGCACTATCGCTGGCCGCCTCGTTTTGTGTGCTCACCATGAACTCGGATCGCATCTCGAAGACGCTGGCGCGCCTCGGAAGAGCTGCCGGCCGGCCCGCCACGGCTCGCGTCTTGAAGACGCCGGCGCGCCTCGGAAGTGCCGCCGCCGGTCCGCCTCCCGCGCGCCTCGAAGGTGTTGCGCCGCCGCTTCGCCTCCCGCGAAACTCGCCCGGTCGCCGGTCCTCCTCCCGCGCGCCTCGAAGGTGTTGCGCCGTCGCCCGGTCGCCGGTCCGCCCGCTCGCTCGCGCCGTCGACCGCGTCGCCTGGCCCGCGTTCGCTGCAGGCGCCGATCGGCCCGCCTCGGCCCGTGCGTGCTGGCCCGAAGCCGTGCCGCGTCGTGCCCGCAGCGCGCCGTGTGGTCTCAGTCGCCGTCGCCCTGTGCATCGCTCGCCCGACCGGCCGCCGTCGCCCCGTGCGCCGCTCGCACGCCTGGCGCCTTGTCTCCGCCGCCCCGAAGCCTCTGCCTCGGCTCGCGCCGTCGCCCGGCCAGCCTTGCGCCCACGTGGCCGTCCGGCTCCTTGCGCCCGTGCGGTTGGCCGGTGGCATCGCCATGGCACCGAAGCTTTTTCCCCTGACGCGCACGCAAGAAGCGAACAAGAAGGTGCCATTGCTGGACATTACTTTTTGCCACACGTTCTGAAGATTCAGGAGAGAGACAAGCAGCTGATCCGATTTGTCTCAGCTCAGTAGAAACGGAATTCAATCCGGTTGAATCCGGATAGAAAAAGTGAAAGGTGAAATTCCCTTTTTGCCCTCTGTTTTATTTCTGTTGTTTGTTTTTCCGAAACCAGTATTAGAAATTCGGAAAATTGAAAAATAACAGGAAAATTATAGAAAATTGCTAGAAAAATTCCAGGAAATTATTTAACTATGGTATTAATTTTCTAGCATTTCTTTGTAGCAATTATGAATATTTTTATGCATTTTGCAATTATTGCTTTCCCCTTTTATTGTAAATGCATGAGAATTCAAGCACGCCGCACGAAGTGGCCACCGCTGCGCTAGGAAAGCCGCGCACACGAAGCCGATCGTATGCGCGCATGAAGCCGATCGCATGCACGAAGCCGATCGTATGCGCGCACGAAGCCGATTGCACGCATGAACCAGATCGCATGCACGAAGCCGATCGTATGCACGCACGAAGCCGATCGTATGCGCGCACGAAGCCGATCGCATGTGCGCATGAACCCGATCACATGCATGAAACCGATCGCACGCATGAAACCGATCGCACGAAGTCGATCGTGCGCATGAATCCATGAAACCGATCACACGAAGTTGATCGTGCGCATGAATCCGATCGCATGGATGAAGCCAATCGCACGAAGCCGATTGCGTGCATGAATCTGATCGCATGCACGAAGTCGATCACATACATGCACAAAACTATATCTATGAATCTTTGTGAATATTTATGAATCTTGTATTTATTACTTTCTTTAGTTTACTGGAAATTCGTGAGAATTTAATTTATGCATTTATGAATCTTGCAACCACTCTCTATTAGATTGCACGAAGTAATCTAATGAAAGAATCTTGTGAATATGCAAATGAATAGCATTGTCAAACGTGAGTTTGAAGAACTGGCCCCGAATGGTCAGAACTATCTCACATGGACACCAGATCTGAAGATCATGCTTAGGAGCAAGAAGTTCCGAACTGCCATCGGCTTAGGGTCCTCGAAGGATGCGCAACCTACTGCCGAGCAGAACGATCAAGTTTTGCACTTCCTCGGGCATCACTTTTCAGCCACTTTGAAAATGAATATATGGCTAAGGAGAGTGCACCTGAGTTATGAACTGCACTTCAGAAGTGGTTCAAGAAACTCAAATCCACCATCTTGCTCCAAGCACAGCAAGATTGGGCTCGCCTGAGGTTTACGGACCACAGAACAGTGGCTGAGTACAATTCTACCTTGCACGGAATTTGTACCAATCTCTCTCTATGTGGCAAGAAGATCACTAAAGAGGAGAAGAATCCGGTTCAGGAAAAGTCCAAAGCATGAATCGCATTATTAACATCTATTTTAGATTGTGGTTGTTAATGAATTTTGAATAATGAATTGTAAGCTCTCGAAGAGCATACTTTTCTT
Organism: Guadua angustifolia; assembly: GCA_036346375.1. Lineage (NCBI taxonomy): Eukaryota > Viridiplantae > Streptophyta > Magnoliopsida > Poales > Poaceae > Guadua > Guadua angustifolia. The sequence goes on along the minus strand of CM070510.1, from coordinate 4,352,863 downwards.
TCTCATGAATGAATATATAATTTATCCTTTATTCCAGTATTCTATTTTTGCAAGTAATGTTTGAATTATTTGCCACTGTCGAATCGGAATTATATTTTCTTTTATCTAGAAATCGTGTAGCGCCCAAATGGAGGAGACATGTATTGTTGACAGTGGCACAACAAATACCATCTTAAGAGAGTCGAAATACTTCCAATCGATCACGAAGAACGCTGGAAGAATTACTACAATCGCAAGAAGCGATTCCTATATAATAGGTCCTGGAAGAGCCAAAATTATACTACCAAATTGGTACAACTTTGGTAATTAAAGAAGCCCTCTTGTACCCTGAATCAACGCGCACTCTCTTAAGTTTCAAAGACATTCGCACCAATGGGTTTCACGTAGAAACCAATGAAGAAAATGGCAAAGAATACTTGTGCATCGTGAAGCACGCGGTATGTGAAAAAATGGTATTAGAAAAATGTCCCTCATATGAAACTGGGTTGTACTATACGAAAATTTATGCACCCGAAGTGTATACTTCTTTGAAGACTGTTTTTAGAAGCTTTGAATTATTTTTCTTTGTGGCATTGTAGATTAGGCCATTCTGGTCTTAGAATGATGAGAAATATAGTGAACAACTCACAAGGTCATGGCATTAATGTTGAAAATTTCCCGAATCATGAAGATTTTGTGTGCCATGCATGTGCCACCGGGAAATCAATAACTGACCCTCTGTTATGAAAGTGCAAAATGAAATCCCTGCATTCCTGGAACGCATCCAGGGGGATACTCGTGGCCTGATTCAACCCTTGTCAAGGCTGTTTCGGTACTTCATGATGCTCATTGATGCGTCCTCATAATGGTTGCATGTATGCTTGCTGTCAACAAGAAACCATGCTTTTGCAAAGCTGATCTCGTAGATCATCAGAATTAAGAATGCATTTCCTGATCATCGTGTGAAGTCCATTCGAATGGACAATGCCGGCGAATTTACTTCAAAGGCATTTGATGATTATTGCACAACAATAGGAATAAAAGTTGAGCACTCTGTACCACACGTCCATACGCAAAATGGACTAGCTAAAGCACTAATAAAGAGGATCAAATTCATTGCCAGACCGCTCTTGCAGAGTTGTAACTTGCCCAACACCTGTTGGGGACACGCAGTCTTGCACGCAGCAGCTCTCATCAATTTCAGACCATCGGCCTACAACATCCATTCTCCTATGCAACTTGTGCAAAGGGTCATTCTGAAGATTTCCCATCTCAGAAAGTTTGGATGTTTGGTATATGTAACTATACCGCCCCTCAGCGGACTGCAATGGGCCTTCTCCGCAAGTCTGGGATATACGTTGGTTATGAAAGTGCATTCATAATCAGGTATTTGGAACCCATGACTGGAGACTTGCATACAACCCGATTCGCTGATTGTATCTTTGACGAGAACCGTTTCCCGTCATTAGGGAGAGGAAATCAACCTTTGGATGAAAAATGCCGGGAAATCATATGGCATTCCACTGGGATCCCCGCGCATGACCCGCGCACTAATGAAGCAAATCAAGAAGTCCAGAAGATAATTGATTTGCAAAATTTAGCGAATGAACTGCCTGATCATTTTTGTGATCTGAAAGGCGTGATTAAGTCGCATGTACCTGCAAGAAATGCACCAGAGAGGGTGGAAGTACCAAAGAAAGCAGAAGGTACCCCTCATCCTGTTCAGAGGCCTCAATGAAAAAGAACAGGAAATCTGGCTTCTCAAACCCAAATTACCCGGAGACGTCTGGGGAAAACTGGGCAAGAGAACTTACCACAGCCAATCACAAAGATGCCCCAAGGAAAGAAGGGGAGCCAGTTGAGACCTGGCGCTGGAAAAGAAGCCTATAGAAAAGGCAATTCCAGATTTGAATCTTCCATTGCAGGAAGCCGCCGGCAACAATGTGTGCGCACACATGGGCGATGAAAAGCTAAAGAAACTTGCTCCTGTGATGGGAAATAGCAGTGAAGAGCAAGTAGAAGTGCATGAAGCACCCCATGACGAAATGGCCATAAATTTTGTAATAACAGGAGAATCCATGAATAGAGCAACAGCCAATGTCGATGCATACTTTGCAAAGAAGATTGCCTCGATCATTGATCATGATCCCGAGCCTGCATCTCTCGCAGAATGCAAGAAAAGGCTAGATTGGGAAGATTGGAAGAAGGCAATCACCGCAGAGTTAGTCTCTCTGAACAAAAGAGAGGTGTTTGGGCCAGTATGCCGCACGCCTCCCCATATAAACCCCGTAGGTTACAAATGGGTCTTTGTTCGGAAGAGGAATGAAAACAACGAAGTTGTAAGGAACAAAGCAACGTTTCACTCAACGTCCTGGGGTTGATTATGAAGAAACCTATTCTCCGGTCATGGGAGGAATAACCTTTAGATATTTGATCTCAATGGCAGTCAACTTGAAGTTGAAAATGAAGCTAATGGATGTTATCACAAAGCATATCTCAGATGGAAATTTGGATTCGGGATATACATGAAAGTACCTAAGGTATCCCGATCCCGAATCAAGATAGAGCAAATGAAACCTATCTGATGTGAAATTGGAGAAATCACTGTATGGGCTAAAGCAGTCAAGAAGAATGTGGTACAATCGCTTGAGTGACTTTCTCTGCAAGAAAGGCTACGAGCAATGAAGATTGTCCATGCGTATTTATCTGACGATCCTGAGCGGATTACAGATAATCTCCGTCTATGTAGATGACTTGAATATCATTGAGCGGATGAAGAAATTGAAGAAGCATGCTCATACTTGAAGTCTGAGTTTGAAATGAAAGACTTGGGTAAAACTAAGTTCTGTTTAGACTTGCAGCTTGAACATGTCTAAGGAGGAATCTTGGTACATCAATCAGCCTACACGCAGAAAGTGTTGGAAAGATTTGGTTTTGAAAAATCATATCCTGCGAAAACCCCAATGGTCGGAAGGTCACTCCAAGCAGACCAAGATCCATACAGGCCTAGAGAAGAGGGGGAGGAAGCCCTGGGAGCGGAATTCCCATATCTGAGTGCAATTGGAGCGCTCATGTACCTTGCAAATAGCACCAGGCCGGACATTGCGTTCGCTGTGAATCTGCTATCCAGGTACAGCGCAGAACCCACCAAAAGGCATTGGAAAGGGGTTAAGGACATCTTCCGTTACCTTCAAGGAAGCAAGGACCTCGGCCTATTCTATAGAAGAATGAATGAATTAAATTTGGTTGGCTATGCCGATGCTGGGTACCTATCGGACCCGCATACTGGAAAGTCCCAAACGGGATATGTTTTCCTTTGTGGAGGAACAGCAGTTTCCTGGAAGTCGTCTAAGCAGACTCTTGTCTCGACGTCGACAAACCACTCGGAAATCATTGCTTTGTATGAAGCCTCCTGTGAATGTGCATGGCTTCGAAGAATGGTTCACCACATCCAGAAGTCATGTGGTTTGAACATTGAACAATCTCCCACGATCATCTATGAAGACAATGCAGCTTGTGTTGCTCAAGTACAGATGGGATATGTGAAGAGCAATCTCACGAAGCATATCAACCCCAAGTTTTTCTATGCTCATGAATTGCATAAGATGAACGAGATTAAGGTACTGCATACTAAGTCATGTGAAAATCTCGCAGATTTATTCATTAAGTCACTTCCAGCATCTACTTTTGAAAGGTGCGTTAAAGGAATTGGGATGATGAGACTTAGAGAAGTGCAGATTTCAGGGGGAGATATTTCACATACTCCTACATAAATCTTGAACTTGAAGTTTGAGTACCCAACGTGATCTTGAAGATTAACATTGAAGTTTGGGTGAATTGTACTCTTTTTTCCTTAGTGAGTTTTCACGGAAGTTTCTCACATAAGATTTTTGATGAGGCAATTCGTGCAACACAGCAAGCGTATGCTATGTACTCTTTCTCCAAGTATTTTTCCCACTGGGTTTTTCTGGAGTTTTGATGAGGCATATGCATCTCGCGGCAAAGGGCCAAGGGGGAGTGTTAGGAAACCTTGGCGGCCCACGAAGGCCCGCTTTGGCCCATCTGCCGAAACCCTAGGCATAAGCTATAAATATGGAGGAGGGGTCACCCCATTGTAGATGCATACGAGAAAGCAATAAAGAAACTCTGTCCCTCCGTATACTCTGTCTCCCTGTTTATTATATTGTTCGTTATTTTTCGATCTGTCGGGAAATCCCGGACTACACCCGGTAGCGAGGTTTCTCAACAGATACGAAGCGACGGTGCGATACCTGAAGGCTGAAACGGACTGGTACTGGGGGAACGCGGCCACACATCATACGGCCATCACAGGAGGTAAGGTACTGCGATGAACAGAGACGCAGAGTTGTATTTGTATCGACAAGGATCATGTACGCAGATTACTAAACCCGGGTGTATCAAATGGTCCAACCAGGTTCCAAATATCGGCCATAATCGAGCAAAACTCATGGTTTTCACTTGTATCGGGGCGGTTTGAGATTAAAAATCACATGGTAAACCAGTCAAGTTTAAATTTAAATTCAAAAATTTAGATAAATTTATCACAAAGTGTTGAAAATTTTTGAAAATTTTTTGTGTGAGGTCCTGAGATAATGCTAATGATGCTGTAAAATTTTCAGACCATTATCAGATCCATATATTTTTAAAATATTCTGACAATGCTACTGTCTATGCATATACTCTTCGGTTTTTGGCTTTCTAGGGATAATAAATGAAGTCTAATATTTTTTTAAAAAAATTGTTACTTCCTGAGAAACTTATAATGATTATGTAAAGTTTTCAGATGATGATCAGACATGTGTATGTTTTTAAAATTCTGAGTGCTACCATTAGAATATATGCCCTTCTATTTTTTATATTATAGCGGCAGTGAATGAAGTCTAATATTTCTTAAAGTTTTAATATATGATACTTGGTCATATTTATAATTTAATTAAAATTTTAGAGCATGATCAAGCTTGTAAATTTTTCTAAAAATCTAATAGTGTCTCTGTTCCTTTGTATTAATTATTGTTTTGATTTTTCATAAGCACTAAATGAATTCAATTTTTTAATAAATTTCTATGAGGTATTTGATTCATTAATTGGGATCTATTATCATTTTATTCAATGTTTTCAATTTTTTTACAATTTTCCTTGAATGTGCATAAAATCAAACAAAATCACATAAAATCACTCAAAAATAAAAAAATGCTTGAAAATCGGTGAAATTGGTCATGTTTTTTATGAAGTTTGACTGGAGATTTCTAAAAATTTGACTTCGAACTTATTGAACTTCTACTAGTTTTTGAGCCAGTTTTTTCGATTTTCAAAATAAATGTTCAATCACAAATTGTGATATCGTTTGGAACCCTTGGTCCAACAGCCTCAAAAGTTTGGTAGCTTCTCAACATGCACCACTCTTGGGAAAAAATTTGACCGCTGGTTAATTTGTGTTAGAGATAACTCAATATATCAAATTGCCATATCTTTTGATTTTATTAAAATAAATATTTAGTCTAAGTCTGCTATAACTCAGACTCTTTTGGCTATATAAATCGCACCCTTGTACATATAAATTTGAACCATTATAGTGGATTGCTTTCCCATAATTTTTTTCCCCGCAAAAGTTTTTCTACGTTAAATCTTATCTTCAATTATTTTATCGTGCTTTTAACCCTAATAAGTCCGCCTTCACGATCGGCCGGGTCCACCTTGGGTGTCCGTCCGACTTCTTCGTGATGCTCCAGCCTCGCCAACTTCGGCCATCTCTCTGCATTCGGCTAGCTTCCGACATGGCCGATCGCGCACCCTATGGTGCTATCCGAGCCGCGACTCGCACCACTCTTTTGGCTCCTGTGGGTACCCACAGCTCCAAACTGTGCCCGCTGACCACCCTTGCTCTCCTGTGCCGGCGCACTGCCTGAGAGCCACCCAGGGCTACTTGTGACCAAAGTCACCGAACCCACAAGGAGAGCCGAATTTGAATGTGACGGACCGCCCTTTTAAGGGGGTGCGTATAAATACCTTCACAGCTACCCAGGAATTCAGCTGTAGGTAACCAAGTGTACATTGCCTGACACAAAAGCAAATACCGATATTTGATAGATAGAATTAAAGGCCTAACGGCCAGAGTTTTACAAAAGGCGCGTGAAAGGACAGGGGATGTCGCATAGAGGGGGGTGAATAGGCGAATTAAAATTTAAAACTAAATCGCAGCGGAAATTAACAGTTCGAAGTATCCGAAATATACTTCAGACTGTCCGAATGATTCGGATAGTCCAGGGTATTGTTCGGATATTCGGAGTTCTATTCGGATAGTCCGAGGTGAGTTCGGATATTCAATGCTCGAGAGCACACAACTTCATAAAAATATATCTAGGCTATTTGGGGATATTAAACACACCAAATTAAGCTAGTTAGTGTAGAATACTTTAATCAAGTACTGATCTAGCGGAAAACTTAATAGAAAAGTAGATCGGGCAATTTCAAGATTCAAAATCAAATACTAAAGCAAGAGTAAGAAGCAAACACGTAGACGTAGATTTTTCAACCGGTTCGGATCCTGAGGATCCTCGTCTCGTTGAGGCGGCTCGGTCACACATGAGCAGGGTCTCTTTCAACCCTTTTCCTCCGGTGTTGCACAAATGCACTCACGCCGTGCGGCTCGGTCACACTTGGCCGGGGTCTCTTTCAACCCTCTTCCACCGGTGTTGCACAAATGCACTCGCGGACTTCACTTCTTTGATTCCTTCCTTACGGAGGCGGAATCGGCCTTCACAAACTCCTGACAGCCAACCACACAAAGCTTCGATGGCTCGTAGGCGACCTCCTAGCCGTCTAGGAGTCCTCAACCTCCAAGAGTAACAAATGCTCACGAAGAACAAGTTTGGAGATGAAATCAAGTGCTCAAAGATCAAATCTTGCTCAACACACACCTCTTCCAACTCTTCTCAACCCTTCTCACTAAGGGGATCACTTAGATCTAAGAGAGGAGAGGGATTTGGACTCAAGAATGGGAGGAAAACTCAATTCTCACCTTTCCCCACGGCCTATTGAGTTGGGAGGTGAGGAGGTTTTAAATAGAGGTCCCAAAAACTAGCCGTTGGGAGTCAGCCCCGACTCAGTTCGGATAGTCCGAGCTCAAGTTCGGACAGTCCGAACGAGTTAAGAATGACTAACAGAGAGACTCAACTCGGATAGTCCGAACTCACTTCGGATAGTCCGAGTAGAACTGAACAGCTTGATGAAAACGAGCATAACTTTTGACTCCGGACTCCAATTTTAGTGATTTTGGACTCTACCGAAAGCTAAGAACGAGGGCTACACAACCAACAAGGTCTCACTACCCAAATCTCAAAGGATAAATACAGACTTCACCAAGAATCCAAGAGAGACTTACAATTCTTACTTTTCGGCACCACCAACATCACTCTCTCTCTCTCTAAGTTTCACAAGGATGGATCACTTGAGCACTTGACACATCTAAAAGTCATTCGACGTCGCATCCCTCTTAATAGTACGGCAATCCTTAGACTCAAATTAAATCAAAGATAATACAAGTCTAGAAATAGTCACTTGCCGTCTTCTTTCTTAATGTCGGTGCATGAAGACCTTCACCATATAATTGATGACATCTTCGCCTTGTCCAACTTGACTCGATTCACCTCATGAGACTCTCGTCCTATCAACCTTGACTTTATCATCCTCTTCGATGATCTCCACGCCAAGTCGATCTTGACCTAGTCCTCAACTCTTGGTGACACCGTCATCTTGTTGACCTTGGCTTAATGGTCATCCTCCAAGATATCTTGGTCGTCATACACACACGGGACCTAATTCTTTCCAAACCACTCATGAAAAGCATTAGTCCCAAAAGCTCAATAGATATGAAGAAATTGATATTTATGAGCAGTTGATTACCACAAGTGTTTCATATAAAGAAGCACAACATAAATGAAAACACTTGATATAAGAAATGTTCTCTACTAAGTGCATCATGATGAATATGTAATTGATCTATATGCACTAGAGAGATAATTGCCGATATGATGAATCAATTAAATTATGGCAAGGATCACAATCTTTACTTAAATGAAGCACATGATAGAATATACACGAATTGTACATGTGCAAATAATATTTGGAATAAGAGTAAATATGTGATCCAACTCTAGATTAAACTTCACTAAGAGAAGTGCATGAGAAGATACACAACTAAGACATGAATGCACCAAATCAATCTATAGCAATGTGAAGTTTAACTCTAGTTAATACATGCATACTAAAGACAAAGCACATAATATATATATATATATGCACAAATAAATATGACATGAACCAATGTGCATATATATAATCAACATGCTACTTGGAGTTCACTATGCATTTGCACAAAAGGAATGCAATAACAAATATAGAAGAGATACCAAAATTGCATACCTTATCTTTGCTTAACCATCCCACTTGATTTTCCTCTAAATAGATGAGACTGATACTCAACTAGGCAATAACATGTTAGTCTCATAGCAATATAATCATATTAGAGGTTTGTCATTTGTTAAGCACTAAGTTAAGCATTTACTCAATTATATAGATTGTCATTATATGCGTTTGTCATTAATCACCAAAATAACATAAGTGCCTAAATGCACTTTCAGCGCAGCTAGCGCCAATACATTACAAAAGAACCACAGGAAAGCCTGAGCAACTATATCATGGCCTTCAAAACCACGCGCTATCGCCTTTGATGATCTCCATATAGCCGTCATCTCCTTGAATGTCTAAGGGGGGAAGATAGGAGGCAAGGGTGAGTACACAACCGTACTCAACAAACCACACGGAATTATTATGAATATTACATGCACAGAGTTTCAAGTGATTGGCACTAGTTTAATCATTTAGTGGATGCATGAGCTTAATAAATATTACATTAGAAACACAAACCATTAACAGCAATCATCATCCACACCACTGAGTTATTAATAAAATCCAGATTACGGTAATCAAGTTTATTTTAAAACTACTCAAGCTCAGTTACCGGAATCATCCGAAATTAACCCAGCTTCATTAACCGGAAGCACGGCGTATTCGAATACCATTTGGTTCACTCTGCAGAGCTACTCAACTTTACCCATAAGATATCTACGATCATTAGTGCCACGCGATTAACATGCAACTTTTATGCATGCGGCCCGACCGAGATTAACATAACCTTTCATTGAATTTCCCCTCTTTATCTCCTACCCAGTAGGTTACTTGGATTCCCGACCTCCAGACCCATCGCCAAGGCGAAAGACGATCCGCCAACGAGGATACCTACCGTTGTGAAAACCGACAATGACCGCACCATTCCGTTCCACCCCCAACCCACGCGATCCATTTCTCCAAATGGCAATCCACCTGTAGGTATTCCAAGGGGAAAAGCAATATACCGGGCTACGTTGGATCAGGTTAACAGAGCTGACCAGCCCAACTTGTGGTTGAGAATGGACTAAGTTATTTACTTTGCTCAAGGGGTTGGTCCTTAAATGCCGAAGACACAGCCCAACACACAAAACAACACCGGTACCACTGTACCCATCACACATCACACTTGGGTTGGTCATCAATTGGGGGCTGGGCCGCAACCACCTTCCGTGGTCCCCCCAGCGTGATCCCCTAACCGTAGCAGATTTAAAAACAAGTTTTGAGCAGTAATTAAAAGTAATGATTATTTATTATAGCTAGCCTACGGTGGTTCATTAATGATAACCTAGGGTTGACAAGTGAATATGGCATAATCAACATAGTCTTAATAAGGGGTGGGATTTTAACTAGTCATGTCTTTCTAAACTAGCTCCTTTTTAAATTGCTACTCTATTTACAATCAAGTGCAACAACTACATCTATATATACAGTAATTATACGGAATAATGGTATCAACATGTTCAAGGAGTGTAGCTTGCCTTGCGAGGTCAAAGGTTCGCCTAACGGAAAGTCGACGTAGTCGTGGTCGATCCCGAACAGCTCCTGCTCCTGCGGCGGCTCCACGTACGGCTCCTGCTCCAAGGGTTGCTCCGGGAACTGCTCCGACGTCGGATCTAGCGCGAAAAGCAATTCTAATAAATAAACGAGTAAAAACATCCAAAGAACGAAAACGGAAAAAAGAACCGGGAAGACAATGGCCGGAACGGAGTTCATGGGTATTTTTTGGAATTTTCTGGACTTGATATGGTGAAACGGAGATCATTTTTGGACTCAGTGGCTCGAACTGATTAAGAATATGTATTTTTGGCTATTTTTGGATTTTTGTGGATTTTCTGGAATTTATAATGACTTTTCGGATTTTTAAATAAATCAAAAACCCGAAAAGAAAATGGAAAAGGGATTTCGGTTTGGGCTGCACAGTGATTCGCGAGGCCCGGCATTGTGCGGCCCACGGGCGAACTTCGCCTGTACAATAAATTGGCAACCCACCTGCCAGCGCGAAATGCGGCAAAGAGGCGACACGCCGCCCAAGCGGGCGAGGGCCGCAGTGGGGGCTGTTTGGCGGTGGGTGGAGAGGGAGCGGCTGACGCGGGGGCCCGGTTTGGCAGTGGGGCGGGGGAGGGGACTGGAGAGTGGGGCCTGGCGGTCAGAGACACATGGAGGGGGCGACGATGCGCGGTGGGGAAAATGCTGGTGCTGAGGAAGACGACTAGCGTCTGGGTGATTGAGAGCGCGAGGGAGTGGGAGAAGTGGGGGAAAAGAGAGCGGTGCTTACCGCAAACTCGGGCGACAGCGGGAGGCGAGGGGTGTTATAGCGTGAAGCGGCGAGTGAGGCGGTGGCGATGAGCCGTCTGGCGTCTTGTGAACTGCACAACAGTGGGTGCGCGGATCTGACGGTATGGCACAGGCGTCGGCGAAAAAAAAGAGGACGGGCGTGCATCGATGGCGAGTCGGCGGCGATGGGTCGGTGAAGGAGGAGACGGCGATCTGGTGAGGCGTAGCGAAGTCTGAGTGCAGTGTGGCGGCGGGGTAGCGAGGCGACAGGCGTGGCGGCGTCTGTGGCGAAGAAAATCGGGCGGAGTTGGCAGCGCTGATGGCGAGGAAGTGCAGGCGATGACGCCGGGGCTGAGGAAGACGAAGGCCCGAACGGAACGGTGCGGCGCGGGCGTTGGACTGGGTGGAAGAATGGTGCGACGCATGGACCGGGCGGACGACGCGTCGAAGCACGTCAAATTTGGTGTGCCTTGAAGTTGGACCGGCGAAGTGGCCGAGAGGCGAAGAGTATTTGCCGGGCGAGGAATTTGGTGGCGAAGCCAGCGGAGGGAGGTGGAGGCGGCTCGGGCCATTTGCGCCAGATGAGCGAGAAAACGGGAAAGCCAGAAAGGGAAAGCGGCTTTTCGCCCGGGAATTCCAGAAACAGAAAAAGGCCGAAGGAAATCGAAATAAAATCGAATAAAATCCAAAAAATCCAGGAAAAATCCGAATAAATCCAATAAATTCATTTTGAATTTTTGAGGGGTGTTTCATTGAATCAGATCCACAAGGGGATTTTCATCCTTTTTTTGGGTCCAACTCTAGCTTCTCCAGTTCACTAGCTCCCGTTATGAACCAGCTTCAGCTTCTCAGCTCGCCTCTGGTTTCTAGAGCTTCTGGCACCGGCTTCTTTAGTATTGGCTTCGGCTCAAGGGCTCTGCTCCAGCTTCCGGCTTCCTAATTAAGCCTAGCTTTAGCTAATTCAAGCTTTCTTCATTAGTAACTTTTTTTCACAATATATACAACACATGTACCTCTATTTAATCTCAAGTAATACGCTGATTATTTTACATAGTATTAGAGTGTATTGTTCACGTATACATTGCTACATCATGGGCGACTTTGAACTTATCTTCCTCACAAGTTGGCTGCCCTGCAGAATTATATGTCTTATATCTCTTATTGATCACCCCACAACTTTTATGCTTTAATCGCTAATAGCAAGCCTTTTATCAATCCCTCTCAACTGCTACCATTTTTAATGCAACACTCTATCGTATAACTATCTTCTATTTCTCTTCAATTATTACTTAATGTTGAATGTTACGACATTAACATACAATGCATACATGTACAAGTATTGTTTATCCCTACCGAATACTGTCATGCTCTCACCAGTGGTCACAAGCCTATTTCATAGAGTAGCGCCATCTCTTCTGTGAGTTTTTTGCAATTTGTTTTGATTCAAACGAATTCATGCATGTATACACGCATACAAGATATTATACATGCTTGATTTACGCTTATCCCATATCGGTCACTTCTCTTATTCAATGTTTGCCAACTCAACGATATTGCTTCCTCACTAACGCGGTGACCTCCCATCTTCTATGATGCTAGCATGTTTGCTTTTGTCATTATCTAACAATATGATGATGTCATGTCCCTTAACAGCGATGGCATATTTTTAACTACCTAATATATATTGTCGGCGATTCACTTTGACAGTCTTGAGTCTCTGAGCGGGTTTGGTTCGGAAGGAGGGCGTCTTCACGGCTGGCTAACCCTAGAGGGTGAAAACCCTAGAGACCCCAACTAGGGATGACACAAAGATTTTACCCAGGTTCAGGCCCCCTTTGCCGTGGGTAATAGCCTTACTTCCTGCTAGCTTGCTTAGAGAGTGTTTGGAAACCCAGACAAGATCTGAGCTTGGGAGTTACAAGTTCTTCCTTAGGCTCTCTTCATGAACTCTTGCTTGTTCGACCCGTCATCCCCCTTTCCCATGCACCAGAAGGCCCTTATATAGGCCGGGCTAACGGGAGTAGGTAAAAGGGGGGTCATCATGCTGATCCTTATGCATTTATTACTCCTTCCTGTGCTGTCCCGTTCCTCCAGCCTCATTAAATGCCGACGCATGGCTTCGCCCGGTCCGCCCGGGATGCGACCCCTTTTTGACGGGTTGGTGAGAGGCGTCAAAGGAATGGGCTTGTAGCAGAAATCCTCGCAGTTGATAGATCGACATGCAGCTTGCCACCGAATCTGATGCGATAGGGAAGGAGACTTCGGGCGGCTACCTCGCATCACCTTTTTCTTCTTGCGGCGAAGGCGGCAGGTGTCCCCGCCACTGCTCGCCGAACGCCACGTGGACTAGACGCCGGGCGGCGGCGCGTGCTTCGCCCACCACTCGCCGGGCGTCACGTGGGTCGACCGCCGGGCGGCGAGGCGTGCTTCGCCCACTCGCCGCCGGCACCACGGGTGATCATTGGCGGCAGGCGGCGTGCTCAACGACCTCGCTCGCCGGGCGCCACGTGATCGGACGCCGGCGAGCGGCGTGCTTCGCCCACTGCTCGCCGGACGCCACGTGGGGCCGCCACGTTGATCGCTTTGTTGATCGCTTTTGTGCGGCGTAGAGGGTACCCAAATAGCAGATCTGCCGACATATATATATATAGAGAGAGAAGAAGAATATTGCATTGAAGACAAACTACGAATATATATTCGTATATATTCTGTAGTTTGTCTTCAATGCAATACTTCTTCTCTCTACTAGTGCCTTCCGTCATCAAGTTTCTTTTGTTATTGACTTTTTCAACAACGCAGACGTACAACATTCGTCATCGCGACTTTTGCCTCCTTCGGCTTTGGCTTTTCTTTTTTTTTATTTCAAATTTTAGTTATTTTTTGTGTGTTGTTGGATCATACATGATATTGATTTTTAATATAGTTTTAAGTTGGAATCATATACAAATCCAATTAGTATTTTTTTAATTTCATTTTTATTTTGAACTTAAGCTATTTAGGATTTTACTTTAGAGTTCATATGGAAAGTAAATTGCTAATTTTATTTTATTTTGTATTCTAAATTTTAGTTTTAGGTTGGTATTCATATACAAATTCAATTACTAATTTTAATTGATTTTTGTTTTGAATTTTATTTTTATTTTGATGTTCGTATGGAAATCAAATTGCTACTTTTATTTTATTTTTTGGAATTTTGGTTTTTATTGTACTTGATATGAATTCTTTATTTTGATGTTCGTATGAAAATCAAATTCCTATTTTTATTTTTCATTCTAAATTTTAGTTTTTTATATTAGAATTAGTATATAAATCCAATTACTAATTTTTATTCTAAATTTAAGTTTTATTTTGATGTTCATATGGAAATAAGATTACTAATTATATTTTGTTTTTGTTCTGATATTTTTAAAATATATTTTGAATTTTATTTTTATTTTGATGTTCGTATGGAAATTAGATTATTAATTATATTTTATTTTTATTTCAAATTATTTTATTGTACTTGGACTCTTTCTTTTAATCGTATGAAAATCAAATTTTTGATTTTATTTTATTTTTATTCTGAATTTCAGTTAATTTTGTTTTGTATATAACACAAACTCTTGTATTATATATGACACAAACTCTTGTATTAATTGTACATCACATAAACTCCTTTTTTTAATCTAGACCGTTATAATGTAGACTCACCATGATTAACGATGTAGATCTTTATTTGTTTCCTTTGATTAATATGGGAATTTCTAGCCTTGAGAGCGAACGTGATAGCTTCTTTTGCATCTGCTTTAATATTATAAATAGATAGATAGATAGATAGATAGATAGATAGATGCTCTAATATTTTTTCATCATGATTTTGTCACGAGTACAGCAGATTTATTTGGAAAATACAAGGACCTGTGTTCCATAAATACTAGAACTTTGCAATAGGTGTACAGCTTTATTCACAACTTGGCTGCTCACAAAGTTCTTGGGACGATCTGACGATGTATATTACCAACTAAACAAGGGTCGACGGTCCATTCAACTTAGAATAGGTGGGGTGCAGTAGGGGCCCTTGAGCCAGGCATCGGCGATCATCTTGTTGGCCGCCTCCGTCGGGTGGACGCCGTCCCAGCTCAGGCGAGCCGACGGGTCACGGCAAGCCGTGGTCGCGCCCGGCATGCCGCATCTGGCGCTGGCGTCGAAGTTGTACTTGCCTCCTCCTGCCCCACAGCACGTCTCCAAGGGAGCGCTGAATCCTAGTAATCCAAATGGACAACACAACCAAGCAATTTTATTTCTCAGCGCATTAATCGCATCCTTGCATGTGTAGTACACACTGGTCGCAACAATTATTCAGATATGCAATGCAGCAGCGACTGACAGAGTGGCAAGCTCACATGCTCTGCTCTAGGAAGAGTGTATTATACCGGTAGTATATGGTGGGCAGTCGAAATCCAATATAGCCATTGTTTTACTTAGAGTATTCCTACTACTCTACTAGCGAAGGAAGCATAGATAAAAAATAGCTAATCTGAGCTATTAGACAAAAAGAATGAACGATCCATATCAAATTTTGTGTGCTGTAAAAGGGCTCTTTAGGACGGTAGAGTAAATTACCAAACTTTTGAGGCTGCTGGACCATTTGGTACACCTGGCTGTAGTAATCTGCGTACATGATCCTTGTGGATCTGTACTTGCCACGGAGGATTTCTACTTCTTTTCGGAGCATTGAGTTGTGGTGTTCCGTCAGACGGTTGTAATCTTTCAAGCAGCCGTTCTGATCAAAGTCACTTCTGCTGGAGGAACTGGCAAAGATCGCCAAGAACATTGGGAGACAGCCGGTTGGGAGGATGCCCGGGACTACGATGTGAACTGCACCAAGTGCAATCAATTTCTACACGAAGCAACAAAATTACAAAGTTTAAGTATGACATGGGCAGGCCAAAACGAGTAGTTAGAACTTGGAAAAGTAGAAAGACAAATGCATTAATTACATTGGGTAGTACTAGTCTAAATCGAGTGATTTGGAGGAACAAATTATGGGCAACGAAATATTTTGGTGGTTTGGGTATATACCTCAACACCATCAACGATGGCATTTACTATCTTTGGGGTGTAGTTCATCCCTTGCTCTGCGGTCAAGCCAAGCTCAACAAACTGAACATTGTAGTCGTTTCCTCCGAATCCACCGAAAAGAAACAGTGATTTCTCTAGGAATCCTTTGCAGTCTACCATGAGAGAACAATCAGCTTCTCTCAGATTAAGAAAGATGCTCGTTTACATCATGGTAACTAGAATTGTGGAGTTTTCTTCAGGGTAAATTAAACTTGGGAGTACTTATCAGTAGAAAAATCTAATGGACAAATCAATTAAGAAGAGAGTAGAGTGTTCACTTTGTTTTGTCCCGCATATGGGACGCATCAACTCCTTGAACCACTGGATTTGCATGCTTAATGAACCATGGTTCCACACCGGATCTTCAATACCGAGTGATTTGTAGAAGGAGAAGTTCATCGCAGTACTGCCGGTGATGGCCATATTTACGCCGCGTCGGAAATCTGTGCCTTTTGATTTGGATGGTGGAAGTAATGGGAGCCCAAGTGCTTGCGCTGGCATCCATGGTCATATTATAAACAAAACAAAAAAAAACTTTTGTTTTAACTGATGTAAACATGAATGAAAATATGAAATCATAACATCTATCTATTATATTATTAAAATAAAAGAAAAAGAAGCAACCGCTTCGTTAGAAATTCTCATATTAATGGAAGGAAACACAGAAAGATCTACACCATTTATATATATTGGTAGGTCTAAGTTATAACGGTGCATATTAAGTAGGTATATTAGAACTATCATAGTTAAATACAACTCTATTTTCAAGCATAACCATTAGAGTTGTATAACAAATATATCCAAGTGATTTCGGTGGTTACTGTAGTAATTTTAATTTTTTTTTAATCCGGCCAGTAGTTTGGATTTCGTGGTGTCCTGAACCCGAAATCCGAAATTTTGGTGAAAATTCAGCGAATTTCGGTGAAATTTGAACCTTGCTCGCAGCTCTTCGCTGATAATAATTTATAGGTTTCACTATCTAAGTGACGGCAAGTAGCAACTTTATTTGTTGATAATTAGCAATTATAGGATGCTGCCAACTAGTAAACTTTTCTTATTTACAGTAGTCACTATCCAGTAGTCGACAATTAGCAATTTTAGCAAAGGAAGTGGGTGAAGTGGATTCCATCAGAGGAGGGTTGTGAAACTCAATGTAGATGAGGCTTTCTCCAACACTTAAAGATGATGGTATTGGTGTGGTAGTTAGAGATGAAGTTGGGAGGATTTTCCTAACATCTTGGAGCTACCTCGTGCCTCTAGTGCACAAGAGGTTGAAATCCTCCTATACCGTGAAGGTTTTTGCAATGCTGCAGAATGGATTCATTGTCAAACAATGTTGGAATCAGATTGTAGTGTTATATTTAATATCCTTAATTGCTTGAATAGTCTTCGCTCAAAGTTCCAGTTCTTAGCCTATGAAGCTCTACAGTTCACCGGATAGATTCAGTCCTTTGTTGTTAGGCACGTGAAAAGAGAGTAAATGTAGTTGCACGTGAGCTCACACAATTAGCCAAGCGATTGTGTCATAGCGTTGTGTGGTGTTAATCCTATCCTACTTGTGTTGAGCATCTTATTGCTCGAGATTGTAACCCAATTGTTAAGTAATCAATAAAGTCCTCTTTTCCTCGGAAAAAAAAACTAGCAACTTGTAGTGACGGTAACAATCAATTCTGAGTATTGACAATCAACAACTCTAGTGTAATTAACTATCAAGGTGCTAAACTAATGTTGCTACTCGAAAGCACCTAATGTAGAGCAACCACCAGTAGTAATTGTAAAAATCGTTCAAGTAACATAAAGATGCCAGCAAATAACATGTAGAGCTAATAGTAACTAAAGTAGCAAGTAACATGTAGAGTTGTTAACAACTAATACAGCAAGTAACATGACAAAGCCAGCAACTAATGTAGGGTCAGCTAGTAATTAACATGGTAGGAAACATGTAAAGCTAGCAACTAATAATACGTAGAGCCATATGTCTCCAAAGCATATTCAGTATGAATCTTATTTTGTTAAGGTTGACATATAGATTACAACGGTTCAAATAGAATACGAATCATGCATACGGTTTAAGGGATATGATCATTTGAAGACAGAAGGTTGAGCTAGTACAAACCACAAATAGCATAACAACATCCATTTTGGTTTTTGAGGGGTACAAGGCGGACGCATATAATCCACACATACCATACTCATGCACCATATATATACATACGTGTATGTTTTTTTGCATATGTTAAGAAATTAATCGGAGGCTCCACAACCTTCGAAGCGTAGGAGCATGTTGTCTCGTTTAGTATGCATATGCATATATACCCTGTTTTTAATTATTCTAGGGAGACACAGCAGAGGTCGATGACTTCTAATGCAAACCGAGACACGCTTGGTCATTCACTTTGGTTAATTAGGCCATGTTAGGTAGTGCTCTAGATTCTAG
Organism: Guadua angustifolia; assembly: GCA_036346375.1. NCBI lineage: Eukaryota > Viridiplantae > Streptophyta > Magnoliopsida > Poales > Poaceae > Guadua > Guadua angustifolia. The sequence continues at coordinate 4,334,604 of CM070510.1, read as the reverse complement.
TTCCACCTCAGATCTGGAGTTTGTAGACTAAAATAAAGTTAATTAAGTTTATATTTTTAGTTTAAAATGTAAATAAGATGACTCACCTAAACACTCTTAATGTATCCACAGCTTTAGCTCCATAAATTTTTAGAGCTAGGAATACCTGCTCCACCAACTTCACAGATTTTAATAGAGTTGGAGCTGTGTCGAATACCCCTTAGTTAAACCCATAGTGATTCAACTCTTTAGTTAAACCCATAATTAATGATTCAACTCTTTTGATTGGAGAAAGGAAAGATGGGGTCATACGTGGGTCAATGCGACAGAGAAAGGAAAGATCGGGTATAGCGTTATGGCGCTACTGATCGTGCGTTAGACGTGTCCTTATTTTTATACAACCTATCTAAGTTCGGTGGTCAGAATGTTAATTAGACTACGTATACTTCAAAACAACATTTATTTGGTTATATAACATAGTATTGCAGCAGGGCTCTTCGCTATTGTTTCCCTTTAAAACAATATCTTTGACTAATCAGTAGCAACATATATATACAAATAACCTATGATATTTGTAGCACCTTCTTCATTTTGAGGACCAGACAATCCTACAATAATCTAAAAGAAGATATCACAAATTCTAAAATTAATCAAAAGACGTAGAGAAGGATCTACCCTGCTCATTCTGATGGGACACATTATAGCGGTGCACGTTAATCCCGTATATATATAGATATTAGAGTTGTATAAATAATGCAACTGCATCTTCAATTATATGCATTATAGTTATATATGAAGACAACTATATCATAACATATGGTTGTATGATTATGCGGATAGTTTTGCTAGTTGTACTAATGTTACGAAAGAAATAAATCATCTACCGATGAAGTCAACGACCACGCGTCCGTTGCACCACCGGCAAGCCGGCCTGCCGAAGTAGGTCATGCCATACGGCGCATGGGTGCAGGTGAGCACGTCGAGCTCCGTCTCGTTTGTGTTGACGCAGATGTTGCCGGTTTCGGCCACCGAATCGCCGAAGCTGAACATGGCATTGTATTTCGGCGCCGAGATGGCCGTCGTAGCAGCACTACTGCTGCTGACTATCGCAGTGATTATCAGCTGGAAGGAAGTCATGAACAGTAAGGAGCTTGTGTAGACACTTAGGAGCTTCATGGCTCTGTTTCTACCTGAGCTATGCTACATGGTGATCTAATGGCGGCGAAGTCGGCCGATATATATATATAGACATTTGACACCCTGCGAGTGCAAGCCCGTTGGTAACCGCTGAGTTAATGAGCATTCGACCATAACCTCAGGGCAGTTGGATCGACTAGTACGATTTAAAGAAACCAATCAACCGGATTTAATGTTTTTAGAACCGGGGTTCATGTGAAAATTTATACAAATACAAATTATATATAAAAGCTCACTAACTATGTATAGGATTGGAATACATGTGAGTCTAGTTGAGCTGACCAACTCCCTTGACTCTCACCCAAAAAAAGAAAATTTAAATTTAATGTTGCAGTGTTGCACCCGAGATTTGAACCCACGATGTTCCATGTACGTGTACTTAATCTTACGCCTTAGACCAATTCGAGAAAATTACAATTAGATGTGCAGCCATTATGATCTACAGGACAAACCGAATAAAACATGACCCGTATTGAATATGTCTTACAAAAATATTGATAAAATTGATTCTCAACTAGCAAACTAGGTGTCCACTACTATTAACTTAGGATGCTAGCAATTCGCAGCCAAGGATTCAAATTTCGTTTTGGGAAAAATACCGAGTATGATCAAAATCAGAAATTTGGGTGAAATTTTGATATTTCAGATAAATTTTGGTCAAATCCAAAAACCAAAATTCAAATCCTGTCCGTTTGCCACCAAAAAAAAATGAAATTCGGCGAAATTTACCGAAATTTCACTTGTTTTGCAATGGCTAAAAAGTAGGTCAAACGATGACGAAAAATTTTGAATTTTTTTTGGAGAGTCCTGACATATTGATGATATTTACATAAACATTTCAGATGATTATGAAATCTAAGGAATTATTAAAAATTCAAAGATTGCTACTGTCCTCATAAAACGCTGACCGGTAAGTTTGAACCGAATGAAAATTAGAACAAACAAGGTTATAAAATTTTTATTTTTTTTGGGATGGTCTTGACACATTCATAATATTCTCATAAAAGTTTGAGATGATGGTCAAGATGTATGAATTTTTAAAAATTTGAACAGTGCTATTGTCATGTTAAAAGCCTTACCGCCAAACTTGAACGAAAGGAAAAATAGTCCAAAACATGTTAGGAAATTTTGAAAAAAAATTTGGAAGGTACTTATGTAGCATTAATTGTTATGTAAAATTTTTAGATTATGATAATTCTTAAATAATTTTCAAAAATTCTAACAGTGCTACATTCTGATAAAAACCGATGATCAATACATAGATTTGCTTTAGCAATAAAAAAAGGTTTAAAATTTTTAAAAATTTTACAAAAGGGTGATAAGGAAATGTTTAAGATCTTATAAAAATTTTGAATCATAATCACACTACAATGAATTTAGAAAAATCTTACAAGGCACAATAGCATTTATGTTCTTTCTCTCTTTGGTTTTTGAAATATAATATAACAAATGAAGTTCAGTGTTTACATAGATTTGATTGATTAAACAAAAAAAAGTTGATTTTTTTTTAATTTTGTATAATGGTACTGAGGTGATTCTTAATCTCTCATAAAAATTTTAGATCACGCTCACACTTGAGAAATTTATAAAAATCTAACAAGGTTACCGTCCCAATTATGTTCATCTTATTTTTGATTTTTTAAAGATAACAATTTTTCATAAATTGTTTAGATCATTATCAAGCTTTTACAATTTTATAAAAATCTGAAAGTGTTTCTACCCAAATTTTAAAATGTCTCAAAAATTCAATTTTTCAACAAATTTTCATGGAAGATGACTTTCTTTAGGGTTATTGGACTAAATCCGGTCAAATCTGGCCCTAAAAGTTTGAAAACCACCAAAAATCATGAAATTTTAGAGAAATTTCACTGGAAAAAGAAATTTCGGTGGTTACTGTAACAATTTCAAATTTTTTTATCTGGCCAGTAGTTTGGATTTTGTGGTGGCCCGAAATCCAAAATTTGGTGAAAATTCGGTGAATTTCAGCGAAATTTGTAACCTTGCTCGTAGCTCTTCACTGATAATAATTTATAGGTTTCACTATCTAAGTGAGGACAGATAGCAACTTTATTTGTTGATAATTAGCAATTATAGGATGCTGCCAACTAGTAAACTTTTCTTATTTATTGTAGTCACTATCCAGTAGTCGACAACTAGCAATTTTAACAAAGGAAGTGGGTAAAGTGGATTCCAACAGAGGAGGGTTGTGTGAAACTCAATGTAGATGAGGCTTTCTCTGAAACTTAAAGATGATGGCATTGGTGTGGTAGTTAGAGATGAAGTTGGGAGGATTTTGCTAACATCTTGGCGCGGCACAAGTGCACAAGAGGTTGAAATCCATCCAAGTCGTGATGGTTTTTGCAATGCTGCAGAATGGATTCATTGTCCAACAATGTTGGAATCAGATTGCAGTGCTATAGTTAATATCCTTAATCGCTTGAATAGTCTTCGCTCAAAGTTCCAGTTACTGGCTTATGAAGCTCTAGAGTTTGCCGGATAGATTCAGTCCTTTGTTGTTAGGCACGTGAAAAGAGAGTAAATGTAATTGCACATGAGCTCGTACAATTAGCGAAGCGATTGTGTCATAGCATTGTGTGGTGTCAGTCCTATCCTACTTGTGTTGAGCACCTTATTGCTCGAGATTGTAACCCAATTGTTAAGTAATCAATAAAGTTCTCTTTTCCTCGGATAAAAACTAGCAACTTGAAGTGACAATAACAATCATATCCGAGTGTTGACAAGTAACAACTCTAGTGTAATGTATACTAGCCATTACACAGAAAATCCGATGTTACCGGGCTTAGATCAGTAGCATCGGGCCATTTTCAATTTTTGGGGCTAAACATGCTCTCTGGAATTTTTACACCGCGTCTAGGGAGCTAGTACCACCCGAATGGTGCTGCCGAGCTTCTAGAGCCAATAGCACCGCTCGGGCAGTGCTACCGCCCATCTAGAGGCAATACTACCACTGTTTCAGTAACTAAAACAGTCATAACTTTTTACTCCGAACTCCGATTTACGTGATCTTGAACTCTATGCGAAGTTTATCAAGAGGGCTACAATTCCCATAATTTTTCAAGATTTAAGAAACTATAAATATTTTTAAATATCATAAAAATAAAAACTCCAATGTTGTCACTCAAGTCTAAAATCTAATTTTCTTGAAAACCCTCATATAGACTTGATCAAGAGCATGACTACAAGTTTGCAAGAGACAATAAGATCAAATCTTGAGCCATGTGATGATTAACTCATGATCGAAACTGTCGACGATTCGGGAATCAGTCCCCCGCCGAGCTTACTTGTTGAATGAGGGATCAACCAAGGCTCCTTTTCCGCGAAGGGTATAGCGTCCGAGGGTCTACCAAGCTAAGGAGGGATGGTCGGATGGTTGCCAATGAGACCATAGACAAGAGTCCTTTTATCTTGGTTCGGGCCTCTCACAGAGGAGATAACAGCCCTACGTCTAGTGGTTTCACTAATATCCAAGAGTGGATTGCAGGGCACTTGCTCAAGGGTGTTGAGCCTCTCCCCTAGCTCACCACTTCTTACAGGCGTGTTCGGGTGCTTTCTTTCTTCTTTACAGTGTCTCCTATCGAGGGTCGCTAGGTAGCCGGATCTCCCGATCTCCGATCTCTGATCCCCGATCCCCCTTGAACACTACATACAACGGGGTATTTATAGATGATTACAGCTTTACATCATTTATTACAGAATGACATGTTACTACTGTGTCCGGACGTGGGTGTAACTGTTCCTTTGCTTTTTTCCATACCACGACGTGGGCACTACGGACTTAGGACGTGGCCGTACGGTCCTTCGTGCAGCCGAGTGATTAATGCCACGTCGTTTTCATGGGTCGTGCCCGACCCGCCGATCATGTCTGGGGTCTTCCTTCGGCTTTGGTCGTCCGTTGTTTCTCCTGAGCAGGGATGCTCGGGGACGAGCTTGATCGTGGTCGGGGTAGGCATGGTCGGCCGATTGGCCACCGAGGTGCGACGGTCTTTATGGGAGTTGCCCAATCCCCGACAGAAACAATTTGCAAATAAACTGAGAACGTATGAGATCAATCCTCTAACCATGTAAGGATCAACACATGATCCTGACACTTTGCAAAACACATGTGTAAATACTAACACATGCTCGAGGATCAAAACTCATAACATCTAGCTTATTTACAAAATACATTTACAAATAACAAATCAACATTTTGCAAAAACACATTTTGCAAACACAAAACATAAACTTTACTTAGCCTTGTGATAATCAATACATGATTAAATCACAAGCTAAAACACCGATGCATGAGCTCTCACATTTTACAACACATGCAAAACTTAGCTCCATACAAAAACCACATAAATCAAATCGATTAAGATCTAATAAGAAGTAAACAAGCATGAGCTCTATTATTTGCTAATGCAAATACTTAGCTCATGCAAGAACCAACCAAGACAGCGAGATAGAATGAATCGGATTGAGTTCATCAACACATGATGAAGCTCAAGCTAGAAGACTCGACCCCTCTTAATAGTACAGCAATCTATACTAGCAACTCGGTCTCCCGTCCAAACACCAAGACTGATAAAAGATTAGAAACACATCCTTAGCCCTAATTAGTTATACCCTTGCCTCTTGCAATTACTTGGACCTTTCGTGATGACCGATCATCTTCTCTCCAAGTAGAGATCTTCATTTTGTTCATCAACACATGATGAACTCTCCTTGTCTTAGCTTCAAGATCCATGTGCATACAGTACTAGTTCTATGATCAGTGGCTAGTACGCATATTTGCAACATTGATATAAAATCCATACATAAAGTACATATATCTCATTAAGTAATTTCTAGCTTACAAACCAAAAGTACATAACGGTCGTAGCGGAAAAACTAAAAGACTTGTAGCTTGCCCACTACTCCCACAGGCAACTAACAAGGTAAAGCCCTAGAAAAACTCATCGTTAATATCTCCGAATCTTGCATCAAAGTAAGTACTGTCGGGGTATTCTGATCATTCATCTAAAAACAACAACAATAGAAAGTTGAGTACTTTACGTACTCGCAAGACTCTTGCAAAACCTATAATATGTGCAGGTTTGAATTAAGAGAGGCTTCTACAGTTAATTTGCATAAAGCCAATTTGAATTGTAAATACTAAATAATAGATAGCAAATGGAATTTTAGTAAAACAATTTGACTGTAAATAAAATAATAGTAAGCATAAGTAATTAAATCCACATACCATCATAACGTAATCACCACAATGAACCATTTCCTGCCATCACATGGCATAAACCAGGTTTTCATGAAAATAAAACATCTAACTATATGATGACTTTACCAAGTGCCCATAATCGTGGGCGTGGTTAATCGATTAGATTTACACTCTGCAGAGGTGTACAGCTTTACCCACAAGAAATGATCAACCTGTTTTGCCAGACCAGTAACACACTTCCTTTGGTGTGTCGGCAAGGAGATCATAACGTAACTGTTACATTACATAACCCTAGCTTTGCATTAGCTCGGTGACGATAACCCATACCATGGTGGTAAAAGATATTGGTACAGTCACTATACAATGAATGGTTATATATCCACAGCATGGCGTACACCGTTGTATCAGCAAACGTTATTCCCAACACCTTGGTGTGGATGCCCCTTTGAGAAATCAGTCACTAAAAGCCCGTACTACTACAGCCTTACAATATGCAAAGCTAGTTCTAAGTAACTTAATAGGTCAAGGCCGTCCCATACCAGCCTTGTGGTTATACGGTTGTCTTGGTTTGAAAATAACCCATAGTTTGGTTCTTAATCTGACCCGGGTGATAATCTCCCCCTATACTACGTGCAAGTCCCTTACACCTCCGGCTATTGCCAATAATCGCTCGCATTAAAATCATATTTTTATTTCCATTTTTAAGAAATTACCATTGATCACATTAACCATCATGACTATAGTTTATCATGAACAGTAAAACTTACTATGTGCGTGCTTATTTCTAAGGCTAACCAAGCAGATGCATATATAAACGAGTATACCCATTTTGTTATCATTGTGTGATTATCCATATTCTAGGGTTATCAAGGTTCACATGTCAATTTTGATTAAAGGGATCCCATTAATGAAAGTATTATCTGTCACAACCCATGAAATAGCAGAGTTTATAAACATAGCACCTGCAAAAAAGTTTTAATAAGATAATTTCAAAAAGTAGGATCAATATAGTCAAAGGGGGTGCTTGCCTTGTTGTTCGTTGTCAGGAATGTAGTCTGGGTCATTGGCGAGGTCGTCATTAGCTAAGATGGAAACGTTGGAGTCTACTCGCTGTTCATCGGAAACACAATAAATCTCAATAAGGCAAAAAGAAGACAGGCAGTACAGAAAATAAAGACTTGCTATAACAATAGATGTAGCTTCTTTTATAGATTATTTATTTTTATTTTATGAATTGAGGAGGCAAAAATTATGTATTCTTTTTATTTATAACATCAAATTCAAGAGGCAAAAATTATTTGATTAAGCATTGGTTTATTATTCAACTATATAGTATATCATAGATATACTCTATAGTTCACCTTAGGTATTTTTATATATTTGGGTATATTAATGACTAAATAGCTTAAATAAATTGATTGCACTCAAATTGAAGCTTATTTAATTAAGTTATGCTTATTTGAATATTTCATACATTGAAATTAGTCTTTATTGGAAAAGACTCAAAAACAATTTGAAATTCAGATATTTTTACATATTTGGGTTCCTTTTGACCTGAGGATTCTATTAAAATTTGTTTCATTCAAATCAAATCTTATTTGCAAAAATCATATAAATAGTTTATCTTACCCCTTCCTGTCAAATTTGAATTTTAAATTTAAAATGAGTTCATTTTCAAAATATTTTTACATATCCAGAAACTAAAATATTTTATATGAATATATAAATTTACTTTACTTTATTTGGATCTATGTTGCAAAATTTATAAGCTAATGAATACTCTAGGTTTTTAGAAAATGCTGAAAATAGGAATTTGCCAGAATGGGAAAGTACGCCTTCAATCAGATGAAACGATTTTCTTTTTCCGGCTATGAATCAAGCATACTGACTGGTGGGACCCTAATGGCAGAGAGGCGCACTACTTAGTGGCTGACGACGTGGGCCCATGCGTCAGAGAGAGTAAAGCAGGGCACCGACTAGGGCTCAACGCCGGCGGCTGTGGCGCGGCGGAGCCGGCCGGACGGGGGTTCCGAAAGGACCAGTTTGGCCTTGCGCACCCGCCAATAGGTCGTTTCGCTGCTGGTGAAGGCCAGAGTGGGCTGCCACCTTGGGCCGCACGGTGGCGCCATGGCCGGATAGTGGCCAATCTCGCCGGAGCTTGCGTTCGCGAAATTGAGGGCTCAGACAGCATTAGCGAGGTCAATGGAAACCCGTTTCAGCTAAAATCGAAGTTGGAGAAGGGCCGGCTTGCGCCGCCACCGGGAGCCGCCCGTGAGGAAGATGAACAGGGGTTGCGGCGGGCCACAGGCACAGGGAGCTGACAATTGAACTGAATAAGGACTCAGTGATGCTCTAAGGTGCCTTGGATCCAATCAATTAATGAATGGCTCACCGGTTTACTTGATCGAGAATTTTCCCCTTTTCCCGGTGTGCTTCGGCAATGGCGAAGGAAAGGAGAGGCTACTGGTTATGAGCTCGAGTTCGTGGCTCCAGAAGGAAAAAGTGGCGACTGTCAGGTACTTCGAATTTCGATCTTCCGGTCTTTGTAGCCGGAGAGGGATGCGACAACAGGATGGCGAGGCGAGGCGAGCGGGGTCAAACGGCGCACACGTCTTGCAGGGTATGGTCTATCGGCGAGGAGACTGTCAGGATGTAACCGGACAATGCTTCCGACACTTTGATGCATTTGGTGGAAGACGTTGGCGCCAAGGAGTTGGAGCCGAGGCCGGCTTTTGCGTGCTCTGAAGCTAAGCTCAAAAGCGCGCGGCGGCGAGAAAGAACGGAGCAACGGCAGAGATGCAAGGGGCTCAAGCTTGAACTGACGAGGCATGGAGCGGGAAATTGGAGGCGCCGAAGAGCAGTGATGAGGAGGAGTGGCGCGGTCGAGTGGAGAAATCTGGAGGGCTGGTTGGGAGAGGAGACAGCCATTCGGCTGGGGAGAAGACGAAGGAGAGAGAAGGAGTCGGCCGACAGGTGGGACCAAGGCCCACTGGCAGGTACCGGAGAGAGGGCTGCTTGAATTACTGGCAAGTGGGTCCAATCAGAAGGAAGGGTCCACTTGTAGGTGTAATTGGGAAAGAAATTAAGGGATGTGACTACTGCACAGAGGATGGTCTCCATTTACTTGGCTACCAGATCAAGTTTAAAATTTTCTAAACTTTTTGACTAAGGTTCTGGGGTAAGGATGGGTACCCAGAAAAATTTTAGGCTTAAAAAATACTACAGAAAAATCACAATAAATCTGACAATGCTGAATGCCCATTTTCTTTTTCTCTTTTTTTATTTTATTTCGGGAATAAAATGGAGTAAATAATATTTTATAATTTTTTAAAGGTTTTTGAAGAGCTGAATATTCTACGTTAAAAATGTCAGGTTAAGATCAAGCATATTTATTTTATATAAATTCTGACATTGCATGATTCAGAATTTCTTTTTCCTGATTTTAAATTCTAAAAGGTACTAAATTTATTTATTATTTTTTAATATTTTACCAGAGTTAATAATGCACTGAGGAAGACTTTGTAAAATTTTCAGACAAAGATAAGTTTTTGATAATTTTGTAAAATTCTGACAATCCATGGGTTTGAGGTAAAATTGGGCTACTTCACAACACAACTTATTATTCATTGTATTAAAACCCTTTGGACAGATGGAAAAGGTTACTGAAGGTTTCCAAAAACTTAGTATCATTTTTGGTAGATTTTTACTAACATTTAATTTTTACTTTTTATAATTACCTCTTTTTCTTAGTTCTATTAATTAATTTTTCTTCAAGGCTCAAATTCAAGATACAACAATAAAACAAAAGAAATTCAGAAATAAATATTTTTAAATACAACATTTCCATTTTTACTTTATTTGAATTTTGGGATGTTACCAGCTGACGAGTACTCATACCATGGGTACCCCCAGCGGCCCGAGAACACGAATGGGCTACCCCGGGCCCAGCTCTGGCCGAAGGCCTCGCTGGATCACCAAGGACACTCGTCCCCGACCAAACCGGGGGGCGGTCCGACCCCCGCCATAGATTGGGTGCCCCACAAGCTTCGACCAAGCTAAGGTGATCTCCGCCAAGGATCGGGTGCCAGACCATCGCCGGTCGTTAGCCATCTGCCCCACGGACACGACGGCTCAGAATGACCGTGCGAGGGCAGGTGGCTCCTTCCCGAGGTGGCGAGGAGGCTGCCGAAGTCAAGCAACAGTCTCATCGTCCAGTCATGCACAGTGGAAGGATACGCTCCCTCCCGAGGCAACACCAGAGCCAAGCGCTACGGCGTCAGCACCTGGCAAACACGCAGAGGGTAGGTGCGCTACTTCCCGACGAAACAGAAAACTACGCCGCTCGATATATCCGCCGACCCAGCATGAGGTGAGCAGACACCGGTCAGTCGCCAAGACCGAAGATCAGGACTCTCAGGCGTAGGACACACCCTCCTTTCTTTTCCAAATTCCCATGTAACCTGCCCCCTCCGTCTATATAAAGGGAGGCAGGACCCTCAGGGAAGGGGACCACTTCTGAGCGAGCAGTTCTTACTCGCCGCCGCGCAGCTCGAACGCTCCTCTGACTTGAGCCCTTAGCATCTTCAAGCTTTCGAGCTCTCCCACTCATACGAGGCGCTCAAGGCCAGTCCTTAGCTCTCGCTTGTAACACCTTGCAATCATCTGCACCCAAAGTAATACAGATCCACCATATGAACTGGAGTAGGGACATTCGGCCCGAACTAGTATACTTCTTGGGCTCTCTGAGTCAGGCCATTCAAGGAGAGGGAATGCGCGACCCCTTGACTAAAATTCATTAGCCGATATTCGAAACACCGACACCAGCGTTTTCGAACCGTCTATAATATTCTTTGTAGTAATAGCAGCTCATGTCAAACTAGAGACAATGAGTCAACTGAATCAATTTGATTTTATCTACTTCGATCCAGGTCGAATCGGTAGGAAGTCAAGACTCAAGTGGGTACCTGTTCTACACCATATCCATAGCCGATCTAGCACACCACGGAGTTCATGTCAGCTAAAACCATCCGAGTTTGCAGAAAAGGTCTTGTCATTGGAGAATATCAAACAACTCTACACATGTGAAGGGGTGTTTGCTACAAATATACTTGTGAGGGTAAGTAAAACTAGGACTTGATTTATCAGGGGATATTTGCAATTTTCTAAAGAAAAAAAAACACACAGCGGAATGAAAAAAGTGAACGTCCCGCATGCATAGGAAAAACCAGTACCCATCTGTTGGACGTGAGACGCAAAGAAAAAAACTAGTGCCAACAATACACGTGGGCGTGCCATGCCGTGCTGGGCCAATATGGCATGAGCCCGGTTGTCGTGCTGCGTGTTTAAACCGTACCATGCCGCTACGTCCTGGCCGGACCACCGTGCCACACCGTGATGGCTCGGCTCACCTTTGGCGAGCTTAGACAAGGTCCATTTGCGATTCGTATCGGCTTCGCGCTGTGCCGGCACAGACCTGACCCATTTGCACTATTGCGACGAGAGGAAAGGAGTTGGAGACGCACGAAGCAGAGGCAATGGACATAAAATATTAGGGGGGAAAGAACATAATTTTATATATGCTTGAACAGGTACAGAGTTATCGTTTCTCCCTCCCTCTTCGCCCCGACGTCTCCTACCCCAGCCGCCTCCCTCTCTGTCTTCTCCGCCTCGGCCACCTCCCCTCCCCTCTACCCTGGCCTCCGCCTCCGGTCTCCTCGTCAGCCTCCACGGCACAGCCGCCTCCCCCGCCTCCTCTGCGTTCTCAGCCGCGCACTGCTGCGGGCCTGGTCGTGTTCTGCCGTGCCACACCCGTGGTGCCTAGCCTCGAGGCCCAACACGACCCGGTCAACGTACCATGCCAGCACGACCTAAACGAAACAATGCCATGCATGTCGTGCTATGGATTGGCCCAAAAAAAACTCAACCCAGTGCTCACATCTAGCCAAGAATGATAATAGGGGGGCAGTAAGGAAACTGCATATAGAAAGGGGTGTGTCTAGGAATCACTCGGATGTTTTTCTCAAAAAATTAGCCAAATTTTCGGATGTTGCACGCAATGGAAAAAATGTTGCACACGTAGGAAAAAAATATTGCAACGCGTCTGAACATTTTTTTCTAACGCGTGCAACATTTTTCTTCGACAACAGTAGAAATGCGGCACAGTAAACAAATGTTGCAAGCATTGAAAAAAAAATGTTGCACGCGTTGAAAAAAAATGTTGTAAAAGTTGAACAAAAATATTGTAAGATGCTCCAAAATTTAGATGATTTTAGTAAAAAAAAAACAATGGGACGATGTTTATTAAAACCCTATAGAAAAACATAAAAACATATACCACATCATGCGTGAGGCCAATGGCGGCTAGACACGTAGTCTCGTAGCCCAGCGGCTATTTCAAGAGACCTTTTGTTTGTACTAGCAGCACAAAGTTTTTATAGGTCTATGTAACACTCAAGTGGAGAGTACCAGTTGGTAGTTCTTACCAAACGTATACTATACTAGAAAATTTTCCGCGGCGTAACACGCCGCGCGTGTCGTTTTTTTGAAGAAAAAATATTTTTTTCGGCGGCATTTAACTTTCTAAATCGTCAAAATAATGAGCGAAATGGGGAAAAATAGAGAGATAGAGTTGTAGAAATATCTCTTTCGACGAATTATTTGGAAAATATTGGAGACCGAGCTGGAAAATCGCGGCGGGGAAAAAGTCTAGAGGGAAAAGGGTGAAAAATTATTAGAGATGTCAACCTTCTTTTTATCGAGTTTAATACTCTACGCGTTCGCCGAGTAATAATACATGTTTTTAAAAATATTAAAAACTCGCGGCGTAACACGTCACGCGTGTTGTTTTTCTGTAGAAAAAATCTATTTTTTCTTGGCGGCGTTTTATTTTTTAAATCGTCGAAATGGGAAAAAAATAGAGAGATAGAGCTGTAGAAATATCTCTTTCGACGAATTATTTAGAAAATATTGGAGGCCGAACTGAAAAACCGCGGCAGGGAAAAAGTCTAGAGGGAAAAGGGTGAAAAATTATTAGAGATGACAACCTTCTTTTGTCGAGCCTAACACTCTACGCGTTCGCGGAGTAATAATACATGTTTTAAAAAATATTAAAGATCGACGCATTCGCGGAGTAATAATACATGTTTTAAAAAATATCAGAGATCGAGATGGGAAATCGAGCTGGGAAAAAGTCTAGAGATAGAGCTGCACAAATATTTCTGGCGACAAAAACTTTTTTTCGGGAAAACGGAGAAAGGACATGTTTTAAAAAATATTAGAGACTCGCGGCGTAACACGCCACAAGCGTATCGTTTTCAGGATTTCTTCTTTGGTGGCGTTTTATTTTTAAACCGTCGAAATAATGAGCGAAACGGGAAAAAAGTAGAGGGATAGAGCTGTAGAAATATCTCTTCCAACGAATTATTTGGAAAATATTGAAGACCGAGCTAAAAAACCAAGGTGGGGAAAAAGTCTAGAGGGAAAAGGGAAAAAAATTATTAGAGATGACAACCTCCTTTTGTCAAGCTTAACATTCTACGCGTTCACGAAGTAATAATACATGTTTTAAAAAATATCAGAGACCGACGCGTCCGTGGAGTAATAATACATGCTTTAAAAAATATTAGAGATCGAGATGGGAAATCGATGTGGGAAAAAAGTCTAGAGATAGAGCTGCACATATATTTTTAGTGACAAAAACATTTTTTCCCGAGAAAAACGGAGAAATGACCTAGACGTAAAGAGTAAGGACCTGAATATTACGTTTTTGGACCTGTCCGCTATCCTTAAAAATTAGAAAAGGACTTGTTCGCGATTTGAATTTAACGGGAGGTTCTTTTCGTAAAATGGCGCACGAGGGACCCGAACGCAAATTTAGAGAGAAGAATCTTTCTCTCACAAAAAATCGCGAAGGACCTATTCGTAATTTATAAAAAGATCAAATTACGAAAAAAAAATTTGAGCCGAGCCGTCGGCTCGGCTCAAACGAAGGAGAGGCGCGCATTGCTCCCGGAATTAGAAGACGGATGATTACTATCCACACCCAAATATGGTATACATACTAGTACATGATAAGCCAAATTATTAAAGACCACATCGATCTGCCGCCGTCATGCCGCTACGCATGTGTGATCACTATGTCAGGCAATATATTGATGTACGGTGCGCGTCTATTGCAGGATGGGTGGGTGGCAGTAGGGGCCCCTGAGCCAGCCGCCGGCGACCAGCCTGTTCACGGCCTCCGTCGGGTGGACGCCGTCCCAGGACTGGTGGCTCGACGGGTTCGGGCAGGCCCTCGCGCCCTTCATGCCGCACCGGGCGTCGAACTCGTAGTTGTACTCGCCGCCGCCGCCGCAGCACGCCGTGATGCCGGTGCTAAAACCTGCAAATTAAGGCACATGCGACTTGCATGGAGTACGTGTGCGACAAGTCTGTGTGCTAGCTAGCTTGCCACAGCGAGGAGAATCGACTCGTACCGAAGCGTGCCGGGTTGCGCAGCATTTGGGCGACGTGAGTGTAGTAGTCGGCGTACATGATCCTTGCCGATCTGTACCTGGTCCGGAGGCCGGCGAGCCTGCTCTCGAGCAGCGAGTTGTGGTAGGTCGACAGGTCGTTGAGCGGCTTCAGGCAC
The DNA here is from genome assembly GCA_036346375.1 of Guadua angustifolia. Classification (NCBI taxonomy): domain Eukaryota; kingdom Viridiplantae; phylum Streptophyta; class Magnoliopsida; order Poales; family Poaceae; genus Guadua; species Guadua angustifolia. Next base: position 4,319,584 of record CM070510.1, on the reverse strand, counting down.
CCGTACTCGTCGTAGTCGGCTTTGTTGGAGCTCGGGATCATCGTCAGGTAGAGCGCGAAGCATCCGACCGGCAGAGTTCCTGGGACGACGATGTCCACTGCACCCAGCGCTATCAGTTTCTGTAAAATTAAAGATCAATCAAGAACTTTCTGATTATTACTTTGTGCACTGTGAGTACGGATTAAAGCGAGTGATAGTTTTCAAGTTAGTAGCAACCTCGACGCCGCTGGCGATGTTGTCCACAATTTTCGGGGTGTACCTCCGCGCTTGATCCACGGTGAAGCCGAAGAACAGCATGGCGTTGTAGTCGTTTCCTCCTAGTGAGCCGAACACGAACAAGGACTTGGCCAAATAGGTCTTGCAACCTGACAAGGCCAAGTTAATTATATGAAATATATGTAACTTTCAGATTCTTCCTATGTATAGTATGTGACGGTGTGGGTGTTCACGTCACTGACTCTGTGATGTGCCGCAGATGGAAGGCAGCAGCTGCCGGAACCACTGGATCTGGACGTTCATGGCGCCATTGTTCCAGATCGGGTAGCCGAGGCCGATGGACTTGAGGAAGTCGAAGTCGAGGGCGGTGCCGCCGACGATGGCCATGTTTGCGCCCCTGCGGAAGTCCGCGCCGCTCAGCTTGGACGGCGGGAGCAGCGGCAGCCCCAGCTCCTGCGCTGGATTATCTCACCCCAGCCGGCCGGCACGCACGCACATGAGCATTTTAAGTAGGTAGAAACACAAACAGAATGTACATCTCGAACGTACGTACCGAGGAAGTCGACGACGAGGCGGCCGTCGGAGCAGCGGCAGGTGGGGCGGCCGAAGTAGGTCATGCCGTAGGGCGGCTGCGCGAAGGTCAGCAGGAGCTGAGCCGCCGCCGACTTGTTCACGCAGATGTTGCCGGTGTCAGTCAACGAGTCGCCGAAGCTGAACAGAGCGTTGTACTTCTGGCCGCCGGCGCAGGCGGCCAGGAAGCAGCAGCAGCAGAAGCAGGAAACAAGGAGGCTGACGGCAAGGACTCCTCGCCCAGCCATGGATCGTGCATGCACGTACGACTTTAGGCAACAAGTTGCACAGATTAGTAAACACGTACACGTACGTGACGAGTCCATGTACACGCGTATATATCGTCGCAGACATCTGATTAGCATTCCACGTGTGCATGCATGCTCAGCTCATGGATGTAGTCAGTGTTAGCCGGCCGGCCGGTCGACCGACCGCCGAACCACCTCAAGGAAACTCTCGGATTTAACGCCGCTTTGGATGCTTCCGGCAGCGTACACTACACGCTCGTTTAGCCGTGCGCAGTGGCGCCGCGTGCGGCCGGCCGGCTCGCTTCCCTCCTAACAAGCTCGTCGTCTCGTCCGCGCGATTCAATGGCATCCGTCACCGCTCGCGCGTCACCGCGCGCTTGCTGCGTCTCCGCCCCCGAAAAAGCCGCTCCGATGGCCATTTTTGCCGTGACGCCGCCCGCCGTTGTCGTGTACGACGACACGTTTTAGCAGCGCGCAGCATGCGTCAACTCGTGCGCGCCTCGTCGGTGGACGAGTCCGCTCGTGCGACCGACGTGAAAAATTGCATGGGCTGGGAGAACGAGAGTCCACTGGCCTAGACAGTAGGTTGCGCTCGGCTCGGACTCGGTGATATTGTTTTTTTTTTCATATTCTAAGCCATATTTTTTGTCGGATTTAGATAGTCCTGGATATGAATATAGTGCGGATAATATTAGTCGTGGATTTGAATCAAATACAGAACAGAATCGATACGGTATATATGGTACCGGATAATTTTTATCGGATATCACACAAAAATAGATACCGCATAAAGCATGCATATAGCACTAATTGATCTATCAGTTGGGGCCCACGCGGCATTAGCCCAACGGCGCAGAGGCCGTAACGGCAGACGATTTGCTCCCCTCACACCATATGAAACAAATAAAAATTCTTTTCTCTTACTTCAAACTTCAAAGGATAGGATGTTGAACTGAGTCCTTTCCATGTGGTTTACAAAAAGATGTGCAGAAATCTGCTAACCAAAAGTAGTATGAAGTATAAACTGGACAAGTTTCCATCAATTTTAAAGCTTGAATTCACCCACCAAATGATTATAGTTCATCAAGTTTAGCGAAATCGAAAGCCAACTAAACAATTGAGCTCTTGAACATGAACACTCAACTAAACCCGGCGCAGAGGGAGCGGAGGTCGGCGGCTGGAGGGCGTAGGGTGGTGCCAAGGGGTGGAGGGAGCAGAGGGCGGCGATGGGAGGTTCAGTGGGCGGCGTGTGATGTTGCCAAACGGGGACGTCGGGGCTCGGCCGCTTGGGGAGTCGGGGCCTCAAGGGGACACCGAAGACATAGGGTTTGTATGGGCCAGTGGGCCTGCTGGCCTGGGTGGATGGGATCAGATATCTGAATATTTTGATCCGGATATATATAAAAAATAAGTTCGGAATATCCCGATCCGACAAATATTGCTCTACCGAATTCGAATTCAAATCCAAAACAAAGTATCCGAGACTGATGCCCAATCCAACAAGTATCCAAAATAATTAGCCGAATCCAGTCCAAACACATCCGATTGGTCAGAAATTATCTGATCCAATTTTATACCTACCAGACAGCCGTTGTGTACTGGGCTGGCTGCTTGACATCTAAAAAAGCGCTAGGTCAAATCGTCCAGATGTTTCCCTAAAAAAATCTCGAGCTCCTTTATGAGATTCTAAATTCAATATGGATTGTTAGATCTTTTCGATCCAATGAATCAGATTAGTTGTGTTTATTTATACTTCCTTCGACGATGTAGTAGTAAGAATATTTTAATAAATTAATTTTTATATCTGATTTCTACTACACATTATATACTAGTAATATACTGCAATGTGAAGTTTCTCAAAAAAAAAGAAGAAGAAGGTGCTACACAACGTTGTCACAGGAAACAGAGAGGAAAAGCAGACTTGGAGCCATGGAGGGGCTTTGTATATACTGAACGGGAAAGGCAAACTTTGAAGGTTGGTTACGTTGTACACTGAGTACTGAGTCTACCGACACGGTCTTGCGAACTGTGATCGGCGATTGAGTGCCCAGTGCCAACTGCCAAGGGCTATGAATTTATGGGACCATCCTATTATACATTCTTCATTTCAGGGAAAATAAATGATTGCCTGGTACATCAGAGAAAAGGATGATGTTTTGGAATCCCTCTAATGTGTGCTCCTCTCTTCGTTTCCGAATGGACGAAGTTTAGGATTTTGTAAAACAATTAAGGCCTTGTTTGGAAGTAATGTATTTTCACAGTTTCTAGGTAATACTATGGTTTCTAAGAATACTATGGTATTTTATACCATGAGGTGTTTGGTTACCATGCCAAAAACTCTGTATTAAAAACTATGGTTTGGTAGATACTATGGTATTTTTGAAGTATTTGAATCTTTACTCCAACCTAAAGTTTTCATGGTTTTGACTAGCTTCTTGCCTATTTTCACTTAAATACCATGGTTTGTGTTGTTGCATCCAAACAGTTGGTAGTTCCAAGGAATACCATGATTTCAAAAGGGTTTAGTAAAACCATAGTATTCATAACAAAACATTTATAAACCATAGTATATCAAAACTATAATTTTAAAAAATTATGCTTCCAAACAGGACCTAAGGTACACAAGGGCTATGAATTTATGGGACCATCCTATCATACATTCTTCATTTCAGGGAAAATAAATGATTGCCTGGTACATCAGAGAAAAGGACGATGTTTTGGAATCCCTCTAATGTGTGCTCCTCTCTTCGTTTCCGAATGGACGAAGTTTTAGGATTTTGTAAAACAATTAAGGTACATATAAAAATAACTAAACTGTCATCCTTTATTAACTTACTATTGCTCTTGAATGATGTGTTACTATGCTACACAGTAATAAATATCATAGGAATAATGAAGGATAGGGTTATAAAAAAGAAAAAAAACAGTTAAAATTTATCTCGTACGATGATATATATTTAGAAACAAAATTCAAAAGCTGGAATAACATGTATTCAGGATTGGGGAGAGTACTGGTTAATACTCTTTCTTGAGCAGAGTTTGCTAGCGTTTTAATGATTCCGGTAATTAGGTGAGGGTAGCAAAATCCAAAAGGGGGTGCATTATATTCCACCTAAAAGTTTGGACAAACTATAAACAAACTCAAGTTTTTTTTTATAGCAACATGCGCGCTTGTTTTTTGAAGCACAACATACTTTTCCATAGTGTTTCTCAAAGGGGGAGGAAATTGTCAGGCGTTCGTTTATAAAACTTTTTCGTGTTTTCTGTTACTAATCTGTTGCATTTGCTGGAGTTTCATACTTTCATCTCCCCTCTAGTCATGCTACGTCGAGTTTAAGATGGAACTTGCTCGCATTTGATTTATGCACAGGATGTTCCAAGTTCCAGGCACACTGTTGAGCAAAGAATCAAGTGCAGCACATAAATAACCTTCCCAATCGCATGCTACACAGATGGCGTACTAGCATTGCTGTCACATAAAAACATGAGAAAATGATGCTTATTCTCCCTCGCAACGTATCTTCTTCTTTTCAGCTAAAATAATCCCTCCCCCGAGTTGAGGAGCAAATTAAGCAACCAAATTTTGCCGGAAGTCTAGGACAAAATGGGCGGGTGGCAGTAGGGCCCGTTGGCCCACCCGTCGGCGATCTTCTTGTAAGCCGCCTCCGTCAGGTGGATGCCGTCCCAGCTCAACGACGACGACGGGTTGGAGCACGCGTAGGCGCCCGGCATGCCGCACCTCGCGCCGTTCTGGTAGTTGTATTTGCCCCCGCCGGCGCCACAGCACGCCCTCAGGTTGGTGCTAAATCCTGCACGTTAGATGAGCATCGCGCGCGTCAGCGACCGTGGAAGCACTCGTCGGCAAAAAGAACGGCCATCCTGACCGGAGTTCGTCGAGATCAAGCTGCATGAAGTGGTAGCATTTACCGTAGTTTCCTGGGGCCTTGACCATGTCGTAGACGTGGCTGTAGAAGTCCGCGTACATGATGCGCGCCCATGGGTACTTGCTCTGCAGGCTGGAGACCTTGCCCTGCAGCAGCGAGTTGTGGTAGGCGGACAGCGCGTTGAAGCGCTTGAGGCAGCCGTACTGGTCGTAGTCGCCGGCGTTCGAGGTCTGGTACAGCGTCAGGTAGATCGGGAAGCACCCCACCGGCAGCACGCCGGGCACCACGATGTACTTCGCCCCGAGGTTGATCAGTTGCTGCAACCAACGAAAACATGGACGTGTCAGCGACCGCTACCGTGCTACGAAATTCGGCGATGTATATGTGGGGATTTGGTTGTCCGGGTGGGTGTGCGTACCTCGACGCCCTTGCCGATGCCGTCGACGATGGTGGGGCTCTGGCCTCTGGCCCGCTCGGGGGAGTACCCGCCGAAGAGCTGGGCGTTGTAGTCGTTCCCACCGAACTCGCCGAGCACGAAGAGGGACTTGGAGAGGTACGACTTGCAAGCTGTGAACAAGTGAAGTTACAATGGCGTGAGCAACTGCTTCCCTGGACCAGGAGTTGATGGAGAGTACAACGCGGCCTACTGATTACCCTGCGTCGAGCCGCAGACGGACGGCAGCAGCTGCCGGAACCACTGGATCTGGGTGTTGAGGGGACCGTTGTTCCAGATCTTGTCGCCGATGCCGAGCGACTGGAAGAAGTTGGCGTCCATGGTCGTCGCGCCGATGATCGCCATGTTCGCGCCGCGCCGGAAGTCAGCCGTGCCCTTCTTCGACGGCGGCAGCAGCGGCAGCCCGAACTTCTCAGCTGCGCACACCACAAACAAAACATCGCACGTCAAGTCACGTGTTGAAACAGAGTCGAATGCTCTGTTTTTTTGGAGGGAACTGGCCAGTTTAAAACTCCCGCAAAGACCGTACCGAGAAAGTCGACGACGAGGCGGCCGTCGGAGCACCGGCAGGTGGCGCGGCCAAAGAAGGTCTCCCCGTAGGGTGGCTGGGTGAGGGTGAGGCCGGCCGGGGGCCCGTTCACGCAGAGGTTGCCGGTGTCGGACATGGAGTCGCCGAAGCTGAAGATGGCGTTGAACTTCTGGCCGGAGACGGCCAAGAACGAGGAGGAGACGACAATGAAGGAGACGAGCAGAGGCGTCATTGTAGTAGCCGTCATTGTAGTAGCCTTGTAGCTAGATGCGCTCGGAGCACTGCGATTACTCGGTGGATGAAGAAACCTGCAGGGCTGGGTAGCTTATATACACGGCGCTAATGGTCGGTTAAGACGTAGCTGTTGCGCCATTAGCCCCACCTCTCGCGCCAGTCTACACCACCGGGCTTTTTTTTCCTGAAGCGACTAGACAACCTGTTTGGTTGCAACGGTATATCAGTAAGTTTTAGAAAGTTTCAGCAGGATTTAAGAAGACATTTTGAAAGTTTCATATTTCAGTGAGTTATGTGAGTTTCTAGAAGTTTCAAAAAGATTCTGAGCCGAAGTTTCAACAAATTTCAGATTTTGAAACTTGAGTTTCATCAAGTTTTTACCGATGAGTTTTAGCAAGTTTTAACTAAAAGTTTCCACAATCTTCAGCAAGTTTCATTAGGTTTCAAACCAATTTCAAGAAGTTTGGATTAGTTTTCAATGAGCGCACCTAGCTACGATGATATTACCAAGCTGTCAAGGGCCGCTCGACACCGTTCGCTACTTCTCTAGCTCCCGCCCTGACTACCACCACTGCCACAGAGCCAACCAACGCTACTTAGCTGAATCCGTGCTTGACTTCTCATCGAGCCTCCACCTCTCTCTCTTTCCCGACTCCGACCTGACTTCCACGCTATATCGCTGAACCATTGAGTCACACTACCGTCAGATCCAGCTAGATCCAAGGTCACCGTCGCCGGATCCACTAGATATTATCATCACCGGCAAAAATGATGGTCGGAGCTGCCACATCCATCACCGAACTTGGATGTGGGGCCTCATAGCCAGTTGCCACCTCCGAATGCGAGCTCATCGGAGTCATGGCCACTAGAGGGACTGAGGGAGTACTCGTGTCTTGGAACATTCCACGGGAGGCCGAAGGGAGCAATCAGGACATCAGTGAGCTATGTGCACTGCCAGCCACTGGTGGGAGCCCTCGTGTCTTGGAACATTCCACGGGAGGCCGAAGGGAGCAATCAGGACATCAGTGAGCTATGTGCACTGCCAGCCACTGGAGGGAGCCCTCGTGTCTTGGAACCTTCCACGGGAGGCCGAAGGGAGCAATCAGGACATCAGCGAGCTGTGCGCTGCCATGTTGCATGCGACCTCGTACCCGTCGAGCCGCCGCTTGCCTTCCATGAGTCGCCAAGCTTAGCCTATAGATGTCTTCGTCGCAACAACTCCTCTCCTCACTACTTCTCTCTCCACCGGCGTCATCGTCGCGCTCGTTCCCCATTGCATGCCCTCACCTTCACGTGAAGGCTGTGGCCCTGTCTACTGCTTGCACTCGTTCGCTATCCATGTGCTCGCTCACCCCATATGCTTTCCTCTACAAAGCTTGCCTGTTGTTGCCCTCAATCACCACTTGACCCTAATGCAGTTCAGAAAAGGATTTGAATTGATAAATATTATCTCTAATCCTATTTGGTTACGAAACTTAAACATTTTGGGTATATCTTATTTTAACTCCATGGTTGTAAAAAAAAATACACGTACATTTGGGCTACGTGGAGATAACTGAAATCAAGAAACTAATTCTAGTGAGAACTGAATTAAACGTTTATTTATTTACATCCAAGAAATTAAAATAAGATAAACCCAAAACATTTATGTTTCGTAACTGAATAGGATTCGAAATAATCTTTATCAATTCAAATCCTTTTTTTTTAATGAATCCCGATTTAATTCGCATTTCATTAATCCAAATCATGTAGGCTTGCATTTCAGATGCAAATAATCAAAATCAAACTGGGACTTTGAAGGACTAGAAATGACGATTAGAGAGGGTGAATGACCACACAATAATTTTCTCCCAAAGAATCCAACCAAAACCCCTCAAGACCTCAGAAGAGCGGAAGAAAAAAATCTTATGAAAATCAACTCAGGGGTGGGACTACTGCATTATAGAGGCCAGTAGTGCCGGGATAAATAGTAACCCCTATACTATAGCAGTAGTGTTGTATGAACAGTAAAAATTAGCACTAGTTCAAGATAAAAAATTTATGTAACTTTTGATCGGCAGAGTCAAACCCTGTGAAACTTTGTATACACCTTTCTATAGATGTCAGAAACCTATTCCAACCTTCAATCGTAAAAATTGACATCAAAGTTTGAACCTTTTTCATATCAAGAAAGAGTGCACAAAAACCAGGTCAAAATCCAAATCTTCACTCTGTGCTTGCTTGTGGGGATTTAATTGTCAAGATGACCTTAGATGGTCTTCCACATATCACAGCAAGTAAGAACATTCAAGAAAGATCTCTCAAACCAACAGGATCAATATCTACCTCAAAAAACTTCTTCTTAACTCAAAAACCAGTTTCTTGGAGAAATTTGGTTGATCAAGGAGAAGTTTGCCTAGATGATTGAGGAGATGATCTACAGAAAATACACCTATCAATCATATATCCTTGACAGTATTGGCAACACAAGATCAAGTAAGAAAGAAACCACAAGAAAATATCAAAAGCATGATTTGCATTTAGATCATGAAGAGAGTTTTACAAAACCTCTCGTCTAAGGGCATAGTTCACAAGGAGCATACATACCACACAAGAAAACAAAATCTTGTGAGAAACCTAAAACTCGTAGTAACAAAATCTAAGGTCTCCTGTCCTCACCTCTCACTACATCTCCTTAAATAGTAGAGGCAATCTTAACCCTAAACCTATACACTACAAGTGGATACCATCCACATATACATGGGTTAACTCAAAACCCAACACTCTTAACGGATTTTTTATTCACACAAGCATGCTTCTCAAAGCGGCCATTACATTGACACCAAATCCGCTCCACAAACTCGAATTTGCGTCTAACATCACTTTGGTGTGACATAAACCACTTAGACCACCGCTGCGGTTTTCTAAATCGTCTCGACCACCGGTATTGGATAAATTATCAATTTACCCCAATGACCGGTCTTCCTTCTTCTCAAAGTATTGCCATGCTTCGGGCTTTCCATGTGGTGCCAATGACTTACTGCTAAGCCTCTAACGTGTTCGGACTCTCCCGAGCCGTCCTCGCTTGCAAGCAGACCAAAGTCACTTGATCGTCACGTGTCCTTTTTTGCTTCACCATGATAGCATGAGTTTCCTTAACCGTTTTGGACCCCAACTCCTCCCTGAACCTAGTCTCACATGTCCATCACCAATGCATCATGCTTAGGTTTTTTTATCTTCCTAACTTTCAACCATCTTCTGGCCTCAATCATCTTTCAGTGCAGGGGCGGACTCAACAATATGGCAGGTTGGGCTGCTGCCCCACCTACAGTTTACAAGGCCTCTTATACCCAGATGTATATATACAACATAGCCCAACAAATTTGGCCCATAAGTAGGGCAGGCAGCCAGGTTAGAGACTCCGTCGCTGGCTCGCTACGATTGGGGTTTTAGTACTACTTCAAACTTGCCCCACCTATAATTTCTTTCTGGGTCCGCCACTGTTTCAGTGTCTCACAATTGTTCTTGACCTCTGCTCTCCTAATCTAGTCCCGATCTCGCCTTCGCCACACCATGACCTAGTCCTGAAGCCCTGCAACCAACACAGACAAAAAACATATCGCATAGTACTGTTCATAATAATATACATTAATCAACAATTTATGCAAACCTTAAACTCAACTTCACTAGAAAGTCGGCACTACCGCCATCCAGGGCCGGTAGTACCGCTCGCCCAAACTACCGCTCCAGTATGACCAGTAGCGCCGCTGCTCTAAAAATCCCCAAGAGACCCATCTTTGGTAAATAACTATTGCCACTGAAGGCCGGTAGTACCGCACTCCTGATACTACCGCTCCCACAAAGCCGGTAGTGCTGCTCACACTCAACCCTAGAGAAAAATACCTCTCTAAAAAAAGACTACCACGTCCACGGCCAGTAACTCCAATAGGCTGGCACTATCGCCCATCTCAGGCTAGTAGTGCCGCCTGGCCGGTACTACCGTGCCTCTAAGACCAGTAGTGCCGCCCTGACCTGACACCACCTTAAATTGCTTTAAATTCAAAATGGAATTCAAAACAAAATCGAACGTGAGCACCACATGCTCAAACACTGTCAATAATTCATTACAAATCTGGATAGACCTCCACATGGTATTTCAAACTTGTCCTGCATTTAATAATTTCAATATATTAATTATCCATATAATATACCAAATTTATTAAAAAAACAGTAGTTTCTTATTCTTGTGTGTGAAACTATAGGCACCTTTTGATGTTGGCAGTGTACTAAATCATCATCCCATGCACAAGTTATAAGTGGTTCCTAGAAGAATATTATGAATTCCCAAACCATGTGAATATTCTCTATATTAAAGCCCCTGGGATTGCCGCACTCCCAGGGCATCCAGGTGTCATTTTGCGTTTTTGGCGAATAAGTCCCTCTGCTTCTTCAAAATTGCGAATAGGTCCTTGCAAATTACGAACAGGTCCTTCGCAATTTTTGTGAGGGGAAGATTTTCTTTTTTTTATCGCGTTTAGGTCCCTCGCGTGTTTTTTTTTCAGAAATATTATTTATTCTACATGCCATCAAACATTATATGTTTAATCATCATTTTGTTAATTTCAGATGTAAAGATTAAACCCAAGGTGAGATATGTGTCATCATTGTGCTATTTAATTCATCGTTTCTTGAATCTCCAAAGGTAGACTAAATAGATTAAGCTGTTGAAACCTCAATTGGTTCGGTCATGACCATACAAATTCTTTAGTCCATCTTTGAGTGGCCTTAAGCTTTTTTATCCTCATATAACAACAGGACAAAATTCCATGTTGAATATACACATCTCTTCACATATCTTAACACATTTCCATGTCTAACTAATATAATTATATTGTTACAGATAATGATTAGTAACATCAAATAATGTAATCCTCATATTAGGATCTATGTATATTTCAGGACAGAGCATCAATCATAAACATTGTATTAAACCAATCGATGCCACGTATGTATTGCTCAATGTGGTGTTTCATAATGGGTATACCCAATAATATGTTTAACAACCTATTATCCACATAATTGTGTCTATCTCATATCCATTATTTGCAAAACATGATCACATCACAATCATGTCTATCTCTGTAAAGAAAACAATTGTTGTTCCAACCTATTAAACGACAAGGGGCAATTTGTAATAATACTACAAACATGTCACAGAGTCTCATAATCAAATCGTATGTTTAATGATCTATACCATAATATTTATTAAAGGAACATAAAACGTAAATATCTATAAATCATTCATACGTATGATTGGCAACCAGAGCATATCTCCAACAGGGTCCTCGTCACAGCCTCTGCCGTACTGGCATGTCTGCATCGCACCACCTACACTTGCATGGCGCCAGCACCACGCATGGTCGCATTGTGCCTGAATCGACCTCGCACGATTTGAGATCTGGCGGCGGTCAACAACAACAAAGAGAGAAGGAGGAGAGCTGCAACTGGGGCTGGGGACCTCACCGTTATCACCATGCCGACAATGATGGCGGTGAAGGGACGACACCAATGAAGAAGGTTTTGGTGGTGCAGGTTGGGTCTCATCCTGAGTCACTCATGCGAGCGGCTTTTGAGGTCTCCAGTCACAAATATTTATTATTTTGGACATCTACAAGGTCTCAAAAACACAATTTTAACCACTAATTTATATTATAACATATTTATAAAACACTATAAAATTATAATATTATGAAAGTAAGTTTTGAGATAAATCTACACATATATTTTTTATGTATCCAATTTAAATATTTAAAAAGATATTGACAAACAAAGTTTTGAAAATTTGATTGTAAATATACCCAAAATAACAACTATTTATGATTCAAGGGAGTATACCACTAGGTTGTTGTGCTTGCATCAGCCTTTTGTTGCCTCTTTCCTTTATCATTCCTCCTCGTGTTTTATCATACCAGTATATATGAAATCTTGACCTGCTTATGTTTTCTACTTTTTTAGGTTCCATCTTTTGTTTACAAGAGAAGTTTTCGTCTTTTTTGACAGGAGATATTGAGGGAAAATTTGCTGTCTGAATCGTCAGGTTGGCGAGGTTTTCCGTGATTAATTTGTGATGTTTCAAGAAAGGGCTTGCTTAGTGGACACGAAAGTGTGGCCTAGAAATTTCTTCTTTTCAATCTGTGTGCCAAAAAATACGGAATAATTTGAATACGTGAAGGATGGGCGTAGCCGTATAATACATTCGAGTTGGACTAGCCTTGTTGGTGCTAGTCTAGTAGGAGTATATTCATTACTGAAACAACCACAAAGTCATTTTTCCCACTAAATTCTATAATCTGCGTGGTTAACTTATTATAACAAGTATAAATATTCTCGAATCAACTTTGATTTACCTAATTAACCAGCGAGCAGTGCTTCAATGCATTCTTTCCTAATACAAGTTGCACAAATTTTGAAGCAAGCGAAGGAGTAAGTAATCACCATCTATCATTCATTCATACTTAATATTTGTGCAACCGTCAAAAGAGTAAGAATGGAAGCACCTCTCATAACCAGCAAAAAATAGAATTCAACTTGAGAGGTATGCTTTTTACAATGTACAGTTAGCATCCACAAATCTCATGGTGTTATTGACTTAGGCTCTGTTTAGCATCACTGTAGCTTTTCTGAGAAATAGTTTTCGATTAGGCTAGATGACTGAAGAGCTGTATGGCTGAACGAATGGGCCAAAGAGGTTTGGTGTTTGGCATCCTGGCTTTTAGATGTGAGGGTTGCAGGTCGGGAATGAGAGTGAGAGGGGTGGGATTTAAGACTTTGTACTTGATAGTAGAGGGTAATTTTCTTCAATTCTAGTAACAAAATTAGAACCTCAATCTATCAAAGCCGTGAGAAGCTACTTTAGACCGATTTTCAATTTTTAGCTTCTCTTAAGACCTGTTTGGGGAGCTGTAACTTTAATGAAAAGCTATTTTGTAGGATCGAAATATACTAATCTAGCAATCAGAGGGGGGGTGAATGATTGCGCGGAAGCCAAATTCAAAATTTTGAAACACCCCAAATTGGACTCAAATTGCTTGATTCAAATTCAACAAAAACCTTATTACGCCGGACCAAATTTTTACTTGCACGACGGACCAAATTTCACGCCAGACCAAATTTTCACGTGTATGACAGACCAAACTTCGCTTCGGACAAAGAGTTGTGCATGTATGTTATGACGGACCAAATTTCTACTGTAGCAAAACCAAATCAATTCACGCCGGACCAAACGAGACAGACTAACACATGTTCACTAAAACTAAGATTCCCGAAGATCTAGCTGTTGGATTGATGTGAAATTTTAACTGTAGAAACTAGATTCAATTACAAAGCTAACACAAAAAGAATCAACTCAATCGGATGTATGGATCAAGATATATTACCTTCGCAAGATGACACTTTTGTGACTGTCCGAACTCCGTGATGCGTTCCCTTGTGCAACGGACCAAACTTCAGAACTTCAACTATGACGGACCAAACTGCAGAGAAGACTCCAACTACAACGGACCAAATGTCGCACAATGCTTCAGCGCTTCTAGTCGCCACCTTCCAGCACTCATGCATGCAAGCAACGATCAGCACTTCTAGTCACCAAGTCCAAAAGCAAAAGACCTCCACGCTAGGACCTCACAATCGACAAGGAAACCTCCTGCATCCATGCACGATCAGGACCTCAACGTCCAGGCTGCAAGACACGAAATCGCTCGCCCTTAAACTTTCCTCTCACACCGCACAGCCGCCGGCCAAAAACGAATTCAACACAAGACGCAAGCAGCTCTGGCTAAAGAAGAATTTTTATTTTTATCTGGTTACAATACTCCAAAACAAAAGAGTACAAACCCTAAAATCTTGCTCAAGATAAATAGGAGACACCCCCTATTTATACTGAGCAACCACACAGAGATTGAATACAACTCTACTTTCAACATACATGGCCAAAAACAACTCTTGCACGCATATACATCCCACATGTTGTAATTACGTGACTAACCAGCCTCCATGTGCATGTTCTTTAGCCCGAACGTCCCGCATGACTTCCTTGACCACCAAGACCTCGATTCCTCTCTGAATCTAGTCTCGAACCTCAGTTCCTCCATGAACCTAGTTCCGGTCCTGTCATCGACCACGTTCGCCCTCGAGCAATACCTGCACATGAATAAACAAAAACGAATCCGAGCACAAGTCCATAACTTGACTCAAGGTTAATCCATGCAATCACTCACACGAGCGCATTGCATCAAGCAACTCAAGATCAGTCCATGCAACCACTCACACGAGCGCATTGCATCAAGCAAAATCATTACCATGCTGTTACCAGCATATCAAATAATCATCAGACATAGCACATGCACAAGCACCACACATGCCATAATCACAACTACTTTGCAATGCCAATTTCATCATTCAGCCAATTTTTCAACACATGATTTCACATATTTTTTTACTTTCTGGGTTGAAAGGAGATGTAGCTTTTTATAAGAGGTTATTTGATAAATAACTAATTTTTCTCAGCAATAAGCTGCAAAAGGAGATTTTGTCTAGCTTTTAACTTTTGGTTTTTACTAGTTATATGTGGCTTCTAGCTTATGGTAAAAGCCGCTTAAAAGCTGACCTATTTAGGGAGCTTATTGGCTTTTCGAAAACTAAACCTGGCTTTAAGCCCTCCCAAAACAGGGTCTTAGTACAAATTAGCTGCTAACTTTTGGCTTTCAGCTACAAAGAAGCCAATCGTTTGAGATATCTTTCGGCTTCTAAATGGGTGAAATCGATGCTAAATCCGTCCTAAACAAGACTACTAAAAAGCTTAAGAACTTGATTAAGTAATCGAAGTCCATCATCCCAAACTCCTGAAAGTGCATCTAGGCACTTATGTTATTTTGGTGATTAATGACAAACGCATATAATGACAATCTATATAATTGTGTAAATGCCTAACTTAGTGCTTAACAAATGACAAACCTCTAATATGATTATATTGCTATGAGACTAACATGTTTATTGCCAAGTTGAGTATTAGTCTCATCTATTTAGAGGAAAATCAAGTGGAATGGTTAAGCAAAGATAAGGTATGCAATCTCGTATCCCTTCTATATTTGTCATTGCATTCCTTTTATACAAATGCATAGTGAACTCCAAGTAGCATGTTGATTATATATATGCACATTGGTTCATGTCATATTTATTTGTGCATATATATTCATTTGAGTTCATTATGTGCTTTGTTTTTAGTATGCATGTATTAACAAGAGTTAAACTTCACATTGCAATAGATTGACTTGGTGCATGAATGTTTTAGTTGTGTATCTTCTCATGCACCTCTCTTAGTGAAGTTTAATCTAGAGTTGGATCACATATTTACTCTTATTCCAAATATTATTTGCACATGTACAATTCGTGTATATTCTATCATGTGCTTCATTTAAGTAAAGACTGTGATCCTTGTCATGATTTAATTGATTCGTCATATTGGCAATCATCTCTCTAGTGCATATAGATCAATTACATATTCATCATGATGCACTTAGTAGAGAACATCTCTTATGTCAAGTGTTTCCAGTTATATTATGCTTCTTTATATGAAACACTTGTGGTACTTAATTGCTCACAAATATCAATTTATTCACATCTACTGAGCTTTTGGGACTAATGTCTTTCATGAGTGGTTTGGAAAGAATTAGGTCCCGTGTGTGTATGATGACCAAGGTATCTTGAAGGATGATCGTTAAGCCGAGGTCAACAAGACGGCGGTGTCACCAAGAGTTGAGGACTAAGTCAAGATCGACTTGGCGTGGAGATCGTCGGAGAGGATGATCAAGTCAAGGTCGATAGGACGAGAGTTTCATGAGGTGAATCGAGTCAAGTTGGACAAGGTGAAGATGTCATTAATCATTTGGTAAAAGACATCATGCGCATTGCATCCACGGAGAAGACGGCATGCGGATTGAATGTATGACTTAGATTTCTCGTTTGAATTTGAGTCTAAGGATTGCCGTACTATTAAGAGGGATTTTCCATTGAATGACTTTTAGATGTGTCAAGTGCTCAAGTGATCCATCCTTATGAAATTTAGAGAGAGAGTGGTGTTGGTGGTGCCGGAAAGTGAAAATTGTAGGTCTCTCTTGGATTCTTGGTGAAATCTGGATTTATCCTTTGATATTTGGGTAGTGAGACCTTGTTAGTTGTGTAGCCCTTGTTCTTAGCTTTCAATAGAGTCCAAAATCACTAAAATCGAGTCCGAATCAAAAGTTATGTCCGTTTTAAGTCGTTGCTCGGTGCCACTTCGGACTATCTGAAGTGAGTTCGGACTATCCGAACATATTTTCGGACTATCCAAGTGAATTCTCTGTTTCTTGAGTTTGATGCGTTCGGACTATCCGAACTTGAGCTCGGACTGTCCGAACGACCGAACGTTGAGGAAAACGGCTAGTTTTTGGTGGGCTCTATTTATAGCCCCATCCTCCCCATTTTGAGAGTGCTCTTACCCCCATTGATTTGAGAAGCTATCCTCTTGTTCTTGAGCCCCCAAAACACCTCTTTGCCCTTAGATCTAAGTGATCCCTTTGTGAGAAGGGTAGGGAAGAGTGTGAGGAGGAGGTGCTAGGTTGAGTAAGATTTGAGTTGTTTGAGCACTTGATTTCATCTCCAAGCTTGTTCTTCGTGAGCATTTGTTACTCTTGGAGGTTGAGGACTCCTAGACGGCTAGGAGGTCGCCTACGAGCCACCGGTACTTTGTGTGGTTGGCCGTGGGAAGTTTGTGAAGGCCAGATTCCGCCTCCGCAAGGGAAGGAATCAAAGAAGTGAAGCCAGCGAGTGCAAGGTGCAACACCGGGCGGCTAGCGGGTTGAAAGAGACCCCCCGTGTCTTGGTGACCGGGCCGCCGGTGAGTGCAAAGTGCAACGCCGGGAGGAAAATGGTTGAAAGAGACCCCGGCTCAAGTGTGACCGAGCCGTCTCAACGGAGACGTAGGATCCCCTCAAGGATCCGAACTTCGGGTGAAAAATCATCGTCTCCAAGTTTGCTTCTTACTCTTACTTTAGTATTTGATTTTGAATCTTGAAATTGTCTGATCTACTTTTCTAGTGAGTTTTCGGCTAGACCTCTATTTGCTTCAAGTATTCTTGGCTAACTAGTTTAATTTGGTGTATTTAATATCCCCAAATAGCCTAGATATCATTTGCGAGCTATGTGCTCGGAGGATTCGAATATCCGAATAGAACTTGGATACTCGAATAATCTCGGACTATCCGAATATAATCTCGGACTATCCGAACCACTTGGACAGTCCGAAGTATTATTCGGACATTCCGAAGTTTTGTATTCCGCTGCAATTTAGTTTAAATTTATAATTCGCCTATTCATCCCCCCCCTCTAGGCGACATCCCCTGTCCTTTCAATTGGTATCAGAGCTAGGACTCTCATTTTATTAGACTTAACCGTCTAGAGAGTAAAAAATGTCAACTAGAGGAGTAGAGCACTCACACGATCTACTTATGCTAAATGGTTCAAATTATGCTTCATGGAAATTATTTATGACTTCTCATTTTAAATCCATGAGCCCCCAAATATGGTGGATCGTAGATGTTGGCTTTTCGTCTCCATTGAATGAAGTTGATCCAACTGAAGGAGAGACGAAATGCCTACATCTTGACGCTCAAGCTACTAACGTTTTATTTTGGGTTGTGAGCGATGAAATTTTTGATAGCATATGCAATCTCAAGAGCGCCCATGAGATGTGGATAAAGCTTCAAGAACTATTTGAATCATCCACGTCTTCAATTGAGGATTGCATTAAGGAAGAGATGTCGGGAGATAAAACCTCAATCTCCATCTCAAGCTCAAGTAATGAAGAACCGACATCTCCATCAACCTCAACCTCCGCCTCAAGTGACGATGAAGATTCACTCACATTTGAATCCGTTGCTTCATGGCGAAAAGGTAAGAATGAGGTAAGTGATGATGATGATGATGAGCTCTCTTGTGAAGAGTTTATGAATATGTTAAAGGAGCTAAATGAATGTCTTGGGAGGAGAAAAGAAATATAAAACTTTGAAGCTTGAACATGAATTACTTCAAAATGATTTTAATATGCTTCAAGAAAATCATGAATCCTCATTCTTAAAGAAATTCATAAGCCTAAGGTGGATATAGGAATCACATGTAATTTAATTGATGAAATGCCATGCTTAAATGTCAACTCTAATATTTCATCAAAAATTGACATGTCCACCTCTTGTGAAGATTTAATTGATACATCTTGTTGCTCTAATAAAATTTCTTCTAGTTCCTCTATGTCTTTGGATGCTAATCTTGTGGAGGAAAATAAAGAGCTCAAGGCCCAAGTCATTAGATTGGAAAATGACTTGAAGAAATGCGTAAAGGGAAAAGTCATCCTCGACGAGATCTTGAGCAAGCCAAGGGAGCCTCAAGATAAGCGGGGACTCGGCTACAACTCCAAGAGGGAGAAGAGCAAGAAGAAGCACGATACAAGAATGAAGACGATTGTGTGCTTCGCTTGCAACAAGAAGGGCCACTTCGCCTCCGTGTGCCCTAACAAAGTGGAGATCAAGCCACAAGCATCAACCATGAGGCAAACCGGCAAAGAGCAAGTCAAGAAAAAGAGACGTTCAAAGCATACTTGCTACAATTGTCGGGAAAAGGGGCACATCGGTAAGGATTGTCCCAAAGGTATCATTCCTAAGCCTATTATTGTTAATGATAATTATTTGCTTAGGAAGGACAAGAATGGTAATGCATTTGCTATACTTGTCAAGTCCCCTATGCTCGCTCAAAATGATAATGCTTATTTGCATAGGAAGTGTAAATCTATAAATGAATTTGCTAAAATTGTTAAAACTCCTAAGCTTCCTCAATTCATTGCCAATAAATCGCTTAGGAGTAATAACAATAATAAATCCATTGCTAGTTATGTTAGTTCACCTAAGACTATTAATATTAGGGCCATTTGGGTTCCTAAATCTATTGTGACTAACATTGTTGGACCCAACAAAGATTGGGTACCAAAACCGCCTAAAAGATTTTTAGGTAATGTGAGATGGATTGGACGTTTGGCTTCTTCAAAAGGAAGAGGACTTAATCATTTGCAAAATGGAGCCAAGCATGAGGATGATCACTTCAATCTTGAGCCAATGCCATCTCGTGTAACAAGTATTTAAATTGATTCTTATAGCTTATAGCCTTGTGTAGGTTATATTGCATTATTTATGAAAATCAATTTAGATTACTTGTTCATTTGCTTGCTCATGCTTATTAGTTGTTTTAATTGCAATCTTGAGCAAGTTTGGGATAGTGGCACATTAAGGGGGAGTGTTAATTCATATCCATGTATATTACATCCCTACATGTGCCCATATTTATATAAGTGCTAATATATATTTTCAAAATCAAGCCATTTAGCCAAAAGTCAAAATTTTGTATACTATTAGTATTCTTGTGAAAAACTAATTGCAAAATGTATACAAATGTATTTGAAACGTTTTTCAAAAGTTTTGACTTCACAAAATCTATTTTGAAAAGAAAATGAGTTTTATGATCAAAATCTAGCTACTAGTATCTTGTTTTGGATTTAAACTTCTAATTTTCATAGAATTATATGTACAATGATTTTGAAAGTAATTCCAAAATGAAAAACCTAGAGTTGGTCATTCTTAACAATTCTTGTGTTCAAAAGATTTTCAAAAGACCAACCTAGCAAAAGTTATTTGATTTTGAAACTCATCGAAAAACTATAATTGACCCATAATGGTCATATTATTGCACTTAATGAGTTTCTCCGTTTGGACCGGATTCTTAGCCATATCTTGGTTCAAAATGGTATTTTAAACTCATACATACCAATCCCAATCAAATATCTTCTCATTTGCTTCATTTGATACTTTTTGATTAATGTTGAAAGCATATGCATGCATATCCTTTTTATGAGTCTCTTTGGTCAAAAGTCAAAATTTTTGTTTAAAAGGCCAATATTTGTGAAAATCTTTGTAAAAGTTCTCAAATATGTATTTCAAATGTTTTACAATGCTTTCGGAGTAAAAATTCCTATTTTAGAAACAAAATAGCAAATTTGGCCTCAAATGGATCTTATAGGATCTTGATTTTGGATTAAATGAAATATTTTTATAAGTTGAAATCTATTGAGTTTTTGAAAAAGTGGTCAATACAAAACTCGTAGGGTTGGTCATTTTAAGCATTTCTCTAGTTCAAAGTTTTTCCAAACGACCAACCGTTCAAAAGTTATAGCTATTTGAATTTGGCCAAAATTCTTGATTTAACCAAAATGACCCATTCTTGCATATTGTGGGTTTTGATATTTGAGATGGATTTCTTCATGTTTCTTGACTTGAAATAGTATTTCCAACTCATATAAAGCCATGAAACTTCAAATCTCCATAAATTTCAAATCGGATTGCATTTTGAGCATTCGGTGCAAATTGAACTTCTCTTTTGCCTACAACGCATTTTGCCATATCTTTTGAAAGAAAATTCCTTTTGAGGAAATTCTTTTTGAGAAACCTTCTAAATAGTTCAAAGTTCATTTCTGAAAATTTTTAAATCATTTTGACTTTATTTGAAAAGGTTTTGACTTTTCTTCTCTTTGATTAAAAATCATGCCTACAAAGCAAAATTTGACATATTTTTTGATTGGAGACTCATTTTTGGAAAATTCTTTTTGGAAACGTTTCTTATGAGTCTAAAGTATGTTTCTGCACAATTTCAAATAATTTCAACTTCATTTGAAAAAGTTATGGTCTTTTCTCTCTTTGATCAAAAGTCTGAAAATTCAGACTTTTGCATGATTTTGAGCTGATTTGTGATTTTTGTATCTCCAAATTAGAGCACAATTTGATAGAAACATCTTTGTAAGAATTGATCCTCAATAGTTGGTCTATAACACAAAATTTTATCAGATTTATTGGACCTCATATGAGCAGTTTTTCAGCTATCTTTTGAAGCCTAAATGAAATGTCAAAATCTGAAAATCTGAAATTCTAGTTCATTGAAATCTTTGTGGTTTTCATATCTTTAAATTGGTTTCAAGGTAGAAGAATCTCTCAAAACAAAACTTGAGCATATTTAAATATATTAGCTCCATGATATACCTTATAATTCTTTTGGAGCTTGTTTAATCAAGTTTTGTATATTTGAAAAAGGATCTCCTTTTGGTCATGACATTATATTAAATTGATCTTTAATTGACATATAATGTTGGAAAACCTTCTCTTGCATATGGAGTTCATATCTGAATATTTTCAAATTTATTTGAACTCATTTGCAAAAATGTTGACTTCTTTTGACCTTGTGTCAAAATCAAACCTCCAATACTTTTAATGGCCTAATTTTTGAATGGAGGGTGATATTTGAGAAATTCTTTTTGGAGAAGTCTCTTAGATATCCATGGATCATTTCTACAAAATCTTATCGCTATTGGACTTCATTTGATCAAGATTTGACCTAATTTCAAAATGCTCAGTTGGAGCTCGGACAGTCCGAAAATGCATTCGGATAGTCCGAAGTACTCGGATACTCCGAAGACTTATTCGGACATTCCGAATGGAAATTTTCTAGCTCCAACAGAGAGGGTTCACTCGGACATTCCGAGGTAAAGCTCGGACATTCCGAGGTTTAGGCTGATTGTGGGGCTGTTTTGTGATGTTTGTATCTCCAAATGGGTGCATAATCAGAGGAAAGTCTTATGACATGTTTTGATCCTCTATAGTTGGACTTCATTGTCTAATTTTTCCAGAATTTATGAACCTTGTTTGAACCTTCTTTCAGCCTTGTCAAAAAGCCTAAATGGAATGTTAAAACTGAATTTTTCAGCACATTGCACTTTGAAATCTTGCTTACCTTTAAGATGATTTCAGTATTTCCGTGTGATGAAAACTAAGGTAACCCAATTCATGGCTCTATGATTCATCTAAAAATTTTTGGGAGCTCATTTGCTCTTGTTTCATCCTCAGGACCATTTTAAAGCGAGATTTCTTTTCCCGAAACCTTCAGTTCAGCATTCACTATTTTCAAGTTTTCGGGGTTTTCCTTTACTCAAATGAATTTTCAGTCTTCGCAGCCCTCGAAGAGAATTTCGAGACGGATCTTTTCCGCGTTGATGATTTTTGCATTTGAGCAATGGTTTAAAAGCTATAATCTATTTTGTGCTGCTATTTGCATCTTTTGGCTAAGTTCTTTTAGAAATTGGATTTAACTGTATCTTAGCCTCAAAATGTTTCCTCTCTTGCATAACTCGGAGTTTATTACGGAAAAGAGAAATTTCCCTTGTAAGTTTAAGAGTGAGTTTGAATGTGTTTTACCCATTGTCTCTCTTACAAGTGGATGTCAAGATTAAATTTGAATGAGTTTCAAATATTTTCATTATAAATTGGTATAATGAAATCTTCAATTGGTATCTTGAATTTTTCAAATCGCGTGCAAGTTGTATTATCATGTTTATCATCTACATCATGTATGTTGTACCTAGACATTATCAAACTAACTTGGGTCAAATTAGAAGATATGTGTTCCCGGAAATCGTGTGCTTATCTATTGATGTTCAAGGAATTGGAAAAGGGGTCACCTTCGACGGTGGGATGAAGGAAATGGCGAAGAGCTCCATAGTCCGAGGGATCTAAGGCGGGCGGTGATCATGACCGATTCGAGCATGCGGTGGACAAAACCGACAAAGGGACGATTTTATTTTGACCATATTTAATAATGTCCTTGCACACCATTATGCTCAATTGTCTTATTCTAAATGGTGTTGTTCCTTTTAATTGGTATCATCAATCGGTATATGTAATTAGTTTCAATTGGTATCAATTAATTAGTATTCTTCAAGAGGTATTCTCTAAGTCTGAATTGCTTTTAAAATTGTCATCTAACTTGCATTTGGCATTATCATGAATTAAAAGATACATATGGGTGACACATTGCAAAGAGGTATACCCTTGATAAATTTATGAAATTCTTGATCATGAAAGTGCATCTTAATTATACAATGTTGATTCATGATCTTGATTGTTAGAATTTAATTGGATCATAAGCATGTGCTTAAGATATATAAATTTGCTATATGATCTTAATGTTTAAAGAATGAATATTCTCCATATGAAATCATATTCATATGTCATGATTTAAGCATCACTTACATATTGTGAATCATGACTACATTTAAATTGGTATCATTTCGAAAAATCTATTACCCAAATCTTGAATATAATTGGTATCATATCTTGCCTAGATTTAGGGGGAGCTTAATATCATTGCCCTATTACTAGCTCCCTATTTTTGTTCTCCCTAATCTTTTTATTGAGTGTGCAATCAAGGGAGAGAACAGACTTTATTGAATGGACAATAAGGATCTATTAAGCACCTTTTTGGGATTAATGACAAAAGGGGGAGAATTTATGGATTTATCAATTATCCCCTAATCGATTGACAAAAAGGGATAATTTGTAAGTATGATCTCTTATTGTTTCTTTATGCTTGTTTTAATGCTAAATATCTTAATATCGTCATTTGGTGCAATTGATAATATGTTTGTCATAAATCACCAAAAAGGGGGAGATTGAAAGTGCATCTAGGCACTTATGTTATTTTGGTGATTAATGACAAACGCATATAATGACAATCTATATAATTGTGTAAATGCCTAACTTAGTGCTTAACAAATGACAAACCTCTAATATGATTATATTGCTATGAGACTAACATGTTTATTGCCAAGTTGAGTATTAGTCTCATCTATTTAGAGGAAAATCAAGTGGAATGGTTAAGCAAAGATAAGGTATGCAATCTCGGTATCCCTTCTATATTTGTCATTGCATTCCTTTTATACAAATGCATAGTGAACTCCAAGTAGCATGTTGATTATATATATGCACATTGGTTCATGTCATATTTATTTGTGCATATATATTCATTTGAGTTCATTATGTGCTTTGTTTTTAGTATGCATGTATTAACAAGAGTTAAACTTCACATTGCAATAGATTGACTTGGTGCATGAATGTTTTAGTTGTGTATCTTCTCATGCACCTCTCTTAGTGAAGTTTAATCTAGAGTTGGATCACATATTTACTCTTATTCCAAATATTATTTGCACATGTACAATTCGTGTATATTCTATCATGTGCTTCATTTAAGTAAAGACTGTGATCCTTGTCATGATTTAATTGATTCGTCATATTGGCAATCATCTCTCTAGTGCATATAGATCAATTACATATTCATCGTGATGCACTTAGTAGAGAACATCTCTTATGTCAAGTGTTTCTAGTTATATTATGCTTCTTTATATGAAACACTTGTGGTACTTAATTGCTCACAAATATCAATTTATTCACATCTACTGAGCTTTTGGGACTAATGTCTTTCATGAGTGGTTTGGAAAGAATTAGGTCCCGTGTGTGTATGATGACCAAGGTATCTTGAAGGATGATCGTTAAGCCGAGGTCAACAAGACGGCGGTGTCACCAAGAGTTGAGGACTAAGTCAAGATCGACTTGGCGTGAAGATCGTCGGAGAGGATGATCAAGTCAAGGTCGATAGGACGAGAGTCTCATGAGGTGAATCGAGTCAAGTTGGACAAGGTGAAGATGTCATTAATCATTTGGTAAAAGACATCATGCGCATTGCATCCACGGAGAAGACGGCATGCGGATTGAATGTAAGACTTAGATTTCTCGTTTGAATTTGAGTCTAAGGATTGCCGTACTATTAAGAGGGATGCTCCATTGAATGACTTTTAGATGTGTCAAGTGCTCAAGTGATCCATCCTTATGAAATTTAGAGAGAGAGTGGTGTTGGTGGTGCCGGAAAGTGAAAATTGTAGGTCTCTCTTGGATTCTTGGTGAAATTTGGATTTATCCTTTGATATTTGGGTAGTGAGACCTTGTTAGTTGTGTAGCCCTTGTTCTTAGCTTTCAATAGAGTCCAAAATCACTAAAATCGGAGTCCGGAATCAAAAGTTATGCCCGTTTTCGTCGGGCTGCTCAGTGCCACTTCGGACTATCCGAAGTGAGTTCGGACTATCCGAAGATTTCGGACTATCCGAACATATTTTCGGACTATCCGAAGTGAATTCTCTATTTCTTCGAGTTTGATGCGTTCGGACTATCCGAACTTGAGCTCGGACTGTCCGAACCGACTGAGCGCTTGAGGAAAACGGCTAGTTTTGGTGGGCTCTATTTATAGCCCCATCCTCCCCATTTTGAGAGTGCTCTTACCCCATTGATTTGAGAAGCTATCCTCTTGTTCTTGAGCCCCAAAACACCTCTTTGCCCTTAGATCTAAGTGATCCCTTTGTGAGAAGGGTAGGGAAGAGTGTGAGGAGTGAGGTGCTAGGTTGAGTAAGATTTGAGTTGTTTGAGCACTTGATTTCATCTCCAAGCTTGTTCTTCGTGAGCATTTGTTACTCTTGGAGGTTGAGGACTCTTAGACGGCTAGGAGGTCGCCTACGAGCCACCGGTACTTTGTGTGGTTGGCCGTGGGAAGTTTGTGAAGGCCGGATTCCGCCTCCGCAAGGGAAGGAATCAAAGAAGTGAAGCCGGCGAGTGCATGGTGCAACACCGGGCGGCTAGCGGGTTGAAAGAGACCCCCCGTGTCTTGGTGACCGGGCCGCCGGTGAGTGCAAAGTGCAACACCGAGAGGAAAAGGGTTGAAAGAGACCCCGGCTCAAGTGTGACCGAGCCGCCTCAACGGAGACGTAGGATCCCCTCAAGGATCCGAACTTCGGGTGAAAAATCATCGTCTCCAAGTTTGCTTCTTACTCTTACTTTAGTATTTGATTTTGAATCTTGAAATTGCCTGATCTACTTTTCTAGTGAGTTTTCGGCTAGACCTCTATTTGCTTCAAGTATTCTAGGCTAACTAGTTTAATTTGGTGTATTTAATATCCCCCAAATAGCCTAGATATCATTTGCGAGCTATGTGCTCTGGAGGATTCGGAATATCCGAATAGAACTTCGGATACTCCGAATAATCTCGGACTATCCGAACCACTCGGACAGTCCGAAGTATTATTCGGACATTCCGAAGTTTTGTATTCCGCTGCAATTTAGTTTAAATTTATAATTCGCCTATTCACCTCCCTCTAGGCGACATCCCCTGTCCTTTCAACTCCCAATAGCATCGTCATCATACACGCCATGTTACAAGATTCCACAATGTATTATAATGGTGAAGTAGTCGCTGTTCGGATTTATGGCCAAAAAGCTGTGCTCGTTATGAAACAGGGAGCTAGCTGGCTACACACACTGCATCAGCCAGCTAATTAAAGAGCTCTCGTTGTGTGTTTGTGTCAACCAGACGTTACCATTTCTTTCTTCCTCCTGCTTTTCTGGTTTGGGAAACTAGTAGCAGATAAAACAGCATTGTCAGCAACAGGAGGCCAATATACACTGCATCTACTCCCAGATATATGCGATGATATGGTTACATACCAACTCTATAAAGCATAGGGATGCCACAGCTTTATAGATTTTTTTTTCCTTTTGAAGTGGTAGTTGTATTTAGTATACTTGAATCTCCATTGACACCTACATTTCAACGTACAAAGGAGGGCGCAACAACTCCAGTATTGATCATGAATGAACATGCACTGGCTATTATTTGCGGATAGGTCGATGCCATGTCAATTGCTGAGCTAATTTGGCACTTGGGTGAGTAATGCAGATGCAGTCCTTTATTATGCATAGTGCGAGAAAACTACGTTAAAGTGTAACAGATTAACAGGAAGGATCAGATCATCGAACTGTTTGATTTATTAGATCAACCATGCTTTGCTGTGACAGTGCTGTGACTTGACGTGTCAGCCTCAGAGCATAGATGACAGCTGCAGTATGTGTTCAAGCTGTCACATGTTCGTCAGTTCAGACAGAAAATTGTCACTGCAGAATGGCATGCCATCAGTAGGATCAACATCATATATGTGGATAACTCCCACATGAGCAAAGCTCAACTACTATTAACAAGATTATCCATACAGCTATGTCAGCTCCTCCATGAGACCAATGTCAAAGCACATCTTAAATCATGGAGACCACTGTACTTGTTTAATCAGTCATTATAACCTCTGCAATAATAATAATAGTCAGTGCACTAGCTTAATTAGCCCGTGCACACTGCGCCAAACGAATAAAACAGGCTGCTGCATGCATCCAACAACTTCAGCCGCTCTGGGACAATAGGCAATGGCCCCAACTCCCATTTTCTCGTAGGGAATTGCCCTATTAAGGGATGGGGATGGAGAGAAGTCTCTCCTGTGGAGGCTTAACAACGTTCCACCATAACCCATTTCTAATCTCGTCCCTACGTTATCGCTAAATAGATAGGAGTAAATAATCATTCTCAAAAGAAAAAAGAATAT
Source organism: Guadua angustifolia (assembly GCA_036346375.1). Lineage (NCBI taxonomy): Eukaryota > Viridiplantae > Streptophyta > Magnoliopsida > Poales > Poaceae > Guadua > Guadua angustifolia. Next base: position 4,292,037 of record CM070510.1, on the reverse strand, counting down.
ATATGAAATCATTATTAATAAACATGCTAAATATGAATTACTCTAGTGATTCAGTCACACTTCAATCACACATGCACCATCACTCTAGTGATTCACTCATGTAGCATGTGGTTTTTCATGTAGCATTTTCGGGGATTTGTCCCCGTCGGGGCCCGCAAACCCATCGGGGATCGGGGACGGGGGAATTAAGCCCCGTATGCGGGGACGGGGATAGGGAATTTTTGGTTATCAAGGATCGAGGATGGGAGAGTGCTCCCCACGGGGATTTTCCCCGTTGTCATCCCTGTCAATGAGCAGAAATGCTCTAGCCAATTGGTTCGCAATGCATCTCTTCTCAATACAAGTTTCATAAATAATCACTGTCTATTATGTATTTATGTTTTAATATTTGTACAATTTTTAAAGAGAGACCGGTAGACCCTTAGTACGTTCAGCGTGGACTAATTAATGCAGTGCAAAGAGCCGTCGTTGTCGGTGGCAACACGCATGATATTGTGTATTGCAAGCGAACACATGAACCGTCCAATGTAACTTCCTGCTAACAACTCTCCTTTTCTCTTTTCTAACGACCAGGCTTATTAGGTCCGAGATTTGAGTGACCGGGAAGCAACCTTGCAAGCTTAATTGTTGAAACTTTTCTCTTGCCTGATATGGAACGATAGTTGCAACAAATTCAGTTGAAATGTTACAAAAAGAAGTTTTCTTAAAAAAAAAATCTGAAGAAGCTGGGTAGCAACAACACAAAAAGAAGTTGTATTGAACATCTGTATACAAGTTCTACGTGCATGATTCCATAATGTCTTTTCGTTAAACCAACGACTGAGGCCCCTCTCTTTTCTATCGTCGCATTCTCCACACTTTGGTGGCATGCATGTTCGCGGCATGAGCTGGAGAATTGAATTCTATGCAGCAAATGATCGAGACTAATGGAGGTTATTGCATGGTTAATTACGACCTGCATCGTCCTCGGACCCTACCATTTCGTTTTATCGATCAGATACCAGTCTAACGATGATATTCTGAAGGATGAAGTGTGATCAAAATTGATTAGTTAGAGCATGGTACGTAGGACAATGCCACAGCACAACTGAACAGGCTAGGAGACGGTTAATTTGTAAGTTTAGAGTTATGCTTGCCTGGTAGTAACGTGTTACCTAACTGGAAATGGCCTTTATTTATTTATCTTTTGAGGTTGATCTAATCGTACAGTACTATTGTGGAGTCCTACGCTCCTAGTGATCCGTTTGACAGCTTCATGCACAAACTAAGGCCCCCTTCGTTTCAACTTAAATACAGCTTCTGCTTAAAATAAAAGCGGATTGTGCGTCGAACAGTAGGATTCTAGACAGTTTCTTCAAGAATCAGAATCTGATTTGTACACAGAATCAGAAACTGTCACTCACCTGATTCTGCGGGTTCTGATTCAGATTCTGCGAGTTCCACCTCCCACGAGTCATCGCGGGCACAAGGGCTTCCGCCGTCGTTCCTAGGCCCCTCCACCACCCTCATCCGCTCATCCGTCACCGACGCCGATCAACAATCAACACAGACATAGGATTGCCGAACGACCAGATTTTCCAGTCAGCAGATTCTTCAGACAGCTGCTTCTCTAGACAGCTGACTACAATCCAGAATCTGCATAATTAGAAGCTGTCCCGAATGGGGCCTAATACTGCCTGTGGTTTCTACAATAAGCAGAGACCTATTATATATATATTTTTTGAAAACGACGAACGCCGTGAATTATATTAAAAGACAGAAAAGAGAGCAGTTACAAGGTGCGAAGACCACACCCTTTAGGTGAAGGGGAAACAGGAGGGAAAAGGAGAAAGAAAAAGAAAGAAGAAGAAAAAGAGGGGAAAAGCAAGAGAGTCTTTACGGCTGACCCCGAAGGAGGATACGAAGTTGCGATGCCTTTGCCGAAGCCCAGATAGCACCTTCGTCCTTGATGGACCGGAGGATATGGTCGTAGGTCACCTAGGTCTGTCAGAAGGTTCTATTGTTTCGCTCCTTCTACCATTGCCAGCACATTAGGATGATGATGGTTTTGACACCTTTTCTGCAGCCGGTGCGAGAAGCTATGCGTTCAAAAAGACTGGTAGTAATAAATTTTTATGAGCGCTTATTGGCTAGTTGAATGTTCTATCCATCCGTTGCTCAGCTGGTGCATGACCGCCACCCACCGCTCAGTAGACGCACGCTCCTGCAGCCTAGCATCTGCTGCCGGCTCGGTCCCTGCAGCCCGCCCATTGCGACGCCACCCGCAGCTGGCTCACACGCCCACCACACCCTTAGAGCATCTCCAATAGTGCTAGCTATAAGAAATATCCATATCATCTATAGATAGCATATAGACAACATTTCCAATAGATTAGCTATAGTATTGTCTATAAAATTAAATATTGGCTCACATGTAATAGGTAATAAGTGCCTTAGAATCAGTTATAGCCTGGCTATACATTAGTAGCCGGTCTATATCTCTCTCCTTATTTTTTCCCTTCCATCTAAGCAAAATGCTGAGATGGCACCCTTATAACTAGCTGAAGTGGCACCATTAGAGATGCCCTTAGCCCCTACCGCCCCACTGCACGCTCTTGCAATTCGGTGCCCCCTATCAGCTTGCATGCCTGCTGCCTTCTCGGCTCCTATAGCCCGCTGCCAGCCGTCGATCACAAGCCGTCCATCCACACGGTGCCAGTAGCAGTAGGGTGTGCATCAGCCCCCACAATCGACGGTTGGATCCGCTCCTGCTGGTAAGAATTAAGGAGGTTATATCTGACGATGCGTGCATGCAGTCCGAGACTGTTGTTAACTTCTAGATCTGTCATGGAAAGCTCCATTTCTCCAACGAATCTGTTAAAGGTCACTCCAATATATTCTTATCCAATAGACCAAGACTTGAGCACGCACCGACGCACGCATGCATGGCTGCATATGTCATTTCTGTCCCGTCGTCAGAGATCGTGTGATTCGGACGTGTGCGGCTCGCAGGTCGCAAACATCGTATATTGCGTTGAAGTGGTGATCGAACCGTTGAAGGAATTGTTTGATTCCCTTCCTCTGGAGAGACCAGGTCGATCGACCAATCACCAATGGCGTCGCCGTGTCTTACTTTAGCTCACCGGTCAGTACTCAGTAACGCCTGTATCAACCGTGTAACAACCACCACATTAACAACGTGACACGCTTGTGATGATCTATTAATTCCTTCTTTTTCAAAGGGGAATCTAATCAGATTTGACCAAAAGGAAATTGAAGTACTATCACTATTATTATAACTAAGTCAGCCCAAGTAATGTCCAATTATTGACCGGTTACCGCCGGCCGGGAGTACCGGACAACTCAACTGCAAAATGGTACCGAATAATAAATTTTTGCAAATTTGTCTCCCATGTGATAAAAATTACAAAAATAGCCCCTCATTGAGTACGGAAGAGCCTACATAAAACAGCTTGTCCTCTACCATGGTATGGATCTGCGGTAGGGTGCTTGGGGCTTGCACCACAACATCGCATATATAGCTGGAACGGGCTTCTGTCGTGCTTACCATGCGCGGAAGCAAGCTCCAGCGCTTCCCGGTGCCCTTCCCTGTTATCAGATAGCGATAGGTGACATATGGTACCTGTCAAGTCTTCTACGCTCAGACATCGGGCCACTTTTGCAAAACTGGTCGCATGGAAGCTAGTTTTGGGGAAAAAAATGCAGAAGGAGCTACTATGGTAAAAATTTCACAAATAGATAGGGATTTAGAGTAGTCAAAAACAGTATTGCACATGCAAGCTGGAATCAAATACCAGCTCCAAATCTAGATAAAAGGTCATACTTAGAATATCACCTGGTGATGTCATAATGCAGTAGTTAACACACGTTACTCCCTCGGTCTCTAGTTCTACTCCATCCGTCTAAAGTGTATTTCTATATCCATAAATATAAAACATATTTTAATATTTTCATGTAAATTAGTATAATGTTATCCTTATAGCCTTAATAAATATTTAGATTTACTTAATATTCTTAACATGCATGCATTGAATATAGTACTAAAAGATAATAATTAGAAATAGTCTAATCATTTTTAATTTCTCGATGTCTTGTTCTCAATAACATTTTATGATTCACAGTTGTAAACGATACTTGTAAACGATCGGTTGTGTGCTTTTGCAGAGACCGGATGTTAATCCTTTATCTAAAAATCATTTTTAATATCTCTTTGCTTATACACAAAAAAAAATATACCGTGTAAACTTAAAGGGGGATAAGATAGTAACTTACGAGGCGGTAGCTACCTCTCCTATAATTCTACTACTGGCACTCAAATCAATCCCTTCATTAACTCCTAGCTGGACCTGTGTAACGGATCTGGACTGTCTGTTTTTTTGATCGGACGGTTGGCGCGTTAACATCTCGCCTCGTCATCGTCAAATTCATAAAGGTGCCATCCATCACCTCAGAAGCCGTTTCCGGGCGTTGTTGCTTCCAGCGAAGCGAGCACGGTATAAAGGGGTGTATAAAGGGAATAAAGCACCGCCCCTACCCTCCAGTGCCCTCCTTAATTCATAGCTTTTTTTCGTCTTTAAGACGCCACAACGTCATTCACTCTAAACACAACGAAGCGTAGTAGCACAGAGCATCTCTTCAAGGTTAAGTTCTCCTGCGTACGCTACTAACCCCCTACAAATCTAACTGGAATCGATGCAAGTTCCGCCCACTTGGTGCCATGGCCGATCATTCTGGCGTAGTACACGGATAGGATATGCAGAGCTGTAGAGCTTGTACTTAACCTGCATGCTGCATGGTACTGCGTAATAGTTGATCTGAAGCTTCTACTGAGCCAGGGGCCCAGGGACAGGGTTTGGTGGCTTTACACACACTGGTACAATGCAGGCACAGCAGAAAAATGACATGAGGATGGAGATGGACCATCATCAGAGTAAGAATTTTTCTTCTTTCCTGAATAAATATCATTTTAGATTATTATGCTTTCACTAAATATATCTAAAAAACATCGTATTATCCCTTTTCATTATAGTTTTTGATTGTGTTTCTTACTCTAATTCATAGTAATAAACGATGTTGGAAGTAACTAATGGCAAGGAGTATAGAAAGAAAATATGATAAAAAGTAACCTTAAAACCTGTAAAATAATATATATTTAGAAATGAAATTTGAGAGCTATAGACTGATATGCATGGAGAGAGCAGTAGTTAGCATGCACTGGTTTGGGCGATATCATTCTTCAGTCCTGTAGATTGCAGAGTCGTACTTGGCAATGCAGTGGCATCGTACCCGGCTGCTGCTGCTCAACAACCGCAGATGGTGGTGAAACTCTGGCGATCCAGCAAGGGCCTGGACATTGCTAAGAATTCTGGAGAGAACAGATGGGCTGCTCCTTTATCAGACCAGGCCAAAGCTGTCAGTTTAGACCCCGATCACGGCTATCATTGAAGATAATCGACAATCTACCTTTTATTACCGTGATTATCATCAATTACGATGTTGTTGTAAGATCGAGAGTCTTTGTGGAGAAAAATAAAAAAAGCAGCACATTAATTCATCGATTCAATGACTTCATAGTGATATGTTACTCATCTAGAATCTTTAATGTAAAAATTGATTACTTATGTATTTTATCCACAAGTTATTAATATAGATCAAATGATATTTCTCAGAGAAAAAGCTTAGACCTCGTTTAGAACGTGGAAATTAATTGTTTCCAATTTCCTACGGGAATTAGAATGTTTCCTATGTAATTCATGCAAAATTTCTTGGAATTTCCTACGTTTCAATTGTGTCCTTGGATGACTTTTTCGTTGTTTGGATTATCCGTAACCACCACCTAGATTTATATAACCTCCTTATTTTCCTCCAAAACAAGTAGGAATACTACTTATATTTGGATTAGAAATACTAATTCTATTAAAATTAATCTAGCATATACTTTTCAAAACCTAAAAACTAGATATGAGTCACTGTATTTATTACAGCTTTTGCTAGCTGAATTTGACTCGCTGCTGACCATTTTCTTCTTCGATGTTCCGCTCGAAATGATGCCTCGCGAGCACGTAGGCTCCGAAGCTAGTAGCAAGCCAACGCACGGTACAATCTATGATGGCGCTAGCTAGCTCAGCTGCGTGCCACTGTAGGTGAGCTGGAGTTTTCACGGTGGTTGGCTGCTGCACCGGTGGGTCGCCGTCCCGTCCGTGTTTTTCGTGTATATATATGCACGTACGTACGTGCCCATCACCTTTACGATTGATTTGGCCTTCGCATGCATGGAACGTAATCAAGCAGCCATTAGTCAAGGTCTAGTATTAGATCTTCGTCGAGCTAGCGAGCTTATGGACCGTAAGCTTTTATGAGGTTGTACGGGGTTGAAGACGTGAGTAATTTGGGGTAATCACGACTTGATTTGATTAGCACAACCATGACTACATTATATAGGCAATCCACGTCCGGTTTATAGAAACAACCACCCGGGAAGGATGCTATGAAAATAGGAAACAAATCAACTGTCTAACACCCCCCCTAGTGTGAACGTCGCTGGAGCGGACGTTCATGCTGGACTGAAACTCCAGGAAAACGGTGGACGGAAGTCCCTTTGTGAAGATGTCGGCAAACTGGGAGGTCGTAGGGACATGCAGGACACAAACAGCACCGGCGGCCACGTGCTCCCGGACGAAGTGGAGGTCGATCTCAATGTGCTTGGTGCGCTGATGCTGCACCGGATTGGTCGAGAGGTAGACGGCACTCACGTTGTCGCAGTAGACCAAGGTGGCGCGCCGAATAGGCTGGTGGAGCTCCTGAAGAAGCTGGCGAAGCCAAGACGCCTCAGCAACGCCATTGGCCACCGCCCGGTAATCAGCCTCGGCATTGGAGCGCGACACAGTCTGCTGACGCTTGCTGGACCAGGAAACAAGGTTGTCACCAAGAAACACTGCGTAGCCCGAGGTGGACTTGCGCGTGTCGGGACAACCAGCCCAATTGGCGTCGGTGTAGACGGTGAGCGTAGCAGGAACAGTGCGGCGAAGGAAGAGACCGAGGTCGGCAGTGCTCTGGAGATAGCGGAGGATCCGCTTGACAGCGGTCATGTGAGGCTCTCGGGGATCATGCATGTGTAGACAGACCTGCTGGACGGCATAGGTGATGTCTGGACGGGTGAACGTCAGGTACTGGAGAGCACCAACTAGACTGCGGTAGAGAGTAACGTCCTTCACAGGGTCACCAGCTGCGGACAGCTTAGCCTGAGTGTCGACAGGTGTGCTGCAAGGCTTGCAATCGGTCATGCCAGCGCGCTCCAAAATATCCAGGGTGTACTGGCGCTGAGAGAGAAGCATCCCGACGGAAGAGCGAGTGACTGTGATCCCCAGAAAATGCTGTAGCAAACCGAGGTCCTTCATAGGGAAGGAGGACTGCAGAGCCATGATAATCTGGTGAAGTAACGCAGTAGAAGAAGCAGTCAAGACAATATCATCCACATAAAGCAGCAGGTAGGCGGTGTCGGCACACTGGCGAAGGATGAACAAGGAGGTGTCGGACTTGGCTTCTAGAAATCCCAGTGACTGCAGATGAGAGGCGAAACAGTTGTACCAAGCACGGGGTGCCTGCTTCAGCCCATAGAGCGATTTGTTGAGACGACAGACGTGATCAGGTCGGGCAGAGTCAACAAAACCGGAGGGTTGGGAGCAATATACTGTCTCGGAAAGCGTGCCATGAAGGAAAACATTCTTGACATCCAACTGATGAATAGGCCAGTCACTGGAGAGAGCCAAGCTGAGGATAGTGTGAATAGTAGCAGGCTAGCTTCACAACGGGGCTGAAAGTCTCATCAAAATCAACACCAGGGCGTTGGGTGAAGCCACGGAGAACCCAACGAGGCTTGTATCGATCGAGAGACCCATTAGAGTTGAGCTTGTGCTTGAAGATCCACTTCCCTGTGACCACATTGGCACGGGGTGGCCGTGGGACAAGGGACCAGGTGTTGTTGTCAATCAATGCCCGGTACTCGTCCTCCATAGTGGCGCGCCAATGAGGGTCATCAAGGGCGCGTCGGTAAGACGTAGGCACCGGGGAGGGAGCGACGGCCTGAAGATTGAGGCGCGGCTGTCGGAAACCACTCTTGGCACTGGTGCGTATGCTGTGCTGGTTGTGGACGGGCAGGACCGGCATAGCACCGGTAGGGACCTGGAGCGGAGCACCGGGCGGGCATGCCACTCGGGCTGTTCGCAGCAGACGGGCGCCTGGGGGAAGGCCCCAGCGCCATGCAGTGGGGGCGTCGAAGGGCCCAGGCGGCACAGCAGAGGCCGGAGCAGGCGGCCCGACGTCGGAGGCCGGGGTAGACGGCCCGGAGGAGAGCGGCCCAGCCACGCCATGGGCCGGAGGAGGCAGCCCAAGCGCAGCCACGCCAAGGGCCAGAGGAGGTAGTCCAGGCGCCGGGTTTGACACCATACCGACAGGAGCAGGGGTGCTGCGCCGGTCAGCAGGGCCGGGGGCGACCAAGGAACCGTCGGGGCGCCATATAGGCGGCGGGGAGACCTGGCAATCAAACTCATCCAAAAAATCAAGGTTAGTTGAGCGGGAGGACGAGGAGGAGGAAGCCTCGGAGAAAGGGAAGGAGGACTCGTCGAAAACGACATGGCGGGAGATGATGATGCGGTGGGTAGCAAGATCAAGGCAACGATAGCCTTTGTGGTCCGACAAATATCCAAGGAAGACGCACAAGGTAGAACGCGGGGCGAGTTTGTGAGGAGCGGTGGCAGAGATGTTGGGATAGCACCGACAACCAAAAACTCGAAGATGGGCGTAGGTGGAAGGGGAGCCGTATAAGGCGTGGTGGGGGGTAGCAAAATGAAGAGTGCTGGTGGGATGGCGGTTGAGAAGGTAGGTGGCGGTAGCAAGGGCCTCGACCCAGTAGGAGGAGGGGAGGGACGCCTGGAAGAGAAGAGAGCGGGTGATGTTATTGACAGTGCGGAGGATGCGTTCGGCCTTGCCATTTTGCTGGTATGTATAGGGACATGACATGTGAAGGATGACGCCATGTGTGAGGAAGAAGACACGTGCGGACAAATTGTCGAATTCACGACCGTTGTCGCATTGCACACTTTTGATAGTGGTGCCAAACTACGTGGCAACAAAGGAGAAAAAGTGAGCAATGGTGGAGAACGTGTCGGATTTCAAGCGAAGAGGAAAAGTCCACAAGTGATGGGAGCAATCATCCAGAATGGCGAGGTAATACTTGAATCCTGAAACACTGGGGACTGGTGAGGTCCACAGGTCACAATGCACAAGGTCAAAAATATGAGAAGCGCGAGACTGAGAGGAGGGGAACGTAGGCGCACATGGCGGCCAAGGTGATAGGCATGACAAACGTCCGTGGCATGAGCACCTTTATTACATGAAATAGACGAAGCACTAATTAGGCGGGAAAGGGCCTCGTGACCAAGATGACCGAGGCGACGATGCCACAACTGCGGAGAGGCACCAGCGAGGAGGACGCATGGTTGGGCAGAGGGCGGCGGCTGAATGCGGAGGGGATAAAGATCTCCAGAGCTATTGCACCTGGCGATCACGCTCCGGGTCCGGAGGCCCTTCACAGAGAAACCAAGCGGGTCAAACTCCACAGAGCAATTATTGTCGGTGGTAAAGCGACGAACAGAGATAAGATTTTTAATAATGTGGGGAGAGACAAGAACATCACCGAGACGGAGATGGCCAACGAGGGCAGTCCCGGTCGTAGTGATGGGTAAGTGAGACCCATTACCGACAATAATGGAGGAGGGAGTAAAGGAATCAGGAGGGGAGGAACGGGAGAGGATACCGGGGTGGGAAGCCATGTGCGAGGTGGCCCCGGAGTCCATATACCAGTCGCCAGGCGAGGGGGGGTGGCGCGAGCGTCATGGTGTTGAAGGCACTGCAAGGGCTCTTGATCCTGTGGCCCAAAAGCACCGCCGCTCTTTGGGCAGCAGAGGGCTCTTGAACAGGTTGGGCCGGTGGAATGAATTGGGGCCCGTGAGCATAGGCGCCAGGTGCGCTGCCCGCTGGCGGTCCAAGGACGCCCGAGCCAGGGGCCCAACTGGAGGGGCCAGGCCAGGACGGCCCAGCTGCGGGAGCGGCGACGATGAGGGCCTGCTGCGGTTGTCCAAGTGGCTGCGAGCGGACGAGGCCACCACCCTGGACCGGACCGGGCCACATCTGTATGGTCCCGGTCCAGGGGTTGTACAGCGAGGGCCAGCCGGTTGGCAGCCTCGAGCCGGCCGTCGGGGCACCAGGGACGGGCACACCGCCGGAGGGTGTGCCACCACCGGAAGGAGCACGACCGCCATTGCCACGGCAACTGCGATGGTTGCCTCCGTCGGAGCCTGAGGAAGCGGAGCCAGACGGGGCGGGTGTGGCGGCGACAAGAGCCGTGGTCGGGGGGGTGGACGCCGGCGCCATGGAGAGCTCCTCGAGCAGGAGCTCAGCGGATCTTGACGAAGGAGGGGAAGGGGCGCTAGCGCTTGAGGACGGGCCGCATGTACTCGAAACGGGCGTTCAGCCCGTGGAGGACATTGAGGCCGAGTATGCGGTCGGAGATGGGCTCGCCGAGTTCGATGAGGGAGTCGGCGAGCGTCTTCATTCGCCGGCAGTAGTTGGTGATGGAGAGCGACCCCTGGGATAGGGTGCGAAAGTCCGTGTCGACGTGGAGGACGCGGGTCTCACTGTTGCCGACGAATTGCTGCTCAAGAGCAAGCCACGCGGTGCGGGCGGAGGGCGACGCGGTGGTGATGATCTTGAAGAGCTCGGTGGTGATGGAGCCGTAAATCCATGACAGACGTGGAGATCCATCCTCACCTAGTGCGAAACGGCGGGAAACGCGGCGTCGCAAAGGATGTGGTCGGCGAGCGCATACTTGCCGAGGGCAAGGAGGAGGAGACGACGCCACTTGGAGAAAGTCGGCGCGGCGAGGTCGAGGGCCACCGGAACGAGGGCGCGGACGTTGAGGATGCCGAGGGCTTGCGCGTGGAGGACGGACACAGCGTCGGCATCGCCATCGGGGCGCGGAGGGGGGTTAGCACCGTCCTCGACGGCACGCGCGGCGGCATCGGCTTCCTGAAGCCGACGTCGGGCGTCATCGAGGGCGCGCTCGTGGCGAGCGACGTCGTCCTCGAGTTGGCGGCGTGCGGTAGCCGTGGCCTTCAACTGGTGCGCAGCGGCCACCTTGGCGGCGGCGCGGCGCTGGGCTGCAGCGTCCTCATCGGCGACGTCGGACATGGCGGCGGCGACGGAAGGGTTAGGAGCGGAAGCAGGAAAAGGAAAACCAATCTGATACCATGAAGACGTGAGTAATTTGGGGTAATCACGACTTGATTTGATTAGCACATCCATGATTACATTATATAGGCAATCCACGTCCGGTTTATAGAAACAACCACCCGGGAAGGATGCCATGAAAATAGGAAACAAATCAACTGTCTAACAGGGGTGTCCGTGTCCGTCGCTGCTCGTATTAGATACCACGAAGCTGCTAGGACGTTGATTAGCGCATGTCATTCAAACATTAACGGCCTTAAGTGGCTCCAGGTAAAATTTATCTGCCGATGATGATCGATCCAACAAACTGAGAGTTACAGTAAGTATTGGTGGCTCAAACGGGCAATGATCCTTCTTGTAATGTAGCAATGGTGGAAGACAGAACGTACATGTCTTTTAAAATAAAATGTCTACACACTGTGAGATCCTAGCACTGATCAAATGGGAGACCAAGCTATGAGATATGGCTAAAGCAAAATGATTAAAAGAGTTAGGTGTAAGGACAAACAATTGTTTGTAGCAAATAGTGCCTTTTTTTTGTGTGTGTGGACCCCTGATTCTTCAGCAAAGAGTAACGTACATTCTGCTTCATCACAAGTGTTGATTGTATTATCTGAAAAATGACTTGTACTCACGCTGTTTATTTTTATAAGGCTTATTTTTTAATGATTTATTCATAAATATAAAGTTCGCATGTACTTTTAATAAGACCTTTCCTTTTATACCCCTATTTATTCCCGCTCAACTACATGCATTTTTTTATTACCACACACACAAAGTATATCTTTATTTTTCAAGACAATTAAATAGGGGCATCTAAGTTATTTTTTCTCATATCTTTTTTAATTTCAATGTAATCTTAATCCTTATGCAAAATTAAAATACCACTTATAAAAATAAATGAAGTGAGTATTTGAAAGTATCCTTTCCAATAAATCGCGTAGGCCAACTGCTCGAACAGACTCCAATCTGGGCTAGGTAGGCCTAGTAGCCTTGACTGGGCTGGCTTAACAAGGTGCTTCGCTAACTGACATTAGTTTTTACGGGCATGTTTGGATCCATTAGCATTAATAGTTAGCTAGCTAATAGCTAAATATTGGCTAACTATTAGCTGGCTAATTATTAGTTAGGGCTGTTTGGAGGTACTAGCTAATAGGTGGTTGAAAATTTAGTTGTTGATGGAAATGTCCATTGTACCCTTGCATTAATAGTTGTTTGCACTTTTTTTTTATAGCTGGCTAAAGGCATGGACATATAGTGAGTACTAGTACTAGGGAATTGTTTATCGTGAATACTAGTACCAGGAAACTTATCGTGATAAAAACAGTTTCCGTATTTCAAATATTTCAATACTGTTTATCGCGGCGGAGAATGAGCCGTGCAAGAGCGGCGGCGGAGAAAGGGATATGGCTCGCGGGAGATAGTTCACGAGGAGGCGGAGAAAGGGAAAAGGAAACTAGGTGCACAGAGCTGAGGGCACATTAGTCATTTCACTATCTATTAGCTGGAATTAGCAGGGGAAAACCAGTTAATGAGATAACTATTAGCTGAGTTAGTGGCTAACTGTTACCTGGGTTATTAGCTAGCCTATTTGGATCCACCTTAGCTAATTTTAGCAGCTAACTATTAGTGCTAATGGATGCCAGAAAAGACTGCACGCCACGCGTCCCTCGGCGAGCCTATGACATGTACATGTGTCGAGAGGCGGAGCACCCCTCAGCCAGGTGGTCAACTCTCCAAACTCACCAACGATAAGTAGCAGTATAACTCTAGTATAGTCTAACGCTGTTAATTATCATTAGCGTCTGTTTAAGGCCTGCAGATAGGTTAAAAAGCTGTTTTTAGTTTGCTAGATTGTAAAACAGTTTTATCTGGTGGCTATAATTTTTCTTATTATACTATCACACTAGTTGAAGCTTTTAGAAGAAGGACAGCGGCGGAGACGGCTCCCAGACTATTCTGGCCATCGTTGGCATCGTGTAAGCCACCGGTCACGGCTTCCTCCCAGACAAGCGTCGGCATCGGAGTGGGCCGTCGCACGCTAAGCCCACAAACCAACTCATTCTATATCCAAAATCCCCCAAATCCCTAAACCTCTTCCTCCTGCCAGTCTCCCCTAAATCCCTGATCGATTCCCGACCTGTGTGGGCGACGGGGCAGGCGACAGGCGCAGGGGGCGAGCTCGAACTCCGACCAGTCGGTGGAGCAAGGGCGACGCCATGACGGAGATGCCTCCACCACTGAGGTCAGTGAAGGGCCCAGAGACGGGTCAGGTGGTGGAGCAGGGGCGGGCTCGCCTGTGGCTATGGAGGCGTGGCCAGCTGAGCAGGGGCTCTCCTGTGGTCTGTGGAGGCGTGGCCGGCTGGAGCTTGGAGGCGCGGCCGGCGGAGCAGGGGCGGGCTTGGTGGAGGCATGGCCGGTTGAGCCGTGGAGCAACGGCGGGCTGCTTGGTGTAAGGCGTGGCCGGCTGAGGCTGAGGACAGTGAAGACTATGGCTTGAGCCTTGAGGACAGTGAAGAAGTTGCCTGTAGTGCTCGGTAGAAAATAATTCAGGGTTCCATGTTGCAAGATCGAGACTTGCTGGTGGTGGCGGCGGTTGGATCCTTGATATCGTGTCAAACGCTACAAACAGCCAACAGGGACCCCGCTGCTCAGTTCCTAGTCAAAATTGATACTTGATTTGGGCAGTGAATTACTGTTTAGAGATTAGCCGATTGCTCTATTAGTCAGTTTATTAGGTATTATATATACTATTATCTCCTACAAAATGGATTCGAAGTAAAATAATCAGAAACATCTTATTTTGATATTGATTTTTTTGGTATATCATCTATTATGCAATATTGACAAGAGCTAATCAACCTTTTTTTATCTTGCAGTCTCTTTTGGTGTGTGGTTGGACCTTTGTTAGTAAATCGTCAAAGCGTTAATAATATCTGTCGACGATTCGGAAACCGGTCCCCCGTCGAGCTTACTTGTTGAATGAGGGATCAACCCAAGACCCCTTTCTCGCGGGGGGTATAGCTTCCGAGGACCTGCCGAGCTACAAAACGAGGTGGCAATGACAATCGCAACGAACAGGGGGTCTCTTTTTGATCTGGTTCGGGCCTCTCGCAGGGGAGATAAGAACCCTACGTCCAGTGGTTATGCTATGGTGTGAAAAGGGATTACAATGCGCTTGCTCGGGAAGCCCAGGGAGTTCTGAGGGTACCCCTCAAGGCTGAGTGTAACAAGCACTGAGTACAGGTGAGAATATCGTAAGTAAAAACCAACAACAACAACAACCCTCAATCCTTCGTGCGAGAGGGTATTTATAGGGCAATACAGGCGACACAACATTTATTACAGGGGGCGCTCTACTGTTCGGACGTGGGCGCGGTTATTCCCGCGCCTCTCGCCGGGCGCAACGCGACGTGGGTGCAGTGGGCGCAAATGGCGGACGCGAGATCATGAGCGTCAGCGATCCTGTCTTGCGTAAACCCCGAGCCGCCACGCTGATTAATGCCGCCCGCCCTCGTAGATCGTGCTCGGCTTTTAGGCGAGGCTCGAGGTCCTTCACGGACCAAGGTCGCTGTGTCGGGACCCGAGCAAGCATGCTCGGGGCGAGCATGGCGGTTGACGAGGGCGGCAAGTTCGGACGGTCAAGCCCTTCTCGAACGAGGCCCGAGCAAGGGCATGCCTAGGTCAGCCGGTAGAATGCGATGGTCGTCTATGGAGAATATTCAACCCCGGCAATAGCCCCGAGGCTAAAGGGGCGTTCGTTTCAGCCGGGCCACCGCTTTAAGCCTCCACACTTGGCAAGGACCGGACCCCAACAAGAAGGCTACTGCATGGCGTCCGAAAGCGCTTTGCCGCCGAACAAGGATCTCTGCGACGAAGGGCTACCGTAGCATCCGAGCAGCGCCTGCTCGGGGATGAGCATCTTTACGGCGAAGGGCTACCGCAGCACCCGGGCAACGCCTGCTCGGGGACGAGGACCTTCGTGACGGAGTTGGGTCGGCTTTGGTCGTGGCCCGGGCGAAACACCGTAACGAAGGCAAAAGGCCGCGGCGGTTCCTTCCCCGCGAAGCTTTACAGGTATGGTTCTGACAGTCTTTTGGGGACTACGCCGCCACAGGGGGGTTTTTGGAGACTGAACCGCCACACGTTGGCCATCGGCAGGCGGAGCGGTTTTTCCGCCCGCTCGACTTCTCCGCCTATAAGTATCAGGCGGGAACAATTTCCGCAAACTTTTCGCTCCCCCAACTCGCGATTAGACTCGAGAAAGCATTCCGTCCCCCAAACTTCCTTCTGCTGCTCCGACGCCCTCTCCTCCAACTCCTCCCATGGCGAAGTTCGGCGTATGCAAGTCCACCGCGGAGAGGCTTTGGGTGCTCCAGGACTTCGGGTACCTTGGCGTGGGCTCCTGGCGGCTCCCGGCCGGCGAGGCGGCTCCGGTGCCGTGCGCCGACAAGATAGTCGCGTGCGAGCTGTACATCACCAACGGGCTTCGAATACCCGAGAGCGAATTCCTGGAGGCTGTACTCGTGCACTGCGAGTGCGAGCTCACTCATTTGAACCCCAACTCCATCCTCATTCTGACAATCTTCGCCCACCTTTGCGAGGGCTTCGTGGGCATCCTTCCTACGCCAAGCCTCTTCTTCTATTTCTATTCCTTGTTCCGTATCGGGAACGCCACCCTTGGCCTCAGATTTACTTTCTTGGCAACCGCCAGATAAGTACCCCTTCTTCCTTAAGGACTCGGTGGCCGGCTGGGCCGACAATTGGTTCTATCTGCGGAGAGTGGAGGGGAGTTCCTTGCGCTATACCGAGACGGCGGTGCGCCACGTCGAAACCCCGCGCCCGCCCATCGCGCCTGAGGAGGAGCGGACATTGATGCTGATCAGCGAGCTCACAAACATGGGGCTCACCGGCCGGGACATCGCCCGCGACTTCCTGGAACATGGTGTCCCCTCTGAGGAGGAGGGAGCACCCTTTCTTCGAGATCGCCGGATGGGATGACATGACCCGGGAGGGCACCTCCGGTAAGCTCTACGACCTTGGAGACTCATTGCCTTGCTTCCGCCGTCTGGGCCCGTGTTGACTTTATTTGCTGGTCAACGACAGCCCCGGGCTTCGACTGGACGGAGAAGAGGGTCGCCGAGATGTTCGGCACCCCCAAGGGTAAGGAGCTCGAGCGCAAGCGGCAAGTCCCGAGCAACGTGCTCGAGCGGGGCGACGTGGTAAGCTACTTTTTGGTCCATGCTCGGGGAAAGCGTCCCGGGCTCTCCTGACGCATTTCTGCCTTCTGACAGGAGAAGCTTGCTTTGGAGCTGGCGGTTCAAGAGCTCAGGCCCTTGGCTGGTGGCGGTAGGCTTCGGTCTTACCGCCAGACTAAGAGCCTAAGGGGCAAGAGGTATGCCCCACCACCGGCCACCACGCGGCTGACCAAGAAGCGGGCGAGCTCGTCTAGCAACCCGGTGGTGCGGCACATGGAGTTTGCCGATCGGAAGGAGGTAAGCAGCCTGAATGCTTGGTTGGAGAATTACTGCGAGGAGCCCCTGGAGCAGCTCAAGAGGGAGAAGGGCCTGGAGGAACTGGTGCAGGCCGAGCAGAAGAGGTTGCAGGAGGAGGTGGCCGAGCTCCAGGCCAAGCTCAAACGAGTCGCCGAGGTCTCGGGAAGCTTCAGAGCTCGATGCCACGGCCGCCGCCGAGGAGGATGACGAGGAGGACGGGCAGCCCCTCAGGGTGAGGCGCGGGCGCTCGAGGAAGACGCTGGAGGCGGTTGACATGGAGAAAGTCGACCCCCTCCTGGCGAGGATCAGCAGCACCGCGGAGGAGAAGGCCAAACTTGTGATCGCGACGGCCAACCCCTCCGAAGGTGACAACGAGGGCCGGGCCAAAGGTGAGCCTTGAATTTTGCTTTTGCTTGCTTCCCTCGCCCTTTGCTTCGCGTATCCGAACTAACCCCACTCTCCTGATGTGGGCGAAATAGCTCGTAGGACTTTCCCGGACTGTCGTAAAATGGCTCACGAGCTCATTGATCGCGTCTTAGCGGGGGTGCTCGCCGACGCCGTCGACATCGTAATGGCGGAGGGCGTAGAGGCGGTGGAGAAGTTCGTCGCCAACGACCCGGTCGAGGTGGGCCCCCTGCCCCAGAGGGAACGCTTCCCTAGGGCGGGCCTCCTACCCCCCTCAGCACGGGGGACGCAGAAGGCAGGGAGAAGGCCGCCCCCGCAACCTCGGGGGAAAAGGTTGCCCAAAAGGGCTCGGGGTGCTCGGGCGCATCACCTGCCCGAGACAAAGATGCGAAGCCCCCGAGCGAACAGCATGCTCGGGACGAGACGGTGCCCACCCCGAGCGAATCGTGTGCTCGGGAGGACGCCCCGCTGTCCCCGAGCGAACAGCACGCTCGGATTGACAGTGAGAAGACATTGAGCGAGTCAGCCGCTCGGGAGGGAAGCGTGGCGCCCCAAGGCGAACCTCTTGCCCCGGGGGACGATTCGTCGTCTTCCATCAGCTTGCCTTCGTGGAAGGACTCTGAGGAAGCCCACAGCCCCCTGTCGAAGCTCGAAGATCTTCGGGGGCGCGAAGTTACTAAGCGCTTCCGGGATAATTTCACCACGGGACTTGCTCGGGTGAGGAAACCTCTCTTGCTACTGTCGTAGTTTTCTTTCCTTTGGGCCCTGGCGGCGTCGTCTGAAATTTCCCAGCGTGCAGCTCCTTCAGACGACCTTGGAGGATTTCGACGCGGCGATGGTCGTCCCCGAGGACGTGGCCCAGCTGCATGCTGAGAACGAGGCCCGGATAACCAAACTCGAGCAGCGTGTAGGCGACCTCAAGGCTCGGGACAACGTGCTTGTGCATAGATGTCGCGAGGCAGAGAAGGATGTCGCCGAGGTCAAGGCGAAGAATCTTGGGCTCGAGCAAGAGCTCGAGCAAGAAAAACTACGCTGCTGCCAGGCCAAGGATGATGCCTCCACCAGCAAGGAAAAGATCCTTGCGCTCGAGCAAAAGCTTGAGCTAAAATCCTGCCAGGCAGAGAAGGACCTTGCCGAAGGTTCTTGAGCTCGAGCAAGAGCTTGAAAAAGAAAGGCAAAATGCTCGGGCCCTCGAAACAAAAGTGGCGGATCTGGAGCGGGTAGCGCGGGCAGCCGCCGACCTTGCAGAACAAGGCAGCGAAGAGGTCGAGCAGCTTGATCGATCTTGAAGGCAAGATTGACGAGCTGAGACAGAAGTACTCCGTGGCCCTCAGGGGAGCGAAGCCCGGGGCGTAGAGGATTTCTTCTTGTTCTTTTTTCTCCTTTTTGATGATTTTTGTATGACTTTTGATGACGCCAGCGGAGCGTACGCTTTTCTTTTGCCCGTGGGATGTGTTTGCCGCGATGTTTATTTTGCGTGTTCCTAAGCTATTTCCTGCGAACAACGAGCACAGGGTGGATAGCAAGATGCAGGCGGGCGAAAGCGTGTGTTAGGGAAAGACTTCGTGTGGGTAACAGGTTCTTTAAGAAAGAAGCGAGTTACCACGATAGACTGGAGCGAGACACTTAGCGACGATTTTTTTGGAAAAGACGCTTAACATGACCACCCGCTCCCACCAAGCCCCCGCTGCGAATGAAGGTCGTGCACCTAAATTGTGAGCACGAGCTCGTTCGCAGGAGAGTTGGGAGAGCACGCGCTGCCCCTTCGATCAAGGCACCAATTTGATCCGGGTGCGGGCCTGGTTTAGTTCGGGGGAGGAGAACGCGCAAGGCCTAGAATTCCTTAACGCTTAGGACGCATACGCCCAGGTTGCGAGTATGGTCTTACGCGAGGGATAAACGCGATGGTGCCCGACAGGGTGTGCGACAACCAAACATGCGCGGGCCAGACTAAATCGCTGAACCGACCGAGAGGGTGTCTGTGCGCGACTTGTATCGTGCAGCGAAAGGCTACTGCGGACCAAGGTCGTCTTGGGAAGACTGGAGCCTCTGGCGGTGAGTTTTAGTGGCAGGGTGTGGGTCGTGGCGCCTTGTGCAGTTGCGCGCGCCGGCCTGATTTTAGAGCGAAAAAACTTTGAACGGCTGATCTTGCCCGACGAGCACTTGTCTTATTACCAAGATCGTGAGGTAAGTGTGCCCTTGTGCGAGGCTGGTCGACTTACCAATGGGCAGTGATCTTGAATAGATTCGCAAATCTTGGAGGTAATAGACGTTGCGTGGGTGAGGAAAACGAGCATGCCATTCTTCGAAAAGAAAACATATATTTACACAAGATGCAAAACGGAGCATAAGTTTAGACAAAGAACTTGCGCAGCTGGTCGATGTTCCACGAGCTCGTGAGCACGCCGATCGCTTCTCCATCGCCAAAGGACAGCGCCCGGGCGTGCTATCGAAACGACCGTGAAAGGCCCTTCCCATTTGGGGGAAAGCTTGTTGGCCTTCGACATATCCTGAATTCGGCGCAGGACGAGGTCCCCGACCTGCAGTGCGCGGGGCCGGATTGACTTGGCCATGTGCCTGCGAAGAGCCTGTTGGTAGACGGCGGATCGGAGGAGCGCCTTTTCCCGCGCCTCTTCGACAAGGTCGAGGTCGAGGCGACGCTCGCGCCCTTGATGGATGTCATCGGCCAGGTGTACCCTTGGGGACCCGAGCACGATTTCGGCGGGTAGGACGGCCTCGGCGCCATAGACGAGTTGGAAGGGTGTCTCGCCCGTAGCTTGGCTCGCTGTGGTGCGTATATACCAGAGGACGGAAGGAAGCTCGTCCACCCACGCCTGGCCGTGCCGGGTGAGGTTTTTGAAGACCCTCTTCTTAACCCCTTGAAGGATTTGGCCGTTTGCTCACTCGGCTGCTCCGTTACTCTGCGGATGAGCTACAGAGGCGAAGCAAACCTTTGTTTCGATATCCTCGCAGTAGGCCTGGAACAGCTCGCTGGTGAACTGCGTGCCGTTGTCCGTGATGAGGCGATTGGGGACCCCAAAACGTGTCACCACGTTGCTGCGGAAAAATCGCTTAGCTGCTTGAGCCAAAATGGTTGATACAGGCTCGGCCTCGATCCACTTAGAGAAAGTGTCGATGGCTACGAGCAGGTACTTGCAACCCTTTCGACCACGAGGGAAAGGCCCGAGAATGTCAGCCCCCCAGGTCAAGAACGGCCATGAGAGTGGGATGGTCTCGGCAGCATCTGGCCGGGTGGGCCTTCGCGGCGTGGTATTAGCACGCGCCCGGAAGTCGCCACGAGTGCCCGAAAGTCGTCTAAAGGCAGTCGGCGATGAGTAGTGTCGGAATGCTTTGCTCACGAGGGTCTGAAGGGCGAGTGAGCTCCGCTATTCCCTCATGGATGTCCACGAGAAGGAAATCGCCCTCTTCTCGAGGTATGCACTTAGAGAGGACTCCAAGTGTCCCTTTGCGGTATAAGGCGCCCTCGACTAGTCTGTAAGCGGAGGATCACCTTATGAGCCGGGAATGCTCGGCTGCTTCCTCGGGCAGTGTCCCGTGGGCAAGGTATTGGACAAATGGCGTCATCTAGTTTGCACCCTGCTCGAGGAAGGAGACGTTACCGCACGTCTCTTGTGCCTCCTCTACAAAGGGAATGAAGGGCTTGGACAGATGCTCGACTGGCGCCCCGGGCAGGGCGGGCATCTGGGGGTTTGCCTCCTCTACAGAGGGAATGGAGGGCTTGTGCAGATGCTCAACGAGCGCTCCGAGTGGGACGGGCATCTGCGAGGAACCGACCTTAGAAAGACGGTCGGCCAGGGAATTGTCCTTTCTGGGGATGTAGAGTACTTCGAAATTTCTAAAGTACCGCTCCATCTTCCTCACTTCAACCAAGTAAAGCGCCATTGAGTGATCGGAACACTGATACTCCTTGTTGACTTGGTTGACGACCAGCTGTGAATCGCCTTTCACGATCGGTCGTTGGACCCGGCGCCTTACTGCGCTCGTAGTCCGCCAAGAGGCCTTCATACTCCGCCGCGTTGTTGGTTGCGGCAAAGTGCAATTGGATGACGTATTGGAGCCGATCCCCTTGAGGGGACACCAGTACAACGCCAGCCCCCGAGCGTTCAAAAGCTCGGGATCCGTCGAAGTACATGGTCCAGCGGCTATTTCCATATTCGTGGGTCTTGGTGGCGGGCTGGGCGGGATTCGTCCATTCCGCCACGAAGTCCGCTAAGATCTGGGACTTGATCGTCGTGCGGGCAGAGAAGTGGATATCGAACTCTGCGAGCTCCATAGCCCACTTTGCTATCCGGCCGCTGGCGTCTTGATTTCTTAGGATCTCCCTAAGCGGAAAGTTGGTCGGAATGATGACCTTGTGAGCATGGAAATAGTGACGTAGCTTCCTCGAGGTAACGAGCAGCGAGTACAAGAGCTTCTGGACCTCGGGGTAACGCTCCTTCGGTCCGTGCAAGACTTCGCTGATGTCGGCGTATTCCACCTGACAGGCCCAAGTCTACAGACCGGGTTTAGTTCGATAGGGGGTGGCTTTGGTAATTGGCAAACCCTAGCAGAGGGAAACCCCAGTACCTCTCACACTAACGAATTCTAGTGCTCCTTCAATTTGATGAACACCCCGATTTTACCCAGGTTCAGGCCCCCTTGAAGAAGGGTAACAGCCTTACGTCCTGCCTGATCTTGGATTGAGTATATTGGGCTTGGTTACAGAGCTTGCCGATGACCAGCTCTTCTGTCGAGTCTCTTTTTTCTTCTCTCTATTTTTTCTCCTCCCCTCCCCCATGCTCTAAAGTGCCCTTATATGCATGGGCTTACACGGGGCAGATAGAGGAAGGGCGTCATCATGCTTATCTTACATGCATTTACTACGCCTTTATGCGCTGTCCTGTTCCTTTGGCCCTAATCAATGCCAGCGCATGCCTTCGCCCGGTTCTTCCGGGATGTGACCCCTCTGCGACGGGTAGGTGTGAGGCGTCAGAGGAACGGGCTTGTAGCAGAATTCCTTGGAATCGATGTGCACAATGCAAGAGCTCGCTCTGGCATGGTACGGCAGGAAGGAGGCTTCGAGGCGGCCATCATATCCCACTTTTTGCATGGCGGCGGGCGGCAGGCGTGGTCGCCCACTGCTTTCGCCGCCAGCGCACGTGGACCGCACCGGTGAATGGGCGTGCTTCGCCGCCGCCGCCCGAGCCGCCACGTGATCGGGCGCCGGGCGAAAGCAAGGCGTGGTCGCCCATCTGCCGCCGCCGCCACGTGGACCGGCACGGTGAACGAGGCGTGCTCGCCACTTCTTCGCCGAACCGCCCACGTGACTGGCGCGCGGGCGGCAGGCGTGGTCGCCACTGCTGCCGCCCGCGCGCCACGTGACCGGCACCCGGTGAAGCAGGCGTGGTCGCCGCCGCCGCCAAAGCCGCCACGTGGTCGCGGCGCCGGCGCAGCGTGGTCGCCCACCGCCGCCCGCGCCACGTGAACCGGCACGGTGAACAGGCATAATCGCCACTTTGCTTTCCCGAGCCGCCACGTGATTAGCGCCGGCGGCAGCGGCGTGGTCGCCACTGCTTTCGCCGCGCGCCACGTGGACCGGCACCGGTGAATCTGGCGTGCTTTCGCCGCTTCCGCCGCCGAGCCGCCACGGATCGGGCGCCGGGCGGCGGCGTGGTCGCCCACTGCCGCCGCCGCCGCCACGTGGACCGGCGTCCGTGACGGGTGTAAACACCCACCCGCTGCTAGATCGCCACGTGAGCCACGCATGCTTTTGTGCGGCGAAGAGGTACCGGCGTAAATCGCCCGGCAAGAGCCCGGCCCACCCAAGAACGCACATTAGAGCTTTTCGAGATCTTACATTAAATGCCGGTGCATTCTTGGATGGGGCCATTATTCATCAGGATGCGACCGCCTCGATTCTTGCGCTTCATTGCATCCGCCGATTTTTTGGGGACTCGAAACGGCGCACGATCTTGTACCTTCGTGAACCGTCGGTGCGAGTGGGGAGTACAAATAGGCTCATCCGTACCAGGCAGTTCACGCTTTTAGCACTCTTTGCAAACTTCATCTTCTTGCTCTAAGTTTTCTTTGCCTTTCGCCACTTTCGCTTTCATGGCTTCCTCCGGTTCGCCTTCCATTCCTGCTTCCTCAGTGGACTCCTACACAGTGGGGAGACTCCACACCATTGTGCCGGAGGACCCTCTCTTTTTCCGAGCCGGGACACCTACGCCACAGTGCCCCGCCGACGAGATCATCATCTTCGTGTGGGGCATCATGGCAGGTTTGGTGCCGCCTTTTTCTGATTTTTTCTCACCGTCCTCCACTTCTACGAAATCCATCATCTTCACCTCACTCCCAACTCCATTCTTTTTCTCGCCATCTTCGCACACCTCTGCGAAATGTTCATGGGGGTGATGCCAAATCTCCCACTTTTTCGCTATTTCTTCCTCTGCCGCGCCTCCTCCGACGGCGAGCTGCTGGGGAGCTGCCATTTCCGTCTCCGGGATGGGATGGCGACCCTTATCTACCTTTCGGCCAGATCAAATCCCAGAAAGCTTTGGCGCTTGACGAATGGCTATCGTCAGCGGCAACAATGGCGTTGAGGCTCTAGAGGTGCCCGCCGGACCAGCGGCGGCCACCGAGAACTGGAACTCGCCCGTCGAAGAGACGGCGGAGCTCCTGGCAATGGCGACCCACATCAACAACCTGCGGGACGCCGGATTAACTGGGGCGCTGGTTATTAGGGATTTTGTATCCCGAAGACTTAGCCCCCTTCGTCGTGTATTCGCCCAGCATGGCAGTACACAGGCGACAGCGACATCACTCGCACCTTCCCCGGCCGTAAGACTTCACTGCTATTTTTTGGCTTTTTTCTGCATTCATGTCTCTTTTGTGTTGCTCCCTACCAACCGGCAGTCTTTTTTTTTAACTTTGGCCAGCCGCGGGAAACTTGGATGGGCCACGCCTTAACAGGTGGCTCTCCGGGCTCATGCCGCCGGTCCTAGCCGGCCTGAATTTTCCTTCATCGGCCGCCACTCGTGACTTGAGTTCATGAGCGCTCGAGATCGTCGAGTTGTTGCCGTAATGGACTCCACCGGCCTCGCCGTGGTACCGCCGCGCGCCCCCCTAACGATCAGGGACGCACCTCCTCCCACTGATCGGGCGGCGGGCAAGCGGCCACTCGTCCCAGACGCCTCAGGTCCGGGCGTGAAGAAGACCCGCTATGCGGGCAAAACCTCCGCCGCCACCAGCCCAAGGGTGGCGGTGACTTCACATGGGGCGGTCACACCGGCCGCCCCAATTGCAGCACCAACCACTGCGGGCGCCGCCGCTGGGCTCAAAGATCCACCTCCGGCGCCGCGCATATCGCCACCGGTGCCGCCTTGCAGAGCCACCGGCCCGGCGACCACGGGCGCCAAGCGCTCTGGCCCGGCTCTATCATCTTCTCCTTCTCCGACTCCTCCTGTGGCGCCGGTCCCACCTTCCACAGCGCCACCATCTTTCGCCACAGGAACTCATGCCGCCACACGACAAGGCGGGCTTGAGGTCCCCAAGGCCACGGCACCGGCTTGAGGCGGCGCCAAGGCGGCCTCCAGATGCTCGAGGAGCAGCGCCACTGCGCTGCGGCGGAAGCTTCCGCCCGAACACGCCGTCGCCACCACCACTGAAGCGGGCGGCGGCGGTTCACCGGCGCACCTCGCCCACTCGCCAAAGACCGTCACCACTCTGCCGTGCGTTCACGAGCTCTTCACAGAGCTTCGATAATTGCTGCAACTCACTCGGCGCGCCAGCCACAACTGCCGTGGGCATGGAGCCCGAACAGCGGCGGTTAGACGAGGGCCATCGGCAATGGCGTGGGAGCGGAGAGGGCGGACATGATGGTGGCACGGAAAGGGCCACCGCGACCGCCTACAGTTACCATGCAAAGAAGCAGGCGGAGAGAGCCGCGGCGCGCGAGGACCTCTGAATATGAGGTGACCGCCTCGACGCAATCTCGCCACCATGCTCAAGGGAGCCTTCGGTACATCAAAAGATGCACGGAACCTTTGGGCGTGGTCTTTGGAAACGCCCTCCAGATACCGCCTGCGATGCGCCTCGCGACCAACCAGGGCCGTGGAAGCGCTCAGGGTTGCCGCCGCTCGCCGCACGCTCACTTGAGGGGCAAGAGGTTCTTGATGATGACCGCAACTTCGTCTTCGCTTCTTTGGGCCACCGCGGCCTTCTCTGGACCCGATGGAGGTGATGGAGACCGACATCGTGGGGAATGCCGCCAAGGCAGAAGCACGCGTACAAGCGGCCGCCGAGCACTTGGCGGAGGCAGTGCAGTCTGAGCAATGACCATGGACGTCGCCACCCCGGTAGCGGAGGAAGAAGACGCCGACGACATCGACGTGGGTGATGAGTGAAGGGCTGGGCCGCCACTCCACTTTTTGGTTTTTACTTCTTTTGGCGATCAGTCTTTTATATCTGTATAAACACTTCAACAAACTTTAGTTGTAATGGATGTTTTCGATTTTACCTTCTGCTTTCGTCTGTTTGTGCTTATTTGGTATTGCATCTTTGGAATTGCTAAGCGGCCAACTCAAAAATTCCATTGAGGCGCCCGGCTAGGCTTTTGGGTCGAACAGCGTCGAGAATCTCGGTTAAGGTCGCATGCACGACCACAAACATAAAATACTGATCTGCGCAAATTACATAGAACTTAGACAAAGACAACTTTGGGCGTAGTAGTCGTGCTTGAGCACAAAATAGTTTCGCCATCAAGATTTTATCTTGAGGTTGTCATTGGCTGAAACCTTTGGAACTTAAATCCTTGTGATATCTTAGAATCGTACCCCGGTGTGGCCTTGAGAAGGTGATAAGCTCCGGGAGTGGTCTTGGGCCGACACTCAGCAGTGACAACCAAGCCGGTGCTTCTAGAGCCAACCCGAGGTGTCTGAGCCGTGTTTGAGCACCGTGCCAAACTTACACTCTGGTCACTTAGCCTTACTAGACGCTCACACTGAAGACTTTCCTTTTATCGCCAAGGAGCTGTCGGGTTTACGACGCCCGTGGTAACCATGCACAATTTGATCAATTTCAGCATGCGCATAAATAAATAATTGAGAGTGTCACTCGAAACACTTATCTGGTTTATGTATTAACTCCCAAGCACTGGGCGACCAGCCGGAGCCTTCGGGCGACCAGCCTTCGAGCGCTGGGCGACCAGCCGGAGTCTTCGGGCACTATTAGATTTCTCTTTTTGAATCGGGCCAAAGCTTTAAAGTTTGACCTGTGCACATATGCAGCTATTGCCAAGGCAGATGAATACTATGCAGGGCACATACAATATAGATCATGACAACATAAGTCTGCGCATGAGGTAATATTGGTTCACTCGTTTTGGCTCCCATGTTGTCACCATTTTTCCAAAACACGGCCTATGGCATTGTGCGGTAAAGCGGCGAACTCCCAGGAAGGATACTAGGCCAGCAGTGCTTGCGGTAACGACCTGCGGTGCTTCTGAGAGCCAACCCGAGGTGTATGAGCCACATTCTAGCACCGTGCCAAATCCGCTTCCTGGTTGCCCGTCCTTACCCGGCACAGATACCAGGCATAATTATGGACCAACAGGGGATTGCCAAAACCTAAGGACCAATAGCATCCATGCAGCAAACTGTCCCGTAGGACACAAAAAGAAGAGTAATAACAAAGTCGAAAATCCTCAAGATAATAACATTACCAACAACCAATGACCGCCGATCAGCTGGGGGGACAGGTCTATCCCGAGGCTGATCAAAGCAAATCACTGGGTACTTACAGCTTTTCATGGATAAAACTTCCGCAACAACTCCACATTGTAGGAATTCGCCAATTCTTGGCGTCCTCGATGCATAACCGGACCGCCTGGTCGAGATCTGAGACTACCTTAAAGGGCCCTCCAGCCGGAGACACCTTATGCAACCCAAGATCTTTGCTGAACTCTGCAAGACCAGGTCCCCACCGCCGTGTTCTCTCGAAACCGGGTGGCATGGTATAAGCAGAGAGGCTTTGTGGTATCGGCGGCGAAGGGCGGCCCGGCCACGAACTTCTTCCAGGAGGTTGACGTTTTTCTTGGGAGGTCTTCATGATCTTCCTCGCTGAAAAGCGAGACGCCTTGAGCCGAGCAGCGATTCGGAGGGGAAGCGACTTCCGCCCATACACCAAGAAGAAGAGCGTCTCGCCCGTGCTTGGTGGGTGTGGTCTGGAGTGACCACAAAGCCACCGGAAGTTCTTCGATCAATGCGCGCCCCCCGCTTGTGGAGTCGATCAAATGCCCTTGTCTTGAGGCCCTTCAATACCAATGCATTGTACGCTCGGCTTGACCTTGGGGTGGGCGACCGAAGCAAAGCATACTTTGGTGCCCATCTCATCGCAAAATTCCAGAAATGCCGCACTGGTGAACTGAGTTCCATTGTCGGTGATAATGCGGTTGGCGACTCCAAAGCGGGTGAATATCCCATGCATAAATTTGACAGCAGCGGAAGCCGTAATGGCACGTACTGCCTCAGCTTCGACCCACTTAGTGAATTTGTCGATGGCGACGAAAAGGTGGGTGAAGCCCCACAGGCCCTTGAACGGACCCAGATATCCGGCCCCGGACATAAGCGGCCAAGAGCGGGATGGTTTGCGATGCTTGAGGCTGGTCGGTGGACTTACTGGCGAAAAACCCGACAAGCCGCATGTCCTCACCACTCGCAAGCATCTGGAGGCGATGAGGCCAATAAAATCCTTGGCGGCAGCTTTGCCAACTAGCGTTCGGCGGACATATGGCTCCCTTTGCGCCTCCATGGATATCGAGAGCGAGGCACTCCCTCTTCGAGTGATGCACTTGATGAGAATTCCGTTTACGCTCGTGATATAGGTCCCCATCTACCGAGTATAGCACTTGGCCTTCGTGCTATCTTCTCAGCTGAGGCATCATCGTCGGGGGTCACTCGGTCCCGCAGGAAGGCTAGGATCGGATTCATCCACTGATCTTCCCGGCCAAGTGTGGCGAGCACTCGGTGTTCGCCTGGGTACTTTGCTGGGCCAAGCATTTCCCCTGGCGCTACATCGGTAGCACCGCCGCCTTCCCTCCGGACTTGAGAGCGAGCGACGCAGCCAGATCTTCCTCCTGAATTGGAGGTGTGGGCAGCGTCACCTTCCCCACTGAGTCGTGGTCGCGGCGGCCATACCATCGTCCCCTCTGAATCGGGGTCTGCGGCAATGACACCATCATTCCCACGGATCGTGGGCTGCGATGGACGGTCGCGATAGTCTTTCTTCGAAGACTCCGGCCAAGGACGAAGCCCTTGAGGACGCAAGCTGCGAGAGCCCATCCGCAAGGTAATTGTCACGGCGGGGGATGTGAATATATCCCAATCCTTCAAAATGTCGCTCCATCTTCCTGACCTCCGCCAAGTATGCCGCCATGGTGGGGTCAGAACCAAACTCCTTCCTCGCTTGATTGATGACCCAGGAGTCACCCCGACTTAGAGCGCGCCGAATACCTAGCGCCGAGGCAATACGCAATCCACCTTATGAGGCCTTCATATTCGGCAATATTATTAGTGGCTTTAAACTCAAGAGCAACAACATATTGAAGAATGTCACCAGTCGGGGAGACTAGGACAACACCAGCCCCTGCACCCTCCAATCTGAACGAGCCATCAAAAAATAAGGTCCAAGGAGGCGACGCGGGGGCTTCTTCCGCTTCGGGAGTGGCGGGAGTCCACTCGGCAACGAACTCCGCCAGCTTTTGACTTTTGATGGCAGTGCGGGGGACAAACTTAAGGTTGAACTCTCCCAGTTCCACTGACCACTTGGCAATGCGACCTTCGCTTCACGGTTAAGCGAGTTTCTCGCGGCGGATAGGCCGTGACCACGATAACTTCGTCCTGGAAATAATGTCGCAGCTTCCTAGGCGCCACGGAATTGCATCTGACATTTTTGAGCTTGAGGATATCGGGTTTGGCTTCATGCAACACCTTGCTAACATAGTAGGTAGCCTCTGGACACCTTCCCTCTGCCACCGGCTGACAACGACCACTTCAGAGTAGCAGAAATATATAAAACAACGGTTCACCTTGTGCGGAAACCAACACTGGAGGAGAGGTGAGTACGCTTCAAGTCTTCAAAGGCCTCTGAGGCTTCTCGATCCACTCGAAATGGTTAGTTTTCTTCAGCGGCTTGAGCAGGGTAAGCTTCTTTCTCGGTCGGGCGATGAACCTTAGGAGGCCAGTGACGGTCAGGCATTGGACTGCTTAAGTCACAGGAGGCTTCATATGCTCAATTGCTGCTATTTTATCTGGATTAGCTTCAATGCCCCGGTTGGACACCAGGAACCCCAATAATTTTCCGGAGGAGCGCCAAACACGCACTTCTCTGGATTCAACTTGGGCAATTCTTCGAAGATTGAAGAAGGTTTCCTCAAGTCTTGAATCAAGTCTTCACCTTTTTGACTTTCACAACAGGTCATCAACATATACTTCAAGGTTCGTCCTATCGAGGGACGAAAAGTAATGTGCATGGCACTTATTTGGTAAGTAGAACCGACATTCTTTAAACCAAAAGGCATCCTAATATAACAATAAACACCGTAGAAATTACAAAAGTAGTTTTTCTTCATCTCCTACCGCCATGCTAATCGATGGTACCCAGTGCGCATCCGAAAGCACAACAACTCACAACTTTGGTGGAGTCCACAATGAGATCAACTTCGTGGCAAGGGATAAGGATCCTTCGGCAAGCTTTGTTGAGGTCGGTGAAGTCGACACACATTCGCCACTTCCGTTGGACTTTTTGCGAGCCGCGAGATTGGCAAGCCACTCAGTGAGTGACCTCCTGATGATTCCTGCGTCCAATAATTTCTCCACCTCCTGCCGAATAGCATGTTGCCGCTCCGGAGCTTGCCGCCGGATCTTTTGCCGAACCGGGCGCGCTTCGGGGAGGCGTTGTTAAACGTTGCTCGATCACCTCCTGGGGACCCGATCATATCGGACGGTTGCCGAGCAAACCGTCGAATTACCGGAGGAAGGTGGCGAAAGTCTTCCTATTTGGCGAAATGGCGCCAATGTTGGCGATTTCGCGGGCTCGCCCTCACTCAGGCGACCACCTTAACCTCACCGGCAGAACCGAGCGAGGCACGGTCCGGCGCCCTGAGGGCTCCGGCGGCGACATCGACGCCCGGGACAGTGGCACCACTCATATCAAGCGAACTTATGATAGCGCAAAGCTTGAGACCGGTCCACTCGGATGGTTATGGGGCGGCGGCCCAGCATTTTCACCACCATGTCGCATAATGGGTCATCCATGAACTTGGCGGTGGCCGGCCAAGCAAAGCATTGTAGGAGATCAAAATCGGTGACTTCAAAGTCCACCAACTCGGTGCGATAATTATCTCTCTCTCAAAAAGTGACGGGAGACGCCTTTGCCCAGGAATTGCACTAACTCCGGGGCTATTCAAAAAAGGCAGCAGCGGATCGAGATCTGTAGCGGGATTTGAAGAGCGAAATGCCGTAGAGGACGATGATCTTTGAAGAACTCCCTCCATCCACCAACACACGACCAGTAGAACATTCCGGATGTGGGCGACACCTGTCGGGAGATGCCGGGCGGCGGCGCATAATCGGTGGTTGGCTTGGTGAAGATGATCGTCTCCTCCGACCATTTCAGCATCCGACGCGACCCTGAACCTGATCCTGTGGCGCACACTTCCCTTTTCAACCGCTTACAAGCGGTATTAGAAACAGCGGACGAACGCGCATAGATATCGCCAAGGTATGATCCGCGCTAGAAAGCGGCCGGGCGGGGTCTTCACCACGATCGCCACCGCGAGATGGCGCTCATCATCGCAAGAGCGGCGCTCCTTGATCCGGCGCTCCACCATTGGTCCACGACGACAATTGTCCGAGTCATGGGTGTCGATTCGATGAATTGGGCACCAAGGCCCTCTCTCTCCTCCGTCGCGGCGATCGTTCCCTCGCCGCGGCGGTTATCGCGCCGATCCACAGCGATCATTACTGCCGATCGCGGGGATCATCGTCTCGCCCGGTCACGGCGATTGCCGCGCTGATCACGGGCGGTCGCGCCGGCGACCAGAGTCATCGCGGTCACGCTCAGCAACCAAGACCGCCGGGTCTCTCGACCTCGCGCTTCGCGCCTTCTTGCCAGGCGGAACCGCCGAGGTCGGCTTCCTCTTTACCTCGGCCACCACAGGGACGAGATCTGGTCCCCTCACCTCCGCGACCAGCGCACTTATGTCGCGAGGAAAACAACAGAGGTGGTGCGATAGTGCGGTGGCCATCTTCTCCTTCATCTTGCGGTCGCGGGCGCCTCTTGGCGATGACGGCCGATTGCTCGAATATGGGGGATCGTGTTGCGGCAATGGCGAACCGTCCGGATGAAATCACGCAGCGACTCCCCTTATCTTTGTTCGGGGCATGCAAATCATCCTCCACGCTTGCTGGCGAAGGAGCCCCGAAAGTTAGCGACAAAAGGCCACACAATACCTCCACGAGTGCACCGACGCTCGCGGAGGTTCAACAACCAAAACGGCAGAGCCCGTCAAGGCCGTCGGAAATAATTGGCCATGACTTTTCCGGACCACCGACCGCTTCGTACCACCGTTGTATAAATTTGCAAAAACTCCTCCGGATTAGTAGTGCGTCGTAACTTTCTATAGATCTTGGGCGGAACTTTTGAGCCCTCCACAGGCGTAACCGCCGGAGAAGCGCTGATATCAACACCATAAACAAAGCCGGCGCCCACCGGAGCTCGGCCGAGCGAGGATAGGACTCTCCGTGAGTCGGAGGAACTTCCATCTTGGAGGCCACCGCTTGCCGCCCTGCTCTGGCCGGGCGGCGTGGCTTCGGACGCAAGATCGCCGCTCACGGCGGGACTCGTCAAGATGACTCCTTAGGTCCCCACGGTTCCTTTCGGAACCGGGACCGCTGGCACAGACGCCTTTTCCAGCCTGGCCCACGGCGGGGCCGCCGCCACTGCGGCTAGAGCCTGCGAGCCCCGACCAGCGCCTGGGTGGCGGAGTACCACCGATGCTCTGCCGGCCGGGGGGCCCTACCCGAAGTTGGGCCGCACCAACAAGGCCGGCAAGATCCCGCACCACGAGTGGCAGAATCTCCGCAAGTTCCACCGGGGTGGTCCAGAGGAGACAGTGCATGTAGTCTGGCCGGGTGGCGCTTCCATAGCCGCGGCGTCGCCGGATGCCTCGCCCGCCACGCGAGGCGTCACCGGCACCTGCGGTGGAGTGAGACGGTCTTGCGATTGACGAGATTGCCGGGACACACTCCGAGCATGGCCCGACACCTCTCCTTCCTGATGCTGCGAACCCTCCATCTCCAGATGCACGAAACTAAAAGAAAACACCAAAACACGCCGGAGAGATGATCGGAAAAACCAACTACCTTTCCCCTACTTGGCGCCGCCCACCGGCGTATTCCACAGACAGGCCCAAGTCTCTGAGACGGGTTTAGTTCGATAGGGGGGTGGCTTTGGTAATTGGCAAACCCTAGCAGAGGGAAACCCCAGTACCTCTCACACTAACGAATTCTAGTGCTCCTTCAATTTGATGAACACCCCGATTTTACCCAGGTTTAGGCCCCCTTGAAGAAGGGTAACAGCCTTACGTCCTGCCTGATCTTGGATTGAGTATATTGGGCTTGGTTACAGAGCTTGCTGATGACCAGCTCTTCTATTGAGTCTCTTTTTTCTTCTCTTTATTTTTTCTCCTCCCCTCCCCCATGCTCTAAAGTGCCCTTATATGCATGGGCTTACACGGGGCAGATAGAGGAAGGGCGTCATCATGCTTATCTTACATGCATTTACTACGCCTTTATGCGCTGTCCCGTTCCTTTGGCCCTAATCAATGCCAGCGCATGCCTTCGCCGATTCTTAGGGATGTGACCCTACGCAACGGGTAGGTGTGGCGTCGGAGGAGCAGGCTTATGGCGAAATTCCTTGGAATCGGCGTGCAATGCAAAGAACTGCCTCTGGCATGGTCTGGCGAGGAAGGAGGCTTGGTGAAGCCATCATATCCCACCTCTTTTGCATGGCGGCCAGGCGGCGGGCGTGGTCGCCCACTTTCGCCGCGCGCCACGTGGACCGGCACCGGTGAGCAGGCGTGCTCGCCCGCTGCTCACGAGCCGCCCGTGGGTAGGCGCCGGCGAGTAGGGCGTGGTCGCCCACTTTCGCCGCGCGCCACGTGGACCGGCACCGGTGAACAGGCGTGCTTTCGCCCGCTTGCTTTCGCCGAAGCCGCCACGTGGTGGCGGCGCGGCGGCGGCGTGGTCGCCCACTGCCGCGCAGCGCCACGTGGACCGGCACCGGTGAGCAGGCGTGCTTTCGCCCGCTTTGCCGCCCGAAGCCGCCCGTGGGCTGGCGCCGGGCGGCGGCGTGGTCGCCCACTTTCGCCCGCCGCCCGTGGACCGGCGTCCGTGAGCGGGGTGTAAACACCCACCCACCTGCTAGACTGCCACATGAGCCACGCATGCTTTTGTGCGGCGAAGAGGGTACCCTGGCGTAAAGTACGCCGACAGCTGACGTAGTATATCGGACGCTGCGTCCCTTCTCGCTCGACAGCCAACACGACGCTTACGGCTTGGGGGGTCGCCGAGAGGTACAATAGGAGCGGCTCCCCCGACCTTGGCATGGCCAAGATCAGGGGCCTGGTCAGGTACTGCTTCAGCTCCTCGAAGGAGTGATTAGCCTCTTCCGTCCAGACGAAGCCCTCGTGCCCGCGGAGCGCCTTGAAAAAGGGCAATCCGCGCTCGTCCGACCGGGAAATGAAACGACTTAGGGCTGCCATTCGCCCGGTTAGGGTCTGGATCTCCTTGACGGAGCTCGGAGGTCGCATCCTCTCGATGGCTTCGATCTTCTCTGGGTTGGCACCGATGCCCTGCGGCCCGATGAGGTACCCGAGTACTTTGCCCGCTTTCACCCCGAAAACACATTTCTCAAGATTAAGCTTTATTCAATGTCTATTAAGATTACAAAAGGTCTCCTCGAGGTCGGATACATGACCCGAGGTGAGCTTGCTTTTAACTACGATGTCATCTACATATACTTGCAGGTTCCGGCCTATCTGATCCTGGAAGGTCTTCTGCATCAAGCGCTGGAAGGTCGCGCCGGCGTTCCGCAGACCGAAGGATATGGTCGTGTAGCAGAACATGCCGAACGGCGTGATGAAGGAGGTCTTCTCCTCGTCTCCGGGGGATAAGCTAATCTGGTGATAGCCCGAGTAGGCGTCCAGGAAACTCATCACCTGAGACTCTGCCGTCGCGTCGACCAGCTGGTCAATGCGCGGCAGCGAAAAGTTGTCTTTTGGGCAGGCAGCGTTCAGGCCAGTGTGGTCGACACACATGCGCCACTTGCCACCCTTTTTCTTGACAATGACTGGGTTTGCCAGCCACTCCGAATGCTCGACTTCCCTGACGAAGCCGGCCTTAAGGAGTTTGTCGAGTTCATCCCGGATGATCGCTTGCTTCTCTGGGGAAAATCACCTGAGCTTCTGGCGCACAGGTCTTTTATCAGGCCGAACAGCTAGCCTGTGCTCGATCACTTCCCTTGGGACTCCGGACATGTCGGACGGTTCCTAAGCGAACACGTCCGCGCTCCTCCGGAGGAAAGTGACGAGCTCGAGTTCCTATTTGGGATCTAAGGAAGATCCCAAATGAAAACCTTGGTCGGGTCGACCTCACTTAGAGGGACCGCCTTGGTTTCTCCCCCGGGCTGGAAGGTAACTTTGGGTCGGGAGTGTGTCGGCGCTTGGTCTGGGCCGCGCTGCAGCAGCTGGCCGACCATGTCGAGCGACTTCTCGTCGTAGTTCAGGGCCGCCCTATGGTCGCCTTTGACGGTGATGATGCCCTTTGGTCCGAGGACCTTTAGGCACTGATAGGCATGGTGCGTGGCGGCCATGAACTTGGAAAGGGCCGGCCTGCCGAGGATGGCGTTATAGGCCGATTTAAAGTTAACGACCTCGAAGTTGACCAACTCGGTCCGGAAGTTGGCGAGGCCTCCGAACGTAACGGGTAGAACGATCTGGCTGAGGGGCCTGATCGAGGTGCCAGGGACGATCCCGAAGAACGGGACGGCTATGCTCTTGATTTTGGAGCGAGGGACTTGCATCTCGTCCAGAACCATGGCGGATATGAGGTCCATGAAGCTCCTGCCATCGATGAGGACACGACCGACCTTGGCATTGCTGATGGTCGGGCTCACGACCAGTGGGAGCTTCTGAGGTTTGGTCATTCCAAGGGGACAATCTTCCTTGGAGAAAATAAGGGACAGCTCGGACCACTTGAGCTGTTGCACGGGTGGCTTGCCCTGAGCGATATGGCCAACCTCCCGTGCCGCCTCTTTCAGATCCCTGCGGGATCTGTAGGCTGAGGAGCCTCCGAATATGACGGCTATGTGGTTGTGGGGCTCCTGGTAACCCATGTCGTCGTCGTCGTTGTCCGCGGGGCCCTTGCCCTTGTTACTCTCGCCCTTCGCCGTTGTAGAATTTCTCCAGGTAGTATGCCTAGGCAAGCGATTCTTGGAGGTCATGGCCGACCGCTGATGGAGCGAAGCGGCGGCCGCCGAAGGCGACCCCTTCCCCGCGCTCCTGGTCGCCTTGAACCTGGTCGCCACGATCTTGGTCGTCATCCTCTCGGTCGTTGCGACGTGGGCGCGGCCGACCCCTTCCGTCATCCCGTTGCCGAGCAGGTGGGCCACGCGGCGGGCGGCGATCAACGGCGGCCACCATGTTCGGCGCGTGCGACCTCTTTTTTTTTCTTGGATTTCTTCTTCGCCGACCCCGAGTGCTTCTTGCTCGAGGAGCCCTCGAGGCCCGGCTGGGGCGGTAGCTTACCTTCGTCGAGCATTTGCTTCCATTTCACAGCTTCGTCGGCATTCGCGTAGCGGTCGGCCATACGGAACAGCTCGTTGGCCGACAGGTTGGGGTGGATCTCCAGGTCTTGCGTGAAGCGCACGTCGCGGACACCGAACTTGAAGGCCCGGACGATAGCCTCGTCCGAGATGCTCGGGATGGAGTTCCTTACCTTGATGAACCTTTGGACGAAGTGCCGCAAAGTTTCTTTGTCCATCTGGATCAGCCGCTCGAGGTCACGTTCGTTGCCCGGGCGAGTGTAGCAACTTTGGAAATTCGCCCGGAGGGCTTCGCAAAGCTGCCTCCACGAGCGGATCGACCCTTCCTTCTGGTTGAAGAGCCATGTCCTGGCGGAGCCGTCGAGGACCGTGGGGAGGTAGTTGGCCATGACTCCCTCGTCCCCCCCGGCCGCCAAGACGGCTGTGGAGTAAATCGAGAGGAACTCGTCCGGGTTATGGGTCCCATTGAACCGCTCGATGTGGCCGGGCTTGAACTTGCTCGGCCACGAGACATCGCGGAGGGATGCCGAAAAGGCCCGGCACCTGAATGCCGGATAGTCATGACGGCCGCCCCGGGCGAGGCGACCGTGGCGGTTGATGCCCAGACGGTCCTTCGCGCCCGGGTGAGGCGGGAGAACATGCCCCCGTGCTGGCGTGACGAAGGTAGCCCCGAGCTGGAACACTCGGTGTGCTCGTAAGCGGACGGGGCACGCCCTCGAGCCCGCGAGGCCGTCCGGGAACTGCTCCGGGCGTCCTCACGGTGCCGACCTTGCCCCCTGCGGCCCTCCCGAGCAGGACTTCGGGAGGCGCTATGGCGGGGGCGAATTGGAGAGTGGCGCTTGCGGTCCCGGGAGATACTCTGGGGCCTTTCTCCTCCTGGGGGCCTTGGGATCCCCATGTCGGCGGCGAGTTTTTCCAAGTTCTCGGCCACAATCGCTTCCATGGCCGCCAGGTCTGCTTGGTTGGAGAAATTCTGAAGGCTGCGCATGACCGTCGCCATGGCTCGCAGTCGCTCGGCGCTCTGGGAGCGGCCAGAAGGCGGCAAGTGGAGGCGGTCCCGCCGTGCTCGGGGCGGTATTATTGGGATCTTGAGCGAGCCTCCCTCCCGGCGCCCGGCTCCCCGCCGAGCTGACGGTGGTCGGTCGCCAGGATCCTACCCGGGGACAACTCCGGGTGGTTCTTGCCATCGTTGCGCTGGTGGCGGTGAGAAGTCGATGGAGACCGTTCTTCTTGATCCCCCTCCCTCCCCGCCATGTTAACGCTGCGGGAGTACCAAGACTGCGAGGACGACACCGTGGTGTCGAACCGCGTCGCGGTCCTTCGACTGCGCTCAGGAGGGTCAGGGCCGCTCGAGCCGCCGCAGAGGCCGCTAGATTCTTCCTCGCTAGCGAGGGTAACATGCTGCGAGCGGAGAAAATTCTCTCGCGCTGCAGCGACCGGGGGAAGACTCCCGGACTCGGTGTGGCCTTCCGGGTCGGCCACACCACCCACGCCGTCGCTGGCGTAGTATGCGTCATCGTCTTCCACGTCGTCAAAGGCGCAGAGGTCTTGATTGTCTTGCGAGTTCGACATCCTCAGGGATTCCTCGCGAAAAGACTCAGTCGATCCCCACGGACGCCGCCAGCTATCGATGATTCGGGAACCGGTCCCCCGTCGAGCTTACTTGTTGAATGAGGGATCAACCCAAGGCCCCTTTCTCGCGGGGTGTATAGCTTCCGAGGACCTACCGAGCTACAAAACGCGGTGGCAATGACAATCGCGACGAATAGGGGGTCTCTTTTTGATCTGGTTCGGGCCTCTCGCAGGGGAGATAACAACCCTACGTCCAGTGGTTATGCTATGGTGTGAAAAGGGATTACAATGCGTTTGCTCGGGGAGCCCAGGGAGTTCTGAGGGTACCCCTCAAGACTGAGTGTAACAAGCACTGAGTACAGGTGAGAATATCGTAAGTAAAAACCAACAACAACAACAACCCTCAATCCTTCGTGCGAGAGGGTATTTATAGGGCAATACAGGCGACACAACATTTATTACAGGGCGCTCTCGTTGACGTGTGGCGCGGTTGTTCCGCGCCTCCACGGGCGCAACGTGGCGTGGGTGCGATGGGCGCAAATGGCGACGCGAGACATGGGCGTCTGAGCCTGTCTTGCGTAGGGCCCCCGAGCCGCCACGCAGTTAATGCCGCGCCGCCCTCGTAGACCGTGCCCGGCTTTTGGGCGAGGCTCGAGGTCCCTTCAGTCGGACCGGGTCACCAGGTCGGGGACCCCGAGCAAGCATGCTCGAGGGCGAGCATGGCTGTTGACAGGGGACAGCCCGAAGGTCGGACGGTCTGAAGCCCCTTCTCGGGAACGAGGCCCGAGCAAGGGCATGCCCGGGGCTGCCGGGGTACGATGGTCGTCTATGGAGAATATTCAACCCCCGACAATATCGTAGTGAGATACTTATCACATCTTTTTTTGTTTTCATCTATGAATGTTCATGTGTATTAGACTATGCTTTTAGTAAAAAGAAAATTATTGCAGTTCTCAATTTTTTCTGTGTGATGTGTATATAAACTTATTCGCGTTTATGGTCATAGTTACTCTTTCCCAAGATCCTATAATTTTCTAGCTCCGCTAGTGGGGGAGGGAGTTAGGGAGGCGGCACCCGAGCCAGAGGGAGTTGGGGAGGCGACTGGGTGAGGAGACATCAGAGCAAGGAGGGAGACAGAGTGAGCGGGGAGATGGAGCGAGCGAGGTGGGAGGCAGTCGAGCGAAGCTACAGATGAAAGCTACTCCCTATCGACTGCAACTCTAAGGGGTGCTTTTGTTATGATTTAGCTTTCCAGTTGCTTTGCAGTCATTCTATTTAGGGGGGGGGCTTTTGGCTTATAGCTGAAGCACAGCCCCTCAAAACAGCCCTTAAAATCGTGTCTTCCTAAACAAGCTAATGACCATGGTTAGGCTTGCTCAGAGTTTCAAAATTTTATGAAACACCTCAGTGAAATTTTAGAAATTTTTGAATTCATTTAGTGCTTCTAGAAAATAAAAAAAAACAATTAATAAAAAGGAACAGAGACACGGTTAGATTTGTATAAAAAATACAAGCTTGATCATACTGTAAAATTTTTATGATATCAGAAGCAGTGCCCAAGGATCATTTAGTAAAATTCACAAAAATTTTAGACTTCATTTAATACCCAAGAAAATCAAAAATAGAAGAGCATACACAAAGATAGTAGCACTGTCAGAATTTTAAAAATGCACAGGTCTGATCATCATCTCAAAATTTTACAGTATCATTAGCATTGCCTGTGGACCTCACATAACAATTTTCCAAAATTTATAACATGATTTGACAACTCAATTAAATCAGGAATCGATGACTGTTTTACCCTGTTTTTATTATGTATATTTGGATTTACTCAAAAATGTCTCCTAAATTTGGTTTTTCAAACAATTTCATTCCAGATGTCAAAAAAATTATTAATACTAATTTTAGGGAACTTTAGATTTTTTTTTAATTTTTGAATTTTTTGAATTTGAATTGGACCGGTTTACCGACCAGTTCCAAATATCAAGCTGGCTCGATACAATTGAAAATTGCGACTTTCAAGCGATTTTCATCGATTTTTTGAACCCTACTCTGGATAGACCTAGGCAATGGGTCATACTTTTTTTGTAGCCCTGGGAAGGACATGCTCAACATGATATGGTATGGATGTCTTTGGATCGGACCATCACGGCACAATGATACGCCGTTTCGGCCCTGAAAACTTGGCACGATGAGCAGTTTGGCATGGCATGGCTGATTGGGCCGTGCTTGGATTAGCCCGGCACGAAAGCGGCCATTTCGTAAAAAAAAAACATGTCTATAATATAACTTATTATTAACTATCTTGCCTAGCGGTACAACCCATCATCAAATACAATATCTCCTATTCACCTCCTCTTGTAACCTATCTAACGCAACCGCCGTCTCCCACGCCACCGTCTACTCTCTCTCGCCGTCGTCTCCGCAGTCACCATCTAGCTCGAATTAATTATTAGTTTCGTTGGAGAAGCGTACTACAAGGTAGTCCAAGCTTGTGCCGCTAAGAAAACAAATACACTTAGGGTGTGTTTGGTTGCTTATATGGTATCTGAATCGTATAAGTGGATGTAACTGTATCTGTTGAACATATGTTTGATTTCCTGTTCATTCTGGTTAGGTGGATGCAATTGCACCTACTCATGCAGGATGGAGGAAACACAGAAATTAGGCTTCTCTCCAATGCAAGCCCGGGAGATGCATAAACAAGCAACAAAACAACTCAACTTGTATCCACTCGTACAGACCAAGACTAATCTAAATAGTTCGTACGGAACAGACTAGAACGATGCAGATAACCAAATGAGCCATTAATGTCGTCTGTAGAACTGAACTGACGTTGCATCAGAAGGACGTCGTGGCTTGCCGCCAAGCAACAGGATATATACACGATTTGTCCGTGAAATGACGTGACTTCACCTGAAAACAAACAAGAATTCACATGCATATCGACGTTAATTCCGGGCAGCTACATGCACGCACGATCGTCCTGTTCGGCGACTCCATCACGGAGTCATTCGGCGAGGGCGGTCGGGCCGCGTCCCCCGCCAACCACTATTCCCGCTAGGGCGACGTCGTGCTGCGCGGCTACAACACGCGCTGAGGGACCAGGGTCGTGGAGCGCGCCGTCGGAAGCGTTGGCGCCGCCGGGGCCGTCACCGTCTTCTTCGGCGCCAGCGACGCGTCGCTGGACGACCGTGCCTGCGGGTTCCGTCACGTCCCCATCCCCGAGTACAAGGACAACCTACGCGCCATCTGCGCCATCCTCAAGGTTTGTTCGTGCGTGCGTGCTACTCATTTCCTTTGTCCTTTGGACAAGAAGGGATATATTATTTCTCATACGACCGATCTTCTCATGAGCCACCGCCGCGTGTTCTGCTTGTGCGTGCCGTGCCCGTTTCAGAAGAGGTGGCTGTCGGCGGTCGTCATCCTCATCAATCTGCCGCCGATCGACCCGGGAGTGTCCGGTGAGTACTCCATTCATTCCATCTTCACACGGTGCAGTACGTGCATTGTATTTGTCAGGAGTTCGCAAGAGATGATGGAACTAACCAGCACATTGTGAAACAAAATCAATGCATGCGGGTACCCTCGCCGGCCGGGACGATTGCTCTGGCCTCCCAGAGCGGACCAACGAGCCGGCCGGGGCCTACGCGCGGGCATGCGTCGAGGTCGCCAGGAGCAGGGAGTCCAGGCTCAGAGCGATCGACATCTGATCCAAGATTCAGAAATTCCCCGACTGGGAGAAGTCGTTCCTGAGGTTACACTACTCTAGACCAGTGAATCTTCCACTGTCACTGCTGCAACTCGATCTTCTGATGAATAGCTAAATGATTTTTTATGAGATTTTCGCTGGGGCGTGCATGCAGGGATGGGCTGCACCTGACGCCGGTTGCTGTTTGAGGAGGTCGAGGAGTGAGGACAACACTCAAGGCTAGCTGGAAATTGATGTGCTGCCTCAAAAGATTATTCAGAACGTTTCTCCTGTTTCTTATGGCATTTTTCAGCGTATTAATCTGCTCCCACGGAGAGCTTTAGCAGTCAGAGATACCTAGAAATGACACGGTGCTACATCCTGCAGAACCGCGGGGATTGCTTTATTTCAAGCATTCGTTATTTGTTTCGAAAAATCGAATAAATGTCCAGGTCGCATTCTCGATTTTGTTTCTTGTACCCACCCTGTTATTTCTACTGTAGTAGAACATTTCCGTGTCAGTTTGCTCTATCTTTCTGGCTGTACGTACGTCATCGTATATCTCCCCCGCTTACATTTGTTTACGTCCTCTGACGCGCCAACAGCGCCAAGAATTAGTGCGTCGCGGCCTTCGATTTCTCTCGGCGGCGATGAAAAGGAAGTTGGGTTTACCAGTAGATGAAGAATATGAACTGCGATGGCAAAAGCACGTATCTAAATTCTAAACACTGTAGCATCACTCTGTGCAGCTGTACTGGTATCTTCAGTTCATTAGCCCAATCGTATATGATTGACATGAGAGGCTTGCAAGTTGCAGCAATGGTAACAGTTGCCATTTATTTGCTTGCGTACATCCCGAACTAACAAAACTCACGGTTAATTAATTTGAGTGGTTTTTTTAGCCTTACCATGTCGTCCCACTAGCTCGGTGCTTCAGAAGTACGCCCCAGTGGCTCACAGCTGCAACTCATTGCATGGATCAAGAACAAGGTTACTTAGTGGTGCTCAGGGTCCGGCCCGCCGGGGCTCAACCTCTTTGACTCAGGGTACGGCATCGCCTCCGCCGCCGCTGCTGTGGCCCTCCCGGATAGCGGCACACTACTCCCGACAGTCGCCGCCGGTGAGATAACGGCATTACTCCCGGAGGCGACCAGCATTCTCCTGCCGGCCACCACCTTCAGGCTATCAGGCTCGCAGCGCATGACGGCGGGCAGGAGGAGGAGGAGCACGGTACAAACCAGCAGCTTCTTCAGTGCTTTCGAGCAGAACGCCATGAGAAGTACGTACCTTTCCTCTTCTGCCTCGTCCTCCTCGTCGTGAAATCCTAGGATATATGATCTCTCTAGCTAGCTCTGTATGGTGGTGAGTTCGGTTGTCGCCCGACGCCGGCCGGATTTATAGGCGCGCGATCAGCGCGGTTTGTCGTTGCCGCGAGCTGATGGTTGCGTGCTCCATGCAGGGGTGGAGATACCATAGCTACTAGCCAGTGCCACGCATTACGCCACGTTGTACAAAATTTTGTAGTGTGTATTATGTGTCGTGCGAAATTTGGGATATTCGGTCGCGATGCTACTTCGCACGAAATTTTATTCGACGGATATTTTTGTAAAAAAGTAGGTAATCTCAGTTTTCTTTTTTTTTTTAAAAATGGTCTGCTAAAAGCCGTCGACGAATCTTTGGATTGCTAGGAGCCATCGGTGAATTTTTTTAAAAAAAGAAAATACAGACGAATCTAAACGTATTCTTGGTTTTTCTTTTGCATAATTCCCGTGTAATTTTGATTTTCTATTTTTTTACAAAAAAATGGGTTTTTAGAAGCTATCAGCAAATCTTTGGATTGCTAGAGCTGTCGGTGAATCGGTGTTTTCTTAGAGAAAAACGTAGAGGGACCTAAATATATTTTCTTTTTTTTTTTGCGTAATTCCAGTTTATTGTGTTTCTTTTTTAAAAAATAGGTCGCTAAGACCCACCGGCGAATCTGTGGACTGTTATAAATGGTTCGCAAATCTGCGGTTCCTGTTTTTGGGAGAAAACAAATGTTTTTTTGTTTTTTTTTGCGTAATTCCAATTTTGCTTTCTTAAAAAAAAGATCGCTATGACCCATCGGCAAATATGTGAACCG
This sequence comes from Guadua angustifolia, assembly GCA_036346375.1. NCBI lineage: Eukaryota > Viridiplantae > Streptophyta > Magnoliopsida > Poales > Poaceae > Guadua > Guadua angustifolia. Next base: position 4,248,584 of record CM070510.1, on the reverse strand, counting down.
CTATAAATCGTCGGTGAATCAGTGTTTTTTGTTTTTGGGAGAAAACCGCGGAGGGATATAAATGTAATCTTATTTGTATTTTTATTTTTTTGCGTTATGACCCGTCGGCGAACATATAAGCTGTTATAGATCTTTGACGAATTTGTGTTTTTTTTAGAAAACCGCGGCTAGCCAAAAAACGCGCTATGTTGCGTCGCGTATGACAATACAATGTGAAAAATCTGAGAAATTTGGACGCATTTTCAATTTTCATATTTTTTTTAGAAAAATGAGTTGATAGGACTCGTCGATGAATCCATAGATTGTTATAAACCTTCGATAAATCTGTGTTTTTTTTAGAAAACTGCTGCTAGGACCCGTCGACGAATCCATAGGTTACTATAAACCTTCGACAAATCTGTGTTTTTTTAACTATAGAGAGATATAAAGTAATTTATGTTTTTTAGGATCCGTTTCGCTAAAAAACACCCGGAGGCGAATCCATGGGTTGCTATAAACCTTCGACGAATCTGTGTTTTTTTTTAACTTAGAGGGACATAAAGTACTTTATTTTTTTCGGAGTTCGTTCTGGATAAAAAAAACACCAGGAGGTCCTAAATGTAAACCATGAGGGATATTAATGTAATTTTGATATTTGTTGGGTCTATTCTATTAATCAGAAGGACCTAAATGGAAACCACAGAGGGACCCAAACGTAATATCATTTTTTTCTAGGTCTTTTTTGCTAAAAATCGATCGAAGGACTTAAACACGATTTTGCATTTTCCAAAGGGTCTCATCTCGAATATGCTGAGGTGGCATGGCTGAGCTTCCGCCAATTCTTAGCGTTTTAATAATAAGTATATATTAATAATATGCCGGTACTAGCTAATATATAATATTTCAGCATATAAACTGGTTTAAAATAGTCCTATGTACTGTACTGGCTATACCGACTTTAGTACCGATTAATATCAATCATACTAGCTTCGATATTGATTAATACTAAGCATACCATTGAAATATAATTCATAATACCGTCTATTGAATTGTATGTTGTATTGATATTGCTACAGTATATTTAGAGTACTATTATAAGTGAAATTTAATGTACATAAAATTTAACATAAATGTATATATATACTTATAAATATATGTTATTATATTAAACCTCAAACAGTACACCGGTAGGAACTAGTATCAAAATATACAATTTTAAAGGTCAAATTGGTATGGTCACCGGTGCGGCGTTGAAAAGTGTGGAAGATAACTCTGCCGCACGGCCATGGTGACGATCTCACGAAAACGGTCCAACATTATTCTCCCGGAGTGCAATGTTGCTCTAATTTATTGCAAGTTGCACATAAACATTGAGAACCTCGTGATCACATAGATACTCGGGGGAAAGGTCGCATGTTTTTGGTGCATAATGACTGGTCTTTGTCTGAACCAATCAACATGATCGAGGGCGTTCGAGATTCATTCTAAGAGTCGAAAAAGGTTAATTATGGTGAGGTGGCGTATATTGTAACATCTTAATTTTTGGTGCATTTGGATTTAATTTGGTTATTTTGATTTTTTTTAGAATTTTCCATAATTTAGTTGCTAATTAAAGCTTAATTAGTGAGAATTTGTTTAATTAAAAAAGCATTTAAATTGACTAACATGTAATTGAACCATTATTAAAAAATATTTTATTTGAGTTTGAAATGTCTCAAAATATTTTATATAATTTTTCTGAAATTCTTTCAATTGGTTTGCTATTTATTTGGAGCTATTTGTATCTTTTAAGGAAAGCGTGCAACTACTACCCAGACATCAAATATCATTTCTAACTTGCAAGTGGATCTAACTGAAAGTTTCAAGCTCGAGTGGGAAGTTATAGGTCAGGATCCGAATGCATACCAGAGAATTCTTCCGCAATTCACAGATATGGAAGTCGACTGTTGAGCAAGAAACTATGGATTTGTTTGAGGGGCTACGGCTCGGCTAAGAAGCTGTTATTGATTTATTAGGCTGTAAAGTAACTATAACCAGACAAAGAGGAGGTCGAGCAGGCGGCAGAGGAGGTCGGGCGAATCGGGGAGAGAGGCGATCGAGCGAGTGAAGCCCACAGGCAAAGCATGTTTGGAGGTGCTGCAACTTCGAAGAGGAAGAAGGGTTTCGACTATGGCTTTTGGGGTGGGGGTAGCCGAAGCACAGCCACCCCATTTAGGAGGCTTCTAGCCGGCAGCTAAAACCACATAGACTACACCCAGAATGTGTCAGCAGGCTACCTTTCCTCCCAGAGTAGCATCTTTGTAGTTTTTAGCATTGTTGCTGTGTTGCTGTACCTCGCTATGCATCCTATTCTTTTTTTTTTCAACCCTTCGCCGTTATTGACGCCCTGGTAATTTTCATCATAAAGTACCTTTATTTACAGAGGTTATATTAGTAGATAGATAGTGCTGCTCTGCGCGTACAGAACAGAATCGGTTCCTACTCAGAACTCAAAACTCAGAAGTCAGAAAACCTGACGACGTTCGGATCATTTTACATCTTTCTGAGTCGGCGATATCGTCATTGGCATGGCATGCGCGTCTTTCCTACTATACCTTGGCCTCACTTGCTAATGCAAAGATGTAAAGTGACTCAGCATGCATGCATGCGTGGCACCTTCTGCTTGACCTGTTTTCTTTAACCAAAGGGCCATCCCAATTTGTGCAGGACAGTAGACATATTCTCCATGCTCCATCTAATATACATGTATGCCATTCTTAATTTGTATCCGCCCATTTTAATCTCCTTCTGGTTCTAGCATTAGAATAGATCGATGCACTTGTCTCCTCGCTACATCCAGGCGTTAGTGTCCTGTGCCCACCAAGTTCTTTGAAACAAGAATATAATGGTGAACTTATCCCTTGCTGCCGCATCCGGCGATCTGGCTGCTCGTCTCCTTCGAGAGTCGTCGAAGCCCGTACGATCCATTACGCGTGCATCCACTAGGTGGATCGAAAAAATATATGGGGAACAATTTAGATCAATTTTTCGGTTGGTAAATGTGGCAGCCGCATAATTTAGTAAGAGCAAGTATAAAAGTACTTAACAAGCAATAATAACAAAGTGCACTATATGAAATTGTACCAACCTCCATCTCATAAACATCCTCATCTCAAAACCATTTTCAAGAAAATAGTGTTTTATAAGGAAAACACGGGTTTTCAATTTTAATTATTGAAATTACTACTAGCATCCGTATATGAGGTAAACTTAGCTTCCGTAGCCTCTAATCCAGAAGACAAGCATAAATTCATAATTTGACCATCCCATATGGCCCTAGAATGTTTATTACTAGTTCAGTATTATTTCTCTAACCATGTTAACTCGAGCCGGAGACACCTATCCCAGACCATCCCGTCAGACTCGTAGCTAATAGTTGTATCATGCTATCGCAGGCTTCGCAGCAGCATTGATACTCAACCCAAAGGTTTACATATATAACCTGAAAGAATCAACCGCAGCTGATTTTCCGTGTCACCTCACTGGGTCTTCCGGTATACCTAGCTTCACACGTGTAGTTATTAACTCTTACCCAATATGAAGATCACAATATCTTCCTAAGACAATATTTTTTGGACGATTTCACGCACTACAGTTGATACTGTAAATACGGCTAATTGTCCAAGTATAGTTATTCATTCTTAGAGCCTGTTTGGTAGAGCTCCCTCTGATTCTGATTCTCTGTTAGAAGTGATTCTTCGAGAGAAGTGATTCTGTCGCTGAAAGTGATTCTCTAACGAATTCATAGGATAAACTCTATGGAGAAACTGACTCTTTGTTGGAAGTGAATCAGGAGAAGCAGCTTTTTTCAGCTCCCAGCCCCTAGTTCATTTCGGAGAATCACTTCACGGGAATCACCCTGGGAGCGATTATCAGAAAACTGCTGTTTGGCAGAGCTCCACAGATTCACTCTGCAGAAGCTGGGAGCAGAGCTCTGCCAAACAGGGCCTTATATTATAGCCTATACAGAAGCTGCCAATGGCCGGTGAAGTTCGTGGCCACAGAGCCGTAGGGTCCATGGGTTTGGCCGCCATTGGAGCCGGCCGTTAAGCAAAGAGAAGCAGGCTAAGGCCATGCATGGCCACGCAGAAAGGCCTCTCAACTTCGCGTCCATTGCTCCGTCCTACGTATAGAACGTGCCAGTGGGAAGTGACAAGGAGCGCCTTAAGCGATCATGGAGCGGGGAGGGCACTGCTGCCTGCACTGCACGAAGGAATGGAAGATAGAAAAGCTTGAAAGGAAGAAGCTGAAGCCAACTAGCTAACCGTGTGTGTACTTATTGTACCCACTAAGATGTCTGGGTTGGTTAGTAACGTTCCTGCCTTTAGAGTAAGTCTTATAGATGTACTTCTTTTGCAAAGGGAGCTGTTAAAGAATGTTGATTTGCTATCCGTATTCTGATATATATGCAGATGGAAGGATGTTTTATTGGAGAAGATGGCATTGCACGAATGAATGAAGTAACAAATACTCAAAGGAAGAAGAGGCCAACTAGCTAAACGTATGTGCAGTGCACTATTGTACTCAGCTGCATGTCTAGGTTGGTCGTTAGTAGATGTACTTTTGCAAAGCGAGCTCTTAAAATAATTGTTGATTTGTGATCTGAGTTTTGTTGATTGTGACTCGAGGATTGATTCTGGGGGCGTAGGTTTGGCGGTCTGGCTGCCAGATTGCCAGAACGTTAATTAGTACGGATTAGCTAGTATGCTTTTCTGATTTGTTTCCGTGAGTCATTTTGTATCCTTATAAATACCTTCTGTAGCTACACACGAGTTTGGTGGACGCCCCATTGTAATATCTTATATCTATAAGGGCATTTCCATCAATGCCACTTCAGATGTGTCTTAGCTATACTATATTAGTAAAATCCTACGTAGAAGAGAGAGAAGGTAAGAAAATTGAACGTAATGTCCCTTATGTAAAAGACAATTTGATCAGGCAAACCAACACAAATAGCGATAGATTGTGCGAGTAAAATATGATGAATAATATAAAATAGATAGAGGAATGATTTTAGAGACAAACTACTGTAGATATTCTCTTTAGTGTTATCTCTAGGTGAGTTGAAATCTTGAGAGACAATTTTAAGAGACAAACTATTGTACATGCTCTAAATCTCCTCAAAGGATAAATCATCGTCTTTGCATGCCTATGTTTTTTTTTTCATAATATGTGTTTTCTACTTTAAATTCATGTCTCTTGTTCATTGATTATTTTTTTATTTACCATGTGTTTTCTATTTAAAAGAAACTCTCTCAACTTGGTGATTAATATAGTTGACAGTGGACACGTACGCGGATTACTCTGCCTTATCCGTTGACAAATGGCTGTGTAGAGCAGAGTAGAACAAAGTTCATGTGGCGACGAGAAGCAAGATCCGGCGCTTGTTAATTTGTGTGAGGTGATCTGGCGCAAGATCCTTTTGACGGATTGCTAAAGTAATACCCTCATCCCGTTAATGGAAAAGCTAATGTGGCATGTGGTAATGGGATTAGTTATATATTTCTGGTCTAAAGTGAGTCGCAGTAGTATATAATAACTTTTAAAATCTAAATATGACACCTTTGAGTTAATTTTTTTGTATAAAGCGAGAACGAAATTGTAAGCTGGTGCTATGAATGTGCCGGCCTTCTCTACGGTAGGCTAGGTTTTGAGTGGATTTTGACTCAGGGTGTTACAGTTGTTATCAGATCATGAATATTCGCTGCACGGAGGCAGGCATGTATACGGTGGGTTAGTTCTAGACATCTGCCGTGTATATGGTGTGTTGACACCCTTAAGGGGGTTGAATGTAATACCTAACTTGTTAATGTGAAGATTCATGTGGAGTTGTGGGATAAGCCCTATATTACTTGCCTAAAGTGATTTATAATGGTATGTAATGCCTCTTGGTCTAAGATAGTGCATTCAGGCTAATCCTTTTATATGAAGTGATGATGAACATGTAAGCAAGGTGTTATGTATATATAGACCTACCTTACTGTAGGCTAGACTTTGAATAGATTTTGGATTAGTCCGTTACAGTTCATGTCATGTAGGGGTGGGTGTTCGGTTTTTCGGTTTGATCGGTTTGTTTTTTATGGTTTTAAAATAATTTGGTTTTTGAATATTGGCAACCGAATTTCTCGGATCAAAATAAAAAACTGAACCGCATTAATCGAAATATTTCAGTTCGGTTAATCCAGTTTTTCAGTTAATCAAATATGAATAAATACTAGGTAGATTAGATTTAGTTCTTCTCATATCGCAACACAGAGTAGGGATAAACTCACATAATATTCATAAGTCATCATAATAGAAGCATAATAGAACATATGAATAAACCAAACATATGCATAAACGTATTTGAATATAAGAATTATTTAATGGGTTTAGAAAGAATATTATAAAAATAGCATTGTACATAGGCTATATGGTTATTTTGTTTTTTAGAAGCGAAAAACTATACCGAAAACCGAATTATACCAAAATAAAAATCAAACTGAAAACCAAAAACACCAAAGTAATCGGTTAATTTGATTCGGTTCAGTAATTCAGCTACAGTTGAAAAATGCCCACCCCTAATGTCATGTGATAATCGATTGACAAATGAGTGTGTTACCGGCATATACGCCACGTCACCATAACCGTTTTCGACGCTTAGAATGAATGTCGAACGCCCTAGATCATGTTGACTGGTTCAGACAACGACCAGTCATTATGCACTAAAACATGCGACCTTTCCCCTTAATATCTATCTGATCTAGACGCCCTGCATGTTTATGTGGTTTTTTTTTAATAATACATTTTAAAATAATTTTATGAAAATAATATGTCAAAACAAAATTTTACAAAAATATACATATATCGTCATTTTAAACGGTGACAGAAGTTTTGTCACCATTTCAAACAACGATAAAGGTTTGTTTAGTTACGGATTGAATTGGTCGATAGATTATTTTGTCGTATATTTATTTGGTTGATAAAGCTGAGGCTTCTGTCGTTAAAATTATTTAAAAATATATTATTTTAAAAAATTATTATGTTTATGTGCAACATGCAATAAATTAGAGCAGCATTGCACTGTCCCGGAGATTAAAGTAGGGCCGTTTTCGTGAGATCATCATCATGGCAGTGCGGCACAGAGGTATCTCCCACACTTTTCAATACTTTACCGGAATACTGGTTTGGTTTTTAGACCGGTATTTTGTTACCAGTCTATACCGCTATACCGTTTCAGGTTTATTATAACAATATATTTATAAGTATTCACATGTTTAATTATAGAGAGATGTTTTCATACCTTTTCTTTTAGCAGTTGCATAAATATTAAAATATGAATGAATGATATATGGTGATTACTTACCTATTCGTTTGCTTTAAGATTTATGCAATTTGTGTTGTGAGGAAAATTATTGAAGCACTACTGTTAATTATATGTATATCCAAATTTCACTTATAATATTACTTTAAATATATAGTAGTACTATCAAATATAATATATGGTTCAATAGATTATGTTATGAATTCTATCTGTATGACTGGTACTAATTAGTATCGAAGCCAGTATGATCGATATTAAACGGTATCAAAACTGGTATAAGCAGAATCGAAGTCGGTACAGTATATAGAGCTATTTTATATCGATTTATATGCCGAAATAGTATATATCAACTTAGTATCGGTATGGTATTGATAGCTACGGAATCTCCAACTCCTGCATGCAGCAACGACAAACCGCGCTGATCGCGCGCCTATAAATCCGGCCGGCGTCGCGCGACTACCGAACTCACCACCATACAGAGCTAGCTAAAGAGATCATATATCCTAGGATTTCACGACGAGGAGGACGAGGCAGAAGCGGAAAGGTACGCACTTCTCATGGCGTTCTGCTCGAAAGCGCTGAAGAAGCTGCTGGTGTGTGCCGTGCTCGTCCTCCTCCTGCCCGCCGTCTCGCGCTGCGAGACTGATAGCCTGCAGGTGGTGACCGGCAGGAGAATGCTGCTCGCCTCCGGGAGCAATGCCGTCATCTCACCGGCGGCCACTGTCGGGAGTAGTGTGCCGCTATCCGGGAGGGCGATAGCAGCGGCGGCGGAGGCGGAGGCGACGCCGTACCCTGAGTCGAAGAGGTCGAGCCCTAGCGGGCCGGACCCTCAGCACCACTAAGCGCCTGTTTGGTAGAGCTCCAGATCCTAACTTCACCTGAGATCTGAAACTTATAAGTTAAAATAAAGTGAGTCAAGTTTATATTTTTGATCTAAAATGTAAACAAGATGATTCATCTAAATGTTCTTAGTATATTCACAGCTTCAACTCCACACGGATCTAGTGAAGCTGGAGCTCTACTAAACACATTCTAAATAACGGATCTGGTGGAGCTGGAGCTCTAGTACCAAACACACCTTAAGTAACCTTGTTCTTGATCCATGCAATGAGTTGTTGTGAGCCATTGGGACGAACTTCTGAAGCACCGAGCTAGTGGGACGACATGGTAAGGCTAAAAAAAACCCTCAAATTAATTAACCGTGGGTTTTGTAGTTCAGGATGTACGCAAGCAAATAAATGGCAACTTTTATCATTGCTGCAACTTGCAAGCCTCTAATGTCAGTCATGTACGAATGGGCTAATCTGAAGATACATGTGCAGCTGCACAGAGTGATGCTACAGTGTTTTGGAATTTAGATACATGCTTTGGCCATCGCAGTTCGTATTCTTCATCTACTGGTAAACCCAACTTCCTTTTCATCGCCGCCGAGAGAAATCGAAGGCCGCGACGTAACAATTCTTGGCGCCGTTGGCGCGTCAGAGGACGTAAACAAATGTAAATATATGATATATATGATGACCTACGTACTGCCAGAAAGAGAGAGTAAATTGGCACGGAAATGTTCCATCCACTACAGTAGAAATCACAGGGTGGGTACATGAAACAAACTCGAGAATGCGACCTGGGCATTTATTCGATTTTTCCAAACAAATAACGAATGCTTGAAATAAAGCAATCTCCACGGTTCTGCAGGATGTAGCACCGTGTGATTTCTAGGTATCTCTGACTGCTTAAGCTCTCCGTGGGAGCAGATTAATACGCTGAAAAATGCCATAAAAAATAGGAGAAACGTTCTGAATAATCTTCTGAGGCAGCACATCCATTTCCAGCCTTGAGTGTTGCCTTCGTTCCTCGACCTCCTCGAACAGCAACCGGTTCCCGCGCGGCGTCAGGTGCAGCCCATCCCTGCATGCACGCCTCAGCGAAAATCGCGTAAAAAAATCATTTAGCTGTTCATCAGAAGATCGAGTTGCAGCAGTGACAGTGGTAGATTAACTGGTCTAGTGTAGTGTAACCTCAGGAACGACTTCTCCCAGTCGGGGAATTTCTGCATCTTGGACCAGATGTGGATCACTCTGAACCTGGACTCCCTGGTGACCTCGATTCATCCCCGCGCGTAGGCCCCGGCCGGCTCGTTGGTCCGCTCTGGGAGGCCAGAGCAATCGTCCCGGTGAGGGTACCCGCATGCATTGATTTTGTTTCACAATGTGCAGGTAAGTTCCATCATCTGTTGCGAACTTCTGACAAATACAATGCACGTACTGCACCGTGTGAACATGGAATGAATGGAGTACTCACCGGACACGCCCGTCTTGGTCGATCGGCGGCGGCGCGATGAGGATGACGACTGCCGACGGCCACCTCTCCTGAAACGGGCACACACAAGCAGAACACGCGGCGGCGGCTCATGAGAAGATCAGTACGAGAGGTGAGAAATAATATATGCCTTCTTCTCCAAAGGGCTTCCACTCTCTCAAGCACGGTAGGGGATACATGTCCTTTTCACCCTTTCTGTGGTGGAGGAGGATAACTAAATTTGTAAATACGTACACGAGAATGCTAGATTTACAAATAAAATGAAAAAATATATGGAGAGTAGATAAGCAATGATTTCGTACTCCAGTCATATAGGTCTTAAAGATCGCTCTCCTGATGGTGTTTGATAGCGATTATGAAAGCGAAGGTTTCTTTTATACCGACGATGAGGATGTTCTGTCATTCTGAGAGTTTTTCACTGCAGGGGAATGGAAGCTGTGCGAAAATGGCACGTAATCTTGAGGATGTGGGCTTGTAGGTGGAAGTTGCACGGTCTAGCCTAGGGGTGCAAACGGAGCGGATACTTCCCGACCGACCGAAAACCGAATTCGTTTAAAATCCGATTCGAATCCGAAAAAATGATATCCGGTTATATCCGGATTCGATCCGAATTCGAATATGCCTATCCGAAAAAAATATGGGGTAGGATATGGGAAGAGAAGTATCCGATCCGTATCCGATCTATATCCGCATATCCGAGATATCCGAAAAATATCAGTGTAAATGAGTGCAATAGATATCCGATAACAGATCCGATAAACATAAACATTCTACATCATATAAGTTCATATGTTGGTTGGAATTATACTTGGCTGCATATTATTCTTATATAGGGAAGGCAACTATTATTGAATTTGAAACACTTATATGTCTCCAAGGTTCTAGTAAAGTTTTGTGTATGGTTAATTGATTTTAATATGCGTGATATATATGGTTTCTGCTTTCACGCATTATCCGACTAACTATTCGTAACCGAGACTAACCGTATCCGGAACGATCTGTATTCGCCCCGTATTCGCGACCGAAGTAATCCGTATTCGTATTCGAATCCGGAACTGTCCGTATCCGATTCTATATCCGAGAAAAAATTTGGAATAGGATACGAAATGAGCGAAATTCGTCCGTATCCGATCCGTTTGCACCCCTAGTCTAGCCTGTATTAACAGCAAAATTTGGGAGGATAATAGCTCAAAGGTTGTGTTTTTATATCCATGCGGTTTTATTCGGGGTTGGATCTACAATTCCACAATGGGGAACTGTAAATTTGTTAGTAAGAGCTACCAAACAAAATTACTTCTCCATTAGACTGAAGATTTTTACACAAGATGAGGGAGGCAAAATAGTGCTTGTTTCTAGTTTCACTCCGAGAGGTAAATAATAATGAAGTATATTTGATAGATTTACATCTGATAGTACGACTATGAAGAAGATGAGGAACTAGAAATTTTTTTCCAGCAACACCTTCCATTCAAGCAGACAGCAAGACACGACTAATTACAGCAGCGCTTCAGAGCGGAAACGGAAGAGCTACTGTTGCAACATTAGACATCAGCACAGTAACTACAGTTAAGTGGGAAAAACCGTAAATTTCTTAGTAGATCTACCAAATGAAAGCACTTTCCATCAGAGTGAAGATTTTCATACACAATAAGAAGTGAAACAATAGTGTTTTTTTTTCTAGTTTCACTCTGAGTAAATGATAATAAAAAACATTTGTTCGATTTACCATCTGGTACGGCTATGAACAAAAGAAGGAACTTAAAATACTGTTCCAACAAAACCTTCCATTCAAGCAGACAGCCAGGCACATCTTATTACAAACAAACAGCACACAATGAATTGCAGGGATCCTACTCCTAACCAAAACCACACTCTCATCAGATATGTGTGCATTCACTCAAACCAAAAAAACAAATACATTCTACATTGGTCACTTCTTGTTCCATACCACTGTAAAACGAGAGGGGGGGCACAAAAGTGCAAAAAAAGTTACAAAAGAGAACTTCACAAGACTTATCGTACATGAGCAGTAACAGTTTCGCAGCGGGTTTCAAGCGCTAAGCGAAGGAACCTCTAGCTGCTGCCTCTCTTGGCTCCCTTTCATGTCCTTCGACTTCGCCTTGGGAGGGCCAGCCACTGCCTTCGCTTTCTGCTCCTTTGCTACCGGTTTCTTCTGATCAGCGGGAGAGGGTGATGGTGACTTCTTCTTAGGGACTTTTCGGTCATTGATATTGCTAAGACTGATTGAGCCTTGCAGCTTCAGAGCTGACTGATTTGTGCTGCTGTTGTCTTTCTTTGCCTGTCCTTTCTTTGGGTTCTCAGGGTGGACCATAGACCGGGGCTCCCATGGCCGTGCAGCGATCCATCGGTCCATCCAGCTCCAGCCCCAGCCACCGTTCCCGACTTCATAGTTGAAGTTTCCTAGACTTGTGGCAGACCTTGCCCTCCACTGCAAAAGTGCAGAAAAAGTTCACACTGTTGAGGAACACACAGAAATGCTGGTATAGTGCTGTTCTGGAAAAGCTAATGAGTAACTTGGTTAAGAAACAGGCTAGGATTCTAGAATGATGCTCGAGTCAGCCATAAGTTGATCCAAATCTACAAGAAGTGTCGTAATATGAATGAGTTGCAATGTCAGTTATAGTACTTAGTATGAACCTGATGGTTAAACGCATACGCCATGGCTCGTTCACGCTTTACTGCTGCCTCTTCCCTCTGTTGAATTCTTGCAAGTACTTCCTCCATAGTATCCGAGCCTCCATTCCATTCGACCTATTAAACGTACAAAGGAACAAAATTAAATGCCATGTCAAAGAACCTTTTTTTTTTGGCTAGTACTTTCCTTAAAAAAAGATGCATACTCTGCAATGACAAAAAAAAAGCACGTGAGTAGGAAAAAAAAAGGTATAAGCAACCTTATTCCTTGAGGGAGGAATCTCACCTGCAAATTATGGAGTTTTGCTTCAAGTTTCATTTGATTCTCTTGCTTCTTCTTCCTATTGCGTCCTTCAGTAACCATAAAAGCACGCCGGTTTCTTATCTCTGCCTGTAACTTGTTCCAAGACTGTATGCAGCTCAATGTGGCAGCAGTCTGCTTGTTAACCGGATTGGTCTGTCCAATAATGTGCAATCTTTTAACTCCCCTCAGACAACGGAGAGTTTTCCTTGCCTGCATTTAAGTAATGATACACAACAACAAACAGATACGTACCTATTTTAGCAATTCACTCAATTCAGTAGTCAAAATTGGTTTTCAATAAAAATTCAGTAGTCAAAATGAAGGAAGCAATACGTAATTGATGTTACCTTGTAGCGTCGAAACGCATTCTGAATCCGAGTAGCCGCCCATTCCTCTAGTGCCACCTTGTCTTCAGGGTCACTGCTAGAAGGACCATTGGACTTCTGATTTGTTGGGTTGGCCCCATTGGGTACTTGACCAGCAAGCTTCATTGGCAAAGTAAGACATGTGAGAATCGATGTAAGTTAGTCATTTTGTAAAAGATCCCTGAGCTAATGCATAGAAGTCCTATGCCAGGATGCACAGCAGACCACAAGCAGAATGGCATTACGCACTGTAGCCAGTACGACCAAAACCCCAACAACAAAAACTAAACCGGAAACGTCGGTCAGAATGTACTAATAAAGTAAAAGTTTCTACACAAGGAAGAAGTCATGGGAAGATGTTAGGCCAGTTGATGTCTGAAAATTGATGTAGCAGCACTAAGTTATGACGGTAAAATCAACAGTCAAATTTCTTTGACCAGTCCAAGTCCAAAAGTAAGAGTTGAACATATTTGGTAACTGAATCTAATAGAAACTGCTGAGAAATGCCTCCCGAATGAGAAATCTAGTTTTTTAGAGACTCTCCGTAGATCTCCTCCTAAAGTAGTAACAAAGAAGAGCACGAGCTATTATGCCACTGCCTAGTAAATAATGGCCATACATTTCCGATTTCTGAACCATAGAACATAAATAATCAACATAGAAGTCAGCTAATCAAAGAACAATCTTTTGATGTTTAGCATACTCATCATCCATGCTGACGAATTCAGATCTCCTGCTGTCAGTAGGTGGGGTCAGTTAGCAGTAGCTCGCCCAAATTCCAATATTCAGAAGGTTCCTATTCCAAAGGCCGTAGCACCAAACTCGCACGTACTGCTCTACAAGTCAGCATCGGCCGTACCTTCCATTATTGCTATCAACAGATCAAGCTTTCCTTACGGCCACTTTCTATTATGATGACCACAACAACAAGACACCAAGTTGCAGTACAGGGAGGTTGTGTGTGTTGTCCTGGCCCTTCTTAATGATGGAATGAAATGGTTGACATCTTTTTCAGGTTGCTTAGAAGGCATGCAACTATGCAAGCTGTACAGGTTATTCAAGAGCAACTTCGAAGTTTGGAAAGAAAGATTAAATCTTTTCTTTTTTCTTCTTGAGACTGGGACAGAAAGGAGAGTAATGGAGGAGTACCTTTGCGTGCTTTGACTTGCCCCGTTTCGACTTCTTCTTGCTGATGATCGTCTTGAACCAGTCCCCGGACCCCATGGCTTCTTCAACAGGAGTGCACCCCAGAGATCAATTTATGTTCAAGTCCCCTTGGTTAGATCACATGGAAAATAAAGGGAGAATAAATTAGCTAGGATTTGTATTAAAAGAAAAAGAACAGAAAAAAAATCACATGACAAGATGGTGCAACATGCTTTGATCAGAAAACACTACTGACGAACCAAGTTTAGTGGCTCATTCTGATTCTCTCTGATACTGTCCCTTAAGTAAAAGCGAATTTTGCATGCACTAAGGTCCCGTTTGGTACGGTTTTAGATTCTAGTAGAAACGGAAACGGTTCCGGATTCTTGGTAGAAACGTTTCAGGTAGAATCAGAATCCGGAGGAACGGGTTGCTAGCCGATTCGACCACGGTGTGTACAAATCAGAAACGATTCGCTTTGAAACGTTCCGAGTCCTATCCCGTTTGGTTGGATTTATTTCAGATTCTAGGAGAAACAGTCCGGTTTCAAGTTGCCAAACGGGGCCTAAATAAGCAGCCCTGGTATTTCTGGATTACTAGAAATATGCACTAGCAAGCATGAGAAAAGAACCTTTTTTTGCACATAAAGTCTCAAGAAACTGTATTCAAAAGTCTTCCCAAATTGAGTAAGAATGACAACTCAACTCAAACCAACTTAAATCTAACAAGAGAAGCAATAAAAGAGGAAGCAAGAACCCACTGTAATCTTGCAGAACCGTGAAGGCTCCCGGAAGAAAGATTGGGAGTTTCTCCTCCTAACCTGGACAAGAAGGCAAAGCCCCCCAGGAAACAAACCCATGCCTCATCCAGTCCTCTGCACATCCATCACAGGACAGAGAAAGCAGCCACCCCTCCCTCCTAAACCCAGAGAAGAAACAAACCAAGAAGGCCAAAACCAGGTGCAGAGAGCCAAGAAGCAGGGAGCAGAAACTAAGTACCAGCTGAGGTTCAGCGTCTGAATCCGATCAGGAGTTGCTTTCGGGGTGGGGGAGGAGAGAGCTCATAAAAGGGAGGCATCCATTGGAAGCGATCGATCTCCTCCACCTTTCGGAGAGGGAGGTGGGAGGAGGGACGGACGAGGTGGGAGGGAAGGTGGAAAGGTGCAGGGTTAGAGTTAGATATAAGTCCAGATCAAGTCCTTTGTCCAATTGCTCCCCCGTTATTTTCTCTAATCTCTAGTCGCCTCGGTCACTGATGACTCTGCTGACTACTGACTTTTTTCTTACAGCATCAGACACTAATAGTGGGAATTGTCCCTTTATTTTTTCTAATCTCATTGCCATTAAAAATGGGGACAAGGAAATCTCAGAATGTCTTTAGATAAAAAGGAATAAGAAAAAGAGCTAATCGGTAGCCAGTCCAGCCGGTATTTCATCTACATTGTTTGCCCAAAAAAAAATCAGGGCTGCGCGCGGCATAAGATTTAGGAACGTGTTGTTTTCAAGCATACACCGTTGTTTTCTGGCTCTGTTAAATTAAGCCACGGCAAAAATTAACCCTTGGCTATCCCAGGCAACACGGTCAGAGCTTGGAAGAAGCCAAGAAGAGCGAAGCGAAGATGACGAGCACGTTGGGCTGCCGTGGTTGGTACGTGGATGCGGTTCCCTTCCCCTGGGCCCTGGTTAATCAGAAAGGGTTTCCCCCACCTGATAGGCTGATCAGTAGTTGCACGTTTGCCGTGCTATGCTCTATCATTTCGATTAATTTACTTTCTCCGTCCACTAATGTGTATACGTTCGGGGACTTTTATGGTCATACTACTTCAACTTAAACTACTTACTGAAGTATCTGGTTCTATTTTCACATCAATTTAAGTCTTTGGTGACCTGGTTGGTTTATGAAACTCGATACTACCAATTGCAAGTATCTGGTCACCAATTTTCAGAGAGTAGTGTTTTGGTGATTAATGACTATTATTTGTCAAGGCTAATCATGTTTCAAGTGATTGAGTAGCGTTTAACATTGGTATATTAGGTGTTCTCGACATTCATGAATCTCGAAAAAGTTGTAAATGGATTGCGGTTGGGATGCACACTAGGTTTCTCTAGCTTATATCTAGTTAACGAAAGCCAAGAAAAACCAAGTGTTGATGCCAAAATTGGACTGCTTGTGAAATTTTAGACTTAGTCAGAAAAATTTGCACTAAAGCAGATACTCCGACTGGGTCAGATCATAGATTGGATTAATATTTAGCAGAAAGCATGTCCAAGAAACTTCAATAAGGCTCAGATGATCCGAGTGACCCGAAGCATGAATCCGATCAATTTACTATAGGGCATATTTTTCAGAGATCAACAGGGACTAATAATACAAGTAACCCGGATCATGGGCTAGATCAATTTTACATAGAAGTGCAATTTAGAGTTCAATGTGACCTAGATGATTCGACGGATCAACTTAACTAAGACTTGGTCTGAGTTGAAGAACATGCAAGTCGTATGATCCAAGTGGGTCGAAGCATGACCCAGATCAATTTTACAGAGAAGAAATTCTTGAGTATTTGCACTAGCCTAGATAACAGAGCCAACGGATAATCCAAGAGGGTTAGATTATCTAACTTGAGTCAGAAAATCCAAGTGTGTGCAAGAACTATATTTTTTTATAGTTGGAAGCATTTAAGCTGGATAATTTGAATGGGTCAGATGATCCGTCTCAAACAGGAATGTTCAATTCTCTGTCTACTAGTTAGTTTCTAAGGAGGGGAACTATATATAAAACATATGGGCCTTCAAGTTAGCTCTCTTAGGACTTCATTTCAGATCCAATCATATTGAGGAGCTCAAGGGTATATTGAAGATCTTTAGTATTTTATAAGTGATTAGGCCTAGAATCAATCTTTATTTGGAGAATTCTCAAAGTTTGGATCAAAATGAAGCTAAGTCCGAAAAATCAACAGTGGCAGAATATCCGGGTTAGGCAGAGCATAGTGGTGTATCATTGGTCTTGAGATGGTTTGCACTATGCTCTTCGGCTTTTCAATAGAGGCGGATAATCCGGGTCATCCAGAGTATTGGAGCTGATCATTGATCTAGAGAGCTCTGGACCGGGTCAGGACGGATCATTGACCCAAAGCATTGATCCAGATCCAAAGAGTTCCATTATTTGGAGGAATGATAGGAGGATGATCCAGTAAGGCTGGGTCATTAAGGCGGATCATTGGCCATATGGATTTAAAGTGCAATGCTTGTACTAGCCAGATCACACAGGCGAGGTGAATGATCCGGGTGAGCTAGATAATCCAGGTTGATTAGGGTGATTCAGGTATATGCAATGTTAAAAAAATGATAGTTGGTAGTCTGAGAAAATGAACTAAGACGGATGATCCAGGCCCAGGTGGATTATCTGAGTCTGCTGTAATATTTCAGAAAATATATCAAATGGCTAGTTTTTAAACGGAGAGTCTATTTGAGGAGGTTCCTTACATTTATTCAGTATTCTTATGACTCAAAAGCTACAACAAAACATTTAGAGGAGTTCAAGGGTCATTGATGAGCTTTGATTGAAAATTTGAGAGAGTAGATAGACCTAGTTTGTGCATCACTCTAAATTGCCTGTCCTAGCAAGGTTCAAGTGACCGTATTGAGCTTATTACTCTTGAAGATCGGCTCTCCTAGACAGCTTAGAGGCATTGGCTCGGTGACCTTGCTTGGAGATGCTTGTTTTTTTTTGAAAGAAAACAGTCGAGCTGTTTACTATTGAGAAGGAAGAGAGCAGTTCACAAAGTTTTAACGGATACACGGTGCAGGATGCTGCACCAAACAAAAGAAAACGAAAACGGAGAGATTACATGCGAGAGTCAATTAAAACCAAACAAAGGAGCGACTGCTAATTTGAACGGCTTAATACTTTTGTAAGGTGCTTACCGCCCTATCGACTGAGTTAAAGCTTCATCCTTGACCGATTGTAGGATTTCTTCATGAGTCGCATACGACGCTCGGAAGACTCTATTGTTGCGTTCTTTCCACCAATTCCAACAAGTCAGGATAACTAAGGATTTGACACCTTTCCGAAGAGCCGGTGGACAGTTTAGCCGCCGCAGATTCCATTGCTCAATATTCGTAGGGTAACTGATCGTCTGGTCTATCTCGGTTGTAGCGACGGAATGTGAACCCATTGCGCTATGGACGACCACAACTGTCGAGCATTGGGGCATTCAACTAGGAGATGGAGAACCGTTTCTAAGCTTTGACAGCACATTGGACAGAAATATTGGTTGGGCCATTCTCTAATCTGCAAGCGTTGTGCCGTCCATAGTCGATCCAGCTGCGCAAGCCAGATGAAAAACTTACAGCGCAGCGGCGCCAAGCCGACCAGATTGTAGTCACAAAAGATCTGCGGATGCTGCCAGTGAACTGCATTTGGTACGCTGATTTTGCCGAATAGGTGCCTTTGGAGGAATGTTTCCATGTGACGACGTCGTGTTCGCTCGCTCGGCGTCCATCGATCGGATTTTTGTCGAGCGGACATATTCGTGTATAAGATTTTGGTCTAGGTTGTGACGGATGTCTCGTATCCAGTTGTTGTTTAGCAAGGCATCCGCCACCGATCTTGATTTTCTCCTGGAATGCTTATGTAGAAGCGGCGCAATTTGGGATGGAGCCTGACCCTGTATCCATCTTGCAGTCCAAAAGGTCGTGTTGCAGCCATTTCCAATGTTGACTGTAGTTGCCGCCGTGAAAAGCATTTGATCAGTAGTGTCACATGGCATCTGCAATCCATTCCATGGTCTTCCCGGATCAGTGCTCTTGAGCCAAAGCCAGCGCAAGCGAAGCGCTCGCGCGAACCTATCAAGGTCTAGAATGCCTAAGCCTCCCATCTGAAGCTTGGAGGTGCTTGTGGAAGGCACGAAAGGTGTGATGGTTTGGAGTTAATCTATCCGGAATGAAGAAGGACTACCATGGGTGAATGGCTTGATTTTTTGCGATGTATCAATTCAGAGCATACTCTTATGAGGTACTCTAATGAGGAGTAGGGGAAGATCATCAAATCTCTGAGGCCTCTCTAAAAATTGGTTGTGTTTTTTGTCTTTTTTTTTAAGTTTCCTCATTTACCTTATTGCATTTCATCTCCTAGCTTACTGGACTTGTGTTGAGTTGGAATTAAATTGCTAAACTTCAATAGAAACCCTAAACACTTAGATCAGGCTAGAAAAGATTAAGATTTTAATTTAGCCTTTGTGAAAAAAAGTCCCAATTCACCCCCTTTTGGGTGTCCAGGCCACTTCAATTCTTTGTGTGGTCTCAAATTCTTTTGAGAGTACCCTAACAAGAAGTATGGGAGGTCATCGTATCTTTGAAACCTCAGTAAAAAATCGGTCATGTTCTGTATCTTTTTTACGTTTCCGTATTTGCTTTATTGTGTTTTAATTCCTAGAGAACTAGATTTGCATAGAATTCAAAACTAGGTCGCAAAACTTTACTAGACCTACGTAGGAGTTACTTAGCAACACTAGAAACCCTGGCATTTAGGTTGTGCCAGAAAGTGTGAATTTTTATTTTAGCCCTCAGTGAAAAAGAATCTCCATTCATCTCCCTCTTGATTGCTAAATAAAGGATGTACTTGTTACAAAGTATTGTTTTAATGGATGTCCATAACCCCTTTTAGGAGAAACTCTCATGTATCAATTAAAGGAGAAACTCCATGCTATTACTATGAAACCTACATAGTATCAATTCTTGTAACTCTTTATTTAGTTCAAACCTCTCATGTTACCTATAAATAGAGGGTTGTATGCATGAAAGAAAGAAAGAAAGGAAGAATTCCCTCTACTTCTACATTGTTCATACTTTAAGTAATCCACTATATTGTTCATACTTTGGGTAATTTGTTAGTTATTTTATATCACGTTATCAGCACGATCGCCTCTAAAAGGCTATCGTAAATTTTATACTAAAAATACTTTGATCGCTGCTTTTCTAAGGTAAAGTATTCTTTCAATCTCTATTCTATCTTGTTTAATTTACACACTATAATTCATAGTTTGCATTTCTATGTATTGTAGTTTACTATGTCGAATCTTGCAAAACTTGAATTCATGGCTTTGGATATTACGGGCAAAAATTATTTGTCTTGGGTGCTTGATGCCGAAATCCATCTAGATGCAAATAGCCTCGGCGAAACAATCAAGGAGGGAAATAAGGCGTCTAACCAAGAAAAGGCTAAAGCCATGATCTTTATTCGCCATCACCTCCATGAAGGGTTAAAAGCTGAATACCTTACGGTGAAAGATCCCCTTGTTCTTTGGAACAAATTAAAGGAAAGGTATGATCATCAGAAAACTGTAATTCTCCCTAAAGCTCGGTATGATTGGTTGCACCTGAGGTTGCAAGATTATAAAACTGTTTGTGAGTATAATTCAGCCATGTTCAAAATCACTTCACAACTTTTGTTGTGTGGAGAAAAGGTTACGGATGAGGAAATGTTGGAGAAAACATACTCCACATTCCATGCTTCAAATTTACTCCTGCAGCAGCAATACCGAGAAAAAGGGTTCAAGAAATATTCTGAACTTATTTCTTGTTTACTTGTGGCTGAACAAAATAATGAGCTTTTGATGAAAAACCATGAGGCTCGTCCAATGGTTCAAGTCCATTCCACTGCTTAATGCGACAAGATATAATAATAACAATAGAGGGCGCGGCCGAGGACGTGGTCGTGGTCGTGGATATGGACGAGGTCGTGGTAGAGGAAATTATAATGTTTCCTTCAAAAATACAAATGGTCCCTAGAAGAGGCAAGAAAAGGGAGATACAGGGAAAAATGAAAATTATAAACATGAAAATATATGCTATCGTTGTGGAGGCAAAAATCATTGGTCGCATAACTGTTGTACGCCAAAGCACCTCGTGGATCTCTATCAACAATCGCTTGAAAGGAAAGAGAAAAGAATAGAGACCAATTTTGCCAATAGTAATGGAAATAATGAATATTTTGGCAAAACTCAAGAAGAAGACAATGACCAACATGATACAACTCATCTAGATGTCTCGATTTTCTTATTCAAGAATAATTTTTTAAGTAGTTATTTGTACAAGAATAAATTTTATATGTTACATCTTTAATAATGCAAACATGTTATGTTTTTGTTCGAGAATAAATATAATATATTATGTATTGAATTATGGTTGTAATGTTTCATGTGTTAATGAATTTTATGTTATAATGTTCATTTATCTTATTAAAATTTTCTTTTGAAGTGAATGGAAAAATGTTTGGTAAATGGTGGAGATATATGTATTGTAGAGCAGTGCAACAACACATACTATTCTCAAGAATAAAAGGTATTTCATGATTTAACGATGCATAATGGAAGTATCAATACCGTGTCTCGGTAGTGCAAATTTGATAGAGGGTCTCGACAGGCCATAATATTATTACCCTAAAGATAAAAATAAGTGTGAAAGAAGCATTGTATTCCCCAAAGTCTCAAAGAAATCTATTGAGTTTTAAAGATATCCGCCAAAATGGATATCACATTGAGACAATTAATGAAGGAAATAGGAATACCTTAACATTACAAATATGTCATCGGGTAGGAAAAATGTATTGGAAAAATTGCCATCATTATTATCTGGTTTGTACTATACAAAGATTGATAAAATTGAATCATATATGGTGGTAGACCAGAAGTTTACCAACCATAACGAATTTATTGTATGGCATGACCGATTGGGCCATCCCGGATCAACAATGATGCGAAAAATTATAAATACTTCGTGTGGACATATGTTGAAGAACCAGAAGATTCTTCAGTCCAATGACTTATCATGTGTGGCATGTTCTCAAGGAAAATTGATTGCAAGACCATCACCAGCTAAAATAGGGGCTGAATCCCTTGATTTTCTAGAGCGCATACAAGGAGATATATGCGGACCTATTCATCCAGCAAGTGGTCCATTTAGATATTTTATGGTTTTGATTGACGCATCGACTAGATGGTCACATGTCTCTCTATTATCAACTCGCAACCTGGCGTTTGCGAGATTGTTAGCCCAATTAATAAAATTACGAGCACAATTTTCAGATTATCCTATTAAATCGATACGCTTGGATAATCTTTGTGAATTTACCTCAAAAAGTTTCAATGATTATTGCATGTCAATTGGAATAAATGTTGAGCATCCTGTAGCACATGTTCATACACGAATGGTCTTCTGAATCACTTATAAAACGGCTCCAATTAATTGCGAGACCGTTACTTATGAAATCAAAACTCCCAACATCGACTTGGGGCCATGCTATTTTGCATGCAGCATCATTAATTCGCATCGTGCCAACAAGTTATCATACTTCTTCTCCATTACGCTTAGTATTTGGAAAAGAGCGGACATATCCCATCTAAGAATTTTTGGTTGTGCAAGATATGTTCCAATTGCTCCACAAAAAGCACGAAGATGGGACCACAAAGAAGGTTGGGAATATATGTTGGGTATGAATCTCCTTCTATAATAAAATATCTTGAGCCATTAACGGAGATTTATTTACGACTAGATTTGTTGTTGTCATTTTGATGAATCAAATTTCCCAACATTAGGGGGAGAAATGAAGCAGCTAAATAAGGAAATTGTTTGGAATGAATTATCATTATCTCATTTTGATCCTCGCACAAGACAATGTGAACATGAAGTTCAAAGGATAATTCATTTACAAAATTTAGCTTAATAATTTGCTCGATGCTTTTCAGATTTGAAACGAGTGACAAAGTCACATATTCCAGCTGCTAATGCTCCTGAAAAAATTGGTGTCCCAGAAGGACAACCAGCTATTGCAAATGAGACAAAACCTACCATAAAACGTGGTAGACCATTGGGCTCGAAAGATAAAAATCCTCGAAGAAGAAAAGGAGCTAAAGATAGTCAAGTTGAGGAAATAATAGCCCAAGGAAAATCTCCTGAAGAGATGAATGACATGACTAATAATACTATTTCGGAAGAAATACAGGTACCTGATTCTACACAAACTGAGATCTCATTAAACTATGTCATGTTAGGAAAACTTTTGAACCGTGATATTGACGTCAATGATGCATTTGCATATAATGTAGCGCTAGAAATTATACACGGTAATGAGGATCAAGAACCTCGATCAATCGAGGAATGCAAACAAAGAAATGATTGGCCAAAATGGAAAGACACAATTCAGGCAGAATTGAATTCTCTGACAAATAGAGAAGTTTTCGGGCCTGTAGCTCGTACACCCAATGGTGTAAAACCTATTGGTTACAAATGGGTCTTTGTGCGAAAAAGAAATGAGAAAGGAGAAGTTACAAGATACAAGGCACGATTAGTTGCCCAAGGCTTTTCCCAAAGACCTGGTATAGATTATGAAGAAACATACTCTCCCGTGATGGATGCAACAACTTTTAGATATCTTATCTATCTGGCAATGAAGGAATGCCTTGACTTGCGTCGATGGATGTTGTTACAAAGATACTTATATGGATCACTAGATAGTGATATTTATATGAAAATCCCGAAGGATTCAAACCGCCGTAAAAGCGGGTTCTCGAGAACAATATTCAATTAAACCGAGAAAGTCATTATACGGATTAAAGCAATCCGGACGAATGTGGTATAATCGTCTCGGTGAGTATTTGATAAAAGAAGGATACATAAACAATTCTATTTGTCCATGTGTATTCATAAAAGATGTGGAGATGAATTTGTGATAATCACAGTATATGTTGATGATCTAAATATGATTGGAACAACTAAAGGGATCTCAAATGCGCTTGAATGCTTAAAGAAGAATTTGAGATGAAGGATCTTGGAAAAACAAAGTTTTGCCTTGGATTGCAAATTGATCATCTTAAGAATGGAATTATTATTCATCAAGCGATTTATACGATAAAATTTTGAAACAATTTTATATGGATAAAGCACACCCTTTAAGTTCCCCAATGGTTGTAAGATCGCTGATATAACTAAAGATCCTTTTCGACCTCCAGATAATGATGAGGAAATTCTCGGCCCTGAAGTGCCATATTTAAGTGCCATAGGTGCACTTATGTATCTTTCTACTCATACACGACCTGATATCGCATTTGCAGTCAACTTATTAGCAAGATACAGCTCATGTCCTACGAGAAGACATTGGAACGGCGTCAAACATATATTTCGTTATCTTCAAGGTACAAATGATATGTGTTTATATTTTTCTGATGCATACAAGAAAGAGTTAGTTGGTTTTGCAGATGCAGGGTATCTATCTGATCCCCATAATGGTCGATCACAAACTGGATATGTTTTTACTTGTGGTGGCACTGCTATATCATGGCGTTCAATGAAACAGACTATAGCGGCAACATCATCTAACCATGCAGAAATTTTGGCAATCCATGAAGCTAGTAGAGAATGTGTTTGGTTAAGAAATATGACAGGGCATATTAAAAGATCATGCGGCCTACTTTTAGACAAGGAAGAGCCTACCATTATATATGAGGATAATGCAGCATGTATATCTCAACTGAAGGAGGGATATATCAAAGGGGACAGAGTGAAGCATATATCACCAAAATTTTTCTTCACCTATGACCTTCAAAAGGATGGTGTTCTGAAAGTCCAGCAAATTCGCTCACGTGAGAATCTCGCCGATTTATTCACAAAGGCACTTCCTACTACAACGTTCAAGAAATTGACCAATATGATTGGACTTTATCGATTCAGAGATCTTAAGTGATCAGGGGGAGTGAATATGTTATGTACTCTTTTTCCCTTAACCATGGTTTTTTCCCACTGGGTTTTTCCTTGGTAAGGTTTTTAACGAGGCATACATATTCACAAATTAATAGACATCCAAGGGGGAGTGTTACAAAGTATTGTTTTAATGGATGTCCATAACCCCTTTTAGGAGAAACTCTCATGTATCAATTAAAGGAGAAACTCCATGCTATTACTATGAAACCTACATAGTATCAATTCTTGTAACTCTTTATTTAGTTCAAACCTCTCATGTTACCTATAAATAGAGGGTTGTATGCATGAAAGAAAGAAAGAAATAAAGAATTCCCTCTACTTCTACATTGTTCATACTTTAAGTAATCCACTATATTGTTCATACTTTGGGTAATTTGTTAGTTATTTTATATCAGTACTAACTTAGTTTGCTCCAGACAAGAAGTGCTAACTAATTTACCAACCGTACATTGCAAGTTTGCAACAGGTTTTGTAAAATTAAAGCCATGCACTCCAAAGCAAATCGATGAAATATCTAGCTAACTAGGACTACAAGCAGCCAGTTTGCGTCATGATCCGCCTGGTTTGGCTGCATGATTTAATTTGTTGTTGCTGTTGTTAGTTTACTGTCGAGGAGACGGGCCGTCGGGGTCGCCGTGTCTTTGTACAACCATGGTGACGATGGTACGTTTCACATGTGTGTAGTGCAATCCAAGGTAATGTAACTATCTGGTTGATGTGCATGCATGTGTCCTACATCCGTTCACCAAAAAATGATCTCCCGGACACGAAAACACGGCCGGTACACACCTAAATGCAGCTTGTTACCTCCTCCATTTCCAAATACACATCATTATAGCTTTCAAATTTTGTTTCTAAATGTATACTCCCTCCAGTTCATAGAAACTTATCGGTTTTGGATACTTGCAGTCAATTTTTTTAAACTTTAGCTATCGATATCTTTTTAAATATTTATATTGCATGCATGAGAATCATACGTATAGATTCGTGTCGAAACGTACTTTCGTAATACTACATTTTTGTTGGGTTTTTTTAGAACATATTACAATATAAATTTGTGGTCGAAGTTAAGTTTTGGAGACCGTGTCGATATCTAAAATGATATTTTTTATTACCGGAGTGAGTATCATTCTAAAGTTTCTGAGTAACTTTTTATAAGTACTGCTCCTGCCTTGTGCGCATGCACGCCGTCGGTTGCAACTAGAATTCATATTGCATAAGCACATGTCTAATCATATAACTAGTATGATACTAATCAGTAGATGATAAATAGACTGGGAATAAAACTCTAACAAAGGCTGACACCGGAATAATTGGATTGGTATAACCGATTGCGGTTTGTCTAACTGGCGTATGGCATTAGATCAACTGAAAATTAATTAGATCAACTAATCTTTTTTCAATGCTGCTATGAACGCGTGTGTATGTGGGCATTAGATCAACTGAAAATTTGGGCGTAGCTGTTGCATCCAATCATGGCGACAACACAACCGCTCTGAAAGACACGCAGCTACTTGCAAGAGAATAATCATAAGAAACTTCATACAATAGTGACAGGCCAGCACGAAGTGGCAGTATTATGAAATAGTATATGATTCTATTCATGTACTTGCATTACGAATCCTATGCGTATACTGGTCTATATGTGAAATTAATACTGGTTGAGTGAAAGGTTGGATACAGGGATACTTCATACTTGTCGGCCGCATTACGCGCTGATCCGTCCAGCTGCTATCTGCATCGTGTGATTTGGCTGTCTGTTTTTTTTTGAGATTGGTGTGATCAGGGACGGAGCCAGGAATTTTTTTCGCAGGGGGCTAATAGAAAAACTAATCTATTGAAATCAATATATGTAAAGGATAATTTAGCCATGTATTACATTGAAATCATCCATAATCATATGTAATTAGAGGAATTAGGGAAAGTAACACACCTGCAAGAGTTTAGTTAAACCGTACTCGTCGACGCTTCTTTGCAATGAAATTATCTATAAGTGTTTTGGTTTTAAACTCTAGAGCCATATCCCTCTCAATATAGACTATCAAGCAATCTTTTAGAAATCCATCTTCCATTTTATTTCGAAGTCTTGTCTTGACAAGTTTTATGGCAGAAAAAGCACGTTCTGTTGTTGCAGTTGAAACAGGCAAAGTAAGGACAAGTCGAATTAACCTGCAAATTAGAGACGATGGGATTAATATATAGAAAATAAAAGTGTTGAGGACAATTATAGTTTAAACACAAGTAAATAAAGATTACCTATCTATCAAATTATAATCTTTAGATTTTTCCGTCTCTACAAGTTTTTGGCAAAGATCAGCAATATTTGATAAGTCTTGGAACTCCTGATTTCGTAGCACATCAAGCTCATAATGTTGCAATTGATGCCTCAAGTTAATCCTTTCCTGTTCTGAAAATCTAAAGGATAAAACTTTGTAGCTAACAAGCAAACATTGTCAATGTTGAATGACCTATATGAGTTCCTTGGATCCAAAAAGTTACAAAGAATAAGTAACTCAGTTGCTTGTTCACTGAATCTGCTATTTAACTCCTCAGAGTCACGGTCAACAAAGAATCGTAAAAATATCATATTGATAGTGATGTTGAACCGAAGTCTCATCCCGTCTACGCGATCGAATAAAGTCAGCATAGAAACTGCTCATATCAGGAACAGAAATCTCATGCTTATTGCAAAATGCAACAACATTACTTAAGAGTTTAGTCCAACCATTATCCCTTAACTTTTGAATTAGTTCTTTTGTAGTAGCAACATCATGCATTGAGCTGGAAGATAGAGGGGGTAATTAAAAATTTTGCATGGGGGGAGCCATGGCCCACACTAGCCCCCCTGGCTCCGTCCCTGGGTGTGATTTGGCTGGCTAATCGGCGTTTAACAGTGATAGTTTTTTTTTCCTTGCCGGGGTTCTTGTTGCTGGGTTGGGCCTGGAAGCCCATCTTGTGAAAAGACTGTCCGTTGGGCTGGGCCGGACTTCATATATCTCCGTTCGCCCTGGGCCGACCCGGTATGCGTTGGAGGTTAGCGGCTGAGCCGAGAAGAGAAATTGCATGGAAATTAATTAACTGGAGCGATTAATGGCTTTGCTTCCAATCAATTCGATTGCCATGCATACACTACTCCGAAGATTTGATTTGAACCATGCACGTGCACACGCAGCGGATCGACACAGCTGCTCCTCTTTATATATAAAAGATAATTTTAATTTGAATTTTAGTTCAAATTTGAGCTAGTTAGTAAACTAATTAAACTCATATAAAAAATGACCTACTCCATGATGCGGCACATAGCATCTGTCCATGTCGCCTCTGGAGGTGCGGGAGTGGCCGGCGCAGCGGCAGCCAGGAGGGCAAGCACTAACAGGAGAGGGAGGGCGCACAGACAGGCTGGTGTGCATTGGCGGGCGGGTGCGAGAGCAAGAGGCCGAGTGTCGGAGCTCGTCCTCCCGCGGTCCCCGAGTGCGACAACACGTCCTTTCGTGTTATCGCTGTACCAGTCACCTCCTGCGCTCTTCAGACAAGGGAGTAGGTTATTTTTTATAAATACATTTACGAGGAGCTAGCTTAAAAAAAAAGATAAAAGGGCTATGTAAGTACAGTGTTCTAGATTCGAGCCAGTCACGACTCACGAGCAACAGCAGAAGAGGACAACATATAAATGCATGGTGCATTTGATCTTGCATGCGTTAACCTCGTGCATGAACCTGTAAATAATAGCCATCTTTGGGGTGAATAAATACCTTGATAAATAAGGGGAAATCAATTATTCGATAGGTCATACGATCTTTGGGGTAGAATATAATTGATTTTCCCGGTGAATAATTAATGACCATTTACATGAACCTGCGTAAATGATGGAGACAGGCTGTTTAGCACCTACTTTGTTTTAAGAGTAAAAAATTTCTCACAGTAATTCAAAAAAAGAATTTTAGAAATTATCATATTAATCGAAATAAAAAGAGAAGAATCTCCCCCACTTATTTTAGTAGGGCCAGTTTATAACGAAATCGATTAATCATATATAGATATTAAAGTTATATAATAGATAAAATATAAATAAAAAACTAGTGATATGCAAGGCACCTACTTTATTTTAAAGGAAAGAAAATCCCGCAATAATCTAAAAAGAAAAAATGTATAAATCCTCACATTAATCAAAAGAAAAAGAGAATAATTTCCACTATTTATTTTGATGGACTAGATTATAATGAAACATATTAATTATATACAAATATTAGAGTTATATAACAAATACAATTCTTTATCAATTATAAAAGGTAAAGTTATATGTCTAAACAACTCAGCGTAATATTTAACTGCTCAATGCAACTGCTATGTGCTGTGCACTAACCTCCATGTTTAGATCGGACGATCAGCAAGGTGGCACGAAACCCGAGGTAGCAAGGCTTGCTCATCCAGCCTAGTTAATAACCGCCTATCGTCTATTCTGCCAGACCATACACCACCGTACGTGCGTGATATACGATTCCACTAGCTAATAGGCGCGTCACTCTATCAACCACCGCACCGGCCGCAGCCGCAGCCGCCGCCGCGCAATGCTCGCCTCCGGCCCGTTCATGGGCAACCCGCCCAGCACGACGGCGGCGCGCCTCG
Source organism: Guadua angustifolia (assembly GCA_036346375.1). Classification (NCBI taxonomy): domain Eukaryota; kingdom Viridiplantae; phylum Streptophyta; class Magnoliopsida; order Poales; family Poaceae; genus Guadua; species Guadua angustifolia. The sequence continues at coordinate 4,219,094 of CM070510.1, read as the reverse complement.
GTGACGGCGACAGCCGCGCACTCATCCCCTGTTCCTCGCCAGCTCGCCTCCGTCTTCGTCTTCTTCATCACCTACCAGCTCTTCAGCGTCGCTGCGGCCGGCGTCGTAGTAGTCCTCTTCTGCTTCCTCACGCTAGCTGCCCACCGCGTCAGGGTCACCCGCGGCTTCCCCTTCCTGCACCTATCGCCAGGCGTTGTAGGCAGCGGCGGCGGCGTCTTCACGCCGGAGGCGACCGGGATGGACGCGGCCACGATCTCGGCGCTCCCGGCGGCGTTCGGGTACAAGTGGGAGCAGGTCGCGGCGGGGTGGGCGCAGTACGCGATATGCCTGGGCCTCGTGCGCGTCGGCCAGGCGGTGCGGCGGCTGACGGCATGCGGCCACCTGTTCCACACTGGTTGCGTTGACGAGTGGTTGCGCACGCATGCAACGTGCCCACTGTGCCGCACCGCCATCTGCGCATCCCCGCCGGAGCTGCCCGTCTGACGGCCACGATGACTGATATTAACTCGACATGATCGTAGGGGAAAAAATGTTTTTTCTTTCATTTTTATCGGAAATTTGTCCTGTGTGCAAGATCAAGAAATTTGATCTGTGTGCTCGATCTTGATCATGCATGACATTCATAAATTCTGTCTAGATTGTGCTCATTTAGAGCGGGCTTTGTAAAACCATTTTAGGATTGAAAATCGCTAACAGCTTGGCACCAAAAATCGGTAGAAACCAAACAGATTTCAATTTCAAACCGATTTGCAACCGAAAATCGACCGGTTTGGCTTGATTATCGAGCGATAAGCACCACTTTTCAGCTGGTTTCTACCAAAAATCGAGAGGCTAAAGGAATATTGGGAACATATAGGAAAATTGTGGAAAATGATTTAAAATTTGTAAAAATCTAGTAAAGACCCAAAAAATAGGAAATATATTAGGAATGTATAAAAAAATTAGAAAAATAGGATAATGTTGAGGAAATACCCCTCATTCCCCACGGGCTCTCCTAGAGTCATGAGAGAAGGCTCCCTTGCACCCCGCGAGTGTACCCCCTAGGTATACCTTACAGGAGGCCCCCTGTTGAACCTCAAGGTCAGAGACTTACCTCTATGAGGCGGTATGCATACTTCTAGACAGTACCTATGGGAGGTCTCCTCCTACTCCGCGGGCGTCTACGGGAGATACCCCCTACTCCGCGGGAGCCTATGAGAGGCGCCCCTTACTCCGCGGGAGTCCATGGGCGCCCTCCTCGTGGCTCCCTCCTACTCCGCGGGAGTCTACGGGAGGTGCCCCCTTACTCCGCGTGAGCCCACGGGAGACCTCCTACTCCACGGGCGTCTACGAGTGACTCCCTCCTACTCCGTGGGAGTCTACGGGAGGTGTCCCCCTACTCCGCGGGAGTCTACGGTAGACGCCCCCTCCTACCCCTGCGGGGGTGCTACGGGAGTCACTCTCCTACCCCGCGAGCGTGCTTTAGGAGGTTTCCTCATATCCCTCACGGGCTCTCTAGAGGAGGTATCTGGGGAGTCATCAGTCCCCAAGAGCTCACCAAAGACCCCCCGAGCCAATGGGCACTTGGCAAGGGCGCCTGGCCACAGGGCACTAGGTAAAGGCCCCGAGCGACAGGGCACTTGGCAAGGGCCCCTGGCCACAGGGCACTAGTTGAAGGCCCCGAGTGATAGGGGACAGGGCACTAGGCAAGGGCCCCGAGCCACAGGGCACTTGGCAAGGGCCCCGAGCCACAGGCACTTGGCAAGGTCCCCTAGCCTCAGGGCGCTAGGTGAAGGCCCCGAGCCACTGGGCACTTGGCAAAGGCCCCTGACCACAGGGCGCTAGGTGAAGGCCCCGAGCCACAGGGCGCTTGGCAAGGGTCCTGAGCCACAGAGCGCTTGTCAAGGCTCCTGGTTCAAGAGGGTGCCCCCCCAAAGCGCCTAGGGAAATAAGTGGCCACCCTTTGAGCTACCTGGACTATCACCAAGTGGGGATCCTAAGTCCCCTTCGAAGTCCCGGGGTCAAAGGCCTACCCCTCCAAAGTGATGACGTGCAATCCACCATCTCCGCCCGGGAATGACCAAAATGCCCTCGGTTTGGCTGCTACGGTAGGGGTAGGATGGTATTTTGTAACGAAGGCTGGGCACCTATAAAACCCCGCTGTAGCCCTCACATGTAACCTGGACTCTCCTTGAATACAAAATTGAACAACTGGTGTGTCCCGCAGGAGCCCGGACCAGGGATCCCCCTGCTCCTCCTGGGGGACACGCCGACAGGAGTAGGGCACTTCCTTAAGCGCCCGAATCTGTATAAATTCTTGTGTCTACTTTGTCTCATTTGGACGGTGGCCCGTAAGACGGCAGCGTCCCCCCTCTCTCTCGTGTCTTGTTCTTAAACATACGACATTTGGCGCCGTCCGTGGGGAACCCTAGCTGACATCAAAGGCTATGACTCCTACCAAGAAGCATCCCAAGCATCCTCAATCCCCGAAGCGTAAGGAGCAAGTCGATGGCCCTCCTCGGTGGACCTCCAGGCGTGCACCTCCCTCCGAGATTGGAGTCGTCCACCCTAGGGCAGGTAACGTCCTCCAAGCCCCGGGAGCTGAGAGCTCCACTCCCTCCCTCTCGTTGGCAACTGTGGGTCAAGAACAACAGCCCCAAGATGCCATCATCGCCGCAGGGTTGACAACCCTAGAGCCTGTGATCCCTGCTGAGGTGTGGGACTTGTCCCGATGGAGGGCTATGGTGGAGGTGACCACAAGACAGGCGGTGGATTACCTGATGGCCTCCTATCGTCCTCCTAATATCCCTCCACACCTCTCGCCGCTCCTGCCACCACGCTCGGTCCAGATCACCACTGATCCGAGGGTGCATGGGGCCCTACCTTCCCCTATGGAGGAGAGCAGGGAGGGAACCTGAAAGTGCATCTAGGCCCCTAATTGAGTTTTGGATGATTAATGACAAACGGTTAAGGGACTAATGGCTTAATTAAGTGTATGAGCAGGTGATAGTCCCAAAAGGAACGCATCTACGGACAATGACGACCCTAAAAAATGAAAAGAAGAACGGCGTCGACTTAGCGTAGGTTTTTCATTGAATTGAGTCGATAGGATCGCCGTACTATCAAGAGGGATGGGATGTAGATGCTTTAGAAATGACCTCTATGCTCAGATGAACATCTTTTACAAAATAAGTTTTGGAAGTCACCATGCGCGGCACTCACTTTGTGTTTTTATTGGGCTGATAGTATCGGAATGTCCGATGTGAATATCGGATAGTCCGATAGTATTGGATTTTCTGGTGTGAGTGTGGTTGCTGGCTTTGGATCTCTCTGGAAAAGTCGGACTGTCCGATAGTTGATATCGGAATGTCCGATGTGATCTGAGAATTTTTCTAAGTCCTTGAGCTTGGAACTCTCGGGAATCATCGGATTGTCCGATGTCAGATATCGGATAGTCCGATATGGACTTAGAAGGATTTGGAAATCTGTCTTCTCGCTTAAAATCTCTCGGGAATTATCGGAATGTCCGATGTCATATATCGGACAGTCCGATATGGACTTGGAAGAATTTTGAAAAACTTCTTCTTTGAAAACTCTCTGGAATTATCGGATTGTCCGATGTCTCATGACGGATAGTCCGATATACACTTAGAATTTTTGGAAGTAACTGAGCTGGTTTGAAAACTCTCAGATATTATCGGAATGTCCAATGTGTGTCATCGGATAGTCCGATATGCGGGTTATTTCAAAAGAATTTGAATTTTTGAGTGGAGTCGATCTGGAGATTTATACATATCGGACAGTCCGATATCAGGTATCAGATAGTCCGATGTGGGGTCTGACACAGGGCAGAACGGCTATATTTTGTGTCTTGGCTATAAATACCCCACTCTCTCCCTCATTTACTGCTACCTACCAGGGTGCTGAGCATTTACTTCATCTTTGCTACTCTCTTGCTTTCACTTGCTCTCTCTTGTGTTCATCTTTGAGAAATTAGTTGAGAGTTCAAGCAAGTGTTCTCTTAGTGCTTTGTTTGCAAACCGGGAAAGTCCATTCGAGCACTAGGGTGATTTTCAAGAGCGGATCTACACTCCATTCATTACTCTTGGAGATTGAGGTCTCCTAGACGGCTAGGAGTCACCGGTGAGCTCCTGATCTTCGTGTAGGACGCCGTCGGAAGTTTGTGAAGGTTCGATTCCACCTCCGCAAGGAAAGGAATCAAGAAGTGAAACCGGCGAATGCTTTGTGCAACACCGGGAGGAAAGAGGTCAAGTGAGACCCGGGCTTTGTGCTCCTCAACGGAGACGTAGGATCTCCTCAAAGATCCGAACTTCGGAAAAATCAACCGTGCTTCGGCTCTTTGGTGTGGTACTCTCTTGTTGCTTAGAGTAGATTCCTTTTAAGTACCTGCAGTATCTTGTCTACTAGTATCCTGTCTAGCACTTATTTGATTGATAGCCTACCCTAGATCTTCTTTACTCTGTGTTGGATCTGAAGTCTTTCACTCTGTTCGGACAGTCTGACTGCACATATCGGATAGTCCGATATATATATCGGACAGTCCGATATCCAAGTCGGATAGTCCGGTAATTCCGCTGCGAATTAGGTCTTAAATTGTGTAAACGCCTATTCACCCCCCCTCTAGGCGACTTCATCGATCCTTCAGAACCCCTACCATCTCCCGCTGTCGGCCCATACGGCGGTCACGAGCGGGTCCCTGTTCTGGCCGCCACGTCCGCCGAGCCCTGGGCTCGAGGGGCTCCCCCCATGCCGCTACAGTTCTTGCCGACGCCCCATCCCCCACATGTAGCTGTGGATGATGGGCTAGAACCTCGCATCCCCTCGAGACGGATTCTAGGGCGCATGGCCTCCGGGGTCTACCCCTGAAAAAGCCCCAAGCGGCCTGAACATTTTACGTCCCCCTTGGGCGGCCCCCTCCCTGCTAGACCTAGGGAGTGGTGTGACGACTTAAGGCATTTCGCCTAAGTCATAGGGTGCTCCATGACTTAGTCCCCCATGGACCCCTGGCACTATGCCGAAACGACCTCTGGGTCACAACTTCGCCCCGCTCTGTGAGAAGCAATAGGAACTTTCTTATTGCAAGGGGCTTAGCCCGGGAGACATCCCCTTCCCGATGGGCGCAAGCTTGGGCCTTGTGGGCTAGTTAAGCGACTCGTGATGTTCATACGAGGACTACGCCGTAAGCTAAGCCTCGAGCCCCCTAATAGGGCCTTATGGACTGGACCCCCTAAGTGGTCTAAGATCCGATGCGAGGCTAAGGTCACCCTAGGATGATACAGAGTCCGCGTCCCCCTCGCTATTGGAGGAAGGAGACACCCTCGTATCGTTTAAAGACCTGGAGTACTCGCCTCCATACATAACGCCAAACAAGCTATTTTCTCCCCCTCAGGGAGAAGAAACCAAACGATCCTCCGGCGGAGCGCCCGCGCCTTGGACTCTTCCTAGAGTCCAAGGCACAATCATGCCCCTATGAAGTCGCCCAGTCCTGCGGCAGACCTTCTTTGGCAGGCACAATTAGCACGGCGCCCGAGCCCTCTGTGCCCGTTGCTTGTATCGAATACCAACTGCCCCCGAGGCACATCCTAGTACAAAGCATTGTAAAGGTCATAAGTTATTCATACCATAATCTTAAAGCAAGTTCATACAAAATGAGGGGAGCTCGTCCCAACCAATCATCATGAGTACCACAAAATACATCTCTAGCATAAAGGAGTGCATCACCTTGCAGGCCGAGGGCCCTAGTACAGTAAATGTGAGTCACCTAACTACTTAGCAAAAGATGTCAAGTACGCTCCAAGGGAAGTCATACATGCTTGCAGCTTGGGCCCTCTCCTAGCGCCCGAGGTCCGGTCCCACTAGGGACCCTTGTGAGGCTGTCCACGAAGCCTCCCACAAGGGGCCCCCAAGTAGAACGGCCTTCGCGGGTGCTCCAGCGTACCTCCTGAGTGTACAACCCTCAAAGCGCGGTGAGGATGGTCTCCTTGCCCGCAGTGTTAGAGAGGCGGGAGATGGCTGCAACCCCCGCAGTCAAGGCAACATTGGCAAAGGCTTTGCCCTTGCCATTGGCCGCCCTAGCAAGGAGACCGACACGGCCTCGCAGGATGCCAGCCCACTCCTCCCGATCCTCAGAGGGAGATGGGAGATCTTCCATTCTGGCCCCAAGCTCCCTCAAGGTGACCTAGATCAACACGACAAGATTCATGAGAGTTATAGCCATTGCCTTCCGGTCCGCTTCATACCTTTGCTCATGGGCATCGCGGTCTGCCCCTACAGCTCGTATCACCACTTGAGATCTCTCCAAATCAGCCTTTAAGTCCTTGACCCGCCGCTGCAAAGCCCGTTTGAGGGCCTCTAGGTCACTCTGAGGACAATGCAAAGGGGCGGCTGCTAGCATCTCCTTGACCATTCTCAAGACTATCAAAGAAGACGTTGCTCATTGCCGTAGCCTGCAAAAGGATGAAAGTATGGAGTGTCAAAGCAAGCCATGCACAAGGATCCCGAGCTCAGGGAGGTATGCAAAAGGAATTGCGGTACCTAGTACTAGAGGGTCACGGTGGTCGCTAACTTCTCTCCCAATACTTCTAAGAACCTCCTGGGATCGTCAAGCACCAAGTCTATCATGTACCTTTGCACTCGTTCAGTGACCAAGAGGCGATTTGTCTCGATTGCCTCTGCGTCCAGGGTGCGAGGGATGACATACTCAGGGAGGGCACTAGAGGAACCACCCTGGTCCCCCTGCGTTGGCGCCACCTACATGGGCGAGCACGGAGTAATCACATTCTCCATCGGAGCCTCTCGGGGCACAATGGGTGTGGGGGGCTCCACCTCAAGGGCTGCTCTATGCTCCACCGAATTTGTGAAAGATCAGTGGAGCATTTTGGGCATGCAAGGAGAGAATCCACTTCATGGCAAGTCAACATGAACATGAACACGTACCTTTGGGAAAGCGGAAGAAAGACTCAATGTCGTCGAGGTAGGCATACCCAACCTCCTCCCCTGCCACGACTTTGGCCGGGGAGGTGTTTGGAGCATCGGGCTCGACGCCCATGAGCCCTTCGATCTCCCGAGCGAGCTGCTGGGAGTGCTCGGCAGAGCTCCCCGGCTCAAGGTCTGACGCAGGCTCGCTGGAAGAGCTAGATGTTGTAGATGGAGAAGGTGAGGGTGAACGCCTGTTCACCCGCTGAGTGCAAGGGCCAGTGCCCTCCCCATTGGATACCTTCTTTTTCTCTGGACCCATTGCGCCTTTGCCTTTGGAGGCGGGAGACGGCGGGAGCCTTCGGGACTCTACCCGGTGAGGGCCCCTCTCGCCCGTGGCATGGACCGAAGTGGCAATGCCTTGTTGGGAGGTCCCACCGCCATGCCCTTCGGTGGCCCTCTTGGCGCAATTATTTTTTGGCGAGTTCCGGGTGTCCTCCCCCGCAGCTACAGCCCGAATCCTTTTTCACTTGGCTTGGTCAGGAGCGGGAGCGCCCTGTGGGGGGATGTGCAAGCCGAATGCTTCAGCCACAGATTCCTTCCCTCCATAGGGATGCCTTCGGCCTCGTAGCCTTGTGCCTCAGATATGCACCACCTCCCTAGGATGTCTCAACTCCTTCTCTTGATGCTTCTATAGAGCGAACTGTATGCAAAAAGGGAACTATGAGAGATAAAAGAATAGCATGATAAGGGAAGGCAAGAACAGTACGAGGGCTCTTACCTTTCCCGATGCCGGGGTAAAGACCACCATGAAACCCGAACCTGGCATGTTGAACAAGGGTGCTGAGGTTGAGGAGGGTCATCTCCTCCATCAGGTCGCAGGCACCTTTCCTTGCACGCACCCCTCGGATGGCATTGCATAGCTTCCAGTCATCGTCGGTGAGACGACCCATTTTGGGGTAAGTCCGGGTCGTCAAGGTCGGGTGCACCCCAGTGTAGACAAAGTCCTTGGCCTTTAGGTAGAACCACTTCTTCGTGGCAAAGGGTCAACACTCCTTCAAGGCATGCACGGGGAATTCCTTATGCCGCGGGGTAGTGTAGATGGACACCAGGGGCCCTCTCCTAACATCCCCCTGTTGAGAGCGAAAGAAGTAGTCGAACAAGGCAACAGATGGCTCCATGGGCATCCCCGGGATGGTCGTCTCACACAACCATAAGAAGACCCTTAGCCGAATAAAGAGGTTTGGGCTAAGGTGAGAGAGCTCTACCCCGAGTGCTTGGGTATACCTCTTGATGAAGGGGTGCATTGGGAGCCCAAAGCCAACATCCACCCAAGCCTTGAGAGCCACAACGTAGAATGGCGGGGGGTTAGGACTCTCCCCCGGCGCTGGAAAGTCCACGTCCCTAGAGGAGAGACGGCTCCCTCGACGGATGAGAGAAAGTTTTTCCGTGTTAGTGAGCTCTGATGGTCTGGGGTCTATTTTCGCTTCCTCCAGGTCAAACCCCTCGTCGCTTGTCGGGTCCGCACCAGCGGCGGAGCCAATGGGACCCATCATGTCTATGTCCCTTGTACGGCAGTCCTCTCCGCGGGGAGGCTTGCTCTTGCCATTCCCCTTCGCGGGGGCGGCCTCATCCATCTTGCCCTTACCCTTAGCAAGGACATTGCGAGGACAGTCACCTACAAGCAAAAATGGAATCACCCTCAGCAATGCCCAACTACGGGGAATCACCCAAAAAATTATTGGGCGTTGGCCTCAGCGCCCTAGGCGGGCCCTTGTGCACTTGCCCCACCCATGCTAACAGCATAGTTTATGGCAGAACTGGGACAAAAATGCCAGGCTGTATACGCCTATCATTATGACCGCTCACTACACGGGTGGTTGGTCTGAAAGCACAAACGACTGACTTAGGCGCTGGCCCAAGTGTCCAAGAAATAAGGGGCGTTGTCCATACCGCCCATATAAAAGGGCGTTAGCCTTAGCGCCCTAAGAAGACCCCGACGCTTTCGCCACACCCTAAGGAGTATGCGACATGGTCATGCCGAGCCTAACTCAGATGTCAACTACATTGTTGGGCCTCGGCCACATGCTTAACACCCGAGGCACCTCCCCTCCTCACATGAGGCGTCGAACCATGAAGCTACCGGGCAATAAGGCTAACGCCTATTGTTCACCCCCCGTTGGGTAAGTGGACCCTTCGGGTCCCAACGCATTTGAGTGTCCAAAGCTGCCCCAATATCCTAAGGAGCATCAAGCTGGGCTCCGAAAAACGTAATCAAGTCCTTGCCCCTAAGGCACTTCCTAAAGCACCCAAGGGATAGGGGGGCTTGTGTTGAGGAAATACCCCTCATTCCCCACGGGCTCTCCTAGAGTCATGAGAGAAGGCTCCCTTGCACCCTGCGAGTGTACCCTCTAGGTATACCCTGTGGGTGGCCCCCTGTTGGACCTCAAGGTCAGAGACTTACCTCTATGAGGCGGTATGCATACATCCAAACAGTACCCATGGGAGGTCTCCTCATACTCCGCGGGCATCTACGGGAGATGCCCCCTACTCCGCGGGAGCCTATGAGAGGCGTCCCTTACTTCGCGGGAGTCCATGGGCGCCCTCCTACTACGTGGGCGTCTACGAGTGACTCCCTCCTACTCCGCGGGAGTCTACGTGTGGCTCCCTCCTACTCCGCGGGAGTCTACGGGAGGCGTCCCCTTACTCCGCGTGAGCCCACGGGAGACCTCCTACTCTACGGGCGTCTACGAGTGACTCCCTCCTACTCCGCGGGAGTCTACGGTAGGCACCCCCTCCTACCCCGCGAGCGTGCTCCAGGAGGTTTCCTCATATCCCTCGCGGGCTCTCTAGAGGAGGTATCCGGGGAGTCATCAGTCCCCAAGAGCTCACCAAAGCCCCCCCCGAGCCAATGGGCACTTGGCAAGGGCCCCTGGCCACAGGGCACTAGGTGAAGGCCCCAAGCGACAGGGCACTTGGCAAAAGCCCTTGGCCACAGGGCACTAGGTGAAGGCCCTGAGACATAGGGCACTAGGCAAGGGCCCCTGGCCACAGGGCACTAGGTGAAGGCTCCGAGCCGGCCTCAGGGCGCTAGGTGAAGGCCCCAAGCCACTGGGCACTTGGCAAAGGCCCCTGACCACAGGGCGCTAGGTGAAGGCCCCGAGCCACAGGGCACTTGGCAAGGGTCCTGAGCCACAGTGCGCTTGTCAAGGCTCCTAGTTCAAGAGGGTGCCCCCCAAAGCGCCTAGGGAAATGGGTGGCCACCCTTTGAGCTACCTGGACTATCGCCAAGTGGGGGTCCTAAGTCCCCTTCGAAGTCCTGGGGTCAAAGGCCTGCCCCTCCAAAGTGATGACGTGCAATCCACCATCTCCGCTCGGGAATGACCAAAATGCCCTCGGTTAGGCTACTACGGTAGGGGTAGGATGGTCTTTTGTAATGAAGGCTGGGCGCCTATAAAACCCCGCTGTAGCCCTTACATATAACCTGGACTCTCCTTGAATACAGAATTGAACAACTGGTCCTCCTGTTCCGTGGGGGCTTTAGGAAGACCCCTAGGGACAAGAGAGTTGTTTATCGCTCACGGAGTTGAGCCGAGTGCCCTTTTGGCCTCGCAATGGCTTTAATCGTTTTGCGGCCACTGAGATCCCGAATGCCTCTCTTATCCAGCAAGCGATGCATTGTGGGCATAGTGTCCCCTTGCCAGCTAACTTTATGGCTCGCCACATATGTGATCTGGGAAACGCCTCAAAAGTTAAGCATATGACCCCGCCCTCACTCCCTCGCTCCGGAAGGCGTCGCCTTGGTTTCGCACGTTATGTGGTCAGCCAGGGCATTAGGACTTGATAATCTCGGGTGTTGTGGCCACAAGACCCAGGGGCAGGCCATCCCTCGGACGGAAAAAACCACTGTGGCGCAGGTCATCACCGCGCGAGGGGCGCCGTTGTTATCCAGCCAGGGGCAGCTGTGACAGCTACTGTACGGGAAACAAAACTGCTCTCGTTTAGTGTATTTTGGGCGTAGCTATAGCTAAGGCGCCTGGGCCAACGCCCTTCAAATGGGCGCCTGGGCCAGCGCCCGTCGCGTGGGCGCCTAGGCGAACGCCTTTTAAATGGGCGCCAGAACCAGCGCCGGTCGCATGGGCGCCTGGGCGAATGCCTTTCAAATGGGCGCTAGAGTCAGCGCCCGTCGCATGGGCGCCTGGGCGAACGCCCTTTTCCTGTGAGCGGTACCCAGACAACTCTTTGACTAGGGCGGTATGGCCAATGCCTTGGAATGGGGGGTTTGCTAGAAACGCCCGAGCTTCGTTTTTTTGTGCCACGTACTTGTTGATTCTTCCTTTGAGAAAATGCAATCTTTGCCACTTCAAACATTGCCTCTTCAATTTTTGCCACTCTAAACATTGTAATACAATATTTGCCATTCTAGACAATTACCGCTTTCACATTTGCCATTTTGCCTAACTAATCTTATTTTCTCATTTTCTAAATTAATTTGGGCACTAGAAATGACGGTTCTAGCCCTCCCTTTCCTAATTAAACAGGACGACACTCTCCTTTTCAATTACCCCAGCTTCTGGACTAGCAACATCTATTGTGACCTGCGCTATACGCTCATCAGCTTTAATCTGTCAACCTTATCAGTTTCAATCTGCGCTATAGGCTCATCAGTTTTAACTCTGTCACCAGGTTCTATATCACATAACATGTCAGTAGCAGAAAATTTGACCACTCGAATTGCAGAGAGAGAAAGAGAGAGGCATACTCTTTAAGAAGTTGGCAAGGGTTCCATCAGTTACGATTCACCCATGAAGGGCACAACAGCCTCAACCAAGTCGCCTTAAAAGGAAGAAAAATAAGAGTTGCTAAGGCATTCATCAGGCAGCAATTTGTAAATATTATATCCTCTACAGGGCTGCTATAACTTACCATTTTCTGAAGCAAATGATCTAGTCCAAAGTTGATAAGTAGAAGCATTTGGAAGGAAATAACGTCCACTACAAATCAAATAGAAGCCACATTTTAGTCAACAACAAAGATGGGTTTTACTAACTGTGATTACAACTCCAAACTAAAGAGAATAAGGCCTTGCCAACAATCAACTTATATAGCACAAACACAAAATGATAATGAAGTGTGCAGTCTATTCCTTACCGTGTTGGCTTTGAGCATCTGGGAACACCTGCAATAAAGGTTGCAGAAAACCACTAGGTGCTAAGGAAACTAACAGTAATCAAGATCGAAAGTAACATCAGCAGAGCTACAGACCTTCGAGTAGCTGAGTGCTAAAAGGTCTGACATGTCTACAAACATAATGTCTGCAAGTGAACTGGGAGATTCGCCGCCTGTTTAGTTAGAGCATCTCCAGCAGAGTCCCTAAACCAGCCCCTAAACCTTAAAATAGGGACTTTAGTAAAAAATACAGATCCAGCAGGGCCCCTAATTCAGCCCCTAAAATTAGGAGGCCTCTAAATTTGCCTCCTCAGCCCCAATTCCCATAGAGCCCCTAAACCGGCCCCTAAACCTTAAAATAGGGAGTTAAGTGAAGGATGTCTTGCATTAGTTCGCTGCAATGAGCGTGTCTTTCTTTGGATGAGTTGCAATCACAGATCCAAGATTCTGTCATTGAAAATTTTAAATTTAAATTTTAAATATCATGTTTTGAAAATTTTAAATTTAAATTTTAAATATCATGTTTTTAAATTGTAAATGTTAATATGCTTATGTTTTATGTATTACAAATATTTTTGATTGAATTTTAGTGGTGTCAAATGAAGATTATACATAGCGGATACGCCAAAATAGGAGAAAAAAGTAAAATAGGGCCGAGATTTAGGAATGTTATTGACTTCAGGTTTCAAAAATAGAGCCCCAAAAAATAGGAGGAGTCCCTAAATCCAAAATAGAGGCCTTGTTTTAGAGACCCTTGCTGGAGATGCTCTTAGGGAAGGGAGGGTTAGAACCGTCATTTCCAGTGCCCGAATTAATTTAGAAAAGGAGAAAATGAGATTAGTTAGGCAAAATGGCAAATGTGAGAGTGGTAATTGTTTAGAGTGGTAAATATTGTATTACGATGTTTAGAGTGGCAAAAATTAAAGAGGCAATGTTTGGAGTGGCAAAGATTGCATTTTCGCTTTTTCCTTTACATGTCTTCGTCTGCTCCTCAGCTCAGGGGAACAACAAGAGCAACAGAGAACTCATTACAAAGCTCCAGCTCTTCCTGACCAGAGTCTCTACTCCCTTTCGGATCTCGCTGAACCGCAGGTGGCCAGTCGAGGAGGAAAACCGCCGACACCGGTGGGGAGCGCCGCCTCCGGCCAGGTTCTAAACAGGGGAGGGGAGGCGGCGCCATCAGCCACACCTGCTCAAGTCGGCCTGCCGCCGCCGTTTGCCCAAGCAGACCAGCCACCGCCGCCGCCCGCCAGCTCGAGAAGGCCTACTGCTTCAGCTTGGATTTTCGGCTGCCCGCCTGAGAGGTCGCCATTGCTGCCGGACCGAAGGGTCGCGGTCACGTGGGCTGCGGGGACATCGCTGGGGCGGCCGGAGCACGATGCCCCGTGAGGGGGCGCGGCCACTGCTTGTCTAGGCTAGACCCTTCCGTCGGTGTTTTGGGAAAGCTGCTACCAAGTGCCGTCGGTGATGAAGTGCTATTGCAATTGATCTCGTTAGAGGGGATATTTTCTGGTAAGACTTGTTTTCTGCTTCCTCCTTTCATGTGATAGTCCCAGGTAGCTCAAAGGGGGCACCTATTTTCCTGGGCGCTTTGCCAAACACCCTGTGGCACGAGGCATTTACCAAGCGCCCTATGGCCAGGTGCCATTGCTAACCGCCCTATGGCTCAGAGCCTTTACCAAGTATCCTGTGGCCAAAGAGGCTTTGATGAAGTTTTTGGGAGACTGGAGACCCGGAGTACCCTCTAGGGAGCCCACGAGGGGCATGAGAGGATCTTTCTGTAACCATTCCGCTGCCTCTCTACGAGGGTATGATAAGTCCTTCCCTCAACGTTCCCCTTGGGGAGTTAAGAGGGTCATGAGGGGATCCCGCATGATGCCCCGATGGCAGACCTCCCCAGGGGGGACAAACTTCACCCTGCGCAGAGTATGAAGCCTCTCACGTGGAAGTTGGTGAGCAAAGCCTCCCTTTTGGGAGTTGGTATGTTTTCCTCTCTTAGCGTGCCTGTGGGGGCGTGAGGGGGCATCCCGCGGGGTATGCCCAAGGGGTGTCTCCGCAATGCCAAGGGACCTCCCATGAGGCGTGGGTAGGCCTTCCCTTATCATCCTCTGGAGAGTTTGGGACTTGGGGGTGTCTCTCATGATGCGTTGATCAAGGTGATGCCTTCCTCCAACACTAGCCCCTCTGCCCTTCGGACGGTTTTAGGGATGCCCCGGGGGTAGAGAAGGGAGACACCCAGGTTTAGCGCCTGGCATGAGGTGGTGACCCAGTCCATTCAGCATGTGCTTCCACGCATATGGGCATATTGGTAACCGCCTGGTCCTGCCTAAGGAACGCCGAAGCAGACACTAGGGTGGAGCCCGGCGTCGCTTAAGAACCAAGCCGAGCCGAGGGGCCCCCGGCTTTAGGCGCCCCTGAGCCACCTTCTAGCCAGCAAGCACGTGGACCATGGACCGAGTGTCTAGTTGCTGATCTGCACTTCACTCGGGCGTTAGCACCAATGCCTAATGCGGGAGCTTCTCAGGGCGCATAGGCCAGCGCCCGTGAGGAGGTGGTCTGTCATTGATCACCCCTCCCTGGCCCACCCATGTGACGCGCTAGGATTGAGTTGATGAGAGGTGCAGCCTTCTGGGTGCTTAGGCTATCATCTGATAATCCATTTCCTCCCACGTGGAGGGTTCCAGGAAGAGGGCACTGGGGGCACCGCCCCGGAGTCACAAGGCCTTCCTCGAGCTGGGGCTTCAACGGATGCCTGGACACATGCCCGTGGGGGTATTCTTGGGTGGAAATGGGCGCTAGGGACCATGCCCTGCTCGTGGCTGTTAGCACCAACAAACGGGCGCTGAGGCCAATGCCCGCGTGCAGGTCTTTTACAAAATGATGTCAACCGTCTTCCCTGCTCCCCCTTTATTACTAACTGGTCTGGGGAGCAGAGGGCGCCTCAGGGCGCTGGAGCTAGCGCCCAAAATTTTCCACCCGGCGGCATGGACATTGCCCGTTGCTCCTTAGGCGTACAGTCTAGTGCCCAAATGGACCCCTGTGGGGAGCCTACTAGAAGCTTGTGCTTTTCTATATTTCTAGCCATTCCAGAGAGCAACAGCAAAAAGAAAGAACGGGGAGGAGCTTCCGTTCTCGCGAACCAGCTAGTCACGGCATCTCGAGTGCTACCACCATTCGGAGCAATAGTGCTATCACCATTCAGGAGAACGGCGCGGCCATTCGGGGCAAGCTCTACCGCCACCAGGTCGAGCTGGTCCCGAGTCTCGCACGCGAGGAAAAGGAGCAGCCGCGTGGGCCGGCGCGACTGCCGCCGGACGAGACTAGTGACGCCACCACCGCGCAAGGAGGTACGACGCAGTCGAACCGAGCGCATCTCGCTGCTGTTGTGCGAGGAAGAGGCGCGGCTGTGCGGGTAGTGGTCGCCGTCGCCGGGTTGAGGAGGTCTCGCCGCTGCCGCGCAGGACGACACCGCTACCGCGCGAGGAAGAGGTGCGGCTGCGCGAGTGGAGGTCGCCATCGCCGGGTTGAGGAGGTCTCGCCACTGCCGCCCAGAACGACGCCGCTGCCCGCTCGAGGAAGAGGCCCGGCTGCGCGAGTGGAGGTCACCATCGCCGGGCCGGGGAGGCCTCGCCGCTGCCGTGCAGAGCGACGCTGATACCGCGCGAGGAGGAGGCGCGGCTGTGCGAGTGGAGGTCGCCATCACCGGGCCGGGGAGGCCTCGTCGCTGCCGTGCAGAGCGACGCTGCTACCGCGCGAGGAGGAGGCACGGCGGCACGAGTGGAGGTCGCCACCGACCACCGCTGGCGGGAGGGTTCAGGCCGTGAGGTCTACCTTCGAGCAGAGAGGAGGCACCGCTAGCCACCTGGGGAACTGCTACGGCCGCACGCCACCAGTGGCGAGGCGAGGGAAATGACTAGGGGATGACGGTTGAATTATTACTTGTAAGCTTTTAACCGTGACCTTTTCCTTGCCTAAGTGTTGAGATTGCAGCCGAGGTGACCGAAGCAAGAGTATAAAAGGGGCTTAACCTACGCCTTTCGGACAGGAGGGAAGGCTCCCCAATAGCAAGTGGCTTTGTGGTCACAAAAAGCTTAACCAGGCAGGGGCTCTCTAGCAGGCTCCCGGGGGCTCAGCCTTGGCTCGACCACGACCCCCGACGCCCTGTTCGATAATCGTACGTGCAGCCTCAAAAGGTTTGGGCTTTGATGGGTAAGGCTTTTGTATCTTGGCACTAACCAATTCTTTACACCCTTCCATGGGCTTTCCATGCTGCTCTAACGAGGACTCCCTACGCACAGACGATCGCCTTGGTGATATCCCTGCTAAGGGCAAGGGTAAGGTGAATGAGGCCGCCCCCGCAAAAGGGAAGGGCAAGAGCAGGCCTCCCCGTGGAGAGGACTATCGCACGAGGGACGTGGACATGATCCGTTGGTTCCGCCGCCAGTACGGACCCGACGGGCGATGAGGGGTTCGACTTGGAGGAAGCGAAAATAGACCCCGGGCCATCAGAGCTCACTGACGTGGAGAAGCATTCCCTCATCCGTCGAGGGAGCCATCTTTCCGCCGGAGACATGGACTTCCTAGCGCCGGGGAGAGCCCCAACCCTCCGCCAGGGTATGTCGTGGCTCTCAAGTCATGGGTGGACGTCGGCTTCGGGCTCCCAGTGCACCCCTTCATCAAGAGGTACACTCAGGCGCTTGGGGTGGAGCTCTCTCACCTTAGCCCGAACCTCTTTGTTCGGCTGAGAGTCTTCTTATGGCTATGTGAGACGACTATCCCGGGGACGCCCATGGAGCCATCAGTTGCTCTGTTCGACTACTACTTCCACTCTTAGCGGGAGATGTTAGAAGAGGGCCCTTGGGGTCCATCTACACCACCCTGCGACATGAGGAGGAGTTCCCGGTGCATGCCTTGAAGGTGTTGGCCATTCGCCACAAAGAAGTGGTTCTACCTAAGGGCCACGGACTTCGTCTACACGGGTCACATCCGGCTTTGACGACGCGTACTTACCCCGAGATGGACCGCCTTACTGACGATGACTGGAAGCTGCGCAACACCATTCGAGAGGTGCACGCAAGGAAGGGTGCCCGCGACTTGATGGAGGAGATGACCCTCCTTAACCTCAGCACCCTTGTTCAACGTGCTAGGCTGGGGCTCCACGGCGGCCTTCATCCCGATATCGGGAAAGGTAAGAACCTTTGTGCGGTCCTTGTTTTTCTCCGAGATGTTATTCTTTTACTTCTTATGGTTCCCTTTTTGCAGCTCGTGGAAGCTGGCTCAGAAGGCATCATGCTCTGTCCCAGGCCAGGCACTCAGAGGACACCTCGCCTACCACCGAGGGGCATGGCGATGGCACCTCTCAACAGGGCACCACCACCACGGTCCGTACCACGGGTGGGAGGCCTCCCGATGGAGTCCCAGACTCCCACCAAGATCTCGCCCCAGGGCAAGGTGCAATGGGTACTGAGAAGGAGAAGGTACCCAATCTGAGGCCACAGTGCCTGCCCTCATGGATGAATAGCCACCTCACCTTCTCCATCTATGACATCCAGCTCTTCCACCAGCACATGCCAAACTCCAGCCAGCCTCCCAACTGCTGCTAGCGGTGGCTCATGGGCGCCGAGCCCGATGGCTCAAACACCTCCCCGACCAGATCCGTGGTGGGGGAGGATTTGGTACACACCTACCTCGATTGAGTCTTTCTTCCACTTTTCGTGTTCAAGTTCATGCTGAGTTTCTGAGTGAATTCTCACATGCCCAAATTGCTCTTTTCACAGATCCGCACTTGAGCTCCATGAGCCTTTCAGAGAGCGTGATACTCCGCTCACCCATGATTTGAGCACCTTTTTGAAGCACCGGAGAGAATTAGTGACCACCGTGACCTCCAAGCACTGTGTACTACAATTCCTTTTTCATATCTCCCTGAACTCGGGATCCTTGTGCGTGTCTTGCTTTGACACTTGATTTTTTCATCCTTTGCCAGGCTACGGCAATGAGCAACGTCCTCTTTGATAGGATCTAGTGTCAAAGCAAGGCATGCACAAGGATCCTAAATGCGGAAAGATGAAAAAGGAATTGCAGTACTTGGTACTAGAGGGTCACGGTGGTCGCTAACTTCTCTCCCAGCACTTCCAAGAACCTTCGGGGGTCGCCAGGCACCAAGTCTGCCATATACCTTCGTGACTGCTCAAGGACTGTGAGGTGAGTCATCTCGATTGCCTCAAGGCCCAAGGTGAGAGGATGGCATACCCTGTAAGGGCACTAGAGGAACCGCCTGTCCTCTCGAAGCCGGCGCGCCAAGATAGGTGAACACGGAGTAGTCACGTCTCCGCTTGAGCCTCTGGGGCACAGGGTGCGGGGGCTCCACCTTAGGGCCTCTATGTTTCTACCCGGTCTCAAAAGAGCAAAGGAGAAGTTTAGGCATGTAAGAAGAAAATCCACCCTATGTCAACTCAATGTGAACATGAACACGTACCTTCAGAAAAGTGGAAGAAAGACTCAATATCGTCAAGGTAGGCATACCCAACATCCTCCCCCACCACGGCTCTGGCTGGGGAGGTATTTGGGCCATTGGGCTCAACGCCCATGAGCCCTTCGATCTCCCGAGCAAGCTGCTGGGAGCGCCCGACAGAGCTCCCCGGCTCGGGGTTTGACGCAGGCTCGCTCGAAGAGCTGGATGTCATAGATGGAGAAGGTGAGGGTGAGCGCCTGCTCGTCCGCTGAGGGCAAGAACCAATGCCCTTCCTGTTGGGTACCTTCTCCATCTCGGGACCCATTGCACCCTTGCCCTTGGAGGCGGGCTGCGGCGGGGGTCCTCGGGACCCCACCCGGGGAGGACCCCTCTCACCCGTGGCACGGAGCGTGGTGGCAGTGCCCTGTTGAGAGGTGCCACCGCCATGCCCTTCGACGGTCCTCTTGGTGCGTATCCTGGTAGGCGAGGCCCGTGTCTCCTCTGCCGCCGCCCGAGCCTCTTCCGCTTAGCTCGGTCTCGAGCGGGATACCTCATGGGAAGGCGAGGCCAACGCCGGCCACGGAGTTCCTTCCTCCATAGGATGCCTCGCCTCAGATCCTCGCTACCGATGTACACCACCTCCCTAGGATCATCTCAGCTTCTTCTCTCGCTGCTTCCACCGAGCGAACTGCAGGCAAAAAAAAAGGACCATGACAGGTAAAAGGGTTACGTGCCAAGAAAAAGACAAAGACCGCACAAGGGCTCTTACCTTTCTTAATGCCGGGGTGAAGGCCGCCATGGAACCCCAACCTAGCACGCTGAACAAGGGTGCTAAGGTTAAGGAGTGTCATTTCTTCCATGAGGTCTCGAGAGCCCTTTTTTGCGCGCACTTCCCGGATGGCGTTGCGCAGCTTCCAGTCATCGTCGGTGAGGTGGCCCATCTCGGGGTAAGTTCGGGTCGTCAAGGCCGGGTGTGACCCGGTGTAGACGAAGTCCGTGGCCCTCAGGTAGAACCACTTCTTTGTGGTGAAGGGCCAACATTCCTTCAAGGCATGCACCGGGAACTACTCCTCATGTCGCGAGGTGGTGTAGATGGACCCCAAGGGCCCTCTTCTAACATCCCCCTGCTGAGAGCAGAAGTAGTAGTCGAACAGGGCGACTGATGGCTCCATGGGCATCCTTGGGATAGCTGTCTCACATAGCCATGAGAAGACCCTCAGCCGAACAAAGAGGTTCGGGCCACGGTGAGAGAGCTCCACCCCGAGCGCCTGAGTGTACCTCTTGATGAAGGGGTGCATTGGGGGCCCAAAGTCGACGTCCACCCATGACTTGAGAGCCACGACATATCCTGGTGGAGGGTTGGGGCTCTCCCCCGGTGCTGGGAAGTCCACGTCCCCGGCGGAGAGACGGCTCCCTCGACGGATGAGAGAAAGCCCGCTGCTGAGCTCGATGGCCCGGTCTACTTTCGCTTCCTCCGTGTCGAGCCCTCGTCGTCGTTAGGGTCCGTGATCAAGCGCAGTAACTAACGGGACCCATCATGTCCATGTCCCTTGTGCGATAGTCCTCTCCATGGGGAGGCCTGCTCTTGCCCTTCCCTTTTGCGGGGGCGGCCTCATCCGCCTTACCCTTGCCCTTGGCAAGGATACCGTGTGGGCGGTCACCTGCAAGCGGGAATAATCATGCTTAGCAATGCCCAATTGCGAAGGACTAATAAAAGAAACCGCTAAACGTTTGTGTACAGGGTCCATGGCCTTACCCATGAAGTCTGGACTCCTCGCTCTCCTTGAAGGAAGGTGTGTTGTCAACAAGGCCCAAGAGCCTGCCACGCCAAATTAAAAGGTCAGTCATGTGAGCGTCACCGAGAACTGCACGGGGCGCCCGAACGATACCAACTTCATACTAGCGAGACACTCCGCACGGGCCCATGTCCTGAGATGGGCGCCAATATGCAATGGAAAGGGGGGCTTACCTCTAAGCAACACTTGACTTGCCTCCACTCGGGTTCGTTGTTGATGCCTTCACTTCTAAGATGGCTCTTTTTATACAACCTGCTATCGTCACCAGCAAAGCATTCAGCATTTGGCTTGTTCCAAGAGTACCAGGCACAGACCAGCCAAAAGGGGTAATCACGACAAGAGAGATACTGGAACCTTTGTCCTCCTGATGCCACTTCGGGCGACCAACGGCGGCTCCCCAATCCTCCTGGGCCACCGGGGATGGGAACTCGCCCTGGCTGGCGGCAGCAGTTCTACTCGCACGAGGGAAGTCGCCGAGCCGCCGACGAAGACCCCGCCTGCGTCGACACCACCGCGCTTTCCTCCTGCGGCGCCTCCTCTCCAGCAAGCAGCGGCGACGACCTTCTCGAGCACGGGTAGCTTTCAACGGCGGATGTGGCGGCACTTCTACTGCTGGGAAGCCGCCAGAAGTCGACGACGATGACCCCCGCCCGTGCCAACACCAGTTGCGCCTTCCTCCCGTGCGCCCACTCCTCTCTAGGCGGTAGGCGCCGGCGGCCTTCTCGAGCGCCGGCACTTTCTCAAAGACTGTGGATTTGCTTCTACTCATGGGAAGTCGCCTGAGCCGCCGACGACGACCCCGCTGCGGCCGACACCACCAAGCCTTCCTCCCGTGCGTTCACTCCTTTCCAGGCGGCAGGCGGCGGCGGCCTTCCCGAGCACTCAGAGGGTCCTCGGCAGCCTGTAATGGTGCTTCCCCTCGCGCGACTGAAGCTGCCCGAGCTGCCGACGCTGACTCCTACTTGTGTCGGCTCTGGCGACGCTATTCTTCCCGTGCGCTCGCTTCTCTCCGGGCGGCAAGCGGTGGCAGCCTTCTCGAACGCTTGGAGAGTCCTCGGTAGCCTGTGATGGCGCTCCTCCTCACGCGACCGAAGTTGCCCGAGCTGCCGACGCCGACGTTGGCTCGTGCCAACTCTGGTGGCGCCCTCCTTCCCGTGCGCCTGCTCCTCTCCGGGCGGAAAGCGGCGGTGGCCTTCCCGAGCGCTCAGAGGGTCCTCGGCAACCTGTGGCGGTTCTCCTCCTCTCACGGCCGAAGCTGCCCGAGCTACCGACGGTGACTCCTGCTCGCAAGGCCCTGTCTCCTCGCGCGGTGATGGTGTCGCTGGTCCTGCCCGGCAGCAGTTGCACCGGCCCTTGCGGCTGCTCCCTTCCCTCCCGTGCAAGATGCCGGACCAGCTCGACCCAGCGGCGGCAGAGCTTGCCTCGCACAACCACGCCCTTCTCCGGTGCGGTGGAGGTGTTCTCGCCTCACCCAGTGGTGGTCCTTGCGCTGCCGCAGTTGGCTGGTTCACGAGAAAGCACGCGCCTTTTCTCTTTTCTTTATGCTACTGCTCTCTGGAAACGGCTAGAAGTAAAGGAAGCACAAGCGCAGGTAGCAAGCACACGTTTTTGATAGACTCCCCACGGGTAGTTTCGGGCGCTAGGCTGAATGCCCAGACAGCAATGGGCAATGCCCATAACACCCTAAGTAAAAGTCTTAAGGCTGCCTCCAAATACTGCAGGCGGTACCGAGGGGGGTGCTGGTATGCCCCGCACCCCAAAATTTTAAAAGTCAGTACAAAATCATCTTTTTAACATGTTAAATTTGTTTATTGCATTGGTTTTGATTTTGGTAGTTTGAGATTTTTAAGACCTTAAAACTATTTATATTATGCTTTTAGCAAATTTCAAATATATATGTTGGATTTACGATGTTACGAAATAATTGTAAAAGATTACAGAGTTGTATGTATGAAGTGTGCATACCCAATAAAAAATTTCTAGTTCCGCCACTGGCGCCCTGAAACGCCCTCTTTTCCCACCTTCAGAACGGCTGGTAGCAAAGAAGGCTGGACACAAGGCGCTAGCGCTGATGGCGAGCCACTACTGCCAGCGAGCCCCCCGAAAGCTAGCTTGGGCAAGAGGTCGAGCGCCGGTGTGCGGCGGCGATCACACCACCAAATAAAGTCGTTAGGCGCCACTTGCCGCCTGTAACCACAGCCGATCGCTTTGCTAGGAGCGAGCGTCTCAAAGGTGCCCAGGGCCCTGGTCACAAGCGGCCGCTCACAGGACTCCATCCTGGGCGCTAGCATTAAGGTCCTGGCCTTGCTGGTGTGAGCGGCGGGCGGTTGTGATGGCGCCCCGCGAAAAGCACGGAAGGAAGCCAGGCTCGGGTAACACCCTTGGTGCCCTTCCAGGATAGTGTTTGCATTAAGTAGAAGAGGAATCAGATAATGACCTGCACGATCGAAGGAGCTCAAAGTCCTAAACACAAAGACGCCCGTGCACTCGTGAGCTGCAGCGCCAGGAAGGCATATCATGCCAAGGCTGCAAGGAACCGCCTTGGGCATCCACGCCCTGTGTAAGGTGTTGCGTGGGCAGCACTAATCTCCAAACCAGGGAGTCAGCCGCTGCTGATAGACATCAGCTCCTAGTGAGCCGCCCAAAGGCCAACTCGGGCACTGGCTAAAATGCCCGGAATGGGCAGTGCCTGCACCATCCAAAAAATATTGGGTGCTAGCCCTAGCGCCCTAGAAGGTGCCCACGTGCAACGAGGTGAGGAGGTGGGCATGGGCCTAGGCGCCCTGCAGACGAGTGGGTCTGCATTCAAGGAGGTGCCCAAGGGCGTGATGGCTTGCGGACGGCTCAAAGACACTCCCATGCTCCCTGGCCTAGTGAACCTTGAATAGGACCGGGTGTTGCCCCAAGCGCCCCAGAAAGACCCTTGCGGGGCGCTTCTCAGTGCCACCCTTCCGCCCTTTGCGCAGAAAGGCACTCGCAGACACTAGGGGTAGCTCCGGGTCCTGTAGTCTTCGAACATCGCCCCATACTTCAAGGTTCCAAGTCAGGAAATTTCTCCTCTCTGCCCCTCAAACGACTCCAAGAGCGTCCGAGGGACATGGGGGCTAGTGTTGAAGGAAAATATACCAACTCTCGAAGGGGGAGACCTTGTCCACCTCATGCCTTGCAAGCATACCTCATGGAGCCTATGGAGTCACCTCCCACTCACGGGCGCCCACGGAGCCACCTCCTACCCCGCATGGAGTCCGTGGGGACCTCCTACTCATGGGCGTCTCACGGAGTCACCTCCTACCTCATGGAGTCTACGGAGACCTTCTACTGCAGGCGCCGACGGAGTCACCCTCCTACCTCGCTGGAGTCTCATGGAGACCTCCTACTCATGCATCTACGGAGTCACCTCCTACCCCAGCAGAGTCTCTGCAGGGACCTCCTACTCATGGGCGTTATGGAGCCACCTCCAACCCCGTGGGAGTCTGCGGGCGTACCTCCAGGGCATACCCCATGGGAGGTCCTCGTGGGACCCCGAAGTCAGAGACTAACCCCTACAGAGCGATGACGTCGAACCCACTGCCTTCGCCTAGGAATGACTAAGATGCCCTCGCATTAAGCCATGGTGGTAGGGGTAGGATGGTATTTTGTGCATTAGGCTGGGTGCCTATAAAACCCCGTTGTAACCCCTACATGTAACCTAGACTCATGTTGAATGCAAAACTCGAACTACTGGTGTGTCCCACGGGAGCCTGAGCTAGGAGCCCCCTGCTCCTCCTGGGGGACATGCCGACAGGAGTAGAGCACTCCCTTGAATGCCCAAACCTCAGATAAACTCGTGTTCGCTTTTGTTCTCACGGACGGTGGGTCCGTGAAGACTACCAAATAGCCCTCTCTCTCTCGTGTCCTGTTTTCACACATAAGAGCTGGATGTTGTAGATGGAGAAGGTGAGGTTGAACGTCTGTTCGTTCGCTGAGTGCGAGGGCCAATGCCCTCCCCATTGGATACCTTCTTCTTAGGATCCATTGCGCCTTCGCCTTTGGAGGCGGGAGATGGTGGGAGCCTTCGGGACTCTGCCTGGGGAGGGCCCCTCTCGCCCGTGGCACGGACCGTAGTGGCAGTGCCCGGTTGGGAGGTACCACCACCATGCCTTTTGGTAGCCCTCTTGACGCGAGTCCTGGTAGGCGAGTTCCGGGTGTCCTCCCCACAGCTTGCAAATAACCCTTTTCGCTTAGCTCGCCGGAGCGGGACACCCTTGGGGAGGCGAAGCCAAACGCTCACCAGGAGTTCCTTCCCTCCATGGGGATGCCTTCGGCCTCGTAGCCTCATGCCTCAGATATGCACCACCTCCCTAGGATCATCTCAGCTTCTTCTCTCATTGCTTCCACAGAGCGAACTGCATGCAAAAAGAGAATCATCAGAGGTGGAAGGGTAACATACAAAGAAGATAAGCACCGCGCAAGAGCTCTTACCCTTCCCGATGTTGGGGTGAAGGCCACCATGGAACCCTAGCCTAGCACGTTGAACAAGGGTGCTGAGGTTAAGGAGGGTCATCTTCTCCAGTAGGTCGCGGGCACCCTTCCTTGCACGCACCTCCCGGCTGGCGTTGCGAAATTTCCAGTCATCGTCGGTGAGACGACCCATCTCGGGATAGGTCCGGGTCGTCAAGGCCGAGTGTGTCCCAGTGTAGACAAAGTCCTTGGTCCTCAAGTAGAACCACTTCTTCGTGGTGAAGGGCCAACACTCCTTCAGGGCATGTACGAAGAATTCTTCCTCATACCATGGGGAGGTGCAAATGGACCCCAGGGGCCCCTTCTAACGTCTCCCCGCTGGGAGCGAAAGAAGTAGTCGAACAAGGCGATCGATGGCTCCATGGGTGTCCCTGGGATCGCTGTCTTGCACAGCCATAGGAAGACTCGTAGCCAAACAAATAGGTTCGGACTGAGGTGAGAGAGCTCCACCCCTAGCGTCTAAGTGTACCTCTTGATGAAAGGGTGCATCGGGAGACCGAAGCCAACATCCACCCAGGCCTTGAGAGCCACGATGTACCCCGAAGGGGGGTTAGGACTCTCCCCCGGAGCTGGGAAGTCCACGTCCCTGGAAGAGAGGCGACTCCCACGCTAGATGAGAGAGATCTTCTCCGCGTCAGTAAGCTCCGATGGCCCGAGATCTACCTTCACTTCCTCTGGAGATAACCCCTCGTCAACCATGGGGTCTGCGCCGGGTGGATCCAACAAGGCCCATCATGTCCACGTCCCTAGTGTGGCCGCCGTCCTCACGAAGGGGTTTATTCTTGCTTTTCCCCTTTGCGAGACCAACCTCGTCCGCCCTGCCCTTGCCCCTAGCAAGGGTATCGCAAGCGCGATCGCCTGCGCGCAAGGAGTCCTCATTAGAGAAGAATGTAAAGTCAACGGAAGGATGTGAAGGGCCAGTTAGCGCCAGTGTACAAAAGACTTACCCATGAGGCTGACTGCCGAGGAGGCCTCATGGGTAACCTCCTTCACGCGCGATAGCGACGAGGCGGTGGCCTTCCCGAGTGCCTGCAGCCTCCTTGGCAGCCCGTGGCAATGCCGCTTCTCACACGGCCAGAGCTACCGACGATGATGCCCGCTCAGGCCGACTGCCACGCCTTCTTCCCGCGGCGCCCACCTCTCCGTGGCGTGCAACAAGCGGCCTTCCCAAGCGCCAGAGCCTCCTCAGAGTTCTGTGGCGGCACCTCCTCGCCGATCGGCTGCCTGAGCTGCTGATGGCAACTCCTACCCGTGCCGACTCTGGCTGCGCCTTCCTCCCATGCACCCGTTCCTCTCCGGGCGGCAAGCGGCAACGGCCTTCCTAGGCGCCCGCAGCCCCTCGGCAGCCTATGGCGGCACTCCTCCTCGTGTGGCCGAAGCTACTCGAACCTTCGACGGCGGCGCCACCGAGTCACCTCACCATCGCTTCTCCTCGGAGGCCACGACCTCGGCCTATGCGCATGCATTCCCGCCATCACGTGCCGCGGCCTCCCGAGCTGGCCACGGATTGCGTCTTCTTCTTGCTCATTGATGGCTCGCATAACATGCGCCGTCGCGGCTCTTCAGTGCAATGGTGGGGACTTCCGCGCAGGTTGGTGGCGGCGCTACATCCCCGACGGGAGGCAGCGATGCTGGCTAGAACCTACGATGGTATCGGCACCTGCTTGGCTCGCGATGGGAGGTCCGGCTGTCCCTTTGCTTGGCTGATATTAAGTAGGCAGAGGAGGGGATCCGGGAGGCATCCTGGTCAAGGGTGGGGGCGTTGGCTTTGAAACTTGCTTCTGAGGTGAACGGCCACCAGCCGGGCGTTAGGCCTTGCGCCCGCTCTCGCACAAGTGCCCTCGAGGTGGAGTGAGCCGAGTTCCTGTGGTTTCTAGGAGCGATCGATGCTTTTTAATAGAGCTTTGCAGGTGGGCGTTGGTCTCAGTGTTCGCTCCTGGAACCAACGGTTACGAACCGGGCGTAAGCCCCTGCGCCCATTGCCGCTCAAACGTGCCAAGGACGTGGGGTAGGCTTAGTGCCCCTCTGCCTTTGAGAATGGGCGTCTGCAGTTGCGCCCTGGTCCAGAGCGTTTGCTTGTACCCCTTTTTTTTTGCGCCTAGGGGTCCCCCCACGGGCAAAAGAGAAAAGCAGGGAGCCAAGAGGAAGGGGCGAAGGCACGGGAGTCTGCTAGCAAATGCCCATCCTAGGGCAGCCCCTCTTTGGTCAACACGGGCGCTAGGCTAAACGTCCAAAAAAGCACCAGGCGATGCCCATTCCGCCCAAGAAATAAAGGGCGCTGGCCCAAGCGCCCCAGAAGAAGCTTGAGCAGGTCCTCACTGGCCCGGGCGTTAGCTTAGGCGCACAAGCGTCTGAGCATGTGCCACCAGGTGTCACGGGCAATGAGTAGAATGTCCCAAGCGCTCACCGAGCTCCTTGTTGGCCGATCCGACCAGGCTTTGCCTAGGCACCTGAGCACCCTTTGGTCCTGGCTTCTCGGGCACTAACAAAATGCTCTTCCCTGAGAGCTCCCCGAAGGGACAAACACCCAGAATTTGCGTCGGCGCCCTCTCCGTTTCTGGCGATTGGCGGCAGTCGCCTCTATGGCCCGCGCGGCAGAGACTCAGCGGGCTGGCGGCCGATGGCGGCGGCATCCCTCCCTCAGCATGGGGGAGTCCTGAGCCTGATGCTCCTACTATGGTTGGCTTAGCACCCCATCCTCTTTGGCACTAATGGGACAGGATGTGGCGGCTCCTTCCCATGAAGCGAGGCTCGAGCAGCTTCCACCTCGCCAAATGGCTGAACCGCTTCCCTTTCGCATGGTTGTATCGCACCCTCCCCCCGTGAGAGTCAATAAGCGAAAAAGCAAAGGATCACGGGCGCTCCTGGGCGTTTTTCTTGGTGGGCTGTTTGAGGCAGGGGGTGGCAACGGTGCGTAGGCTGGGCGTTTTTCAGAAGAGAAATTTTACGGTGCATAACACAGGTAGCAAGTAGTGGTAGTAGAAATTAAATCTAACTATCCATTTCTCAAGGGCATGTTAGACTTTTTCTATCTATTTATCGGGGGTATTTTAGACTTTTTCAAATTCGTTCACAGTTTTGGATTCACCGAATACCTGGTGACTTTCATAGGCTTCTTATTCATTCATCCGCTATTCATCAAGATCACAGGATGTGTTTTACCGTAGAAGACAAATAATATGACGGAATTTTTTACCCTTTTACCCTCCTCTAAATTTACTACCAATACTACAGGTGGTAGTATAACTACATCTAAATTGATTTCAACCATTAGATTCAAAGGAATGAATGGCTTATATTGATTTTAATCCACTGTAAAAGAGCTCTTTCCAAAAACACCCCAAAAAGCTGGCCACTAGCACTCCTATGTTGTTGCTCAGCCCAGGCATTAACCATGCGTCCCTTGTGGAGACCAAAGGAGCCAGAGGAAAGGGCGGGCCGAAGGCTGTCCGCGCAGGACCCCATCGAACCAGGCGCTGGCTCTACCGCCCAAGCCCCTGGAGTCGCTTGCCCATGCGTTAGCCTAGGCGCCCAAGGAATACCGAGCAGTGCCCATGCCATCCAAAAACGTCGGGCTAGGGGTGAAAACAGATCGGATAATAGGCCATCCTGTATCATACTCTAATTATTTTTTTCGGATACAGGTACGGGTACGGGTAGTGGAAAATCGGGTAGGATACGGATACGGATACCGGGTATTTACGAACGAGTAGAAAACGGATACCGGATATTATACGAACGGGTACAATACGGATAACGGATACTTAGTTGAATAGTACGCAAACTACCTACGATCAAAGTATATGATAAAAATAATTTAACTAATACACATGGTCCAATTATCACACATAATTCAACACATTCTCTATTTCTTCAAACTTCTGTTCTGTTTCTACAACTGCTTTGCACTTCTGAAATCTAGGTTCTGTACACTGCATACAGTATACATCTAGAACTATGCACATTAATCCTACGAATCCTAGTCCCTGGGCATTGCTTTGGAGGTTGAATCCATCCAATGTACAGAACTACTGCATTCACTAATACAGTTACAGCATCCACAGCATAAACAAGAACCGTCACAGAATGAATCAAGAGCACTCACTTGTCAAGGACGCAACGACGGTGTTCGCCGGGTCTGGGATCCTCGACATCACCTCCCTGAGAAATCCCTCCTCGTCTTCCTCGTCAAACTCCACCTACATGGCGCTCTTGCCGACAAGCCTCAGATTGGGCGGCGCCATGAACTGCACGCTCTTGCTCCGCCTGATGTCCAGCAGCTGCGCCTTCGACACGTCACGGAGCATGCGGAAAGCGTCGACGGCACCAACCGCCTTGTACTTCTTGAAGTACTCCTGCACCAGCGGGATCACCACGAGCAAGACGAACACCACCCCAGCCATGAAGAAGGGGTTGCGGTTATTGAAGTCGTCTATGGCTACCATGATGGACTCGAGGCTGACTTTCCCGTCGGCCTCTACCGCGAGGGAAGAGAGTGGCCAGGACGCGATGGCCTTGGGGAGGAGGATGAGCTCGCCCCGCCAAGGCGCCGTCACCTTTCGCGCCAGAGAAAAGAAGAAAGAAGGAAGTCAGGCAAGTTTACTCCCGGGTACCTGAACCCCGGGTATCCGTATCCGCCCGAGATTCTCGGATATTTGCCGGGTAGTGCTCGCTCCGAATCCAATCCGAATCCGACGCTCAGCTATCTGGGTACTATCCGTATCTGACTCGAGAAAAAAATACCCGTATTTGTATCCGAAAAAACGGATAAAAACACTACCCGTATCCGATACCCGACAGGTAGTACCCGACCCGTTTTCACCCCTACGTCGGGCTTGGCCCCAATGTCCTAAAGAGGCCCTCTGTGCCTTTGCCTCATCCATGGGGGGCTGGTAGCAATGTCCTGATACGCCCCGCGCTTTGAAGAATCT
Organism: Guadua angustifolia; assembly: GCA_036346375.1. Taxonomy (NCBI): domain Eukaryota; kingdom Viridiplantae; phylum Streptophyta; class Magnoliopsida; order Poales; family Poaceae; genus Guadua; species Guadua angustifolia. The sequence goes on along the minus strand of CM070510.1, from coordinate 4,189,332 downwards.
TCTAGGCCGGCACGCCCAAGGCATCCAGTGATGGGCAAAAGGTTTAGCGCCCGATCGAAGTCACCTACCAACCGAGAGCTGGAGGAGACTAAAATGGGTGATAACACAGCGCCTTCACAATGGCTAGCGCACTTCTGTCCCTCGGGCACTTCTTTATGAACCCAAGGGACGAGGGGCTAATGTTGGGAGACATTGTACACCTTTAGCCATCCCTAAGCCAATGGGCCCAAAACCCCTCCCACGGGCTCTCACGGAGGCGCCCGAGATCATGGAGATCTCCTACTGCAGCGCGTCTGCAGAGGCCTCCTCCCACTCATGGGCGCACGGAGTCACCCTCCTACCCCGCGGGAGGTCTCCTCCCACTCTGCGGGCGTCTATGGGAGACCCCCCTACCCCGCGGGAGGTCTCATGTTCCACTTGGGGTTGGGTCTATCCCCCCTACGGTGGTCTATCATCGGAGGATCATGCAGGATCCCCTCATGCCCCGTGTGGGCTCTCTAGAGGGGGTACTCCAGGTCTCCAGTCTCCCAAGGGCTCACCAAAGCCCCCTTAGCTACAGGGCACTTGGCAAAGGCCCCTGCTCACAAGGCACTAGGTAAAGGCCCCGAGCCCTAGGGCACTTGGCAAGGACCCCTGGCTGCAGGACACTTGGTAAAGGCCCCGAGCGACAGGGCGCTTGGCAAGGGCCCCTAGCCACAGGGCGCTTGGTAAAGGCCCCGAGACATAGGGCACTTGGTAGAGACCCCGTGCCCTGTGCCCCTAGCCACAGGGCACTTGTCAAGGCTCCCGATTCAAGTGGGAGCCCCCAAAGCGCCTTGGATGGCCCCCCTTGAGCTACCTGGGACTATCGCCAAGTAGGGGTCCGAAGTCCCCTATGAAGTCCCGAAGTCAGAGGCCTACCCCTCCGAAGTGATGACGTGCAATCCACTACCTCCTCCCGGGAATGACCAAGATGCCCTTGGTTAGGCTGCTATGGTAGGGGTAGGATGGTATTTTGTAATGAAGGCTGGGTACCTATAAAATCCCGCTGTAGCCCTAAAAGGACCGGTGATATCGCCTAGAGGGGGGGTGAATAGGCGGATTAAAAATTTGCAACAAAATAAAATCTCCTGAGGGTCTGAGCCCGGAGTGTCTGGAGATTTTGTCCGGACATCCTAGATGTCCGGACCGTCTGGTAATTGGTCCGATACTCTGACCGAGGACCTCGAAGTGAGATTTTAAATCTCTGCAATTTTTCAATAATCTAAATAAATACAAATACTCTAAATGATACCAGGTACCTGAGAATGATGTAGATCTAGAGCTAAACTCAAAGATGGAGTAGATCGGGACTCCGAAAGGTTCAAGAACAACAAACCCTAGCTCAAGCAAATAAAGAACAAGAAGGCAACGATTTTTACCCGAAGTTCGGATTCTTGAAGGGAATCCTACGTCTCCGTTGAGGAGGCACAAGGCCCGAGTCCCTCTTGACCACTTTCCTCCCGGTGTTGCACAAAGCACTCGCCGGTCTTCACTTCTTGCCTCTTTCCTTTCGGAGGCGAGACTTGCCTTCACAAACTTCTGGGGCTCCCCACACCAAGATTGGAGGCTCTCGGTGACTCCTTACCGTCTAGGAGCCCTTCAAACTGCAAGAGTAACAAATACGCCGCTAAATCGTCTTGGAGGATGAAACTTGTGCTCAAGAATCGAAGATGCAAGCTCAAGGCACTTTAATCCACTCCTTTCTCCCCAAAGATTCAAATCAAATCCAAGATTCAAGTGGGGGAAGGAGGCTAGGGCTCAAGAGAGTGTGAGTGAGAGCTTGAGAGTTGAATGCTGCAATGAATGAGGTCTCTAATGGGTAGATTGAGAGTAAGGGCTTAAATAGTCCCCCAAAATCCAACCGTTATGAGTGAGCTGCGCAAACCCCGGAGTATCCGGACTTAATCCCCGGATACTCCGGACTTACCGGATACTCCGGACTCACTTAACCCAGAGTGTCCGGACTTAATGTTCGGATACTCCGGACTAATTTAGACAGCAGCTATCCGAGGGGTGTAACCCGAGTGTCCGGACTTAATGTCCGGATACTCCGGACTAACCCACTCGGCCAGAAATGCATGTTTTTGAGGAAATGCAATGTATTAAATTCTTTTGCTATGCAATTTTCATCCTTTGAGCACAAGCATATCCTAGAAGCGATTTCTCGTCGTATCCCCCTTAATAGTGCGGCTATCCTTAGACTCAATAAAGATAAAAAGATTATGACTAAAGTCTTGATGCCGCCTTTTCAAATTTTGAATACGGTAGGGGTCTCCAATCGCTTTCTTACGATGATATCTTCTCGATCTCTGCATGAATTCTCACTTGAACCATTAGTATACTCAATTGTGTTGCCATTAATCACCAAAACTCTTGAGGGGCCTAGATGCACTTTCAAGCCCTTATATGTAACCTGGACTCTCATTGAATACAAAAACTTGACCACTGGTGTGTCCCACCGGAGCCTGGGCTAGGACCCTCCTGCTCCTCCTGGGGATACGCCGACAGGAGTAGGGCTTTTCCTTAAGCGCCTGAACCTGTATAAATCCTTGTGTTTGCTTTGTCTCTTTTGGACGGTGGCCCGTAAGACGGCCAACGTCTCCTCTCTCTCTCTCTCTCGTGTCTTATTCCTAAACATACGACATTTGGCGTCGTCCGTGGGAATCGAACCCACGACCATGTGAAATCGTGACCCGGGGGTGGCAAAAAGGTGTGGGGTGTGATAGACGAGTAGTGTGACTGGGGTTCAAGGCGGCAACTGCACGAAGTCAAGGAAACATGTAAGTATAAGTACATAACGTACATGCAAGAATAAGATATTATGTGGAAGAGAAGAACGTATTACCGGCGTTCATGTAAGTGTCTTGCATTATGTCGCCTATTCTTGGGTCTATGACATTTATGTATTAGTTGAATGTAGCTAGAGAGTCATGGAAGAAGCTATCATATTCCTGTTGCATTATATTGTATAGTAGTAGCATCTCTCTCAATGTAGGCACCCTGTCTTGATCAGTAAAACGCAAGAAGATGTACAATTGTTCCATGAATTTAACAACCGATCAAAGATTGTCCCACCAGTCCAAACTCGAGAGACAGGAGTACACGAGCCACCTCTCCGTGGTATCAATAAAACACGATGCTAGAAATTTTTCTGAGGCTATCTATTGTATGAACTTGTTCTTGTAACGAAGGAAACTATCCAAAAATATGTAGTTTGTTCCAAAGCGAATAGCATTCCACTTGACCAGCTCGTCCCTAATGTGCTTCTTCATTATAGCATGGAGCTTCGAATGGTTGTACAACCATCAAGAGATTCTTCTTGCACTCTCGATGATCGAGGCATGGTAAAAACTCTCCAATCCACTTAAACAACAAATTAATTATGCGGACCAAACAAGACTGCCATACAATATTGTGGCGCTACCGTGCAATGAGCATATATGTCTTTTTGTAGTTAGTACTATTGGCTATGACAATCTGCACAACATTCACTGAACCTACCTCATTGACCACTAAGGTCATTTTCTGCGCCAATAAATAAAATGAAAACCCCCATTACATAATGCCTACTTCACATAGATTTCATAAGAGCAATGAAAGAAAGTACCTTGCGCAATAATGAGACAACCTGAGTTAGGCCCGTCGCATCCACGGGTTTGTGGAAGAATATGGTGCCATCGCAGTATATCTTGAAGTTGATGATGCTCAGATGTCTCGATCTAGTCCAAGAATCGCACATTATTGTTAAGCCATACATTGGCCATTCTTACCTGAACTTGACCATCTTCTCCAGTATATTCAATTCGTTAGTGTCTAAATATTTTCTATCTATGTCTCTCCCAACGGAGATGGGATACCCTCACTTGCAAATAAAATATATGATGAAAATATGAGATATTAATCAGCGTACAACTGGATTAAAATTTGAAAGCTCACTTACCACATTTTTTAGTTTCCCTGACGGCACTAACAAAGTAGGAATTATCTGCTTTCCTCCCTGCGATACCAGTCATGTGGAAAAATTTGATCCAAGCCGAGCCAATCGCCTACTTCGCATTCCTCCCTTTTTGTATCCAGCTCCTAATGTCAATCCTTGTTTGCATAGGGCCACGGACCGACCAAGGTTGTAATCCTTCACGACCGGTCTTTCCCGTTGTGAAGAACTCTGAAACATCCTCAGCAACACACCATCACCCCCTCCTCTAGCCCCCTAGAGGTGCCAACACCACCACAGTGCTCATACCTTCCACCTGCTGACTAGTAAATTCTGCCTCCACCCTGGAGGCCATGGCATACTGAAGTTGGTCCTCCTCATCAGCACCACCCGTATATTATGAATATACACTTCTTCTCACATAAGGAATCGCCAACTGTTGCTTCTTTTCTGAGCCTCTCTTCTCTTATTCCCTTATTCTATCCTTCATCCTGTATACGTCGAGCTACAAGTACTCGTGAACCTACTTAGGAACTTGACTGCAATAGACGACATTCGTATCACGCCTTGCCAAGTGGTGCTTCAGTTAGGTTGCACCGCCTCCTTTGTTCTTTGGTGGTAGTATTTGCGTCAAAATCTAGGGGCTGTTTGGTTTGTAGCCATGAAAAGCCATGCCAAATATTTGGTCATGGCCAACTCATGGCATGACCAAATATTTGGCAAAATGAGGCTGTTTGGATTGTATCCAATAATTGGCATGGCAACAAAAATGGTGTTTGGTTCACAGCCTAAAAAGTAACCAATTGTTGGCTTGGCATATTGGCAATGTTTGGTTTGATGCCAAATATTTAAATGAGCATGACTAAATTTCATTAGGGATCTCATAACAAACCAATAAAAAAGTATTGCACTCCATCGCCAAGCAAAACCATACATTTGAACCTTAGTCCTGTGCTCCTGTGACATAATTGCTACTAGGAGAACAACTTATTTCCCAACGGACACACATCTACACTACAGTTCAAGCTTTCAGTCCACTACGGGGCTAGTTACACTCAATTTGCTATGTTGACTTCATAATACGCAAGAGGCAACAAAACAAACCGATGCAATCGATACACATGTCCAAATAAGCAAAGCGATCCCGACTAATGTCACCATGCTACAAGAAGATTGGTTAGCTTCTTCACCGGTTAAGAACACCTTTGCAGCAGAAGAAAGAAGTCCTCGCCTTACCACCAAAGCAAGAACCAATATAGACTCGGTCAATTACCGTGATGACTATAATCACCGCCCGAGCAAAAGACTTTCAAGAATTACACTGTTCTTCCATCTAGCAAGTGTGCAAATAGTTAAGAAGAATGTCGTCATCCTTTGGAAAAATCACACGAGTGATAGGTGATAATTTGGTGAAGATGTACCTAGCACCAACAAAATCTTGATCATCAGTTCATCACAGATAGTATTCTACCACATACATACTAGCATTTATACAAAGGTTTCGCCGATGATCATCAGTTCATCACAGATTTCAAGGGTAAAACTGGATATTTAAATTCAGTATCATTCAAGTTGGGATGTTACCTCTAGAGATCAATTTTTTTTCAAGACAGAATTGGTGCATGCTTTGCATCAAGATTGGAAAGTACTACACTTGAGGTAAGTAAATAGCCTGCAGTACATGATAAACCCTCCTTAACCTTTTATCTGCTCAGCCAATTTAAAGGTTTTCATAGACATGAATGCAGTTTAACGATTTTTCCAATGATCATGCTGATCAAGACAGAGCAACAGTTGGACTACACAAAAGAACAAAATTCCTAGTTAATTTCTGAATCATACATCTCCATCTAGAAAAACAGGCCCATCTAGTACCCAATAGCACATTGATTGCAGAGAGCATTGAATTCCATGTGCGGAAATTGCCGTAACATTTCTGTTATTGGAAAGTATCAACCACAGAATGCTTTATGTTAATGGCATCAAACAAATCGACCACATGAACACAATTCGAGACTTTCAGTAATTACAGCTGTTCTTTATTCTTGGACAAAGAACCCAAAAAGCTTTCAATTATCCTTGAGTCGACAATGCACATCTGTTCAGTGTTCTACAATGTGTCAGTTGTTCATCTTTATTAGGACCTACACGCTGCAAGAGAAAAGACAAAAAGCATATCAGTATCGTGACATTTAGAGATTTAAAGCCTTCTGAAATTTAGACCATCTCAAAGCTAAACAGCACCATACTATCCATGATACTGTACTAAGAATTTCAAATTACACATCTAAAAACAGAATTTTAAATAATGGAAATTATTTGTGCAAGAGAACTGGAACTCGGACGGCTCCATCCCACCAACATCCATGGTACAGCTTTTTTATATATCGCAAGTCTAAATCAGGGGTTCAATTTTGCAAAAGTAGCATTGAGCTTTCAATTTGTTCTTGCTCAGTTGGACAAGAAACAATGGTCAACAAGTTCATGTTCTTTCTTACATATAAACAGAAGTAGACTAAATTGTGCAAAATGTAATTTGATGCTAACCACACTTTATTAAGGGTAGATGAATCAACAAGGAGAAGATTTATAGGATTTTTCAAATAAGTTCCTATTGTAGTCAAAATAAACATAAACTGATCAAATATAAACGGCAGTAAAAGAATGGAGAGTCAAGTTAGAAAAGGGGGATATTAATATTTAATAGTACCGTTCCCCATCCAGTAAGAAACTAGAACAATACTTCTGGAGAGAATATAAGAAAATTTGTGTCAACAGGGCAGACCAAGACAAAATTCGGCAATGTAATGCTGTGCTCAGCATGCTATGCAAGAGCATACTAAAACCTTGTATAAAATATGCTATAAAATAACTAGATGTTCATTCAGTTTCCTTCAGATTTTTATGATGCAAAATTTTTTTTTTTTTTTTGGTTCTCTCGAATGTTTTGTGATGCAACACATAGGTTATATATACTTCACAGGTAATACAATTCTTGTATGATGTAACAAATCCAGGAAAAAAAATTTTGAAACAACCATTTCATCTGTAGCAGGCAGTATGATGGACCAAGTTTTACGAGACCTATCATATTGCAACACTGTCCCGAAATCATCATTAAACTAATATAAGTACAAACCAAAATTATGGAAGTCTGGCATGAAGCACGATTCAGAATCTAAGATTGTAAAGGAGTGATACTAGAGCCCAATCATATCAAACAGAAAACGGGGAAAAAACATTAGCACACTACAAAAATGACATATGTTAACAATAAAGTTACAGAAATTCCAAATCAGATTAAACTTCACCCGAGAATACCCAGACACCGAAAATATCACCTTCCATCGGCCGCGCCCTCGACGACCTCCCGGTGCGGCACCACCATCTCCTCATCCTCGTCTCTGCGCGGCTTGCAACAACAAGCGCCGAACGATTCAGACACGGAGATAAATAAATAAACACCCGTAACCTCATAAATCACCATCTGCAATGGCGCCCGCAATCCACCCCAAATCGAATCCGATCAAAACAATACCCAAATCGCAAACCCACTATGGAATCAGAAGCACTCGAACCGAAGCGTCCGGAGTGGCGCGAATGGCTAGGTCAGCGGGTTGTTACCTCGGGCCACGGGGGGTCACCATGGTCATGTAGCGGTGGACGGGTTGGGGATCGGATCGCGGCGATCGCCACGGAGAAGATGGGGATTTGAGACTCTGGCGCTAGGGTTTAGGGGAGAAGCAAAGGCGCAGCGGAGGGGAAGCAGGTGGCGGCGGGGACGAGCTTGGTGGCGGGCGACTCAGGTGGCGGCGGGGACTCCCATGGAGCCGCTCGGGAGCTCGGTGGAAGAGAGCGCGGGAGAAAATGGGGGAGAGCGCGGGAGGGATTAGGTCAGCCGCTCGCTCGGGAGCTCGGTGGATAACGCGGGAGGGATTAGGGTCAGCCGCGCGCGCCGTTTCGCCAACGAATGGCGAACGAATCGGTCGCCCGCGCCATGCCGAAGAATGGCGAAGGAATGCGTTGGAAAAGAATGGCGAGCCAAAATGTTCGGATGGCCAGCCAAAATTTGGACTTGAATCAAACAGCAGCCAAATTGACATGGTATGACCAAAATTTGGTATGGTCAGTCAGGGCTTCAATCCAAACAGCCCCCTAGTCTCTATCTTGTTACCATGCTCCCACACAACGTCACTCTGGTTTGCCATCTGCTAATACAAAACAATAAGAAATTAGTTAATGCAAAACATCGAATTAATTCTAAGAACTATACGTACATGCTACCAAAGGCATTACAACAATTCTTGCTAACAACTATTTGTATGTGATAGTAATAAAAAGCATTACATCAGTGAATGCTACAAATAAAAATTCCAACAAGTCTTGAATAAATTATCAACAAGTATTCCTGCAATATCATGCATTAATCCATACATGTATGTAGCGATTCGTGCAATAAATGAGAGACATACGCACACGATTGCTAAACGATTTTTCCCTAATCCTAACCCCTCAAACACACCAACCCTAACAACATGGTAATGTGTTTTCCCCATCTGTAATGAGACATTATATACTGCAATAAGTAAATATCTACCGTCATTCATTCACAAAGAACCCTAATCGCATGCTAATGAGACATCATCAACTGTCATTCATCACAAAGAGTTGAAAAATCTAAGAAACATATCGAAAATCTCCCGATTTCTGTCAAAAATCGATGATTTCTGACGATAATCATGTGGCTGTGACAGCTTCAATATCTCCTTCGGATCGACTGATCATCGGTCGAAGCCGGTCGATTTTCGACCTCCAAAGACAATTTCTGTGCAGGAGGCAGTCGGATCTGGCCAAAGCGGTCTCAGTCTGGACGTGAGTCCAGATAATCAAGTGGGGAGCGCAATAATTGTGTCCAAATGACCACCAGTTGTCTTAAAACATCAAAGCTTCATTCATGGGTCGGACGAGGCTATTTGGGCCTCTACTGTGGGATCAGGTTTGGTACTGTTTATTCTTTTTTTGCCTTTTCAATTTTCTATTTTCGGCTTTGACTCAAATATGTCTCATAAATTTGTTTTTTTTATAAAAAATCATCCCAGATGTCACAAAGCTATTAATACTAATTTTAGAAAAATTTAGGATAAAGTTTTTAATTTTTTTGAATTTGAATTTGAATTGGATCGGTTTGTCGACCGGTTTCCGAAGCTGAATAGGCTCGATACGCTCGATTTCCGTGATTTTTAGTTAAAAATCAATAATTTTGTTAACCCTGATTTAGAGCATGTTCAATAGTAAGACGATGGTTGTCTATATACTCATTTATGTCATTTAAACACAAAACTAACACAAAACTAAAAAGGACGTCTAGAAGGCATTTTAAGGTTGTCTATATGATATTGTACAATCTTTTAATTATATTATAAAAAATATTTACTATAGATAATAACTCATGTAATTGTGTCTTATGTCATCTATATGACCATCTCTTCACAAAGAAACAGCTATACTCTTGCTTCTAAGTCAGCAAAAATCTTACGTGATAAAGCATGTAGATAACTGATATTACACCATTATACATACCCTTAGTTTAATCCCAAGAGAATTTTGGGAGATTTTCATCTTCTTCTGAAAAGTTAATTCTCTAATTGAGAGTCTTCTTCGGGATTAAAATTGCCTCATTAATTAATTCATTCGTGGGACTCATTTGATCAGAAAACGGCTGGTTGCACGAGTGAGCATTTACCAGCTAGTGTAAAGTTTCCACGGCCAGTTCATATCTATACTAATCATTAATTAGCACTAGGTGGAGACGTGCGATACCACACCGCGTGAAATAATTTGGTCTGAGTCTTTTGCTTGCAAAAATTGTAATTTTGATTTTCTCATATATGTTTATTTAAAATGGCTGGCTAGGAGCTATCGGCGAATTTGCATAACCATGATTTTTTTAAGGATCCATCCAAAATCTTTCAAATTTGAAGAACCGAGTTAAAAACTAGCTTGTTAGGAGCTGCCGGTGAATTTGCGTAACCACAATTTTTTCTGTAAGGACCCACCTGAAATCTTTTAGGTTTAGAGAACTCATGAAGGATGTAATTTTAAATTTTTTGGGTTTAAAGAACCGGCGTCTACGTCAAATTTGTGGAATCATGGTTTTTTTTTTTTGCAAAATAACGAGATCTAAATGTAATTTTAAATCTTTCAGGTTTAAAGAACTGGCGCTCATATTGAATTTGTGGAATCACGGGTTTTTTTTGCAAAATAACCGGTGGAAGGACCTGTTCGCGATTTCAAAATTTTTGGGGGGCGTGTTCAAAAAAAAGGGTGGCATGGCATGCCTCCCTGCGCTCAAATCCTTCTTGACGCAATATATACTAGATGCGCGGGCACGGCGCATACCGCTCCAACCGCCACACGACAAGCTGTGAAAATCTGGTGTAGTTTTGGGAGGCTAACAGGGAAAAACCAAAGTAATACGCAATCTTAGAAAGTTTCAGGCAATTTTTGGGAAAAATGACGTGCAAAAAACAAATTCTAGAAGTTCCGGGGTATTAAAGAAGGCAACGTATCATGTACCACAGGGTTTCTCGTGCACACATCGTGCACACCAACTAACAAAAGTCATGAAAAATTCTAAAAAAAATTGTAGATGTACTTCATAGATTACTCTACCTATGTATGAAGTTTCAAGATCAAATTCATTATATATCGAGAGTTACAAAAAAGAGAAAATTCTGACAAGTTTAAACTATTTAAACTTGTCTGAATTTTCTCTTTTTTGTTACTCTCAATATATAATGAATTTGAACCTACAATTGTATACATAGATAGAGTAATCTATGAAGTACATCTACAATTTTTTTCAGAATTTTTCATGACTTTCGTTAGTTGGTGTGCATGGTGTGTACACGGGAAGGCTGTGTGCACAGGATACGTTGCCATTAAAGAATTTTAAAGACTATTCTGAAATCTTACAATTTTGTGAGCCCCTTTTGCAACACAAAAAATGAAGCTACAGGGTATTAAAAAAATTTCGAGGGCCTTCTATCAAAAAACAGACTAAACTGTTATTCTAGAAAATCTATTTCAAAATTCTAGAGTCCTTACCACAAAAAAACAAAATTTCAGATATTTTAGGGCCCTTAAAAACAAATCCTATTTCAGAATTCTAAAGGCCTTACAAAGAAAAAATTCTAAATTTTTTTAGGGCCCTTGAAAACAAATTCTGGAAGTTCTGGGGTATTAAAGAATTTTAACAGTCTATTCTACAATCATAGAAATTTTTGGGCCCTTTTTTGCAAAAAAAAAAAACCCGAAGTTGTGGGGTATTAAAAAATTTTGGGGGGCATTGTAGCAAAAAAAACAGATTAAGCTATAATTGTGGGCACTGGGCTGTCTTTCCGTCAACACTTGTAGGTGGAGTGAGCGAATTACAGGCTGACCAGTGACCACCCTAAGGGCATGTACAGTGGTATAGACGGCAGCTGTCTATATTATATCTCTACATCATCTATAGACAGTACTAAAAATAACTCATACAATGGATCGTCTATATAGTTGTCTGTAATAGTCTCTCATTCAATTAACAAATTGTCTATACAATAGTACATACAATAGAAAGCTGTCTATAAGACCGTCTGTTAAATAGTAGATAACAACTTTCTCTCTCCTCCTTTTTTCTCATCCACATCACCTAAAATCCTAGATGACGTGATCTTACAGACAGCTGACATATACCATTGTACATGCCCTAACAAGCGGAGGCCGGAGATGTAATCATGTAATAATCCCAACAGAAACCGTAGTGCCACAGTACCACTCTAAAAGTTCGAGTAGGAATTTATACGTTCTTATCATGATATTAGCCCGGCCCAAATGAAAATGGGCTTCTAAAGGTAACCTAAGGAGACAAAAACAAACAAAACAAGACAACCGACTGGCATATGGGCCAACCCAGAATCGGTCATGTCTACTCCCCCACGCCCGATACTCCCTCCCCACGCAACAACTGCCATCACCATGCATGATGCATCGCAGTGGTAGCACCTCCTCCTCCCCCATGTGCATCGCCGATTCCCACCGTCGCCACCGGTCGTGTTCGCCACTACGCCGGCTGGAATCATGGCGCCATCCCTCCTCTCCTCGTCACTGCCATCGGAAACGTGGAGGGGAGTAGAATCGACCTTTCCGGAAAAGTGGATGGGAATGGAAGGTATTGCTGCCAGCGTTGGATCGAGGTCAAATTCCACGTTGCCACCTCTCCTCCGTCAGCGCCACCCCTACTCTCGTTAGCGCCACCCTTAGGACTGGCAAAAAAAGCTCGTTAGAGTTCGAATCAAAATTTCTTCAATTATAGTAGCCGATAGATTCAAAATTGAAATTAGATAATTTTGAGGAAAAAAAAGTTAATGAGACTTGACTCGATAATGGCTCGTTAACTCGAATTTGATGTAACCACTTAAATGATATATAAAATAATTTTACATCAAATTATGTTAATTTCGATAGAAATTTGATAATAGTTCGTTAAGCTCGATAGCCAGTCGTAGCCACCCCTGCCCTGTCCACTTTGGTTTGGCTGATGATGCCGAAGCAGTCATCAAGGTCGTCCGCCTCCACGATGCTGCACGTTCTTCAACTGCCGAGAACACGGTGATGCCAACATCCGCCTTGTGCTTGAGGTGGCGCAACATCTCGTTAGTGAACATGGAGCACACCATCGCCATTGATAGGACCGAGGGGATCCACGGTTTGTGCGTGGTGATTGCATCACTGTAATGTCATCCTCTCTTGTTCGTCGTCTTCGATCATGTTTGAGATGTTTTATTCCTGTGATAGATACAATTAGAATCATGTTTAAGATACTGGAGTCACGTGTCCTATTTGAGTGAACTTTTTAAGCAGACATTAGGTTAACTAGCCAGGTCACACACTACATTGTGCCGTGCAAAATTTAGTCCAACGGTTATTTTTGAAAAAAAAAAGGTAGCTAGGGTCATGCGCTACGCTGTGTTGTAAAAAATTTGGTCGCACAACGCTGCACCGTCCGAAATTTGGTTTAATAGATATTTCTGAAAAAGAGTATGGGGATGCAAATGGAGATTCGTTTTTTTCTCGGGGGTTTTTTTTTTTAAAATGTGCTAGTTAGGAGTCATCGACGAATTTGAGACTCCACGAACCCTCCGTATGCAGTGCCAAATTTGGTCCGACAATTACTTACGAAAAAAAGGTATGAGGACACGAACATATTTTCGTTTTTCCTGGGAGGATTTTTTTTAAATTTTCTTGCATAATTTTGGTTTTCTTTTTTTTTTAAAAAAAATGGGTTGCTAGGAGTCGTCGATAAATCTGTGGATTGCTATAAGCCGCTGGCGAATCTGTGGAATTTGTTTTAGGAGAGAACCATGAAGGGACCTAAATGTAATTTCATTTTTTGTGTAATTTCGGTTTTCTTGGTTTTTTTTAAAAAAATAGACTGCTAGGAGCCGTCGATGAATCTGTGGATTACTATAAGCCGTCGACGAATCTGTGAGATTTTTTCCGAGAAACCTTTTGGTTTTCTTGGTTTTTTTTTTTAAAAAGAGGTTTGCTAGAAGCCGTCTACGAATATGTGGATTGCTACAAATCATCGGCGAATCTGTGAGATTTTTTTTAGAAACCGCGGAGGGATCTAAACGTATTTTCGTTTTTTCAGGTCCAGTCTGGTAAAAACAGATTTCTTGGGACCTAAACATAATTTCAATTTTTTGGATCTATTTTGCTAAAAACCGATGAGAGGACCTAAATGTAATTTTGGTTTTTGTGGTATATTTTGTTAAAAACTGTCGGACGGATCTAAATGTGATTTTGAATTTTTCGAAAGACTTTTTCACGAGGCAAGGTGACGTGGCGTGTGTGGTGGAGCTGCATTCCTCCCTGCTATAATATATAGTATACATTGTTGCTTGATTAAATTACTTTCTTGACTTTGTTTCTTTTTTCAACTGCATCAATGTGCCAGCACAAGATACATCCAGGTCTTAGATGCTTAGAGAAGTGCTTAGGCATTTCACTATGCTTCATGGTTTTGCTTTGTATATTACTGAGAAGTTTCTTTGAGGTTTGATCTTTTACACAGTAGGATTTGAGTGGGAAGCAATGTAGATTGTTGACCGTAGTTTTGCTAACAGGAATGTCAAACAGACTTGAGAATAAAAACTGAAATGACGTACTGAAAGGTTCTCTATTTCACTGCTGCATATAGAGGCCGGATGGTGGTTCTGAAGGAGCGATTGGCGATGAAAACATTTCGTTCTTTCCAACATTGTCTTGAATATCAGGCAACAGTTGGCTTTCCAACTTGTATGACTAGAAACATTCAGAAACAAACAAAATATAAATTTTATTTTCCATGAACAAAAGCTTCCTTCCCGGTTTGCTTGGATATATTATGCTCTGCTGCATATGCATAGATTCATATAAATGATTACTTATGGTCCTAGTATTTATCAACTAAACTGGTTCTTGCAGGATTCCTTTGGAGGAAACTCTCTCTCTCTAGTGATCTCTTTGCTACCAACCCCCCCCCCCCCCCAACACACACACACAACCTCTATCTCTCGCCGTACATGCATGGCCATGGCCAAATGGTGCTCACCCTGCTCCTTCTCTCTCTCAACTATACCTCTCTCGCGAGCGAATTAGTAATAAGTACATAACGATCGTATTCAGCAGTCTCAGTCAAAATTATTTACGCATAAAGTGCTTGCCATGGACTCCTCAAAGGTGAAGAATTTTCGGTTGGCTCGGAGTCAACAATAACAATTCGATGTAGTAGAGAGAATCCACGAGAAATGTAGCGCCTACTTCCCTATGTCACGGTCGTTGAATCAGCTTGTGGTGCAGAAACGAACATATGCTCGCTCCATAAATGGGCATCTCGTCTCTGCATTTTCTCTGTAATTCTTGTAAAAAAATTTACTACATGTTAAAAAAGGAAAATGGATAGCCCAAAGCTTGTTTCGTTGACCCTGAAATCTACCTCTGTTTTTCTTAGGCATGAACAGAATCGACATAACCAATCTATATATATCAATATTCTTAGAGAGATCAGCCGCACCACGCCACACGCCGCTCGGACACCATAGAAACTACAATGCCTGAGCTATAGTAAAGTTACGTTTTAACTTTTAGAATTTTTTAAAATATATTTTTTTATTTTTTAAAAGAAATTCAGTACTTTTTGTTTCTTGTTTTCGGAGTTTTTCTGAAAAAAGATTTTGTCTCTATTAAAATCCTACCTGTTTTGGTGCTTCCTTTTGCCCGCAACAACGCGCAGACTAGCCAAGCATCACATCAATGACCTGGTCAGCATGGGCACCGTTGCAATGCAAATTCTTCTTCTCGCTCGCCTTGTAAAATTGGCTCTGGACAGCGCAACATTTATGACTTAGAGGGTGGCCAAATCAACATTTCTGTCAAATGTGCTGTCGAAAACTTGAGACTATACATCACCTCTTTGTCGATTGCCCTCAAGTTTGACGTCTGTGGTCATCCATTGCCCGTTGGATTTGCTTACTAGTTACTACCAGACTGGTAGGAACCGATCGTAAATATAGAGTAGTGGAGCCTAAATCGGGTAAACTCTCTCCCATAATTTCATAAAGGTGCCAAAACACTTGTCATCTTAACATACTGACAATGATAGAAAGAACACAATAGTAGAGTCTTCGAGAACAGTTGATTGACCATGGAGCAATCCTTGAATTAACCAAACATGAGATGTCAAACTAGAGTTTCGTGGGAGCGATGGGACTTAAGAAATTAGTAGCACAACTAGACACGTAAATCTAAGACGGTGATTTTGTTTTTTGTTTTGCACATAAATCTAGTGCAGTATCCTGCTTCTTGTAAAATTTCTGCTTCTTGCTAACATAATCACAGCTTCTGCTGTCTTTTTTTTTAAAAAACTACTTATACCCATCAATTTTCCTCCAAGAAAACGTCTTGTTCATCTGCTGTTGCTGCCTTAGACAAACAGCGCACAGTTCCAAGCATTCACACGCTAGCAAGTAGCAATCAGGTTGTGTAGACTTGACTCGCTTGAGACTTGAGAGGCGTTCAGTCATTTTAGCCATGGTTATTACAGCGCCAGGCGAGGCGAATCGCCTCCGGGACGCCTAAACGTTTAAGCGTCTGCCTAGTCAAATAAATAAATAAGTTACTGTATCAGCGAGTATGCAGTTGACACCTGACAGTAGGGGTGAAAATGGTATGGGTTAATCCCGTCCGATCCGGTACCGAATCCGTTAAAAACCGTATCCGAGGGAAAAAATCCGTATCCGGCCGGATTCGGATACGGAACCGGATACTTACTACCGGATTCGGTAACGGATACGGGAGACGAGATATCCGACCGAATCGCTGCGGTAAACGGTAAACGGATATTATCCGACCGGATATCCGAATCGGGTAAGTCAAGAGTCAAGGCAGGGCAACGGGCAACCCGCACCGCAAGCACCAAGCCTCAGTGAGCTCTCTGCCTCCAGCCTCCCCAATCCCCATTCGATTCTTCCCCGACCCCAATCCCCAACCCGAAGAGCTAACCCTAGCCGCCGCCGCCAGAGCCTGCTCCCGGGACCCGTCGTCGCCGCCTCCTCCCGGGACCCGCCACCTCCTCCTCCTCCCGATCCAGGATCCGCCGCCTCCTCCACCTTCCGGGACCCGCCGCCGCCTCCTCCTCCCGGGATCCGCTGCCTCGTCCTTCTCCCGGTCCGGGACCCGCCGCCGCCTCCTCCTTCCGAGACCCGCCGCCGCCGTCTCCTTCCAGGCCCCACCGCTGCCTCCTCCTCCCGGGATCCGCCGCCTCCTCCCGGGATCCGCCGCCGCGTCGTCCTCCTCCCGGATCTGCCGCCGCGTCCTCCTCCTCCTCTACAGGTACTATCATTGGCGTCCCGGATCTAGGAGGAAGTTCTCTGTTATTGATCTTTTCTTGATGAAACCTGATTGTATAAGGAGAAGAATTGAAATGTACACAAGGGATATGTTATCTGTGCCAACCTCCTTCAGAACTTGGGTGTTCCTCAGGTGAAGCCTTCCTCGGCAATGGCTTCTGAAGAAGACCTGTACCAGGAAAAACTAACATGCTGGTAGACTTGACTTCTTGCTTGTGAGAATCTTTAAGTGGACTAAATCCAAATTTAGACGTCCAGGTGTCCACAAGTTCATTGGTAGCAGGAATAATATGATGACTCAGGTATTGCAAATACACAATATATCAAATTAGTAAGCACACTGGTTAAAAAATGGGCCTCAATGTTTGCTAATTTACTTGGTTTAATCATAATGACTGGCTGATAACTTATTGCCTCTGATGCACTTACCTTATTGCCTCTGATGCACTTGTCATTGGGTGTTGCTGTTAATGTATGGACTATGGACTTGTCATTGGGTGTTGCTGTCATTGGGTTTGCTAATTTACTTTCGTTTCTGTTAATGTATGGACTATGGAGTAGTGTTCTTCAAACATGCTTTGCTGCTGTGGGTCACAACTCACAATGCTTTGCTGCTGTGGGTCACAGGCTGGTGGTATGGAGTTGCCAGACCTTGTGTAAATTGGTGGACCGAAAGTAACTGGAACTTCTCATCAAGAATAACTAAAACTACAAGCTTAACAATCGCATTCTTGTTTTTTATTTGCATATATTGTAGGAAGAAGAAATTGCTAGTGGTGATGACTGATGGTACGGCATGTCGACCAGGGAGCCATATGTAATAATGTAAGCAATGAGCTTATCGATTGATCCTCCGGTTAATTAATTTATTTCGTTGTGTATTCGCTAATTGAATTTGGTCTGCTGGATGCATGAATTCAGCTTGTTGGGTGAGACCGTGAGAGACTGGGCACTGGCCACTGGGCAGGGCTGCTCTACTCCTGGCGCTGGTCATGGGCTGCTCCTGGCGCTGGTCATGTCATGGCGATTGTGCACTGGGCAGGGGCGCAAGGCTGCCTCTCTTTAATGAATCAGCAGAAATGTATTTGGCCAGTAGACTTGGTAGTATTTGCCCTCTCTTTAATGAATCAGCAAAAATGTATTTGGCCAGTAGACTTTGTAGTATTTGGTATGAATTATTGAAGTTATGTATGAATTATTGAAGTATTTGCCCTCTCTTTAATGACTGAAGTTATGTATGAATTATTGAAGTATTTGCCCTCTCTTTAATGACAGAAGTTATGTATGAATTATTGAATTTGATACCTAGTTAAACTTGTGTTGTGTGAGTTGTCAAACTTATGTAATATACATGAATTTATTGTTAGTCGAATGTTCAACAAGTATGTATCCGTTTGTATTATCCGTTTCCGAACCGAATCCGGTATGTATCCGCTCCGACAGTACCGTATCCGAAACTCCGAAATATCCGAATTCGTATCCGTATTCGGTCTTACCGTATCCGATTCCGAATCCGAGAAAAAAATATGGATTAGGATACGGTAATAGTAATATCCGACCGTATCCGATCCGTTTTCACCCCTACCTGACAGTTAGCACAGCCACATATCATCAGCATGGTACTGCTGAATCTTTCAATAATTCAAGCTGACACATGAAATAGTAAGATATTTGACCAGCCGTGAGAGATCGAACTGACATGTCACATCGAGACGAGCGCGTTGGTCCGACGACAAATTGACGATGCATCACAATACATGCATGATCGCGCTACAACGGTGGTTGACGCTCCTCCGGTCAAAAAAATGAATACACTAGAATGCGTGCAATCAAACCATAATAATTTTGATATAAAAGTATTATCTAGAATACGTAGTTTAGATATTTGAAAATAATATAAGTAAATTAATTTGTCATTAAAAAAATTTCATATATCATACGGTTTACAACTTTTCGAATACATGGTAGCAAAATGTAGTTGTCAAAGCGGCGTCTTATCGACGTTTGAAAAGTTAAAAGCAACAGTTTTCTAAGTCTGGAGAGAGTATTTGATACTAACTTCCACAATGTTCAGCTTGCTCACTAATTATTCGCAGAGCACTAGTGAAAGAGTGTAAAGGTAGAGAGTTCGGGAGAATGCCACTTATGGGTGTGTATATACACACAAATATATGCACATATATATACATACATATATACACACATACATAGATATACTATTCTACAGTCACTACCAGAAAACCGAGATTTCGTGAGGACTAAAAAACCGTCACGAAAGCGCCAAAACCGTCATGAAAACAATTAGTGACATATCACCGTCACACAATAACCCTCACGAATATGGCGCCAGGGAAATTCAATTTTGCGTGGCGGTGCACCTTCACGAACATATTTCGTGGCGGTGCACCATCACACAATAACTCTCACGAACAATGGGCTCGCCAGATTGCACAAGAAATTTCGTGACAGGGATTGACTCACAGGAAAATAATTCGTGATGGTGCTTAACCGCCACGAAATATTTTCATGAGGGTTAAAAACCGCCACAAAATTTTTTCATGAGGGTTCTCCCAGGAGGTCACCCATCCTATTACTACTCTCCTTCAGGCACGCTTAACTTCAGAGCTCTTATGAGATCCATTACTCTAGTGGTGGTATCATAACATCTGACATATAATATGTCTCTCCTCCTCTTAACCCTGTGAACTATATAATGTGATGGTTAAAATTAGTACTCACGAAAACTATAGCACCCTCACGAAAACTATAACCCACATGAAAATTCGTAATTTTCGTGGCGGGACAGCTACTTTCATGAGAGTTTATGAAAACCTTCACGAAAATAACTTCAATTCATGAGGGTTTATGCACCACCTTCACGAAATGTATTTTTTACGAGGGTTTATGCACCACCTTCACGAAATATTTTTGTTTCGTGGCGGTTTGTTTATAACTCTCACGAAAATATAGCACCCTCACGAAATCTCAGTTTTCTGGTAGTGAGTTGCGCGTAATTTATGCGTTAGTTATAGACCAATCAAACCATGCATCCCACTAATCAGCACATCAGACTGCTTGCACTACTATCTTATTTACGATATTCTACTATAGAATTACAAACAAAATAACTATTGAAGGAGTGACGTGGCCGAATCAACTAATAAATGTGTTTCTTAGTTTGTACATGAATATGTTATTTATTTATTTTAGCTATCCCTTTTTATTCGCAGCTCCGATTAACGACCGGTTTTCATCAGTAGCTTACCAACGCGAGAGGAACAAAATGATATAGGTCTTACTAATAAACAATAATTTTCCTGACTAGTAACAGATTTTACTATCCTTATATTGTAAATATATATATATATATGGCGTCGTATTCAGTGCAAACCTCTCTTTTGGTGCAATCATGCAAACTCCTAATCTCAGCTCTTAGATCCCTCCTCAATGGCTAGATTAAAATTGGTGGGATTCCCCTAATCCACTTATAGCTCTTTTCCACAAAACCCCCTAGAAACCTTTTCTTCTCTCCCCACTTCCCTCCTCTTCAACCTAGCATCCAGTCCGGGACGTCGATGAGGTTCTCCACGACGTTGTCGGCGCCGAGCCGAATCTCGCTGCCGCCGCCCCCTCATCTCGCTCGCCGCCGCTCGACCGCAAGACGCCCGCTTGTCGCTTAGGGTCGATAACAGGTCTTTGTTAGCGACGACGAGCCGTGCTCCTCGTCCTCCTCGCCGCAGCTCCCGGCCTCTCTCCGCGGCGCCGGTTCACGCCTATCCTTCGCAGAACGGCATCTCGTGGCACGCCGCCGCCCTCGATCCTCATGCACGCATGCACCGCACGTTGTCGATCACCGCCAAGGAGGGAAGAAGAGACCGCGCCGTTCAAACTATGGCTGCGGCTACGCAGAGGGAGGGTAGAAGAGGAGAACCTCGTTAAAGGCACCGATTAGTGGCCAAATGTTTTTCGCCTTCCTTCGTTGTTTTTGACGGCGAATGCGCCCAAATATATTCAGTGAAAACCACCCTTACCGTGAAAACCACGTGTGCAAGTATTGAAAAATTCTCAAAAAATTTCCATATATAGGGGAGGTGAGCTTCTACAATCCTGCAAAAATTGAAGACCAAACTCAATCGCATTTAAAAGATATAAAAAAGACAAATTCCTGCAAAAATTGAAGACCAAACTCAATCCCATTTGAAAGATATAAAAAAGACAAATTCAATTCAAATGCGATTGAGTTTGGTTTTCAATTTTTGCAGGATTGTAGAAACTCACCTCCCCTACGTATGGTAATTTTTTGAGAATTTTTTAAAACTTGTATACGTGGTTTTTACGGTAAAAATGGTTTTCACTAAATATGGTGCCTATATATATATGTTTTACTATTATATAGTAGTAAATTGATGTTCATTTTAATAGAAAAATTTTATGTATGCAATATTTATTAGCAAAACTTATATCATATTGTTCATCTGCCGTCAAGAATCTCTTCGTGAAATTCGTTCGTGAATCAGAGCATCAAATAAAAAGTTATAGCTAAAATAAAGAAAGAACATATTCATATACAAACTAAGAAAAGCGTTTATGAGTCATAAACGCTTTTCTTAGTTTGTATATGAATATGTTCTTTCTTTATTTTAGCCACAACTTTTTATTCATAGCTTCGATTAACGAACGGTTTTCACTAGTAGCTTACTAACGGTGAGAGGAAGAAAATGATATAAGTCTCGTTAATAAACAGTAATTTTCCTGACTGGTAACAGATTTTACGACCCTTATATATAGATTTTACTATCATACAGTAGTAACTTAATGTTCATTTTAGCAGTAAAATTTGATTTATACAATGTTTATTAGCAAAACTTACATCAACATCTCATCATCAGTAATGTACTGGTGAAATTCGTTCGTGAATCAGATCATTGAATAAAAAGTTATAGCTAAAATAAAGAAAGAATAGATTGCACTTCTAGGCTACGCGGCTTGTTTTTGGACTGTACACAGGAACATGTGACATCGGTCAGCATGTAGAATAGGCAACGCTACGTGCACGCGTAGAATAGCGCTACCGTATACATATATATACATATATAGTAACGCTAATTTGCGCTTGCGCGCAGCTCTTGCCTATTCTATGTGCAAGCCATAACCCCGTGTTACTAAACAAGCTAATGTGAACACAAATGCTTACTGTGAACACAGGTCGATAGTAGATTATATATACGTGCACTAATTAATAAATGTGCTTGATAGTTTTTGTACATGAATATGTTTTTTCTTTGATTTAACCATAATTTTTTATTGACAGCTCCGATTCACAAACGATTTTTACCAATAGCTTACTGATTACGAAAGCAACACATTGATATAAGCTTTGGTGCACAAATCAGATTTTACTATCATATACATAAATGTTACTATTGGTATACATAGATTTTACTACCATACTAGAGGTTCAGTAGGTTGTGCAGTAGTAAAATGTTACGATACATTCGATAAAATAGCAATAAAAATACATTCATGCAGCATTTATTAGCAAGACTTATATCATTATGTTGCTTTCATCATCAGTAAGTATTGGTGAAAACCGTTCGTATATCGGAGCTATCAATAAAAAGTTATGACCAAATTAAAGAAAACACAGATTCTTATACAAACTAGAAAACACATTACGGAAGACATTTTACTAGTCGATCATGTGTCACTAGTAATGTGTTTCCTTGTTTGAACATGAGTCTATTTTTTCTTTGCTTTATTTATAACTTTTTATTGACAGTTTCGATACACGAACGCTTTTTACCAGTAGCTTACTAACGATGACATCAACATACTGATATAAGTATCACTAATAAACAATAATTTTCTAGCTAATAACATATTTT
This sequence comes from Guadua angustifolia, assembly GCA_036346375.1. Classification (NCBI taxonomy): domain Eukaryota; kingdom Viridiplantae; phylum Streptophyta; class Magnoliopsida; order Poales; family Poaceae; genus Guadua; species Guadua angustifolia. The sequence goes on along the minus strand of CM070510.1, from coordinate 4,166,560 downwards.
ATTATCCGTATATGTGGATGTTACTATCGATACACATAGATTTTACTACCATACCAGCAGCCTGTGCGGAAGTAAAATCTTATGATACATTTGGTAAAATACTAGTAAAAACTCATTTGTGCACATTTATTAGCGAGATTTATATCATTAGTTACTCTTGTCGTCAATAAGCTACTGGTGAAAACTGTTCGTATATCGGAGTTGTCAATAAAAAGTTATGGTCAAATCAAAGAATACACATATTCATATACAAACTAGAAAAACACATTACAGAAGATATTTTTACTAGTCGGTTATACGTCACTAGTAATGTGTTTCCTTATTTGAACATGAATCAGTTTTTCTTTGATTTAGCTATATGCTGTAACTTTTTATTGACAGCTCCAATGCACAAATGCTTTTTACCAATAGTTTACTAACGACGACAGCAATATAATGATATAAGTCTCATTAATAAACAGTAATTTTACTGGCCAATAACAGATTTTGCTACATCTATATATAGAAATTACTACATTTCTATATAAATTTTAGTATCATACAGTAGTAAATTGATGTTCAATTAGCAGTAAAATTTGATTTATACGATGTTTATTAGCAAGACTTATATCATATTGTTCCTGTCGTCATCAGTAATCTAATGGTAAAATTCGTTCATGATCAGAGCTGTGAATAAAAAGTTACAGCTAAAACAAATAAAATCATATTCATGTATAACTAGGAATGCACACAACACATGCTGGTGTATACGTCTTTGAATCTCTCGGTTATACGCATGCATGCAAATTAATTCTGGATGATTAATCTCCTAACCATGTTATGCTCAGCACAGTCACAAATTCCCTAGCGCTAATTAGTGGAACGCTCAGCTCGATCGGACTACAAAACTGACCGGCACTTAGAATTGCTTAAACTACACGCAGCTACAGAATAGTACTTCTATATACATATATATATATAGACATAGATACATACATATACACATATGCATATACATATATACATATGTATATATATACAGTAGCGCTAATCTGCGCTTGCGCATAGCTTTGCCTATTCTACGCGCGAGCCGCAACCCCGTGTCACTAAACTAGCTAGTGTGAACACAAACACTTACTGTGAACGCATATGTGTGCCAACTAATAAACACGCTTCGTAGTTTATATATGAATATGTTTTTTTATTTTATTTAGCCATAACTTTTTATTGATAACTTTGATTCACAGGCCGTTTTCACCAGTAACTTAATGACAATGAGAACAACACATTGGTATAAGTCTTGACATATAAAACAAATTTTATTATCCATATACATAGATTTTCCTATCGATATATACAGATTTTATTACCATACCAAAGGTTCAGAGGCCTATATGGTAGTAAAATCTTACAATACATTTAATAAAATAATAGTAAAAACTCATTCGTGTAGCGTTTATTAGTGAGATTTATATCATTATATTGCTCTCATTGTTAGCAAGCTATTAGTGAAAACCGTTCATGCATCGAAGGTGTTAATAAAAAGTTAGCCAAATCAAAGAATACACAGATTCATGTACAAACTATAAAACATATTGCTAAAGATATGTTTACTTGTCGGTCATACGACAATAGTAATGTGTTTCCTTGTTTGAATATGAATCTGTTTTTTCTTTGATTTAACTATAACTTTTTATTGACAGCTCCAATACACGAACGCTTTTTACCAGTAGCTTACTAACGAAGACAACAATATAATGATATAAGTCTTACTAACAAATAGTAATTTTACTAGCTAATAATAGATTTTACTATATCTATATATAAAAATTACTATATTTCTATATAGATTTTACTATCATACAGTAGCAAATTGATGTACATTTGAAAGTAAAATTTGATTTATGCAACGTTTATTAGCGATACTTATATCATGTTATTTCTTTTATCATGAGTAATCTAATGGTGAAATTCGTTCGTGAATCAAAACTACGAATAAAAAGTTATAGCTAAAAAAATAAAAATTAGAATCATGTATACGCATGCTAGTGTATACGTTTTTGCATCTCTCGGTCACACACACGCATGCAAATTAATTATGGATGGTTAATCTTCCAAGGCTCGATCATGAATTCCGTAATGCTAATTAGTTGAACGCTCGGCTCGGTCAGACTGCAAAACTGACTGACGCATAGAATTTCGTAAACTACATACAGCAATAGAATAGTACTTATATGTATATATGTATACATATACATACATACATATGTAATATATATGTATGCATATATGCGTGTATATGTATGTATATATATACATGTATATGTATGTATGTATATATATATGTATAAATACATATATACATATTTGTGTATATATATGTGTGTGTGTATACACATGTATGTACATATATACATATATTGCGACGTATCCGGTGTAAACCCCTTTACTGTGTAAATTCCATGAAATCTATGTGTAAAAGTTTTAAAAATTTCTCAAAAAATTATAATACATAGGGAATGTGAGCTTCTACAGCGCTATAAAATTTGAAGACCAAACCCAATTGCATTTGAAAGATATGAAAAAGACAAACAGTAAGTAAATAGTGCTAAACAGTGAAAAATCCCTATTTATGCTGGATTTGTCTTTTTCATATCTTTTAAATGCTATTGACTTTGGTCTTGAAATTTACAAGGTTGTAGAAGCTCACCTTTTCTACGTATGGTAATTTTTTTTAGAATTTTTCAAAATGTCTACACATGGGTTTCACGGAGTTTACATAGTAAGAGAGTTTACACTTGATTTTATCCTATATATATACATATATACACATACATACACACATATATACAAACATATATATGCATATATACATATATGTGTGTGTGTGTTAGGATCCTAAATTAAAGGGGTTACAACTTGTTATAGGAGATATACACAATCTCTAATAATAGCAAATCTCTAACACCCCCATAGTCTAAGCAGGAGGTTGATGGACGCAAAGACTAGACCAAAAATTCATAAACTGATTAGTCAGCAATCCTTTCATCATGATATCGATGAACTAGAGACTAGATGGCACATGCAAAACTTGCACTTGACCAATAGAGACCTTCTCACGAACAAAGTGGATATCGACTTCAATGTGTTTGGTGCGGCGATGCTACATCGGGTTGGACGACAAGTAGATGGTGTTGACATTGTCACAGTAGAAGATGGTAGAAGACTGCAGGGGATGATGAAGTTCTTGCAGAAGTTAGCGAAGCCAACAACACTCAGCCATAGTGTGAGCAACAACTCGGTATTTAGCCTCCGCACTGGAACGAGACACAGTGGTCTGGCGTTTGGAGAACCAAGAGATCAGATTGTCGCTGAGGCAAACACAGTGGCCAAATGTTGAACGATGGGAGCCGAGACATCTAGCTCAGTTTGTATCGAAGTATGCGGTGAGGGAGCTGGTTAGCATGACACGAAGCTGGAGCCCATAGTCGATCGTACCCTTGATATAGCGTAGTATAATCTTGATCGGGTGTAGGATCAAGGATAACCGACTAGAGGGGGTGAATAGGAAGTTTCTAAATTTTTCGACTCTAATTTGAATTTGCAAGATCATTAAGCAAAAATTATAATTTTAACAATTTAGCACTAATTTTTCTAGTAATCACTAAAATGTTCCAACAATTCAAGTATAGGTAACGTACAATTATACACACAAACCAATGTTCTGAACTTACTAGAAATGTAAATTGCACAAGAGATCAAGAAATGCAAACCACAAAAAACGAAGACAAGAATTTATTCTATGGTCTCGGCGATTTGCCGATCTCCCCTAATCCACGTTGAGGTGACTCGAACGACTTAAAGCCAGCTCCACCTTCTTGAGCCTTTCTCGATCATTATGGTAGTCCTTCCAGCTTCGGGTAGGCGAACTTCAACCTTCACAACTTGCCGGAGCTTCTCACAATCTCCGTTGAGAAGCTCACCGAGCACGATCGCCTCCAAGCCGTCTAGGAGGCGGAAACCTCCAAGAGTAATAATTCTTGACGCTTGCTTGAGGTCGGATTGAGTGTCTAAAGATTCAAAACTAAATACAACACTCAAACTTGCTCCTCACTCTCTCAAATGAGAATTGAATGCACTAAGAAGTGAAGAGGACTTGCTAGAGCTCAAATATCATCAATGAGAATCAAGAGCGCCTCTAGAATGCAGGTGGGGTGGTTTTATAGCCTCCACCAACCAAACTAGCCGTTGGAGCTTGAATCATGGAGCAAGTTAGTATTCCCGGTGCTACCGCCCATGTAAGACCGGTTGCACCGAGATCTAACCCAACGGTTGGAACAGTGCATTAAATACATTATCAAAGGCCGTTGTGCAAAGGGTTCGGTGCTACCACCCAACTAGAACCGGTAGCGCTGGGTCCCTTTTATTTCTGCTCGTTCAAAAGAGGGTTCTTTGAAATTTTTGCACCGAACATTTTGGCCGATGCTACCGCTCACCCGGTAGCACCGGACTGCCAGAATGCCCAAAAATGCACCCTTCTATAATTTTTACATCGGGCATTCAGGCCAGTGCTACTGCTCGCCCGGTAGCACCAGGCTGCCATAGGGGGTAGCACTATCCTGCTAGGACTCCCAAAGATACCCTTCTCAGGTTTTTACACACCGCTTAGGGGGCCGGTGCTATTGTTCGCCCGGTAGCACTGGGCTACCATGGGTGGTAGCACTACTCTGCCAGGTCCCCAAATACCCTTCTCATGTTTTTACACACCACTCTAGGGGCCGGTGCTGCTGCTCGCCCAGTAGCACCGGGCTCCCAGAAGCTTCCTTTTAAAAATCATAGAATTTTCAATGGAATCTTAATTTGACATGATGCGTGATTTTAAGCATAGAATTGAGCTTTTAAACCCTAAACAACATCAAGATAACCGTTAAGACCCATCCTAATAGTATAGCACTATTTCTAGTAATCCGATCTTTTTCTCCACACTCCGAGATTGAGAAAAGCTATGAAAAGGTTCTTAAATTTTATACCTTAGCCATCTTGTCTTGACGCGTTGATCTTCTCTTTATCAACTTCATGCTTCCATAATCGTCGAATCTTGGACCAACCTATTCTTAAAATACTCAACTCGAAAATATTAGTCCTTTAACTGTAATTGTCATTAATTACCAAAACCAAATCGAATTGGGATCTAGATGCTTTCATCAAGGTGAGGTGAGGCATGTGTGGCGCGTGCATGTGCAAGCAAACCTGCTACACCACATATGCAATGTCAGGTCGAGTCAAGGTAAGGTACTAAAGAGCACCTGCAAGACTTCGGTATTCCATTGCATTGGTGACTTGGTGCCCCGCGGTGGCGGAGAGCTTGGCCTGAGTGTCCACAGGAGTCATAGTAGAGTGACACTTAGCCATGCTCGCCCGTTGGAGAAGTTCTGTGGCATACTATCATTGAGACATAAATAAACCCACAGAGGAGCGCCGCACCGAGATGCCAAGGAAGAGTGTAGATCGCTAAGGTCCGTCATGGCGAACTCACTGTGAAGACAGTGTGTAAGTAACTTGAGGAGGCCAACGGGAGGAGGCCGTGACAATGACATTGTCTACATACAGCAGAAGGTAGGCAATGTCAGTGTCAGCACAGTATGAATAGGGATGTGTCGGAGACAAAGCCAACAAATCTCAGGGTGCATATTTGGGTAGCGAAGCTCTAATACTAGGCACGAGGTGCCTGCTTGAGGCTGTAGAGTGACTTTTGGAGGCAGCACACGTGCTGTGGCCTAGAGGGGTCGACGAAGCCGGAGGGTTGCTGACAAAAGTTAGTCTCATCGAGAGTGCCATTGAGGAAGGCATTCTTGACGTCAAGTTATCGAATTGGCCAGGAGCGAGAGGCGACGATGCTCAAAACAACACAAAACATCGTTGTTTTCACAATGGGACTAAACTTTTTATCGTAGTCGATACCAGGCTGTTGCGAGTAGTTGCGGACAACCCAGCGAGCCATGTACCGGGAGAGGGAACCATCATAATGGAACTTGTGCCTGAAGATCCACTTGTTGGTGATAATTTTGGCACTGGGGCAGACAAGGGACAAGTGTCCAGGCACTGTTGTCCAGGAGGGCCTTATGCTCATTGAACATGGCCTGCAGCCAATGGGGGTCCTAGAGGGCGGCGTGGTACATCATCAGCATGAGGGAAATGGTGGAGTGGATATCCAAGAGGTTTAGGCGGTTCGTCGAGATGACGATGCCATCTTTGACGCGAGTCTGCATCAGATAAGGACTAGGAGTGCGATGGGCCATAGGTCTGGTAGGGGCGGCCGAAGCATAGGGAACTGAGCCAGGGAGGGACTCATTGTTGTGGGCGGATGGTGCGGATGCGACGGACACCGCGCTGAGCGAGGGAGCCGCAGTTGAGCTGGCAGGAACCGTGGCATCAGACGATGAAGGCACGGTCAGGCGGACTAGGCCTGTATCGGGTGTAGATAGCACAGTCGATGGCATGGCTAGTGCAGCGCTGAGTAAGGGAGGAGCAGGGCCGATAGTCGCACGCACAATAGGGTGCAACGTCAAGTCGAAGGCGTGCAAAAAATCAAGAGCACACGAGACAGAAGGTGGTGGCGAGGCATGTGACATGAAGGAGAAGATGGACTCATCAAAAACCACATGACAAGAGATGATCACACGATAGGAGATAGGGTCATAGTAGAAATACCCTTTGTGGGATGCAGGATACTCAAGGAAAATGCAGGCAACAGAGCTAGGTTGTAGTTTGTTGGTAGTGGTAGCGGCCATGTTAGGGTGGCATAGGCACCCGACCACACGAAGATGGTCGTAGGTGGGGTGGTGACCATAGAGTTTGAAGTATGGTGTCATGGATGCGAGAGCTTTACACGGGTGATGATTAAAAAGGTAGGTGGTAGTCGCAAGAGCTTCGGCCTAGAAGTGAAGAGGCATAAGCTCTTAGAGAAAAATTGTGTGCATGGTATCATTGATGGTGCGTAGTGCACCTTAGCTTTGCCGTTTTGTAGTGATGTGTAAGGACACAACAGGCGGAGCAAGGTGTCTTTGGTGTTGCAGAAAGGTAGTGGCGGAGTTGGCAAACTAAGTACAATTGTCATCCTGGACAGAACGAATAGTAGCTACGAATTGAGTGCGAACAAGGGTGAAAAAAACTCGAGGGTAGCGAAGGTAGAAACACCAATAGAAGTGCGAGAAATCATTGACAATCACAAGGTAGTATTTAAAACCAGAGGTGCTAAGGACAGGTGATGTCCATAAATTACAATGTATAAGATCAAATGATGACTCAATTTTTATTGTGGAATAGACGACAAGCACTGGAGCATGATGGTAGCATCATGACTCGGATGACCCAAGCAGTGATTCTAGACTGCGGCTGAAGCGATGGTGGACATGAAAGTCGAGGACTGTGATGCTAAGGAGGATGGCGGGATAGTGTAGAGGTCCCTACCACTATTGCAACGAAAAATCACATCCTTCGTGCGAAGGTCCTTTGTCAAAAAACCAAGAGAGTTAAATTCAACGAAGCAAGAATTGTCACATGCAAATTTGTGAACGAACAAAAGATTGCAAACGAGAGATGGAACATAGAGAACGTCATTTAAATAAAATGAATAATCGGAAGTTGTATGGAGAAGAGAATGACCCGAGTGGGAGATGGGCATGAAGTGACTCTCAATGGTGACGGAATACGGTATGGGAAGAGAACAAGGGCGGCGGATATTATCATCATCCAGTATAATGTGCACGAACGTGCCGAAATCCATGACCCAACCATCTTTTTTGAAGGGGGATTTTGTTCATGTCGGTGATAAGACTAGAGCTATCCCAAGACAGTGGAGTGATGGGAGGCGTCGATGGCTACGATTGAGGTAAGGGTGCAGCCTGGTGGAGAAAGCCTACGGAGGACGAGTATTAAGAAGGCTAGGACCGCTAGAGGGATGGCTCTGCCAGGTTGAAGCAAAACCAGGGCCCAGCCGGGGTAGGGTTACCACGATGGTTGGAAGAGGTGTCGTGATCATAGCCGGAGTTATGGCCGCCCCATCACTTGCCTTTGCTAGAGGAGGAGCCCTCGCCACAGTAGGTGCTCCCGTTGCAAATGGCGGCCTTGATAGCATTGAAGAGGAGAGTTGTCACCACAAAGGCCTTCTCAGAGTTGTGAAGGTGCATTTCTTCCATGAGAAGCATCGAGCGCACCTTGCTGAAGGAGGGAAAGGGGTCCGATATGGCGACGACGATGGCCGCTTGTGAAATTCATGGGATGAGGCCATGCAAGACGTTGAGGACAAGGGGGTGCGGTCATTGACTGGGGAGTTGGCATCGCGGAGAGCCTCGGCAAGGCACTTCTGCTCATTGCAACACGCAGTGATTGACAGATAGCCTTGGAGGAGGCCGTGGAACTCGTTCAGGAGGGGAACTAAGTGGCTCTCCTTGTTGTAGCTAAAGAGGGCCTCCATGGTGGCCTATAGAGCGGCAACGCACTGGTTCGACTCGAGGATGATGCCAAGGACGTCTTCAGCAATGGAGCTATACATGGCGAAGAGGGCAACACAGTCATCTTGGGCCCACATGGCGGTCGGACGGTTTGGGAGCATCAACGCCATTGATGTGAGGAAGAAAACTGTGACATCCAAGAAGGGATTTGAAGAAGATGCTCCACTTCGTGAAGTTGGAGGCTTGGAGGTCAAGAACCACCGAAAGTTGAGACTAGGTGGCAACAGGTAGATTGGCTGAGGAAGAGAGGACCGGTGCTAGGGCACCAGAGCCGGGGCAGAGGATGTGTATTACAATATGTTACAGGAGATATATACAATCTCTAATAATAACAAATCTCTAACAACTAGTGGCTGGCTACTGTGCACTACTACTACCCCGAAACGGGAATCCAATCCAACACAAATATTAACGAGGCAATCGACAAACATATGTTCAAGCCTTGTCTGAGCCTTTCCTGATGCAAATTTATTGAGAAATTTTACATTATATTATACTGGTAGTATATGGTGGGGAGTAGAAATCAGATCTAGCTACTGATTTGTCGAGAATATTTTTGATGCTCTACTATCGGAGAAAATATAAATAAATACTAGCTAATTTGATTCATTAGACAAGAAATAAACAATTTATATTGAATTTAGTGTGCACTGCTGCCCAATTTGGAGTTCTCACATACTTCTGGGCAAAGCAAGTCTGGACTCTTGCCCAATGTGCACGGAAGGAATTTAGCAAGTTAATTTTGTTTTACTTTTCGGCTGTAGATAAACAAGAAGTACATGATCCATGTGTTTTCTAAAAAAAAAAGAAAGCAAGAAAAGACTTAGGCTTTGTTTTTTTAGACTTAGGGTTTTTTTTTCTTATAACTTTAAGCCATCTTTTAAACAGTCTGCTTTTATATGCGATAATGATAGGTAATTTTTCCTTAATTTTAGTGATATTAGTCTAAAAACAACTCTCAATACGTCGGAAAAACATCTCTTACGTGGTTTTTAATTTTTAGTTATATAGAGGTTTATAACTTTTGAAAAAAAAAACTAGTTAAAAAGCTATTCATTTGTTTAATCATTGACTTCTTGACTCTTAGCAGGCTAAAGAAAAAGTCTAAACAATCCTTATCAGGCAGCGTTGTCATGCATGTTTGCACCTAAAGGACACGATCGAACGCAGCAAAATCTAACGCGAACAAAAGCGCAAGCGCGCGCAATCTCCGCGGCATTTCCTCGCAAAAGGGTTCGCAATGGAAAACTTCCCGTGTCCGTGCCGTCCAGGGAATTTGGGCTCTCGTTGGCTACTGCTATATCAAGAGCAGTCAGTGTACACAGTATTCCACATTCAAGCTGAACCTGAACTGGAAGACAGTGTGGTGGTGGAGAGCTGACGTGGCCAAGGAACATTGTGATATGGCTGCTCGTAACATCCTTTGCTTGCTCTTCCTGCAGCTACTCGCGGTGTTCGGTATGGTGGGGCAGTCGAATGCCGGAGGCTGCATCGGCGCCATCGTCGACGACGCTAGCCGCGCCGGGAAAGAGGAGAAGCTAGCCATGACAATGGCCATGGAGGACTTCAGGGCAAGTACTGGAGACAGTTCGGTGGTGCTTCATACGATGGCCTCAAATGGAGACCCAGTTCGAGCTGCTTCCGCAGGTTACTCATCACTTGCTTATCACCCGCAATGCTAGGCCTCGTTTGTTGGAACGTGAGGATCGATTTTTTTTTTAAAAAAAAAAGTTTTGCCAGAATTGAACTGTTTCGCGTAATGTTGGAAACATGGTCTTAGTTTCGTACTTTTACTACTGTAGGAAAACGATTAGTAGTACATGTACATGTGTGAATTATAGGCTACATCACACATTTTCATGCAGCGCTGTCGCTGATCAACGAGCGGAGGGCGGGCGCCCTCGTGGGGCTCCACGCGTGGCAGGAGGCGTCGTTCGTCGCCGAGATCGGCAAGCAGGCGCGGGTGCCCGTGCTCTCCTTCACCAGGACCGCCCCGCCGTCGGCGGCGCGGCGGTGGCCGTTCCTCGTCAGCGTGGCGCGCAGCCAGCAGGCGCAGATGCAGGCGGTCGCCGCCGTCGTCGGCTCCTGGCGCTGGCGCCGCGCGACCGTCCTCTACGAGGACGCCGACTACGCCGCCGCCAGCATCATCCCGCACCTCGCCAACGCGCTCCGCGCCGTCGGCTCCGAGGTCGACCGCCGTGTGCTCGTCCCCGCGTCGCCCTCAAGTACTACTCTCCAAGAAGAGCTTAACTCCCTCAAGAGCGACCAGTGCCGGGTGTTCATCGTGCACACCTCGGCCAAGATGGCCCCGGCGCTGTTCGCGGAGGCGAGCAGGATGGGGATGATGGCCCCGGAATATGTCTGGATCGTGACCGACGCCATCGCCGGCGCCGTCGATTCGCTGGGCGCGTCCACCGTTGCTTCTATGCAGGGAGTCGTCGGCGTAAGGAACCATCACTTGCCGAACACCGACTCCAAGAGCACCAGAGACCTCATTGCGAGGTTCAAGAAGAGGTTTCAGTCACAGTACGCCGGCGACGACGACGAAGAAGAGAAGACGAGGGTCCTCACTACCCGGCCCTCCTCGCCTACGACACCATTTGGGCAACCATGCGGAAGATCAACGCCACTTCTCCCACCAGCACTACTCGTGCTGATGATCCAAACTCGTTGAAATTCGGTGAGACGATCAAGATCTCCGTGCCGCCGCACGGGAACGACCCGCTCGAGGAGATCAGGGAAGCCAGCTTTCCATGGGGCGAGCGGCGAGTTCCGCTTTGAACGTGACGGCGAGTTCTCGCCGCCGAAGCGGTTCCAGCTGATCAACGTGGCGGGGAGGAGCTACACGGAGCTGGGGTTCTGGTCATCGACGGCTTCTACAAGAGCATGGAGGGGTGCAACGCCGGCGGCTGTGGCCCGTCGATGTTGGTCTTAGGCCCAGTAATCTGGCCAGGCAGGCCGTGGGGCGTGCCGAGGGGGTGGGCGCTGGCGAGCGGCAGCCCCTTCACCGTCGCCGTGCCGGAGAAGGCCGTCTTCCCCGACTTCGTCAAGGTGACGTACGGCGGCCAAGACGACCCTAGCCAGCCGAGCTTCGAGGGCTTCTCCATCGACGTGTTCAGGGCGGCCGTGGACCACCTGCCCTACCACCTGCCGTACAAGTTCGTCCCCTTCAACGAAACCTACGACTCACTCATGGAGCACGACCGCATGAGGAACTACGACATCCTCGTCGGCGACACGACCATCTCGTCGGGGCGGTACAAGTTCGTCGAGTTCTCGCAGCCGTACACCGAGGCCGGGCTCGTGATGGTGGTGCCCTTCAGGATGGACGCGTCTAACCGGTCGTGGATCTTCCTCCAGCCCTTCACCCCGGCCATGTGGTTCCTCACCGCCGCCGTTGGGCTGTACAACGGCATCGTCATATGGCTCATCGAGCGCAAGTACAACGACGATTACCGCGCCGGCTTCTGGAAGCAAGTCACCACCGTGTTCTGGCTGTCCTTGACCGCCCTCCTCTGCCCAGGTGCGTTGCAATCTTACATGTCATCAAGATGCTAATTTTGGATGGGAATTGTAACTGATCATTTGTGTCTGTGCATGATCGATGAGGTTCCAGGGGAGAGGCTGAACAGCAACCTGTCCCGGGTGTCCATGGTGGTGTGGCTCTTCGTCGCGATCATGCTGACGGCGAACTACACGGCGAGCCTGACCTCGCTGCTCACCGTGCAGCGCCTTGAGGAGGCGGTCACCGTGGAGTCGCTCAGGGGCAGCGGCGCGGCGATCGGCTGCGCCAACGGCTCGGTCGTCGCCAAGTACCTGCAGGAGGTGCTGCTTTTTCCGGAGGACAGCATCAGGAGGTTCTCCAGGGACGACGACTACCGCCGTGCCCTGAGCTCCGGCGAGGTCAAGGCCGCCTTCCTCCGTGTCTCGCACGCCAAGCTCCTCCTCGCCAAGTACTGCAATGAGCTCATGACCACCGGCCCCGTGTACCACGTCGGCGGCCTCGGTTTCGTAAGCCTCGCCATCGCTATCCCTCTCCGAAACCTGCAACTCAATAGTTAATTGACCGAAACATTTATATAGGGTGTGTCGTCTCAGGTGTTCCGCAAGGGGTCGCCTCTGCTCGCCGACATCTCGCAGGCCATCCTCGAGGTGTTCGAGAACGGCACCATCCAGAAGCTGGAGACGGCGATGCTTTCCGCGTACAACTGCTCGGCCACGGGCAAGGACGGCCCCGGTGGCGACCTGTACCGCCTCAACCCGGAGAACTTCTGGGGGCTCTTCGTCATGACTCTCTTCGTGTCGACCGCCTCGCTTACCGTGTACGGCGTCTTCTTCCACCACGACACGACCTGCGGCGGCGGCGGCCACAGGAAGCAAGGCGACGGCTGTAAGGATTTCACCACGGTTGATCCCGGACGAGGATGCAGCCATGATGATGAGGTACCCGCGGTTTTAGCTGAGCATGCAGGAATTGATGCTGGAAAGGATACAGGAATAAGAATAAGCATGGGCGAGGAATGTGAGCATCCTGCTTGCATGCGTCACCAGAAATAATGGCTACTTATATACAATTTGCGTTCCAAATGCCGGAGTTTAAGCTGTTTGTTTGATTTCACTGTATGATAGATGTAAGATGGTCTACATAGCATTCAGGAAAATCACCCAAAGCATAAAAAGAGTCACTTTCTGTATTTACACCAAGTCTGCAACAACATGAAAGCACAATGAATGTAGGCTGAAGGTCTGCCTGACAGAATCTAGTTTCTGTCTTGAAGAAACCCAAAAATACTTATACCCATCAATTTTTTTAAAAAAGAGAAAAAACTACTTATACCCATCAATTTTCCTCCAAGAAAACGTCTTGTTCATCTGCTGTTGCTGCCTTAGACAAACAGCGCATAGTTCCAAGCATTCACACACTAGCAAGTAGTAATCAGGTCGTGTAGACTTTTTTTTTTTTTTGAAAGACAGCGAGCTGCAATTATATTAGATAGGGGAAGGAATACAAGAGAAATAATGGTGCAACAGGCTGCACCATCAGACGGAAGCTAGAGGAGAAATGAGATGGAGGGGAGAGGAAAAAAAACAAGAAAAGGGAGAGAGAGAAAAGGGAAGAGAAGAAAGAGAAAAAGGAGAGAAGAAAAAAAGAAGAGAAAAAGGTCGTGTAGACTTGACTCGCTTGAGACTTGAGAGGCGTTCAGTCATTTTAGCCAAAGCGCCTGAACGTTTAGGCGTCGGCCTAGTCGACTAAATAAATAAGCTGCTGCATCAGTCTTGAGGACGTAAACTTGTGCTATATGATTCGCGCCAGAGAATAAGGCGATTAGAAGCTTGTCCCGAGCGCCTGAACGCTTAGCAGAGGTCGAGGTGGAGGGGGATTATCAGCATGATGAAGGTGGCGAGCTCTACCTCTATGAATGTACGGCAGAGCTCCTGCCTTCCATTTAAAAAAAAAGGTGGTGAGTCTGGCGGTGGTGCTCTAGGTTACCCGGCCTCCCGTCCTCTCCATGCGATTTGGCCGGTGACCAACTACCCTGTGACTCCCGTCCTCTTATCCCCCTGCCTCCTGTCCAGTCGACCACCGTAAGGCCTGTCCTAGACGCTTAGGCACGCCACCGCGATGCCTAGCATTTTCTAGGCGAGACGCCGGACCATGGCGCACCTCTCCGATCGTTGGGATAGGCGGGTGATAACATCCGCCAGCTACACAGAGACAGGACCCCTGCACTTTTCATTAAATTAGATATTTCAAAAGCCTTCGATTCGCTGAACTGGACGTATCTTCTTGAGGTGCTCCAGGCCCTAGGTTTTGGTAGGAAATGGAGGGAATGGGTGGCTGCGATACTCAGGACATCTTCTTCAAAGATTCTAATCAACGGTCAACCAACGGAGACGATAAGACACGCGCGTGGGGTAAGACAGGGTGACCCCTTATCCCCACTTCTATTCATCCTGGCAATTGACCCCTTACAAAGTTTGCTCGAGGCAGCGGAGAACCGGGGTATCCTCAAACCTGTGCTACCGGCAACAGCAAGGCTTCGCTGCTCGCTTTACGCAGATGATGCTGGAATATTTTTAAATGCCGATACGACAGAGCTTACGGCCCTTAGCCGAATACTGGATGTCTTCGGAAGATGCACTGGGCTGAAAATCAACATCTCCAAAACTGAAATTTTCCCAATTAGGTGCCATGACGATCTTCTGCAAGATTTGTTGAATATTTTCCCCGGCAAGCTAGCACATTTCCCCGGAAGATACCTCGGACTTCCCTTACACTTCAGGCAATTAAGAAGAATCGAAATTCAACCGTTGATTGATAAAATTGGCAGAAGGCTGGCAGGATGGAAAGGTAAATTGCTATCCAAAGCAGGAAGGGAGACCCTCGTGAAGTCGGTGCTTACATCGCAACCAATATATCACTTAACTGTCTTCACAGCACAAAAATGGCTAATTCGATGCGTTGACAAGCTTAGACGAAGCTTCCTTTGGAATGGGAAAGATCCTGAAAATTGTAGTGGGGTCCTTTGCTGATCAAGTGGTGCATTACTGCCTACCAAAAGCCAAAGGAGGACTGGGTATCTCGGATGCGAGCGCTTTGCTAGAGCCTTGAGACTTTGGTGGCTCGTTCGGATGGAAGAACAATGAAAGAGCTCGGGCGGGATTCGATCTGTCGTGCGATGCAACGGACATATCCCTCTTTAACGCCTCCACGGTCGTCACAGTGGGAAACGGGAAGCTTGCAGACTTTTGGAGATCAAGCTGGGTCGAAGGCAAAGCACCAAAAGATATAGCACCGAACCTTTTCCAAATAACAAGAAGAAAAAAAATATCTGTCCACCAGGCATTAACAAACAACTACTGGGTTCGTTGCTGTACTCCTTTGAATTCAGCAACCACAATCCGAGAATTGGTAACTCTTCATGCAGCTATACGACAAATCAGTAGAAATGTGGAGATGGATGACCAAATAATATGGCGCTGGACTACCGATGGCCAATACTCAACAAGGTCTGCCTACCTAGCGCAATTCAACACGGTTTACTGTACGATGAAACTCTGCCCCATATGGAAGGCGAAAGCAGAACCTAGATGCCGTTTTTTCGCATGGACACTCCTTCATAGCAAAATTTTAACTGCAGATAACATGCTCAAAAGGGGTTGGCCATGCAATGCAAGCTGCAGTCTGTGCGATGCTTCTCCGGAAAATACGACTCACCTTTGTAAAGATTGCCCTTTCACTAAAGAAGTCTGGAGTCTCCTACTTCGCTGGGGGAACCTCGATAGATGGCAAAACCTGAATCACAGCGGCTCGGTATATAAATGGTGGCGCAGGCTACGAGCACAATATGACACACAAAGACGACGGGATTTAGATGGTCTCATTATATACTTCTGGTGGAACATTTGGCAAGAACGAAATCGACGCATTTTCCAAGGAGAGACTAGAACGGCTGAACAAGTGGCCACATCGATCAAGGATGCGGCGTTAACCCATGTTTTTGCTTGGTCGACGAACATTGCGGATTAGATTCGCCCCGGAGCTATTGGGTTGTCTTTTTCCTTCCTTTTTTCAATCTCTCTGTATTTCCTAGTAGTGGGTATTGTGTAGTCCTAGGGTTAGTGGAGTGAGTGGTGGTCACATTGTGAGGTTTTTTCGGGTCCGATTTTTTCCATAAAAAACAGGCCATTCTATCTTTGTCCTTCTTAATAAACTTTGCGGTAATCCTCTTGCTGCTCTTTCAAAAAAAAAAAATAACAATGATTTTAGCTGAACTTGCTTTAAACGTTACTATGTAGCGAGTATGCAGTTGACACCTGACAGTTAGCACAGCCACAGATCATCAGCATGGTACTGCTGAATCTTTCAATTCACGCTGACACATGAAGTAAGATATTTGATCGGCCGTGAGAGATCGAACTGACATGTCACGGCGAGACGAGCGCGTTGGTCCGATGACGAATTGACGATGCATCACAATACATGCCTAGAATACGTAGTTTAGATATTTGAAAATAATATAAGTAAATTTGTCGTTAAAAAAATTTCATATATCATACGCTTTACAACTTTTCGAATACATGGTAACAAAATGTAGTTGTCAAAGCGGCGTATTATCGACGTTTGAAAAGTTAAAAGCAACAGTTTTCTAAGTCTGGAGAGAGTATTTGATACTAACTTCCACAATGTTCAGCTTGCTCACTAATTATTCGCAGAGTACTAGTGAAAGAGTGTAAAGGTAGAGAGTTCGGGAGAATGCCACTCATGGGTGTGTATACACACACAAATATATATATATATATATATATATATATATATATATATATATATATATATATATATATATATATATAGAGGAAGCCTCTTTTCTACTCCCGAGTAATTACTCCCTATGCCGTATCTCACAACGTATGTGGTATCTCGTGTGACGGAGGGTATGTATGTGTAGTATACAGTATATAAGATCATCTAGGTGGTATATGTACATTTTTTCAGAGGTGGTATGTATATTTTTGGACATACTCCTTTTATATCGTATATGAAGGTATTTGCAAAATACGCTAAAAATCATGGACTCCCTTACAATTTTTTCATGTGGCTCACATTGGAGTATCTTATAATTAGTGTATAAGTATACCCAAAATGATAAAGGAGTATTTCATATTTGTTTAGGTAGTATTTCAGAGATGGGAGTAACTACACCTGGGAGTAAAAGATATTTTTCCTATATATATATATATATATATATATATATATATATATATATATAGGAATCCCGTTTTGTACTCTCAGGAGTACATACTCCCACCTTGTCCGATCTCACCAGGATCACACGCGAGCAGTTACGTTTTTGGTTTGGTAGCCTAGTCATGCGCATGCACACGTTTCCAGGATCACACACGGTGGATTGAACCGTTTCCGGGATCACACATGTTTCCAGGATCACGTTTCTCAGGAGTACGTACACGGTGGATTGAACCGGGAGTACCTACTCCCGGGAGTAGGTACTCCCGGTTCAATCCATACATACATATATATACACATACATAGATATAATATTCTACAGTTGCGCGTTGGTTATAGATCGATCAAACCATGCACCCCACTAATCAGCGCATCAGACTGCTTAGTTGGATCAAGTCACCAAGCCCTGCACTACTATCTTATTTACGATATTCTACTATAGAATTACGAACAAAATAACTATTGAAGGAGTAACGCGGCCGAACCAACTAATAAATGTGTTTCTTAGTTTGTACATGAATCTGTTATTTATTTATTTTAGCTATCCCTTTTTATTCGTAGCTCCGATTAACGACCGGTTTTCATCAGTAGCTTACTAACAGCGAGATGAACAAAATGACATAGGCCTTGCTAATAAACAATAATTTTCCTGGCTAGTTACAGATTTTAATATCCTTATATGTAAATTTTACTATATATATATATATATATATATATATATGTTTTACTATTATACTGATTGTAAATTGATGTTCATTTTAGCAGCAAAATTTTATGTATGCAACATTTATTAGAAAACTTATATCATATTGTTCCTCTAAGTAAATCGAATCTCTCGATGAAATTCATTCGTGAATCAGAACATCAAATAAAAAGTTATAGCTAAAATAAAGAAAGAACAGATTCGTGTACAAACTTTGATTCACAAACGATTTTTACCAATAGCTTACAGACAACGAAAGCAACACATTGATATAAGTTTTGGTGCATAAATCAGATTTTACTATCATATACATAAATGTTACTATCGGTATATATAGATTTTACTACCATATTAGAGGTTCAGTAGGTTGTGCAGTAGTAAAATGTTACGATACATTTGATAAAATAGCAATAAAAATGCATTCATGTAGCATTTATTAGCAAGACTTATATTATTATGTTGCTCTCATCATCAGTAAGTATTGGTGAAAACCGTTCGTACATCGGAGCTATCAATAAAAAGTTATGGCCAAATCAAAGAATACACAGATTCATGTATAAACTAGAAAACACATTACAGAAGACATTTTACTAGTCGATCATGCGTTACTAGTAATGTGTTTCCTTGTTTGACGCTTTTTACTAGTAGCTTACTAACGACGACAGCAACATAATGATATAAGTATCACTAATAAACAGTAATTTTTCTAGCTAATAACATATTTTATTATCCGTATACATAGATGTTACTATCGGTACACATAGATTTTACTACCATACCAGAGGTTCAGCAGCTTGTGCGGAAGTAAAATCTTATGATACATTCGTAAAATAGCATTAAAAACTCATTTGTGCACATTTATTAGCGAGATTTATATCATTAGTTGCTCTTGTCATCAATAAGCTACTGATAAAAACCATTCGTGCATCGGAGTGTCAATAAAGTTATGCCCAAATCAAATAATACACATATTGATGTACAAACTAGAAAACACATTACAGAAGATATTTTTACTAGTCGATTATGCGTCATTAGTAATGTGTTTTCTTATTTGAACATAAATCTGTTTTTCTTTGATTTAGCTATATAGCTGTCGATGTTTTGGGAAACGGATCCCCCGCCGAGCTTACTTATTGAATGAGGGATCAACCAGAGCCCCTTTCCCGCGGAGGGTTTGTCGTCCAGAGGAATGCCGCAGAGAGGAGGTGGATGGTCGGAAGGGACAATAGACAAGAGATTTTATCCTCGTTCGGGCCTCTCGCGATGGAGATAACAGCCATACGTTCAGTGGCTTTACTACTGCTTGGGTGCTTACAAGGTGTTTGCGTGAGCACGCTAAGTGTATCTCCCTTTTCTTGTGTCTGTTGTTCTCTTTTTTACACACCTTCTTTTTTTCTCTCCACCCTTCCCGTAATCTATATCGGGGTATTTATAGGCGATTACAGTCTTACAACATTTATAACCGAATGACACGCCACTACTGTGCCCGAACGTGGTCGTAACTGGCTCTCTTGCTTTTCGCCACGCTGTGCCGTGGGCATAGTGGGCTCAAATCGTGGCCGTACGGTCCTTTGAGCCGCAATGCGATTAATGCCACATCATCTTCATAGGCCAGGCACGACCCGTCGATCATGCCAGGGATCTTCCTTTGGCTCTGGCCGACTGCCGCACTCCTCCGAGCAGGCCTGCTCGGGAAACTAAGGTGCATGCTCGGGGACGAGCCTGGTCGTGCTCGGGGCAGACCCATCAGCCGGTCTGTCCGAGGATCTTCCTTGGGGACACCATCCAAGGGCAAGTGTAGTCGGTCGAAGATTGGCTGCCGGGGTACGATGGTCTTTATGGAAATTATCCAATCCCCGACAGCCAGCCCCCGAGGCTCAAGTGGAAATTCACTTGGTGGGGCCTTCCCCTTGAGCCTTCAGACTCACAGGAGGGATTGGAATCTTGCAGCGGCACACTGCTGCAACATCCGAGTAACTCTTACCCGCAGGAGAGCATGCTTTGGCGAGGACTGTAACGACCCCCATTTTTACACAGAATGCAAAAATGGAAATCTAATGTGCTTGCAGTACTAGTCCCTGGATCAGTAGCTAGTACGCACATTTCAGCAATTGGAATCACAACTATACATTATATTAATTAAGCGGAAACAATAAATACATAAATCTTACAACTCAGAGTATATAGCAGCAAAAGAAGCAAAGCCTTGTAGTGTACCCATCCAATCCCGCAGGCAACTGACCATGCATAAATCCCTAGAAATATCACGGCAATAAGGATCCCGCAACCTGTGACGAAACAAACCTTCGAAGCATCGCTAGCTTACACCTAAAAACAACGAATAAGCAAGGGTGAGTACTTTCGTACTCCGCAAGACTTGATAGTGGTTCACAAATGCAAATAATTAAGCATGCAGGTTTAATCAATGACAGGCTCTAGTTATTTTGCAGTTGCTCAAAGAAAGTAAATCATAGACTAGTATTAGATTGCAATTCACATTTATAAAATCGCTAAGGAACAAGTAAATTTACATGAAAGTAAACACAATGCCACAACCAGTCTACCCGACTGAATAGCCATATATGTCGATTCCTTTGGACATAAAACCAGGTTGCCAAAACAGTTTCAAACCGAAACTCCAGTTTTCAGAAAATACCAAAATCTAACATTGGAATGACTTCACCAAGTGCCCATCACCGCGGGCGCGGCTAATCGATTAGATTTAAACTCTGCAGAGGTGTACAACTTTACCCACAAGGAATGATCAACCTTTTTGCGAGATCATTTCGACACACGCCTCCAATAGGACATTGTGTTTGCCAGAGCGATCATACATAGCCGTTACATTATCTAGACATGACTTCGATCCAGCCCGGGACGTTAACCCCCACCATAGAACTAGAAATACACACACAAGTCGTGGATCCACTTTCACACACCCAACACAATGTTTCTAAACATGGCAGGGCGTACACCGTTGCATTAGCAAGTAGCAACCACGTTAGGTAGACCTGACCGGAATGCCTGTGCTAGCTCCCGCCTTCCAAAGAGCAAAGCTATGTCTAAATAACTTAATAGGCTAAGGCTACCCCATAAATAGCCCTCGTGGTTGCACGGAAATCTTGGATCAATAGTGTCCCATTGCTCGGTCCTTAATGTGACATGGGCGACACTTCACCCTACACTACGTGCAGTTCCTTAATGTGACATGGGCGACACTTCACCCTACACTACGTGCAGTTCCTTTTTGCACCTTCGGCTATTGCCAATAATCGCCCACATCAAAGTCATAGTTTAATTTTGGATTTTTAGTAAACTAACAGTAACCTTTTCCAAATGGCAGTTGTTTAAATCAACAAGTTGAAAATGAACCATTTTAACGTTGAGCATGGCTAAGCAGATATGATATCTATCATTATACCCACAGTGACATTAATTCATGTCTAAATCATACTTACGGTTACAAGGTTCACATTGTCAGTCATATTAAGGAAATCCATAATTCGCAGGGATAATTACTGTTCTACCCAGAATAGCAGTTTTTATGGAGAATTACGCGCATGCATAATACAGTTGCAAAAACAACATATTGTAGGTGAAGTACTGGGATCAACATGATCAAGGAGGTGCTTGCCTTGCTTATTTGTCGTTTACGACGAATAAGAGGATTGCAGCTGATGAAGGCGACGATGGAATCAGTGACGTCGGGTTCTACACGTTGATCAACGGAAATAAAGCAAATAATGAACTTTAATAAAGGCAAAAAGAAAGTAGATAGCAAGAACAAATAAAACTCTTCACAAGAACAGGGATTGCTCTTTTATGAATTTATTAATTTTATTTTACGAATTCAAGATACAAAGGTTGGTTGGATTAATAAAATTAATTGTTAGTTGCAAGTTCCATTGGTTCACTATTCACAATATGAGTTCTGTCAATCCTTATCACTTACGGGTTTTGCTCTATTAGGATTCAGATTCAAAGCAAGATGAAATAAGAATATTCTTCTAGATTATTACAGATTATATCCTAAAGATCATTTCTAGACTATTCTTTACTAATTTCAGATTTAGATTAGTTGTTTTACGAGCTGACGAAAAGGCTTAAACGATCATATTATATTATGAATGAATACTTCTTCGCCTTTGATTGACTTTGAATAGAATTAGCTTCGCGCAAGCTAAGATCTATTGATTTAGGCTACTGATATCATTTCCGCGATATTTGAGAAGGTTCTAGTGATACAAATAACTTAACTATAGGTTTCCTCATTATTACCGAGAGCGCTTACTCAAATTTATAAAGTTCGGAAATCATAATACTTTAGGTTATTCTATTAACAGGATTTATATTTAAAGCATGATGAAATAAGATTATTTCTTCAGAATAGGATAGTCTATACTTTGGAGAGCACTACTGGGCTAGTTTCATAAGTTCTAGGATTTGGACGCAACATTATATTCATCGTTGAAAAGCCTAAAGTGGTTTTATAAAGGTTACGTTATACGGAATCGGTAAGAAAGTGAAACGAAAGGTTAACACTTAAGGGTTTTGAGCTAATAAGATTAATATGCAAACCTTAATCAAATAAGATTCTTTTTACAGAATATGGTAGTATAAACTTTGTAGTGTCCCTCTAAACTAGTTTTACTGATTTTAGTATTTAAGAGAGTTATTTTATCTATCACTGAAATAGCCCAAATGATCATATTTGCAACCTTAAATCGGCCAAGATTCAAACTTGATTTCCAACTACACTATACATGATTCTTGATTCATTTTTCAGGTGTTAATAGGGAATAACACTAGAAATGTTCTAAAGCTATTTGTGCACTATTTTGACACTAACCACAATAGATTATTCATTTATTTATTGTTGTAATTAACATTTCCTTTCATTAAGAGAATGCTAATTAAATCTTATTTTAAATATTTTTTACATACATGGGTTCTTGCTGTTTTCAGGAATTTCATACAAATTATTTCACCATTTTAGGAGTTATTATATTGTTATTTTTATTAATGGCCATAATAAGGTTTACTGGTGATTGCAAAGTAAGTAAATTAAACACAGATCAAAAGTTATATGTTATGGCATATCTGAGCTTCTCATAATTCCAGAAGTACATTTAGATTTATTTTATATTTTTAGGAGTTATATTCTTCATGTGTGCCATAATGTTCATAATAGTGTTTGTTCTATTCTTGACTTTAATAATTGTTCTATGATTCAAGAATTGAATATTTTTGTATATTTGAATTCATCTTGGTCTATTTATCACCTAAAAATTTATTTTATCATTATATATTTTACTATGCATAGATTTGCATTAAAGACCACATTATGATTTTAATCAAAGTTTAATTCAAATAAATATTCTGCAGTTCAGAAATTAAATATTTTTGTACATTTAGATTCTTCTTGATTTTAGATGAATATAGGAATTTATTTTATTGAAATTGGATTAATATTTCAGAAGATATTCAAGATTAAAACTTATTCGGTTGGAAAATAACTGGAAAATTAGGGAATGCGCTTTTATAACAGAGGCAGCGTCTTTTACCTATTGCACTGGAGGCTTTCTCATGTCACTGACTGAAGGGGCCCGTGCGGTAGAGACAGAGAGCAGAGGCGAAGCTAGGGGTCGACGGCAACGGTGCTCCGGTGAGGCTCCGGCGAAGGCGACAGCACAGGAAGCAAGACCTCGACGAGGCGCACATGCTGGTGTTACCGATTCGGCCAGAGGTGCAACAGAGAGGTGCGCGTCCAAGCTTGGGCGGCGGCGGCAATGGTGGCTCGGTGGAGAAGACAAACAGAAGCATTAGGGATTGAATCGGTAGTATTTTAAGCATGAACAGATGCCAAGGGTCCCATTTTTGTGGTCGGACAGGGTGGAAACTTACCGGAGAACTCCTCCCACGGTGGCCGGCCGTGGGGAAGAAGGGCGCACGGCAGCAGCACAATTTTGCATGAGGTAGCTTGAATATTTTTGGGGGCTTTTGCTCAGTAAGGTTTAGTGATGCTCTAGCTCAAGGGGATTTGGAAATGGATTCTTATATATCACGAATTGAATTCGGCTTTGAGCTCCAGGAGGGTTCAGCCATGGCGGAAATGGGAGGGAGCCTCATGCGTGCAGGCTGGGAGAGAAAGGGAAGAAGTGAGGAGATGAGAAAGAGGCTCTCTGCGAACACTGGGGTGCAATTTATAGCCAAGGAACGCAATGGATAAGCCGGCCTTGGTTGAGATGAGTCTCGGTTGTGAGCTTCACCAGATGCAACAAGGAAAAGGGCAAGCGGTATGACGCGAGAGAGAGCGAGGACGAACGTGGCGATGATCGTGGCTGAGATGAGATGAGGCTGACGCTGAGGACACGACCATTCGAAGGGGCGATGCATCGAACGGAGCTCGGTCAAGGTGCGCTGGACTCGGGAGTGTTCCGCTCGGTCGCAAGAACAGGAGGAGGAAGAAGCTGACGAGTGGGCCTGGGGACCACCGGTCAGTGAGGTGAGGTGCCAAACAAAATGGTCCCAGTTCAGATGCTTCTATTCTCTGATTTTTATTGCTGTCAAATGGGAGTAGAAAATTGTCAAACTTTTTGACCAAGGTCTTTGAATATATTTTGACGCCTGGTAAAATTCTGAGGTCAAAATGAGTTACTTAGAAATTATTAATATTCTTACAACAGTGACTGCTCCTAAATTTTGTTTCGGATTTTGATTTTTCTTTGAGATAAATTGAAGTCTATTATTTTTTAAATTTTGTTTTTCAAATTTATTTGATCTCATAATGCTTCTATAAAATTTTCAAGCCAAAATATGGTTCCATTATTTATAAAAATTCTCACATTGAAATTTCTAGATTTTCAGGGTTTCTGTTTTTAAATTTGGAAAAGTCTTAAATGACATTATTAATTTATAATATTTTTACCAGAGGTGTAAATGGAATTGAGGTTTTCATGATAATTTTTACAGATTCATTTGTGACTCCAAAATATTTTATTATTTCTGACAATGCATTGTTTTGATGTAAAAGTTGTCTTTTCATTTTATCTCTTCATTTCTTTTTGCATAAAATTCCAATTGCTGACTAAAATAATTTAATTGAATGATCAGGGTTCTCATGGAAATTTACTAAATTTTTTATTTTTACATTTTTGCCTTTTTATCTTTTTCATTCTTTATTTCCCTTTTGTTTGATTTTTCTTGCAACACAAAAATCCAAGAGAATTCAAATAAAGCAAACAATATTCAGAAATTCCAAAAATATTCACAATCAAATTTAAATATTATATTTTTACTGTTCTTAACTTTTGGGCTGTTACAAGGATCGAGCATCTGGCTCTAGACCCGACCAAAGCAAGACTCGGGGAAAGAAGCGAAAGGTCGCGACGGTTCCTTCTTCGCGAAGCCTTGCAGGAACAGTTCTGACAGTTGCCTTTTTATCTTTTTCATTCTTTATTTCCCTTTTGTTTGATTTTTCTTGCAACACAAAAATCCAAGAGAATTCAAATAAAGCAAACAATATTCAGAAATTCCAGAAATATTCACAATCAAATTTAAATATTATATTTTTACCGTTTTAACTTTTGGTCATATAAGGATCGAGCATCGGCTCTAGACCACCAAAGCAAGACTCGGGAAAGAAGCGAAAGGTCGCGATTTCCTTCTTCGCTAAGCCTTGCAGAATGATTCGACAGCTTTTGGGAACCGTGCCTTTATTAAGCGCCAAAATCGCTACTTGCTGTGCATCGGTTCACAAACAAGCGGGAGCGGTTTTCAGCCCGTTCGACTTCTCCGCCTATATATATCGGCGGGGGTAGTACTGAGAAATTCTTCACTTCGGTCCGCGATTAGACGCCAAAATTTTCCAAGCCCTAAACTTTTTCATTCCTGCGCTTTCCTCTTCAACCCCTCCCCATGGCGAAGTTTTGCTCGAGCAAGATCAGCAAGGAGAGGCTGCAGACACTTGAGGACTTCGGCTACCTTGACGCGGAGACCTGGTGCATCCCCAATGGCGAAGGAGCCCCAGTGCCGCACAACGACGAGATCGTCTCCTGCAATCTCTACACCGTCAATGGGCTTAGAATGCCCGAGTGTGAGTTCCTCGAATCCGTACTCGCCCAATGCGAGTGCGAGATTTCTAACTTGAACCCCAACTCTGTCCTTGTTCTAGCCATCTTCTCGCACCTTTGCGAGGGATTCGTGGGCATCATGCCCACGGCGAGCCTCTTTTTTCATTTTTACTTCTTGTTCCGCACCAGTGGGGCTTCTCCCATCGGCTCTGCATACTTCCGCCTGCGACCCAACCGGTCGTACGAGTACCCCTTCTTCACGCTCAAGGACTCGGTGTCGGGCTGGGCCGACTTCTAGTTTTACCTGAGGAAGGCAGAGGGAAGCACTCTCTACTACTCCGGAGCGGCGGCACCAGCCGTCGAGACCTCACGTCCGCCCGTGGAAGCCGAGGAGGAGCGGACGCTGATGATGATCAGCGAGCTCTCCAACATGGGGCACACTGGGCGCGACGTCGTTCGGGACTACCTCAGAAACCAGGTGTCCCCTTTGAGGAGGAGGGAACACCCCTTCTTCAAGATCTCCAGGTGGCAAGACCTCACCCAAGAAGCTGACTCCGGTAAACTTCTTGAGCTTAGGTAATTTCTACTTCTTATGCATGATCTCTGCTTGTGCTAACGCTCTCTCTTGATCGATTGTAGCCCTGAGCATCGATTGGGTGGAGAAACGGGTTGCCGAGATGTTCGGTACCCCGAAGGGGAAGGAGCTCGAGCATGGGCGACAGGTCCCGAAAAACGTGCTCGAAAGGGGCAAAGTGGTAAGTCTTCTTGTGATACATGCTCGAGGGAACGCATCTCGAGCATCTTCTGATGTTTCTTTGCTTTTGGCAGGAGAAAATCACCCTTGAGGCCGCGGTGGCCACGCTGAAGCCACTGTCGCGCGACCAAGGGGGAGCCATCCCCGCCAAGACCAAGAAGGCGAGGGGGAAATGATCACGCCACCGCCACCGCCTGCTCGGGCCTTGAAGGCGCGGGCAACCTCGGCCAGGAGCCCTCCTCAGCAGCACCTGGAGTATGCCGATAGAATGGAGTAAGTGACTTGAAGGCCTGGATGAAGGGATACTTCGAGGGGAAACCGGGTCTGATGGCTCGCTTGCAACAGCTCACGGAGCAGGCGAAGGATGCCGAGCGCGATGCGCTGAAGGGGGAGGTTGCTGAGCTCTGGAACAAGCTTGCCCAAGCTACTTCGAGTTCTCTAGCAAGAGAGTCCAAGGAAGAGGACGAGGACACGACGCCTCTCGTCTTGAGGTGCCAGTGCCCGAAGAAGACTCTAAAGGCAGTCGACATGGAGAAGGTTGACCCCCTGCTGGAGAGGATCCGCCACGCCGCTACGGAGAAATCCGAGCTCGTGGCTGCAGTAGTGGCCAAAGCTATCGAAGATGACAGCGCGAAGCTTAATGAAGGTAATCCTTGTTCTCCGCCCTTTTCTCCTTTCTTTCCCTTTTCGTTTTTATCCGGGCTAACCCCACTCTATCGACGTGGGCGTGATAGCTCCTAGGGATTTTAGGGCTATGGCTCACGAGATCCTCGATCGTGTCACAGAGAGGCAGCTCGTCCTTGCTGCCGACCTTGTGATGGCTGAGGCTGTCAATCTCGCGATGGTGGAAGACCTCGCCACCGACACTGAGCAGCAAGCCGCGCGTATCTTGCCCTGGAGGAACCAACTCTTCAGGGCACATACTTGGCACTCCCGAGCACATTGGATGTTCGGGAGGGGGAGGACGATCGTGCGCTCCCCAACATAGAACATGCTCGGGAGGAGGAGGATGACCACGTGCTCCCAAGCGAAGAGCATGCTCGGGGAAGGGAAGAAGGCCACGCGCCTCCAAGCGAAGAGCATGCTCGGGAGGACACGAAGCCCCTGGGCGAACTGCCTGCCCAAGGGGAAGGCTTGAAGCCCCCGAGCGGAATTCTTGCTCAGGAGGGAGACGAGGGGGGCCCGAGCAAAATGCATGCTTGGGAAGAAGGCCGAGTCTCCCTACCGAAGTCCCCTGCGGGAAATCTCGCGGACTTTCAGGAGGCAGACGTTACCAAGGCCTTCTGGGATAATCTTCACGTGCGTCTCCGCTGGGTAAGTGTACTCCATTTCTGAAACTCTCTTCCTTGGAAGCCGAAGCAAATCTAAGATCGTCTCGTTCACAGGTGCTCCAAGAGACTATGGCGGACTTCCGTTCGACGACCATGCCCCTGAGGTCGTGGCCAAGCTGACTACCGAGCATGATGCCCAGGTGGCGAAACTTGAGCAACAGCTGGCCGACCTTAAAGATTGGCCTGGGAGGTTCAGACAAGGCAGGTCGAAGCCGAAGAGAATGTCGCAAAGAACAGAGAGCGGATGTACGAGCTCAAGCTCAAGCTAGAGCAAGAACATCATCGCTCTCAAGTCTTGGAGGCGAAGGTGGACGAGCTGAAACGATCTGCCCGGGAAGCCGTTGAACTCGCCGGCCAAGACAAAGGGGAGATGAAGCGACTCCACCAAGAGGCCCACGAAGGACGCGAAGTTCGAAGGCGAGTCCTTGATCTTGAAACTGAGCTCGATGAGGTGAAGGAAAAGCTTTCGACACTCAAAGGAGCGAAGCTCGGGAAATAGCCCCCTTGTCTAGGACTTGTCTTGGTTAATCTTTTCTGATAATGTGAATAAAAGATGATTTTCTTGAGATTTGCCTTTTGTCTTGTATCCTTGGTGCTTTGCCCTTTTTTGAAAAGTGCCTACTTAAAACAAATACGAGACGAGTAGACGAAAAAAAGGATACAAATAGAAGTACAAGTAGGATGAAACACGAGCGCGCATTTTTTAGAAAAAACACGTTAGTGCGGTAGTTCGTCCCTACTAAGCCCCCACTGTGAATGAAGGTCGTGCACCTAGGTTGCGAGCACGAGCTCTTTCACAGGAGAGTTAGAAAAAATGTGCGCTTTTTCCTTGACCAAACCGCCAATTTCTCCGAGCTGTGAGCATGGGATAGGTCGAGAGAAAGAAACGTGCATGGTCTTAACTTCCTTAGCGTCTCGAACCCATACCCCTAAGTTGTGAGCATGGGATTGACGAGGAAGAACGCGCGGTTGCCCGACAAAGTGCATGACGACCGAACACACGCGAATCAAGCTAAGGCTTTGGACCAGCCGAGAGGGTGTCTGTGTGCAATCGTGGACTTGCAGTGAAGAACTACTACGAACAATAATCGGCTTATGAAGACTGAGGCCTCTGGTGGCGAGATTAGTGATTAGGCACTGGTCGTGGCACTCTATACGTTCTTGCGCGCGCTAGTCGAACCTTAGAATAGGCCGATTGAAGCGAATGTTCTTGCCCGGATGTGCTCGTCCCATCACCAAGATTGTGAGGAAAAGAGTGTGCCCTTGTGTGAGACTGAGTCAGCTTACCAACGGGCAGTAACCTTATAGACATTCATGAAATTTTGGGAAGAATGGACTTTACGCAGGCAAAACAACCGAA
This sequence comes from Guadua angustifolia, assembly GCA_036346375.1. Taxonomy (NCBI): domain Eukaryota; kingdom Viridiplantae; phylum Streptophyta; class Magnoliopsida; order Poales; family Poaceae; genus Guadua; species Guadua angustifolia. The sequence continues at coordinate 4,137,102 of CM070510.1, read as the reverse complement.
TTTTATAGAAAAAGCTCACCGAGCATATGCAAGGTACGAAGGTAAATGAAAGCTAGACAAAGAACTTGCGCAGCTGGTCGATATTCCAAGAGCTGGTGAGCACCCGACCATCCTCCATCGCTAAGCGGACAGCCCCCGGGCGTGCCATCGAGACGACTGTGAATGGACCCTCCCATCTGGGGGACAGCTTGTTGGCTTTTGACAGGTCCTGAATTCGATGCAGGACCAAGTCGCCAACTTGCAAGGTCCTTGGTCAGACCAATTTAGCCGCGTGCCTATGAAGAGCCTGTAGGTAAACCACGGATCGCAGCAAAGCCCGTTCGCGTGTCTCCTCAGCGAGGTCTAGGTCAAGGAGACGCTCAAACTCCTGGTCGACGCTGCTGACCAAGTGCACTCTCTGAGAACCCAGCACGATTTCAGCAGGCAATATGGCCTCTACACCATAGACGAGCTGGAAAGGCGTTTTGCCCGTAGCCCGACTCGCCGTAGTGTGAACTGACCATAGGATGGAAGAAAACTCGTCCACCCATGACCGACCGTGCTGGCAGAGGTTTTTGAAAACCCTCTTTTTGATTCCTTGGATAATTTGTCCATTTGCTCGCTAATCGCTTGCTGCTGTTAAAGGCGCAGTTTGTTCTGTGAGCCTTTAGGCTTGAAATAGTTTACAGTGAACCGAAAGTTTCGCCTTGATTCGTGATGAGGGTTAGAACGCCAATCTGTAACTGAGCATTTGAAGAATTTCTGCTCAATTGAGCCAAAATGGCTGTCAGGAATTGTTCCTTCGATTATACTTCCATCTTCAAGTGCAAGCATGAGAGTACTGTAATGATTTTCACCTTCTCATTTCAATCAGCTTGAATCAGTGATTAACATCAATTGTAGCGCTGCATGCTCGAGGCCAGTCGAGTATTGGCCTCAGGAAGGCTGTACCAACCACCTTCCTCACGAGCCGACCATTCCTCAGAGCCGATCCTTGCACTCCATCAGCTGAGACCTTCCCAAGGTGGCACTGAATCTTGCATTCACGCCAGTGGAACTCTTCATGTTTCTCAGGCTTGACTAGCCTATTTCTGGAATGAGACTTCAGAGGCTCTCCTTCTGCTTGGTCAGATCATGCGATGATGATTTTGAATCAGCCATGATCTTTGAGCTTGATCAAATTCCAGTATTTGACCTGATTTTTGATCACGATCACCAGCCCGAGGCCCACTGGGAAAGCCGACCTCACTTGAACTGCCTTCTGTGACGCCAAAGATCACTCACCACTTTGCAGGTTTGACTTTGGTCGAGACTTGACATACCACTTGCCTGCCTCTTTGATGAGCTCACCCGAGAGGATCGAAGCCGAAGCCGATTCTTTATTTGATTAAGGAAGATCGCTCTTTCCGCTAAGGTCTTGCAGAACGCGATCTTCCTTAGATCCCAAATAGGAACTCGAGCTTATTACTTTCCTCTAGAAGAACGCGGACGTGTTCGCTTGGGAGCCGTCCGACATGCCCGGAGTCCCAAGGGAAGTAATCAAGCACAGGCTAGTTGTTCGGCCTAATAAGAAACTTGTGCGGCAGAAGCTCAGGCGTTTTTCCCTGGAGAAACAAGCGATCATCCGGGATGAACTCGACAAGCTCCTCAAGGCCGGCTTCATCCGGGAAGTCGAGCATTTGGAATGGCTAGTGAACCTGGTCATCGTCAAGAAGAAAGGCGGCAAGTGGCGCATGTGTGTCGACCATACCGGCTTGAACGCCGCTTGTCCCAAAGACAACTTCCCACTGCCACGCATAGATCAGCTGGTCAATGCAACAGCGGAGTCCCAGGTGATGAGCTTTCTGGATGCCTACTCGGGTTACCACCAGATCAGCATATCCCCTGAAGATGAAGAGAAAACTTCCTTCATTTCCCCGTTTGGCACGTTCTGCTACACGACTATGTCTTTCGGTCTAAGAAACGCTGGAGCGACCTACCAGAGCCTCGATGCGTAAAAACCTTCCTGCATCAAATGGGTCGAATCGGAGGTCTATGTGGACTACATCGTGGTCAAAAGTAAGCTCGCTTTTAGGTCATATATCCCACCTTGAAAAAACCTTTTGTAACCTCAACAGGCATCGAATAAAACTTAATCCTGAAATGTGTGTCTTTGGGGTAAGGGCGGGCAAAGTGCTCGGCTACATGATCGGCCCACAAGGCATCGGGGCAAACCCGGAGAAGATTGAAGCCATCAAAAGAATGTGGCCTCCCAGTTACGTAAAGGAGGTCCAAGTTTTGATCGGACGTATGGCGGCTCTGAGTCGCTTCATTTCCCGGTTGGGCGAATGTGGGTTGCCTTTCTTCAAGGCGCTCTGCAAGTATGATGGTTTCACATGGATGGAAGAGGCAAATCGCTCCTTCAAGTAGCTAAAACAATATCCGCTCAGCCCAATTGCCTTAACCACACTAAGATCGGGAAGCGCTCATATATCTAGCAAAGAACCCCGCAGGCCGTAAGCGCGGTGTTAACAGTCGAATGAGATGGGGTGCAGTGACCAATTTACTATGTCAGTGAGGTCTTGTACGAACCAAAGGAGCGATACTCTAAGGTCCAGAAGCTCTTGTACTCGTTGTTCATGGCCTCAAGAAAGCTGCGCCACTATTTTCAAGCCCATAAGGTTGTAGTTCCGACCAACTTTCCACTTAGGGAGATCCCAAGAAATCAAGACGCTGGTAGTCAAATAGCAAAATGGGCTATGGAGCTCACTGAGTTCAATATACACTTCTCAGCTCGTACGCGCGATCAAATCCCAGATCCTGGCAGACTTTGTAGTGGAATGGACGAATCTGGTGCCACCCGCTACCGAGCTCGTTAGATCTGGGGAATGTCGGTGGACCATTTACTTCGACGGGTCGCGAGCCTACGAGCGCTCAGGGGCTGGGGTCGTGCTGGTGTCCCCCCAGGGAGATCAACTCTAGTACACCATTCAATTACATTTTACCACGACTAATAACGCGGCGGAGTATGAAGGCATCCTAGCCAGACTATGAGCATGCAAAGCGCTCGGAGTCCAACGACTAACTGTAAGAGGCGATTCAGAGTTGGTCACAACCAAGTTAATAAGGAGTATCAAGATTCGATAACTCAATGGCACTTTACTTGGTTGAAATAAGGAATATGGAGAGCTACTTTAGGAATTTTGAGGTACTCTACATCCCCAGAAGGATAATTCCTCGCCGACCACCTTTCAAAGGTCGGTTCCTCCCAAATGCCTCGCCTCGACGGAGCGCTATTGAGCACTTATACAAGCCCTCCATTCCTCTCAGAAGGAGGCACCGGAGACGTGAGGTAACATCTCCTCCTCAAGCATGGTGCAAATTGATGACGCCATTCGCCCAATACCTTGCACATGGGACACCGCCGAGGAAGAAGTCGAGCGCTTCCCGCTTATATGGCGATCCTCTCCATACAAGTTGATCGAGGGTGCCTTTGTACCGAAGGAGCACTAGGAGTCCTCTCCAAGTGCATATCTCAAGAAGAGGGCAAATTCTTCTTAGGGATATCCATGAGGGAGTGCGGAGCTCACTTGTCTTTCAGACGCTGTGAGCAAAGCCTTCCGATTAGGCTATTATTGGCCAACGGCCTTAGCCGATGCTCGGTCGATCGTGGCAACTTGCCAAGCATGCCAGTTTTATGCTCGCAAGGCACATCAGCTGGCGTACGCACTTCAAACTATCCATCTATCATGGCCATTCTCGACTTGGGAGTCGATATACTCTGACCTTTCCCCGAGGTCGGCGGGGCTGCAAATTCTGCTCAGAGCCATCGACACTTTCACAAAGTGGATTGAGACTAAACTGTGGTCGACCATTGCGCTCAAGCAGCCGTGAAGTTCTTTCGCAGAATGTGGTGATGCGCTTTGGTGTTCCTAATTGCCTCATCACGAATATCGGCACTCGGCCACCAAAGGAACTGCTCCAAGCCTATCGTGAAGACATCGACAAAGGTCTGCTTCTCAGAGAGCGCATCCGCAGAGCAATGGAGCAACCGAATGAGCAAATGGGAAAATTATCCAAGGGATCAAGAAGAGGGTTTTTAAAAACCTCACGCAAGACAAATAATCGTGGGTGGACGAGCTTTCCTTCGTCTTTGGTCATCAAGACTACGCTGCTTCTACATGTGCAAAACCCCTTTCCAAATTGTTTACTGCAGAGGCCATATTGCCCGCTGAAATAGTGTTGGGTTCTCCAAGAGTGCACTTGGTTGACAGCGTTGACTAGGAGCTCGAGTGTCTCCTTGACCTAGACCTCGCTGAGGAGACACGTGAGCGGGCTTTGCTGCGATCCGCCGTTTACCTACAGGCTCTTCGTAGCCATGCGACTAAATCAGTCCGACCAAAGACCTTACAAGTGGTGACCTAGTCCTACGTCGAATTCAGGACCTGTCAAAGACCAACAAGCTGTCCCCCAGATGGGAGGGTCCATTCATGGTCGTCTCGATGGCACGTCCGGGGGCTGTCTGCTTAGCGATGGAGGATGGTCTGGTGCTCACCAGCTCTTGGAATATCAATCAGCTACGTATGTTCTTCGTTTAGCTTTCATTTACCTTCGTATCTTACGTATGCTCAGCGAATTTTTTCTATAAAGTTCGGTTCTTTCGCCCACGTGAAGTCCTTTCTTTCCAAGGTTTTGTGAATGCCTCTAAGGTCACTGCTCGTTGGTAAGCCGACTCAGTCTCGCACAAGGGCACACTCTTTTGCTCACGGTCTTGGTGATGGGACGAACGCGTCCGGGCAGGAACATTCGTTTCAATCGGCCTATTCTAAGGTTCAGCTTAGCGTGCGCGAGAACGTACAGAGTACCATGACCAGTGCCGAATCACTAATCTCGCCACCAGAGGCCGCAGTCTTCATAAGCCAATTATTGTTCGCAGTAGTCCTCCATTGCATGTTCACAATCACATACATGCACCCTCTCGGATGGTCCAGAGCCTTAGCTCGATTCGCACGTGTTCGGTCATCGTGCACTCTGTCGGGCAACCGCACATTCTTCCTCGTCGAGGCTATGCTTGCAACTTAGGGGCATGGGTCCGAGACATTCAGTGCAAGGTCGTCGCTGCTTTTCTCTCCGACCTATCCCATACTCGCAACTCGGAGAATTGGTGGTTTAGTCAAGGGAAAAGCGCGTATTTTTTCTAACTCTCCTGTGAAAGAGCTCATGCTCGCAATTTAGGTGCATGACCTTCATTCATAGCGCGGACTTAGTAGGGACGAACTACCGCACTACCGTGTTTTTCTAAAAACGCGCGATCGTGTCTCGTTCTACTTCTGTTCATGTCTTTTTCATCTCTTGTTTGTTTTATGCAAACACTTATTGAAAAGGGCAAAACGCCAAAGATACAAGACAAAAGGCAAGTCTTAGGGCAAAAATTATCTTCCATTCACATCATCAGAAACAATTACACAAAGACAGGACCTAGACAAGGAGCTATCTCCCGAGCTTTGCCCCTCTTTGCGCCAAAAGTTTCTCCTTCGCGTCATCGAGCTCAGCTTCAAGATAGAGGACTCGCCTTCGAGCTTCGCGTCCTTCGCGAGCCTCTTGGCGTAGTCGCTTCATCTCCTCCTTGTCTTAGTCGGCGAGTTCAGCTGCCTCCCAGGCTGATCGGCTCAGCTCGTCCGCCTTCGCCTCCGAGGCTTGAGAGCGTTGTTGTTCTTGCTCTAACCTGAGCTCGAGCTCGCACATTTGCTCTCTATTCCTTGCAGCATTCTCCTCGGCTTGGCGAAGCTTCGTCTGAACCTCCCAGGCCCAATATTTAAGGTCGGCCAGCTGTTGCTCGAGCTCTACCACCTTGGCATCATGCTCAACAGTGAGCTTGGTCACGACCTCCGGGGGAACGATCGTCGACTTGAAGTCCACCGTGGTCTCTTGGAGCACCTGTGGGCAAGAAGGTCTTAGATTTTCTTCGGCTTCCAAAGAAGAAAGTTTCAGAAATGAAGTACACTTACCCAGCAGAGACGCACATGAAGATTCTCCCGGAAGGCCTTGGTGACGTCTTCCTCCCGAAGGTCCGCGAGATCTCCCACGGGGGACTTCGATGGGGAGACTTGGTCTCCCTCCCGAGCATACATTTCACTCGAGGCCCTTTCGTTTTCCTCCTAAGCAAGAATTTCGCTCGAGGGCTTCAAGCTTTCCTCTCAGTGCAGCCTCGTCTGGGGCTTCATGCCTTTTCGAGCAAGCTCTTCGCTCAGGGGCACGTGGTCTTCTTCCTTTCCCAAAGAAGCTCTTCGCCGAAGCGCGGGTCCTCTTCCTCCCCGAGCATCCGATGTACTCGAGAGGGCTAATATACGCCCCGAGGGTTGGTCCTCCAGTATGGAAGCTCATGCCCGCCGGTAGGTCTCATGGCAAAGTCTTCTACCATCACGACATCGACGGCCTCGCCATCACAAGGTCTACATCAAGAGCGAGCTGTCTTCCTGTGACACGATCGAGGATCTCATGAGCCATAGCCCTAAAATCCCTAGGAGCTATCACACCCACGTCAACAGAGTGAGGTTAGCTCGGTCAAACAAAACAAAGGGAAGGAAAGAAATGAGAAAAAGGCGAAGAACAAAAATTACCTTTGTTAAGTACCTCGCTGTCATCTTCGACGGCTTTGGTCACCATCGCACCGCGAGCTCAATTTCTCCATGGCAACAGTACGATCCTCGCCATCAAAGGGTCGACCGCCTCCATATCGACCTCCTCTAAAGTCTTCTTCGGGCGCCAGCACTTCTTCGTAAGGGGTGCCGTGTCCTCATCCTCTTCCTCGGATTTTCTCGCCAGAGAGCCCAAGGTAGCTCGGGCGAGCTTGGCCTGGAGCGCAACGATCTCCCCCTCCAGTGCCTTGCGCTCGGCGTCCCTCGCCTCTTCGGCCAGTCTCGCCTACTCCACGAGCTGCTGCAAGTGAGCCATCAGCCCCAATTTTCTCTCGAAGTATCCTTTCATCCAGGCCTTCAAGTCGCTTACCTCTATTCTATCGGCGAACTCTAAGTGTCGCCGGGGAGGGCTCTTGGTCGAGGCCTCCCGCGTCTTTAAGGGCCAGGCAGGCGGTGGCGCCAATCGTTTTCCCCTTGCCCTCTTGGTCTTAGCGGCAAGGATGGTTTCCCCTTGGTCGCGCGACTGCGGCTTAAGCTCGGCCACCGCGGCCTCAAGGGCGATTTTCTCCTGCCAGGAGCAAGGAAAATGTCAGAAGATGCTCGGGACGTGTTCCCCCAAGCATGTATCACGAGGAGACTCACCACTTTGCCCTACTCGAGCACGTTCCTTGGGACTTGTCGCCCATGCTCGAGCTCCTTGCCCTTAGGGATACCGAACATTTCGGTAATCTGTTTCTCCACCCAATCGTTGCTCGGGGCTGCAATCGATCAGAAGTAAGCGTTAGCATGACCAGAAGTCATGCATAAGCAGCAGAAATTACCTAAATTCAGGAAGGTTACCAGAGTCGGCTTCTCGGGTGAGATCTTGCCACCTGGAGATCTTGAAGAAAGGATGTTCCCTCCTCCTCAACAGGGACACCCGATTCTTGAGGTAGTCCCGAGCGATGTCGCGACCAGCGAACCCCATGTTGGTGAGCTCGTAGAACATCATCAACATCCGCTCCTCCTCGGCTTGCACGAGCGGACGCAGGTTCTCGACGGCTTGAGCCGCCGCTCCGAAGTAGCGGAGAGTGCTTCCCTCCGCCTTCTTCAGGTAGAACCAGTAGTCGGCCCAGCCCGACACCGAGTCCTTGAGTGTGAAGATAGGATATTCGTATGGCCGGTTGGGCCGCAGACGGAAGTATATGGAGCCGGTGGGAGAAGCCCCACTGATGTGGAACAAGGAGTAAAAATGAAAAAGAGGCTCGCTGCAGGCACGGTACCACTTAACCCTTCGCAAAGGTGCACAAGATGGCCAAAACAAGGACGGAGTTAGGGTTAAGGTTGGTAATCTCAAGACTTGCTTTGAGTAACCACGATTCGAGGAACTCACCTCGTGCATTCTAAGCCCGCTGATCGTATAGAGAACGCAGAAGACAATCTCGCTGCTAGCGGCACTGGGCTCTTCGCCATTGGGGATGCGCCAGTGCCCGTGACGAGGTAGCCGAGGTCCTCAAGTATCTGCAATTTTTCCTTGCTAATCTTGTTGGACCGAACTTCACCATAGGAAAGGTTGAAGAAGAAAGTGCAGGAATGAAGGAGTTTAGGGCTTGGAAGATTTTGAGGTCTAATTGCGAGATGGAAATGAAGAATTTCTCGGTACCATTCCCGTCGATATATATAGGCGGAGAAGTCGAACGGGCCAAAAACCGCTCCCGCCTGTTCGTGAACCGACGCACGGCATCGCAATCTTTGAAACTATCCAATAAAGGCACGGTTCCCAAAAACTATCTGAATTGCTCCCGCAGGGCTTCACGGAGATGGAACCGTCGCGACCTTTGGCTTCTTTTCTCGAGTCTCCCTCTGGTCGGGTCTCGAGTCGGTCTCGTCCGCGCTAAGGCATGCTCGCTTACAAGCAAGTATTGCTCTGATGTCAGAGTAGTATTCCGCTGCAAGGTTCCAATCCCTCCTGTGAGTCTGAAGGCTTGAGAGGAAGGCTCCACCAAGTGAATTTTCACTTGAGCCTCGGGGGCTAGCTGTCGGGGATTGGGTAATTTCCATAAAGACCATTATACCCTGGTGGCCAGTCTTCGGCCGACCATACTTGCCCTTGGACGGTGTCCCCAAGGAAGATCTTCGGACAGACCAGCTGATGGGTCTGCCCCGACCACGTCCAAACTCGTCCCCGAGCATGCGCCTTAATTTCCCGAGCGTGCTTGCTCGGAGGAGTGTGGCGGTCGGCCAAAGCCGAAGGAAAATCCCGAGCATAATCGGCAAGTCGTGGCTTGGTCCATGAGGACGACGCGGCAATAATCATGTTATGCTCAAAGGACGCTTACGCCACGATCCGAGCCCATTATGCCCACGACGCAAAGATGGCGGAAATCAAGGAGGCAAGCACGCCACATTCGGCACATGAGTGGCACGCCGCTCGGTTGTAATTCATCGTGGACCGTGGTCGCCATAAATACCCCTACCAGAGATTAGGAGGAAAGGGAAAGAGAAGAAGGCCGATGTTTACACCAGAGAGAGATACGCACAACATATTCGCGCAAGCATTTTGTAAGCATTCAAGCAGTAGTAAGATCACTGGATGTAGGGTTGTTATCTCCATCGTGAGAGGCCCGAACCAGGATAAAATCTCTTGTCCGTCGTCCTTTTGAGCACCATCCCCTTAGCGGCATTCCTCGGACGTCAAATCCTTCGCAGGAAAGGGGCCTTGGTTGATCCCTCATTCAACAAGTAAGCTCAATGGGGATCTGCTTCCAAACGCCGATAGCTCTAATTTGAATTTGCAAGATCACTAAGCAAGAATTGTAATTTTAACAATTTAGCACTAAGTTTTCTAGTGATCACTAAATGTTCCAACAATTCAAGTATAGGCAACGCACAATTATATGCATAAACCAATGTTCTCAACTTGCTAGAAATGCACAATGCACAAGAGATCAAAAAATGCAAACCACAAGAAACGAACACAAGAATTTATCCTGTGGTCTCGGAGACTGGCCGATCTCCCCTAATCCACGTTGAGGTGACTCGAACGACTTCAAGACAGCTCCACCTTCTTGAGCCTTTCTCGATCACTATGGTAGTCCTTCCCTGCTTCGGGTAGGCGAAGTCCGACCTTCACAACTTGCCAGGGCTTCTCACAACCTCCGTTGAGAAGCTCACCGAGCACGATCATCTCCAAGCCGTTTAGGAGGCGGCAACCTCCAAGAGTAATAATCCTTGACGCTTGCTTGGGGTCGGATTGAGTGTCTAAAGGACTAAAACTAAATGCAACACTCAAACTTGCTGCTCACTCTCTCAAATGAGAATTGAATGCACTAAGAAGTGAAGAGGACTTGCTATAGTTCAACTATCATTAATAAGGATCAAGAGAGCCTCTAGAATGTAGGTGGGTGGTTATATAGCCTTCACCAACCAAACTAGCCATTGGAGCTTGAATCATGGAGCAAGTTAGTATTCCTGCTACCACCCAAGTAGGATTGGTAGCACCGACTCCAACTCAATGGTTGGAACAAAGGCATTAAATGCACTATCAAAGGTCACAGTGAGGGTCTAGTGCTACAGTTTCAACCGAACCTAGAGACCGGGTCCCTTTTATTTTGCTCATTCAAGAGGGTTCTCTGAATTTTGCACCGACATTTTGGCCAATGCTACCGCCATCCGTAGCACCTGACCGCTGTAATGCCCAAAAATGCACCTTCTAGAATTTTTACACTGGCATTTAGGCCGGTGTTACTGGTCACCCAAGAGCACCAGCCACCATGGGGGTAGCACCGCCTGCTAGGACTCCCAAAGATACCCTTCTTGGTTTTTACACACCGCTTAGGAGACCGGTGTTACCATTCGCCCAGAGCACCAGCTACCATGGGCGGTAGCACCGCCTACCAGTCCCCAAATACCCTTCTCGTGTTTTTACACACCGCTCTAGGGCCAAGAGCTACCGTCCTGAGCACTGAAGCTCCCAGAGCTTCCTTTTAAAAATCATAGAATTTTAATGGAATCTTAATTTGACATGATGCATGATCTTAAGCATAGAATTGAGCCTTTAAACCCTAAACGATATCAAGATAACCATTAAGACCCATCTTAATAGTACAACACTATTTCCAACAATCTGATCTTTTTCTCCACACTCCGAGATCGGGAAAAGCTATGAAAGGTCTTTAAATTTTATACCTTAGCCATCTTGTCTTGACGCGTTGATCTTCTCTTTATCAACTTCATGCTTCCATAATCGCCGAATCTTGGACCAACCTATTCTCAAAATACTCAACTTGAAAATGTTAGTCTTTTAACTGTAATTGTCATTAATTACCAAAACCAAATAGAATTGGGACCTAGATGCTTTCATCAAGGTGAGATGAGGCTTTGTGCAAGGCGCATGTGCAAGCAAACCTGCTACACCACATACGCAATGTCGTCGAATCAAGGTAAGGTACTAAAGAGCACCCGCAAGACTTTGGCATTCCATTGCATCGGTGACTTGGTGCTCATGCTATGAGAGCTTGGCCCGAGTGTCCACAGAGTCATAGTAGAGTGACACTTAGCCATGCTCATTGTTGGAGAAGTTCTCGGGCATATTGTCATTGAGACATAAATAAACCCACAGAGGAGCGCCGCACCGAGATGCCAAGGAAGAGTGGAGATTGCTAAGGTCCATTATGGCGAACTCACTGTGGAGACAAGTGTAAGTCACTTGAGGAGGCCAACGGAGGAGGTCACACAATGACATTGTCTACATACAGCAGAAGGTAGGCAATGGCAAGTGTTAGCACGTAATATGAATAGGGATGTGTTTGGGACGGCCGACAAATCCTGTGGTGCAGATTTGGGTAGCGAAGCGCTAATTGAAAGGACCGGGGATGTCGCTTAGAGGGGGGTGAATAGGCGTTACAAAATTTAAATTAAAACAGTATCGGAAACTAAATCTTCAGAGTGTCCGAATCAGACTTCGGACTATCCGAGTGGTTCGGATAGTCCGATGTTTATTCGGATAGTCCGAGTGATTCAGAGCAAAATATACCAAAAAGTAAATCTAGGCTATTTAGAGAATATCACTTGCACCAAATGGAACTAATTAGCCTAGAATACCTGAAACAAGTAGAGATCTGGGAGAAAACTCAGTAGAAAAGTAGATCAGGCAATCTCAAGATTCAAAATACCAATATTTAGCAAGAATAAGAAGTAAACATATAGACGATAATTTTTCACCCAAGTTTGATCCTTGAGGGATCCTACGCCTGCTGAGGCGGCTCGGCCACACTTGAGCCGGATCTCTTTCAACCCTCTTCCTCCCGGTGTTGCACAAATGCACTCGCGGTCTTTACTCCTTGATTCCTTCCCTTACGGAGGCGGAATCGCCTTCACAAACTTTCCACTACCAACCACACAAAACACCGGTGGCTCAGAGGCAGCCTCCTAGCCGCCTAGGAGTCCTCAACCTCCAAGAGTAACAAATGCTACGAAGAACAAACTTGAAGATGAACTCAAGTGCTCAACAACTCAAATCCCACTCAACCCTAGCACCTCATTCCTCAAACTCTTCCCAACCCTTCTCACCAAGGGGATCACTTAGATCTAAGAGTAGAGAGGTGTTTTGGGGGCTCAAGAACAAGGAGACAGCCTCTCAAATCAACAGGGTAAGAGCCCCTTTGAAGATAGGGAGGAGAGGGCTTGAAATAGAGGTCCCCAAAAACTAGCCGTTTTAGCTCAGCCCCGAGTCAGTTCGGATACTCCGAATAGGTTAGATAAACTGAGACAGAGAGATTCAGCTCGGACAGTCCGAAGGTTCGGATACTCCAAACACAATTCGGATAGTCCGAATAGGACTGAGCAGCCTGATGAAAAACGAGCATAACTTTTGACTCCGGACTCCGATTTCAGTGATCTTGGACTCTACGAAAAGTTAAGAACGAGGGCTACACAACCCATAAGATCTCACTGCCCAAATCCCAAAGTATAGGAGCAGAATTCACAAAGAATCCAAGAGAGACCTTAAACTCTCACTTTCCGACTCTACTAACACTTCTCTCCCTCTAAGTTTCACAAGGATGGATCACTTGAGTACTTGACACATCTAAAAGTCATTCGACGTCGCATCCCTCTTAATAGTACGCAATCCTTAGACTCAAATTAAATCAAAGATAATACAAGTTTAGAAATAGTCACTTGTCGTCTTCTTTCTTAATGCTGGTGCATGAAGACCTTCATCATATAATTGATGACATCTTTGCCTTGTCCAACTTGACTCGATTCACCTCATGAGACTCTCGTCCTATCAAACCTTGACTTTATCATCCTCTCTGACGATCTCCACGCCAAGTCGATCTTGACTTAGTCCTCAACTCTTGGTGACACCGCCGCCTTGTTGACCTCGGCTTAACGGTCATCCTCCAAGATATCTTGGTCATTATACACACACGAGACCTAATTCTTTCCAAACCACTCATGAAAGACATTAGTCCCAAAAGCTCAATAGATATAAACAAGTTGATATTTGTGAGCAATTGATTACCACAAGTGTTTCATATAAAGAAGCACAATATAAATGGAAACACTTGACATAAGAAATATTCTCTACTAAGTACATCATGACAAATATGTAATTAATCTATATGCACTAGAGAGATAATTGCTAATATGATGAATCAATTAAATCATGGCAAGGATCACAGCTTTATTTAAATGAAGCACATGATAGAATATACACTAATTATACATGTGCAAATAATATTTGGAATAAGAGTAAATATGTGATCCAACTCTAGATTAAACTTCACTAAGAGAAGTGTATGAGAAGATACACAACTAAGACATGCATGCACCAAGTCAATCTATAGCAATGTGAAGTTTAACTCTAGTTAATACATGCATACTAAAAGCAAAGCACATAATGAACTCAAATGAATATATATGCACAAATAAATATGACATGAACCAATGTGCATATATATAATCAGCATGTTACTTGGAGTTCACTATGCATTTGCACAAGAGGAATGCAATAACAAATATAGAAGGGATACCGAGACTGCATACCTTATCTTTATTTACCCATCCCACTCGATTTTCCTCTAAATAGATGAGACTAATACTCAACTTGGCAACAAACATGTTAGTCTCATAGCAATATAATCATATTAGAGGTTTGTCATTTGTTAAGCACTAAGTCAAGTATTTACACAATTACATAGATTGTCATTATATGCGCTTGTCGATAATCACTAAAATAACATAAGTGCCTAGATGCACTTTCACTAATACCAGCACAAGGTGCCCGCTTGAGGTCAGAGAGTGATTTTGGAAGCAAAGACACGGTCGTGGGCTCAGAGGGGTCGACGGCCGAGGGTTTCGATGTAGTAAGTCTCATCGAGAGCGCCATCGAGGAAGGCATTCTTGATGTCAAGTTATCTAATTGGCCAGAGCGGAGGCGATTTATGCTCGTAACAACACAAAACATCGTTGATTTGACAATGGGACTAAACGCTTATCGTAGTCGATACTGTGTCGTTAAGTAGTAGTTGCGACAACCCAATGAGCCATGTACCGGGAGAGGGAACCATCAAAATGGAACTTGTGCCTGAAGATCCCCTTGTTGGTGATAATGTGGGCATCGGGGCGGACAAGGGACAAGTGTCCAGGCGCTGTTGTCCAGGAGGGCCTTATGCTCATTGAACATGGCCTGCAGCCAATGGGGGTCCTAGAGGGCGGCGTAGTACGTCGTCAACATGAGGGAAATGTTGGAGTGGATAGCCGAGAGGTTTAGGCGGTTCATCGGGATGATGATGCCATCTTTGACGCGAGTCTGCATTAGATGAGGACTAGGAGCGGGATGCGCCATAGGTCTGGTAGGGGCGACCAAAGCACAGGGAATTGAGTCAGGGAGGGACTCATTGTCATGGGCAGATGGTGTGGATGCGACGGACATCGCGTCAAGCGAGGAGCCACAATAAGCCGGCAGAACTGTGGTTTCGGTGCCGATGTCGTGGCTAGCGCAACATCAGACAATGAAGGCACGGTCAGGCGGACTGGGCCTATATCGGGTGTAGACAGCACAGTCGATGGCATGGCCAGTGCAGCGCCGAGTAAGGGAGGAGCAGGGTCGGCGGTCGCACGCACAACAGGGTGCAACGTCCTTTGTCAAAAAAACCAACAGAGTTAAATTCAACGAAGCAAGAATTGTCACATGCAAATTTGTGAACGAACAAAAGATTTCAAATGAGAGATGGAACATGGAGAATGTCATTTAGATAAAATGAATAACCGGAAGGTGTATGGAGAAGAGAATGACCCGAGTGGGAGATGGGCATGAAGTGACTCTCGATGGTCATGGAATAAGGTATGGGAAGAGAACAAGGGCGGGGGATGTTATCATCATCCAGCGTAATGTGCACGAACGTGCCGAAATCCATGACCAACCATCTTTTCGAAGGAAGAGGTTGTTCATGTCGATGATAAGACTAGAGTTATCCCAAGACAGTGGAGTGATGGGAGGCGTCGACGGCTACGACTGAGGTAAGGGTGCAGCCTGGTGGAGAAAGCCTACGGAGGATGAGTATTAAGAAGGCCAGGACCACTAGAGGGATGGCTCTTCCAGGTTGAAGCAAAACCAGGGCCCAGCCGGGGTGGGGTTACCACGATGGTTGGAAGAGGTGCTACGATCATAACCGGAGTTATGGCCGCCCCACCACTTTCCATTGCTAGAGGAGGAGCCCTCGCCATAGTAGGTGCTCCCGTTGCAAATGGCGGCCTTGACAGCATCGAAGAGGAGAGTTGTCACCACAGAGGTCTTCTTGGAGTTGCGAAAGCGCATTTCTTCCATGAGAAGCATCGAATGCACCTTGGTGAAGGAGGGAAAGGGGTCTGATATGGCGACGACGGTGGCCACTTGTGAAATTCATGGGATGAGCCCATGCAAGACGTTGAGGACAAGGGGGTGCGGTCATTGACCAGGGAGTTGGCGTCATGGAGAGCTCTCGCAAGGCACTTCGCCATTGCAAAGATGCAAGGATTGATGATAGCCTTAGAGGAGGCCGTGGAACTCGCTTAGGAGGGGAACTAAGCTGCTCTCCTTGTTAGAAGTTGAAGAGGGCCTCCGCGATGGCCCAGAGAGAGGCAACACTGCTCGACTCGAGGATGATGCCGAGGACATCTTCAATGATGGAGTCAGACATGGCGAAGAGGGTAGCACACTATCTTGGGTCCACATGGCGGTCGGAGGGTTGGGAGCATCGGCGCCATTGATGTGAGGAAGAAAACTGTGACATCCAAGAAGGATTTGAAGAAGATGCTCACTTTGTGAAGTTGGAGGCTTGAGGTCAAGAACCACCGAAGTTGAGACTAGGTGGCAGCAGGTAGATTGGCTGAGGAAGAGAGGACCGGAGTCGTCAGTCGCCATGGTTGAGGAGAGCGAAAGAAACTAGAGGATCAAAATCCAATCTAATACCATGGAAGAGTGTAAAGGTAGAGTTTGGGAGAGTGCCACTCATGATCAAGAGATTGTGGGGTTATATATATATATATATATAGGAAACCTCTTTTCTACTCCCGGGAGTAATTACTCCTTATGCCGTATCTCATAACGTATGGGGTATCTCGTGAGACGGGGATATGTACGTAGTAGTATACTTAGTATATAAGATCATCTAGGTGGTATGTACATTTTTTTAGAGGTGGTATGTATATTTTTTTAGACATACTCCTTTTTATGTGCGTATATGAAGGTATTTGCAAAATACGTTAAAAATCATGGACTCTCTTGCAATTTTTTCATGTGGCTCACATTAGAGTATCTTATAATTAGTGTATGAGTGTACCTAAAGTGATAAAGGAGTATTTCAAGTTCGTTTAGGTAGTATTTCAAAGGTGGGAGTAACTACACCCGGGAGTAAAAGATATTTTTCCTATATATATATATATATATATATATATGTGTGTGTGTGTGTGTGTGTGTGTGTGTGTGTGTACAAGCTGCATGGTGTGTGTGTTATGATCCTAAATTAAATGGATTACAGTATTTTACAGGAGATATATACAATCTATAATAATAACAAATCTCTAACAACAAATGGCTGGCTACTGTGCACTACTACTACCGAAACGGGAATCCAATCCAACACAAATATTAATGAGGCAATCGACAAATGGACATTCAAGCCTTGCCTGAGTCTTTCCCGATGCAAATTTATTGAGAAATTTTACATTACATTATACCGGGCAAGATATGGTGGGTAGTAAAATCAGATCTAGCCACTTATTTATTGAGAATATTTTGATGTCTAATATCGGAGAAAATATAAATAAATACTAGCTAATCTGATTCATTAGACAAGAAATAAACAATTTATATTGAATTTAGTGTGCACTGCTGCCCAATTTGGAGTTCTCACATACTTCTGGGCAAAGCAAGTCTGGACTCTTGCCCAATGTGCACGGAAGGAATTTAGCAAGTTAATTTTGTTTTACTTCGGCTGTAGATAAACAAGAAGTACATGATCCGATATTGATAGGTAATTTTTCTTTAATTTTAGTGATATTAGTTTAAAAACAACTCTCAATACGTCAGAAAAACATTTCTTACGCGGCTTTTAATTTTTAGTTATATAGAGGTTTATAACTTTTGAAAAAAACCTTGTTAAAAAGCTATTCATTTGTTTAATCATTGACTTCTTGACTCTTAGGTTAAAGAAAAAGTCTAAACAATCCTTATCAGGCAGCGTTGTCATGCATGTTTGCACCTAAAGGACACGATCGAATGCGAACAAAAGCGCAAGCGCGCGCAATCTCAGCGGCATTTCCTCGCAAAAGGGTTCGCAATGGAAAACTTCCCGTGTCCGTGCCGTCCAAGGAGTTTGGGCTCTCGTTAATGGGGGCAGAGTGGTAGTGGAGAGCTGACGTGGCCAAGGAACATTGTGATATGGCTGCTCGTAAAATCCTTTGCTTGCTTTTCCTGCAGCTACTCACGGTGTTCGGTATGGTGGGGCAGTCGAATGCCGGAGACTGCATCGGCGCCATCGTCGACGACGCTAGCCGCGCCGGGAAAGAGGAGAAGCTGGCCATGACAATGGCCATGGAGGACTTCAGGGCAAGTACTGGAGACAGTTCGGTGGTGCTTCATACGATGGCCTCAAATGGAGACCCAATTCGAGCTGCTTCCGCAGGTTACTCATCATTTGCTTATCCCCGCATTGCTAGGCCTCGTTTGTTGGAACATAAGGATCGATTTTTTACATGTAGGAAAACGATTAGTAGTACATGTACATGTGTGAATTATAGGCTACATCACACATTTTCATGCAGCGCTGTCGCTGATCAACGAGCGGCGGGTGGGCGCCCTCGTGGGGCTCCACGCGTGGCAGGAGGCGTCGTTCGTCGCCGAGATCGGCAAGCAGGCGCGGGTGCCCGTGCTCTCTTCACCAGGGCCACCCCGCCGTCGGCGGCGCGGCGGTGGCCGTTCTCGTCAGCGTGGCGCGCAGCCAGCAGGCGCAGATGCGGGCGGTCGCCGCCGTCGTCGGCTCCTGGCGCTGGCGCTGCGCGACCGTCCTCTACGAGGACGCCGACTACGCCGCCGCCAGCATCATCCCGCACTCGCCAACGCGCTCCGCGCCGTCGGCTCCGAGGTCGACCGCCGTGCTCGTCCCCGCGTCGCCCTCAAGTACTACTCTCCAAGAAGAGCTTAACTCCCTCAAGAGCGACCAGTGCCGGGTGTTCATCGTGCACACCTCGGCCAAGATGGCCCCGGCGCTGTTCGCGGAGGCGAGCAGGATGGGGATGATGGCCCCGGAATATGTCTGATCGTGACCGACGCCATCGCCGGCGCCGTCGATTCGCTGGGCACGTCCACCGTTGCTTCTATGCAGGAGTCGTCGGCGTAAGGAACCATCACTTGCCGAACACCGACTCCAAGAGCACCAGAGACCTCATTGCGAGGTTCAAGAAGAGGTTTCAGTCACAGTACGCCGGCGACGACGACGAAGAAGAGAAGACGAGGGGTCCTCACTACCCGGCCCTCCTCGCCTACGACACCATTTGGGCCGTCGCTTCGGCCATGCGGAAGATGAACACCACCACTCCCACCGGCGCTACTCTTGCACATGACCCAAACCCGTTGAAATCCGGTGAAACGATCAAGATCTCCGTGTCGTCGCATGGGAGCGACCTGCTCAATGAGATCAGGGGAGTCGGCTTCCACGGGGCCAGCGGTGAGTTCCGCTTCGAACGCGACGGCGAGTTCGCGCCGCCGAAACGGTTCCAGCTCATCAACGTGGTGGGGAGGAGCTACAGCGAGCTGGGATTCTGGTCGCCGGAGCACGGCTTCTCCAAGAGCATGGAGGAGTGCAACGCCGGCGGCTGTGGCCCGTCGATGTTGGTCTTAGGCCCGGTTATCTGGCCCGGCAGGCCGTGGGGCGTGCCGAGGGGATGGGCGCCAGCGATCGGCAGCCCCTTCACCGTCGCCGTGCCGGAGAAGACCGTCTTCCCCGACTTCGTCAAGGTGACGTACGGCGGCCAAGACGACCCTAGCCAGCCGAGCATCGAGGGCTTCTCCATCGACGTGTTCAGGGCGGCCGTGGACCACCTGCCCTACCACCTGCCGTACAAGTTCGTCCCCTTTAACGAAACATACGACTCACTCATGGAGCACGACCGCATGAGGAACTACGACATCCTCGTCGGCGACACGAGCATCTCGTCGGGGCGGTACAAGTTCGTGGAGTTCTCGCAGCCGTACACCGAGGCCGGGCTCGTGATGGTGGTGCCCTTCAGGATGGACGCGTCGAACCGGTCGTGGATCTTCCTCCAGCCCTTCACCCCGGCCATGTGGTTCCTCACCGCCGCCGTTGGGCTGTACAACGGCATCGTCATATGGCTCATCGAGCGCAAGTACAACGACGATTACCGCGCCGGCTTCTGGAAGCAAGTCACCACCGTGTTCTGGCTGTCCTTGACCGCCCTCCTCTGCCCAGGTGCGTCGTAATCTTACATGTCATCAAGATGCTAATTTTGGATGGGAATTGTAACTGATCATTTGTGTCTGTGCATGATCGATGAGGTTCCAGGGAGAGGCTGAACAGCAACCTGTCCCGGTGTCCATGGTGGTGTGGCTCTTCGTCGCGATCATGCTGACGGCGAACTACACGGCGAGCCTGACCTCGCTACTCACCGTGCAGCGCCTTGAGGAGGCGGTCACCGTGGAGTCGCTCAGGGGCAGCGGCGCGGCGATCGGCTGCGCCAACGGCTCGGTCGTCGCCAAGTACCTGCAGGAGGTGCTGCTTTTTCCGGAGGACAGCATCAGGAGGTTCTCCAGGGACGACGACTACCGCCGTGCCCTGAGCTCCGGCGAGGTCAAGGCCGCCTTCCTCCGTGTCTCGCACGCCAAGCTCCTCCTCGCCAAGTACTGCAATGAGCTCATGACCACAGGCCCCGTGTACCACGTCGGCGGCCTCGGTTTCGTAAGCCTCGCCATCGCTATCCCTCTCCGAAACCTGCAACTCAATAGTTAATTGACCGAAACATTTATATAGGGTGTGTCGTCTCAGGTGTTCCGCAAGGGGTCGCCTCTGCTCGCCGACATCTCGCAGGCCATCCTCGAGGTGTTCGAGAACGGCACCATCCAGAAGCTGGAGACGGCGATGCTTTCCGCGTACAACTGCTCGGCCACGGGCAAGGACGGCCCCGGTGGCGACCTGTACCGCCTCAACCCGGAGAACTTCTGGGGCTCTTCGTCATGACTCTTCGTGTCGACCGCCTCGCTTACCGTGTACGGCGTCTTCTTCCACCACGACACGACCTGCGGCGGCGGCGGCCACAGGAAGCAAGGCGACGGCTGTAAGGATTTCACCACGGTTGATCCCGGACGAGGATGCAGCCATGATGATGAGGTACCCGCGGTTTTAGCTGAGCATGCAGGAATTGATGCTGGAAAGGATACAGGAATAAGAATAAGCATGGGCGAGGAATGTGAGCATCCTGCTTGCATGCGTCACCAGAAATAATGGCTACTTATATACAATTTGCGTTCCAAATGCCGGAGTTTAAGCTGTTTGTTTGATTTCACTGTATGATAGATGTAAGATGGTCTACATAGCATTCAGGAAAATCACCCAAAGCATAAAAAGAGTCACTTTCTGTATTTACACCAAGTCTGCAACAACATGAAAGCACAATGAATGTAGGCTGAAGGTCTGCCTGACAGAATCTAGTTTCTGTCTTGAAGAAACCCAAAATACTTATACCCATCAATTTTTTTAAAAAGAGAAAAACTACTTATACCCATCAATTTTCCTCCAAGAAAACGTCTTGTTCATCTGCTGTTGCTGCCTTAGACAAACAGCGCATAGTTCCAAGCATTCACACACTAGCAAGTAGTAATCAGGTCGTAGACTTTTTTTTTTGAAAGGCAGCGAGCTGCAATTATATTAGATAGGGGAAGGAATACAAGAGAAACAATGGTGCAACAGGCTGCACCATCAGACGGAAGCTAGAGGAGAAATGGGATGGAGGGGAGAGGAAAAAAACAAGAAAAGGGAAGAGAAGAAAGAGAAAAGGAGAGAAGAAAAAAAGAAGAGAAAAGGTCGTAGACTTGACTCGCTTGAGACTTGAGAGGCGTTTCACTATTTTA
This sequence comes from Guadua angustifolia, assembly GCA_036346375.1. NCBI lineage: Eukaryota > Viridiplantae > Streptophyta > Magnoliopsida > Poales > Poaceae > Guadua > Guadua angustifolia. The sequence continues at coordinate 4,115,898 of CM070510.1, read as the reverse complement.
GCCAAAGCGCTGAACGCTAGGCGCCCGCCTAGTCGACTAAATAAATAAGTCACTGATCAGTCTTGAGGATGTAAACTTGTGCTATATGATTCGCGCAAAGGATAAGGCGATTAGAAGCTTGTCCCGGCGCTCAACGCTAGCAGAGGTCGAGGTGGAGGGGGATTATCAGCATGATGAAGGTGGCGAGCTCTACTCTATGAATGTACTGCAGAGCTCCCCCTTCCATTTAAAAAAAAAGGTGGTGAGCTTCGGTGGTGTTCTAGGTTACCCGCCTCCGTCCTTCCATGCGATTTGGCCGGTGACCAACTACCTCGTGACTCCTGCCCTCTTATCCTCGCCTCCCGCCCAATGACCACCGTAAGGCTCGTCCTAGACGCTTAGGCACGCCACCGCGATGCCTAGCATTTTCTAGGCGAGACGCCGGACCATGGCGCACCTCTCCGATCGTTGGGATAGGCGGGTGATAGCAATGATTTTAGCTGAACTTGCTTTAAACGTTACTATGTAGCGAGTATGCGCTGACACCGACAGCTTAGCACAGACCACGATCATCAAGATGGTATCGCTGAATCTTTCAATTCACGCTGAAACATTGAAACACCCCAAAAATTTCAAAATTTATTTTATTTACTTTATTTGGTTTTGTTTGAATTTTCTGAATTAGTTTGAATTTCTTTTGGCCTTCCTTTAATTCTTTCCCTTTCAGGAAAGTCTCTTTGTAGCGTCTTCCTCTTTTGGCCATCCCCGTTTTTGACCTCAAATTGCTTTTTTCCCAATTCGACCCAGATTCCTTCGGCCTTTGTCCCCAACTCAGCATTCCCGGTCAAATTTTCCTTTACTGCTCACTAAAATTCTTCCTACCGCTTATTCTCCTCAAATTAAAATTTTCACGACCATTGCTTTCTCCTTTTTCCCAAAATTGGTTTTGCTTTTTTCCTATCAAATTAATTCTTCCTACCATTTGCCCCAAATTATTTTTCCGCTGCCTGCTTTTCCTCCGACCAATACGCTACTGCTTTCCTTGGCCCCTTTCCCATTTTGACCTTTGACCCGAATCTTTCCAACCCGATTCGATTATTTTTCCTCCCGCCCAATTTTCCCTCGACCGACCCTTTCTCCGCTTTCGCCTACACGACGCCTCAAGTTTTTCCTCACCTAATTTCGCCTCATTGCTTTTTCCACATGCTCATGCTTCTTCAACCGAATCCACGCCCACTTTTCCCCAAATTTCGATTTGAAAGTCTCCGGTCTGTTTATTTCTACCATGCCTGCTTTTTTTCTTCGCCCAACCCAATTCTTCCCGTGCCGCCCGGCCACATCTCTTTTCCTTTCCCCAACCCGATCCCCTTGACCCATTTTCCATTTTGGCTCGGCCCGAATCCATTTTTCTCTTCCCGGGCGCAATTCTTCTTAGCCCACTCCCATTTCTTTCGCTCCGCCCAATCTGCTTTCTTGCCCTGCCCAAAAATTTTCTCGCCATTTCCCATTTGGCCTCAAATTATTTTTCCAAGATGGGCCTCTCGCTTCCCGCCCATTTTTCTTTTTCGCCAGCCCACCCGAGCGAGCCCACGCCAAGACGATCTCTTTCCTCCCTTCTTCTTCCTCGCTGAAGCCTTCCGCCTGGTCCAAACGCAGCCACGCCAATCCCGCACCTCACACGCCTCCCCGCCAACCACTGCGGCAGCGCCGCCCATGCCTTCCCGCCGCCTCGGCCCTCCGATCACAACAGGATGCCCACCGCCTGCCGCCTTTTTTTCCCCGTCCAACCGCCCCTCCGCCGAGCTTTTTTTTCTCGCCTCATCTTTTTTTCTTCGTGCGCGCTTATGGCGCTATCTCAGGCGCTACCGCTTTGTTCGATCACCCAAAGAACTCCACCGCGATTCCTGCAGCCTGTTTTGTCCTCTCCGCACAAATTGCCCTCGCTGCTCTCGCCATTGAAAGCTGCTGCTGTCTCGGTCTCGCTGCCTCGACTGCACGCCAGGCGCCACCTCACGCCTGCCGCGCTGTCCCTCCGCCACTCAGCCACGGCCGTCCCTGCCCTCCTCAATCGCTCTCGCCTCGCTGAATTTCGCTGCGTTTTCTCATCTTCGCCGCACCACTCCTCCGCTTCCCGGCTATAAAGCCCCGCCCTTGGCCATTTTTTCCGCCCGAGCCCGCAAAGCCATTCTCTTCCTCCCCACTTACCCTTTTCCTCTCCGGAGTTTCTCCCATGCTGCACCGAGCTCGCTGCTTCTCTCCGGTGCCCACATCGCCGACCCGCCGCCCGCCACTCCCCCACTCAATTATCTCCCGCCCGAGTTCTCCGTTAGTCGCTATCCTCCTCCGCCATTCATTTTCACCTCCCACACCGCTGCTCGCCATATAGTCACCATCTTCTTCCTCCGTTCTCGCCACGCCGCCTCTTTCTTCCGCCCACTTTCGCCACCCCGAGTTCGCCATCGCCTCCTTCCCCCTCGCTTCCTTCCACCTCTAGAGTCCTCCTCCACGGGCAAGAATAGCCTTTTTCTCCACCTCCCACGGCGCCACTGCTTCTCTCGCCACCAATGTCCTGCTTCAAATACTTCTTCCTGCCTCTGCCGGTTGGGCCTGGCTTAGCGCGATGCACACCGCCCGCTTGCTGTCTCTCACTGGCGCCTGCCCCGCTTCAAGCTTTAGGCGCTAAAGGTATGGGCTGCCCATTTTTTCTCCACAGCTGCAGACGCTCACAAGACGACGTCAGGTCGAAATCATGAAGTTATCAGGCGGCACAAGCACAAGATTCTCCCATTTTCTTTTCGGATTTTTAATTCAAAATTCATTTAAAAATCCTAAAAATCCCAAAATTCCCAAAATCCAAAAATACCAAAAATACATATTCTTGATCCGCTCGAGCCATCGAGTCCAAAAACGATCTTCGCTTCGCCATATCAAGTTCAGAAATTCCAAAATGCCCTTGAGCTCCATTCCGCCATTTTCTCTCCCGCTTTTTTCGCTTTTATTTCTTGGGTTGTTTTTGTTTGTTTATTTATTGATTCACTTTTTCGCTAGATCCAACGTCGAGCAACTCTCGAGCGTAAATCGAGCCGAATAGTTTTGAGCCGCGCCAAGGGCAAGCGCCAATCGAGACCGACTCGACACCGATCGCCTCTCGTTAGGCGAACCTCTAACCTCGCAAGGCAAGCCACATTCCTTGAACATATTGAATCCCATTTTCCGTGATATTTATCAGATATCTAGAAGTAGCTAATTGCACATGCTTGTATATAGAGTAGCACTTTAGAAAGAATTAATTTAGAATGACTTGATTAGCTAGAACCCATCTCTTTGATTAAAGCCATGTTGATTTCGCCATAATCATTTGTCAACACTAGATTATCATGAAATGAACCACGTAGGGTAGTTCAAACTATAATACCTACTTTTGTTTAATTACTCAAAAACCCCGAATATCGATTTGGGGCTTATTTCAAACCGAGGACCGGCCCGGTGGTATGTGATGGGTACGGCGGGTCGTGCACTTGTTGTTTGGGTTGTGGGCGGTCTTCAACAGATAAGGATCAACCCCTTGAGCAAAGTAAATAACTTAGTCCTCTCTCAACCACAAGTTAATGGTCACCATGGACCTGATCCAACGAGTCTTCAGATATTGTTTTTCCCTTTGAATGACTACAGTTGTATTATGTGGGTTTGGGGCGTGAACGGAATGGCGCTGCCATGGCCGGTTCTCACAACGATGGGTGTCTCTATATTCCACCCTGCCGCCCGCTGGGTCTGTGGGCACTGGGACCGGGAACAAAGGCTTAAACTCACCGGAAGTAAGAACTCAAGCGGGGAAATTCAATGAAAGGTTATGTTCATCTCGGTCCGGCCGCATGCATAAAAGTTGCATGTTTACCTCGAGTGGCATCAACGACCGTAGATATCTTGTGGGTAAAGTTGAGTAGCTCTGCAGAGTGATCTAAATGGTATTCGAATACGCCGTGCTTCCGGTTAATGAAGCTGGGTTAATTTCGGGTGATTCCGGCAACTGAGCTTGAGTAGTTTTAAATAAACTTGCTTAACGTAACCTGGATTTTATTAATAACTCTGTGGTTGGCATCATATCGATGATGCGGAATGTGTTGTATTGGTTTGTGTTTCAAATGTAATATATACGATAAGTTAAGGTTCTAGTTCATGCATCCACTAAATACTTAAACTAGAGCCAACCTCTTGAAACTTTGTGCATGTAATATTCAGGACATTTCCGTGTGGTTTGTTGAGTACGGTTGTGTACTCACCCTTGCTCCTAATCCCCCTTTTAGATTTCAAAGAAGATGGCGAGTTCAAGAATCGTCAGAAGGCCGATGTTTGGTTTTGAAGGCCTTGGTCCGTCTCGCCGAGCCTTTCCCGTGGTTGTTTTGTAATGTATCCGTGCCACCGACTTTTGTAAACTCCGCCGTTAGGCTCTTAATTTATCTATCAAATATTCGCATTTGTGTTTATGTCTAGCAATGTGCACTTGTTTACCCACAGCTAAACTCCTGGGTAGCTGTGAGGGTATTTATACGCACCCCCTGAAAAGGGCGGTCCGTTACAAGTGGTATCAGAGCCCGGCTTGACCAGTAGATCAAGACCTTAAGATGATTTAGGAATTGTTTTTCCAAAATTTATTTAAAACTTAAACAAAACCGATTACAAAACTATTTAAGCATATTAAGCTATCTCTCTCTCCTTCTCACCTCCTTCTACCTTACCTAAATTCTATTTCCGAAAAATTGTTTAAGGTTTTTCCTCCTCAACTAAACTTCAAAATTTGCGTAATAGATGGCGCTTAGAATCTTCTCATCCCTAGTAAATCTTAGTAGTCGCTTTTAGGTGGTGAACCTGACCCAGCTCGTCGACAAGAAGGAATTTCTGCCGTAGTCGGTCGTTAGTCTTAGATTGTACCCCCTCTGTGAATAGGTCTTTTGGTAATGTAACATGGGTCGTACCGGACCTTAAGACGGTACTAAGTACGACTCCATAATATATGCAAAACTATGTTCCCTTATTTCTGATATTTTGTGTTGTCTAGCCTTACCCAAACTCAAAAATCTCCTTCCCTTCATCTAAAACCTCTCACCTGTTCATTCTACTCTTACCCCAAACTCTAAACCTTACGTACCTCCAAATTACCCAAAACCTGCTGCAGAACCGAATAAGAATCAGATTAGGTCAGATGGCAGGAGTCGGACCACACCAACATCTCAGTGAGAAAGCAGAATCAACAGAAAACCCGACCAACTTGACCCAGGTGTTGACCATGATGGAAAGGAATAGGCATCAGGCAGAGATGCACCAAAGAATGTTAGACCAGTTCGCCACCAGATCCCAAGGATACCCACCAGGACAGTTCCAAGGACAGGACAGGAATATTGGAATATCAAGTTGGTCTGACTTCCAGAAGACAAAACCACCCATCTTTTCAAGTTCAGCAGAATCACTTGCAGCAGATAATTAGATCAGAAGCATTCAATGGAGACTCGACACAATTCAGTGCTCTGACAGAGAGCGAGTATTATACGCCTCGCACCAACTTCAAGGACAAGCCGTCACCTGGTGGATGGACTTTCAGGCACAGAAATCAGGACAAGAAACCACATGGTCAGAATTTGAGGAAGCCTTCAGAAAAGCCCACATCCCTGAAGACCTAACGGCAGCTAAAAGAATGGAAATTTTGACTCTCCACCAAGGTGAGAGAACAGTTTTGGAGTACCTTCACTAATTTAACCAGCTATCTCGATATGCCCCTAAAGAAGTGGATACCGAAGTCAAGAAGATGGAAAAATTCTACGAAGGTTTGCAGAAAAGATTGAAGTTCCATGCTGCAGAACTTGACGTCGAGGACCTGACAACAATGGTCAGCAAGTTAATACTTATCGAGGAAACCCGGAATGACTTGGAAGATACTCGGAAAAGGAAGGCCCAGCAGACCAGGATACCAATGCCAGATTCTATTCCCATTTCCCCTGCCAAAAGACCGGCGGTAGAAGAGCAGGGACCGGTATTTACTATACCTTGATGCAGGAAAGGGAAGTGCTTCAACTGCAAGGGAAAGCATTATGCAAAAGATTGCCCCCATAAGCCCGTTCACTGCTTTCACTGCGGACAGACAGGACATTTTCGGAAGTTCTGCCGCAAGAGATATTTGCCATCCCATGTGACCAAGGCTGAGGCGTCCAACTCTACCTCGACGGACCAACAGAAGGTGCCATAGCAACCACAGAGACAGCAGCAGGAGTTGCAACAAGGAAAGGCACCCTTCAAGACCGAACAAGACTCCAGTGCCCAGAGAAGCTGGATAAGTCATATGTCTACCGAAGAAGCTGTAGAAGCCACAAATGATGTAATCAGTAAATTTCAAGTTCAGACTTAAGCCCGCATTGATTTTTGTAACCCAGTGCAGTTCACCCTTTTGCTTTAATGGATCTTGCTTGCAAAGATAGTTCGACCTATTTCCCTTCACTTACATCTCCTTCTCCAAACTCCTGAGAAATTAATAAGCAGCTTAGTTCAAGTATGAAAATCCCAGGGATTGATCATTCAAGAAGTTAAAAGCATGACCAGGTTACTGATAATATGAAAGTGAAAGATCTAAAAGTCATCCTAAGAATAGATTATTACCCAGCCATGAGACAGTTTTGGATCATTAAAAGTATTCATCACCCTTACAAATGGTCAGAGACAGTAAGTCAGCATGCAGATAAACCCAAGATCAGCAGAAAGGAAATGAATTAGCATCCTCACCTCAGAAATATCCAAAACACCATTCCATTCAGGTATAAGCCAGACCAATTAACAAGAAAAGTGACCTAACCTACCATGAGGAACCAATCAGGAATGAAAAAGAAATCTTGACCTACAAATAGTGGCAGATTCATACCCTTAGTTAAGATCCCACCAGACCCGTTGGATCAAGTCATGACCGCCTGACAAGAAGATGGAGCAGTGTAGAAAGAGAATGACAGATACCAGCCCCTCCAGAGCCTCCGCCTAATAAGCAAAGGATATTGTGGCTCTATAACTATGTACGTGAAGATAAAGATATAAGAGGATTGATTTTGACAAAGAAAGCAGCCAAGAATGTCCCATGCTGCAACATGTGTTGAAAAGGTTGATAATGACCCTCGGAAGACTGCTAGCCCATTACAACTCTCTTCCCAGGACAAGGATCCAACTAAGACTTGAAGCTGATTGAAGGATAGTGGACTAGTTAACCAAGGAAACCCACCCTATTGCAATTAAGATAAACTTACAACAGGAATGAAGTTCAGGAAGATATTTATGATAAGGATTGTAGTGATTTCCAAAGAAAGTAGTGCCAGAACCGGAAGCCCAGTTCACAGCCAAGATTTTTGGAAAAGTCTACCTAGAGCAAAGAAGACAGAGTCAACCTCGAATAAAGCCTGACACCAGCAGACTGACCACCAGACCAAAAGTAACCGCCAGATATTGAAAAGTGTGCCCCGGAGATCATCAAAGAGGTCACCTATTTTAAGCTCCTTCATAAAAGAAAAGTGCAGAATCTGATTAGGATTGCAACAGGAAAGTTATGTAGATAAAGAGCAGAGAATGTCAATCACCAGAATGAAGACCCCTGTTTACTTGAAAGTAAAGCCCTCCAAGCCAATTCGCAGATTCAGAGGAACCCTCTTAGAACTTCAAGAAAGTTAGAATAATGACCTGCAAGTCACCATCATGTCAGAATTAACTCAGACCCACAGAAACTTCAGGTGTTCCGGCTCAGGACATGCCTTCAGCAACCGGCAGACCAACCGCAGCTAAAAGGATTTGACCTGCTAAAAGACCCACCTCATCCCAGGTGGTATATCTTATCACAAGTGGTATCTCCAGACTTTCGAGACAACCGAAAGACAGCTCAGAAACCAGAGTGTCAGAAAGTGCAGAGGATGCAGAGTTTTGCCGAGAGATCAGTTCAAAAAGGAACCCAATATAAGAAAAAGGAATCGGGATTGCAGCAGAATTTTCCCAACCTGTTTCCCTCGGACGAGTAAATCTCGGGGACGAGATTTATTTTAAGGAGGATAGGTTGAAACACCCCAAAAATTTCAAAATTTATTTTATTTACTTTATTTGGTTTTGTTTGAATTTTCTGAATTAGTTTGAATTTCTTTTGGCCTTCCTTTAATTCTTTCCCTTTCAGGAAAGTCTCTTTGTAGCGTCTTCCTCTTTTGGCCATCCCCGTTTTTGACCTCAAATTGCTTTTTCCCAATTCGACCCAGATTCCTTCGGCTTTTGTCCCCAACTCAAGATTCCCTATTAAATTTTCTTTACTGCTCACTAAAATTCTTCCTACCGCTTATTCTCCTCACCTAAAATTTTTCACGACCATTCGCTTTCTCCTTTTTCCCAAATGGTTTTGTTTTTCCTACCAAATTTAATTCTTCCTACCATTTGCCCCAAATTTTATTTTTCCATGCCTTGCTTTTCCTCCGACCAATACGCTACCTGCTTTCCTTGGCCCCTTTCCCATTTTGACCTTTGACCCGAATCTTTCCAGCCCGATTTATTTTTCCTCCCGCCCAATTTTCCCTCGACCGACTTTTCTCCGCTTTCGCCTACGATCGCCTCAAGTTTTTCCTCACCTTTAATTTCTCTCGCTTTTTCCGCATGCTCATGCTTCTTCAACCGAATCCACGCCCACTTTTCCTCAAATTTCGATTTGAAAGTCTCCTGGTCTGTTTATTTCTACTCGCCTCCTTTTTCTTCGCCCAACCCAATTCTTCCCGTGCCGCTCGGCCACCTCTCTTTTCCTTTCCCCAACCCGATCCCCTTGACCCATTTTCCATTTTGGCTCGGCCCGAATCCATTTTTTCTCTCCCGCAATTTTTCTTAGCCCACTCCCATTTCTTTCGCCCGCCCAATCAAGGCTTTTGCCCTTACCAAAAATTTTCTCGCCATTTCCCATTTGGCCTCAAATTTATTTTCCCCAAGATGGGCCTCTGCTTCCTCGCCCATTTTTCTTTCGTCAAATTTCCCACCCGAGCGAGCCCACGCCAAGACGATCTCTTTCCTCCCCTTCTTCTTCCTCACAGGAAGCCTTCCGCCTGGCCCAACGCAGCCACGCCATGAATCCCGCACCCTCACACGCCTCCCGGCCAACCACTCTGCAGGCCGCCCATGCCTTCCGGCTCGCCTCGGTCCCTCCGACCGCCACAGGATGCCCACTCGCCTGCCGCCTTTTTCTTCCCGGTCCAACCGCCCCGCCTGAGCTTTTTCCTACTCATCTTTTTTTTTCTATTGAGGCGCTTATGGCGCTATCTCAGGCGCGCTACGCTTTGTTCGATCACCCAAAGAACTCCACCGCGATTCCCGCAGCTGTTTTGTCCTCTCCCAGACACCGCCCTCGCTGCTCGCTTATTGAAAAGCTGCTGGCGTCCGTCTCGCTGCCCTCGACTGCACGCCAGGCGCCACCTCGCGGCCGCCGCTCCCTCCGCCACCACCACGGCCGTCTGGCCCTCCTCAATCGCTTCGCCGCTGAATTTTCGCTGCGTTTTCTCATCTTCGCCGCACCACTCCTCCGCTTCCGGCTATAAAGCCCCGCCTTGGCCATTTTTTCCGCCCCGAGCCCGCAGCCATTCTCTTCCTCCCCACTTACTCCTTTTCCTCTCCGGAGTTTCTCCCCATGCTGCACCGAGCTCGCTGCTTCTCTCCCAGTGCCCACACATCGACCCGCCGCCCGCCACTCCCCCACTCAATTATCTCCCGCCTGAGTTCTCCGTTAGTCGCTATCCCTCCTCCGCCATTCATTTTCACCTCCCACACCGCTGCTCGCCATATAGTCACCATCTTCTTCCTCCGGTTCTCTCCGCCCGGCCGCCTCTCTTTTCTTCCGCCCACTTTCGCCACCCCGAGTTCGCCATCGCCTTCCTCCCTCGCTTCCTTCCACCTCTAGAGTCCTCCTCACGGCCAAGAATAGCCTTTTTTCTCCACCTCCGGCGGCCATTGCTTTCACAACTGTCCTGCTTTCAATACTTTTCTTGCTCACGGCTTCTGCTAGTCTGGCCATGAAGGCGAGGCACACCGCCCGCCGCCAAGTTGTCTCTCACTGGCGCCTGCCCTCATTGTCAGCTTTAGGCGCTAAAGGTATGGGCTGCCCATTTTTCTCTCATCACACGTCACAAGACGACGTCAGGGTCGAAATCATGAAGTTATCAGGCAAGACAAGCACAAGATTCTCCCATTTTCTTTTCGGATTTTTAATTCAAAATTCATTTAAAAATCCTAAAAATCCCAAAATTCCCAAAAATCCAAAAATACCAAAAATACATATTCTTGATCCGCTCGAGCCATCGAGTCCAAAAACGATCTTCGCTTCGCCATATCAAGTTCGAAAAATTCCAAAATGCCCTTGAGCTCCATTCCTACCATTTTCTCCCCGCTTTTTTCGCTTTTATTTCTTGGGTTGTTTTTGTTTGTTTATTTATTGATTCACTTTTTCGCTAGATCCAACGTCGAGCAACTCTCTGAGCTAAATCGAGCCGAATAGCTTGGAGCCGCGCCAAGGGCAAGCGCCAATCGAGACCGACTCGACACCGATCGCTCTCGTTAGGCTTAACCTCTAACCTCGCAAGGCAAGCCACATTCCTTGAACATATTGAATCCCATTTTCCAGATATTTATCAGATATCTAGAAGTAGCTAATTGCACATGCTTGTATATAGAGTAGCACTTTAGAAAGAATTAATTTAGAATGACTTGATTAGCTAGAACCCATCTCTTTGATTAAAGCCATGTTGATTTCGCCATAATCATTTGTCAACACTAGATTATCATGAAATGAACCACGTAGGGTAGTTCAAACTATAATACCTACTTTTGTTTAATTACTCAAAAACCCCGAATATCGATTTGGGGCTTATTTCAAAACTGAGGACCGGCCCGGTGGTATGTGATGGGTACGGATATCGCACTTGTTGTTTGGGTTGGGCCGGTCTTCAACAGATAAGGATCAACCCCTTGAGCAAAGTAAATAACTTAGTCCTCTCTCAACCACAAGTTACTGGTCACCATGGACTCGATCCAACGAGTCTTAAGATATTGTTTTTCCCTTTGAATGACTACAGTTGTATTATGGGTTTGGGGCGGAACGGAATGGCGCTGCCATGGCTTGGTTCTCACAACTGGGTGTCTCCTATATTCCAGCCTGCCGCCGCCTGGCTATTCTGTGGGCACTGGGACCGGGGAACAAAGGCTTAAACTCACCGGAAGTAAGAACTCAAGCGGAAATTCAATGAAAGGTTATGTTCATCTCGTCCCAAGATGCATAAAAGTTGCATGTTTACCTCGAGTGGCATCAACGATCGAGATATCTTGTGGGTAAAGTTGAGTAGCTCTGCAGAGTGATCTAAATGGTATTCGATCACGCCGTGCTTCCTGCTAATGAAGTCGGGTTAATTTCGGTGATTCCGAATCGAGCTTGAGTAGTTTTAAATAAACTTGCTTAACGAACTCGGATTTTATTAATAACTTCGTGGTTGGCATCATATCGATGATGCGGAATGTGTTGTATTGGTTTGTGTTTCAAATGTAATATATACGATAAGTTAAGGTTCTAGTTCATGCATCCACTAAATACTTAAACTAGAGCCAACCTCTTGAAACTTTGTGCATGTAATATTCAGTGACATTTTCGTGTGGTTTGTTGAGTACGGTTGTGTACTCACCCTTGCTCCTAATCCCCTTTTAGATTTCAAAGAAGATGGCGAAGTTCAAGAATCGTCAGAAGGCCGATGTTTGGTTTTGAAGGCCTTGGTCCGTCTCGCCGAGCCTTTCCCGTGGTTGTTTTGGTAATGTATCCGTGCCGCCGACCTTTTGTAAACTCCGCCGTTAGGCTCTTAATTTATCTATCAAATATTCGTGATTTGTGTTTATGTCCGCAATGTGCACTTGTTTACCCACAGCCTAAACTCCCGGTAGTCAGGAGGGTATTTATACGCACTTCTAAAAGGGCGGTCCGTTACACACATGAAGTAAGATATTTGATCGGCAGTGAGAGATCGAACTGACATGTCACGGCGAGACGAGCGCGTTGGTCCGATGACGAATTGACGATGCATCACAATACATGCCTAGAATACGTAGTTTAGATATTTGAAAATAATATAAGTAAATTTGTCGTTAAAAAATTTCATATATCATACGCTTTACAACTTTTCAATACATGGTAACAAAATGTAGTTGTCAAAGCGGCGTATTATCGACGTTTGAAAAGTTAAAAGCAACAGTTTTCTAAGTCTGGAGAGAGTATTTGATACTAACTTCCATTAATGTTCAGCTTGCTCACTAATTATTCGCAGAGTACTAGTGAAAGAGTGTAAAGGTAGAGAGTTCGGGAGAATGCCACTCATGGGTGTGTATACACACACAATATATATATATATATATATATATATATATATATATATATATATATATATATATATAGAGGAAGCCTCTTTTCTACTCCCGGAGTAATTACTCCCTATGCCGTATCTCACAACGTATGTGGTATCTCGTGTGACGGAGGGTATGTATGTGTAGTATACGAGTATATAAGATCATCTAGGTGGTATATGTACATTTTTTTCAGAGGTGGTATGTATATTTTTTGGACATACTCCTTTTTATATGCGTATATGAAGGTATTTGCAAAATACGCTAAAAATCATGGACTCCCTTACAATTTTTTCATGTGGCTCACATTGGAGTATCTTATAATTAGTGTATAAGTATACCCAAAGTGATAAAGGAGTATTTCATATTTGTTTAGGTAGTATTTCAGAGATGGGAGTAACTACACCTGGGAGTAAAAGATATTTTTCCTATATATATATATATATATATATATATATATATATATAGGAATCCTGCTTTGTACTCTCAGAGTACATACTCCCACCTTGTCCGATCTCACCAGATCACACGTGAGCAGCACGCTTTTGGTTTGGTAGCCTAGTCATGCGCATGCACACGCTTCCAGGATCACACACGGTGGATTGAACCGCTTCCGGATCACATGTTTCCAGGATCACGCTTTCAGAGTACGTGACACGTGGATTGAACCGAGTATTTACCCCGGAGTAGGTACTCCTGTTCAATCCATACATACATATATATACACATACATAGATATAATATTCTACAGCTATGCTGGTTATAGATCGATCAAACCATGCACCCCACTAATCAGCGATCAGACTGCTTAGTTGGATCAAGTCACCAAGCCCTGCACTACTATCTTATTTACTTATATTCTACTATAGAATTACTTAACAAAATAACTATTGAAGGAGTAACGCGTCAACCAACTAATAAATGTGTTTCTTAGTTTGTACATGAATCGTTATTTATTTATTTTAGCTATCCCTTTTATTCAGTAGTCTGATTAACGAATCGGTTTTCATCAAGAGCTTACTAACAAATGAGATGAACAAAATGACATAGGCCTTGCTAATAAACAATAATTTTCCTGGCTAGTTACAGATTTTAATATCCTTATATGTAAATTTTACTATATATATATATATATATATATATATATATATATATATATATATATATGTTTTACTATTATACAGTTGTAAATTGATGTTCATTTTAGCAGCAAAATTTTATGTATGCAACATTTATTAGAAAACTTATATCATATTGTTCCTCTCGTCGTCAGTAATCTACTGATGAAATTCATTCGTGAATCAGAACATCAAATAAAAAGTTATAGCTAAAATAAAGAAAGAACAGATTCGTGTACAAACTTTGATTCACAAACGATTTTTACCAATAGCTTACAGACAACGAAAGCAACACATTGATATAAGTTTTGGTGCATAAATCAGATTTTACTATCATATACATAAATGTTACTATCGGTATATATAGATTTTACTACCATATTAGAGGTTCAGTAGGTTGTGCAGTAGTAAAATGTTACGATACATTTGATAAAATAGCAATAAAAATGCATTCATGTAGCATTTATTAGAAAGACTTATATTATTATGTTACTCTCATCATCAGTAAGCTATTACTGAAAACCGTTAGTGCATCAGAGCTGTCAATAAAAAGTTATGGCCAAATTAAAGAATACATATATTTATGTCTAAACTAGAAAACACATTACGTAAGACATTTTACTAGTCGATCATGCTACTAGTAATGTGTTTCTTGTTTGACGCTTTTACTAGTAGCTTACTAACCATTTACAAAGAACATAATGATATAAGTATCACTAATAAACAGTAATTTTTCTAGCTAATAACATATTTTATTATCCGTATACATAGATGTTACTATCGGTACACATAGATTTTACTACCATACCGAGAGGTTCAAAGAGCTTGTGCGGAAGTAAAATCTTATGATACATTCAGAAAATAGCATTAAAAACTCATTTGTGCACATTTATTAGCTTAGATTTATATCATTAGATGCTCTTGTCATCAATAAGCTACCGATAAAAACCATTCGTGCATCGGAGTGTCAATAAAGTTATGCCCAAATCAAATAATACACATATTGATGTACAAACTAGAAAACACATTACGTAAGATATTTTACTAGTCGATTATGCGCCATTAGTAATGTGTTTTCTTATTTGAACATAAATCTGTTTTTCTTTGATTTAGCTATATAGCTGTCGATGTTTTGGGAAACGGATCCCCCGCCGAGCTTACTTATTGAATGAGGGATCAACCAGAGCCCCTTTCCCGCGGAGGGTTTGTCGTCTAGAGGAATGCCGCAGAGAGGAGGTGGATGGTCGGAAGGGACAATAGACAAGAGATTTTATCCTCGTTCGGGCCTCTCGCGATGGAGATAACAGCCATACGTTCAGTGGCTTTACTACTGCTTGGGTGCTTACAAGGTGTTTGCGTGAGCACGCTAAGTGTATCTCCTTTTCTTGTGTCTCTGTTCTCTTTTTACACACCTTCTTTTTTTCTCTCCACCCTTCCCGTAATCTATATCGGGTATTTATAGGCGATTACACCTTTACAACATTTATAACCAATGACACGCCACTCATCGCGTCTTAACGTGGTCGTGAATCGCTCTCTTGTTTTCGCCACGCTGCGTCGCGGCATAGTGGGCTCAAATCCAAGGAAATTAAGGGTTTGAGCTTTAATAAGATTAATATGGCAAAATTAAATAAATTAAGATTCTTTAATAATATGGTTAGTTAAATTTTGGTTCCTCTAAACTAGTTTTAATTGAATTTTTATATTTAAGGAAAAGTTAAATTTTACTAAATCCTGAAATAGCCCCCAAATACCATATTTGCAACTTAAAACCCAAAAATTCAAACCCTTATTTCCAAAACTAACATTAATGATTCCTTGATTCATTTTTCGTTGTTTAAATAGGGGAAATAACCCACAAGGAAATGTTCAAACCTTTTGGATATTTTACACAACCCCAATAGAATTTTTTCAATTTATTTATTGTTTAATTAACATCTTCTCCATTAAAAATGCTAAAATTAAAACCTTAATTTTAAAAAAATTTTTAAACATGGGTTGCTGTTTTAGAATTTCAACCAAATTAAATTTCACCCCCTTTTAAAGGAGAAAATTGTTAAATTTTTAATTAAGGCCCCATAAAAGGTTTCGGGTTTGCAAAGGAAATTCCGGATCAAAAGTATTTGGTTAATGGCATTCGAACCTTCCCCTAATCCGAAGTCCTTTAATTTAATTTAATTTTTAAAGATTTTTCATGTTGCCAATAATGCATAAAGTTGTTTTTTTATTTTTGAAACTTTAAAAAATTTTCCTTGTTTTCAAAATTGAAAATAAATTTTTTAATTGAATTCACTTGGTTCTATTTATACCCAAAAAATTTAATTTTTAAATCATTTATTAAATTTTTACCTATTGGCCATAATTTGCAATTAAAGACCCTATGATTTTAATAAAAGTTTAATTCAAAAAATATTTTGAAGTTCGTAAATTAAAATTTTTGTTAATTTGTTCCTTCTTATTTAAGAATTGAATATAAGGAATTTATTTAATTAAAGGTTTAATATTTCAAGAAATAAACAAATTAAAACTTTAATTTGGAAAAAATAATGCGAAAAATTAAAACCTTAAAAACAGGAGGCCTTTTTTTATTAATTTATTTTCTAATTCAAGATCAAAGGGGTTGGTTAAAAAAAAGAGGCGGTTAGGTTCACAACAAAGGTTCTTTTTCACTTCGGTTTGCCATAAAGACAAAGCAAGATGAAAAGGGAAATTCCTGTTACCGATTTTCCAAAGGTCACAGACTTCTTCCAATTTCGAAGGAATTGGTTGGCTTTCTTAAAAGGCAAACGACATTTAATTTGAATGAATATTTTTTAAGCTTTGAAAGAATTGCCAAGGGTCCCATTTTTTGGTCGAATTTGGAATTTGAGAATTCTAGTGGTCTACTTAAAAGGGCCCAAACCAGAGGACCAAATTTTATAAAGTTGAAATATTTTTGGGGTTTTCTCAAAGGTTTATATTTAAAGGATTTGGAAATGGATTTTCTTTAATAGGAATTAATTTGGAGGCCTTGGGGTTTCGCCAATTTGGCGAAATTTTAAAGGGAAAGCCTAATGGAAAGGCACGTCGAAGAAAGGGAAAGAAGGAAATTAAGGGTTTCTTAGAAATTGCAAATTTAACCAAAAGGAACGAATGGATAAAACCGGGCCTTTGGTTAGATTTAGTTTTGAGAGTTTTTCTATCCGAAATGCCCAAAGGAAAAGGGCAACTTAAACGCCAAGAAACGAAACTAACTATCATGATTCTTGCCGGTGAATAGGTAACCCAGGAAATTTCAAAGCATTGGCATTTTGAACTAACCCTGGTTTCAATTTTGGTTGAATTCATTTCCCTTCCAAGAAAGAAAAAAAAATTTTATTGGGCCTTGGGCTGTCAGGAATTTCCAAACAAAATTTCACCTTTAGAGTTTTATTTTTATTTTTATTTGGCCAAATGGGAGTAGAAAATTGTAAATTTTGACCAAAAGGTTTTGTTATATTTTGAGCTCTAAATTCCGAAGGTAAAATTTAGTTTATTTTAAAATTTTTAATTATTTCTTCAATGGGATTGTTCTAAATTTTGTTTCATTTTGATTTTTTTTAGATTAAAATTGAATTTTATTTTTAAATTTTTGGTTTTTTCAAAAATTTATTTTATCTTATAATTTTCTATAAAATTTTCAAAAGCCAAAATTATGGTTTTAATTAAATTTAATTAAAAAATTTCTCACAAATTAAAATTTTTTAATTTGTTTTCTTTTTAAATTTGGAAAATTTTAAATTGAAATTATTAATTTTAAATTTTTACCAGGTGGAAAATGGAAAATTGAAGGTTTTCAGATTTTTTACCATTCATTTGGACTTTTATTATTCTGACAAGCCCAGTTTGAAGAAAAGTTGGGTCCCATTTTCTCTTATTCTTGCATAAAACCAAAGCGACTAAAATTTTAATGAATTGCAGGGTTCCAAATGGAAATTTACTAAATTTTTTAAACAAATTTTGCTTTTAATCTTTTTCATTCTTTAATTTCCCTTTTGTTTGGACTTGGAAACACCAAATCCCCAAGAAGAAATTCAAAAAAGCAAACAATATTGGGTTTTCCAAAAATATTCACTCAAATTTAAATATTTATTTTTAATTGTTTCTTTTGGTCCATATGGATCGAAAGGGACCCGCCTAGCCACAAAGAAAGGGAAAAGGAAGGAGGTGGGAGGTTCCTTCATGGTGCTTTTGCCAGGAACGCTGGATAAGCTGCCTTTTAATTTTATTCTTTTCTTTGGACTTCAACCAAAATCCAAGGAAAACAAAAAAGCAAACAATATTCGAAATTCCGGAAAATATCACAACAAATTAAATTTAAATTTTATCGAACTTTTGGCCATTGGATCGGAGTGTTCCGCTTTGGCCGCAAGAACGGGAGAAGAAGCCGAAGGGCCTGGGAACGCGATTGGGTGCCAACAAATGGTCCGTTCGATGCTTTTTCTCGATTTTTATAAATGGGAGTAGAAAATTTCAACTTTTGCCGGTCTTTGAAATATTTTGAGCCGTAAATTTCAGTCTGGTTACTTAGAATTATTATATTCTACAATAAAGGAGTCAAATTTTGTTTCGATTTTGACGGAAAATTTTGAAGCCCTAATTTTTAAATTTGTTTTCAAATTTAACCAATGCTTAAAATTTTTCAAGCCAAAATTTCCAATTAAAAATTTCAACATTGAAATTTCTAGATTTTCGTGGTTCTGCTTTAATTTGGAAAGCCTTTCTTTTAATTTTTATTTTTCCAAGGGAATTTAGGTTTCATGAATTTTACAGCCATTGGACTCCAAAATATTTATTATTTCGAATCAGTTTTGATGAAAAGTGCTTTTCATTTACCCAATTTCTTTTTGCTAAACCATTGCTCGACTAAATAATTATTGATGATCAGGTCCCATGGAAATTTACTTTTTATTTTTACTTTTTCCTTTATCTTTCCTTCTTCTATTTCCTTTGTTTGATTTTTGCAACACAAAAATCCCAAATTCTAAAGCAAACTATTCAGAATTCCAAAATTTCCAAATTTTAAAAAATTTTACTGTTCTAACGGGATAAGGATCGAGACCTCTGCCCCAAAGAAGCTTTGGAAAGAGGAAGGTCCGATTTGTCTTCGGCTTTCAGAATGGGCTCCGAATCCTTTTTATCTTTTTCACTTATTCCTTTTGTTGGATTTTCTTCAACAAAATCCAAGGAATCCTGCAAACCAAAGAAATCGAAATATCACAACTTTTATTATAATTTTACCGTTTACTTTGGTCTAAGGATGAAGATTGCTTAGCCCCAGCAAGACTGGAAAGAATTAAGGTCCGATGCTTCTCTCAAGTGAGAAGGGCCGAAGCTGGGCGTGCTTAAAGGCCAAACTCGCCAATTGCAAGCCTTCACTTAAACAAGCGGAGGGACGTTCGACGCCTTTTAATGGCGGGTGTTCGAGAAATCTCCTTGGCATGACAGGCAAATTTCAGCCCAAACATTCCGGCCCCCAACCCTCCCAGGCGAGGTTTGCCGAAAGATCAGCAAGGAAGGCAGCCTTGAAGGACCTTTCCCGCGCAACCTCTCCATGCGGGCCCTCGCAAAACGAGATGCCCGCACTCTACACGCAAGGGCTTGAAGCCCAGGGATTTGAAGGCCAATGCGAAAGGAGATTCAACTTGACCCAACTCGTCTTGTCAGCCACTTGGACTTGCGAGGGATTCTGGCACATGCCAAGGCCAGCCTCTTTTCAACTTTGCCCACGGGCTTCCTCTCAGATATTCATCACCGGCCAGAGATTCTTCAGAAGGACTCCGCGGGCCGACTTCAGTTTACCCAGGGGCAAGAAGACATCTCGAGGGCCAAGCAATTGGAGAACGGGCCCCGGGAAGCTGGAAGCCACGAGAATCCACTCCAATGGGGACAGGCCCGATACCGAAATGTGGCCTTTGAGGAAGGAGGACCCCCTTTTCAAGTCTCCCGGAAACCTCCACCCAGAAGCGACCTTAAACTTCTGAGGTAATTTCTACGCGGCTCCCAGTAAGCTTCGATGATTTCCCGACTCACAGGAGGAAACGTTGCCGAGTGTTGGTCCAGGAAGGACTCACATGGGCGACTGCCCCGAAAACGTGCCGAAGGCGGGGAACCTTTCGATACTTGAGAACATCCGAGCACTTGATGTTGCTTTGAGAGATCGCCTGAGGCCCCAAGCCAAGCATGCGCAGAAGGGGGGAGCCACCTGCCCCAAGACCAAGAAGGCGAGGGGAAATGCACGATAACCGCCGCCTTGGAAGGCGGAACTCGCCGCCCCCAAAGACAAGGAGAATGATAGGACTTAACCCGGAGGGAACGAGGGGCGTCCGATGCTTGGAAACTCCAGCAATGAGGAAGGAAGGACCCAAGGGAGGTCGGCCTGAAAAGCTTGCCAGACTGAATTCTCTGCGAATCCGGAGAGGCGAGACAGAGTGCCTTGAGTTTCAGGCTCTGCATCCTGGGAAGGTTGACCCCGAAAGGTCCCACCCCACGGAGAAATCCGAGCCGGGAAGATCCAAAGTATCGGATGCACGGTGCTAAGAAGGAACCTTGTCCCGCCTTCCCTTTCCCTTTACCAACCCCCATCGGTGAAGCCGGATTTAGGCTTGGCCACGAGCCTCATGTACAAGAGGCAACCTTTGCCGACCTTGACCAGGCATTTCTCCGATGGAAGCCTCGGAATCGAAGAAAGAAGACGATTGCCCGAGGCCAACTCCTTAGGCCATACGGAACTCCAGCCTTAAGTTTGGAGGGGAGGACGACTGCGCCCCCACATGAACTGCTTGGAGAGGAAGACCACGGTTCGAAGCGAAACACCGAGGAAGGCCCACTGAGACCGCCGTGGGAAGGCTTAAGCCCCGAATTCTTATGAGGACCGAGGGCCCGAGCAAAGCAGTTGGAAGGAACCGAGTCTACAATCTCAAGGGAATTGCGAACTTTAGAGGGACGTTAAGGCCTTGTTCTTCCGGTAGTGTACCCATTTCAAAATTTTCTTGGAAGGGAAATTAGATGTGCCTTGTGTGTCCGAATATCACTTCCGCGAGACCATGCCCAGTTTTGGAAGAATGTGCCTAAACTTGAGCAAAACAACCGATTAAGAGGCCGAGGTCCATAGCAAGGTCAAGAGAATGGAAAAGACAAAGCCGATGTACGATAACCAAGCAGGCGAACCAAGCCTCCGTCTTGGAGCAATGGACGACTGAACACGGAAGCCGTTGAACTCCCGAAGAGAAAGCGAATTCCACCAAAGGCCCAAGACGCCAATTACTCCGATTTAAACGAGCTCGGATAGGTGAAGGAAACGCCAAAGGAGCGCCGAATGCCCGTCTAGACTTTCTTGACTTTCCGATAATGGTAAAAGATGATTTTGGATTTGCCTTTGCGATCCGGTGTTCCCTTTTGAAAGTCCTACTTAAACAAATACGGCAGAGGTCTAAAAGGATCTTAGAAGTACGAGGTGTCAAGCGTTGGTTGAAAACTTACAACCGCCACTTCTGCCGATGCTGAATGAAGTTCTGCACCGGATTTGTGCGCAACCATCCACCAAGATTGTTGAGAAAAATGTGCCTTCGTTGCAGAACTCCGAAAGTAGTGGATACGGAGAAGAATTTTAACATTCTGACCAAGTTTGGAAGGGAATGATTTCGAGGGTCACAACCTATAGAGGGGATAGCTTCCCCGATAGCCTAAGCATTTGAATTGGAAATGCTCAGTCACAAGAATCATGAAAGTCGATCATCCAACTCAAGCCAGAGCACTGATTCGGGAGTGGAACCCCCAACCTAAGGAATGTCGCCACCCTGTGTCTCTGGTCGTGGCTAATTTAGTCACAAGACCTCGTGAGGCAAAACCACTTGACGCGCCAGCCTCGCTCAAGCAAGGTCTCCCGCCGAGGTCTGTGCCTGCTGGAGACGCTCAAACCTCCCGGGTCGACGCTGTCACGACTAAGTGCACTCTCTCGAGAACTCCCAAGACGATTAGTCATATGACTCTACATGAAAGGCGTTTCGAAAGGCTGCTGCAGCTCCCGAGTGAATCAATTACAGATCGACCAGAAAACTCACAGTTCTTATTTGATCTAAGGAAGATCGCTCTTTCCGCTAAGGTCTTGCAGAACGCGATCTTCCTTAGATCCCAAATAGGAACTCGAGCTTATTACTTTCCTCTAGAAGAACGCGGACGTGTTCGCTGGGGAGCCGTCCGACATGCCCGAGTCCCAAGGAAGTAATCAAGCAAAAGAAGTTGTTCGCCTAATAAGAAACTTCAGCAGCAAGCTCAGCGTTCCTCGAGAAACAAGCGATCATCCGGGATGAACTCGACAAGCTCCTCAAGGCCGGCTTCATCCGGGAAGTCGAGCATTTGGAATGGCTAGTGAACCCGTCATCGCCAAGAAGAAAGGCGCAAGTGGCGATGTGTGTTTAACTATACCGCTTGAACGCCGCTTGTCCCAAAGACAACTTCCCACTGCCACGCATAGATCAGCTGGTCAATGCAACAGCGGAGTCCCAGGTGATGAGCTTTCTGGATGCCTACTCGGGTTACCACCAGATCAGCATATCCCCTGAAGATGAAGAGAAAACTTCCTTCATTTCCCCGTTTGGCACGTTCTGCTACACAACTATGTCTTTCGGTCTAAGAAACGCTGGAGCGACCTACCAGAGCCTGATGCAAAAAACCTTCCCAGATCAAATGGGTCGAAATCTGGAGGTCTATGTGGACGACATCGTGGTCAAAAGTAAGCTCGCCATAGGTCATATATCCGACCTTGAAAAAACCTTTTGTAACCTCAACAGGCATCGAATAAAACTTAATCCTGAAATGTGTGTCTTTGGGGTAAGGGCGGGCAAAGTGCTCGGCTACATGATCGGCCCACAAGGCATCGGGGCAAACCCGGAGAAGATTGAAGCCATCAAAAGAATGTGGCCTCCCAGTTACGTAAAGGAGGTCCAAGTTTTGATCGGACGTATGGCGGCTCTGAGTCGCTTCATTTCCCGGTTGGGCGAATGTGGGTTGCCTTTCTTCAAGGCGCTCTGCAAGTATGATGGTTTCACATGGATGGAAGAGGCAAATCGCTCCTTCAAGTAGCTAAAACAATATCTGTCTAGCCCACCTGTCTTAACCACACTAAGATCGGGGGAAGCGCTTCTGCTATATCTAGCAGCAACCCCGCAGGCCGTAAGCGCGGTGTTAACAGTCGAATGAGATGGGGTGCAGCGACCAATTTACTATGTCAGTGAGGTCTTGTACGAACCAAAGGAGCGATACTCTAAGGTCCAGAAGCTCTTGTACTCGTTGTTCATGGCCTCAAGAAAGCTGCGCCACTATTTTCAAGCCCATAAGGTTGTAGTTCCGACCAACTTTCCACTTAGGGAGATCCCAAGAAATCAAGACGCCGTAGTCAAATAGCAAATGGGCTATGGAGCTCACCGAGTTCAATATACACTTCTCACCAGACGCTGATCAAATCCCGTGATCCTGGCAGACTTTGTAGTGGAATGGACGAATCTGGTGCCACCCGCTACCGAGCTCGTTAGATCTGGGGAATGTCGGTGGACCATTTACTTCGACGGGTCGCGAGCCTACGAGCGCTCAGGGGCTGGGGTCGTGCTGGTGTCCCCCCAGGGAGATCAACTCTAGTACACCATTCAATTACATTTTACCACGACTAATAACGCGGCGGAGTATGAAGGCATCCTAGCCAGACTATGAGCATGCAAAGCGCTCGGAGTCCAACGACTAACTGTAAGAGGCGATTCGTAGTTGGTCGTCAACCAAGTTAATAAGGAGTATCAGTATTCCGATAACTCAATGGCACTTTACTTGGTTGAAATAAGGAATATGGAGAGCTACTTTAGGAATTTTGAGGTACTCTACATCCCTAGGAAGGATAATTCCCTGGCCGACCACCTTTCAAAGGTCGGTTCCTCCCAAATGCCTGCCCCGACGGGAGCGCTCATTGAGCACTTATACAAGCCCTCCATTCCCTCTGTAAAGGAGGCACCGGAGACGTGAGGTAACATCTCCCTCCTCAAGCATGGTGCAAATTGGATGACGCCATTCGTCCAATACCTTGCACATGGGACACTGCCCGAGGAAGAAGCTGAGCGTTCCCGGCTTATATGGCGATCCTCTCCATACAAGTTGATCGAGGGTGCCTTGTACCGTAAAGGAGCACTAGGAGTCCTCTCCAAGTGCATATCTCAAGAAGAGGGCAAATTCCTTCTTAGGGATATCCATGAGGGAGTGTGCGGAGCTCACTTGTCTTTCAGGACGCTCGTGAGCAAAGCCTTCCGATTAGGCTATTATTGGCCAACGGCCTTAGCCGATGCTCGGTCGATCGTGGCAACTTGCCAAGCATGCCAGTTTTATGCTCGCAAGGCACATCAGCCGGCGTACGCACTTCAAACTATCCCTCTATCATGGCCATTCTCGACTTGGGGAGTCGATATACTCGGACCTTTCCCCCGAGGTCAGAAGGGCTGCAAATTCTTGCTCGTAGCCATCGACACTTTCACAAAGTGGATTGAGACTAAATCCGTGTCGACCATTGCGGCTCAAGCAGCCAGGAAGTTCTTTCGCAGTAATGTGGTGATGCGTTTTGGTGTTCCTAATTGCCTCATCACGGATAATGGCACTCAGTTCACCAGTGAACTGTTCCAAGCCTACTGTGAAGACATCGGGACAAAGGTCTGCTTCGCCTCTGTAGCGCATCCGCAGAGCAATGGAGCAACCGAATGAGCAAATGGGAAAATTATCCAAGGGATCAAGAAGAGGGTTTTAAAACCTCGACCAAGACAAATAATCGTGGGTGGACGAGCTTCCTTCGTCTTTGGTCGTCAAGACCACGCTGCTTCTGCCAGAGGCAAAACCCCTTCCAAATTGTTCACTTGGCAGAGGCCATATTGTTCGCTGAAATAGTGTTGGGTTCTCCAAGAGTGCACTTGGTTGACAAATATGACTAGGAGCTCGAGTGTCTCCTTGACCTAGACCTCGCCGAGGAGACACGTGAGCGGCTTTGTCGCGATCCGCTGCTACTACAGTGCTCTTTCAGAGCTATGCGACTAAATCAGTCCGACCAAAGACCTTACAAGTGGTGACCTAGTCCTACGTCGAATTCAGAACCTGTCAAAGACCAACAAGCTGTCCCCCAGATGGGAGGGTCCATTCATGGTCGTCTCGATGGCACGTCCGGGCGCTGTCAGCTTAGCGATGGAGGATGGTCTGGTGCTCACCAGCTCTTGGAATATCAATCAGCTACGTATGTTCTTCGTTTAGCTTTCATTTACCTTCAGATTCACGATGCTCAAATAATTTTTTCTATAAAGTTCAGTTCTTTCGCCCACGTGAAGTCCATTCTTTCCAAGATTTTGTGAATGCCTCTAAAGGTCACTGCCCGTTGGTAAGCCGACTCAGTCTCGCACAAGGGCACACTCTTTTCCTCACGGTCTTGGTGATGGGACGAGCGCATCCGGGCAGGAACATTCGTTTCAATCAGCCTAATCTAAGGTTCAACTAGCGTGCGTAAGAACGTACAGAGTACCACGACCAGGTCAATCACTAATCTCGCCACCGAGGCCGCAGTCTTCATAAGCCAATTATTGTTCGCAGTAGTCCTCCATTGCATGTTCACAATCACATACATGCACCCTCTCGGATGGTCCAGAGCCTTAGCTCGATTCGCACGTGTTCGGTCATCGTGCACTCTGTCGGGCAACCGCACATTCTTCCTCGTCGAGGCTATGCTTGCAACTTAGGGGCATGGGTCCGAGACATTCAGGCAGTTAAGGTCGTGCGCGTTTCTTTCTCCCGACCTATCCCATACTCGCAACTCGGAGAATTGGTGGTTTAGTCGAGGGAAAAGCGCGTATTTTTTCTAACTCTCCTGTGAAAGAGCTCATGCTCGCAATTTAGGTGCATGACCTTCATTCATAGCGCGGACTTAGTAGGGACGAACTACCGCACTACCGTGTTTTTCTAAAAACGCGCGATCGTGTCTCGTTCTACTTCTGTTCATGTCTTTTTCATCTCTTGTTTGTTTTATGCAAACACTTATTGAAAAGGGCAAAACGCCAAAGATACAAGACAAAAGGCAAGTCTTAGGGCAAAAATTATCTTCCATTCACATCATCAGAAACAATTACACAAAGACAGGACCTAGACAAGGAGCTATCTCCCGAGCTTTGCCCCTCTTTGCGCCAAAAGTTTCTCCTTCGCGCCATCGAGCTCAGCTTCAAGATAGAGGACTCGCCGAAGCCAAGGCCCTTCATGAGCCTCTTGGCGAGTCGCTTCATCTCCTCCTTGTCTTAGTCGGCGAGTTCAGCTGCCTCCCAGGCTGATCGGCTCAGCTCGTCCGCCTTCGCCTCCGAGGCTTGAGAGCGTTGTTGTTCTTGCTCTAACCTGAGCTCGAGCTCGCACATCTGCTCTCTATTCCTTGCAGCATTCTCCTCGGCTTGGCGAAGCTTTGTCTGAACCTCCCAGGCCCAATATTTAAGGTCGGCCAGCTGTTGCTCGAGCTCTACCACCTTGGCATCATGCTCAGCAATGAGCTTGGCCACGACCTCCGGGGGAACGATCATCGACTTGAAGTCCACCGTGGTCTCTTGGAGCACCTGTGGGCAAGAAGGTCTTAGATTTTCTTCGGCTTCCAAAGAAGAAAGTTTCAGAAATGAAGTACACTTACCCAGCAGAGACGCACATGAAGATTCTCCCGGAAGGCCTTGGTGACGTCTTCCTCCCGAAGGTCCGCGAGATCTCCCACGGGGGACTTCGATGGGGAGACTTGGTCTCCCTCCCGAGCATACATTTCACTCGAGGCCCTTTCGTTTTCCTCCTAAGCAAGAATTTCGCTCGAGGGCTTCAAGCTTTCCTCTCGGGCAGGCAGTTCGTCTGGGGGCTTCATGCCTTTTCGAGCAAGCTCTTCGCTCAGGGGCACGTGGTCTTCTTCCTTTCCCCAGCAGGCTCTTCGCTCGGAAGCGCGGGGTCCTCTTCCTCCCCCTGAGCATCTGATGTACTCGAGAGGGCCAAATATACGTCCTGGAGGGTTGGTCCCTCCAGGGCGGGAAGCTCCGCGGCCTGCTGGTAGGTCTCGTTGGCAAAGTCTTCTACCATCACGACATCGACGGCCTCGGCCATCACAAGGTCTACATCAAGAGCGAGCTGTCTTCCTGTGACACGATCGAGGATCTCATGAGCCATAGCCCTAAAATCCCTAGGAGCTATCACACCCACGTCAACAGAGTGAGGTTAGCTCGGTCAAACAAAACAAAGGGAAGGAAAGAAATGAGAAAAAGGCGAAGAACAAAAATTACCTTTGTTAAGTACCTCGCTGTCATCTTCGACGGCTTTGGTCACCACTGCAGCCGCGAGCTCGAATTTCTCCATGGCAGCGTGGCTGATCCTCGCCATCAAAGGGTCGACCGCCTCCATATCGACCTCCTCTAAAGTCCTCTTCGGGCGCCAGCACTTCTTCGTAAGGGGTGCCGTGTCCTCGTCCTCTTCCTCGGATTTTCTCGCCAGAGAGCCCAAGGTAGCTCGGGCGAGCTTGGCCTGGAGCGCAACGATCTCCCCTCCAAGCAGCCTTGCGCCGGGCGCCCTCGCTTCTTCGCCGCCTCGCCACTCCACGAGCAGCGCAAGTGAGCCATCACCCAATTTTCTCTCAGTATCCTTTCATCCGTGCCTTCAAGTCGCCACCTCTATTCTATCGGCGAACTCTAAGTGTCGCCGGAGGGCTCTTGGTCGAGGCCTCCGCGCCTTTATACAGCAAAGGTGGCGCCTAATCGCTTTCCCCTTGCCCTCTTGGTCTTAGCGGCAAGGATGGTTTCTTGGTCGCCGATCAAGGCTTAAGCTCGCCACCGCGCCTCAAGGGCGATTTTCTCCTGCCAGGAGCAAGGAAAATGTCAGAAGATGCTCGGGACGTGTTCCCCCAAGCATGTATCACGAGGAGACTCACCACTTTGCCCTACTCGAGCACGTTCCTTGGGACTTGTCGCCCATGCTCGAGCTCCTTGCCCTTAGGGATACCGAACATTTCGGCAATCTGTTTCTCCACCCAATCGTTGCTCGGGGCTGCAATCGATCAGAAGTAAGCGTTAGCATGACCAGAAGTCATGCATAAGCAGCAGAAATTACCTAAATTCAGGAAGGTTACCAGAGTCGGCTTCTCGGGTGAGATCTTGCCACCTGGAGATCTTGAAGAAAGGATGTTCTCTCCTCCTCAACAGGGACACCCGATTCTTGAGGTAGTCCCGAGCGATGTCGCGACCAGCGAACCCCATGTTGGTGAGCTCGTAGAACATCATCAACATCCGCTCCTCCTCGGCTTGCACGAGCGGACGCAGGTTCTCGACGGCTTGAGCCGCCGCTCCGAAGTAGCGGAGAGTGCTTCCCTCCGCCTTCTTCAGAACCAGTAGTCGGCCCACGACACACCAGTCCTTGAGTGTGAAGATAGGATATTCGTATGGCCGGTTGGGCCGCAGACGGAAGTATATGGAGCCGGTGGGAGAAGCCCCACTGATGTGGAACAAGGAGTAAAAATGAAAAAAGAGGCTCGCCGTGGGCACGGTACCCACGAACCCTTCGCAAAGGTGAAACAAGATGGCCAAAACAAGGACGGAGTTAGGGTTAAGGTTGGTAATCTCGCACTTGCTTTGAGTAACCACGGATTCGAGGAACTCACTCTCAGGCATTCTAAGCCCGTTGACGGTATAGAGAACGCAGAAGACAATCTCGTCGTTGTGCGGCACTGGGGCTCCTTCGCCATTGGGGATGCGCCAGGTGCCCGCATCGAGGTAGCCGAGGTCCTCAAGTATCTGCAGCCTTTCCTTGCTAATCTTGCTTGGACCGAACTTCACCATAGGAAAGGTTGAAGAAGAAAGTGCAGGAATGAAGGAGTTTAGGGCTTGGAAGATTTTGAGGTCTAATTGCGAGATGGAAATGAAGAATTTCTCGGTACCATTCCCGTCGATATATATAGGCGGAGAAGTCGAACGGGCCAAAAACCGCTCCCGCCTGTTCGTGAACCGACACACGGCATCGCAATCTTTGAAACTATCCAATAAAGGCACGGTTCCCAAAAACTATCTGAATTGCTCCCGCAGGGCTTCACGGAGATGGAACCGTCGCGACCTTTGGCTTCTTTTCTCGAGTCTCCCTCTGGTCGGGTCTCGAGCCGGGGTCTCGGTCCGTGCCAAGGCATGCTCGTCTACAAGCAAGTATTGCTCGGATGCTGTAGTAGTATTCCGCTGCAAGGTTCCAATCCCTCCTGTGAGTCTGAAGGCTTGAGAGGAAGGCTCCACCAAGTGAATTTTCACTTGAGCCTCGGGGGCTAGCTGTCGGGGATTTGGTAATTTCCATAAAGACCATTATACCCTGGTGGCCAGTCTTCGGCCGACCATACTTGCCCTTTGACGGTGTCCCTAAGGAAGATCTTCTACGTACCACCGATGGGTCCGCCTCACCACGTCCAAACTCGTCCCCGAGCATGCGCCTTAATTTCCCGAGCGTGCTTGCTCGGAGGAGTGTGGCGGTCGGCCAAAGCCGAAGGAAAATCCCGAGCATAATCGGCAAGTCGTGCTTGGTCCATGAGGACGACGTGGCAATAATCATGTTGCGGCTCAAAGGACAGTTACGGCCACGATCTGAGCCCATTATGCCCACGACGCAGCATGGCGGAAATCAAGGGAGGCAGTTACGGCCACATTCGGGCACAGTAGTGGCACGTCGTTCGGTTGTAACTACTGTGGACTGTGGTCGCCTATAAATACCCCGCTGTAGATTAGGAGGAAAGGGGAAAGAGAAGAAGGCTGACAAGCGACACCCGTAGAGAGATACGCACAACATATTCGCGCAAGCATTTTGTAAGCATTCAAGCAGTAGTAAGATCACTGGATGTAGGGTTGTTATCTCCATCGTGAGAGGCCCGAACCAGGATAAAATCTCTTGTCCATCGTCCTTTTGAGCACCATCCCCTTAGCGGCATTCCTCGGACGTCAAATCCTTCGCAGGAAAGGGGCCTTGGTTGATCCCTCATTCAACAAGTAAGCTCAGTGGGGGATCTGTTTCCCAAACGTCGATAGCTCTAATTTGAATTTGCAAGATCACTAAGCAAGAATTGTAATTTTAACAATTTAGCACTAAGTTTTCTAGTGATCACTAAATGTTCCAACAATTCAAGTATAGGCAACGTACAATTATACGTACAAACCAATGTTCTCAACTTGCTAGAAATGCACAATGCACAAGAGATCAAAAAATGCAAACCACAAGAAACGAACACAAGAATTTATCCTGTGGTCTCGGAGACTGGCCGATCTCCCCTAATCCACGTTGAGGTGACTCGAACGACTTCAAGACAGCTCCACCTTCTTGAGCCTTTCTCGATCACTATGGTAGTCCTTCCCTGCTTCGGGTAGGCGAAGTCCGACCTTCACAACTTGCCAGGGCTTCTCACAACCTCCGTTGAGAAGCTCACCGAGCACGATCATCTCCAAGCCGTTTAGGAGGCGGCAACCTCCAAGAGTAATAATCCTTGACGCTTGCTTGAGGTCGGATTGAGTGTCTAAAGGACTAAAACTAAATGCAACACTCAAACTTGCTGCTCACTCTCTCAAATGAGAATTGAATGCACTAAGAAGTGAAGAGGACTTGCTATAGTTCAACTATCATTAATAAGGATCAAGAGAGCCTCTAGAATGTAGGTGGGTGGTTATATAGCCTTCACCAACCAAACTAGCCATTGGAGCTTGAATCATGGAGCAAGTTAGTATTCTCGGTGCTACCACCCAAGTAGGATTGGTAGCACTGGACTCCAACTCAATGGTTGGAACAGTGCATTAAATGCACTATCAAAGGCCGTTGTGCAGAGGGTCTAGTGCTACAGCCCAACTGGAACCGGTAGCACTGGGTCCCTTTTATTTTTGCTCATTCAGAAGAGGGTTCTCTGGAATTTTTGCACCGGACATTTTGGCCAATGCTACCGCTCATCCAGAAGCACCGGACTGCCAGAATGCCCAAAAATGCACCCTTCTAGAATTTTTACACCGGGCATTTAGGCCGGTGTTACCGGTCACCCAGTAGCACCAGGCCACCATGGGGGGTAGCACCGCCTGCTAGGACTCCCAAAGATACCCTTCTTGGGTTTTTACACACCGCTTAGGAGACCGGTGCTACCATTCGCCCGGTAGCACCAGGCTACCATGGGCGGTAGCACTGCCCTACCAGGTCCCCAAATACCCTTCTCGTGTTTTTACACATTGCTCTAGGGCCAGTGCTTTCGCTCGTCCGGTAGCACTGAGCTCCCAGAAGCTTCCTTTTAAAAATCATAGAATTTTTAATGGAATCTTAATTTGACATGATGCATGATCTTAAGCATAGAATTGAGCCTTTAAACCCTAAACGATATCAAGATAACCATTAAGACCCATCTTAATAGTACAACACTATTTCCAACAATCTGATCTTTTTCTCCACACTCCGAGATCGGGAAAAGCTATGAAAGGTCTTTAAATTTTATACCTTAGCCATCTTGTCTTGACGCGTTGATCTTCTCTTTATCAACTTCATGCTTCCATAATCGCCGAATCTTGGACCAACCTATTCTCAAAATACTCAACTTGAAAATGTTAGTCTTTTAACTGTAATTGTCATTAATTACCAAAACCAAATAGAATTGGGACCTAGATGCTTTCATCAAGGTGAGATGAGGCTTTGTGCAGTGCGTGCATGTGCAAGCAAACCTGCTACACCACATACGCAATGTCAGGTCGAATCAAGGTAAGGTACTAAAGAGCACCTGCAAGACTTTGGCATTCCATTGCATCGGTGACTTGGTGCCCCGCGGTGGCGGAGAGCTTGGCCTGAGTGTCCACAGGAGTCATAGTAGAGTGACACTTAGCCATGATCGCCTGTTGGAGAAGTTCTGTGGCATATTGTCATTGAGACATAAATAAACCCACAGAGGAGCGCCGCACCGAGAAGCCAAGGAAGAGTGGAGATTGCTAAGGTCCGTCATGGCGAACTCACTGTGGAGACAGTGTGTAAGTCACTTGAGGAGGCCAACGGGAGGAGGCCGTCACAATGACATTGTCTACATACAGCAGAAGGTAGGCAATGGCAGTGTTAGCACAGAATATGAATAGGGATGTGTCGGGGACGAAGCCGACAAATCCCAGGGTGCAGATTTGGGTAGCGAAGCGCTAATTGAAAGGACCGGGGATGTCGCTTAGAGGGGGGTGAATAGGCGTTACAAAATTTAAATTAAAACAGTATCGGAAACTAAATCTTCGGAGTGTCCGAATCAGACTTCGGACTATCCGAGTGGTTCGGATAGTCCGATGTTTATTCGGATAGTCCGAGTGATTCAGAGCAAAATATACCAAAAAGTAAATCTAGGCTATTTAGAGAATATCACTTGCACCAAATGGAACTAATTAGCCTAGAATACCTGAAACAAGTAGAGATCTGGGAGAAAACTCAGTAGAAAAGTAGATCAGACAATCTCAAGATTCAAAATACCAATATTTAGCAAGAATAAGAAGTAAACATATAGACGATAATTTTTCACCCAAAGTTTGGATCCTTGAGGGGATCCTATGTCTCCGTTGAGGCGGCTCGGTCACACTTGAGCCGGGATCTCTTTCAACCCTCTTCCTCCTGGTGTTGCACAAATGCACTCGCCGGTCTTTACTCCTTGATTCCTTCCCTTACGGAGGCGGAATCGGCCTTCACAAACTTTCCACGGCCAACCACACAAAACACCGGTGGCTCGTAGGCAGCCTCCTAGCCGTCTAGGAGTCCTCAACCTCCAAGAGTAACAAATGCTACGAAGAACAAACTTGAAGATGAACTCAAGTGCTCAACAACTCAAATCCCACTCAACCCTAGCACCTCATTCCTCAAACTCTTCCCAACCCTTCTCACCAAGGGGATCACTTAGATCTAAGAGTAGAGAGGTGTTTTGGGGGCTCAAGAACAGGGAGACAGCCTCTCAAATCAACAGGGTAAGAGCCCCTTTGAAGATAGGGAGGAGAGGGCTTGAAATAGAGGTCCCCAAAAACTAGCCGTTTTAGCTCAGCCCCGAGTCAGTTCGGATACTCCGAATAGGTTAGATAAACTGAGACAAAGAGATTCAGCTCGGACAGTCCGAAGGTTCGGATACTCCAAACACAATTCGGATAGTCCGAATAGGACTGAGCACCGATGAAAACGAGCATAACTTTTGACTCCGGACTCCGATTTCAGTGATCTTGGACTCTACGAAAAGTTAAGAACGAGGGCTACACAACCCATAAGATCTCACTGCCCAAATCCCAAAGTATAGGAGCAGAATTCACAAAGAATCCAAGAGAGACCTTAAACTCTCACTTTCCGACTCTACTAACACTTCTCTCCCTCTAAGTTTCACAAGGATGGATCACTTGAGTACTTGACACATCTAAAAGTCATTCGACGTCGCATCCCTCTTAATAGTACGCAATCCTTAGACTCAAATTAAATCAAAGATAATACAAGTTTAGAAATAGTCACTTGTCGTCTTCTTTCTTAATGCTGGTGCATGAAGACCTTCATCATATAATTGATGACATCTTTGCCTTGTCCAACTTGACTCGATTCACCTCATGAGACTCTCGTCCTATCAACCTTGACTTTATCATCCTCTCTGACGATCTCCACGCCAAGTCGATCTTGACTTAGTCCTCAACTCTTGGTGACACCGCCGCCTTTGTTGACCTCGCTTAACGGTCATCCTCCAAGATATCTTGGTCATTATACACACGAGACCTAATTCTTTCCAAACCACTCATGAAAGACATTAGTCCCAAAAGCTCAATAGATATAAACAAGTTGATATTTGTGAGCAATTGATTACCACAAGTGTTTCATATAAAGAAGCACAATATAAATGGAAACACTTGACATAAGAAATGTTCTCTACTAAGTACATCATGACAAATATGTAATTAATCTATATGCACTAGAGAGATAATTGCTAATATGATGAATCAATTAAATCATGGCAAGGATCACAGTCTTTACTTAAATGAAGCACATGATAGAATATACACGAATTATACATGTGCAAATAATATTTGGAATAAGAGTAAATATGTGATCCAACTCTAGATTAAACTTCACTAAGAGAAGTGCATGAGAAGATACACAACTAAGACATGCATGCACCAAGTCAATCTATAGCAATGTGAAGTTTAACTCTAGTTAATACATACATACTAAAAGCAAAGCACATAATGAACTCAAATGAATATATATGCACAAATAAATATGACATGAACCAATGTGCATATATATAATCAGCATGTTACTTGGAGTTCACTATGCATTTGCACAAGAGGAATGCAATAACAAATATAGAAGGGATACCGAGATTGCATACCTTATCTTTATTTACCCATCCCACTCGATTTTCCTCTAAATAGATGAGACTAATACTCAACTTGGCAACAAACATGTTAGTCTCATAGCAATATAATCATATTAGAGGTTTGTCATTTGTTAAGCACTAAGTCAAGTATTTACACAATTACATAGATTGTCATTATATGCGTTTGTCGATAATCACCAAAATAACATAAGTGCCTAGATGCACTTTCACTAATACCAGGCACAAGGTGCCTGCTTGAGGTCAGAGAGTGATTTTGAAGCAAAGACACGTCTGTGGGCCTAGAGGGTCGACAAGCCGAGGGTTTCGACAGTATAAGTCTCATCGAGAGCGCCACTGAGGAAGGCATTCTTGATGTCAAGTTATCTAATTGGCCAGGAGCGGGAGGCGACGATGCTCAGAACAACACAAAACATCGTTGATTTGACAATGGGACTAAACGTTTTATCGTAGTCGATACCAGGCTGTTGCGAGTAGTTGCGGACAACCCAGCGAGCCATGTACCGGGAGAGGGAACCATCAAAATGGAACTTGTGCCTGAAGATCCCCTTGTTGGTGATAATGTGGGCATCGGGGCGGACAAGGGACAAGTGTCCAGGCGCTGTTGTCCAGGAGGGCCTTATGCTCATTGAACATGGCCTGCAGCCAATGGGGGTCCTAGAGGGCGGCGTAGTACGTCGTCAACATGAGGGAAATGTTGGAGTGGATAGCCGAGAGGTTTAGGCGGTTCATCGGGATGACGATGCCATCTTTGACGCGAGTCTGCATTAGATGAGGACTAGGAGCGGGATGCGCCATAGGTCTGGTAGGGGCGACCAAAGCACAGGGAATTGAGTCAGGGAGGGACTCATTGTCATGGGCAGATGGTGTGGATGCGACGGACATCGCGTCAAGCGAGGGAGCCACAGTCAAGCTGGCAGGAACCATGTCGGGTGCCGATGTCGTGGCTAGCGCAACATCAGACAATGAAGGCACGGCCAAAGCGATCGGGCCTATATCGGTGTAGACAAAGACAGATGATGGCATGGCGCAAGCAATGAGTAAGGAGGAGCAGGGTCGGCGGTCGCACGCACAACAGGGTGCAACGTCCTTTGTCAAAAAAACCAACAGAGTTAAATTCAACGAAGCAAGAATTGTCACATGCAAATTTGTGAACGAACAAAAGATTTCAAATGAGAGATGGAACATGGAGAATGTCATTTAGATAAAATGAATAACCGGAAGGTGTATGGAGAAGAGAATGACCCGAGTGGGAGATGGGCATGAAGTGACTCTCGATGGTCATGGAATAAGGTATGGGAAGAGAACAAGGGCGGGGGATGTTATCATCATCCAGCGTAATGTGCACGAACGTGCCGAAATCCATGACCAACCATCTTTTCGAAGGAAGAGGTTGTTCATGTCGATGATAAGACTAGAGTTATCCCAAGACAGTGGAGTGATGGGAGGCGTCGACGGCTACGACTGAGGTAAGGGTGCAGCCTGGTGGAGAAAGCCTACGGAGGATGAGTATTAAGAAGGCCAGGACCACTAGAGGGATGGCTCTTCCAGGTTGAAGCAAAACCAGGGCCCAGCCGGGGTGGGGTTACCACGATGGTTGGAAGAGGTGCTACGATCATAACCGGAGTTATGGCCGCCCCACCACTTTCCATTGCTAGAGGAGGAGCCCTCGCCACAGTAGGTGCTCCCGTTGCAAATGGCGGCCTTGACAGCATCGAAGAGGAGAGTTGTCACCACAGAGGTCTTCTCGGAGTTGCGAAAGCGCATTTCTTCCATGAGAAGCATCGAATGCACCTTGGTGAAGGAGGGAAAGGGGTCTGATATGGCGACGACGGTGGCCACTTGTGAAATTCATGGGATGAGCCCATGCAAGACGTTGAGGACAAGGGGGTGCGGTCATTGACCAGGGAGTTGGCGTCGCGGAGAGCCTCGGCAAGGCACTTCTGCTCATTGCAGCATGCAGTGATTGACAGATAGCCTTGGAGGAGGCCGTGGAACTCGTTTAGGAGGGGAACTAAGCGGCTCTCCTTGTTGTAGTTGAAGAGGGCCTCCGCGATGGCCCAGAGAGAGGCAACACTCTGCTTCGACTCGAGGATGATGCCGAGGACATCTTCAGCGATGGAGCTGTACATGGCGAAGAGGGTAGCACAGTCATCTTGGGTCCACATGGCGGTCGGAGGGTTGGGAGCATCGGCGCCATTGATGTGAGGAAGAAAACTGTGACATCCAAGAAGGGATTTGAAGAAGATGCTCACTTTGTGAAGTTGGAGGCTTGGAGGTCAAGAACCACCGGAAGTTGAGACTAGGTGGCAGCAGGTAGATTGGCTGAGGAAGAGAGGACCGGAGTCGTCAGTCGCCATGGTTGAGGAGAGCGAAAGAAACTAGAGGATCAAAATCCAATCTAATACCATGGAAGAGTGTAAAGGTAGAGTTTGGGAGAGTGCCACTCATGATCAAGAGATTGTGGGGTTATATATATATATATATATAGGAAACCTCTTTTCTACTCCCGGGAGTAATTACTCCCTATGCCGTATCTCATAACGTATGGGGTATCTCGTGAGACGGGGGATATGTACGTGTAGTATACGAGTATATAAGATCATCTAGGTGGTATGTACATTTTTTTAGAGGTGGTATGTATATTTTTTTAGACATACTCCTTTTTATGTGCGTATATGAAGGTATTTGCAAAATACGTTAAAAATCATGGACTCTCTTGCAATTTTTTCATGTGGCTCACATTAGAGTATCTTATAATTAGTGTATGAGTGTACCTAAAGTGATAAAGAAGTATTTCAAGTTCGTTTAGGTAGTATTTCAAAGGTGGGAGTAACTACACCCGGGAGTAAAAGATATTTTTCATATATATATATATATATATATGTGTGTGTGTGTGTGTGTGTGTGTGTGTGTATACAAGTAAGCGCCATGGTGTGTGTTATGATCTTAAATTAAAGGGATTACAGTATTTTACAGGAGATATATACAATCTATAATAATAACAAATCTCTAACAACAAATGGCTGGCTACTGTGCACTACTACTACCGAAACGGGAATCCAATCCAACACAAATATTAATGAGGCAATCGACAAATGGACGTTCAAGCCTTGCCTGAGCCTTTCCCGATGCAAATTTATTGAGAAATTTTACATTACATTATACTGGCAGTATATGGTGGGTAGTAAAAATCAGATCTAGCCACTTATTTGTTGAGAATATTTTTGATGTCTAATATCGGAGAAAATATAAATAAATACTAGCTAATCTGATTCATTAGACAAGAAATAAACAATTTATATTGAATTTAGTGTGCACTGCTGCCCAATTTGGAGTTCTCACATACTTCTGGGCAAAGCAAGTCTGGACTCTTGCCCAATGTGCACGGAAGGAATTTAGCAAGTTAATTTTGTTTTACTTCGGCTGTAGATAAACAAGAAGTACATGATCCGATATTGATAGGTAATTTTTCTTTAATTTTAGTGATATTAGTTTAAAACAACTCTCAATACGCCGAAAAAACATTTCTTACGCTGCTTTTAATTTTAGTTATATAGAGGTTTATAACTTTTGAAAAAAACCTTGTTAAAAAGCTATTCATTTGTTTAATCATTGACTTCTTGACTCTTAGGTTAAAGAAAAAGTCTAAACAATCCTTATCAGGCAGCGTTGTCATGCATGTTTGCACCTAAAGGACACGATCGAATGCGAACAAAAGCGCAAGCGCGCGCAATCTCAGCGGCATTTCCTCGCAAAAGGGTTCGCAATGGAAAACTTCCCGTGTCCGTGCCGTCCAAGGAGTTTGGGCTCTCGTTAATG
Organism: Guadua angustifolia; assembly: GCA_036346375.1. Lineage (NCBI taxonomy): Eukaryota > Viridiplantae > Streptophyta > Magnoliopsida > Poales > Poaceae > Guadua > Guadua angustifolia. Next base: position 4,078,149 of record CM070510.1, on the reverse strand, counting down.
GGGGCAGAGTGGTAGTGGAGAGCTGACGTGGCCAAGGAACATTGTGATATGGCTGCTCGTAAAATCCTTTGCTTGCTTTTCCTGCAGCTACTCACGGTGTTCGGTATGGTGGGGCAGTCGAATGCCGGAGACTGCATCGGCGCCATCGTCGACGACGCTAGCCGCGCCGGGAAAGAGGAGAAGCTGGCCATGACAATGGCCATGGAGGACTTCAGGGCAAGTACTGGAGACAGTTCGGTGGTGCTTCATACGATGGCCTCAAATGGAGACCCAATTCGAGCTGCTTCCGCAGGTTACTCATCATTTGCTTATCCCCGCATTGCTAGGCCTCGTTTGTTGGAACATAAGGATCGATTTTTTACATGTAGGAAAACGATTAGTAGTACATGTACATGTGTGAATTATAGGCTACATCACACATTTTCATGCAGCGCTGTCGCTGATCAACGAGCGGCGGGTGGGCGCCCTCGTGGGGCTCCACGCGTGGCAGGAGGCGTCGTTCGTCGCCGAGATCGGCAAGCAGGCGCGGGTGCCCGTGCTCTCCTTCACCAGGGCCACCCCGCCGTCGGCGGCGCGGCGGTGGCCGTTCCTCGTCAGCGTGGCGCGCAGCCAGCAGGCGCAGATGCGGGCGGTCGCCGCCGTCGTCGGCTCCTGGCGCTGGCGCCGCGCGACCGTCCTCTACGAGGACGCCGACTACGCCGCCGCCAGCATCATCCCGCACCTCGCCAACGCGCTCCGCGCCGTCGGCTCCGAGGTCGACCGCCGTGTGCTCGTCCCCGCGTCGCCCTCAAGTACTACTCTCCAAGAAGAGCTTAACTCCCTCAAGAGCGACCAGTGCCGGGTGTTCATCGTGCACACCTCGGCCAAGATGGCCCCGGCGCTGTTCGCGGAGGCGAGCAGGATGGGGATGATGGCCCCGGAATATGTCTGGATCGTGACCGACGCCATCGCCGGCGCCGTCGATTCGCTGGGCACGTCCACCGTTGCTTCTATGCAGGGAGTCGTCGGCGTAAGGAACCATCACTTGCCGAACACCGACTCCAAGAGCACCAGAGACCTCATTGCGAGGTTCAAGAAGAGGTTTCAGTCACAGTACGCCGGCGACGACGACGAAGAAGAGAAGACGAGGGGTCCTCACTACCCGGCCCTCCTCGCCTACGACACCATTTGGGCCGTCGCTTCGGCCATGCGGAAGATGAACACCACCACTCCCACCGGCGCTACTCTTGCACATGACCCAAACCCGTTGAAATCCGGTGAAACGATCAAGATCTCCGTGTCGTCGCATGGGAGCGACCTGCTCAATGAGATCAGGGGAGTCGGCTTCCACGGGGCCAGCGGTGAGTTCCGCTTCGAACGCGACGGCGAGTTCGCGCCGCCGAAACGGTTCCAGCTCATCAACGTGGTGGGGAGGAGCTACAGCGAGCTGGGATTCTGGTCGCCGGAGCACGGCTTCTCCAAGAGCATGGAGGAGTGCAACGCCGGCGGCTGTGGCCCGTCGATGTTGGTCTTAGGCCCGGTTATCTGGCCCGGCAGGCCGTGGGGCGTGCCGAGGGGATGGGCGCCAGCGATCGGCAGCCCCTTCACCGTCGCCGTGCCGGAGAAGACCGTCTTCCCCGACTTCGTCAAGGTGACGTACGGCGGCCAAGACGACCCTAGCCAGCCGAGCATCGAGGGCTTCTCCATCGACGTGTTCAGGGCGGCCGTGGACCACCTGCCGTACAAGTTCGTCCCCTTTAACGAAACATACGACTCACTCATGGAGCACGACCGCATGAGGAACTACGACATCCTCGTCGGCGACACGAGCATCTCGTCGGGGCGGTACAAGTTCGTGGAGTTCTCGCAGCCGTACACCGAGGCCGGGCTCGTGATGGTGGTGCCCTTCAGGATGGACGCGTCGAACCGGTCGTGGATCTTCCTCCAGCCCTTCACCCCGGCCATGTGGTTCCTCACCGCCGCCGTTGGGCTGTACAACGGCATCGTCATATGGCTCATCGAGCGCAAGTACAACGACGATTACCGCGCCGGCTTCTGGAAGCAAGTCACCACCGTGTTCTGGCTGTCCTTGACCGCCCTCCTCTGCCCAGGTGCGTCGTAATCTTACATGTCATCAAGATGCTAATTTTGGATGGGAATTGTAACTGATCATTTGTGTCTGTGCATGATCGATGAGGTTCCAGGGGAGAGGCTGAACAGCAACCTGTCCCGGGTGTCCATGGTGGTGTGGCTCTTCGTCGCGATCATGCTGACGGCGAACTACACGGCGAGCCTGACCTCGCTACTCACCGTGCAGCGCCTTGAGGAGGCGGTCACCGTGGAGTCGCTCAGGGGCAGCGGCGCGGCGATCGGCTGCGCCAACGGCTCGGTCGTCGCCAAGTACCTGCAGGAGGTGCTGCTTTTTCCGGAGGACAGCATCAGGAGGTTCTCCAGGGACGACGACTACCGCCGTGCCCTGAGCTCCGGCGAGGTCAAGGCCGCCTTCCTCCGTGTCTCGCACGCCAAGCTCCTCCTCGCCAAGTACTGCAATGAGCTCATGACCACAGGCCCCGTGTACCACGTCGGCGGCCTCGGTTTCGTAAGCCTCGCCATCGCTATCCCTCTCCGAAACCTGCAACTCAATAGTTAATTGACCGAAACATTTATATAGGGTGTGTCGTCTCAGGTGTTCCGCAAGGGGTCGCCTCTGCTCGCCGACATCTCGCAGGCCATCCTCGAGGTGTTCGAGAACGGCACCATCCAGAAGCTGGAGACGGCGATGCTTTCCGCGTACAACTGCTCGGCCACGGGCAAGGACGGCCCCGGTGGCGACCTGTACCGCCTCAACCCGGAGAACTTCTGGGGGCTCTTCGTCATGACTCTCTTCGTGTCGACCGCCTCGCTTACCGTGTACGGCGTCTTCTTCCACCACGACACGACCTGCGGCGGCGGCGGCCACAGGAAGCAAGGCGACGGCTGTAAGGATTTCACCACGGTTGATCCCGGACGAGGATGCAGCCATGATGATGAGGTACCCGCGGTTTTAGCTGAGCATGCAGGAATCGATGCTGGAAAGGATACAGGAATAAGAATAAGCATGGGCGTGGAATGTGAGCATCCTGCTTGCATGCGTCACCAGAAATAATGGCTACTTATATACAGTTTGCGTTCCAAATGCAAGAGTTTAAGCTGTTTGTTTGATTTCACTGTATGATAGATGTAAAATGGTCTACAAAGCATTCAGGAAAATCACCCAAAGCATAAAAAGAGAGTCACTTTCTGTATTTACACCAAGTCTGCAACAACATGAAAGCACAATGAATGTAGGCTGAAGGTCTGCCTGACAGAATCTAGTTTCTGTCTTGAAGAAACCCGAAAAGAGAGAGAGAATAGCCAAACACGGCCTACTCTAGTTTCTGTCTTGAAGAAACCCAAAGAGAGAGAGAGAGAAAATAGCCAAACACTGCCGCAAATGTGCAGATTTATCCCACTATTCACAACCTCCACAGCCAATCTTCTTTATCTGGCCAGCCCCATCTAATCCTATGTTTTATGTGACAAAAGCAACTCTAGGAACAACACCAACCAACTGAAACGAATAAATATTAGGGGTAAAGCGACTACCCTGGAGAACTACCGCCAAATTAACCCTGGAGAACTTGCCCTGGCCCGAGCATCAACCAAAGAAAGAGCCATGGCCAGCATCATCTGTTCTTCAAAGCTATCAGGAATGTTGCCAGAACCAATGCCAGATCCATCCGAAGCAGCCAAATTGGCAGCCCCGGCCTCCACTGTAAAATTAGAGCCGGCACAACTGGTACTGACCTCAGCCACCTCTGACCACCGGCCATTAGAACATTCTGCACCTTCTCTTGCTTGGCGTGCAGCTCTGCTGGTTGATGGTTCCTCGACCCTGGTGCCTAAAGAACTGCTCCCAACTGCGCTCAGACCCTCTGTTAAAGACCTGTCTGACCTGCTGGGAGTATCATAGCTTGTTGTGTGACAAGTAGCTGCACTGGAAGAATCTCCATACATATGCTGTTGCTCAGCTAAAGCTGCAACTGCACAAGCAAATCCACCGGAAGAAGCTGCTTCAGCTGAAGCCGTCACAGAGCCATCATGACATCTCAAAGGAATTGTTGGTGGGACAGCACCGGTGCCGCCTGGATTTTCCAAAGCTTCCTGATCCTGTTTGAACAAACATAGATAATAAACCTAGTAATTTTAACAAGATGAATAGTCTTGTCCTTTGCCCCATGGAGTTTACGATGAATAGTAATTTTAACAAAAAAGCGGACTACGATGGAGTTTACATCAGTCTAATGGTGCTTTGTTCCTTGGAAAGAGGTACACTTGTACTAATGGAAACCATCTACCCACAAATGTAAAAATGATGGGTATACATAACTTTTTAAGATAACAAATGCAAGTTTGCATAACAAGTGATGAAAACCAAATGCATGTTTACGTGAACAAGCAAGTTCCAAGTAAATTTGCACATAACTCAGAAGGATATTGAACCAGCTGATCACAAATTATAGGACATACAGTGATTAAATGAAAAACAGCTACCACGTAGATGAAGATTGTAAACAGCAAAAAGTTGGACCAAGTATGGGAGTGCAATGTTATTCATTGTTACAAAACAAAATACAACCGATCCCTGCATAGACCTTTTTGAAACTTAATTCATGAGCATTTTGAAAGAAAAAAATCAAGTTGTAGAGATGAGCTATATCAAAAGCTAAGTTCAGTAATATCTTAACATACTTGTATAGAAAGCCAAATTGCTTCCATAAGCATAACTTCTTCAAGATCCATGTCAAAATTATTATCCCTGCATTTTAGGGGATTCATCAGTAAATAATCAGTACCAACAGTTGAGATACATCCATGCTACAATAAAAATAATAGAGTAAGTTTCACAAAACTACAAATTACTTGTACAAACTATCAGAAAACTACAGGTATTAGCTTCTATTTCACAAAACTATAGATTTTAGGAGAATTTGTATCACAAAACTATAGGATTTAGAATTAACCATTTCTTATAACGGGTCTGACAGTGTGGACCTACATGACAGCCTCATACGCGAATGAAATAGGAAATAGGGGACCATGAGGCTGCCACGTGGGACTACGCTGTTAGACCCGTTACAAGAAACGATCAATTCTAAAATCTGTACTTTTGTGACACAAGTTCTCCTAAAATCTGTAGTTTTGTGAAATAGGAGCTAAAACATATAATTTCCTGATAGTTTGTACAAAAAACTTGTAGTTTTGTGAAAGTTACTCTAAAATAATATGGTTAATAAGGGAGGAAAAGGGGATGACAGCAAGTTTGTTTTCACTAGCTCATGTTTTCTTATGGTCATGTTCCTCCTAAGACAAGAAAACTGCTTTAAACATCTTAGCAATCTAATTCTTCTCCAAATGGCATAGAACTGATCAAAACTATGCAAAAGAAATGGTCAAAACAAACAAAAATGTTTCTTGGTATCAAACATCACTAGCTCATCTTTTCTTATGGTTATGTTCCTCCTAAGACAAGAACACTACCTTAAATGTCTTAGCAATCTATTCTTCTCCAAATGACATAGAACTGATCAAACTTAAAAAAAAAAGAAATTGTCAAGGTTTCAAGGGCATCTCCAACATGTTCAATTAACTGATAGACAAAAGAACAAACAAAAAATCTCAAACTGGCAGTGATATCATCAACATGGTACTGCCCGGGACCTTATTTGACAAACAACATGGCAACATATAAGTATATAACTGATATGTGTTATTACTTATTTAATTGCCAAACCATTGCTAGTGTGCTGTGCCTGGTAGCAGGAGAGAATGCACAACCATCTATCAGAAAGTACATATAGTAAGCTATCAAACTTTCCAATGAGGGCAGGCAAGGACAAATTATTTTTCCTACATAATTCACCGAGCCCCCAATGCATTTATGCAATCACAGACCTTTGACAGAATTTAATTTAGAAAGCACAAACGAATTAATCAGTACAGACCGCATCTGTTTTAAGCGTTCAGAATTCTTCAATAGTAACTCTGAATGCTGTACTTGAGATGAGAAAACATCATTGCCTTGCGCGCTGCTTGCAGCTATCAACACAACAGACAGGATCAGTCAGCAACTGCACAAGAAAAAAATAGCAGAGAGAAAACACAAATAACCCACAGAAATCTACACACCTGGTGTGGATGTGCCACCAGTATCACAACATTCAGCTTGTGCAGTTGTCACTGCATGGGCCGAAGCAGTAGTCTGCTTCATCTTCATCTGCTCCGCATTGTCCTGTAGCTCCTGCTGCTGCATCCTGATCTGCGCCTCGATCACCCTCTGCTCCTCCTACCCACAATTTCCAGCGCCACCCAATTGGCAAAAAATAAACCAAAACAGACAGACAGCACTGAACAAAATCATGGTATTACAGTCACTCACAAGCTGCTCAATGCCCTTCTCCTCCTTCGTCTTGAAGCCGCGGTACTCCACCGCGTAATTCACCGTCTTGCAGTACGGACATCTAACAGGCTAGGGAAAAACCGAATCATAGGCCGAGGTGTGTGGGCTTGTAACACCAGAAACGAAGAACACCTCTCTACAACATTTAGACGACATAAAATTGATCAGAATCGAGCAAGGATACTGCGTCGGGCGGCAAGAGGTGGGCGACTTCATCTGAAGGAAACACTCTGCACGCACGAGCAAGCACAGGTCAAACACCAACCGAATCCATAGCCGAAGGCGGCGGCATCAAGAACACACATGGTATACATCGTCAACTACTCACCCGTGCAAATCCCCTTGGCGCAGCACTTGGACCGGTTCAGGCTAGGATAAAACTGCGAGCGCAACGGCGAAAACGATAATAAAATCTCCGCAGCCATCGATCCATCGGAGGCGGAAGCAGAACAGTGACAACAACAAGGCGACGAGGAAGAGGGAAATGGCGGGGCGGAGGGGACGGACCAGGAAGCAGATGGGGCACTCGTCGAGGTCGGCGCGGGGGTCGTCGGAGCCGGGGTAGCAGGGCGCGAGCTTGGCGTCGAGGATGAGGCGGCGCAGCTTCTTGAGGTCGATGTCCGGGTGCGGGTACAGCCCCTGCGGCCGCGTGTACCGCTCCTCCACCGCCGGGTGCCGCTGCCTCCCCCCCACCCGGTTCCCCATCCCACCAACAACCCGACAACCCAACAAGTCCGTCCCGACTTCTGTACCAAACCTCAACCACCGCGCCGACCCCCTTGCGTAGGCGGCGGCGTCGCGGCGAGGGAGATGAACACGACAGAAGACAAGGCAGTAGAAGGCTTTCTACCGCGTCCCCCTTGCGTAGGCGGCCGCGTCGCGGCGAGGGAGACGAACACGACAGAAGAGAAGGCAGTAGAAGGCTTTGTACTGCGTCTATGTCGTGGCCCAGAAGCCTCAGCACATGCACGACCAAAAGCAGATTCTTCTTCCACGCCCCCCGTTCCGACCCCGACCCTTCTCACTTCTCTCCTCTCCTCTCCTAATCCGGTGGATTTGCTTTCTTCAGTCAGTTCCTCACTCGCATAATCTCCCATCTCGCTGTCTGCTAATCTTGTCAAACTTCGCTAATTCTTGTTGCCTCCACTCCACGTACTGATGGCCATATGGTGGCCCGGCACGGCCTAGCTTGTTTAACGGACGGCAATCTGTTTAAACCGAACTAATAAATAGGCTATGTCATGTTGACCTAAGCATGGTTTGACGGTCTCACAGACTGTACCGTGCCGGTCTGGTGTTCTCACGGGTTGACAGGTTGAAACGGGCTGGCTGGGTCGGCCCGTTAGCGTCAAAAAAAATTCAAAAAAAGCAGAAAATAGAAAAAAATGTTAGAAAATTTAGAAAAATGAAAAAGTATGAAAAATACAGAAAAAATTTAAAAAATAGAAAAAAGGGAAAAGTTAGCATAATTAAAAAAAACTCAAAGGTTGTAAGAAAACTTTTTAAAAATATATATAAATTAAGAAAAAGCTAAAAATATGAAATAAATTCTAAATAAGACAAATAATTGAAATTAAATAATGAGTTTTATTAATGTTTGGCTGCCTCGTTAAAAACTTTGCCAAGTAAAAACTCAACACGAGAAAATCTTGGCAAAAAAAGTACAACCTATAACTTAGTAATACAGGAAAAAGTGAAGATTACAATTATTCTTCCTAATTATCTAGATAAAATTTTCAAACATCTCCGCCAACTTAACATTTACTGTAGTGTGTTGAGCTCAGTGATCAGCTTGTTCTCAATATTTCACAATAAGAAATATTTTCACCATCTCACTTTATCAGATCTGTTCTTCTCTCGATTATTCTTCTAAATAGACTGAAAGTAGACTTCGAAGAAACCGTAGGGACATAAACTGTTAACACATCCTATGCTTATATGGAAAGCAACGGATATGTTATTTTGTACTCGTGCCACCACTGCAAAATGTTGAAGCCCTTCTCTTGCTGCTCTTGGTAGTTGACAGTGTTGCTATTGAAATAGGCAGCTAGCTCCCTACCACTTGTTGTGTCCTCACTAAACGTTGTTGTAGTCGAACTTCTTGAGGAAGAGCCACCTGCATCCATATTTTTCCCCTGTTGTGGGTGCTGGTGGAGGTTGCTGCATACGAACTCTAGTAAACTTCTGATCGTACTTAGCATAAACTTGAGATAAGTTAGTGTGGAGTATACACACCATGGGTGTCTCAGAAGACAAATTCGCGAGGCCCAAATTTAAACAAGATCTGGCCGGCCAGGTGCAGGAAATGAAGCCACCAGGATGCGTTAAAACGCATGTAAATAAGGAAGCCTTGAAGATAGCAACCGATCCGGATTAGGTAGGATATGATTGTAATCTAAGTCGTTACTAAATGGATAGGTGCAGAGATATAATCCCCACTTTGTATCCCATCAGACTTTTTGTAACCGCCTCCTCTGCTATATAAAGAGAGGGACGGGGGAACATCGACATACAATCTCATCAGCAAATTAGGTAGGCACATATAATTTCAAAGCACAGGACTAGGGTATTATCTACTCCTCGAGAGCCCGAACCTGGATAATTCTCTTGTCTTGTGTTACCATCGAAGTTTGGATCTAGCGCCTAGCCCCATTTTCATTATTGCCGCTAATAACGCGTCGGCTTAGCTGCCAGAAGGGGTCAGCTTAAAATCAATCTCAAGCAGTTCGATGGCAATCTTCAGTGAAGTCATGGTCACCTTTGCTCCCGCCAGCGTTCCGCCGAAGCCTCGGATTTCATCACGATTTATCTTGGCAAGCTCATCCTTTCGGATTCAGATCAGATCCATTTTAGAAGCAATTCCATCGCTCTCCTAGTTAGACAGCCACTCGGATCGTGGACAAGGTACATATCCCGTCCCTGACAAGAAGCCAGAGTCCGTCCCCTGGCCCGGGCAAGGACCGGTCAAAGACGAGCCCCGAGTGGTGAGGAGCGCCAGAAAACCACTCGGACCTAAAGGTCAGCTCAATCTGTCTCATTGTCATTCTGACTCAGAGAGCAGGTCAGGAGATTTTCAAGGCTTTCGCGGTATCTTCGTGATCGAAGACCTACGGACTGAGTCCCAACAATAGAATGATGCCGTGGATGCCGCAGAAGCAGAGCGCCTTCGTCGTGAGGCACAAGAAACCCGTGCGAAGTCTCTCCAGGGCAGGGGCCGTAATGTTAATGAAGACATCCTGTAGATGAAGATGGGGAACCAATCGATTTTCCATACCCCTCAGCAGAACATCGTCGCATCGAAGACACTCCTCGACACTCTGGGACCAATGCTCGGTTCTGACAGTCCAGCCGCTCCGATCGTGGCCCAAGTCAAGGCCATAGTGATGGCAGCGGCGATCCAGCAGCATCAGGAAGAACCAGGGAAGAAAGAGCACTCTCGTACCCGCGTGGTCACTCAGGCTGCTAGCAGCAATACAGCTCGCAGTCGGGGCATGCGTGACCAACTTGAACATCGACGTGGTGAGGACGCCTAGCGAAGTATCGGTCGTGATCTTCGCGTAGACCTGAATGCCAGGCGTCGGGATCGAGAAGATGAAGAGCACCGCCGGCGCAAAGATGATTACGAACGTTTTGGCATCCATCATGATGACCGGGACGATCGTAGAAGTCGACACCGCCGCGACAAGGGCGATAGCGAGGACTGCCGTGTCAGATCACCTTCTCGACGCTCCCCACGTCGTTGCAGCAATGGGCCTATTGAGGGGATCCGAGCCTTCACTCCCCGGCTTCGCCGAGTGGTTTGGCTTGAAGGTTTCAACCCCAAAGGCATCACTAAATTCAATGGAGAGAGAGATCTAGAAGCTTGGTTGCAAGTCTATTCCCTTGCAATCATGGCAGCCGGGGGCGATCATAATGTAATGGCCAATTATCTGCCGGTCACGCTTACCCCTTCGACTCAAGCCTGACTCACCGGACTTCCAGCGAACTCTATAGACCCCTGGGGAGATCTTTGTGAGCAGTTCATCACCAATTTTCAGGGCACTTACGAAAGACCTGGGACTCAGTGGGACCTGTATCAGCTTCATCAGAGAAGGAGCGAGACCCTCCGGGAATTTATCCGGCGCTTCATGCAGAAGAAGAATACGGCCCAGGATATCTCAGAAGCTGCGGTCATTGCGGTGTTCTAGAAGGGCGTCAATGATCCCGACCTGATTAAGAAGATGTCCCGGAAGCCGCCGACTACGGTAAGGGAGATGTTCTAATTGGCAGACCGCTACGCAACAGCCTCGGATGCTTTGTCCGAGCGCCAAGACGATCGCTCACGGCATAAGGACAAGAAGGATCACGCCGAGTCCTCCAGGCAGCGGGATAAGAAGCGGAAGCCCGAAGAACTGCTGGCGGCGGCCGAGCGAGGCCGACATCGCATGCCACGGAAGGACGATTGTGACGCAGTAATGGATGCAACCTGTCATTTCCATCCCAAGGGGAAACATGCTGCGAAGGATTGCTTCACTCTGAGAAGGTTTGCCAAGGAGTCCAACAAGCGGCCGACCAAGGGCGAGGCAAAAGACGAAGCGAAGAAAAAGCAATATCCCTCTGAAGATGACGAGGGCGAGTACCAGAAAATGGAATGCGAGCTCAACTACATATTCGGGGGCTCGGCTGCCTATGAGTCCAAGCAAAAGCAAAAGCTTACCGCTCAGGACATCAATGCGGTTATGCCGGCAACTCCCCAATACCTCAGATGGTCCGAAGTCCCGATTGTCTTTGACCGCTCGGATCATCTAGACCACATCCCATATTCAGGTAGATATCCTCTTGTTTTGGACCCTGTGATTCGCAACGTTAAACTCAAGAGGGTGCTGGTTGACGGAGGGAACGGACTCAACGTCCTCTTCTCCAAAACCTTCGACGACATGAAGATTCCCCGCTTAGAGCTAAAGCGGGGTTCATCGCCGTTTCATGGGGTGATCCCCGGGACCTCTTCGGTTCCACTCGGACAGATCACTTTGCTGGTCACGTTCGGGACCAGAGAAAATTATCGGACGAAATATCTTAACTTTGAGGTGGTTGATTTCGAGACAGCATACCATGCCATCTTGGGAAGGCCAAGCCTAGCCAGGTTCATGACTGTGCCCCATTACACTTATCTCGTCTTGAAGATGCCAGGGCCGAAGGAAATTATCTCCGTCCGCAGGACGCCAGCAAATGTCAAGGTGGCGACAGAGAGAGCTACGAGATGGCCGAAATGCAAGAAGTGGCAGCCGACAGGGAGAAGATCCGATAGGCGGCCACGCATCAACAAGATGAAGGAGAAGTCCTAGCTAAGAAGCAAACCAAGACAAGCATGAAGCCTGACAAGGGGACTAAGAAGGTAATCCTCGACCTGTCCAACTCGGCTCAAATGGCTCTAATCGGACAGACTCAAATTTCAATAGAAGACGCGCTGTCACCTTTTCTTCGGCCAACCGACATTTTGTATGGAAACCTTCCGACATGCCCGGTGTCCCTAGGGAAGTGATCGAGCACTCTCTTAATGTGGATGAGAAGGCGAAGCCCATCAAGCAGCGGCTCCGACGATTCGCTCAGGATCGCCGAGAGGCCATCAGGAAAGAAATCACTAAGCTTTTAGCCGTAGCTTTATAAAAGAAGTGTATCATCCCGACTGGTTAGCGAATCCAGTTCTTGTTCGTAAAAAGAATAAAAGATGGCGCTTGTGTGTTGATTATACCTGTCGGTGTTTCGAGAATCGGCAAGTAAATTTGTAGGTTTAGAGGGCTACGGCCCCGCTTCCTGAATAGTTAGACCAAAAGAGAGGAGGTCCGTGGTTTATACCGGTTCGGCCGAACGCCCCTACCCAAATTGTGGTGGTGGTCGGATATTATTCACTCCGGTATCCGCTGTTACAAGCGAGGGCCGAGCTCGCTCTGGGCGCCGTGTACAAGGGTTACTCGTAATGGCTACGGGTGACTTGGGGTGCCGTGTTCGATCGCTTAGATCGCCCCCCGCTGAAGGGCCATGCCTCCTTATATAGCCCGGGAGGCAGTTACATGGAGATTACAAGGAGTGCGCAAAGGAAAAATGGGTGGGGCTCTTTACGCCTAGGAGTCTGGTCCTTCGCCTCGATGTCCGATCGCTGGATCGCCTTCGACGGGTGGTTGCATGTCTGCGCGGTTGGTGAAGCCGTAGGGTGACGGCCGGTCCGCCCTCCGGAACGGCGACTCGCCTTCGCACAGGTCGTGCCGACGCCGAGGGTGTCACGGGACCGACTTGGGAAGGGGCGAGTGTCCCGCCCCGCTCGACAGACGAAGTTGTCATACCATTTAGGCGACTCAAGAGGGCCGGTTCCCGGCGATCTCGACGCTCGCTGGTGAAGACGAACCGAGCTCGTTAGGGCGGCTGACGGTCCGACCCGCTGGTTGGGTCAACCCTAGGTCGCTATTGCCAGAGGTCGCGGGCGCCGGTCCCAGAAGCGCTGGGTCGGACCGCCTCGGGGTTCGCTGGTCGGAGGTCGTGGGCCTCCATGCCGGGCTTGTTTGAGGCCCAGAGCGCGGGCGCCCATATGCTTCTCCGGCCGGGATACCTATGCCCCGGTATTCATCAATAGCCCCGAGCCCCGAGCGGATCGGAGAGCCGGTTGGGGTTTACCCTGCTCGACGGTGCCGGTTTGCTTCGGTGCAAGGCGAAAGATCCGGTGGATGGAGTTTCGAGCCCCGAGCGGATCGGAGAGCCGGTCGGGGGTTTACCTTTCGTGCAGAGGCGGTTTGGTGACCTCGCGCCCCGGTCGAGGTCGCTCAATACCGCAAGTGCATCGCTGGACAGAGGCGGCCTCTCTTAGCCGGGCGTCCACCAAACGGGTTGGTCGTCGGTGTTCGAGTGCGCGAAAGATCTGTGGATGGAGCCCCGAGCGGATCGGAGAGCTTGCCGGGGTTTACTCGTGGTACGGAGGCGCCCACTTCGCCGTGATCCCGGCGTACCTGCAAGGTCGGCGTTGCGCCAAAAATAGATAAAGGCGCCCGCCCCACGCTTTCGTTGAGCGAGGTAGGCGGCGTTTCCCACGAATACGCCCCATCCGCAGGTGTGGGACCTGAAGGGGGTGAGCTAACGCGTGTTTGCCATGCGTTGGCTTGAACGCCGCTCGTTCGGCGAGCCGATAGCGGGTTTGTCCGAGTGGGCCTGGCGCTTCCTCGAAAGGAGAACTGCTGAAGCGACGTTATCCTGTCGCGCGGCGCTCGACCCTCCGGGGCGACCCATGAGAACCTTTCTTTACTCGATCCCGTAGACTCGGTCGCCCCACGACCCGGAACGCACTGGCCGCCACCCGCCGACGGGTTCCGCGGAGAGCGTGAAGTATGGTCTCAACATGATTAAAGGTGATTGGCTGCTCACGCCCAACTAGAGGCCCACCGAGCTCACCTTATTTTCGCCCTCGCCGATTTTTCGCTCGGGTGATGCATGCACCCACTTGGTGGTTGGGCGCCGGAGCCCACAACACTCGGCCGAGCCCCGAACATAAGTTGGGGAGCCTTTTCGCTGCTTCGACCATAGCGCCTTGGCGGCCTTTCTTCTCGCCGCCAGTGCCTTTTTCAATTTGGGAACGAGGCTCGAGGAGCCAGACGCCACCGCCTCGATGCGTGGCCTTCTCGCCCGTCCGTCATTCTCCGTCCAGAATTAACGCAAAGGCGACCAAGGATCGAGCGCTATACCGCTGAACCATCGCGACGGCCGGGAGGAAACGACGCCGCTTCTTTCGCGATTCCGTCTGTTTCTACCGACGCCGTCTCTACGATGGGCGTATGGCTCCCTTATAAAAAGGGGAGCCACCGGTCGGATTCCTCCGTGTTGTCTTGTTCTTCGACGCGAAAGAAAAGGAAAGTCGAGGCGGCTATGCGAGGAGCCGAAAAACCTAGGAGAGGAATTCTCGCCTCCCTCCTCCGCCTCACGGCCCCGCTTCTCTCGAGATGTCGTGGCCGGAGTGCTCCGTTCTCGATGCTCGCGTACTTGGCCTGGCGAAGAAGCGATTCCTTCCCCCGCGCGACGTATCTCGGTGGAGGGTGCCGACGGGAGCCGCGGCTCCAGAGCCCGGCGACGGCGAGATCGTTGTATCTGCGTCCTTTTTTGAGCGCGGGTTCGGGCTCCCCCTCCACTCGTTTGTTCGCCGACTTCTTCATTTCTACAAGGTGGAGGCTCACCATCTGAATCCCCACGGCGTGCTGCACATTGCGATCTTCATCACGCTGTGCGAGGCCTTCCTGGGGATCGAGCCCCATTGGGCCCTTTGGAGGTACTTCTTCCATATGCGGCCGCTGAAGGGAAAGTCGGCGGCGGGCGACAGCTTAAGCGCCGACGGTGGCGCCGCCATCCAAATTCGATCTAATTCCAAGGCCGGAGTACATCGATATGAAGCTGCCCTCGTCGAACCGAGGATGGCACTCCGAATGGTTCTATATCCGAAACGCGGGGGACAGCGCCCCGGCCTTTACGGGGAGAGGTCCGGAGGCGATGCCTGAATGGAACCGGCCGGCGGACGCGAAGGAGAAGAGGAAAATGGAGGTGATCCTCGAGCAGCTTGCGGGTCTGAAGAGGCGAGGTCTCGACGGTGACGCTGCTGTCCGCTGCTCGCGGGCGAGACGCTGCTCAACCCTCATGGACAGCCTCACCCGATGTTCGAGTACGGGAGCATCTGATCCCATGAGGATGGAGCGCTCGGACCTCCTTCGCCGGAGGTCGTGGCTCGGGTGACACTGCCTTGGTCGTGAAGGCCACTTGGTGGCGCTTCGGCGCCCCGAGCCCTTTTCTCGTGGAAAACCCCCAAATCGTAATTGGGCGGCCCCTACTTTCTCAAGGCCTTTGTCTTAATTCCTTGCATTTTGACCTGAATAGAATTCCGACCCCCTTTCAGGGCTTGCTTGGGGCATCCTCTCGGGCATGACTGCCGGGAGAGAAGGAGATGAGGGCGGCGGCCCGCCAAAAGGCCGAGCTGGAGGAGTCTGCTCGAAAAGAACGCAGGGAGAGCAGGAGGAAGGAGAAGAGGGAAGCTCGCTTGGCCATGGCCGCGCGCGGTGAGGACGTGTCAGTATCGACCGCCTTCTCCTCGCTCGACGTGGGGTCGTCTTCCAGCGACGGCAGAGATCCCGGTGATCCGTACGAAGCGTACGATTTCGGGTTGTCGTCGAGCGACGATCCGAGGGCGCCGACACGAAGTCATCGCTGGGTGCCCAGTAAGGTCACCCCCGGTGGCGGTTCTCGAGGGGGAGAGACGGCTCGTCCTCGCCAGAGAGGCCGGCGATGAGAGCGCGGTTGTTCAGCACCCGCTCGACGCGGTTAGTTTTGTTCCTTTTGTCATTTGCGCCGGTTTTGCTTGAGCTGCTTCGACCGCCCGCGTTTTAGGGATTTCATGGGAGAGCTCGACGAGGTGGTGGAATTGCCATCGACCGACGCCGCCACTCCCGCCGTCTCGAGTCGATGCGCCATCCGCCGAGCAAACGACGAGGCAATGGGCGTTGGTCGTGACCGCAGCAGCCGACGCTACGGCAGTTGCGCCGATGGTTGTGCCGGGATCGATCGTGGAGTCGGCATGCCACGAGGCCTGGGGCGACGCCACGGCCGCGGATCGGGGCCGATGATGGTGGAGCTAACTCGTCGCCGCCGATCGCCGAGGCGCCGCGATCTCGGCGCTGAAGCCTTGCCGCCACCGCCACCGGCGGGGCGCCAAAGAGAGGGCCGCAGCGCGCGGTGGTGGCGGTCGCCGATTCGCTGCCGGTGGCGACGGCGGGATCGGTGGTCCCGCCGCTTGCAAAGCACGAGGCAACGGCGAGGGAACCCCTGCGCCGCCGCCCATCTTGGTTCAGGCGCGGCGCGACCGCTGGCGAGCCATCGTTCACGCTGGATGACATGGCGGAACTTGGGGAGTGGGAATCCCTGTAGGAGGGCTCCCGGAGAGCCAGGGCTGAGATGGCGAAAATTCGGGTGGGCCTGGGTCAGCTCCTCGAGTCCTCCGACGTGGTGCCGACGCCGCCGGCCGGGAGTTGACTGGCCGCGCAGAAGTTGCGTTCAAAACTTCCCGGCCCTTTCGAATTTCATTGGGTCTTGTAATGATGTGTCAACCGACAGCAGCTGTCTGCGGAGCGCCGAGGGCAAGTCCGGTTCTCCGTCGCTCAGACGGCCGTGGGCGCCCATGAGGAGGATCGGGACCACTGAGCTCAGGAAGCCGCGAGGCCTCAGAAGCCGTGGTGCGCGAAAGGCCGCCGACGGAGGAAGTTTCGCCGGCGCTGGATCAAGCCACCGGATATTTGCAAGAGGAGCGTCGGGCGAACGAGCGTTTGAGGTCAAGGGTGTCCGAGCTCGAGGCCCTCCTAGCGGAGGCTTGCAGCGCCCGAGACTCTGCTCGCGATGAGGTGGTCGTGGCGGAGAAGCTCCACGAGGAGGTCCTGGGTCGGCTTCGAATAATGACAGACTCCTCGGCTGGTAAGGGGTTGTTACACGGGTTGTTTTCGGGAGGCGCCGTCGTCGAGCATGCCTTTCTGATTTCTGCTCCAATCTTCAGAGTTGCAGAAGAACCTCGCTGAAGTCGCGATGCGCGCGGCCGGGCGGTGAAGGAGCGTGACGCGCTGGCGGCGGCGGAGGCGGTGGCTCGCTTAGCGCGACAGAAGCGGTCGACCATCGACCGAATTGATCGCCGAGCCGGGACCTGGGGAAGGTCGGTAAGCTCGCGAATCGAAAGTGCTCGAGACCATACGGGGCACAAGCTTGCTTGCGACCGAACTGGCTCGTGTGCCGGAGCACGTCGAGAAGTCGGTGAAGACGAGTGCTGCCCTGGGAGCCACCTCTGCGCTTGTTAACGCCATGTCCTTCTACAATGGTATTAACCTGGACAACGTTAGCAGCGGGATCGCCAGAACAGACCGGCAAGGAGGTCCGCTGCCCCGCTTCCAAGCCGAGCCCCATGCCCGAAAGTGATCGCCGACGGATATCGCCAGCATGAGCGCCCTCCACGGGATTATGAATAGTGTTAGACATTACCTTTAAAGATGTAAAAACTTTAACATGTAATGAATCGGGTTCGCCTTTGTGTTCGCTTATGAGTTTGAGCTGTTCCTTCACGTTCGAAACCGTGAGCCTCGAAACCGCCGGTTTTTCGGGCGAGGCGGTTCGATTTTCCGAGGGAGACGCGAAGCGAAGTGCTAATGAACCCTGAGGTCAAAAAGGCGTTTATTCGTGCTTCATGCGGGGGATGAGTGGCTCTGACTGACTCGTGGTTCGCGTACCAGACGGTAGCCTCTTACATAAAGCGCTATCAAACCGTAGCCACCAGGGCATAGGTCGCAGCGCTTGGGTCGGACGGTTTACCCGCTAGGGAAGCCGAGTGGTCGGTCGGGCCTCCGACCCGTATGAATGCGAATGACGTTGGGAAACAAAAGCATCCATCCACGCTCTAAACGGGAGAGAGACGTCCCCGACTGACTTGTGGCTCACATCGCTGGCAATTTTACATCGCAAAGCGCTACTTGAACCGTGGTTACCGGGCGAGGTCGCAGCGCTTGGGTCGGATAGGTTACCCGCTAGGGAAGCCGAGTGGTCAGTCGGATCGCCGACCCGTATGAATGTGAGTGACATAGCCCTTGAGCCCCCGAGCAATGCGCGGCGACCGGGCTGTGGTCGGCGTGTATTGCTGGTCCTTCGAGATAATCGTAAAGGAGACCGAGATTCGAGAGACTTATCTCTTTTGGTCGGTAGTCGAGCGGCTCGCTGGCGCCTGGCGCAGACTCCGAAGTTGTCCGTATAACTGGCTCTGCACGAAGATCGGCGGTCGCGTTGCCCAAAGCCGAAGCGGCGTCCTCTGCGCGCCAGTGCCGCTTCGGCGCATTTAATGCGGAGTGGGATTTTAATGCATGTCGCGTCGCTGCGTCGGGCCGAGGGAGACACCGCGGAGCACGCGAGGCGACGGCAGTTTCGGCTGGGTGAACTCACCCTTATAAATACGGGTGCTGGAGAAGCGGTAATTCACACCCGGCCCTAACGTCTGTGTTGCACTGCCTTCTTCATCTTCCAAGTCCATTCCCAGAGGAACTTCATGGTGCTATGGCGAGCGGCGGTGATGATAGAAGGTCGGGCAAGTGGGTTATGGAGGGAGCTGCGGGTTCGCCTCCAAGAAACCTTGGACGGCGGGGCTCCTCCGACGCGGCCGAGGGGTGGGCTTGACTCGCCTCGCCGAGATTCTATATCCGGAGCCCCGCCGGGTAGGTGCTCTTCGTTGTCTTGGACGTGGTAGGCTTGTTGACGTTGCTGTTTTAGGTTTTCGCAGTCCGACCGCCCAACAGGACATCGACGAGCGCCGCGGGCGGCCCAAAGACTTCTGTGGGGGGGAGGGCTTGCCCAGGACCGGCGGCGAGTATGGTGGACGACCGGTGCGGTCGCATGCCGACCGGTGTCCCAGTGGGGCCTCCGCCTCGAGACGCAGTGGCGGCTGCTGCACGGCCCAGCCGCCAAGACGAGGCGGCAGCTTAGCGGCGCTTTGGCCGAAGGCCGAGGCGAGATAGCCCACGCGAACGAGGACTTCGACTCCGTCGCGGGTTCTCCTTTCCATGCTCGCCCGCCACGAAAGCATGGGGAGGAGCTCGAGGCCACCGGGGCGGAGCTCAACGAGCCACCGAGCCCACCGCGGCGCGAAGACGCCGGGCTCACCCGGCGCCGAGGCATTGAGGGCTCGCCAGTTTCTCCGGAACGCCCGCCGGAGGGGCGGAGGGTCGCCGCGCTGACGGCGGAGTATGTGCCGCGTTCGCGCGCCAAAGTGCGGCTCTTCGACCTTGTGCCACCGCTTCCCACATCCGAGGCGACGCGGCCAGCGCGCCAGAAAGGCGGAGGCGGGTACGGTGGGCGGGCGGTCAGATCTCGAGGTCTCAGACGACGAGACCGATCGAAGCGAGGTCTCGGGAAGGCGACGGGACGACGCTTTTTTGGCCCCGACCCTAGGGGGCCGCGCCGCCTCAACTCGCCGTGCAAAAGAGGCATCTTGGGCCTTTGGGCGCTCCTTCCATCTTCGTTGTCCGGCCGCCGCTTTGCGCAGATTTTTGCGCTTTTTTCGCTTTAGGATCGACATAAGTTGTATGCGCTTTATGTTCCTCTTCTTGTAATGGACACTTCGTGCCTTTGGTGAATCGATCTTATCCTTCGGCTTCTTCGCGCTTAATGTTTCCTTTCGTTGTACTCCTGTGTTGAACGCTTTGGTCATTACTAACCGCTCATGAACTCCTTTGCCAATCGCTCGGTGGTCGCCGCATGGGGCCACTCGCTCATGGCCACTACTTTAGTAGTCGTAGTCAAGAAAAACTACCGGAGTTTTCACAAGACTTAGACCGTAGTGGTCGGGCGAAGTGGGTCCTTCGCGGGGGGACCTTGGGTCGACTTGGGCGCTACGCAACGAGGTTACGTAGGGTAGAAGCCCCCGAGCAGGTTCGCGCCGCTCGGGTTTGTCAGGCTGATAGGGACGTTCAGCCAAGAAAATTAGTTTCAGGGAAAAAACCGCCTGAGTTTTTCGATGTTCCAAGCGTTCGAAACAACGTTGCCGTCGGCGTCCCTTAGTCGATAGGTGCCGGGCCGGATCACCTCTACAACAGTGAAGGGGCCTTCCCACGGGGGAGAAAGCTTGTGCCTACCAACGTTGGACTGAACTTGGCGCAGGACCAGGTCGCCTACGTTGAAGGCTCGGCCGCGGATCTGGCGACTCTGATAGCGCCGCGGCGGCTTGATATCCGCCGACGGGAGGACAAAGAACGCCACGTGCCTCGTCTAGCTGGTCGACGGCATCTTGCTGTGAGTCGAGCCCCCGAGCCTGGTCGAAGGTTTGTAGCCTCGGAGCGCCGTATTCCAGGTCGGTGGGCAGGACTGCTTCGGCGCCGAACACCAGGAAGAATGGCGTGAACCCGGTCGACCGGGTCGGAGTGGTCCGCAGGATCCAAAGGACGGAGGGTAGCTCGGCCGCCCACCGTCCCGCTGACTTCTTCAATCGGTTGAAGATTCGCGGCTTGAGCCCCTGCAGGATCATGTCGTTCGCCCTCTTGGCTTGGCCGTTGGTCTGCGGGTGGGCTACGGATGCCCAGTCGACGCGGATGTTGAAGTCGTCGCAGAATTCAAGAAATTCTTTCCGCGTAAACTGCGTGCCGTTGTCGGTGATGATGGAGTTCGGGACCCCAAATCGGTAGATGATGTCGCGGAAGAAGTTGGCCGCTTGCGCGGACGTAATAGCAGCGACTGGCTTCGCCTCTATCCACTTAGTGAACTTGTCCACCGCGACAAAGAGGTGCGTGAAGCCCCCGGGCGCCTTTTTGAAAGGTCCGAGCAGGTCGAGTCCCCAGACCGCGAACGGCCATGTGATGGGGATCGTCTGGAGGGCTTGGGCTGGTAGGTGCGTTTGTCGGGCAAAGAATTGGCACCCTTCGCAGGTGCGAACAATTTGCTCGGCGTCGGCCACGGCGGTTGGCCAATAAAAACCTTGACGGAAAGCCTTACCCACGAGGGACCGTGGTGCCGCGTGGTGACCACACACCCCGCCAGGATGTCGAAAGAACTCCTTGCCTTGGTCACCAGATGCACTTCGAGGACCCCGAGGACTCCTCTTATAAAGGTCTTCGCCGATCAGACAAAGATTTCGCTCGCCGAGCCTCGGTCGGATCTGGAGGGAGGGTCCCATCCGTCAGGCGATCGACGTAGGGCTTCCTCCAATCTAATTCGGCCGCGAGCAGGTCCCAACTTAAGTCGGATAGCGCTACACCCGGTTGATTGGCGGTCGGCTTGGCCGAGCTGGGTGGCCCGGCCGCTTGCTCGGCCGGTGGGTCCAGTCGGATGGATGGTTGGTGAAGGTCGTGGGCAAAGATGCCGGTCGGAACCGTCCCTTGCCCGAGGCGAGGTTGGCGAGTAGTCGGCCTCGCCGTTATTCGCCGATAAACGTGGTGGAGCTCGAACCCTTGAACTTCTTTCTTTTCGAAGCCAGACTTCGCGCAAGATGCCGCCATGCGGATCTCGGCCCGAGGCCTTCATGACTGATCGACCACCGCCTTGGAGTCACCAGATATCGTGAGCCGCCGCGCCGAGGTCGGCGGCGATCCGAGACCGTTGATGAGGGCCGTCAGATCGGCGACGTTGTTCAGAAGGCCGAAGAGCGACGGACGGCATATTGGACTTTGTTGCGGCGGGGAACGATAACGATTCCAAAGATCGCCCCATTCTTCGTAAGACCCGTCAAGTACATCGTCCAAGACGGGATCTTCAAGCACCGGAGGGCCTGGCTTCGTCCACTCGCAACGGTCTGCAAGGGCTTGGGACTTGATCGCCGTCTTGGGGACGAACGAAATGTCGTGGCCGTTGAGCTCGAGTGCCCACTTGGCTATCCTCCCCGAAGCGTCGCGGTTGCGGATGATCTCGCCCAGCGGCGAAGAGGTTACGACAGAGACGGGGTGTTGGCCGAAGTAGTGGATCAGTTTTCTCTTCGCGATTAGAACCGCGTAGAGTAGCTTCTGCACCTGCGGATAACGAGCTTTGGACTCCGAGAGTACTTCACTGATGAAGTAAACCGGTCGCTGCACCTTGAGGGCGTGGCCTTCTTCCGACCGCTCGACGACGAGTGCCGCACTCACGACCTGGGTCGTGGCGGCAATGTAGAGGAGCAGAGGCTCATATGATACCGGCCTTGGTCAGACCGGGTGACGCTCGGAAGGCCTTTAGTCGGTCAAGGGCTTCCTGAGCTTCCGGCGTCCAACTGAAGTGGTCGGATCTTCTCAGCAGCTTATAGAGCGGCATCCCGTGCTCGCCGAGGCGAGATACGAAACGGCTCAAAGCTACAAGGCAACCCGTCAGCTTTTGGACGCCCTTTAGGTCGGCGATGGGGCCCATCTTCATGATCGCAGAGATCTTCACCGGGTTGGCTTCGATGCCGCGCTCGGATATCATGAAGCCGAGAAGCTTCCCCTTAGGGACCCCGAAGACACATTTTTCGGGGTTGAGTTTTATGCGAAAGCGTCGGAGGTTCGTAAAAGTTTCTTCGAGGTCGGCGACGAGGTCGCCGGCCTTTCCGGTTTTGACGACGATGTCGTCCACGTAGACCTCGATGTTACGGCGATCCGGTCATCGAAACAGTGTACATGCACCGCTGATACGTAGCACCCGTTCTTCGTGACCAAAGGGCATCGCCACGTAACAAAACGAAGCCGAAGGGAGTGATAAAAGAAGTCGCGAGCCGGTCGGACTCTTTCATCGATCCGGTGGTAACCAGAGTAGGCGTCCAGAAGGAGAGCGATTGCACCGGCGAAGGAATCAACGACTGGTCGATCCGGCAAAGAAAAAATGGTCCTTAGGACACGCCTTATTCAGTGCTCGTGTAATCAACACACATCCTCCATTGCGGATTTCTTCTTTACAAGAACAGGTTGGCAAGCCACCGGGGTGGCGTACCTCTTTATGAACCCCGCCCAAAAGTTTGGCTACTTCCTCCCGATGAGCTCGCTTTTTCATCGTCAGCAACGTAGGCGTTGGGCGACCGGCCTTGCGCCAGGTCGGATATTGAGGGTGTGCTCGGCGACCTCCCTTGGGATGCCCGGCATGTCGGAGGTCTTCCAGGCGAAGACATCCCGGTTCGCCCGGAGGAAGTCGACGAGCGCGCTTTCCTATTTGGCGGGGAGGGCGGACCCTACCCGCACGGTCTTGGCCGGTCCTCGGGGTCGACAGCGACCCTCTTCGTGTCTCGGCGAACTCGAAGGATCTGGGCCCCGACTTACTGGGGCCAGGGACGGACCCGGAGGCCTCCCTTCGGTAGTTGTCGAGCTCGGCGGACGTGATGACCGCCGGTTAACTCGCAATCGCTTCGCCAAGAAGCTGAAGGCAAGCCGAAAGACGAGGCCACTGTAATGACGCCTCGTGGCCTCGAATCTTCAGCCTGGTAGGTATAGTTGGGGATCGCCATGAACTTAGCGTAACACGGCCTCCCGAGATTGCGTGGTAGAGCCCGCGAACCCCACGACCTCGAAGTGAGGGTTTCGGCGGAAGTTCTCGGTCCGCCAAAGGTGACGGCGGTCGACCGCCGAGGGGTAGGCCTCGCGGCTCGATGACACTGTGGAAAGGTGCCTTGCTCGGTCGCAGGTCGAGCGCGGCACTCCCAGGCGCCGAGCGTCTCAAAGATACATGATGTTGAGGCCGCCATCGCGAATCCCATGAGCACCTTCATGAGGCGCCGACCCCACGATGGGATCGACGACGAAGCGGGTACCTTCCCAAAAGCGGGATGTGGTCGGGGTGGTCCGTCCGATCAAAGGTGACCGGTGATTCCGACCACCGGAGGTACTTCGGGACCGCAGGGGTCACCGTATGTACCTCGCGGTAGGCAAGCTTTTGCCTCCGCTTGTCGGCGTAGCTCTCCGGTCCACCAAGATCATGAGGCATCCGCTGCCTCAGGAACCCATCATTTGCCTTCTCCTCCCGACCTCCGTGGCTGGTCGCGTTCTTTCTTTACCCGCACGCGGGGGTTTCGAGAGAAAGCGCCAGACTTCGCATCCCTGTATTTGTGCTTGACGGGTACTCGTGATACGAACACGGGCTCTCCATCAATTTTTCGGCGATCGGCGCCGCCGCTACCGCCGCTTGTCGTATCGGGCGGGCGGCGACCATTTGGTCCTCGCGACTGCTTTCCTTTCGCCGCTTGTCGGAGCGGTCGGAGGAGCGGGGTGCTCGGAGCCGGACTCTCGCTTGGCCTTCCCCTTGTCGAAGATGGCCCCCACGGCCTCCTCGCCGGAGGCGTGGTTGGTGGCGATGTCGAGCAGCTCCTTGGTGGTCCTGGTTTGACGCAACCCACCTTGAACTAAGGCTCGCGACGAGTGTCAGAGATAATGCCCCCACGACGCCGTCGGCCGATGTCGGGGAGTTCATTAGACCGCTGGGAGAAACGCCGGATGTAGTCCCGGGCGTTTCTTTGGCCTGCGCTATGCGCTCTTTAGGTCCTGTGGAGTTCCTGTGGCGCCAAGTGCCTGTAAGTTCCCGACGAAGACGTTCTTCAGGTCAGCCCAGTTCCTGATGGTCCCAGCGGGCAGGTACTCGAGCCAGGCTCGGGCCGAGTCCGCTAGGTAAATGGGGAGGTACTGAATGATAAAGAGATCATCAGTAGCCCCACCGGCTCGACAGGCGACTCGGTAATCTTCCAACCAGACACCGGGGTTCGTCGCCCCTGTGTACTTGGCTATGTTGACAGGCGCTCGGAAACGGGCGGGAAAATCCGCCCGACGGATCTCCCGAGAGAACGCGTGGGGTTCCGGCCCCTCCGGGCTCGGACTACGGTCGCGGCGCCGACCACTGTCTGCAACCTACGAGCGGGCCCCGGTGCCGATCGACCTTTTCCGCGCGTCGAGGGTGTCGCGGTAGTCGTCGCGCGTTCGAGGCGCCGGGCGCTACCGGAGTGTAGGAGGCCTGGGGCGCCCAACCGGGCGCGGTTTTCACGGTTCGCGGGCGAAGCCGCTCGCGCCCAAGGGGACCTCGAGTGACTAGTGCCAGGGACCGGTACATATTGTACGGGCGACGCGCTTTCATCAGCCCCGGAGGTGCCGTAGGTGGCCCCGCCTCGTGCTCGTTCGACTCTGGGGACGCCGCGGAGCAAAGATTGCCCGCCGCGCGGTTTTGGCTAGGAAGGGGGAAACACGGGGCAACGACCGGCTCTTCCGCCAGTCGTTGTTGTACCTGGCGCGCGCCGCCTGGTGCCTGTGGGGGCGCGAGGTGGCTCGGCCCCGACGGGTCGACCCTCGCCTTGCCAAGTCTGGCTGCTCGCAACTCCTGCTCTCGCTGCTGGAGAAGCTCGTCGTGACAGATGTGGGGAGACCCAAGCTGGTCGTGCTGACGCCCCGCCTTTGGCGCTTCGGAGCGCCGGTGGCGGGCTTCTTGGCTCGGGGAAGTAGCGGCCGACGGGTCGGCTACGCCGCCACGCTGTATTCGGCGGAGTATGGTCTTCCGACGCATCGCCCGCCGAGCCGAGGTTGGTGTCAGAGGAGCTCTCCAATATCTCGTGGAAGGAGGTCGGTGCGTAGCCGGCCATCGCCACGAAACGCGATCGTGTGGAAGGCGGTGGCGTCGCCAGACGGCACGCCAGACGCCTCGCGAAGCGACGGCAGCAGCGTCTTGCGGCGCCGCCGCCGGCGACGCAGGTCTCGAGTCGAAGGCGCCGAGGGCGCTGGCGGTGAGGTCCAGCGCCACGGGGCTCGCTCGACGCAGCGGGAGCGAAGCTTGAGTTCTCTGCCGTGGCGACGACGAAGTCGAAGAACCGAACAGATTCGCCTCGGCGCGAGCACGCCGTCGCTCGATAGTGGAAGCCATCAAGGAGACAAATGGGAATCAAGATGCCGATGACGCGAAAGCCCCTACCGGCGCGCTAACCGCTTGTGTTTCGAGAATCGACAAGTAAATTTGTAGGTTTAGAGGGGCTACGCGCTCCCGCTCCTTGAATGGTTAGACCAAAAGAGAGGAGGTCCAGGTTTATCTTGTTCAGCCGAACGCCCCTACCCAAATCCGTGTGGTGGTCGGATATTATTCACTCCGGTATCCGCTGTGTTACAAGCGAGGGCCGAGCTCGCTCTCGGGCGCCTCGTGTAAGGGTTACTCAGAATGGCTACGTGGGTGACTTGGGGGTGCCGTGTTCGACTGCCTAGATCGTCCCCCTGCTTCGAAGGGCCATGCCTCCCCTTATATAACCTGGGGAGGCAGGTTACATGGAGATTACAAGGGAGTGCGGAAAAGGAAAAAATGGGTGGGGCTCCTTACGCCTAGGAGTCTGGTCCTTCGTCTCGATGTCCGGCCATTGGATCGCCTTCGATGGGTGGTTGCACGCCCGGGTTGGTGAAGCCGCAGGTGACGGCTCGGTCCGTCCCTCAGGAAGCAGCGACTCGCCCTCTGCCAGGTCGTGCCGACGCCGAGGGTGTCGACCGGGACCGACTTGGGAAGGGGCGTAGTGTCCGCCCCGGCTCGACAGACGAGTCATTGCGTCGGCCGATCTAGGCGACGAGTGAGGGCCGGTTCGGCGATCGGCGACGCTCGCTGGTGAAGACGAACCGAGCTCGTTAAGGCGGCTGATCGGTCGACCCGCTGGTTGGGTCAACCACGGTCGTTGTTCTTTGAGGTCGCGGGCGTCGGTCCCAGAAGCGCTGGTCGGACCGCTCTCTGGGGTTCACTTGGTCGGAGGTCGTGGGCCTCCATGCTGGGCTTCTTTTTTGAGGCCCAGGCGCGGCGGCGGCGGCCCATATGCTTCTCCTGGGCCGCTGGGGATATCTATGCCCTGGGTATTCGTCAATACCGATCTTAACAAAGCATGCCCAAAAGATCCGTTTGGGCTGCCTCGCATCGACTAGGTGGTAGATTCAACTGCAGGCTGCGAACTCTTAAGCTTTCTGGATGCCTACTCGGGGTATCACCATATCAGACTAAAAGAAGAAGACTGTATCAAAACTTCATTCATCACTCCGTTTGGAGCATTTTGCTACGTCACAATGCCGTTTGATTTGAAAAATGCTGGTGCAACCTATCAGCGCGCAATACAGCGGTGTTTTTACACTCAAATCGAACACAATGTGGAAGCATATGTCGATGATGTCATCGTCAAATCTCGTGTGAAGGAGGACCTCATATCTGACCTAGCCGAGATGTTTAAAAGCCTCAGGGCCTACAAGATGAAGCTCAACCCCGAAAAGTGTGTCTTTGAAGTCCCCTCAGGAAAACTGCTCGGATTCATTGTGTCGCCGCAAGGCATTGTAGCAAACCCGGAGAAGATCAATGCTATCCTGAAGATGAAGCCTTCGACTAGCCAGAAAGATGTCCAGAAGCTCACAGGCTGCATGGTGGCACTCGGCAAGTTCATTTCTCGCCTAGGTTCGCGTGGAATGCCTTTTTTTCAAACTTCTGAAGAAGTAGGGCAATTTTCAGTGGACTACCGAGGCACAGCAAGCTTTCGAGGAACTCAAGGCATTCTTGTCCTTGCCGCCGGTACTGGTCTCGCCAATGCCCGAAGAACCCCTTTTGCTCTACATTGCTGCAACGACTCATGTAGTCAGCGTTGCAATCGTCGTAGAGCGGGAGGAAGCAGGGCACCTCCAGAAGATTCAGCGGCCAGTTTACTTCATCAGCGAGGTGCTAGGAGAATCCAAGGTGCGGTATCCACAGTCTGAAACTGCTAGTCTGTCAGATGCTTACTTCTCGCAAACTCAAGCATTACTTTCAAGAGCATTCGATTTCGGTGGTTACCTCCTTTCCGATTGGGGATATATTTCACAATCGGGAAGCCACCGAGAGAATTACAAAATGGGCGGTCGAGCTTGGAGCTTTTGAAATCTCCTTCAGGCCGCGAACAGCAGTAAAATCTCAAGTACTCGCCGATTTGGCCGCCGAGTGGGTGGAATTGCAGACCCCCGTGACTTCTGAAGAGCTTGAGTATTGGACAATGTATTTTGATGGTTTCCTCATGCTCAACGGCGCGGGGGCTGGCGTAGTGCTTACCTCTCCAACAGGTGAGCGCTTGAAATATGTCCTTCAGCTCCATTTCCCGGCGTCAAACAATGCCGCCGAGTACGAGGCACTCATCCATAGACTCCGTATCGCGATATCCCTCGGTGTTCGATGACTGACAATTCGTGGCGACTCCATGTTGGTCATCAATCAAGTACGAAAAGACTGGTTGTGCATCGGAAACAATATGGCTGCATATTGCTAGGAAGTGCGGAAGCTCGAAGACAAGTTCGACAGACTGGAACTCATCCATGTGCTCCGTCGCGACAATGAGGCAGCAGACGAGCTTGCAAGGCTAGGCTCTAGTCGGTCAACAAAACCGACTGGAGTATTTGTCGAAGAGCTCCACAAACCTTCAATAAGCCAACAGTAGGAGTCAGACAAACCAGAAGAAAGACCGGCCGAAGAGGAAGTTGTGAGATCATGTGATGAAAAATTGGTTGAATGGTGAAATTGGCATTGTAAAGTGACTTTGATTATAGCATGTGTGGTGCTTATGCATGTGCTATGTTGAGATGATTATTATGCTGGTGATAGCATGATGGATTCTGCTTGATGCAATGCACTCGTGTGAGTGGTTGCATGAATTGACTTTGAGTCAAGTCGTGGACTTGTGCTCATGCACGGTTTCTGTGTTTATTCATGTGCAGGTGTTGCTCGAGGGTGAACGTGTGTCGGTCTGCTCGCCCAGGTTGTTCACGTGGTCGCCCAACCTACTCGCTCAAGTACCTACTGGTCGCCCAAGTGTCCTATTGGTCGCCTAGGTGCCCAACTGGTCGCCCAAGTGTCCTACTGCTCGCCCAGGTGCCCAAACTGGTCGCCCAAGTGTTCTACTGGTCGTCCAAGTGCTCTACTGGTCGCCCAGACAACTATACTGGTCTCCCAATTGCATAAA
This sequence comes from Guadua angustifolia, assembly GCA_036346375.1. Taxonomy (NCBI): domain Eukaryota; kingdom Viridiplantae; phylum Streptophyta; class Magnoliopsida; order Poales; family Poaceae; genus Guadua; species Guadua angustifolia. Next base: position 4,049,275 of record CM070510.1, on the reverse strand, counting down.
CTGATTTCCAAGCAATTTGAGTTTCAATTGGGGTGTTTCAAAAAGATCAAAAATAAGATTTTAGCTTCCGCGCAATCATTCACCCCCCCTCTGATTGCTACGTTAGTATATTTCGATCCTACAGAAGTTTATGTCATCAACCTCGACTCGACGTACTCCATTCCTAAACTATATGTTAAAGGTTGAGCTTCCTGAAGATCGAGTGTAGGCGGAGTGCATCACACGTCGATGCAAAAGCTATGTGGTAGTCGGTGAAGAGCTCTTCCGAAAGAGTGCCTCCGGAGTCCTGAGGCGCTGCATATCGGAGCAAGAAGGGAAGAACCTCCTCAGAGAAATCCACTCGGGAATTTGTAGGCATCACCAGCATTAAGTACCCTGGTGGGCAAAGCTTATCGACAAGGTTTCTTCTGGCCGACTGTCGTATCCGACGTAGAAGATATTGTTCGCACCTGTGAAGGTTGTCAGTTCTTTACTCATCAAATACACGTACTGGCACAGGAGTTACAAACCATTCCGATCACCTGGCATTTTGCAGTCTGGGGGCTCGACATGGTCGGACCCTTGAAGAATGCCCAAGGTGGTTTCACTCAAAGCAAATTGAGTGTGGTCTTTCAACTGCTTCAGGGTCTTTCAACTGCTTTGAGTGTGGTCTTCCCGGGCATATCAAAGCAAATTGTCCCAAGTTGAAAAAGAAGGAAGAAAGGAACCAAAGACAACGCACTCAAGACGTACTACTCCTAGGCGTTCCAATTTTGAAAAGTCGCTAAGAAAGTCTTAGTTGTCTTGGAGGAGTGTGATCTTAGTGATGTGGACTTTGAGAGTGACAATGAGCCACGGACAAGAAGGAGATCTTGATGATGACTTCACCGCATGTGCTTCATGGCTAAAAGGGATAGTGACAGTGATTCTAATTTTGATGAGGTAGGACCTTCTTATGATGAACTTGAGTATGCTATGGTTAAATTAGCTTCTGAACATAAAAAATCTAAGAAGGCTCTTAAAGAAAAAGATCTAGAAATTGATAGTTCTAATTCGAAATTGCAAGGCTTAGATCTTTGATTCACGATGATGATGCTTGTAAGTCATGTGACTTAATTCACAATGAACTTGTTTCACTTAGGAAAGAACATGCTTCTCTGTTAAAGCAAGATAGGAAAATGAGAAACAAATGAAAATGCTAGTTGTTCAACCATTGATCTGTATGATTCAGCTTTTTGTTCAAAATGCTCCATACTGGAATTGAAGTTGCATGATGCAAATGCTAGAGTTTCTCAAATGACAGATGCCTTGCTTACTCATGAAGTTCTTTCCTGCTCAAATTGTCGAAAACAGAAAGGAATAGTGGACGTTCCCTGTAACAATTGTTTAACTCTGTCTAGAAAGGTTGATTACTTGGAAAAATCGTTAGAACGTTTCGCTAAAGGAACGAAAAACCTAAACATGATTTTGGATCAATCAAAAGTCAGCACTCATAACAAAGGTTTAGGTTTTGATTCTTATGCTCATCATAAAACACATGTTCCCACTGTTGTCAAAGTTCTTGACAGTGGAAAGTTTGAAATTGCAAATGAGCATAAGAAAATTGTCTTTAAATCTGCTGGAATTTTATCTTCTACTGTGATGAATGCAAATGTTGCTTCTACTTCTAAAGTTAAGCATTTTGTTAAGTACACTTGCACTCATTGTGGTAGAGATGGACATCTAGTAGATTTTTGCTTTAGGCTAGCCAAACAACAGAAGCAAGAAAAAGCTAAGGCTAGGTCTAATTTCAGACAGGCACGCTTTACTCCTTATTATGTGCCTAAGGTGATGCGAACACCTTTTGTTGCAAGAAACACGAGAAAGAGCAAAACTGATTTTGTATACAAGTATACTCGTCTTTGTGCCTACTGTCGTGTGTCTCGATCTTTGGATTCCTAAATGTCTTTTATCTAACCCCAGTACTGAGACATCGACATTCTCTTTTGTGTAGACTGTGGAAGAGAGGAAGGAGAACATATGGTTCATAGATTCTAGATGTTCAAGACATATGACTGGTGATTCAAAATGGTTCTCCTCCCTCACACAAAGTTCTGGTGATGAGGTCATTACTTTTGGCGACAATTCAAAGGGAAGAATTCTTGGAAGAGGAATTGTGCGAGTCAATAAAAACTTCATTCTCAAGGATGTAGCTTTGCTAAGCAAGCTCAAATATAATTTGCTCTCAATTTCTCAGTTGCTTGATGAAGATCTTGAGGTAAGATTTCAGAAAAATTCTTGTCGTATATTAGATGTTTCTGAAAATCTAGTATGCAACATCACTCGCATTGGTCGCTTGTTTAAAGGTGATTTTTCATGTTCAACATCTGAAATGACATATCTTGTATCTCATGTTTCAAAAGATCTAACTTTTTGGTATCGTAGACTTGGTCATATTGGTTTTGCTCACCTTTCACGCATTAGTAAATCAAATTTGCTCAGAGGTTTGCCTGAATTAAAGTATGACAAAACAAGTAATTTGACTTGCTCTCCCTGTCAACATGGAAAAATGACTGCACCTAAACATTTTCCTATCACTTCTTTGTTATGACTAATGCTCGTGTCGACTTCTACACATGGATACTGTGGACCAGCAAGAGTAAAATCTGCAGGAGGTAAGTGGTATGTTCTTGTAATTGTAGATGATTACTCTAGGTATTCTTGGGTATATTTCATGACTACCAAAAATGAAGCTTTTGAATTGTTTCAAGAGTTTGCATTAAGGTTGCTCAAGGAATTGCCTGAAGCACTTAAAGTAATTAGGAGTGATAATGGAGGAGAATTCAAGAACAATCTTTTTGCTTCTTTCTGTTCTGAACATGGAATTTAGCATCAATTTTCTTCTGCTCGAGTTCCTCAACAAAATGGTGTTGTTGAGAGGAAAAATCGCACACTAGTTAAGATGGCTAGGACAATGCTTGATGAATATTCTACTCCTAGGAAGTTTTGAGTCGAAGCTATTTCTCTTGCTTGCTACATTTCAAATAGAGTATTTTGGAGAGCAAAGCTTCATAGAACTTCTTATGAACTTCGGTTTGGACGTACTCTAGCATCTCCCATATCGTGTTTTTGGTTGCAAATGTTTCATTCTCAAACATGGAAATCTTGATAAGTTTGAATCTAGATGCTCGATGGATTGTTTCTTGATTATGCTCTTCATACTCGTGGTTACCCTGTGCTGAATTTAGAAACTAACAAAATTGTTGAGACTTGTGAAGTCACTTTTGATGAGGCTAGTCCTGGTACTAGACCCGAATTTTCAGAGACACAAGTTACTTGCAGTTCTGAAAGTATCTTTTTGGAAGAAAGTGATGATGAAAATGAAGATGAAAGTGGTAATCAAGTTGGCAACTCGGCTCAGCCAATTCAGCCACAGGAAGAAAATCGAGAAGCATCTTCGAAATTCTTCCAAAGAAACACACATGGTTCTGGACCTCAGGCATCTTCAGAAATTTCAGCACCATTGCATATTCAACGAAGACATCCTCCTGAACAGATGATTGGTGAGTTAAATGTGCGTGTGCTTCAAAACAGGTACAATACTAATGCCTCATATACTCATACTGCTTTTGTTGCATCTTTTGAACCCCAAGATGTAAGTCACGCGTTATATGATGAGTCTTGGATTAATGCCATGCATGAGGAACTTGAGAATTTTGAGCGCAATAAGGTTTGGGTTTTAGTTCCACCTCCTTTAGGTCAGAATATCATTGGAACTAAATGGGTTTTTAAGAATAAACAAAGTCAAGATGGGGTTGTTGTTAGAAACAAAGCTAGATTGGTTGCTCAAGGTTTTACTCAAATTGAAGGACTTGATTTTGTTGAAACTTTTGCACCTGTTGCTAGACTTGAAGCCATTAGAATTTTGTTGGCCTTTCTTTGCATCTAAAGGTTTTAGATTGTATCAAATGGACGCCAAAAGTGCTTTTCTAAATGGTTTTATTTCAAGAAGTTTATGTCAAACAACCTCCTGGATTTGAAAATCCGAAATACCCAGATCATGTTTTTAAATTGTCCAAAGCTTTATATGGTTTAAAACAAGCTCCTCGGGCTTGGTATGATAGACTTAAATCATATTTGCTGGAAAATGATTTTGAAATGGGCAAAGTTGATAAAACCTTGTTTTCTCTCAAGCATGGCAATGATCTGTTACTTGTTCAGATTTATGTGGATGATATCATTTTTAGTGGTACTTCTCAAGCTCTTGTTGCCAAGTTTTCAGACACTATGAGCAGGGAATTTGAGATGAGTATGATGGGTAAGCTCACATACTTTCTGGGTTTACAAGTCAAGCAAACAAGGCAAGGTATCTTTATTCACCAAACGAAGTACACAAAAGATCTCCTTCGACGTTTTGAGATGAAAACATGCAAACCAATTTCCACACCTATTGGCACAACAACTACTTTGGATCCGAATGAAGAAGGAGAACAGGTTAATCAAAAGGAATATCGAAGCATGATTGGATCGCTTCTTTATCTCATTGCTTCAAGGCCAGATATACACTTTGCGGTGTGTTTGTGTGCTCGTTTTCAAGCTTCCCCACGTGCTTCTCATCGACAAGCGGTAAAACGAATTCTTCGCTATTTACAATCCACTTTAGAGTTTGGCTTATGGTACTCCTCATCATCATGTTTATCATTTAGAGCCTACTCGATGCTGATTTTTGCGGTTGTAGAATTAACGTGAAAAGTACCTCTGGAACATGTCATTTTATTGGTACATTTTTAGTAGCTTGGTCATCTAGAAAACAAGTTTCATTGCTCTCTCAAGCTACTTTGAATCTGAATATGTTCTTTGTTGCCGCATGTTGTGCTCAAGTGCTTTGGATGATATCAACTTTAAAGGATTTTGGATTAAACTTAGATAGTGTTCCCATTTTCGTGATAACACTAGTGCTATTAATATTGCTAAAAATCGATTGCAACATTCTCGAACCAAGCATATTGACATTCGCTATCATTTCCTTCGAGATCATGTGGAAAAGGGAGATGTTGTGTTGCATTTTGTTGATTCGATTTGCAAATTGTCTGATATTTTCACAAAACCACTTGATGCTTCTCGATTTGCCTTTTTGAGAGGAGAGTCATGCGTTGTGCATTCCATGAGCTTGTTTTGAGGGAGTTTTATGCCAAGTCTGCACTTAATGAGCTTACTTTATCATATTTCTTTATATATTATGTAATTGAGCTTATATATGATAATCTAAATTGCTTTACTTGAACTAAAAGTGACATTGCGGAATTCCTTGGTTTGACTGTCTATAGCTAATACCATGTGGTATCTTGCTCCTATAGGCTTGATAATGAATCGTCTTAACAAATTTGGGCTATGAAGCATGTGTATTTTCAGCTTTACTCTTTCATAGACCATTTAATCACTTTGCATGTTTACAATAAAAGAAAAGGGAAAAAAGGGGGCTCAAATCTGCAAAAAGTTTGTCAAAATTATCAAAATAAGCAAAAGCTTCAAGATGTATGCTTTAAGCATGTTATTCCCTAAAAAGATAAGATGTATGCTACAAGCATGCCATTCCCTAAAAGATAAGATGTATGCTTCAAGCATGCCATTCATTGAAAATAAAAGAAGTATGCTTCAAGCATGCCACATGCAGTTTACTGTTATCAAGATTAATTTGGTCTACTAGATTGAAGTTGAAAGTACTTGCTTGCCCTGAGTTGTTAGTTGCTTCATTTTTTTGGCCTAGTTTTTCTGCCAAGATTTTGCTTAGTACTTGGCTATAGTTGATTAAATTGAGGTTGAGATGCATGTCACTCCCTAACTTGTTAAATAATATTAAGTTCATGTATTATGCGTATTATGTGATCTATAAGGTTATATGATCAAGGAAGCTCATTGGTTCTTGTCTTGGCACTCATTTGTTTTTCCTTGCTGAAATCATTGTCAAAGGGGGAGAAGAAAGCTTACATTCAGGGGGAGAAGTGAAATGTTTTATTGTCAAAAGGGGGAAATTTTGGAGTTCACACACAATTTGGTTTCCATTTAGGTGGAGATTTTTCACTTTGCTTTTTGATCACTTTGCTTTCTGTTTTAAAATGAAATTTCTTAAAATCTTTTCTCGTGAGGTTAATACCAATGTTCTGGTCCAAAGGGTGTTACCAATGTTTTCATCAAGGGGGAGATTGTGAGATCATGTGATGAAAAATTGGTTAAATGGTGAAATTGGCATTATAAAGTGACTTTGATTATAGCATGTGTGGTGCTTGTGCATGTGCTATGTTGAGATGATTATTATGCTGGTGATAGCATGATGGATTCTGCTTGATGCAATGCACTCGTGTGAGTGGTTGCATGAATTGACTTTGAGTCAAGTCGTGGACTTGTGCTCGTGCACGGTTTCTGTGTTCATTCATGTGCAGGTGTTGCTCGAGGGTGAACGTGTGTCGGTCTGCTCGCCCGGGTTGTTCAGTGGTCGCCCAACCCCGCCGCCCAAGTACCTCTTGGTCGCCAAGTGCCCAACCTGCCGCCCAAGTGTCCCATTGTCGCCTAGGTGCCCAAACTGTCGCCCAAGTGTTCTCTTTGCTCGCCCAAGTGTCCCATTGGTCGCCTGTGCTCAAACCGGTCGTCCAAGTGCTCTCTTGGTCACCAGACTACTATCTTGGGTCTCCCAATTGCATAAACTGATTTCCAAGCAATTTGAGTTTCAATTGGGGTGTTTCAAAAAGATCAAAAATAAGATTTTAGCTTCCGCGCAATCATTCACCCCCCTCTGATTGCTACGTTAGTATATTTCGATCCTACAGAAGTTTATGTCATCAACCTCGACTGGACAGCTCCATTCCTAAACTATATGTTAAAGGTTGAGCTTCCTGAAGATCGAGTGTAGGCGGAGTGCATCACACGTCGATGCAAAAGCTATGTGATAGTCGGTGAAGAGCTCTTCTGAAAGAGTGCCTCCGGAGTCCTGAGGCGCTGCATATCGGAGCAAGAAGGGAAGAACCTCCTCAGAGAAATCCACTCGGGAATTTGTAGGCATCACCAGCATTAAGTACCCTGGTGGGCAAAGCTTATCGACAAGGTTTCTTCTGGCCGACTGTCGTATCCGACGTAGAAGATATTGTTCGCACCTGTGAAGGTTGTCAGTTCTTTGCTCATCAAATACACGTACCGGCACAGGAGTTACAAACCTTGCATTTTGCAGTTTGGGGGCTCGACATGGTCGGACCCTTGAAGAATGCCCAAGGTGGTTTCACTCAAAGCAAATTGAGTGTGGTCTTTCAACTGCTTCAGGGTCTTTCAACTGCTTTGAGTGTGGTCTTCCTGGGCATTTCAAAGCAAATTGTCCCAAGTTGAAAAAGAAGGAAGAAAGGGAACCAGCACAACGCAGCTCAAGACGTACTACTCCTAGGCGTTCCAATTTTCGAAAAGTCGCTAAGAAAGTCTTAGTTGTCTTGGAGGAGTGTGATCTTAGTGATGTGGACTTTGAGAGTGACAATGAGCCACGGGACAAGAAGGGAGATACTGATGATGACTTCACTGGCATGTGCTTCATGGCTAAAAGGGATAGTGACAGTGATTCTGATTTTGATGAGGTAGGACCTTCTTATGATGAACTTGAGTATGCTATGGTTAAATTAGCTTCTGAACTTAAAAAATCTAAGAAGACTCTTAAAGAAAAAGATCTAGAAATTGATAGTTCTAATTCTGAAATTGCAAGGCTTAGATCTTTGATTCCTGATGATGATGCTTGTAAGTCATGTGACTTAATTCACAATGAACTTGTTTCACTTAGGAAAGAACATGCTTCTCTGTTAAAGCAAGATAGGGAAAATGAGAAACAAATGAAAAATGCTAGCTGTTCAACCATTGATCTGTATGATTCAGCTTTTTGTTCAAAATGCTCCATACTGGAATTGAAGTTGCATGATGCAAATGCTAGAGTTTCTCAAATGACAGATGCCTTGCTCACTCATGAAGTTCTTTCCTGCTCAAATTGTCGAAAACAGAAAGGAATAGTGGACGTTCCCTGTAACAATTGTTTAACTCTGTCTAGAAAGGTTGATTACTTGGAAAAATCGTTAGAACGTTTCGCTAAAGGAACGAAAAACCTAAACATGATTTTGGATCAATCAAAAGTCAGCACTCATAACAAATGTTTAGGTTTTGATTCTTATGCTCATCATAAAACACATGTTCCCACTGTTGTCAAAGTTCTTGACAGTGGAAAGTTTGAAATTGCAAATGAGCCTAAGAAAATTGTCTTTAAATCTGCTGGAATTTTATCTTCTACTGTGATGAATGCAAATGTTGCTTCTACTTCTAAAGTTAAGCATTTTGTTAAGTACACTTGCACTCATTGTGGTAGAGATGGACATCTAGTAGATTTTTGCTTTAGGCTAGCCAAACAACAGAAGCAAGAAAAAGCTAAGGCTAGGTCTAATTTCGACGAGCACGCTTTACTCCTTATTATGTGCCTAAGGTGATCTAACACCTTTTGTTGCAAGAAACACGAGAAAGAGCAAAACTGATTTTGTATACAAGTATACTCGTCTTTGTGCCTACTAAATGCGTGTGTCTCAAAGGTTGGATTCCTAAATGTCTTTTATCTAACTTGATCTTCGAGACATCGACATTCTCTTTTGTGTAGACTGTGGAAGAGAGGAAGGAGAACATATGGTTCATAGATTCTAGATGTTCAAGACATATGACTGGTGATTCAAAATGGTTCTCCTCCCTCACACAAAGTTCTGGTGATGAGGTCATCACTTTAGGCGACAATTCAAAGGGAAGAATTCTTGGAAGAGGAATTGTGCGAGTCAATGAAAACTTTAAAATCAAAAAACACCTGGGGGCTAGAGCAGTCAGGCAGAGTGCTTAAACGAAAGCGGAAAAGAAACCACTCAAGCAAAACTTTAAAATCAAAAAAGAAAAGTCAAGCAAACATCAAGATTTCATTAGGTGCACTCGGGTATGGATACATCAATGCATTACACAAAGATGCAAGCAGGAATCTAAAACCTAAGCGCGCCGTGCGCGACCTACTGCCTCGAGAAGAGCGTCCCTCGCCTCGACAAGCTTCGGGACGGCTTCGATCAGCGCACCGACGGCAACCGCATCGCGAGCAGCAGCATCTTCTTCCGCAAGCTCGGCCAGCGCGAGGTCGTAATCGAACCAGAGCTCGGCCAGAAAGGCTTCCTCCGCATCAGGCGCCGGTGGAACCTCATCTTCAAAGATTAGCCCCTTCGCCGGGGGGAGATGGTGGAGCCTCATCACCAGACGAAGAAGATTGGGACGAAGAAGCCATTGAAGGTTCAAGAGAGAACATTGAAGGCTTTTGAGAAGCGTTTAGAGGCGAGTGATCGCTCAAGTAGCGGTGACACTCTTATACGCCCAAAGCGTGGAAATCGAACGATCTTGAGTAAATGCTAGCGCAGGAAGCCGAAGCGGCTCCGAAGATCTTGCCGTACCGTAACTTCAAACGATCGAGAAGACGTATGGACGCGGGACATCAAACCAGACGTAGCGCATCCAAGCATTAAATCAAAAAAGACTCGCAGGACATAATGAAGCAATTAAAAGCAAAACACGGCTCAAGTGACCAAGTGTTTTTTCCAAGGAGTAAAAGAATAATCACAGATCAAGTCTCAGAATACAACATTCACAAAGGACCCAACTCCAAGTTTTCAACTAAGGTGGAGGCGGTATCCCTAACCTCGTCAATTAGGGCAAGGGCTTGATCATCATCGACGGTGCAGGCAAAGCCCTCCTTGGTAGCTTCGAGCTCCACTCGTGGATACAAGGACTTCACGATGGCCTGTGCTTGGCAGGGACTTGTGGTCGCCGTCTCCTTCAGGTGTGCTACCAGTTTCATGGGCCCCTCCTCTAGCCGCTAGATCATGGGGAATGTCACTGGGCCCAGCTTCGTCAGGACTCAGAATCCACAGCATTCTTTCGGAACCTTCCTGGAGTTTATCAACTCATGCCTCAGTAGATTTGATCTTCTCATTGAGAACGCAATATTGAGCCTGCGACTTAACACGATATTTTGCAGAACCGGTCAAGTTAGCCCACAGACAGTAAAAAGCACAGCGGAGATAAAGGACAAGTTGAGAGCAAACCTTCCAGTTCTAGTTCCAGCTTGTCCGACTTGGTCCGAGCCTTCTTTTCAGACTCCTTCAGCTCCTCGACCTGCTTCTGGGTGGCCTCAAGTTTTTCCTGAAGACCTGCAACCGCGAAGACCAAAACCAAGACAGTAAGGATGTGTTAGGGGCGGAAGACTAAAAAAGGCGCTCTATGGCAGTCGGACAAGGTGGTTACCGCTAAAAGAATTCGTCAAGTTCAGCTTCTCCCCCTCAAAGGTCGAACACGGGCCGAGCTTCTCGGCTCCTCTCGGTTACATGCAGACCTGAGCCTCTTGAGTTCCTCCTGCAGCTCGACACGGACTCGCTGGACCTCGGCCTCATAGTCCTTTCTCATCTTGGTCTTTGGGAGTATCTCCCAGAGAAGGGCGTTCCTTTCCTTGGCACGCTCTGCCAGACGCTGAAGGCGACAAAACAAACGCTGAAGCTACACCATGCATCAAAGACAAAAAGAAAAGGACTTCTAAAAACAAATCGGCACAAGCAACTTACATGACCAAGCCGAGTGCAATTGTAGCCAGAGTCACAAAATGACTCTCATTCCTTATCCTCGCCTTCGTCATCATAAGATATCCCCTCACCATATTTGTCGAAGAATGCGACCCGCACCGGAGAATTCGGGCGGGAAGGCTGAGGGAGTTCTTCTGGCGGAGGCGAAGGGTGAGGAGGCCGGGGGAGTTCTTCTGGCGGAGGCGAAGGGCGAGCGGAAGGTTTAAAAGGCACCATTTGGCCAGCCGGCCCGAAAGGAGTCTGTAGCTGGGGGCTGTTCGGATTCGAGCCAACCTCGGTGTTCTGGGCCACAGAAGCAATCGGGAGAGTTGTTGCCGCCGGCTCCGAAATCACATCAGGGGCGATGGACGCGACATCAGCTGGCACCTTAGTCCCTGGCTGGCTTGAGACATCTTCAGCAACAGCTCCCTGGGGCTCCTGGCGCGGCGCATCCACAGACACCTCAACAATAGGCTTTCTGGAAAAAGAAGCAGTCAGGGCACAACCCGGAAAAATAAAAAAGAGCTAACAAGAAAACCAACCTGTTGGATCTCGTTATTTTTATCCTCGAGCCCTTACGAGCAGAAGGTCTGCCGGCGGAAGAACCAATCTACGCGCCCGGTGCGGGGGACAATGGGTCTCTGATCAGGTGCGAGGGCGGAGGCACGTTGTCGGCCGAGTGTCGGGCTGGGAGCTCAGGGGCCTTTGGGTCCACAGATTGGCTTGAAGATGAGGAAGTCGCTAGAGGATCGCGTACGGCTGCCGGGACCTGAACCTTTGGGCCTCCAGTCGAGCGCACATTTGCCGCCGACTACTTCCTCTTCTCCTTAGGTGTGTGGACGGCTGGGCATTTACCCTTTCCCAAGGGGTCTTCGGCTTCAGCCGCCCTGCTCTTCTTGGCACTTGGAGCCGAGGGCGAGGCGTGAGCAGGGTGTTTCCGCTTGGCACTCTTATGCTGAGGAAATTCGGGCAGCGGTGCATTAGAGAAGAAAGCGTCGCGACCCTACAAGCACAGGTATCAAACATATGTTTAATGCAGCTACTCAAGAGCTAGAAAAACTAACTGCGCAAGACAAGACAACATCTTACTGGAGGCGGAGGATTTGTCTTGTTGAAGGGCTTCGGGCACCCAGTATTGGCGGTTTGGACGCCCTGGATAAAGAAATCACCCAGGCGTTTAAGAAGAGCGTCCCTGGGATTCAGTTCAGGGACCTCTCGGGTTGTGTCGTATTCTCCTTCATAGTCATACCCCAGATGGTCCGCTCCTTGAGGGGCTGCACCTGGCGAAGGCCAAAATTGAGGACGATCGCGACTCCAGTTAGACCGCCTTCCTTCAATTTAGCGATCATCCCCATGAGCTCCTCCACCTGGTCTGCCCCGCCGTCCGAAGGGAGCGAAGTCCAGTCCAGTGAAGGCTTAGGCGAGACTTCGGAAAAAGAAGGAAGAGAAGGCTTGGGATTGGCACAGTAAAACCATTCCTGGTGCCAACCCTTGTTCGAGGTTTTGAAGGGAATAGCAAAATAGACCTTCTTCAAGCTGTCCCTCAGTTGAAATCCGACGCCTCAAACCACTTTGAGGGAATTCTTGTTTGGGAAGGGCTTGAGAAGGAAGAGATGGCGAAAAAGATCAAAATGCGGGCGAATGCCAAGGAAGGCCTCGCAGAGGTGAACGAAGACAGCGATTTGAAGAATAGAATTGGGATTGAGATGGGTCAATTCAATTTCATAAAAATGAAGAAGACCACGAAGAAAAGCGCAGGCGGGAAGGCCAAATCCACGCTGAAAAAAGGACTAAAAAACGACCACTTCTTCAGTGCGGGGAGTGGGGCAAGACTCACCCGCCGCAAGTCAAGCAGAGAGCATTACCAATGGGGGGATGTAGGATCGGATGGCGACAATCAGAGGGGGGTGAATGATTGAGCGGAAGATAAAATCAAAATTTTCTTGATTCACAAAACCCCCTAATTCCTGAAGATTCAAATCCGAAACTAAGAGGTTCACTAAAACCATAATTCCTGAAGATCCAACAGTCGGATTGACGTGAAATTTTAACTGTATAAACTAGATTCAAATCCAAAACTAACGCAACAAGAATCACCTCAATCGGATATACGGATCTAGAGTTATAACTTCGCAAGTTGACTGTATCAAATACTGACGAGAATAGATCAAACCGTAATTATGAGATTAAACAAAATCTAAAAGGAATTAACCAATCAAACTTTTAAGATCAATTACTAGATGCCCTAGCAATATTTTGGATGGATCAAATCAAAATTATCATGGTGAAAACAACTAATCAATATAGAACAATTGATCTAGAACAAAAGAAGAAAGCTAGATTAAATAATAGAATTAAAGTCTCGGTTCAAGAATAATCGATGAAGATAGCTAACCAATCTGTTCATAGCACATGGGAGCACTCGACCAAGAAATCGCTTTTGGCGTTGCCTCCAAATCACCACGTCCCAAAGACATGCATGTACATGCATCGAGCAAGCAAAAAAAACTCCAGTAGGCCAGAGAAAAAAAAACGACAAGCATTAACCAAGCGGCCAAGCCTCCGACCCTAGCCGCAAGACGCTAGAAAATTCTCCTATAAGCCAATGCAAGCGCCGCTCGGAAAAACCTTGTTGTCGCCAGAAAAGCCCGTCGCCAGAACAGAGGGCGAAAAGAAAAAAACGGCCGCCACCCAAATTAGCCGCCGTAATGAAGACCACAATTAAAAGCGGCCGAGCCGATTATCTAGTCGCCGGCCTTGATTTGTCTTCCACACGCATGCATGCATGCAGCACAAGAGTGCAAGAATTAGTTACGCATGCATAGCAAGACTCCGATCACCAGGAGAAGCGCCGCCGGCCAAGAAAAACTAGCGTCGCATGAAAAACGGTTGAGGCTACAGCCGTCGCAAAAACTTCTTTATTTCTTTTGTCTAACAATACTCCAACATAAAAGAGTACAAACCCTAATTCCTTGCCCACATAAACAGGAGACACCTCCCCCTATTTATACTGAGCAAACATAAAGAATTCGTATACAACTCCACTTGGCCCCAACATGGCCCAATACAGTTTGTATACAATTCCACTTGGCCCAACATGGCCCAATCTGACTTTTTGCAGCGTCACGGCCCACTGCACACACACGTGACTAACCGACCTCCATGTGCATGTTCTCTAGCCCGAGCGTCCCGCATGACATCCTCAACCACCAAGACCTCGATTCCTCCTCGAATCTAGTCCCAACCTCGGTTCCTCCATGAACCTAGTTCGGTCCCGTCATCGACCACGTTCGCCCTCGAGCAACACCTGCACACGAATAAACAAACAACGCATCCGAGCACAAGTCCACGACTTGACTCAAAGTCAATCCATGCAACCACTCACATGAGTGCATTGCATCAAACAAAATCATTAATCAATCATAATTATGCTTAATGGTCCTGCTCTTGCCCTAGGCGGTAGCACTAGGAAAAGCAACCTACACTCAAATTGCTTCAATTTGAAGATCCAATTCAAATCAAACTCAATTTCAAATCAATCCAATCCCAAATCTTGTCAATTACTCATCACACACAAGGATAGACCTACACATGGTCTTTCAATCTCCCCCTTGATGAGTATATTGACAAACACATGAAAAGGCATAAGTATTGAGTTTGAATAAAGAGAAGAAAGCAATTTGAATGCAAAGCCAAACTTGATCAAAGAAATAGAAATGAAGAACATGACCAAATTGGCGACTTATGATCTATGAGCGATAGCAAAGATTAACAAAGATCATAAGAAAGAAGAATCAAGTGCAAAATGATGCCTTTTCTCGATTTCTCCCCTTTTTGGCAATATAGGCATCTAAGGTGACATTTTCTTTTCTCCCTTTTTTGTTGTTTTTATGCAAGTAATGCAGCCTAAGGGAGCTTTGAAGATTATCCATGTGATCAACAAGACAAGTTATGACACCAAGCTAAGTTATTGCAAAAAATAGACTAAGCTACGGCATGTCCAAGTGCAAATAATCATTTTGCTAGCAAGATTTAATTAAAACCATGTCATTTTTAGCATGATTGAACATGAGCAACACTTGTCATTAGTTTCAAAACTAGAAGCAAAGCCATTCAAAGGATCAAATGGAAAACCTAGAGTTCAACCTACTCAACACTTTGGGGAATCTAGAAGTGCACACAAGGTCCTTCGAGCCTTTTTTTTTATTGTATGCAAATTTTTCTATGAATCTTTGAAAGACATAGCGGGGTGCAAATGTTTGACATTATTTGCATTCTTTACCCACATATGTTTTTTTGCATTTTGAAAGCAATTGACTCAAGCCATAATCGATCATCTCAAGAGGGACTCTTAAGAGAATGATCTTGGTCATACACAACACATTCCAAGTTCATCTCAAGTGCAATGAGAAGCCGTCTTGTGAATGTGAGGTGTTGAGTCTATCTTGCAAAAAAGAGTCAATTTTGCTTCACTTTCATTTTAGCATTTTCATGTTAAGCTAGTGAAGGACTCAAGTGTGGATCAAACAAGATTCACCCAAGTTGCTATAGGGACTCTAAAGAATTCGAATTTCACAAATCATGGCAAATACACCTAGAGAAGAAACTTAGCAAGTAAGCATAACATGCTTTATCAAGTTTTTCATTTAACGCTCATTTTTCAATTTTTGTAAGCTTAGCAAGATAAATGAACTTGGACATATCTAAGCAAGTAATTTTCTTCATAATATAGCATGGTGTATAAAATGAAACATGGATCATGTGCATAATAGACAAAGCTCATAAAATGAAAAATCAAGTCTATATGCAATGCATGAGACAGATTTTAAACTCCCCTCAACATGTGATTTCATTTTAAGCACAAATCTGGTTCAAATTGAGTTATTAACAAGATTAAGCTCAAGAAAGATCGAAAAGAACTCAATTAAAGCCGAAACACGTAATGGAGGGAAGAAGTCAAGAAACTGCGAACTGGGTGGCTATAGAGTATAGAAAAGATGGTAAAGAACACTATGGCTCAGACTCGCTCTCATCTTCCCTAATGACTAACATAGGAAAGCTGCCTCTAGATCCCAAACTAAGGAGTGCACACAGACCCTGTCTACCGGGGGCCCAACACTGCTAGACTTATAAGGCTGTGAGGAACTCAACCTAGAGAGAAGAGAGAACAGCCTAATTAAGCATGATACCAACCTAAAGCACAAGATGAGAGGTCCATGCAAAGCATGCCGAAGTCTAAGTGATGTGAACTCATAACTCTAAGGAATAAAACCCATAAGCACCCGTGAGCAATACAAAAGGAAAAACTGAAATAAAATATAATACACAATATCTGATCGGCTCCCCTCACGTAAGGCCGTAAGGGCACACAACTCAAGCTCACTCCTCAAGGCAACAAACCTAGAGCTATCCAAAGGCTTGGTAAAGATATCGCCAACTAGTGGTCACTCTCCACAAACCAAGCACTATGTCTCCTTTCTCCACATGGTCTCTAAGGAAGTGATATCTAATATCAATGTGACCAAGTCTCCTATTCCGAAGGAGATCACGGGACTCGAAGCAATCAAACACGAAGAGAATCTCCGGAAGAAATAGAAAAATCAGCCACGAAAGACCCTCCCAAATCTAGAAATCCATAAACTAACTCTCCGATGAATCGAGGATTCTACAAGCATTGCTCTTAAAGCTTACCTCGAAAGAGTCATCGATAAGGTGAGAAACGGAAAGCAAATTATATTGCAGCTTACTCACTAAGGCAAGCGTCCTTAAGAATAAAATTTTCATTAATGAGGCGGTACCTTTAGCAATGACTCTACCTGAAGAAGCATCCCCAAAAGTGATCAACTCATCACCGGGGGCTCGGGCTAGGGAAGAGAACCAACGAGAGTCTCTGGTCATATGGCGAGAACAACCGGAGTCAACAATCCAAACATCTCCCTTCCCCATCCGACGAACCTGATCAAGTCAAAAGAGAGAGAGAAGACTCAGTACTGGGATAAAGTGAGGACCTGGGAACCCAATACTGAATCACACGACGTCTCAAAGTACCAGCCACAGAGGAAGAAGACTGGACTCTAGTGTCTCTCTGACGCTCGACTCTCACAAGATCAGAAGAATCAACTCTAGTAGAAGATGTAGGAGCATCCTTGGTTTGGCCCAGTGGTGCAAAAGCGGACCATCCCAACGAGGTCGCCCAAATCTCCTACCCGAAAACACCTCACGCGTGATATCTACCTCGATGGGAAAAAGCGAGGAATATCAAGAGGGCGGTGGAAAGATCCCGACCACGAGCAACTCGGGACTAAAACTCGATGAACAAACATGAAAACCGAGTCTGGGCGCCGCCCAAAGCAGTGACTCTCGACTGTCTAGTAGCGGTGTGCCTTAGGAGCACTCAAAGTCCAGGATGACCACGAATACCCTAAGAGCAACAACACGCTCACGCTGGTGATCTTGGCGCGTCTAAAAGCAATCTACTAGGTGACCATCCTTCTTCTGAAGGTGCATGAATACTTCGCCTTGCTAGAGGCGTAGTGACAGAGAAGCACCATACGCTCGGAAGTCCCATGGACAACCCCAGAGACCTAAACACAAGTGGTACTCACCACAGGAGCTACCACTATCTCTCCACTCTTGGAGGCACGCATACAAGCTGAAGGCGGATCGCCGTGCGTGCTCCAAGTAATCAAATCCTAGACCTTGATTGAATCTGCTAATTTTGGACCGGTCTAGAATGAGATTGAGTTTCTTCTTGCCTCCAACAAATTTCTCAAGAGTGCTCATAAGATCTTGACACTCTCGGAAAAGTGAGGCGCATGAAGAGCAAGGGAAGGAGTAGAAAAGAGCCGGAAGAAGAGGATCGAGCAGTAGCATGCATATTTTTCCCTATGCACTACTGCCTCAAGTTTGAGAGACTCACAGGAAGCACAAGAAGCATCTCTAATTCTACCAACTTTGGGCCTCTAACTTCTTCCTAAGCTCTGCGTGGACCTTATCCACGTCATCCTCAACCCCAATACACACAAGCAACCATTATTTGACTTAACTAGTAAGTCCTTAGCAAGTTGATCACACTTGGCATTCAAAGCTTCATTATCAAGTTTTAGTTGCTTCTGACCCTCACATGAGCCGACCGGGTCCTTAGAAGCATGCAATTCAAGTTCATCATTTCTAGCGACTTTCTAAGGTGACAACTCATGGCATCAATTTCACAAGTAGCTTAGGGCAATTTTCACAAGATGCGAGTTGTGTGAGTATGAAGAAAACTAGCATCAATAGGAATAGGATCAATAGAACATGTGCTAGCATCCTTCGACCTAAGAGCCTCAAGATCGAAACCACACTATCATGCGGGGTTCTTAGGTTCTCCAACTCCACAAGCAAAGCATCACGAGAGAGTACAACTATCGAGTCTCGGGAGGAACATGATTTAAGTGAAGCTAACTCCGAGACAAGGTATCTACTTCCTTCTCTAACTCAGTAACCCTAGCTCTAGCTCTAGCATGAAATTTTCCTAATTTGCAAAAAGTTTCATTGAAATTTGGTCATAGGAAGGTACCTCGTCCGAGTCATTTGTAGAGCTCAAGTCGCCGATGTCGTTGGTGTTTGCCATGAAGCACATCTTGGGAAGTCGTCGCCGCCTTTCTTCTCTTGCGGATCATCCTCGCCTGCGCTCCATGTCTCCGTGTTGGAGAGGCTGATGTCGTCGAGGCGGCGAGGACGCGATGGAAGAGCTTCTTGTTCTTCGCGAAGTTGCGGTACTTCTTCTCGTCTTGTGAAGCTCATGAATGAAGGCTTCTTGTTGCGGTTCTTGTCGGTGTAGTCGTTCTTGCCGAACATGGAGTCGTTCTTGCCCTTCTCGATTTAGGACAATTAGCTCGAATGTGGTTGGGGCCGCCACATTGAAGCGGTGATCCCCACCTCTCTTCCTCTCTCTCCCTCTTGTAGGCGTGAAAAACTTCGAGCTAAAAGAGCAAGCTCGGTTTGAAACTTGTCCAGCTTGGTCATCGCTTAGCTCGCAAAGTGCGAGAGGGAAAACCAACGAAGAATCAAGAAAGATCCAATGGGATCGGTGACCAAGGCCATCGACCGTGATTTAGTCTTGCGAGAGACGACGTCGATCTCATGAGTCTTGAGTCGGGAATAAAGCCCGTCAAGAGTCAAGGTCGACAAGTCGGTAGTATCCTTGATGGTGGTCACTTTCATTTCCCAAACACGAAGATCGAGTCACGGTCAAGAAGTGACGAGCATTATCCGAGTCGGGGTATGTGCAACCAAGCGCCCGGAGATCGCTCAAAATTTTAGTAAATTGACCAAAACACTCGTCAAGACTCTCACGTGTTGTTCAAACTTGTTGTACTCACGCTTGTGTTGATCTGCCTCACGGTCTTGATTTGGGTAGTGCCCTCATGGTATGCATCGAGGTCACCCAAATCTCGTGAGCGGATCGCAGTGAAGATCCGATCATACTCATCTTGGTGAGTCCTGTATGAGAATGTTCCTCGCCTTAGCATTTGCCTCAACGTCGACCATATTGCCGTAGTGGCGTTCTCATCGGCAGAACCTCATATGGGAGCTTCACCTTCTGCCATATCGGAAGCCACGGCGATGATGTATGACTCCATCCGGATTTCCAAAAGGAAAATTAACACCACAAAAATTGGAGGCTTGGTGGAATACTTATGCTGTCGCCATGGCTCTCGAGACCGATCAAGATCTATGGAAGAGCAAAACCGCTCGATACCACTTGTAGGATCGGATGGCGACAATCAGAGGGGGGGTGAATGATTGAGCGGAAGATAAAATCAAAATTTTCTTGATTCACAAAACCCCCTAATTCCTGAAGATTCAAATCCGAAACTAAGAGGTTCACTAAAACCATAATTCCTGAAGATCCAACCGTCGGATTGACGTGAAATTTTAACTGTATAAACTAGATTCAAATCCGAAACTAACGCAACAAGAATCACCTCAATCGGATATACGGATCTAGAGTTATAACCTTTGTAAGTTGACTGTATCAAATAATGACGAGAATAGATCAAACCGTAATTATGAGATTAAACAAAATCTAAAAGGAATTAACCAATCAAACTTTTAAGATCAATTACTAGATGCCCTAGCAATATTTTGGATGGATCAAATCAAAATTATCATGGTGAAAACAACTAATCAATATAGAACAATTGATCTAGAACAAAAGAAGAAAGCTAGATTAAATAATAGAATTAAAGTCTCAGTTCAAGAATAATCGATGAAGATAGCTAACCAATCTGTTCATAGCACATGGGAGCACTCCGACCAAGAAATGTCTTCGGCGTTGCCTCCAAATACCACGTCCGGCATGCATGTACATGCATCGAGCAAGCAAAAAAAACTCGGTAGGCGGAGAAAAAAACGGCCAGTAGCATTAACCAAGCGGCCAAGCCTCCGACCCTAGCCGCAAGACGCTAGAAAATTCTCCGGCCTCAAGCCAATGCAAGCGCCGCTCAGAAAAACCTTGTTGTCGCCCAGAAAGCCCGTCGCCAGGAACAGAGGGCGAAAAGAAAAAAACGGCCGCCACCGGTAGCCCAGTGCGAAGACACGAATTAAAAGCAGTACGAGCCGATTATCTAGTCGCCCGGCCTTGATTTGTCTTCCACGCATGCATGCATGCAGCACAAGAGTGCAAGAATTAGTTACGCATGCATAGCAAGACTCCGATCACCAGGAGAAGCGCCGCCGGCCAAGAAAAACTAGCGTCGCATGAAAAAGCGGTGAGGCTACGGTAGTCGCAAAAAACTTTCTTTATTTCTTTTGTCTAACAATACTCCAACATAAAAGAGTACAAACCCTAATTCCTTGCCCACATAAGCAGGAGACACCTCCCCTATTTATCTTGAGCAAACATAAAGAATTCAGTATACAACTCCACTTGGCTAACATGGCCCAATCAGGTTTGTATACAATTCCACTATTAACATATGGCCCATCATGACTTTTGCACGCGTCGCCCACTGCCGCACACACACGTGACTAACCGACCTCCATGTGCATGTTCTCTAGTCCGAGCGTCCCCGCATGACATCCTCGACCACCAAGACCTCGATTCCTCCACGAATCTAGTCCCAACCTCGGTTCCTCCATGAACCTAGTTCCGGTCCGTCATCGACCACGTTAAGCCTCGAGCAACACCCGCACACCGAATAAACAAACAACGCATCCGAGCACAAGTCCACGACTTGACCCAAAGTCAATCCATGCAACCACTCACATGAGTGCATTGCATCAAACAAAATCATTAATCAATCATAATTATGCTTAATGGTCCGGTGCTACTGCCCCTAGGCCGGTAGCACTAGGAAAAGCAACCTACACTCAAATTGCTTCAATTTGAAGATCCAATTCAAATCAAACTCAATTTCAAATCAATCCAATCCCAAATCTTGTCAATTACTCATCACACACAAGGATAGACCTCCACATGGTCTTTCAGGGAAAAATGCCGACGGAGACCAATTCCTCCAATCGCTTCTCCGTCGTCACAGAAGTGGCCCAATCCTTGGTCAAGGCGGATGAAGGAGCGTCTTTTGGGGAAGGAGAAGACATTTTTTGGGCGAAAGAAACTTGCGATCGTGTTGGATTGGGATGGCGAGAGGTGCTAACCCTAGCGGTGGAAATCGCAGGAGAAGCACCGAAAATGAGAAGACGAAGGGGCAAATGAGAATAGTGCGCAGAAAGCCGCTTCATTCGCACCTAGTCTCATATTTATAAGGAGCGATGCTTGTTTTCGCCTTGGACAGGAAAACGCTTCGCCTTCCGCATATCTTGGGGTTGCCCTAGGGCACGCCTCAAGATGGGCCGATAATCGTGTGCAGTGAATCACTGTACACATGCACAATTGGGCCGGATTCGATTTGGGATATGGTACGCCCTATGATGGGCCAAAAGCCAATGACGCGTCAGACGAGATTTGGGTACCTTTCAAATTAAAACATCCCCTTTTGATATACCTCATGTCAGGTCGTATGCTGGATACCGTCCAAAACGGGATCAGATATCATAAAGATGGTTCAAAACAAATATTCCAGAGGTATGCTCATGATAGGTCATTAGCCGTATGTTGCAAAGGGCAGATACGGGTACCGCTTGGATAAATCATGGTATGCCTCATGACAGGCCAAAAGCTGTGCGCCCTAGCACACAAATACCACTCGGCTAAAAGCCAATGCAAATGCAGATGTACTCTATGACGAGGTGTGTGTTGGCTCAATAAATTGGGTCGGGAATCACTCGGAACACATGGAGCTCTATCGAGTCCTTCACGACCTCCTTGCCTACAATGAAGCACTCGGCTGGGTGGAAAACCAGTTGGGAAATCTTGATAATAAGAAGGCAATCCGATCGCAAAGCACTCGGGGGCTATTGTGGAGTATACACACCATGGGTGTTTGTAAGACAGGCCTGCGAGGCCTAGCTAAACAAGACTGGGCCGGGCTGGCTGCAGGGAAACAGAAGCCACTAGGGATGCGTTAAAACGTGCGAAATAAGAAAGCCTTGAAGATAGCAACCGATCTGGATTAGGTAGGATATGATTGTAATCTAAGCCGTTACCAAACGGATAGGTGCAGGAGATATAATCCCCACTTTGTATCCGATCAGGACTCTCTTTTGTAACCGCCCTCCTCTGCTATATAAAGGGAGGAATGGGGAACATCGACATACAATCTCATCAGCAAATTAGCTAGCCACATATAATTCCAGAGCACAGGACTAGGGTATTATCTCCTCCGCGAGAGCCTAAACCTGGATAATTCTCTTGTCTTGTGTTACCATCGAGTTTGGATCCAGTGCCTAGCCCCATTTTCATTATTGCCGACAATAAACGTCGACAGTTAGCACGGACATTTGAAAAATAACTAGAATAGTCAGTACACAACGCATCACTTGGAAGTGAGAGAACATTAGAAAATCCACAAACTTTAGCTCTAGGATCTAAAATAAATGCAAATGCATATAACATAGGAATTTCTTGCCAATATTTCAAAATTTTAGTTTTCATAGCATAAACAAATGCACGCAAAATATTATCATTTTCATGGTTCCTTAGGTGGATAGCAATTTTTAGAATATGATGCACAATTAAAGGAGAGATTGAGTAATAAACTTCAGATAAAGCAACAATAGAATCATAAAAAGTTTTAAAGATGACAGCAAGTATTCAGTAACATACCAATGTTGCTCTATGAGTAGCGGTTGACTATCTTGGCTACGATAATGTGGGTTAATAAAAACAGAAAATGTGCTCTCATAGGATATGAGAAACTTAAGCATCAAGTAGGTCGAATTCTATCCAACAATCATATCCAAACCAAACTTACGTGGACGTATCTCCATTGCAATACAATAAGTCTTATATATTGCTACTCGTTGATTAGAATTATTTAAGAAAGATATTGCAGTGTGAAAAAGTTCAAATACTGGTCTAACCTCTTCAAACCAGATTTAACTATAAGATTAATAATATGGTAAGTACAACGCTGATGTAATAAGAATAATTTAGCATACGAATTAAAAAGCAGAGTAAGAATGTTTATAGTAGAAGTGTTTGCTGAAGCATTATCTAATGTTATTTCAAAAAATTTCTCTATAAGGCCAAAATCTTCCATAACGTTTACAATACAATCAGCAATATTTTCACTAGTGTGTGCTACATCAATTAATTTGAATCCTATAATTCTCTTCTCTAATTGACAATCATTGTTTACATAATGGGCAACTACACTAAGGTAATCCTCTTTAGCCCTACCACTCCATATATCTAATGTCAAAAATACAGAAAAAATACAGGTATTAAATTGCTCTTTTAGCTTACTACAACAAATATTATAGTATTTAATCAAATCTCTAGTTGTCTGTTTAGAAACCGTAGAAAATCTAGGATTTTGAGTGATCCTAATATAATTTTCAAATGCAGATGACTCATCAAAGTTTAAAAGAAGATCTTGAGAAGCGATTAAATGACAAAGAGATTCACGAGCTACCTTGGGATTGTAGTCCCAATTATGTACCGTACCGTCGGGGTTGTGTTGCAGCTGCGTTTGTCTCAAAACCACCCCCACTTTTCTTTTACAACTCTTAGAAAATCTCTTCAAGTGCCCCATTCTACCTGTAGATTTCGCAGTTAATTTGTGCTTACAATATTTACAAATAGAATATCTGTTCTGAACGCCGTCCAATGTCTCAAAAATTTGCTTGAAATCTTCTCAGACTCCTGATATATTGCGTCTTAACCTTTTTGCCCCGATGCTTGCCAACACAGTAGCACTTGTAGAGACTAAGGTAGGGGTGAAAATGGATCAGATACGGATGGATAATAGCTCTACCATATTTGTTTTCATATATTTTCTCGTATGCGGATACGGATACGGATAGTCCGGATACAGATCGAATACGAATCGAATCGGATACGGTTTCGAATATTTTTTGGAATATGATAACCCCTTAAATTGTACATAAAAATCAACAGAAACACATAACTAATTGATTTGATCAAAATATTATTGAAAATTGAACAAATGTAAACATTTTCATTCACTTAGACAACAGTTAGATACCATATCGCAAAAAAAATTATATAAGGTTTAGTTTATCACACACATACGATTAGTTTATCATAAACATAGATTAAAACACAAAATAAAGGTAATTCTTGCTCAGAGATACAAATAGAAACAAACACATAATATACTAAAAGTTTGATAATACTTAGATATCATATCTCTAGAAAAAGTATATAACACTTACATGTAATGACTCAAGATTTATATTCTTAGTTGAATTATGTTTAAAATAATAAATTATGTATTTATGAGTTTTGTGAAATTTTTGCTACTTATTTAATATATTTTCCTATCAAGAATAGGAGCTTTTGAGAAAAAATAAAATATGATAAAATATTTAAAATAATTTTTAAATGTTATATTGTTATTGGAACTTTCTCGAGAAAATTTCATAATTTTTGGAGTTGGTTTGCTAATTTTAATAATTGAAACTTGCTTTAGACATTAATTAAATTAGAAAACAATTTTGAAATTAAGAAACCTTTTTGGGCCAAAAGAGTAGTCTTGGCTCAGCCCATATGTCATCCGGATATCCGACCCACCATTATCTGGATTATCCGAATCTGTATCTGTATCCAACAGATAATAAGCTACCGAATCTGTATCCGTATCCGACAAAAAATATCCGTATCCGTATCCGAAAATATCTGAATCGGTCGGAAAATATCCGAACCGTTTTCAACCCTAACCTAAGGATAGTACAACTACTGTAGCTTCTTCAACTTCATAGAATGTAAGAAGCTCTTCGGGTGAAATCCCAAAATCAGAAGCTGGGAAGGACGGAAAATCCCCGTGCTCTGTAAAGAAAACTACAAGAAATAATTACACTATTAGTAATTTAATATCATTTAAAATAATAAGAACAATGGAAAATTAAATCATAATTCTTACCTTAATTTCTTGACAGAAGCCGAAAGCCAAATTTCAAATTTTTGGATTTTTGGCAAAACTATTTTGAGTTTTACCAAACTACCACTAAGAGCAAGAGAATTTTCACAAGAGAATGAAAAGAAGAGATTGTAAGTTTTCTAGTGGAGAAATGAGGGGGTTGCCACCCTGTTTATAGGGGGAAATTTTGGATTTTTTTCTAATTTTTTGAATTTTTAAAGTCTCCAATGACTAAAAAGGCTATTTTTCGAATAAATAGGCCAAACAGATCGTGCCTGGCCTAATCGTGCTGGGCTGTTAATGAGCCAAGCTGGGCCCGAGCCGTGCTGGGGTATAAGCCCAAGCATGGCACGGGCTCTGGGCCATGCCAATAGTGTCCGGCCTCGGGCCTACCCATTAGGCCACCTCTACTAGATAGTACCTTCCCATCAAGTCGTCCATCCTCCTTATTCATAATTTTGGACCTCATTTGTCACTGCTAGGCGGGACTGAATACTATCTGTATGAGATGCAACATTGATAGTTACTTTTTGCATCTTGACATTAAGAGTACTAATAAAATTATAATGGTATGAATGTATTTTTGATGACCAATCCAATCATATAGCCAATATAGATAGTTTTAAATATATTAGCAATCAAATTTTAGAATGTTTGATGGCACGTATTCTAGGACGTCAAGTAAAAGTGCAACATTCCCAGTTTCCGGCCAAATTTGCAACCATGTTCACTAAGGTAAACCCTAGACTCACGTTGCTGAGTTGATTGGTTATTTGTGCCATGGTATTGGCTATGAACTATAAACTTAACTATATGGGTTTGCGTGCTACACCACACCGGGCGGGATATGTCGGATTTTGGAACTCCAGAGGCCTTCGTGTAAAATTGCAAATGATCTCTTCGTAAATTCTTAGGACCCTGAGGGCCTATGTGTAAAATTTCTAGAGGGCAGAGAAACTTTTTGTGAATTCCTGAAAACCCGAGGGTGTAAAATGCTTGAGGCCACATGACCTTTTCCTGGCAAATTTTTGGGTCCATAAGGGCCTGCATGTAAAATTGCTAGAACAAGACCTCTTCATAAATTCCCGAAACCTCGAGGGACCTCTGTGCAAAATCGAGTAGGACCTCTTCGCAAATTCCTAGAACCCCAAGGGAAAAGTCGAGACAACGACACGTGTGACGCTATAATTGGTGGACTAAATGTACAGGAGCTCTCTAAGCTCACTATTCATTTCAGCTTTAGGTAAGGTATAGATTGGAAGTTTCTTTTTGTATATAGAACAATTCAAAAGAGAGAACGAGTTAGAAGATAGCAAACACATAAGCAACCTGACATCTCGCTAACTTTCATGCATCTGTAAAACTAAACAGAGCTGCGTGCTATGCTGCGCCGAGTGATTTTTGATCGAATTCTCAAATAGCAAAACCAACATCCAAGGTGAATGTCATTTTTCCTTTGGCAAAACATAAAAGATCTAAGAAAAACTGAAATATTCACGATTTCGAAATTCACAAGGGACCGTTTTGCAAAAATGGTGAATGAGAACAAGATTTCAAAAAACTTGTGGGCTCTTTAGATAAAACGAGGATTAGAAACACAAGGTTTTTTTTGCAAAAGACCATGGTCCAGGTCTAGATGCATTTTTTCAAAACCACGTGTTTTTTTTGCAAAAGAGCCAACTAGAGGGTCCCAATGCAATTTTAGAATTTGTGGGTGTCTTTTCGCAAAAATGGTGGCATGGACACACCCAGTGTTCACCGATTCCTTCTCCTTTAAGGAGTAGTATATAGCATTGTATTAGCACACATTAAATACCAGATGTGAGAAGTGATTACTACTTTATTCTTCTGCTACTATGTTAATCTAAAGTACATTATTTCTACCTTCACATTTCATAAAAATTAATGGCATTGCTGTGTCCCAACTCCCAACAAGCCAACACCATTTTAGTTTTCTAGTGCTACAATACAAACAATCAATGGCATTGCCGTACCAATCACAATTCCAATTCCACACAAAAACACGAAGGAAAATGCCAACAGCAAGAAGGTACTACTGAAAGCAAATTGTGCAAGATAGCCATTCAGAGATGGTATGGCCAAAACCGTGTCCTTGTCTCACCTTTTTTGTCTTCCCTGCCTCCCTGGGACCATGGCCATCCTCCTCCAACCTCTTCCTCTTATGCGTCTTCTTCCTCTTTTGTTCTTTTCTGGACCTAAATCTAGTAAACACGCGACAACAAATCAGAAAAACAAACTAACAAACCATGGCCATCCTCCTCCAGCCTCTTCCTCTTATGCGTCTTCTTCCTCTTTTGTTCTTTTCTGGACCTAAATCCGGTAAACACGCGACAACAAATTAGAAAAATAAACTAACAAATAGGGAATCAAGAACTGCAAGATAGAGAGGGAGGATACACACTTCTTGGATAGCGATGGCTCCTCGCGATCACGGACCTCACCACTACACTAATGATGTTGCTCATCGCCGCCAACCGCCAGCTGCGGCTCTTCCCCGCCACCTACGGAGATCCCTGCTTGCTGCGGCTCTATTAGATTGGCCGCCGCAACATCGCCATCCCCATCTACCATGCTTTCTCACATCCAAGATGTTGAAATAAACAACAGTATTTCTTGACAGATGGAGACCGTTTTGCACTACCCAGCGAACACCTTCATCCATGCAATTGACATAAAAAATGGCTTAGGTTCAGCAGGGAAAGAAACAAAGAATACAAGAAATGCTACTTAGTGCAAATGGAGGATTGTATTTTGACAATGTTTTCCCCCTTCAGTACACTATTGCTTAGTAGAGAATTTCTACTGGCAATTCACCACATGTTTTCAGAAATAGAGCAACTAATGTACGTGAAACGTGGCATTTTACCACTCCTGTAAACAAATAAACAAATGAATCTTCTACGACCCCATTCTATTACAAATAGACACGCACAGACAAGGAAATCCGTGCTTAGATCATAGCACTGGTATCAAGAGCATCCCTAGTTACTTATGAGCAGCAACAAATTTGAAAAGCAATGGAGAAAAGGAAAAGTCATGAAAACCAACTATTAGCAGCACACAACATATTGTTTAAGTTTCAATCTCAATACATTATCCTCGCTAAATAGACTTTATGAGTTAGGCAAATGCTTAATGCTTTGCAGCCAACTTATTATTTTCCCACGAGTCCAGCAACAATTAAGATCTGGAACAAGTAAATTCCTAGTTCACACCAAGTAAATTCTTGGATCAAGAAAGATAAAATCAGGGGATAGACCTCCCAACAATCGGTGGGCTCAACGCATCGTCACACATGAATCAAGCAGGCTGAACAAGAGGGTACCAGATGAAAAATAAAGATCATCTGCTCCCTCAGGACGCACAACACACCAGCTCCCCTCGGGGGGGAGGGCGGATTTTCTTCCTTCCAAGAAAAAAAAGAAAATCTAAAATTGCCTCCCAGTCATGGATGCTAGGGCGGATTCGTCCCAACACAAAAGCAAGAAGAATCCACTCGTTTTGGAAGGAGTAACCATGGACGAAAAACCCTGTGATTTTCCCCAAAAGATGAGATGACGAATGGTGATTACTGTATCACGGATCTCAAGGGTGCCGTCCGGGCGTTAGATCTCGGAAGGCGTAGCTTGGGCGAACGGGGAAGAGTGGCTGCTAACCTGCTATAGCTCACGAAAGGCACCGGAGAGGCGGGAGTAGGGAGAATCGGGAGAGGCGGCGCCGCGACGGCGAGACGAGGGCATAGAGGGAGGCACCGAGGCAGGGAGCCATTCGTGACTTCGATGCGGTTATGCGAGGTGGGCTTCACGGACGTGGGTGAAAGTGGACGCGAGGTGGGCTAGGTGGACTTCACAGACGCGAGGTGTAGACGCTTAACTCGGAATTTTTTTATTTAATATTTATTTTAAATCTTTTTTTCAAAAGTAATAGGCGCGGCAAAAAAATTTGAAAACTACCCCCTCGTTGTCAATGTAACGGCAGGGGAAATTAAAAAATAGACCGATCGCCCCAGCCTGGGGCGATCGGTTACTGTAGCATTTTTTTTTGCAATTTTTGTTGTAAATTGTTTGTACAATAATTGTTGTATTGAACCGGGAAGAATTACAAAAAAAAACTTCTTGTTGTATTGAACCGGAAAAATTATTTTCCTTTGTTAGTGATACGCATCCCACTTAGGGATTTTCGTAGCCTCGTAGGGTCCGCCGAATATGGCCAAAAATCTGAGAAAAATCACGGCGACCCTCACGCACCACGGCGACCACTTACGTCTGAGCGAGATACGGACGTTGCCGGTCGAAGTTGCGAAAACCGAAAAAGGCACTTTCATGACCCGCAAACCGTGGAAATCGTAGCCATAAGGGTTTTCGTAGCCCAGAGACATGTAGGATCAGCCCAAAAATCTGAGAAAAATCAAGAGGACCTCGCAATGCGGGCTACCACTTCACGTATGGGCGAGATAGCGACGTTGCCCGGCGAGAAGTTGCGAAATCGGAAAAGGCACTCATGCCACGAAACCACATAAATCGTGGCCACTTAGGGGTTTTGTAGCCCGCAGGACAAGCCGAATCTGACTCAAAAATCGGGAAAAATAAAGGCGACCTCATAGCGAGCTACCACTTACGTATGGGCGAGATAGCTAGACGTTGCCCCGGTAGGAAGTTGCAAAAATCGGAAAAGGCACTCGCAGCCTTGAAACCACAGAAATCGTGGCCACTTAGGGTTTTCGTGGCCCGCGGATAAAACGGATCTGACCCAAAAATACGGGAAAAATAAAGGCGACCCTCATAACCACGGGCTACCACTTACGTATGGGCGAGATAGCCAAACGTTGCCCCGGCAGGAAGTTGCGAAAATCGAAAAAGGCATTCGCGGCCACGAAACCACGGAAATCGTGGGCAGTATGCTTGTTTCGTATGGCGTGCCATACAAACAGCATTTCACGGTGGAATTTTCAAATTTGACGGCAGAATTATCAAAATTTAAAAAAATTCGTCGATCACCCGATACTGGGGGGATAGGGCCCACCATATTTGTATTTAATATTTGTTTCAAATTATTTTTCCTCGTTTATTATCTGAAAAACAATTTGAAACAAATATTAAACTCTAAATATAGTGAACCTATCACCCCAAGATATCAGCGATCGCCCATACCCAGCGATATTTACCCTTTATAGCCTTCGCTCTCACTCATGACCTTGCAAAGCCGATGGCGAGAGAGAAGAAAGAAAAAAGAGAGAAGGGAAGGAGAGGAGGAAAAGATAAGTAGAGGTTCAATCGAAAATCTTTAGGCGTGCAAGTGGAAAGGGAAAGGGAAGGCGAAGGAAGAGGTAGGCGCTTGGCGTGGCGCATAACATCGCGTTCGAGGACCTCTTCAGACTGTCGGGGTTGTACCACCGATGTGTGCATGCGGAGATCCTTGCGAGCTCGTCGCTCTTGGGATATTCAACTTGGAAGAGGAGGTATTGGATGTGCGCAACTTCTGAATTCGACCCATGGGAGAAGAGCCTCAAGACTCGCCACCGTAACTATCATCGTGTTTCGTAATATTTGTACGTGAAACTTTGCTAATTTATTTTTCATGCAGTCGCCTCCGTCGTTGTGTGAATTTGAGAAGTGGTTTGATATGGAGATCGATCCAGAGGACCAAAGGCTCCTTGATCAAAGCGTCCGAGACGAGGAGTTCAGACGGTAGCTTCAAGCGTAGCGTGACGCGACACGCGAGGAGGCACGTTGGAAGGAAGCGGAGGAGAAGGAGGCCGAGAGAGAGAGAGAAAATGAGAGAGGGCACGTCGTGCCAGAGAAGCCCCACCGGAGGCATGGTGAAAGGGAAGTGGCCTCGATGCACTCAGTAGACGAGAAGTTGTAACCATTATTTTCCTTGTTCGTGATGTGCATTCTAGCTTTATGTCGTAATGAAGAGTATGGTCTACTATATTTTCCGCAGTAACTTATGATCTGAGAAATCGTGGCCTAGCACTTTTCTATGTAATCAGTCAAGACGTGAATGAAGTGGTAAAGGATAGAGTGGTAAAAGTAAAACGCAGTAAAATGGTAGAAGTGAGGAGCAGTAAAGATTCTTCCCTTGCTTGTGTAGTATAGAGTTAATAGCCAATAGGGATGCAGCTCCCTTTATCCATTAGCCTAAACCAAGAAAGTTGTGAATTTGAGAAGAGTTTTATGTTGTTAAAATCGGAAGAGTGCCCACGAAACCTACGCAACACGGCCTACCACTTATCTATTGTCGAGCTAGCTGGGCGTTGCTCCGTCACGAAGTTGCGAAAATTAGAAATATAAGCTGTACGACATGGATAAGAAAAGATAACCTACGAAAATGCAAGCACTTAGTTCAGATAGTTAGACAACATGGTGATGAAGATAAATAAATTACAAAAGTACAGTTGTACAATAACTCAGTCACGATGACGCCTCCTGATCTGCCCGGTGGGGTACGTGAGTGGTGACGGCGGATGGACGGCTCTCCTAGCCCGGCCCTGCGGCACAGGGGTAGTGTAGTCTATCGGCGACTCGGGTGTCTACTGGGGTGGTGGGCCGAGGTACTCGGTGGACATGAACTGGTCCATGTCGAAACCTGCCACCTCGTCAATATCATCGTAGCCCGAGTAGCCGAAAGCACCGTGGGGCCCTACTGCGGCCTGAGACGAAGACTGGCCCGCGTCACCCCACCCTAGCCACTACGGCTGTGCAAGAGACGAAGGCTGACCCTCATCACCCCACCGTGGCCACTGCATCTGTGCGGGAGGACACGAGGGCTCGTACTGGGTGACATCGGGTCAGGCGGGCCGATCCGGTGGGCGGGGTGTGGACCACGCTCCACTAGGCGGGGAGTCTTGGTGACGGGGCGTCTTCTTGGCTGCGCACCACGTCTCGGCCCCCCGGTAGGTGAGTAAGCAGCACATCTGCGACATCGCGCCGCGGATCTGAGTAAAAGTCTCCCGCTGCTGAACGGGGGTGAGCGCGATGTCCGCGTCGAGGCCCGCTGACGAATACTCATACCCGGGGTACCTCACAGCAAAGTATACATCTATTTCAAGATCGACTATCTCTCAGTTGTTCGCACGTGGCGGCAAGACTGAGGGCGATGCAGAGCGTTTAAGGGGGTGTTACCAAAGTCCCTGCCCCTCACAGATGGGATTATCTCCAAATATCAGCTGGAAACACCAGACAATCCGATTTGGGCCCAGCTCTAGGCCCAATGGGGGGCCACGAAAGACCCTCACCCTCGTTCAAGGCCCACCAAGGGCGGTCCGACCTGGCCTCGAGTCGGGCGCCCCCGCGGGCTCCGACCAAGCCACGGGTCGGACGTTCCCGCAGCCTCCGACCAGGCCACAGGTCGGACATTCCCGCAGGCTCCGACTTAGCCTCAGGTTGGATCCCGGACGGGCTTCAGCTCAGCGACCTACGCCATGTCGCCGATCGGCTCCAAGCTTGTCACCTGCCCCATGGACACGACGACCATGCTAGGGCAGGTGGCTTCTTCCCAAGGTAACCACGGGGCCGTTAAGTCAAGCGCCGGTCTCTCCCCCACGTCGAGCACAGTGGAGAGACGCGCTCAAATCCCAAACGGTACGAGCCTAAGCGTAAGCAACGTCGGCTCGGCAGTTGGACGAGAGGCGGTAGCGTGCCTTCTCGGCGGAACACTGTCCATTGTGTCTACCAACCTGGCATGGGACAAACAAGAACCTATCGATCACCAAGACCGAAGACCAGGACTCCCGGGCGTAGCATACCCCTACCTTTCTCTCCAAATTCTCGTGTAACCTGCCCCCTCCGCCTATATAAAGGGAGGCAGGGCCCCTAGGGAAGGGGCGATTCTCATTAGATTCACCCTCATATGTTCACACTCGATCCCAGGCTCCTTCGCTCAGACGAGCATTCCCGAGCTCCCTCACTCGGACGAGCACTGAGGGCCTGTCCCCAGTCCTCGCATGTAATCCTTTGTAGTCCACAACACTCTGAGCAATAAGAACCACCACCACAAACTAGACGTAGGGATGTTTGGCCCGAACCAGTATACATCTTGGGCTCCATGAGTCAACCATCAAGGAGAGGGAATGCGCAGCCCCATGACTTACAAATTTACTTGCCGGTTATACGAAACACCGACAGTTGGCGCGCCAGGTAGGGGCCTTCGCGCGTCATCGTCTTCGTCTCCGGACTCCCAGTCACCTCCTTGATGGCTTTCTTCGTCCACAACGGCGCGTTTGCGTCGGGGAGCTGGATCCGCTTCGGCTCCCTCGACTTCTTCGCCACTCCGGCGGGAGAGCTCGTGCTCGTCCCCGCCGCCTCTCGGGTCCAGGCCTCCGTCGGGAGCCTGGACTCCATCGCCGACGCCCTCGACGACCTGCGGCTAGAGGCCCCTACGTGGACCTCGATGCCGGAGCGTGCCCGCCATTGCGCCGCTTCTGGTGGCGGCGCACGTAAGCCCCCGCGGGCAGGGGCTACACCTCCCGTGGGCTCACGATTCGTGGCGATGGCTGGCCATACGCCGGCCTCCGTCCACGAACTGCTGGAGGTCTCCTCCAACGACGACTCCAGCTCTGACGCGGAGCACACTACGGACGACTTGTACTCTCGCGAGCGCAACATGGCAGGCGTGGCGGTCCGCCACGACCCCAGAAGTCCGAACACCATTGCCGACGCCGCAACACAGAACCGGAAGAGGGCCCCCAGGCTCGCCGCACCGGGCTCCAGCAGCAGCGCGGGCAGTTGGAGGCTCAACAGGCCCAGCTGGACAAGCTCCAGGCCGACCTGGGGCGGTACCAGCTCGAGCCCTCACACGTGCCTGGCGCGCGCGTGCCAGTCAACGCCCGCTTCGCCAGAGGGTCCGAGCGGTCTTAGTCTTCCCTGCGCCGATCAAAAAATATCACCGCGAAGGCCAGAATCTTTGCTCTGGCATCCCGAGCCCAAGACCCAAGGCGGGATCAAGTCGAGAACCTCCGGGGTTGGTGGAAGCGTGCGGCCTGCGGCACATCACGAGGCAAACTCCCACCACTCGAGGCTTCCAAAAGCCACCCGAGCCACTGCCGCCAGGACGGCAAAGGTCCAAATAAGACGGCGCCACTCCTTGAGCGGCCCGAGGCCTCACGCACTCCGTCTTGCCGGCGCTGGCGGCAGATCGCGACGTCGCGACACCCTCGAACCCCGTCTTGGATGATGTACTTTGACGGGCCCCACGCTAAGAGCGGAGTAGGTGCTAGGGCCGTTCTTATTTCCCCGCTTGGAAACAAGCTCTAGTACGCTATCCGACTACTCTTCGACGCAACTAACGATGTCGCTGAGCGCCAAACTCTCGTGAACGGTCTCCGGACCACTGCCGACCTCGGCGCGCGCCGACTCTACGTACGCGGCGACTCCAAGCTTGTCGTCGACCAAGTCATGAAGGCCTCGGAGCCTCGTGACGCCCGCATGGCAGCGTACTGCCGTGGGGCACACAAACTTAAGGAGAGATTCAAGGGTTTCGAACTTCACCATAGCTCCCTCGCTCTGGCCAGTGGGGCCGACTACAGCCAACCTCACCTCGGTAGGGACCAGTCCCTTGAGGACCTTCGTCTCCGACCTCTACAAGCCTTCCGTCCAACTAGACTCGTCAACTGAGCAGCCGGCCGACTCTCCAAGCGAATCCACTCCGATCGTTGGCCGGTCGAACGCGGAGCCGTTCGGGTCGGGCCGCGGCCTGCTGGTTGTCGACTTCGACCGGAGGAAGCCCTTCATCGACCGGTTGACCGATGGATCGCTCCCCGCCGACTCCACCGAGGCCCGACGCCTCATTCGGCGGGCAGAACCCTCCGTCCCGGTCGGAGGAGACTTCAACAAGGAGAGACCCTTCACCGTCGTGGAGGTCCTCCGACCCGGCACCTTTCGACTCAAAGATGCCGACGACAACGTTGTCCTAAACGCGTGGAATATTGAGAAGTTAAGGAGATTCTATCCCTAAATTTCATCTTTATCCCCACGTTTCTATCAAATCCCCCGGGCCCGAAGCACCGCGTGCCGACCACGTCCTGGTCCTCACGAGCGACTCGGGGGCTATTCGCGTGCATGCTTATTTAAGTTCGTGCCCCGATTGATCATCGGATCCCTCGCGAGTGGTAACCCTCTCGACCCAAGTGCTACGGCCTACGCCCTAGTGGCTACGGTTGCAAGTAGTGCTTTGCGGAAGAAGGAAGTGCCCGTGCGGCGCGATCCATGGTCGATCCAGGACGCATCTTCGGACCGCTAAGTCCCTTGCTATTTTCGCATTTTCCTCAAAGTGTTAGCGCCCCGAACTGCGCTCTAACTACCCTAGTGGTTCCTAAGGGCTATGGTCGTTCGACGGGTGTTCATCACAGAAAGGAAATGCAAAATATCCGGCAAAGTTCCCAAAATTCACAAACGTGCATACATTACACCGTCGAGAAGCAAAAGTTAGGCACAGGCGCCCCGAGGATCCTCAACCAAAGCCGTCGTCGCCGTCCGAGCTGTCGCCACCCGCCACGACCTCGCCTAGCACCGCCACCTTCTCCACCACCGCCCGCGCCCTAGCCGCACCAGCTCCGACGACAGCAGCGACTTCACGCCCTCGCGGCGGGCGCTCGCGCAAGCGCGAAGCGAGTCGTAAAGGCGTCGGTCGCTGGGCAAACAAGGCGGCGTACCGGCAGTGCGGTCCAATGGCTCGTTCGGCGACCCCAGCGGCTCGGGCTCCTGCTCATGCTCTCGAAAGTGGCGGAGCATGGACGAGAGAACCTCACGCGAGTCCGGCACTCCGAGTCTGACTGCCTAGCTCTCCCAAGTCCTCGGCCGAGCTGCGGCGTTGCCACATCCTGCTGCCATGGCCGCTCCCCTCGGCACCCTCGGCGAGCCCGTTGCGCTGCGTGCTTTCGCGTGCCTTGAGCTCCCCTCAGCGGCCCAGACCCGGGCCCGCCGGCCTTGCCGCCTCAGCTTCTCGGGCGGCCCTTGCGGCAGGCGTCGAAGGAGGCCTTGACCTCGTCATTGCGGTCACAGATCCGCCGCCGGAGCTCCGTTAGGGAACGCGAGGTCGCCCGCTCGGCGCGTCGCCTCCCACCGAGGCGACCATTTGGAGGTGCCGCAGGCGTGCCATGAGCCCGAGCCAGAGGCACTGAGACAAAGAAGAAGCAGCTCAGCATCGAAAAGTGAAATCAAAACCATCCCGAAGCACAGCGAAGGGAACTCACTCTGGACGAGGAATCCTAATGTGGAGGATTGATGAGGGAAGGGTGATCCTGCCCCTCGCCGGGGCAGCAGAGGACCCGACGTCGGTACGGGGCCTCTTGGCATCGAAGCCCCACGGGCCCGCCGCTGCCTCCCGCTTCTAGCCCTCCGGTCGTCACCGCCGTCCATCTTCTGTCGTTCGGAACGTGAGGGCCTCTCCTTCTTGCGTGGCAACAAAACGCAGGGAGGCGAAGAGGCAGGGAAAACGGCGGGGCGCAGTCACCCCCTCCATGCGATATTTATAGGAGCGGGGCGGTGCGGGCGCCGCGTTGGGCAGGGAGCCGCGCGCGCATTAACTCCGTGCCCGGCGCGATGGGACGCGCCCTTTCCACTCCTAGGCCTGGGCATTCGGTTTTTTCGGTTCGGTTTATTCGGTTTCTGAAAAATTCGGTTTTTGAACTTCTTAAACCGAACCGAAACCAAACAACCGAAAAAACTGAATTAATTCGGTTCGGTTTTTTCGGTTATTCGGTTAACCGAATTTTCCTTGAGAAATGAAAGGCAGACTGCCTACATTCATCTACTGCATGGGAGCCCAACCTCTGTTTCTAAATTCTAATCTAGAAGATGGTAGCATGTACCTCGCCAAATCCAAGAGGACCAAGACTAATCCAAATCAAAATCAAATAAAAGCGGCATTATAAGACCTCTCCTAGGAACAAAAGAATTGAATGGTAAAGAACTGTTTCACAGGATAATTGCCCCAACTCACGTATTTTCTATCATAAGCGCAAGTTTAAGTGCTTAATAGTCACTCCCGCTAGAAAAACTTGAAGGTCTGCAAAAAACAAGTGACCATGCAACACAAGAACGAGCTTATATCGCAAAAGTTCATGTTGCTAGATATTTCCCTATGCTATCGGAGATTTATCATTACTATATGCACTAGGAAGGCGATGAACATTCCAAATCCAACTAGTAGATATCGGGTTATAGCG
Organism: Guadua angustifolia; assembly: GCA_036346375.1. Lineage (NCBI taxonomy): Eukaryota > Viridiplantae > Streptophyta > Magnoliopsida > Poales > Poaceae > Guadua > Guadua angustifolia. Next base: position 4,011,992 of record CM070510.1, on the reverse strand, counting down.
AATCGAGCGTCACATATCGAGAGCAAAATCACAAACAAACTATGCTTCACAATTCAAATCCATCACACATCAAGACAGATCTTAGCAGTGGTGCGGAAAGAGATCAACAAGTGAATTGCGAGTTTAGAACTTGGCAGGCTAGGGAGAAGCAAGATCTGCAGGGGGAAGGGCGAGGTGAGGAAGGGGACCGACCATGCCGTCTTTGGCGGAGTCTGTGGCGCCGGGGGCGTCGGAGGAGGACCCCAGCCGCGCGCCTCTGCATCGCCTTGTACGCCTGGTTCTTCCCCATCTCTCCCTCCCGCCTCGATTCCTCGCTCGCTTAATCCGAGACCAGATTGGAACCGGAAAACATGATCTGTTGGGGATTGGGGGGGAAACCAGGGTTGGCGACTGGTGTTGGCGTCTTGGCGAATGGAACCGAATGGCTGAATGGGAAACAGCAAACCAAACCAGGGTTGTCGGGTTGGCAAGCAGAGAATCGGTTTATTCGGTAAACCGGTTTTTTCGGTTTTTGAAATATGAAAACCGAACCGCAAACCGAAAACCGAATAGTGCTAAAATAAAAACGAATCAGAACCAAAACCAAAAAACCAAAATTTTGGTTAATCTTGTTCGATTGATTCAATTTTTTGGTATAAATGTGCCCACCCTATCCACTCCCCATTGCGCATTAAAATGCGATGGGGCAATGAGGCGAAGAACGCCGCCCTCGAGACGGACCACGCCATGCGACCCTCAATTTCGACTCTGGTTTTGGGCCGCACTAACGTAACGACGGCGAGACTGCATGGGCAGCTATGCCCAAAAGATGAAAGGCCCATCTGCTTTCGCCGTTCGGCCACGAGCGACGGGCCTAACTACCACGACGCCTCCAGCACGTGGAATAAAAAGCTAAGGCAACTCTACCCTAAGAACTTTTTCTCGTTCCCGCACGAATTTTCCATTCCTCCGAGTTCAAGCGCTGCGCGGCGACCACAACATGGACACCACGCACCGCTCGGGGGCTACACGTTCACACACTTACACGGGTCGGCGACCCGACTGACTGCTCGGTTCCCCCTAGCGGTAACCCTCTCGACCTAAGTGCTACGGCCTACGCCCCAGAGGCTACGGTTTCGAAGTAGCACTTTGCGGAAGGAGGAAGTGCCTGTGCGGTGCGATCCACAGTTGGTCGGGAACGCTCCTTTCCCACGCTAAGTGCAGACGAACGATTTATACTCAAGTTCCTACACTCACACGGGTCGGTGACCCGACCGGCTATTCGATTCTCCCCAGCGGTAACCCTCTCGACCCAAGTGTTACAGCCTACGCCCTAGAGGCTACGGCTTCGAAGTAGCACTTCGTGGAAGGAGGAAGTACCCGTGCGACGCGATCCACAGTCGGTCGGGAACACTCCTTCCTCGTGTCGAGCACAAGCGAACATTTTATTCCTTAAGTCCCCGTTTTTTCTTTGAGCTTTCCTCAAAGGTGTTGACATACCGACCTACGCTCGCACAACCCCTACGGTTTCTAAAGCTACGATCATCAAATGTTGATCACCATAAGGAAGTCCGAAGGATAAAACTGGACCTATGGAATGGCCCGGCTGGCCGAAACGCTAAAACAGGCTTCGATTCATTACACAACGAGGCTCCTTACATCTCTAAGGACCAAAAATCTAACTTTTTTTCGCTCGCGGTGGAGGACGCTCTGCGGCGACATCTCACCAACGATCACCTCGGCGGCAAGGTCGATGCCATCGTAATGAAGGATGACGAAGACGAGCACCAATGGAGCTCCGAGGTCGACCCCCTCACTCATCAAACGCTCAGCGTGCTCTGGCATGCGGGCCAAGGCGGCGGCAAGCAACCTCGACCCCGCACAGCGATTCCGAACACTCGCTTGCAGACCTCCTGACCGACCCCCCGAAGGGTCGCCAGCTCGACGGTCCGCTCGAGTTGTCCCCGCTCCGCCAGCCCCTTTGCCTACATAGCCGCCTCCGGCATCGTGGCCGCCACGTCACGCCCCACCACCGCCAGTCGCCGTGCCTCTACGGCGTGACAGAGATCCTTTCGCAAATCTGCAGATTGAAGCAACATCAAAAAGCACGCCCGGCAATTCACGATCGCGGGAGACCAAGCCGCCGTTGGGCTGCTTACCACCCGAGCAAGCATCAACCGCGCGGACACCAGTCAAAGCGGGCATTGCTTCGGTTGAAGCGTCGCACGTCCCGTCAAGGTGCTACGCCGCGCCGCCGGTAAGACGTGTCGGTTCCTAATCATTTTCTTTCGTATTTAATCGCCCTACTGCATTAAATCTGGCAGAGATGCTGGCGCCGCTCGGGCGAGACGCCCAGGCATGACCCTCGATCTCGCCTCGGGCGATCAATTGGGTCGAAACAGGTGAGAAAAGCCCATCGGGCCGCTACGGCCTCGAGGTGGCGAGAGGGCTCTAAATAGCTCATACCCAATGACTAAGCCTGGCGCTGCGGGTTCCAAAGGCCGGATCCCCCAAGTGGGTTCGCGCTCGCCCCAGCAGGCGAAACAAGCGAGGGGCGAGGACGAGGCGAACCCCCAGTGGGTCTCCAGTTGGGTCGGCGGACGGCCCAATCGTCTTAACTCATGTCCGAGACCATACTTCACACTCTCCCACGGAGCCCCTCGAAGGGTAGCAGCCAGCTGCGCTCCGGGTCGGCGGACGGCTCGGGGTCCGATACGGGATCGAGTAAAGAAAGGTTTTTTATGGGTCGCCCCCAGCGGGTCGGACACCCGACGCAGGGATCGTCCGCTCGGAGATCGCGTGATCTCTAGGGCCCACTCGGATAACCCGTTTGTAGCTCCACGAGCACGGTGTTCAAACCTACGCTTGGTAAACACGCGCTTGCTCACCCCCTTCAGGTCCCACACCTGCGGACGGGGCATATACATGGGACAGACAGCGGCTACTCCTCCCGCAGATAGCCTCGCCAGACGAGGACTCGGGACGGACGCCCTCCGTCTAGCTGCGACGTAAAATGAGCACTCGGAATCCGGAACCTCGTTGAGGCATCTAGACATCCATGCCGACCCAGGCCGCGTCTAGCTACGACGTAAAACGAGCAGTCGGAATCCAGAACCTCGTTGAGGCATCTGGACATCCATGCCGACCCAGGCCGCGTCTAGCTACGACGTAAAACGAGCACTCGGAATCCAGAACCTCGCTGAGGCATCTGGACATCCATGCCGACCCAGGCCGCGTCTAGCTACGAGTAAAACGAGCACTCGGAATCCAGAACCTCGCTGAGGCATCTGGACCTCCATGCCGACCCAGCCGTCTAACTACGACGTAAAAGCGAGCACTTTCGGAATCGAGAACCTCGCTGAGGCATCTGGACATCCATGCCGACCGAGGCCGCGTCTAGCTACGACGTAAAACGAGCACTCGGAATCCAGAACCTCGCTGAGGCATCTGGACATCCGTGCCGACCATAGCCGCGTCTAACTACGACGTAAAACAAGCACTCAGACACCAGAACCATGTCAAAAGGCATTTGGGCGCCCGCGCAGTCGGGTCGGATCCCATCGGCCGAAAGGAATATTCCTCGACCGGAGTAATCCCCCGACCAGCTCTCCGACACCTTTCGAGGGCTCGGGGCCACACCACCGGTCCACGCCAGACCAGCCATTAAACCGGCCGACCAGGGGACTGGGCCACCACCAGCAACCTTCCGATCCGTTTGGGGGCTCGGGGCCGACCGGGTCCGTCCTTGCCTCGCTCAGAGGAGTGTATACCGACCGAGGTAATCCCCCGACCAGCTCTCCAACCTACTCAGGGGCTACACCCACGGGTCTTTCAAGCCTTACCGGTCCAAGCCGCCGAGAAACTCGTCTGCTGACCATCGCTACCCGGAAGAACCCGCTACTTCATTACGAGATTCTATAACTGGTCTCCAAGAGATTGGGTCGACAAAGGTTCTCGACAAACGGAGGCTGGTAACATTCATATATATATGAAGCACGAGTTACATACAGTTGCTACTCGCACCGCAACGAAATGACCTGAAGAGGTCAAGATGACCCAACACTCTAGGCGCCGCACGCACGCCGAACCGCCTCGATGAGGGCGTCCCTCGCCTTGATGAGCTTCGGGACGGCGTCGATCAGCGCATCAACGACGGCGACGTCGCGGGCGATGGCATCTTGCTCAGCCCATTCGGCCTGGGCGAGCTCAAGATCCTCCCAAAGCTCCGCCAGAGATGCCTCCCCGTCCAGTGGCGCCGACGCGTCGTCATCTCCGAAGCTGAACACCAGGGGAAAAGCCATGCAAAAAGCCAAGTGTTGCGAAACACTCGAAGACCCGAAAGGCGAATGACTCCTCCAACTCCCGCAACTGCGCCATTCCCTTATATACTCTCAAGACACGGAAATCGAGCGGTTTCCGATCAATGGGGGCGCAAGAAGCCGAAGCGTCACCGTAGATACGAAGAAATCACGCTGCCGAAGACGATGGGTCCATCCGGGAATGCACGCGTTTCAGGATGGCCCCGGGGGCTACTGACGAATACTCATACCTAGGATACCTCACAGCAAAGTATACATCTATTTCAAGATCGACTATCTCTTAGTCGTTCGCACGTGGCGGCAAGACTGAGGGCGATGCAGAGCGCTTAAGGGGGTGTTACCAAAGTCCCTGCCCTTCACAGATGGGATTATCCCTAAATATCAGCTGGAAACACTAGACGATCCGATTTGGGCCCAACTCTAGGCCCAACGGGGGGCCACGAAAGACCCTCACCCTCGTTCCAGGCCACGGGTCGGACGTTCCCGCAGGCCCCGACTTAGCCTCAGGTCGGATCCCGGACGGACTTCAGCTCAGCGACCTCCGCCACGTCGCCGGTCGGCTCCAAGCTGGTCACCTGCCCCATAGACACGACGACCATGCTGGGGCAGGTGGCTCCTTCCCAAGGTAACCAGGGGGCCGTTAAGTCAAGCGCCGGTCTCTCCCCCACGTCGAGTACAGTGGAGAGACGCGCTCTGTCCCAAGACGGTATCAGAGCCTAGCGTAAGCAACGTCAGCATCTGACAGGCGGACAGAGGGCAGGCACGCACCTTCCCGACGGAACACTGTCCGTTGTGTCTACCAACCCGGCATGGGACAAACAGGAACCTATCGATCACCAAGACCGAAGACCGGGCTCCCGGGTGTAGCATACCCCTACCTTTCTCTCCAAATTCCCGTGTAACCTGCCCCCTCCGCCTATATAAAGGGAGGCAGGGACCCAGGGAAGGGGCGATTCTCATTAGATTCACCCTCATACGTTCACACTCGATCCCAGGCTCCTCTGCTCGGACGAGCATTCCCAAGCTCCCCTCACTCGGACGAGCACTGAAGGCATGTCCCCAGTCCTCGCGTGTAATCCTTTGTAGTCCACAACACCTTGAGCAATAAGAACCACCACCACGAACTGGACGTAGGGATGTTTGGCCCGAACCAGTATACATCTTGGGCTCCATGAGTCAACCATCAAGGAGAGGGAACGCGTGGCCCCTTGACTTACAAATTTACTTGTTAGTTATACGAAACACTGACACCCGCCAACACGACCTCCGCCTCCCCATACACCTGCCCTGCAAGATGTGTCTGCAAGTAATGCCAGCTTGATATGAGGTAATTTACATAAAAAAACATACGTGTAGGGTGACGGGGGTGACCCTTACCGCAAAGTTCTCCCTCTGGAACATCTGTGAAGGGTACGTCTCCGACACCGATGCCGGAGCTGCGACATACTCTGCTGGTGTGTACCCAACCCTAAGCTGAATCCACGGCGCGAACCACTCCATGTAATCGTCGTACGTGGTAGCGTCGTACGGCCGGGTCTCGTCCACCGTGTCCGCCTCCGCCTCGTCCCACTGCAACACCCACGGTACCATGCGATGAGCGAACGGAGTGCCCACTGCATACCCTGCACAGGTCATCCTGCAATGTAAAAACGGCAATTTACATACAACATGCATTCCGCGGGAATGGTAAGTATTGTGCTCAAGACACCTACCTGTGCGCGCCACGTGAGACAGCGTGAGTAGTCGGCAGGGGGAAAGTCTGGAAGAGGCCGAATTGTCGCAGCACTCGGTGCGGCGAGTACTCCTCGACGCACAGGTCAAAGAGGAGGACCTTACGGGTGAGCCAGAGCTGATGGTCACGCCAGCAAAGCTCGGATAGCCCGTGAGGTGCTCGGACCTGGACCTCAGCGTCTTTGTCACGGTGTCCACCGCACGTCCTTGTCCTCTGACTGTCAAACTCCCGAACGAACTTCGGCGTCGACCTCGACTGCGGTGGCGTACACCGCTATGAAAAAAAAAGTAGTGCATCTTATTAAAGTGTCCAAAGTAGGGGGTTAGATACAAGGGGGCATATCTGTTGCTGAACCCAGTAGAGGCCCATAGTGGGCCAGTCGATCTGGTGGTGGTGGTATAGGTCCTGTGAGTCTGGCGACCGGTCAACAACAGACCTCTGGATGGAGAAGTGCTCCCGGGACCACAGTGCGATAGTAGAATGCGACCGTCAACATCGCCTCTGTTGATACCCAGGAGACAGCCTCGCAAAGACCCCTGTACGTGCACGCGAGCACGGCAGAGCCCCACGACCACTGCACCATCTGTTTACAACGGCAAAGTTAGACATGTGTGTCATAAGAGATTTTAACAAATGTGTTACCTCCTCCGCCGGGGTGTCGGCGATAAATTGGGCAAACTCGATCAGGTGCCAGTCTACCGTGTCCCCGTGCGATGACGGAAACAGGTACCAACCGAACAGGAAGAACAGGTATGCCTCCAGGTGGCGTGCCAGGTCCTCGTCGGCGTCCGGGTGGAGAAGCTCAGCCTGCTACATTCGGTACAATATTGTCAGCAGCTCAGTGCGTATCCGTTAAGTTGCAATGAGCGAGGTACTAACAAGTGAATGGAGCAACCACGCTACGGACACCGTGCCGCTCATCCGCCCTGTGGAACGCGTCACGGGCGTTGCGTGGTGTCGCTGCACAGGCGATCGCCTCAAGTGCTCAAGCCACGCGGCGGGCGTCATGGCAACTGGCGCACGACCAGCGCAGGGAGCCCTATGAGGTAAGACCGTCTGCGGCGTGGGAGCCATCTCTTCGCAGGCGGTGGAACGTGTGTCTCTCGGTCTCCACCGGTCCTGGCCTTGATCGGCGAGGGACTGTCGTCTGTGAACCGTGAGATGTGCGGGCGATCCACGATCGTCTGCTCCACCATCTGCGAGAATGGAAGCCGTGCTCGTAACACCGCGTGGTATGCAACGTCATTAAAATTCCATTAACGGTAAGTAAAAGAGTAGAAAAAGTTGGCGACTTCTTGTGGAACCCGGCGTGGATCGATCAGAAGAAACTCCTTGACACCGAGACCGAATGATGTCCCCGGTATCGACCCTCAGCTGCGGACAACCTAGACCGGTGGAGTGCGATCCACGTCTTTGGTCTAGCGGCTCGAGACAGCGTCGTGACACACCCAACTTCGCGCCATCGTCGCTTTGTACTGCGTGGTTACAAAGCAAATTCATGGTTAGAAAGCAAATAAAACAAACTGGACAATAAGTAAGTGTAGGAGGCAAATAAAACAAACCGGATAATAAGTAAATGGTACACGTTACAACTACAAAAAAATAAATGAAAAGTAATGAAATGCTCCATATTCAAATATTACATTGACGGGGACAACAAATAACTAGTACATAGAATCAAAAATTACATGACGGGGACAACAAATAACTGGTACATATAATTACATTATCCACAATTACGACGCGCTTCAGACTCATCCATATCGTTCCTAATACGTCGTCTCCTTCGACGCCTGACCTTCTGCTTCAACATTCGGATGTCTGGTACCCATCGATGCCCTGGAGGGGGGGCTGCCGTGAACGATCCATCGACTCGGTACCCGTACACCTCGTTATGCCACGTGTTGAAAACACTTTGCTTGTAGTAGTAGTGGGAGATATCTGACGACATGATGGTGTGTCTCGCCTCTGCGGCAATCACGTGCGAAACACGGCAAGTCAAGCAGCGTGGCTTCGGCGAGAGCACTCGCGATTAGCGGCTCGGAGTATCGCGAAATGGGAAGTCCTCTCCGGTGGGCACCTCTTGACCCGGTCACGCGCGGCACGTGGTACCTCCGTTCCACGCCACTCTCCGGTGTCAAGCGATGTGTCTGTGCCTTTCGTGTCATGTTGGCCATGTACGTAGAGACAACCGTCGAGTAGGACAGGCGATTGTCCGACATACATGCAGGGGAGGCCTTGTACCGCTCAACGAAATATCTTTGGGTGCCTAGTAACACACCCTCAACAATGCCCACCAACGGAAGGCATCTCGCGCCTTTCATTACCCAGTTGTAAATCTCCGCTAGGTTAGTTGTCATTATTCCATAACGGGAACCACCCTCGTCATGTAAAAGGGACCATTTCTCCAACGGCTCGTGTCGTATCGAGTCCGTGAAACTCTTTATGCTTGTCCCCGGCCTACGGCGGATGTTTGGTGCGTCGGTCGGGAGCGCACACAAGGCTGTGGGGTCATCTCCTTGCTCGTGGTAGACCATAGGGTTCTTTGATGAACTAGCACCATCCCTTGGATTCAGTGATTGCTTCTTGGTTAGTTCATCCAACGTCCTCCACAGCGAGTCGAACTTCCTCCATTGGTTCTGTTTGCACAACCGCTTGAACATGTTCATAAGCTCCTTGTTCTTGAACTGACGGAAAAAAATTGGCACCCATGTGCCTCATGCACCACCTGCTCTTCAGGTCTGGCCACTTTGCTGCTCCCACGACATCGGACCCTTGTTGCATATCCACGATCGCCCTCAGCAACCCTGCATGTCGGTCATGGATGACACATACATCAGGGCGGTCCTAGACAACTGCTATCTTAACTCTTTCAAGAAACCGATACCGACTCTCGTTTTCCCCTCCTGTATTTCCTGTGAGAATGTCTTGTCCATGCAAATGGCCAAGGCGGCGATGTCGGAACGCATTTATGCATGCGTCGAGGGCGAAGAAGGCTCGCTGCAAGACCCACTTACCCACGCACGCACCATCCGCGGGAAACTCCGCAAGGTCGATGACCGTACCGGGATTCCTACTTGATATTGCCCTGAGCAAATGTGGAATATTCTCATAAGAAGCCTCGTATGTCCCAAACCGTATTTGCAAAGCTGTTCTTTTTGCTCTCCATGCCTTTCCGTAGCTAATCTTGTACTGAAACTTCTCCTCCATGGCTCTGATAATGGATCGAGGCTGCAGGTGCGGATTGTCCACGATCTGACCATAAAACACATTTGCCACCCAAATGGACGACAGATTATGTGTTCTGCTCGCTTCCTCCGATTAGCGATTATGCTCAATCACTATGGAACATTTCGATGAGTGTCTCCACTTCCCTTGTATGCATGCACCGCCATGGGCACGAATCAACTTCGCACTTCACGTCGTAGTCTTTTTTGCTGGACTTCACTACCCTGAATTGTCGCCGAAGAGACATTGACCAGTACTTCACCGCATCCATCACAGCCTTCTTATCTTTATATATGGCCCCCTGCGCGACCTCGTTCTCATGATACTCCCATACATCTCTGTTCCCTTCATTCATTGTTAGGTCTTCGAAATTATAATTAGTCCACGCACCGGGTACAGGCACATCAGGAGTATTGTCCTCCTCGTCCGAGCGTTCGCCATCAGTGACTTCTTCATCCGCGCGGTCCTCCTCCTCTATCAAGTGAAGTCCTCCTCCTCTATCAAGTCAACTATGTGCTCCACCTCCCCCCTCGTCAGCCACCCCGTGCGCCTCCATGGCTGCCTCCTCGCCCCCCCCGATCACGTCGCCACCGCCAACCTCATGTCCCCTGTCTCCGGGGTCCTCGCCACCTTCATCATCGCATTCTTGCATATCTGTCCTCCCCTCCTCCATAATATCTACCCCAACATCACGAACCTCCGACACCGATGGAGGTATCTGGTACCACTCTACCAGCAACATGAGCGGCCAGGCCCGCTCTACAACGTACCCAACATAGCTCCTCCATACCGATGTCGCGTTAATAGGAACCAGCTCTCCATAAAAAGTCTTGCATGACGGCTTACTCTTGCTCTAACCCGCATGTTAGAACACTCTGGGTATCCAAACTGAACATCCGAAACATCCACTCCAACAAACCCCTGTATGTCCTATCTCTCGGCCTAGATATACCCCGTATGACTGTTGAAAATGCCGACAAATCGACTCCATCCGGCCCTTGTGATATCTCCCCATCTCCATAGAATATTTGAAAATACAATTTCTCCGACATGCTGCCTACAACGTCAAACCGAAAAAATCATCATTTCTCCATCTAACCGCTATATAAATGTTACATTATATTGTTAAATTTTATTCTACTAATTTGTAACGGTGCCTGACATTTCCAACTTTTTTTACTCTACTAATTTCTAGCGTAGCACGGTGATTGACGATATGTTGCTAGCTTACAATGTTTTTAAATATACTAATTTCTAGCGTAGCACGGTGATTGACTATAAATAAGTAATTCGACTACCCATTTTTTCATTACGGAATTACTACTATATATTATTCGTTTGTCCTAATTTTCAAAAGCTGTATATATACATGATATATCGTATTTCCTTTAATTTCTCGTCATAATTTTGAAACATTGCTCACGTAACATCTGGCTAACTTTGCCATGTTAAATTAATAATATTAAATTTCTACCACATTACATTTCTAAATATTGACTAATATTTCTATTATATGGAATCTCAATATTTCTAAATACTACACAATCCTAATATTTCTAAACACTACATACTACATTAATTTCTAAATATTACCTACAAAAATCACTACACAAAATATAAACTAAATACTACAATTTCTAAATACTAAACAATACTAAATACTATATTAAATTTCTAAATATTACATATAAAATTTTCGAACTTACCGCAAAACCGAAGAATCAACTTTCTTTTTTCCTCTCATTTCTTTCCTTTCTCTTTTTTCCTCTCCTTTCTTTTCTTTCTTCCCTTCTCCTCTCTTCTCTTTTCTTCCCTTCTCCCGTCGCTGCGCTCGGCTCGGTTGCTCTCTTCGGTTGAAATGAGCAACAGTGCTCGCGTTGGGGATTTTAAATGCGCCGATCGCCCCAACCACGGGTGATCGCCCCAGCCATGGGCGACGACCGGACGACGACCAGCACGTGGCGTTCGGATGCGGTCGGCTAACGGCCGTCGTTAAATTTTGAAATTCTGCCATTTGCCAGGGCAGCTATCGCCCTAGTAGGGGGCGATCGCCCCTATTGGGGCGACGGGGTAATTTTCAAATTTTTTTGCCGCGTTAATTACTTTTGAAAAAAAGATTTAAAATAAATATTAAATAAAAAAATTCCTTAACTCGCGAGGTGGGTGACACCCGCGTCCACAAACATCCCTAGGGGCTAGGGCTCCGCTGCTCTTCCACTAGGGCTTTGTGCTGTGCACGGATCCGACCCGACCGCACGCCCCTTTCTTCCTCTCTAGTTCGAACCGGTGGACGGCGGCGACCTCCGCTCCGCCTCCTCCGCCGCCGCCGACCGTCGAGCCGAGCCGACCTGAGCAGCCTCCTTATCAGCTCCTCTGCCCTCGGTGAGTCCCCAGTTCGTTGGTTCCGATTCCGTTAGTCATCTTCGTCAGTTCGAAAAACCTTAGTCGCTTGCGCAGAGGAGTTCTTCCGTGGTCGAGTCCGAGGTTGTGGTAGGGTTGCTACTCCTCCGCGGCGTAGCCGCCTCGTGTAGCGGAGCGACAGGTGTGGGTGTAGTGGAGCAGCAAGTGTGGAGTTGCGGGTAGCTGCAGATGGAGAGCGAGTAGTCTGTTCCGGGTGATCGTGTGCGGGGAAGGATGGGAAGGAGGGAGGTCTGTGGCCATGGCGGTTGCTGGTGCTTGCTGCTGCATCATCTGGAGGGTTTTGAAGTGGAATTCTGTTTGCACATGTTGATGGGTTGTAGTAGATCCTGCAAGTAGGGGAATTGGAAATTGGGTTGATCATTCTGATTGCATTTGGAGGGACTTAGGTGGGCGGTTTATGGCTCAAGAAAGCTTGCATATGCTGTTGGCTATGGGGAGGTTAAATTGCGGGTGGAAGGTCGCAGGTGGGAGTTTAGCTATCTCCAATCTCCATCTTTTTCCTTATATCATGCGAGTGATTGCATGGGGTGAGCGTATCTTGTTGATGCACAGGAACCAGAATCTGCATTTTTTGTTTCGGTTAAGTTATGGTGGACATGGAAACTAAAGATCTTTCCATTTTTTTGGTGTATTTTTGTGTTTGGATTTAACATTTTTAAATCCAGTTCTGTGCTTCCACTAACAACATGTTGTTTTTGTGTTAAATCATTTTGTTTCTGCTGGGTAAATTCTTATATACACTATCGGATGCATCTTAAATTGATAATATGCTTGCTACTATAACTTGTTCCAATTCATTTAATCTGGGATGGTAGGCTCTCATCATGTACACATTCACTTACATATGATCTTACCCTTTCTTGGATGTAGTTCCTTCATTTGTTATGCATAGACTTACTTCAGAGCTTTCCGTATCACAGACAGCAGGGCATGTTGCAGGTTTAACCAGAACTTTGCGTATCACAGACAGCAGGGCATGTTGCAGGTTTAACCTTGTACTGTCCGGCCAGACACTCTGGTGATTTTATAAGACAATATCCTTGTCTTCTACACTGAATATGTGGACTAACATTTTCAAAATTGTAAGTCAGATCTCTTACTCCTATTTCTCCCTTTTGTTCTTTTCAATTTATGTTGTGCTTCCATTTACAAGGTGGTAGCTTGTTATTTTGTTGCTCATCATATTGGGAAATGCAAACTTTCCAGGGTTTCTGATAGTGCTACTTGTAGCATTATATTGTCATTGGAACATCTTTGTTATTTTCTTGCCCAAAAGATAAGAGTATGGCAATAATCATTTTTTAAAAATTGGTTTAAAATGTAGCTGAGCAGCTATTTAAAAGCTGTGGGGAGTGGTATTGCAGCAACTGTCAACACATATATGACCTGCTGCTTGCAATTGTTCATGATGATTTAATAGACACTAACTGTGGGTTAATGTACGGTTCTGCTAGTGGACGGGGTTCTGGAAACTTGGGATATGAATTCACAACCAAAAAATGTGGATATGGTTTATGTTTTTCAACCTGAAATACCATACTTTCTGAACTATTCGGATCTTAATTTGAATTCGATAAAGCAATATGCATATCCTCGCTTTTCATCTTAGCTGTTATATGGTTGTTTTAACCATTCTTGTTTGTTCTCATCATATTTATATCTTTTGCCCTTACAGGGGGAGCTCCAAACGGTATCATGGTTTCAGTTTCTTCCTATTGAACCAGATCCAAGTACAACATCTGAGAGAAGGTGTAATACTGTTATTTATACCCTCTGTATGCCTTTTTGGGATGTGTTTTAGTTACCTTTTTGGCACTCATTATTTAGACGCTGATGCATTTTTTCTTTTTGTTGATTGATGTTCCTCTTTCAGTTCAAAAGCTGAGCAGAAAGATGCTCTTAATTACATTGTGCTATCAGCATATCTTCACTTACAGAGTGAAGGATTCCTATGTACTTGGACTAATTCCTTTGTTGGTCCATGGGATCCATCTCAAGGGGAGCATAATCCTGGTAATAACTATGTGCATTACCTGGATCCTTTTTTCTTTGTCCTTAAGTTTACCTAACCTGATTGCCTATACAAAATTTTGTCATAATGACAGACGAGAAGATCAAGCTCTGGTTGTTTCTTCCTGGCCGCCAGTCATCAGTACCTGAAATGACCGAAGCTGCTATATCCAAATTAAGAGGTTGATTATTGTTGAACTTTTTTGATTATATGGAGTCTCTTAGTGCAGTGCTTATGTATTTGCTTGTTTCCTTTGCTTATTGTGTTTTGTAGTTGTTTCGAATGGTTTATGGGTAGCCCCAGGCAACTCAGAAGAGATTGCAGCTGCACTATCTCAGGCCTTACGAAATTCTATAGAAAGGTATTCCATATTCCTATGTTTGTTTGTCTTGTTGTTGCATGAAGTTGCAATTTGTTTTCCTTGTTGAATTATTTTCCTGTTTGATCTTTTCTTTTTCCAGAGCACTAAGAGGGATATCATATGCAAGATTTGGTGATGTTTTTACAAAATACAATCCCCCTACAAGAAATCAAAACAGCTTTAGGTTCGTTAACTAAGGTTGATATGCTTTTATTTGCTTATTCATTTTTCCATTCCTTGTTGATTAGTTCCTTACGATGCTTACTGATCATTGGATGATAGGTAATTGTTTGTTTGGACTTGGGAGATGTGCTAACTTAATTGTGTTGCAAATGGTTCCCAAAGTTGTTCACTAGATAGATATTATATGATTTGTTGTGAAGTAGGTAGTATATGAGATGTCATGGAGTAGATTGTATATAACATGTGATGGAATCTGCCAATGTTTCTGTGCTTGAAATTGAACAGGCTCCTGCGTACATAGTGAGACAAAACTTTGTTTAAATAATAATAATCCAATTTATCAGATGGGATTTCAACTTAGTTTAATACTGTTGTTTTTTCCCTTTGGCTGTAGTGATTTCGGCAATAATTGCATGCCATTTTGCTAACTTCTATACGATGATGAGAATGTAATGATGCTATTTGGAGATTTTTTTGGTACTTATCTTACTATTATAAATAGTTTCAAGCATCTGTTCGTTTGTCTGGCAACCCACAAAAAAAAAATCTCTACTTTTATAAAGAGCTTAACTCTGCGACCCTTCTGCAGAAGACCCCAAAAAAAAGGGTTTAACACAGTTGCCTCATCCGTCCCTTGCTTCCCACCTCCGACACAAACCACTAAAACAATACTAGAAAAACCCTTTACCAAACAAGCTCCCAAGAAAGTACTACTCCACTCCTCAAGATAAAACTCCCGTCCCTGTCTTACATCATACCTTATATCACCAAAATCGTCTTTTTTAGAGCAGATCGCAATAGTGTTTGGACCCATGACTTGTCTTGTATAAGAGCATCTGCATGCAGCTGGCTGGTAGTATAGGATCATATGTTTTCCTTTTCTTCTTCCAAGGACAGCTTGGCTATGTCTTATCCTGATTTCCTTATTTATTCTCATTATCGTTGTGTTAGGCGAGCACAGCATACGATAGAATTCGTCTTTGCTGCTACGGAGGAAGCAATCTTTGTGCACGTTGTAATATCTGCTAGGTCAGCGCTTATGACTTTCCATTATATTGGCGGCCTTCTTCAGTTTATTGTGTGTCAATGGTCTTACTTTAAATAGTCTATTCTATTAGGTATATGCGAAACCTTTGTAGTGATGATATAGAAAAAGTTCTCACACATTCTCCCCGTTCTGTTGGCGAAGGTCTTCCAGGTACTGTTCCATTCCCCTAATTCCATGTTTACATATCAAGATATTTATCAAGCTAACTTAACTAAATGCCCTGCTCATTGTACTTTTTGACCAAGCACCTAGGATTAGAATAGATTAATGTGTAACTTTAATTTTGTCGGCTGTTTTTATCATTTCTGTAAATTATGCCTTTAGTTTCCTTCATGACTTGTTAAATTGAATGTTGCAGTTGTTGTTGCTCCTAGCGGAATGCTGGGTAGGCTTGTTGGCTGTTGTCCGAGTGATCTTGTGAGACAAGTATATTCGAGGTATTTTTAAAATGAAATGTCAAATTGTCTTAGTTAAGCTGATTTTTCCTTGTGAGCATTCTACATGTATGAATGTTCCTAAGAAAAATTGATATGAACTCCCACTGATGAGTGAGGCTTGTTTGCACCTCTTGGATGTGGAATGCTCCACTTCTATAAGACTTTTTTTTAAAATTTCTTATGCATGGTATTTCATTTTGATTATTATTTTAAATATATTCATATGCATAACAATTCATTTTGATTCTGAGCTCTCATGTTAACTCTCTGTAATAATTTCAGCAAATTATCGGCAGCCAATTTACCTGGTTTTACTCAACCTACTGTCTGTCAGCTGAGAGGCCAAAATTACTATGTTGAAGTTGCCCTTGGCTTTCCAGCTGCCTCATCTGAAAAAGTTTCTGAATCAGAAAATAGTCAGATGAAAAAAGAAGTGGATACAGTGAAGGACCCTCAATTGGGTGCTGATGGACAGCAAAAGCTAGAATCAGCTGATAGCCCCCCTGTTCTCGAAAGAACATTTATTTATCCACCAGAGGCTGTTTTGGTACCTATGGTCCATCAAGCATTTGTTCGCTTTTCTAGTAAAAGGTACTAATCTTACTCTTATAAAGTTATAATCTTGTTATATTTGGAGAGGGCATGGTTTATAGTTTGTTCTTCGCAGAATGTGGTTACAGGGCTGGATAGGAAGTTCATCATGGGAGGCATGGCCATTCTGGAATTTTTCTCCTTCTTCCTACTTTAAGAACAGGTCAGTCTTGAATACATTTGTTCTTTTTTTATTGGCTTGCGCTATCAATTCAGAACACTCTACTGAAATTAATTATTGGTCAATGAAGCATGTTTGTACATTCACATATCTGACTATCAGTTGAGGAGCTCTGGGGGGATGAAGCACTTAAAAAGGAATATTGATTCAACTTGGCATACCCTGATCGTTGGTTGTGCACATTTCAAATTTCTTTTTGAGTTACTTTGGGTTTGACTTGAGTAGCGGTGCATGGCAGTACATTATGGTAGGCGAGTGCAAAGATGCGTGAAGAACAGATATCCAATTTGGAGAGTTGCTGTTTCTTTCTTAGTTTCCTTCAGGTTCGGAAATGAGTTCGATGCATGAATGAGATATACTTCTCTAGGATTATGTAGCTAGGATTAAACACTCTGTCCGAATGTATTTTTTTCCAGACCAAGACGGGAGCCGGTAATTTGTCAGTTACTGTTCTGATTCCAGACCAAATTCAATTTTCTCCAAAATTTTCTTTGAAATTTACTAGAATTTTCAACATCAAACGATACAATAGCAAGTAACATTCACCAATCACCGTAATGTATTTTCCAGAGCCATTTTTGCTAATAGGGATTTGATCAGGCATTTTCAGATTCTTCCCTGTTATAAATGAGAATCACTTTTGTCTTCTTCTGCTCCACCTTATAAAGATAAAGTTCAAACAACAGAGAAGCCTAGTTTCGTTAAACCAGAAGAAGTTTATTAAATTCACATACTACAACAGGATCATGTAGGATGTAACTTCAAGGATATAACCACCATATGGCTAATGGCTGTGCTTCTGCCCGCAAGCACTGATACTAATCTTTGACCATCATCATATACTAATACTGTAGAATAGACCTTCACCACTGGCAACTAAGAAACCCGCCTTCCAATCAGGTTCCTAATACTGTTAGTAAACAGCTGTTACATATGTTTACCAGAAATCACACAAGCATTTTTGAGGGAAAATGATGTTTACAGATTTAAATTAGTGGTTTTACCTACTATGACAAATGAAAAATTCCCTCATATTCTGACTGAGCTTCACATTATTTTTGGATGTAAACAGAGAATTTCGTACTACCATTTCAAAAGGGTGTAGTAGTAGAACTAGTCAATGTCGTCCTGTTAAAAGAACCACTACAAACATATTGGGTTGGTCACGCACAAATGCACAAATTGTTTTGTCAAAGCAACCATCCACAATCACTAGGTAAAAGCTTCAATGTGACTAGTACCACATGATCATAGCATAGATAAAGCCTGCCCTCCTTGTGTATAACCTCACCAGTCAAAGCCAACACACCCACCACAACAATCACCGATGAACTGGGTATCCTTGTGTGCCAAACACCGGCACTATCAGTGGTCCTTGTATAACTGTGTTTTACTGCCCTTTCCTAATTGCCCTCAGCATATCTCTGCTTTGTGCTGCTGATTTGGATTCTGGAATAGTCTAAACTAGGGATAGTTAACTGAATCAGTATCAGAACCATCCCAGCTTTTCCTGTAAGTTGAGTTGGCAGCTGGAATATGACTTGTGAAATGTGAATCACCACCTTGGTCCAGTGTTTTTCTCCAGAGTTTGGAACTTATTTCATCATTTAGATTAATTTAGTGAAAGTTCATCCATACTAAGATGGAGCAATAAACTGTGCTGCATACAAGGTTGTGAGGATGCCTGGAATCGCTGCACTTTACGTAAGTGTGGTACAAACTGTTTATTGTCTTTAGAGTAACTCCTCTTTGCAAGGATCAGCATTACCTGGCACTTTTTTTTTGGACCGGGTATTACATAGAACTTCTGAAAGCTCTATACAGCATAACATATGTTTATTGCCCATGGTTCATTATATCCAAAAATTCGTGCAAAAAAGAATATAATTCTTATTTCTATTATGGCAATGTAATCATGTCCATTGATCATAGTCTCTTAGTTTAACTGACTAAGCTATATTATACGGTGTTTTCCCTTTATTTATTATTAATATATCCCGATCGGTACCTTTGTCTTGCCCATGACTTCTGTCCACTCTAATTGTTGTGATCTGTTAGCAGCTCTTGCCTTGGATCTTCTCGTGGACTTGGTGTGAATTGTAATTTTCTAAGACTAAGAAGACAGAAGAATAGCAACTGCAACAGCATGGCTAGTAGTATTAGTAGTGTGAGTAGCACTTCCAATGGAAGTGAGCATGCAGTAGCTGCTGATGGTGGTGATCTTTTAGCTGATGCTGATTCTATGGCATGCCATCAATCTGATCTGCTCACCAACAATGATATTGCTGGTAGCAAGATGGTACTGTATCAAATTCCTTCTTCATTTACACACTTTAGCATACTGAATTATTTTTTATTATATATATTTCCTACTATTCTTCTGTTTGTTCTCGTTGTTCTTACTAGCTAAGTCCTAGTGCCTTAGTGCCTAGCTACATCATTTTTGTGATCTACAACAATCCATTTATGCTATTATTGATGTGCAAAAATATTTCCAAGCCATCTTTAATGAGCCAAAAATGCAAAATAGAGGAACATAACCTACTCAAATAATTTGTAGTTTAAGCCTTTAAGTATAAGCCTTTAAGTAAAAATGATGTAAATATTGATGGTTATTACATGAAACAAAAAATCTGGACAGCAATAGAAAAAATAATGAATGGGAGGCAGAAATTCCAGTACATGGCAGAGCACATAGTATACAGTTCATAGAAGCTTACATGTGTACCTTGTCATGCATAGAAATGTTTGTGTTTATGAGCAAATACCATACACCGGTACCTATCCTCACTACATAGATATACCCATATATTTGTTCCATTGATGTCAAAAGTCAAAACTATCAGATGACCTAGTATTTCTTGCTCCTTAACCTCTTTTTTTTTTTTGCAACATCTAGTTGGTCAAAGAAATATCAGTGTCATAGTATTGTTGTGCTGTGCTGCATGAACTTAATGAAATCACTATAGTCTTGATGCTTTGTGTTTGTGCAACCAGGTATCCAAGCGGCCTCGTTCTGACATAACAGAAGTTCCTTCTCATGCTGACAAAGAAGTTAGGGAAAACATACAAGGTGCAAACAGTCAGGGTGGATGTTCTTGGGGCTGGGATGAAGAGGGGGTTGTGATGGACGTCAGTTTACTTCTCTCAGAGTTTGGAGATTTCAGTGACTTTTTTCAAGAAGAGGAGTTAGATTTTGGTGAGGTAGGCGTCCTATGCTCCTACCTGTGGCAGTTATTTACCAGTGGACCAAGGTTACAATATTTAGATAGTGACTAAGTAACGTGAGAGAACATTCCTGAGAGTGCTTGGCTCATTACTCATAGTTATAATTTTAATTGTACGGATTTATGCTACTTTTCAGTCATTTAGTATAATTCTGTTAAATCTCCCATTAGTCATATTCTTTTCACTGGACTAAATTGTGCTAGTTCCACCAATTTGTGTGTCTATTTAACTCCCTGTACTATTGCAGTATGTCTACTTACCCTTAGACTAGAAAACCAGGTATCATACGCCCTAAACTTCTAAAGCTGGTGCAAATAATCTCCTAGAACGATTTTAGAGGTGGTTTTGACACAATGGCTGGTTTTCTATGCTGACATGGATGGTGACATGGAAGTTAAGTTATGAATCAGCAATCAAATAAATGAGAAATATTTTTTAAAAGAAATCAATCTCTCTCTAGCTCTTCCCAAATCAATGGCATCACTCCCAATCTGGCAACCCAATAGCTGACTGTCGCATCTCATCCCGCCACCATCCAGCAAGCAGCAGCAGCCATCTTGGAGAAGAATTGGTGGATGAAGTCGCTGTCCTTGCTGCTCTCCAGTGACGCCTTGCAGTCAGGTGGCTGTCATGTCCACATCTTTAAAAGAGGAGGAATCTGTGGAGACCAGAGGTGGAATCTCAACGGCAATGACTACATCTGGTGTACATCGCCAGGAACACCGGGTGCAGCCGACGCTTGTTGGGGACCCAAGAAGCCAGGAACTCCATGCCTAGGCTCAGGCTGGATTGGTAATCCACACGATTTGCTCTGAGAACAGAAATTGGGGAAGCAATCTGCCTCTCTGGGCAAGGTTATCTCTGAATCGAGGTTAATCGAGCAGGCAGGGCTACGACTAGTAGAGGGGATTCAATTAGTAGGGTCTGGTTGCAAAGCTGTGGATGGTTCTAGTGCTTCTCTGCGTGTAAGTATTGGAGAAAGAAGGGGTGCTTGATGTTGGGCTCAAAGTTGCAGATGGCAACAGTGGGCTTGCCAGAGCTAGAGAAGAGGATAGCTGGATGTTTGCTGGACAGATTTTGGAGGAGTGCCGTCGATTGGTGTATCACCAGCGAGCTCATGTTTGTGGAGAATGGGATAGAGGGGAAAGATGAAGAATAGGTGAAGAAGAGAGTGGTAGGAGAGAGACCTTAGGGGGTATTTGCTCCATTTTCAGAACTTCAGGGTGTAGAATACGCACTTTTGTAGTTTAGGGGGTTAAGTATACGCACTATGATAGTTCAAGGAGTCAAAAAGACGTTTTCTAGGTCTAATGTTAATAGTACGGATTTATTCTACTTTTCAGTCATTTAGTACACATTTGAATTCTGTTAAATCTGCAATGCTGCATATTTTCTTAGAACAAAGTTACTAATTAGTACTGTCTCCTATACTATATTCTGATGCTAGAACTATCTTCTATGTAGAAACCTATACAAGCATCTGATGTTAGAGCTATCTTCCATACATTGGTATATGCGACACACTGTAACTAAGGGGGTGTTTGGGACAGCTCCAGCTTCACCAAAATCTGTGGAGTTGGTGGAGCTGGAGTTGGTGGAGCAGGGTATTTCTAGCTCCAGAAATTTGTGGAGCTGGAGCTGTGGGTACATTAAGAGTGTTTAGGTAGATCATCTTGTTTACATTTTAAACTAAAATTATAAACTTAATTCACTTTATTTTAGCCTATAAGTTTCAGCTCTGAGCTGGAGCTGGGATCTGGAGCTCCCCCAAACAGGGCCTAAATATTTTAACTTACAGAGATAGCGTGGTGACCAATATTCATTGCGGATTAATTTTGCCCAATGATATACACATCAATATTGCACACAGTATTCTTGACTTCTTGCCCTAATTAATGTGAAGCTACCTATCATTATTCAGTTCTTGATTATGGTGTTAGGGTACACAAACTGTGGTTAAAATCTTTTTTGTCAAGATTGTGTCACCAGTCACCACTGCTTTTTTTAGTGTCTAGATTGTCACTAATGACCGTTTATATAATTCCTCAGTTCACATGCCTTGCAAAATGTTGCTTGTGATATTACCATATACTTGTGAAGATTTTTTCTTCTATTATGTAATCTCATCCTTTTGCCTTCTACTTTAGCTGATAGTTATGAACTGACTATTGGAATTCTTTTCTTGTTGGATCTAAACAAATTGGAGCATAACATATAACCATTCATGACAAGCAAATACAAACCCATATAATGTTGACATTTATTGTTGTTTTTATTTGCATTCTTCTGACTTACCTGAATATTAACTCAAATATTTCTCTTTCAAATAGCCTCCAGGTACTGCTGAATCACATGTTCTCGTAATCCCTGCATCCGACTGTGGAGATATTACATCCACAGATAGTCCATCCACAGCTATGGATATACCTCAACAGAGGCATTCCCCAGTTGGTCTCACGTCTTTGGAGGCATTTAACCACCAAACTATGGCGCCTATTCAGGATGTTGTTTCTCAAGTTCAAGAACCTCAGACAGATATTGCATCACCTCCAGGGTCCCAACCCTTAGTGTTACCCTCTGGTAGATTTGATTACCTTACCAAAGCTGAAGCAATGCTCACTTTTGCACCAGAATATGCAGCTGTTGAAATTCCTGTTGGTGAGATGCCAACATCACTTTTTACAAATCCCTACTTACCCAGATCAAAAAAAGCAGGGAGTTCTAGTTTTAGCTCAAGAATCTATTCATATGATGTTACACAAAGATCTCAAAGTGAGTCCACAGTAGGCAAACCTGAGAAGTCTCTCAAACTAACATCCGGTAATCTTTCACGTGACGTTGCTTCATCGAACTTATACACACTTGTCCAGGGTGGGGAAAAAGAGAGTGACAAGAGATTAAACAATACGGACATACAGTCATGTAAGGGAGAAACATCACCACCTGTTTCTGGTGTAACTTCATTCAGTGCTTCCCTTGTTTCTCAAAAGAAGAGTGACAACATGTTTAACGCTGGCTATTTCCTTCTATCTATGAAGACTGCTCTTGCAACTGAAATTGAATGCATCTCATTCCAGGCTGCCATGTGCAGAATAAGGCATACACTTTTGTCTTTCAAAAGCAAAGCACCTGCTGAGTTAAAAAGTGCCATGTCCAGTTTTATGCATTCAGACATCAGCAACAGTAAGACAGATATGATGATACCCAAATATGACATAAAAAAGAAGGAAAATATACCAGTTAGGCTATCTAGTGATGTTGATGATGAAATGTATGATGGATCTCTAATGGCAAATGTGGGAGTTTGGAGACCTGTTGGGGCTCCTAAAGGGGCAAAACCCCTGGAGTGTTTGTCCTCTAAAACATTTACTGGCACAAATCCAAATCTGCCTATACAGAGGCAACCTATTGTGGATCTTCTCAGTGCCATGGCTCTGCTAGTTCAACAATCTACTTCATTTGTTGATCTTGCACTTGATATGGATGATGGAGGTGGTTCATTTTTCTGTCTTGCCTTGGAGGAGCAAAAGAGACGTGGATTTTCCTGTGATCCTTCTATGGTTCATGCTGGCTGTGGTGGACTATTAGGAACATGCCATTCGAAGGATTGTGCTGGTGTTGATTTAGTTGATCCACTTGCTGCAGAGGTAAAATCTGACATCTGTTTTCTTATCACTGCTATTCCTGCATTACACTGTTTCCTTTTTCCAATCTTCATGCTCAACCTCTTCTTTTGGGTACAGGTTTCAGAGTCATCCATGATTAGCTTGTTGCAGTCAGATATAAAAGCAGCTCTTAAAACTGCCTTTGCAAACATGGATGGTCCGTTATCGGTGATTGATTGGTGCAGGGGTCGAAGTAATGTTATTGAATCTGCAGCTATGGGGGATGCCTACTGCTTTCAGTACCCTTCCAGTGACATTCGAGAGTCGAGTGCTACGCCCATTGGTGGAGATTCAATGAGCCCACCCCATTCTAGCAATCGAGGTATTCATGCTGCCATTTATTATGAGTTGTCCTCTTAGCTTGATAATTCACTTTCCAAAATAATATTATCAGAGGGAGCAAGACGTGATGATTCATCTCACAGGCGATTGAATGTTGATGCAGGCACTTCAGAGCCAGAGCATCAAAAGGGCTACCACCGTGTTAGACCAACCATTGCTGCGCTCCCTTTGCCTTCTCTGCTTGTCGGGTAGCATAATTTTGTTATCCATGAACTATTTTTTAGCTTGACTTTAGTGAGCATATCTTCTGCATGAGTTACTGATATGAATTTTGAAACTGTAGGTACCAGGACGATTGGTTAAAGACCTCTGCCAACTGTCTTAAATTGTGGGAGAAGGCACCTTTGGAACCTTATGCTTCGCCCAAGCCTGTAAGTTCCATAAGCTACTCTAGATTAGTAGATTCCATTCATTGTTTTGGTTGCTTTGAAAATAGCTCAATAATTTGCTTACTCATAACCTTTGCTCATTTCTTCGCTCTTTCAGGTTACGTACTATGCACTGTGCCCTGATATTGATATGCTTACTTCCGCGGCCTCTGATTTTTTCCTTCAGCTTGGAACAAGTAAGTGTGTTGTCATTTTGTTCTTGCTTCAGATTTTCTTTAGTCATCACTCATGAATGTGCAGTTGTTAGTTACATGAACCTAACAAGGCTCAAGGATCCTGGCGGTAGCTAGCTGGTCCGCACCATCTTGGAACTAGTAGCTTGAGTGCTGCACACAAAATTCGAGAGAAAATTTAGCTATCCCTAAGTAATACATGGTACTTCAATTCAAACAAGACAATCTTTATAGCTGATCCTTTTCTAATTTCTACGCATCTAAGATTGTATTGTTAACATCAAAATCAGATGTGATTATGAACATGTAAGACTCAATTCGTCTTTGATGACATAATAGATGTAGGCAAGAAAAATAATAACCACACATTTGTTTTGTTGCTGCAGCGGCTTGTCATAGTTTAGCAATCTCGCAATTTCCAAAATATTATTCTAATTCATTGCACTGCAAAATATTTTAGCAACATTTACTGGGCTTTGCTAATTCTGTGTCCTTATAGTTTATGAAGTTTGCAAACTGGGTACTCATTCACCGCAAAACAGTGGAGGACAAATGGAGCTATCCCCTGGAAAATATTTGCCTTCAGGACTTGTTCTTGTTGAGTGTCCTGAGCAAGTGAAGATTGGAAGCAACCACTTAAGTTCCATCAGTTCAATAAGTGATTATTTTCAAGCTCTTTCAAAAAATTGGAGTGTGAAAAGTTTTGTAACATCTCTGGCAAGGATAATTAAGGATATAAAGCTTACTTCAAGCATCTCTACAAATCAGAAAGAGAGCAGTTGCGGACCTTGCACTGTAAGGCCTTTCTCAATTTGTTTCCTTTTGACTGAAGGAGCTTAACAAAACAATAGCTGCATTGTTTCTGCTTTATCATCTTGTTTTCTCTTTTGTCCATGTGTCCTAATTATTAAGATAACCAACTCACTGTGTCAACGGTGGTTCTTTAATTAGATATAATAATTATCTTTGTTTTGTAGCCTGATTTGTTATTCTAGGTGACTTTTGCAGAGTTGCTACTTCTCTTACTTTCATTTTGCGCCAATAGAGCTTTCCTATTTTGTGGATGCAACCATGACAAGAGCTCCTGCATGGATAAGTGTCATTGTTCATTCACTCTTACGATATTCATCCATGTAGGATATCATTAATATCCCGCATTTGTTGCTAATCATTACCATCATATCCGTACGATTCACAATTTCACATAGATACAGACCAAGTTAGAGATAATATATATGTAAGTCCATTGAGTTATTTTTGGACAAAGACTCATTTAAGGGCTCCACTCAGTCTTTTAGTGTTATGTAATCATCCTACAATTGTGCCTGTCACTTCTAATTTACAAACCTTTTCCATGCTTGAAACATCTAAGCATTCCTTTTTTTTAAGGGGAAATAGTAGAAGAGAGCCCTACTGAAACATATGGAGTATAAAAGAAATACAGCGTTAAGAGGGACAAAAGATAACGAAAAGCCCTAAACAATCTAACTAGAGGAAGCAGCCACCATAGCTGGGGGCAATCTGACTTTGAGCCAATCTAAATCTGCAAATAAGAATACCTCCATCTCTGTTTGTTGGGAGGGATTTTCTTGAAGATCGGTTATTTCTTTGAAGCCAGATATGCCAACAAGCTAGAGCAATGAGTTCCCTAAAGAACAACTTCCTTGAGCCAGCCTGTGATATCACCATCCTCAGCATGCCAAATATTTCAATTGAAGCGTCCCAGATGAGTAGTTGACATTAATCATACTACACTCTTTTTTGCTGTTGGTATTGAAACATTAGATGCAACCAATATCCCATGTTGGCAGAACAGGGTGCACAAGTTATAGTGTTATACCAACAACTCTATGTCACAACCCCTTTGCATCGATTGCCTGACGATGCGTGAGACACAGCAAAACCGAGAGGAGTTCAGAAGGAAGAGAGGAGGAGGATTGGGGAAGAAGGCAACGCCTGGAAATTCCTTTCTATCTCAAAAGCTGGACTTCTGTTTGCCTTTACAAGGTTTATATACCCCATCACAACTCACATTTCACCCCAAGCTTTGTAATTCAGTAACTTCTATTACAATAACCAATGACAGCTACAGTATTTTCGTAATTACTGTTTTTCGTCATTCACGGTGGATCTTTGCTGCGCGCTTCTTCCTTCTAATCTGGGCCCTTCGATCCTCTTTAGTTGAAGCCGCCAAAGCGCTACTCTTCGCTGCCGACTTCTTGATCCACTACCGCCAGAACCCGCCCTTGGCGCCCTGCAACGATAGCTTCGTCAGTAACACCACCCCCTCTCCAGAAATTGCTTGTTCCCAAGCAATTGCTGTAGGAAACCGACGGTGTAGTCTCTCAAGATCCTCCCAAGTTGCAGCGTCTGCTGGGATACCAGTCCATTTGATCAATCCTTGCACAATCGCTGAATTTCCTTTTTTTACCAATCGCCGTTCCAGAATCTGCTTGGGCTCTGCAGGCTTGGAGTCTAATTCAGTTAACTTTGGCAATTCGGTAAACATTGGGGAATAATCCGAATGGAATGCCTTTAACTGCGAGATATGAAACACCGGGTGTATTTGGCATGCAGCTGGCAAATCCAATCGATAGGCTACTTGGCCGATCTTCTCCAATACAGTATATGGTCCATAGAATTTATAAGAAAGCTTAGGATAAGGCCGATTGATCAAAGAAGTTTGAGCATACGGTTGGAGCTTTAACAGGACCTTGTCCCTCACCTGAAATTGACGCTCCTGCCTGTTACGATCCGCTTGCATCTTCATTCGGTTCTGAGCTCTTGCCAAATGGTGTTTAACTAACTCCCGGTATTGCTCTCTGTCTTGCAACCAGTCATTAACCTCCGATACTTCACTGAGCATTCCCTGCGGCAGAATCCCATAATTCGGCTCTGTGCCATATAGAACCTTAAAAGGAGAACATCCCAAGGACGTGTGGTAATTGGTGTTATACCAAAATTCTGCCAAAGCAAGCCACTGCTTCCATTTGCCTGGCGTGTCATGTACCGCACATCTCAAATACATCTCTAGGCATTGATTGACCTGTTCGCTTTGTCCATTAGTTTGTGGATGGTAAGCGGTGCTAAACTGGAGTTTAGTGTTCATCATTTTGAAGAGCTCATGCCAAAAGGTACTGGTAAAGATTTTATCTCGATCCGATGTGATCGACTGTGTAACTCCATGAAGCTTGATGACTTGTTCCAAAAACAATCGGGCCACTTTTTGGGCAGGGAAGGGGTGTCAAAGAGCCAGGAAGTGAGCATATTTGGAAAATTGATCGACGATTACCATTATGCCGTTATACCCCTCTGACACTGGAAGTCCTTCAATAAAATCCATAGTGATTTCTTGCCACGCTGTTGTAGGTATTGATAGAGGCTGCAAGAGCCTTGACAGCCGAGTTCTTTCACCTTTTGCTTGTTGACAAACCGTGCATTGCTTAATGAAACTGTCGATGCCCTGTTTCATACCCGTCCAACAGAACAGCTTGTGCAATCACTGATACGTCGCTTGAACACCCGAGTGCCCGCCCACTGCGCTGGTATGAAAAACGGCAATAAGCTTGGTTTGCAACGCTGAATTCTCACCGATCCATATCCTGCCTCCTTTTTTAATCAAGCCCTGATGCAGTTCAAATCCCTCTTCATTAGGACTCTGAATTGCTAGTTGCGCTAAATACTGCTCGGCTTTCGGGTCGGTGACATACGAATTCACCACTTCTTGTAACCATACCGGCCGTATCTCGGACGTGATCTGCAGCGCCATCAATTGCCCAGCTTGCGATAATGCATCCGCCACCACGTTTTCCTTCCCCTTTTTGTAAACAATCCGGAATCGCAAACCCATGAGTCTTGTCATTGCTTTCCGCTGCATATCAGACTGTAACTGCTGTTCTTCTAAGTAATAGAGGCTGCGGTGATCCGTCTTGATTGTGAATTCATCACATTGCAAGTATGGTCGCCATCGCTCATTGCCTCCAAGACAGCGAGTCTGCCCGGAAGGCTTGGGAGGAGCCGTGCTGACCAGTCACCAAGTCGAGCCAACCGGATTTGGGGATTTTACTGGGATCGTTGAAGCCGCCTCGAGAGCATGCTTCAAGTTCCCAAACCCTCGGCCGGAAAATTTTTACAGCTCAAGACCGGGTGGGTTCCCTGATCGCACGCGGCTCTGATACCAGACTGTCACAACCCCTTTGCATCGATCGCCTGACAATGCGTGAGACACGGCAGAACCGAGAGGAGTTCGGAAGAAGGAAGAGAGGAGGATTGGGGAAGAAGGCAATGCTTGGAAATTCCTTTCTATCTCAAAAGCTGGACTTCTGTTTGCCTTTACAAGGTTTATATACCCCATCACAACTCACATTTCACCCCAAGCTCTTTAATTCAGTAACTTCTATTACAATAACCAATGACAGCTACAGTATTTTTGTAATTACTGTTTTTCGTCATTCACGGTGGATCTTTGCTGCGCGCCTCTTCCTTCTAATCTGGGCCCTTCGATCCTCTTTAGTTGAAGCCGCCAAAGCGCTACTCTTCGCTGCCGACTTCCTGATCCACTCCCGCCAGAACCCGCCCTTGGCGCCCTGCAACAATAGCTTCATCGGTAACACTCTATAGTTTTTCCACGAAGTGAAGCATTCCTCTAGGCTCTAGTGTTAATTTTTCCTCGGAAAAGAATTCAAAAGAATACTCTCTGTTTAAGCATGCATTTATTTTTCCAGGCCCACTTGTAAATATGATATACTTTTTCTTAGGGAACAGTAGGGGAGAACCCTCCTACTTAAAATGTAAGTAGGAGATACTAGAATTTTCCTTGTTAAAGCCAGATAAGACTTTTTAGTACTCTATGTTTAAGCATGCATTTATTTTTCCAGACCCACTTGTAAATATGATATACTTTTTCTTAGGGAACAATAGGGGAGAACACTCCCTACTTAAAATGTAAGTAGGAGATACTTGAATTTTCAATGTTAAGCCAGATAAGACTTTTTAGCCACGAATTTGTGAGAACCCCAAATGAAAGACCAAATAGCTTGATCAGCATTGAATTCAATCAAAGAAATCCTCTGCTAGTGATTCTTATTTGTGACGTGCTTCAAACTTTCAACTCTTGCCTTTCTACCGATGGATTGGTATTTCTTACTTGTTTTGCCTGGAAAAGTGTTCCGCAATATGATATTCTATTGTAACACCTGTGGTCCATTATACATGCAGGTAATTTATGTTATTTGCCCATTTCCTGAACCATCTGCAGTTCTACAGACACTAGTAGAATGTTCTGTCGCTCTTGGTTTTGCTATTTTATCCCCAGAGAGAGAAAAGAAATCCTTTCTATATTCTCAGGTCACCAAAGCCCTAAACTGCATTGCTTCTGCCGATGAAGCATCAGCATCCAATGTTGTAATGCTTTCTGGATTCAGTGTACCTAAGCTTGTCTTGCAGATTGTTACTGTTGAAACTTTACTCAGACTCCATAAACCAAACAACGAGCTTGCTGTTTTGAAGGACATAGCATTCACTGTGTACAACAAGGCTCGACGAATCCCACGGCCTGTCTCCACAAGTGAGATGTTTCAGTCACCTACTTATATGGGTAGATCTCAGTCGACAATGATGCATGTTACCTCTCCTGGTCCTACCCTTTGGAAGGAATGCTTAGTTCCTCGGATATCTGGACCAACTCTCTCCAGAGAAACAGAGTTTGATGCATCCATGAGGTCAGTAACATGGGATAACTCATGGCAACAAACTCGTGCTGGAGGGTTGCTGGACCCAAGTAAGCTCCCCGAGTTATGTGTTCAAGACGACAAGAAGTATGCCTTTGAACCACTTTTCATATTAGCAGAGTCTGGGTCTGTTGATTATAACGCCGTAATGGAATCCTCAAAATCTGGACTGGATGGAAGTGGTAGCAGGCTTTACAGTTCAGTTTCAGGAGGTGGCTCTGATGGTGGAGCGAGCCCTCTACTCGAAGGATCTGAGAGTGACACAGCAACAAGTCTTCATTGCTGTTATGGTTGGACTGAGGACTGGCGATGGTTAGTATGCATCTGGACAGATTCTAGAGGAGAGTTATTGGACAGTTTAATATTTCCTTTTGGTGGCATTAGTAGCCGCCAAGACACTAAAGTTCTCCAAAGCCTTTTCATCCAAATTCTGCAGCAGGGTTGTCAAATAATGTCTTCTTCTCCTGATCCTAGCAATATGCGACCAAGAGATGTGATAATAACCCGTATCGGAGGTTTCCTTGAACTTGAAATCCAGGGTACTAATTGCTTTTAGCATAATTCTACCTTTTATTTGTTAGACAATAATGTGTGATTGTCTTGTATAATTTGTATGCAGAATGGCAAAAAGCAATATACTCTTTTGGTGGTAATGAAGTCAAGAAGTGGCCTGTGCAGCTACGACGATCTATACCAGAGGTTATTCCATCAAATGCTAATGGACCAACACTCCAGCAGCAAGATATGGGCTTAATCCAAGACAGAAACATGCCTTCTTCACCAAGCCCTCTGTACAGCCCTCATTCAAAATCTAGCTTCATGAAGGGGCAGTCAAGCAACAAAAAGCAGATTCTGGTGGAACAAACTGGAATGGACAGTCCAAGGGGTTCATTGCACTTGGTTCGCAGCATCAGTTTGGTTGCAGTTTCCCAAGACCATTCATTGCATCTCACATTCCAAGCGGATCTGTTGACCAGACCTACTTCTGGTAAGTACCACATGTAAATACATCCTTATATCTTAATCTACAAATTTTCAGTTTGTGCCCATTTGTTGTGGATCTTTGTTTAATGCGACATTTTCTTAGAACAGTCTAAACTCTAAAGTAATTACTTCATGACCTTGTCATACATGAATATTATCATACGATCATTTGCTTAAAATCTACATCGTGCTCAGCCAAACCACCTTTCCTTTTTTATTTTCAATTTTGACTATGGACATATGATTAAATTTTAATCTAGATTCTAGAGCAGCGTATTATATAATTATAAATCAATTAGCAAATTCTTGGTTTGATTTTGGCTATTGTCCAAGTGTACAAACAATAAATTTCTTATTCGTAAGGAAATCAGTAGGAAAGGACGGAATCGCATTTATTTATGTTTGATAAATTGCTCTCTTTCACAGGTGAAGGGAATCAAAGTAGCAGTGGCCCTTCCAGTTACTTGGAAGGGTTCACTCCAGTGAAGTCCATTGGGTCAATGTCGGCATCATATCTCCTAGTTCCTTCACCAAGCATGCGATACCTTTCTCCTGCAGCATTACAGCTTCCGACATGCCTTACATCAGAATCTCCACCCCTTGCCCACCTATTGCACAGCAAAGGTACAGCAATTCCCTTGGCAATGGGCTATGTTGTCTCCAAAGCAGTCCCACCGGTAAGAAAGGACTCTGCACAACTCATCAAAGAGGACAAGCCCTCTGTTCTTTCAGTTAGCATTGTTGATCACTATGGAGGTAGCATCACCGGTGTTCAAGAAAACATGACCCGTGGGGTTGGCAGCAGCAACATGAGCAAGCAGGCGAGGAACTTCACTCAGGAAACAGCCACTCGAGGTTATGAGATGGAGATGCATAATGTGTTGGAAGCCGTGGCCGCTGAGCTCCACTCCCTTTCATGGATGACAGTAAGCCCGGTCTACATGGAAAGACGCAGCGCCCTGCCCTTCCACTGCGATATGGTCCTAAGGTTGAGGAGACTTCTCCACTATGCTGATCGACATCTCTCTCAATCGACGGAGAGCGCAGAGGTTACTTAGAGGGATCAACTAATCCACATGTAGATTTTACACAGGAAAATTAAGGGCTAGATGATGCTCAAAGCTCCATGTCTCTGTGTATGGTATCTAGGTAGGTAGGTGAGGGGCACATTGACGAGCTTGCTAGTCCGATTTTGCCTTCACAGTGACTGACAATTCTAATTTCTCGGGTCGAGGATGTAATTGAGTGCGCAACAATACCTCTCCTTGGATTAGTTGTAATACTGTAGAACAGGTGTAATTCGGTAGTTTGTGTTATTGGTGGGTTGATCTTTAGCTTTGAAAAAAAAATCGTTGCTTGTTGAGACTTGAGAGGGGTGTTATTACTTGTGAATTGGAAATGTTGTTCTCAGTTTTACCTTCTTCCATATTCACCCAACACGCAATTAGGATACTTCTAGTACCAGCAAGCTCTGGAACTCTGGTCCTTTAAGCTTCGTCATATTCACCAACAAATGTCCTCTACCATGCTGGTAAGGTTGGCCATGTCTACAATGAGTTGTACCTGCGCGTGCCATTGGCAATTGAATCACGAGTGAAACGTTGTATTCAAGGGCCCGATCGGATGAGAGAATCAACTACTACCTTTATTTACTTCATTTCTTTCTCGAACTTCTAGAAGAAGCGGTGATTTGCTTCTTCAAAGAAAATGAACGAGAAGCGGCCAAAATAAAACCTTGAATGAAAACCCACCTCCATCACCACCTTGGAAGAGTTGGCTGTAATTGAGCTGTCAATATGTAATGGGAGTATCCATATTCGCAATCTCCGAGACATGTAGGGAAAGAGATCCGACGTAGTCCTATTGAAATTACAATTTAAGTAGTTGCACAGCAACCGTTAGATCAAAAAGCGACGGTTCGGAGACTGTATAGGAACCCTTTTCTGTGTACACACAGTGTTTATGCCTTTGAAGATCCCTAATGGCAGTCAACAATGTCATCAGCTACCGTCTCCTTTCACATCTCTATCTTGTACCACCGTCTGTACGGTTGTACTTGGAACTCCATGGTTGCCGGTGCTACAGTGACGGCAACACCGCCTATTGGGTTCACCTTCGCCGCCCTTGTCTCTGGCTTGCCATCCTACTCTGTCCTTGCTCCCAGTCTACGATGGAACGAGCTTTTCATCTTGTGACGTATCGATCTTCTCTTGCCACAGTCGGCCACGTCATTGCCATGTCACCATATATATGCCATTCGCTACCAGCTCGGTGAACCTCGTGAAAGTTTGGATTGAACCTCGTCGCTTCACTACCCTAGCACGCCTTCCTCCGTTGTCTTGTCCAAAGCAATGAACATGATCCCGTTTAATACCAAACCATGTTAGAAGCCGAGCATTTTTTTTTTCTAGTTCCTGCATAAACCGAACTGTTTTCCACGAGTTTCCTTTGAAATCCCCGTGCTCCAAAATACCCTAAATAAAAAAACTATCTTTTCTTAATCCCACCCAACCGGTAACCCATTACCAATGACATTTGTTTCATTTTCTACAGGTAGTAGTTGAGTTTTTGTACAATAAACAGAGCTTTGATTTAGCCTAGCACGAAAGAGCCAAGTCACTACCACCGCCTAGGAATATAAAAAATCACACTAAAACTTTTATATTAGAATATAAAATGTGTTCTACATTTATATTTATAAACGAGACTGATTAAAAAAAGTCAATAAGCTTGGACGGAGAGTAAAAAAATATTAAGAAAACCAGTAAGAGGGAAAAAAGGCGAGTGCTAGGAGTCAGATCTTTAATCTGAGACGTTTTGTTTTTTGACATGTCAGTGCAACATTTTTTACCATATGTTCAATATTTTTTTTTGCATGCATATTCCTACTATTTCGAGTGTTTTTGTTGTATACGGTGATTATAAATGTTTTATGTATGAAAAAAATGTTACGACAATTCAGATCGGTATTCCTACTATTATCGAAGGAAAATATTATACGTACGAAAAAAATATTGTATGAATAAGAAAAAATTTTCAGATATAAAAAATCGGGCGTCCCATCACAGCTCATCGGGCAAAAAAAAAAAAAAAGCTACAAAAACAGAGGCGGAAAGCGACCCAATCTCGCAACGAATTCCACAACTCCCACGCGCACTTTCCCTTCCGTTCCCCCTTGCGATCCAAATCCGAATCCGCGCGGCGATGGACGGCGGGGCGCAGCTGCCGGACACGGAGATGGCTGACGCCGCCGCGGGGGCGGGGGCGGGGGCTGGTGGGCAGCAGCCGGCCGCCACGGCGTCGCCGGGGATGATGGAGAATATCCAGGCCACGCTGAGCCACGGCGGGAGGTTCATCCAGTACAACATCTTCGGCAACGTGTTCGAGGTCACCGCCAAGTACAAGCCCCCCATCCTCCCCATTGGCAAGGGCGCCTACGGCATCGTCTGGTCCATTGCCTCTCCTCGCTGCTCGCCGCTCTCTCCCCCATCTGATTCGTGTGTTTGATTTGTGCGGGGTTTGTTTGTTTTGTTTTGGCAGCTCGGCGCTCAACTCGGAGACGGGGGAGCAGGTGGCGATCAAGAAGATCGCCAACGCGTTTGACAACAAGATCGACGCCAAGCGGACGCTCCGCGAGATCAAGCTGCTCCGCCACATGGACCACGAGAATGTCAGTCTCGCGCGCTCCGATCCGTTGAGCTCTTCTCTTTCAAAGATGAAAATTCCCTTTTCATTTTCCGTAACAGATTTGAGATTCTCCTGAAATATTTTTGTCTCTGATTAGTTACGTTGGTTGCATTAAATAGGGGGGGGGGGGGGGGTGGGGGGGGCTTAGTTACCAAATGATTGAGCCCGTGACAGCTCGGGCTAATTTGGGGAGCGCTTTTCCTTCCTTTCCCGCTGGGAAGTGAGGGTTTCAGGAATAGTAGTAATTCTGGCCATGCCTTTAAAGAAGCCAGCCACCTTTGGGGATGTTATCCATTGTGTTTTTGAAGAAGTTTGAGGGGATAACAACTGATGTGGAGCAGCAGCACATGCTACTCGTAGGTGCTGATGTCAAAAGTTGCCAGGACCAACCTGGTGCTACCTTGTTGGTAGGTCAATCAAATCCAGTCTGAATGTAGCGGAAGTGAATGTCTAGTTGGTAGGGGGCTAGGAGTTGTGTTACTATTGGTAAGACTTAGGTTCGACTTTCTGTTTAGATGTTGGACTTGGACTTGAATCTTTCCAATGTGATAGAGAGGATTAGAAGGAGTCAACGTTTGAATTATGGGATTTGACTAGCATAGGCTTGCAGAATTGCTGTTGGTTTGTCCAAGGGGTATATTTTGGATATCGATGCTAGAAAGACAACTACTGGAGAGTTAGATTAGAGAATGGATCGTATCTTGACAGCCTGCCCTTGAACAATGCAGCATGGTCTGAAGTGAGCTGGGTTAAAATTTGGATGATGATAAGTAATCTTTTACCATTATATATTTTCAGAATAAAACGTGAAAACCTGAATTAACAATTATAAAAAGAGTGTTAACTTTTTCCTGTTCCATTTTATTATCCTCTTTTGGACATTGTGTGTATTCCTGGCTGTTGTAGAACTTTTCTCAAAGTGGAATTGGTTTTTGGCTTGTATCCCACATAAAATAAAGTGTTTCAGCTTTTAATGCCCCAATAATTTATGGGTGAACTTTTCTGGGATTTGTACCATTGGACAATTTGAGTGTTAGTAGTAGATCATCGGATTAGGCAAGGTTTGGTTAGTGGAAACACTTTGTTAATGAACTTGCTTTCTATAAACTTTTCCTTAATAGTAGTGTAAGTCTTATTCATGTATTCTCTTATGTCAACCCCCCCAAAAGCATTAACTTACATAAATAAAGCAATATTTTCCCAATCTGGAGACCCTGTATTCTTACTGCTGTATTGGAGAGTTTTTTCTTTTTTAAGTGACAAGCCTGTTGTTTTGCCTCCTACATAAAGCAAAATCGTTGAGCTTTCAACATTCAGAAGATATAAACAAACCTTTCTTGTGACCTATAACGTTGGAGGACAATTATGAATGTGGAATAACAGATCTTTGGATTGGACATGGTTTGGTTAGTGCAAGTAATTGGTTGATGCACTCTTTTCATCTACTACTAGTCAGCCATAGGTAGCTGGTTAGTTGTATTCTACATATCCATAGTAGTGTAACTCTTAGTTAGTTGTATTCGACTTATCCATGCTCCAAACAGCAATTATGGTCACAACTTCCTGCTCATGTGACATATGGGAACATATGCAGTTGGTATACTTCTACCTTGTATTCAGATTGGCTACAAAAGTTAAACAGGGTATACATACCTGACAGTAACAAGCACGCAAAAAGGCAAAAACTGTTGAAAAAAAACATAAGAATGCCGGGTGTGTGGTGGTGATAAATGCGTTGGGCACTGAAACACCACTTGGCAGAAGTGTCCACACAACTTAGTTTAGCTGTAACTGTAGCACTGAAAAGTTTGACGAGCCATTGAATAAAACTTACAAATTAATTAGAGTATAAATTTTTGGAGCAGTGCTTCAATACTTTTCCTTCCAATACAAGTTGCATAAATCTTAAAGCAAGCGAAGGGGTAAGTAATCACTATCTACCATTCATTCATACTTTAATATTTGTGCAACTGTCAAAAGAAAAGGCATGGAAGCACCTCTCAAATTTTTGTGATATGTGCACATGCTCATCTCTTTCAATGTATGGTTTTTTTGGGTGCAAAATGTAAAAAACTAAAAATTGTTGCAGGCTTGCAGCCCTCTTGCTGTTAACCATAGTTGTTAAAAACAATTTTCAAGTATGAATTCCAGCTACAATTTTTTTTTGATGCAAATCCATTTCTTATGCAGATAGTTGCAATAAGGGATATTATACCTCCTCCACAGAGGAAGTCATTCAATGATGTCTATATTGCATATGAGTTGATGGATACTGATCTGCATCAAATTATTCGCTCAAATCAAGCTTTGTCAGAGGAGCATTGCCAGGTACTTATTTAAATAGAAAAGCAGAACCTTCTCCTTCCCCCTTAATTTGATAGGTTCAGTGTTTTAATTAATACTGTTGTTTAGCTATATAAATTCTTCTCTCGTTACTTCATTTGTATCTGATTTTGTTCAATTCCTTAAATACATATACTGTCAATTATTTGTTTCAGTTTTTGATGCATCATACACCACCATGTCAGATGTTAGTATTCTGGGATCTAATAACCAAAGTCTTGTTTTTCCTCTGTTTCTGGTCAACGTGAATCCTCTTGCTATTCTAGAACTATGTGTTCAAACTAAGTTTGCCTCTTGTGGTAGTATACTAAACATTGACCTAAGATGTGACGATATATGTTGATGACTGTCGGTGAATGTTTTGCTTCTTTGAAATACTATTGGAAATTTGTTTAACACAACTACACAGGTGAATTGTAATATATTGATGTAAATTCCCTATTGTATTGCATTTGCACCTTTAAGAATACTATAGGAAAGCAGCATATTTAAAACTAAGGAAATCAACATCAAGGGACCTACTATATATTGCCTGAAGAAAACCTTATTGTATTAGGTTCTTTCAATGTGTTGGAGAATACCCAACAGACTGCCAATTATCCAGCATACAGCTCAAGAGATTGCAACCATGTGCCAGCAAAAGACAATCTTGCCCCTCACTTGTACTAATAGACTAGTTATTTTCATAAGGGGTATTTCGGTTATTTGTACAGACCAAAAGCCTATAAATACCCCACACCCCCTCATTTGTAACTAGAGCTCTTTTTAGCAACATAAAGGAAGACTCAAACTAACAAGCCCTTGGGGCCCTACTCTCCGGAGACTAACCCCCGTAGGCTCATCGACAGGAGTAGGGCAGTCCTCTCGGACCCTCGAACCTGTATAAATTCCCTGTCACTTTCACTCTCGTGGACGATGACCCGTTAAACGGCTGACATCCACCCCTTCTCTTGTGTTCGGTTTTTACACCTACAACATTTGGCGCCGTCCGTGGGGAACGTAGCTAACTCATACAAGGCTATGTCTCCTACTAAGAAACACTTCAAGCCTCCTCCGGCCCTGAAACGCAAGGAGCACGTGGGCGACCATCCTCCCTGATGGAACCCCAGGTGTGTGCTTTCCTCGGAGGTTGGAGCCCTCCACTCCAGGGTGGACAATATCTTACAAGTTCCAGGACCCCCATACATGCCCTCCTCCCTTGTGCTAAGCTGCCGTAGGACAAGGGTAGGAGGCTCGAGATACTCTTGCTGCCGCGGGGTTGGGAGCTCCCGAGCAGACCATCATTCCTATGGCTCTAGACATAATCAAGTGGTGAAGGCAAACGTGAAGCTAACTATGGACTATATGATGGCCTCTTACCATCCTCACGGTGGCCCTCCACACTTCTCACCGCTCCTACCACCGCCCTTGGTCCAAGTAAGCACTGACTTGAGGTGCGTGGAGGCCCAGCCTTCCTCGATAGGGGCGAACAAGGGGGAACCCATACAGCCTCCCTGTTGAAGTATAAGTGAATTGCCCACCTTTCCTCATTAGCTTAAGCTTTTGGGTGAATTGGATGGTGCATGTAACTCAATATGGTATTAGAGCCAAGAGATCTCGAGTTCAAGACCCGGTTGACGCAATTAAAAAAAAAAATAATTGCAGTCCACTTCTATTCCACGTCCTAGGCCTGAGGGAGTCTGCACGTGAGGGGGAGTGTTGAAGTATTAGTGCATTGCCCACCTTTCCTCATCAGCTTAAGCTTTTGGGTGAACTGGTTGGTGCATGCGACTTAATACTCCCCCCGCTCGCCCATGCCACAATTCAAATAGGGCTCCCTTCTGGCTGCTATGCCTGTTGAATGAAGGGTTCAGGGGCTCCTTATATACCATTGCAAAATATACCAATGCGTCGACCCTAGAATGGCAAGTACTTGAAAGAAGTACAAAAGATGGAACAACACTCTCTTGGGCTTGAGGCTCGTTGGATTCCTCAAGGAGACAATTATCGGGTGGACAATCTAGTCCGAGCCGCGGGCTCTTAAGAGTCCCTCCCTACAGAAGTCTTCTTCAAAATTTTAACTATGCCATCGGCGAAGGAGGAAATATCAGAACCCGAGCTACCTCTCGAGGACAATGCGGCTTCGATTTCGCCTTCCTCTTGAATGACTCCCTTCATCAAATGCATCTAGGGGGAGGAGTAACCTGAAGACACAATAATGGCTCGCAGGCTGCTATCCCAGCCTAAGTCATATGTAATCTTTGAAGAAAGCCTCTACAAGCGTGGAGCATCGGCCTTAATGAAGTGCATCACAAGAGAAAAAGGCATCTCACTCCTTGTAAATGTGTATGAAGGCCTATGTGGCTCCCATATCATGCCAAGGGCAACAACAACAAAAGTATTATATCAAGGCTTCTATTGGCCCATAATGGTGCAAGACGCTATCAACACCCTCAAGTCATGCAGAGGATGCCAAAAGATGGCATCCAATCACCATGGCTCCTATACATTTTCCTTGTATGGGATTTTCACCCTCGTGGTGCGTGGGGCGTACGACCCGTGTGGTCTCCCCTAGCAAAAGCCCAAGTTGGCCTGGGCGTCCGTCGCCCCCACCATGGCAGTTCCTCTACATATTCCTTATATGGGATTTTCACCCTTGTGGTGCGTAGGGCGTACAACCCCTGTGGTCTCCCCTAGCAGAAGTCGAGGGTGGCTTGGACTTCTGCCGCCTCCACCATGGCTTCTATACATTTTCCTTGTATGGGATTTCACCCTCGCGGTGTGTATGGCGTACGACCCCCATGGTCTCCCCTAGCAAAAGCCCAAGGTGGCCTGGGCGTCCGTCGCTCCCTCCCATGGCAGTTCCTCTACATATTCCTCGTATAGGATCTTCATCCTCATGGTGCATAGGGCATACGACCCCTGTGGTCTCCCCTAATAAAAGTCTAAGGTGGCCTGGGCATTCGTCGCCCCCACCATGGCTTCTCCTATACATTTTCCTTGTATGGAATTTCACCCTCGCGGTGCATAGGGCGCACGACCCCCGTGGTCTCCCCTAACAAAAGCCCAAGGTGGCCTGGGCGCCTGTTGCCCCCACTATGGCAATTCCTTTACATATTCCTTGTATAGGATTTTCACCTTCGTGGTGCGTAGGCTGTACGACCCCTGTGGTCTCCCCTAATAAAAATCAAAGGTAGCCTGGGCGTTCGTCGCCCCCACCATGGCAGTTCCTCTACATGTTCCTTGTATAGGATTTTCACCCTCGTGGTGCATAGGGCGTACGACCCCTTGTGGTCTCTCTTAATAAAAGTCCAAGGTGGCCTGGGTGTCCGTCGCCCCCACCATAGCGGCTAATGTCCTACTGGACCCAAGGCATTAGTGATAACTTGGGCCTAGTGCCCAAGTTGATGGATATGCTAAGGATTAGTCCCCCTTTTAGCCTCCAGGCCTTGCGCCAAACGACCTCTGGGTCTCGCCACGCCTTGCCCCGCTGCTTGGCAAGGGTTAATCACTCACGTGCACTCCGATCTCCTCGGGTAAACCCTCATATATGTGTTAAAAGGGCTCCACTACCCGCATATTTCATAAATACCATGATATGCCTCTCTCGGGGGGCTTAGGAATTGGTCTTTATCAAGTTCACATTCATCCTATGGCCTCCACAACAGGAAGTTAGCATGCAGCACTAAGCATGCACCCAACCGAGTCAAATGCCCGCGCACTAATGGGATGACCAAGGAGGAATCCTTCCCTCGTCCATCAGGGGCGTGCAGGGGGTTTTGCCTCTCAAGGGCTTTGGGCAGCACCAAATGATTGTGCCTCCTTGGAGCTCTTCAAAGGTGTTCTACGGCTTAGTCTCATGAGCACCCTCGATGCCCATCAGGGATTTCGACTGGCTTCAACCCCTAGTGGGATAGGGGCTAGTGGTACAACCAATAATAAGACGCCATGACACCCAAAGCCTTGCCATGGTAGCACTTCCATAGTAAGTGGCCTTGGGTACCCATGCATCGCTCACCTAAGCCTTGCCTCAAGGATTTGTCTTGCCCATCGTGTTTAGCTTGCCATGTTTGAGCACAAGGATTGGCAAGCTTGCAGAATTATGTGCTGATTTGGCACCCATCCTTGTGGGGAGCCTTCACCCCTCGAGTGGAGCATGCGCGCGACATCAAGTCAAAAAGGCAGATAACTCTTGGGCGCTGGTGTGCCTACTGAGCCAATTTTTGGCTCAGTCTCGGGTGCTCGCATGCCCATCGAGCCAAAAAATTGGCCTAGTCAGGATGTCCTTGCACAGATCCTTTGAGGTCTGTGCCTCGCACGGAGCCCTCGCAAGGATGCCTCGAGCCTCGTGGCCCACACATACACTCTCATGTAGAAAGAATGAGAGAAATGAGGAGAATCAGATGATTTCCATTGATAGCATAGGCGCCATACATATACAGTACATGCTATACATTAATAAGGAAAGCTATCTCCTAAATATAGAAATACATCAATACATGGAATGCGTCGCCACTAATGGCGGTATGCACTGATTAGCACAGAAGTCCATATATGGACTTGCCGGACATATGCTAAGGATATTCTCTAACATCCCCGCAAGCTCACCGTAGGGGCGGTATGACGTTGAGATTGGAGCGAATTCTGGAAGGCGGAAGAGGAAGGCCCTTGGTGAAGATGTCGGCATATTGGTGAGATGTAGGTACGTGGAGAACACGGACATCACCAAGGCGACACGCTTCATGAAACGAAATGAAGGTCGATCTCCACATGCTTGGTGCGTTGATCTTTGAACCGGATTAGTGGAGAGGTAGGCGGCCGACGTTGTCCTGATGAGACGCGGTGGCACGGCGAAGAGGTTGGCGGAGCTCGAGAAGGAGTTAGCGAGCCAAGAAGCTTCAACACCATTAGCAACTCCGCGATACTCAGCCTCGGCACTGGAGCGGGACACAGTGTGTTGGCGCTTGGAGGACCAAGAGATGAGATTTGGACCAAGGAAAGCACAATAGCCCGAGGTGGAGCGCCGAGTGTCGGACACCGCCCAATCCGCATCGATGTAGACGGTGAGGTCATGATCGTGGCGGGTGGCGAATCAATGCCATGGTGAAGGGTGCCTTTGATGTAGCAAAGGATGCGCTTAACCAACTGAAGATGATGGTCATGAGGATCATGCATGTAAAGACACATCTGCTGAACGGCATGGATGATGTCCGGTCTGGTGAATGTCAAGTACTGGAGAGCACCGGCTAGGCTGCGGTAGAGAGTCGGGTTGGCAACAGGCTGACCGCCGTCCGCTGATAGCTTGTGCGGGCCGAGAGGTGGACGCAAGGGTGACGATCGATCATGCCAAGACTGTTGAAGAATCTCCGCCGCATATTTGTCCTGAGACAGGAAAAGACCATGCGTGGAGCGAGAAGCGGTAATACCCAGGAAGTAGTGGAGATCCCCGAGATCGCTCATGGCAAACTCTTGCTTGAGGATGGTGATGAGGCGCCAAGGAGTCTTTGAGTCGAGCGATGAGGATGATGTCGTCGACGTCTGCACAGAAGGTAGGCGATGTCGGTCTGCGGTGTTGTAGATGAACAATGAAGAGTCGGACTTGGAGTTGAGGAAGCCGGTGGAGGTGATGAAAGTGTGAAAGCGACTGTACCAAGCCCGAGGGGCCTGCTTGAGGCCATAGAGGGATTTGTTAAGTCGGCATACATGCTGGGGACGATCCGGATCGACGAAACCAGAGGGCTGCTGAGCATAGACTGTCTCAGAAAGGACGCCGTTGAGGAAGGCGTTCTTGACGTCAAGTTGATGGATGGGCCAAGCATTGACGACGGCGATGGAGAGGACGGTCCGGATGGTGGCCGGTTTCACCACCGGACTGAACGTCTCGTCGTAGTCGACGCCGGTTTGTTGGGAAAAGCCACGGAGAACCCAGCGGGCTTTGTACCGAGCGAGAGAGCCGTCGGAATTGAATTTGTGCTTGTAGATCCATTTGCCGGAGACGATGTTGGCGCGGGGAGGAGGCACCACCAGGTCCCATGTGTTGTTCTTTGAGTAAGCGGTGTACTTGTCGATCATGGCCGCCGCCAACGAGGATCGTTAAGCGCACTGCATGTATGTTTTCAAGACAG
Source organism: Guadua angustifolia (assembly GCA_036346375.1). Classification (NCBI taxonomy): domain Eukaryota; kingdom Viridiplantae; phylum Streptophyta; class Magnoliopsida; order Poales; family Poaceae; genus Guadua; species Guadua angustifolia. The sequence continues at coordinate 3,968,857 of CM070510.1, read as the reverse complement.
GGACGAGCGTCGGTTGCGATGGCATGGGCGAACTGCATGAGGTGGCGGCGGTGCCATCCTTCTGCGGGTTACCATGGGATGAGAGGCACACGGTCACCGTGAAGTCTTGGCGGCCGGGCAGAGGCGGGAGGTGCTGGTGGCGGCCGGCGGGTGAAGACATGCGAGAGAGGCGTGGGGAAGACGCCTGAGAATCGCCAGAGCTGTTAGTGCGCCAGAGACCCTCGGTCGAAGAGGAGGGTAGCGCAAGAACATCCGAGAGGCATGGTGCGCAGGAGGCATGGTGGCGGCGGGCGGCAGGGGCGCAGCAGGGGGCTGCGCGGCTGCCAGAGGCGCGCTAAGAGGCGCAGGTGTCGAGGATGCCCGTGCGCCCAGTTGTGCAGCAGTCTCCAGAGGCACATCATCCGGGATGGAAGACTCATGAGGACCTGCATCCAAAAAGGAGTACGCCGAAGGAAGAACAGAGGAGGTCCTTGCGAAAGGAAAAGTCTGCTCATCGAATATAACATGGCGAGAGGTGATGATGCGATTTGTAGTTAAGTCTAAACACCGATATCCTTTGTGATTTTGTGGGTAGCCGAGAAATACACATTCAGTGGAACGAGGGGCAAGCTTGTGGGGAACGGTGGCGGAGAGGTTGGGATAACAGCGGCAACCAAAAACGCGAAGATGTGTATAGGTCGGGGAGGAACCATACAGGGCGTGAAAGGGTGTTTTGTGTTGGAGAGTTTTGGTAGGCTGGCGGTTGAGAAGGTAGGTGGCGGTGGAGAGGGCCTCAGCCCAATATGAAGGAGGCATAGAGGCTTGAAGAAGAAGAGTGCGGATAATATTATTTGTGGAGCGAATGACGCGTTCGGCTTTGCCATTTTGTTGGGATGTGTAGGGGCATGAAAGGCGTAAGTTTATACCAACATCAAGAAAGAAGGATCTGGCAGCCGAATTGTCGAATTCGTGACCATTATCACATTGTATATTCTGGATGGTGGTGGAAAACTGGGTGGACACGAAGGCATGAAAATGGCGAAGAGTGGAAAAAGTGTGCGACTTAAGCCTGAGAGGGAACGTCCAGAGGTAGTGAGTGTAATCATCGAGACACACGAGGTAATACTTGAAGCCGGATAAACTAGAAACAGGGGAGGTCCACAAATCACAGTGAATGAGTGCAAAAGGTTTATTCGTAGTAGACAAAGATGAAGCAAATGGAAGACGAACGTGTTTGCCAAGCTGACAAGCGTGGCACACGTGAGGTACAATTTTATTGGACAAAAAAGGAACAACTGCTAGTTTATTGTTGAGGTGGGAGAGAGCTTGGTCGCCGGGATGCCCCAAACGGCGGTGCCAGGTGATCTGGTCGGAGGTTGCAGCAAGGAGGGCTTGTGGCTTGGCGGGAGGCTGGAATGGGTAGAGGTCGCCGGAGCTATTGCACCTCTGAATCACAGCCCGAGAATGAAGGTCCTTCACAGAGAAACCAAAAGGATCAAACTCGATGGAACAATTGTTGTCTCTAGTGAATTTGCGGACGGAAATAAGGTTAGCGACAATATGTGGAGAAACAAGAACGTTGGATAAAGTGAAGGAGCGAGTAGAAGTGGGAAGACTGTGATTGCCGGAGGCAACAACGGGTAGGCGAGTACCATTGCCGACAATAACGTTGGAGGAGGAGGAGGGAATGTGGTGAAGGTTGGTGAGATTACCAGAATCTGAAGTGAGATGATTAGATGCGCCGGAGTCCATGTACCAGGAAGATGGATCCGGTTGCTGGAGAGTCCATGTACCAATGAGGCCAAGGAAGGGAAGTCTGGGAATTTGGCAAAGTCTTGGGTGCCTGCATGCCTATCGAGCCAAAATTTGGCTGAGTCGTGGGTGCGCTCGAGCAAATTCCTCAAGTCTTGATCCATGCACAGAGGCCATGTCCCTCGCATGGAGCACTCAGGCGACATGAAGCCAAAATTTGGCTAAGTCATGGGCGTCCTTGCGAGGATCCCTCGGGACTCGTGTCTCGCACGGGGGGCCTCGCCCCTCGTGTGGTATGATGTCAAATTTGGCTAAGCCTTGAGCGCCCGCGTGCACATTGAGCCAAAATTTGGCTAAGTCATGGGCGTCCTCGCGAGGATCCCTCAAGCCTCATGCCTCGCATGGAGCCCTCACAGGCATGAAGCCAAAATTTGGCTAAGTCATAGGTGTCCTCGCGAGGATCCCTCATGCCTCGTGCCTCGCATGTGGGCCTCGTCCCTCGCGTGGTTTGATGCCAAAATTTGGCTAAGTCATGGATGTCCTCGTGAGGATTCCTCGGGCAACGTGCCTCGCCCCTCGCGTGGTATGATGCCAAATTTGGCTAAATCTTGGGCACACGCGTACCCATAGAGCCAAAATTTGGCTAAGTCATGGGTGTCCTCGCGAGGATCCCTCAAGCCTCATGCCTTGCATAGAGGCCACGTCCCTTGCGTGGAGCACTCGCGTGGCATGAAGCCAAAATTTGGCTAAGTCACGGGCGTCCTAGTGAGGATCCCTCAAGCCTCATGCCTTGCACGGTGGCCATGTCCCTCGCGTGGAGCACTCACGTGGCATGAAGCCAAAATTTGGCTAAGTCGTGGGCGTCCTCACGAGGATCCCTCAAGCCTTATGCCTTGCACGGAGGCCTCGTCCCTCACATGGAGCACTTGTGTGGCATGAAGCCAAAATTTGGCTAAGTCATGGGCGTCCTCGCGAGGATCCCTCAGGCCTCATGCCTTGCACGGAGGCCTCGTCCCTCGCATGGAGTACTTGTGCAGCATGAAGCTAAACTTTGGCTAAGTCATGGGTGCCTGCATGCCTATCGAGCCAAAATTTGGCTAAGTCATGGATGCACTCGGGCAAATCCCTCGAGCCTCATGCCTTGCACGGAGGCCTCACCTCTCGTGAGCACTTGGTTGAGTCATGAGTGCCCTTGCATGGATCCCTCGAGCCTCGTGTTTGTGCCCTACAGCGACAACATCACAAGCCCTCGGATTTGGGAAGCGAAAGAAGAAATCCAAGTGTAACACTTGGGCTGCATCCGTGCACCCCGAGATGGTATGCTGTAGCTACGCTCTGGGCGTCGGCTCACGGCACCCTGCGGAAGCACCCTTGTGCCCTGTGGCCGAGCACCTAGCCCCTCGCACCATCTTGCTAGGGCTCAACGGTAGCCACGCCCGTGCATGGCGATCTGTGGCTAGAGCGCCTCGTGCCCAATAGCTACTGCTCCACGACCAAGGCCCCATGGCAGGGTTGAGCTGGCGCACGGCACCCTGCTCTGCCTGCACGCCTACGCCTGCATGAGGAGCTTGGTGACGGTGCCCTACAGCCGAGCTATGTGAGACCACGCAACGGCACCCTGCACCCATTCGTTGTAGGGCTTCGCGTCATGCGGTGGCCACGCCCTGCTGAGGCATCGCCCTGAGCCAACCACGCAGGCGCCCCCGCCGCCAGGCGCCCTATGCCCGTACACCCCATGCCCTGTAGCGGCTGTGCCCGTGCCTTGCGCCCTACGATAGCCCTGCGCCCACACTTGGCCGCCCTTCGTCCAAGTCCCACGGTGGATTTGCCTTGCGACCCCTCGCCCTTGCGCCCGCATGCTCGATACCATGTGCCCCAAATACGAAGCGCCCGAGGTGGCCATGCTCGCAACTGCGGCATACCGCATCACACCTCATGCTTGCGCCACAAAGAACGCCCATGGCCTCGGCCAGACTCCGTGGCCTCAACGTCTGCACCCTAGTGCCTCGTCCTAGCCCTTGCGCCACGGCTCAAGCACCTACATTTCATGCCCAAGGGTGGTTGAACACCCTGTGCCCTGCGCAGACAGGCACCTGTGCGTTGTGCTCACACCCCATGGACAAATCAACACTATGGTTGCGCGTCTACGCGGGGGCGTCCTGCGCCTCGCTTCTCCGGCCGTTGCCCACATGAGGGCGCCAACGCTCGCACCCCCTCGGCCTGCGCCTGCACGGGTGCGCTCTGTGACGCGCACCTCTGGGTCCGCGTGCAAGCACCTTTCATTGTGTCCCCTCGGCCTGAGCTTATGCGGGAGTGCCCTCCGCCTCTCATTCCCGGCTTTGCCCTCGAAGGGCGCCGACACTCATGCCCCCAGGCCAACGCTCGCGTGAGAAGCGCTCAGCACTGCGACCTTGCGCCTCGCGGAAGGCCGCCACGCGCCCGCGCCCATGTGGTCGAGCCCTACGTCCAGGCACCTTGCCCCCTGTGTGCGCCTTGCGCCCCGTGGGGACCAAGTTTCGTCTTGATTGCACCACGGGCGACGCCCACGCCCGCCTTGTGCCCCGCGATGCTCGAGTCGAGCACCGCCGCTTTGCGGCAATTTAAGACTTGTGCAGCCACGCTCGGTGGTGCCCTCATTCGCGCTTGCGCCTTGTGGGGACAACGCCCTGCAGCCTTGTGCCCCACGATAACGCCTTCCGCAAGGTCAGGTACTGTGATGGTGAGTCCGCGACACCCATGCTCGCGCTCGAAGCGCCCTAATTGCTTGGCACCTGCACTTCAAAGATCCCGAAGCCATGTGCCTCTCCTGCCTCGGCGCCCTTGCAGGACCAGAGCACTTCAGCGCCTTACGGGCGACGCCTAGTGTAGAAACCACGAGCTGCAAGCCTCGTGATGGCCGAGGCCCACGCTCGACGCACCCCTGCTCCCACACACCTGCGTTGAGTGCCCCGCACCCTAGCGCCTGCTCCACATGATCGTGCCCCGTGGCTTCGTGTTTGCACGATCGCCCTGCAGCACATGTGCTTTGTGCCTTGGCCTTTGTAGCACCCCACTCCTTCAGAATCCCTTGCACACCCACGCCTCTCGCTTGATCGTATTGCGCCCAGACGCCCACATCGCCTCTTCGGTCTCCTCACGCTGATTGCTCCGGTACTCGGCGCCCACCTGACAATGCGCCTATGTTGGGCTCACTGACTCCGCCATGGTCGGCAGCATGCGCCAGCGCATGTCCGTCTTTGTGGTCTCAACTCTCGCGCCTCGTGGGGCGCTCAGGCCTCGCCTTCGGACCCTACTCACACAAGGAGCCGATGCATGTGCCCCTAGGCATGCCCCCACGCCTTCTCGGCCTGCGCCCGAACAGGCGCACCCCGTGATTCGCCTTTTCGGTCTCCTCTCGCGCAAGGAGCCTTTGGCGCGCCCCTTCAACCTGTGCCCACGAGGAATCGCCCTACGCCCCGCAGCGATTGCTCCTGGTGCTTCGGCGCCTCGCAGACATTCGCCCTCATCAGGCTCGTCCGGATCGGCCAGGTCGTCGCGGCGCTCGCTTAGCGCATGGTCAGGTTGCGGTCACGACTCTCGCGCCTCGCGGCGGCGCACAGGCCTCGCCTCCGGCCTTCACTCGCGCAAGGAGCCAGCTCGCGTGCCCCCTAGGCATGCGCCCATGCCTTCTTGCCCTACGCTCGCACGAGCGCACCCGGTGCTACGCCCCTTCGTGCCCATGCAATGAAGAACATGAGCCGCATCTCTTGCCTCCTCCCGTGTGGGGCACCCTGCGCCGCTTTCTCCTTACCCTGCGCTCGCACCAAACTCGGTCGACACCACAACAGTGAAGGCTAGCCTCGAGGCGACGCTCGCCTTGGCCGGGGAGGCCGTCTTGGCCATGGTTATCACGGCACCCCGGTGAGGCGAGTCGCCTTCGGGGTGCCTGGACACCCAGGTGCTCGCCTAGGTGACAGTTAGGCGACCAACTTGTACAGATTTCAAGCTCAAATATAGTTCAAGTTTCCTATGTATAAAATTAGAATTCAAGTTCAAATATAGCAGGAGTGAGGAGTGATGTGTAGTGCCTTGTATATAGCATCCATACCACCTTCCACATGATCCAAATCATTGCAACAGCCAACATCATTATCAATCATCTAACTAAACCGTCTCAATTCTCAAAGAAATATACAGTTATACACTACATCACTAAAGACTAATCCATTAGCAATACATGCAGTAGTAATACATGAAGAAGACTGCAATTCAACACTAATGACTAATCTATTAGCAATACACTAATGACTAATACTAATACATTACCAATACTCTTTGCTACAAGTAGTTCAGCACTAGTGCACCACTCAGCCAAGCAACACGCAATAGCCGGAAATGGAGTTGAATAACATTGACTCACAGCGTCTCAGCCAAGCAACAAGCAACATCGACTCCCAACGAGAAAACATTGACTGCTGCTGCTCGATCAACTCCTCGGCATCCCTGATTGCTGCTGCCTGCTAGTACTAGAAGCAGAGGGGGATGGAGAGAGGTAGAGGCGGAGGGCAAAGGCGGGCCGGAGGGAATGCAAAGTGAGCGTGGAGGTCGCCAAAGATCGAGCAAAGGGGATGCGAAGAAGGGAAGAGGCGAGGGACTACCGGTCGGTGGTCGCTGGTCGCTGGAAGCCGGAGGAGCCGTTGCTAGCGGCGGCGCCGTTCTAGGGTTTCCTCCGCTTCACTGCTTCGGTCCACCTATGAGTACCCTCGCTGTTTGTCCCAAAGCTCGTCCCGACTTCCCTCAAATATCTAGCCTCCGCTCTAGTCGACTGCCCGGACGCCAGGCCCGACGCCTAGGCGTTGCGCCACGATGCCAGGACGTCCAGGCGGCCGCCTGGCTCTCTTTAGGAGAGGCACCGGGCCATGGCGCCTCCCGCCAACCGCCTGAACGCCTAGTCAGCGACTAGGCGTCGCCGTAATATCACTGGTCCCGACGCCAATGTCTGCAGCCGAGGCGGAGGCCAAGAAGGGCATGCGGTTGCGCCTGCATTTTTATGCCGATGACGCGCTGGTGCCCCAATGGGCGGCGCGATCCATCTCTCCTTGGCCAGGGCCCTGTGGCTCCTCTGCTTCTTTGTTGTGTGGCTGTGCGCACGGCGCTCCGCGCCTTGCGGCTTGCCTAGCGCACTGCAGCTCACCCTATCCCTAGGCCCGAGTGCCCTATGCCTTACCATCTTGCGCGCCTGCAGCAGCTACAGACGCTCTTGGATTTGGAAGGCATGGAAGGAAGGGCGAGGTTTACCCAGGAGTTGGGCTGGTCAAGAGACTTGATTCTCCTTGTTTTATACCTGGTCACCTACTCGGGCACGTGAGGGCGCCAGCTGGACCAGGGCTAAAAAGAACTCTGAAGAGGAGAGGTTAAATAGCCTAAGGGTGGCTCATGCCTTTTATGCGGACCAAGTCCATTGAAAACAATAAAGCTGATACAAGGTGAGGCAGCCTTTAGAAAAGCAAGAGAGGAAAGCAAGTTCTCCTTACTGCACCAAAGCAAAACTCGTGGCCTAATGGGCTGTCCAAGCCTGAAAAAGATTCAGGCCAGCCCTCAATTTAGGGCTGAGCATGTGGCCCCTGAGTAGAAAACAATTTATTCAAGAGCCATCGCTTGTCCTATCAGTAATAGGGATGGGCATGCTCAGGAAGTACCCATCTTCACCTAGGTCAGAGCATTCAGGATCCGGTTAAATTTGAAACGTATTTTCATCAGATGTGAAAGCTTGATCGAGCCCGACTCTTCCTTCGCAACCACAGCAAAGCGCGCGCAGCAATCCAATACTACCCCTCTGGACACTTTCCTTAGCGCCAAGGGGGGGGATAGTGTTGGAGAATACCCAACAGACTGCCAATTATACAGCATACAGCTCAAGAGATTGCAGTCGCATGCCAGCAAAAGACAATATCACCCTTCACTTGTGCTAATAAACTAGTTATTCTCATAAGGGGTATTTCCCCGACTCTTCCTTCGCAACCACAGCAAAGCGCGCGCAGCAATCCAATACTACCCCTCTGGACACTTTCCTTAGCGCCAAGGGGGGGGATAGTGTTGGAGAATACCCAACAGACTGCCAATTATACAGCATACAGCTCAAGAGATTGCGATGCATGCCAAAGAAAAGACAATATCACCCTTCACTTGTGCTAATAAACTAGTTATTCTCATAAGGGGTATTTCGGTCATTTGTATAGGCCAAGAGCCTATAAATACCCCATCTCCCCCTCATTTGTAACTAGAGCTCTCTTGAGCAACATAAAGGAAGACTCAAACTGACGAGCCCTTGGGGCCCTGCTCTGCGGAGATTAACCCCCCATAGGCTCATCGACATGAGTAGGACGGTCCTCTCGGACCCCCGAACCTGTTAAATCTCATGTGTCACTTTCACTCTCGTGGACGACGGCCCGTGAAACGGTCGACATCCACCCCTTCTCTTATGTTTGGATTTTACACCTACAACACAATGCACCATTGAATGTTGGATCAAGCAAAGGGAGCAGATCAACAAGTTATCACATCTAATTCATGCCTGACATATTATTTATTGCTAGCTATCTCTTTTCTATGCTTTGTCAGCCACACATGCATCAGCATTGCTAAGAGATTGTTCCCTGCATAGAAATATGTTTATGATTTCAGAGTGGTCTATCTGTTATGACAATATCGTATCTTGTTTATAGTAAGACATGTTTTGGTATTTGCAAATTTCTTCTGATGATCTTTGGTGAAGAAGAAATGAAGAAACTGATTGCTATTTATGATTATTGGTAGAAATATGCCTGCACTGAGCCACTGACCATGCCTATGTGGGTTTCTAGCTGGCAAGGGTTGATGCTAGATCACGCCGGAGAACCCTTGCTGTATACTAGTTATTGTTATCAGTGTTAACAGATACATTTCCCCATCTTAAGTGGATTTCTAGAATGGTCACCTATTTCTCTTCTGTCCAGATTACTAGATCTTGCTTTCTCCTCTCTCTTTTCAATTTGCAAACTTCTATCTTGTTCTGAGAAATCATACAAGTTTGATATGACTGTTTGTTTAATTGTTTACCTTTTTATGCAGTATTTCCTTTATCAGATTCTTCGTGGCTTAAAGTATATTCATTCAGCAAATGTTCTTCACCGAGACTTGAAGCCTAGCAATCTTCTTTTGAATGCAAACTGTGACCTTAAAATTTGTGATTTTGGGCTTGCTCGTACCACCTCAGAAACTGATTTTATGACGGAGTATGTTGTCACAAGATGGTACAGAGCACCAGAGCTTTTGTTGAACTCCTCTGAATACACTGCAGCAATTGATGTGTGGTCTGTGGGTTGTATATTTATGGAATTGATGGATCGGAAACCTTTGTTTCCTGGAAGAGACCATGTCCATCAGCTACGTCTACTAATGGAGGTAATGTATCTACCTTTCACTGATCCACGGACCCATCCATTTGTTTATTCATGTGAAGGTCTTTCTATCTCCCATTTTTCTATCTACTCACCTGTGATACAGTAATGGCTGGCTCTTTGGAGCCACTCATATTAATCAGTGAAAAGTTTATACCGTTGTTTGGGTTGTACAATATAATTCTAGTAGTGTGGTTAAGTTTATCATACATGATTTTAAGTTTTATATTTTGATGATTAAACAATGTGCATACGGTTTAGCCTGGTCAACAATAATGGCCTCTGTTAATTTCTGATCCTTTATTATAACTGGTTCCAACGTGCCGAGCAGGGTTCCAAATTACACTGAAAACATCTATTATAATACGTTTGTGCTACTTTGAAGGATATGTATTGTGCTGGTTATCCTATGATTGAAGATATGCAAAAACGTGGAAAAAAAAAGGAAAATGAAATGCTGCTCTCCAGAAACTGGATGGTTTAGGGCTAGTAGCTGGGTCTGATAATTAATAAAAAGGAGAATTGAAACCCTGGTCCCAAGTCATGACTAGTGCTTGATGCCAATGCATTCCTCAGTAGAGGATTTAAGTACTTTTCTAGTGCACATTATTGCATGTTTAATTTCCCCATCATTTTCTTGGCTGCAGCTCATTGGGACCCCAAATGAGGCTGATCTGGATTTTGTAAATGAAAATGCAAGAAAATATATCCGCCAACTTCCCCGTCATGCAAGGCAGTCCTTCCCTGAAAAATTTCCACATGTTCATCCTCTAGCAATTGACCTGGTTGAAAAGATGTTGACTTTTGATCCTAGACAGAGAATAACAGGTAAGTTTTGGCATGATCATTTTAGAGATTTAGGCGTTGCCATCTCATCCATCTGCTGTATTTATTATATGTTTATACTATTTTATTGTAAAATGTTGTTTTTGCCATCAAGAGTGATGATCCTATCGTGAAAATAGCCTGTGAAAAAGGGCCTTCCAAGCTTGTTCAAGCTAATGCCTTCTTGCACCATGGATAGCTTAATTTAGAAATTATATTCAAAGCTGTATTATTCTCTCCATTTGATGATTATCAACTGGGAACTCTTTTGCTTACCCCATTCTAGCCTCTCATTGAATCTGTCATTAGCTAATATCACTTCCTCTTTTTTTTATAAAGAACATACTAAGTAGGGGAGAGCACCACCTAAATATATAGAAAAAAATAGCATCTGAACGAGATTTATATACCAAATATATCACTCGTGAACCTAAACAGACCCTAAACCCAACCCAGGTAGGTATGAATGTGTCCATACCTTATTGTGAATGCGTGCAGAAGGCATTAGTCTGAACTCTTAAGTGGGGATGTTAGAAGTGTCATATTTGGGTGATGCTTCTAATGTTGACATATATACAGTTCCTAGTAGCAAAATATTCTGCCTGACTTTGTCTCCAAGTTTCATGTTACTGAATGTTCCCTTTTCATGTCTCCTATTCCTTTTGGTCAGTTGAAGGCGCACTTGCACATCCGTACTTGGCATCACTGCATGACATAAGTGATGAGCCAGTCTGCTCGATGCCCTTCGGCTTTGACTTCGAGCAGCATGCACTGTCAGAAGAACAAATGAAGGATCTAATCTACCAAGAGGCCCTTGCATTCAACACTGAGTACCAGTAGCTGGAGTTCAATTCAGCCTTTGATTGGCTTTATTCACGTGGAATTTTTTCCCTCCTGCCGCCACTGATCGCGAGTTGTAAATAATTGCCTTACCTGAAGATCCACCGTGGTTTTGCTGGAGGTGGTGTTTTAAGGGTAGAAATGACATGTGGTGGCCAAATTTCTTTGTAGCTGTGGATTCTTCTGTTTACGTATGTTGTTTCCTGTGGATTTTTCTTCGTACAATACTTATGTTGTCACTTGTCCGTAAGGAATTTTTTTCTTTTTGAACTTTCGTCCGTTAGAAGAGGTGGTTCATGAACGATGACTGACATGACTCAATGGCTGTATTCATAGTACATTTCTGGTCGATTTATGGATTCCTGCGTTACGTAATGTTGTTCCACGTGACTCTTAGTTTGATTTTACATGTAAGACGTGGCTAATGAACAATGACTGACCGCGATTGTTGTTACGTAATGTTGTAGCTTTACCTAGTCAAATACCTTGGCAAATCCAACATTCGAGAAGCTTAACCGGGTGCTAACGAGTAAGATTGGGAGCAGAGGTTCCTGCTGGTCACGGTTTATGCCCTTGATAGATCTCTTTCTGATCATATTCCGCTTTTGCTCAACAGTGAAGTAGCTTTCCACACGGGGAATGAGCCAGGGTTCAAATTTGAACTTAGATGGTTTTCTAGGGAAGGTTTCTTTGAAATGGTGTCGATCTGTTGGCACAATGAGCAAAAGGGGACCACATCCATTACTAGATGGCAATTGAAGATCAGAAGTCTTCGACGAAAGCTAAGGGGCTGAGCTAAATCTACTAGTGGAACTTATAGGAAAGAAAAGCGAGAGTTACTTCATATTATTGACAGACTTGATAAAAAGTCAGAACTTGATGCTCTTTCTAATAAAGACATTAACCTCAAACAACACTCTCGTCCAGTTATTACGTGAGGAGGAAATTAAATAGTACTAAAGAGCAAAAGCTCAACATATCCTCGAGGGAGATAACAACACTAAATATTTCAATTTGGTAGCAAATGGTAAGCATAGGAAACAGCAAATTTTCTGACTCGAGCAAAGTCAGGAAATAGTAGTTAAGAATGTGCAACTTAAGCAATACATAACCAAATATTATAAAGGTCTTTATGGACCACCGGATAATAGTCATTTTTCTATGATTGAATCTCGTCGGGACGATATCCCTCAAGTATCTACTTTAGAGAATGATATCGTCACGCGGTCTTTTACCGATCGAGAAAGAGGTAAGGGAGACAATTTTTCAAATGGAACATAACAAAGCACCTAGACCGGACGATTTCCCGATCGAATTTTACCAAGTGTTTTGGGAGGTCATTAAGAATGATTTAATGGCAATGTTCCAAGATTTGCACAGTGGAGACTTTCCTTTGTTCAAACTGAATTTTGGAATCATCACGCTTTTGCCAAAAAATAAAGATGCAAAGCAAATACAACAGTACAGACCAATTTGTCTTCTGAACGTCAACTTTAAAATTTTCACTAAAGTTCGCACTAACAGGATCTCAAGTGTGGCTGAAAATATTGTACATCCTACACAGATGGCTTTCATGCCAGGTAGGAACATAATGGATGGTGTGATTGTGCTTCATGAAACAATTCATGAGATGTACAAGAAAAAATTAGATGAGGTGATTTTTAAGGTAGACTTTGAAAAGGCATACGATAAGGTCAAATGGCTCTTTCTATAACAAACTCTAAAGATGAAAGGCTTCTCCCCACAATGGTGTTCGTGGGTGAAGAGCTTTGTTACCGAGGGGTAGTGTTGGCATTAAGGTCAATGATGACATTGGGCCATACTTTTAGACAAGAAAAGGACTCCGCCAAGGTGATCCATTATCCCCATATTATTTAACATCGTTGTGGATATGTTAGCTGTTTTCTTAGATCGTGCCAAAAATGAGGGAATGATAAGTGAAGTGGTATCTCATCTAGTCGACAATGGGTTATCCATCCTTCAGTATGAGATGACACCATTTTATTCATGGAGCATGATTTTGAAAAGGCCAAAAATATGAAGTTGATACTATGTGCATTTGAACAACTTTCCAGTCTCAAAATTAATTTTCATAAGAGTGAAATTTTTTGTTTTGGTGCAGCTAAGGATTTCGAGGCTCAATATATCCAAATTTTTTGTTGTGGTTTGGGCAATTTTCCATTTCGATACCTTGGTATACCAATTCATTATAGAAAGCTGAGGATTAGTAAGTGGAAGGGGGTAGAAGAAAGATTTGAAAAGCGCTTGAGCAGTTGGAAGGGCAAACATTTGTTCACTGCAGGTCGATTAGTTCTTTTAAACTTTGTGCTTAGCAGGTTACCCATATTTATGCTATCATTTTTTGAGATACCACGTTGGGTGTTTAAACGGTTGGACAATTATAAATCCGGATTTTTCTGGCAAAGCGACAACCATAAAAAAAATATAGGCTAGCTAGGTGGAATATATTATGCCGACCTAAAGACCAAGAAGGCATTGTCATTCAAGATCTTGAGGTCAAAAATATATGTTTACTTAGCAAATGGTTTTTCAAGCTACTAAATAAGACCCTTTCTCATGCAGAAAGAAAGTCAGGGGACTCTCATTTCTGGGCTAGTCTAATGAAAGTCAAACATCACTTTTTTAGATTTGGATCCTTTCATTTTTGTGATGGATCTCAAATACGTTTTTGGCAGGATATTTGGATTGGAAACCCCCTATATGCTCAATACCCTCGACTTTTTAACACTGGCTGGAAAAAATAGGCCACGATGGCAGAAGTAATGTGTTCTATCCCACTAAATTTATCTTTTCGTAGGGCAATTATGTGAAATAATTTAATAGTCTAACATGAGTTTGTTGCAAAGATTGCTGTGGTGTAATTAATACCAGAGAGGGATATTTTTCGATGGAATCTTCATCAGAATGAACAGTTTTCTGTCCAGTCAATGTATACAGGCTTAATGCATCAAAATATCACAGTTACTAACCGACAATTGTGGAAACTTAAGGTGCCATTAAAAATAAAAATTTTCCTCTGGTACTTACGTCGGGGGGTGATTTTGACAAGAGATAACCCTAGTAAAAGGAACTCGAATGGTAGCAAAAAATATTATTTTTTCAATAACGAGGAAAGTATTCAACACCTATTTTTTGACTGCCAGTTTGCTCGTTTCACATAGCATGTCATATAAGTGGCTTCCAATCTGCAACCTCCTAATAGCATGACCAATATGTTTTGAGCTGGTTAATGGGGTTGGGAAAGGATTTAAGGGCTCACATTTTGGTCGGGGCTGCCGTCTTGTGTTGGTCTATTTGGCTATGTCGAAATGATGTAGTTTTTATAGGAAAAAAATCTTTCATCCGATGTAGGTTATATATATTTACACCAACTGGTTGCGCTTGTAGTCTATACTACAGCGTCAGAAAGTTCAGGAGGTGATGTTAGCGGCATGCAGATCACTGGAGATTGTGCTCAGAGAGCTCTACAGCAGGCACGAGTGGAGGTTCAGTAGCAGGCTATATTCGGCTTGAGACTTTTTATGTCATGTCTTATTACCTTTAGCTTGTTGCATTTTCTTGCAGTATTTGGTATTGACAGTGTTTTACTATAACATTTTAATAAATGATTGGCTGTGTATATCTTGTGATGCAGAGGTCGGGAGTTAAACTTTTATTATCTAAAAAAATGACTGACCGCGGTTCTGTGGTAGCTATTGAAGTTGAACTGTGGGTTTTTCTCTCTCCAAATTTCAGCTCAATCCGCATGTTCTTATCTCCTTAATGCGATTTTCATGTTATGTGAGACGAGAGTTTGAGTTGGCATCAAATGGTGTATTATGTATTGCGTATGGACCAGGGAGAAAAACCAAAAGACGACGTGTAAACTAACATCCAGTAGTAGAATTGACACCAGAGCAACAAAGATATACGAATCGAGTGAAAGATGACGTGTAAACTAAGGGTCTGTTTATTTTAGTTTTTAATTTTAAATTCTGATCGTAAAAACAAAATTAAAAATAAACATGCTGATTCTAGAATTTGATTCTCACAATTCAACCCACCTATATACACTAGAATCCAGAATCCACTTCATATGTGTTTTTAGAGAATCATTTCTCCACAACCACAACCCAGAATCAGTTTTTAAAGAATTTAAAGCTGAAACTAACAGTCCCTAAGAGCATCTCCAATAATCAGGTTTTAAAATGGAGTCCTATACCTCAAAATAGGGCCTAAACTAAAAGAATTAGGGCCTAAGATAACTATTGACTCCAACAATTAGACCCTAAACGCGCGAATAGGATGGGGTCGAGAGGGAGCGTTACAAATATAGCAACAGGCTCGAGTCCTAAACCTATTTTGATAATTTTTCTCAAAATACAACCTCTGTTGGAGTGTTTTTTTTCCATCAAAGCCCTATAATTACAATTAACAACCTATTTAGGGCTTCTCTTGGAGATGTTCTGAGACCCCGTCGTAAAATGGACACCAAAGCGAGAAACAAAGATACACCAAACTGAATAACGATAGCCAAGTAAATGTCATGGTGCAGGCCATAGCCCACATAAGAACCAAACCTATGCAATAGCCGAGACTGCCGTAGAGCAGCTGACCTGCCTGTGATTGAGTCCGCTTGACCATCGCGTGCTCACCTGGATACACGCGCGCATGCGTGTGTACGCTTGTGAGTGTGGTGTGTTTGATTAGTGTGCGTCCCCTTTTACCCCTAAATAAAACCAAACCTATGTTATTGTGCTATATACAGCTTACATAGCTGCATCATAAAACAATATATCGGCAGCTTTTGGACGTTGATCACATCTGAAGATATGTCATATAAAAATTGTACATTACAGCCTCACAGGAACCGCTATGCACTTGCCATTTGCAAGAAGAACTGTGGATATTGCATGCCCTCGGAGCATTACGATGAATTGCCAATCATGATGAAACGGAGAAGAACAGTGCTAGCAAGAAGGCCGGACCAGGTATACTACCCTTGTCGCACTGGATAATAGAAGCTACATTTTGTAAGCTGTAACGATGGCAGCAAGGCAATAACCAACAATCTTAAAGCATCTACATGCGTCTGGTGAGAACCTTCAGACCGATTTGTCTAACAGACTTATAATTTTAAACCTACTCTGACTGGCAACAATTTCAATGTGTACCGGCACACATTATATTTCAAGAAATAGACAAAGACCCACATATTAATTTCGTAATCATACTGGCACTCTTTGAGATGGCAAAGGGAACTACTACATCACCCAAGCTGTAAGCCATAGAAAATTATGAATTATACCTTAAGTGTCTTGACAGGATATTTCAAATCAACTTCTCTAAGAGATCAGTAGCTGTGCTAATCTGCTCTATCCGGAAATCACCTACTCAGTTGAAAACTCTATGGTATACTTCAACAAGAAGCTACACTAGTACAGCTGTTGCAGCACTACAAATCAATAAGTAACATCCTTGAATATATACATGCAGAGAAGGGGAAATAAGTAATTAAATCACATAGCTACAAATCACCAACTAAAATGATCTACAGAGACAGCTGCAGGTAAGGCAGTAGCTGGAAAATACCAATTTATATAAGATAGCTAAATAATCACCTCGTCTTCTTTATAGATTTTTTAATAATACATTTTAAAAATAATATTACAGACAAAATACGTCAAAAAAATTACAAAAATATACCTATGTTACTAATTTAATTGGCGACGAAGACTCTATCACTAAATGAGTGGACGAACGTTGGTTGACACAGCGTCTGTCACTATTCGATTTGACGACAGAGGTAGCCAATCACTATTTGAAAATGGTGACAATGACACCATTTGAAATGGTGACAGTAGCACCATTTGAAACGAACCAGGTGAAAGCAATGGAACTAATTGATCAGATGGAAGGTAAGATGCGTAGGGTAGCTATACAATACTAGCCTTTGGTCCACTATAATATAAAAACTAGAGCATAGCTGGGGCCGAATTTTTTTTATTTAATATTTATTTTAAAACATTTTTTCAGAACTAGTCGCCCGCGATACAAAATTTCACTTTTACCCTCCCGTCGCCGCCTCCGGCGATCGCCAGACGGGCGACGGCCAGTAGCCCTAACGGCAAAAATCCAAACGAATGTGGCGGGAGTAAAAAAAATACCGGCATTAAGCCTGGCGTAATCGGTATTTTAAATATTTTTTTTGGCAAATTTTTTTTGTAATTTGTTTGTACAATAATTGTTGTCTTGAACCGGGAAGAATTAGAAAAAAAACTTATTGTCATGTAATGAACTGGAAAAATTAGTTTAGTTCGTTAGTGATCACTAAGGTATTTTTGTAGCCTCGTAGGGTCCGCCGAATATGTCCGAAAAATTATGGAAAAATTACGCAACGTGGGATACCACTTCAGTACGGGCGAGATGGCCGGACGTTGGCCCGGCATTTTGTTACCAAATTCAGAAAAGGCACTCGCGGCCACGAAAGCACAGAAAACGTGGGCACTTAGGGGTTTTCGTAGCCCCGCGGGATAGGCCGGACACGGTCGAAAAAATACGGAAAAAATCAAGGGAGGCCTACGCAATGCGGGCTACCACTTACGTATGGGCGAGATGGGCAGACGTTGCCCCGGCATTTTGTTACGAAAATCGGAAAAGGCGCTCGCGGCCACGAAACCACGGAAATCGTGGCCACTTAGGGGTTTTCGTAGCCCCGTGGGATAAACCGGACACGGTCCAAAAAATACGGAAAAAATCAAGGGCGGCCTACGCAATGCGGGCGACCACTTACGTATGGGCGAGATGGGCGACGCGTTGCCCGGCATTTTGTTCTGAAAATCGGAAAAGGCGCCGCAGACCACGAAACCACGAAATCGTGGCCACTTAGGGTTTTCGTAGCCCCATGGGATAAACCGGACACGGTCCAAAAATACGGAAAAATCAAGGGCGGCCTCGCGCATGCGGGCTACCACTTACGTATGGGCGAGATGGGCGACGTTGTTCGCATTTTGTTACTTAAAATCGGAAAAGGCGCCGCGCCACGAAACCATGGAAACTTTTACGACGTCGAAAATTTTTGAAACTTTTATGGTGGTTCTGATAAATTAGTGATATTACCATAAAAATTTGTAATGATTTTAAGATCTTAGGAATTTTTAAAATTCAAACAATACATATATAAGGGCACATACAAAAAGTTCGGATGATAAGATAAGCAATAGATTAGATTATATTACAAGGGCATTACAACAAGGATTTAATTTGCTTGACGAACTAACTAACGAAAAGCACTGTTCATCATGGTGGAACAAATGATCGCTCCGCCATCGAGGCTACGAATGCGATGCAAGACATTTTCTGCATATTACCTGACCCGTTCTAATATTGCGACCTGTCCTCGGACACTGCTCAATCCCTACTATGAAAGAACTCCATGGGGATCCGCAGTGCTCCCAACTGTCGCCGAATGGGTGGCCTATGCCGTACGTCTCGGGTGTGTAAGATTTAAATTTTTGGTCTGCTTTATGTGGATTTCTGCCCTCCCATATGGGCATGTCATCCCGATTCCCGGCGTCCCCTATGTTAATACCACCCGGGTTCCCGGATGGTCTGCGCACCGCGTCAAGGATTTGTTGCGTGCTGCGGACCTCGGCCGGCTGCTTCCCCTTGTCCCTTCTTCTGCGAGAGGAGGAACCCTCTTGCACCTCTGGTGCGTTGGCCGTTGGCGGAGACATGCGGAGATCACCGTGGCAGGTATCAACCACTGCCTCCAGACCATGTATGCAAACGTCGGGGCTTTCGGGTGGCCCTGGAGGAGGTTTCTCCTTTGACTTGAGCAAATTCGCAAGTTTCCTTTTGAACTCCTGTGTGCGATGAACTGGTTTAGAACTACTACTTTGTGAGTTTAACATGAGTATGTCGCATGAAACTCACCGATTGGTTGGCCCCTTGCCCACCGGCCCTAAGCTCTGGTCCATCTAGAAAAGAGACATATCCTGGCGGCCTCTCCCACCGGGTGAAGTTCTCGGGCGAAGCGGGGTAGGTGTAAGTTCAACCTTCATTAGTTATGGTTTTGGTGTTAATGACAAATCTAATCTTGTGTTAATGACAAATCTCATATTAAGTTTACCCCCTAATGCGATATTGTTATAATGACAAATCTTATATCGAGACTAACTTGTTTATTTAGAATATCTTTGTTTAGTCTCATCGCATTGAAAAATGGAAAACCCAAGGTATGTACGCCGTATTCATTATAGTATAAATTGCATACTTTGGAGTCAAGTTAAAGTATGAATGTCCCGTTATATTAACCACAAAGTGTGCATCATGTTTCCAATCCATATATTACATGGATGCTCATATTTAGGGAGTTCACACTCTAACTTGAAGAGTCAATTTAAATGATAATTTAAATTGAGTTCATTTGTCTTGTTAATCATTAACGAACACTTCATCATGTGTTGATGGTGTTCCGTGATTAATTAAGGACAAATGGATAGTTCTTAAGTATAATTAAGCATGTGTTGCATTATTATACTTGAGACACATTTACAATCATTTCAATTGATTTAGGTTGTGCTCAATTGATCTAAAGGCATCCATTATGTGTTAATGGAGTGCAAAAGATAATTGAGACAACCATACATCTTGGACTAACAAGTTTCTTGAGTTATGTTTGAGTTAGGTCCAAAGATGGATGAGATGATGAAAACGGGACAAGAACGGCATCATGAGTTGATGGGCGCCAAGAGGGATCCCAAGAGGAGTCGAGTAGAGATCCCGGGAGTATCAAAGTGATGATCATAAAGACCCCAAAGGGATTGCTTGATGCGTGCGAAGGTATAATTAGATAGGCTAAGGACTTTATAGTCTTTGAGTCTAAGGTTTTATCGCCGTGCTATTAAGAGGGGTCGCTCCTAGCTTGAGCTTCATCATGTGTTGGTGATCTCATTCCGCGTTCACTCGAGCTCAAACCATTTGGATTTAGTTTTTGCATGAGGTTTAACCATTTGGCATGTGTTGCGAATGGGTTGAACTTATGCTTGGTTGCATTGGTTTTCGTGATAATGCTTTGATTTGCATATGTTGCAAGAAGTGATAAGCTAGTGCGTTGGCTTTTGCGTGAAGTTCACTTTTGCATGTGTTGCATTAGTTGAAGCTCCATGCTTTTGGTTTCGTTCAAAACAATCTTTATAAAACCTCGGTGTTGCTTGGAGCTAAGTTTTGCATGTGTTGCAAAAGGAGAGAGCTCAAGCATGATTTAGTGTTTGTGCGTTTGGAGCTAGAGGCTTGCATGTGTTGCGAGTAAAGAGCTCATACGGTTGTTTCGGTTTTGATGTGGAGTTGGTTTTGGTGTTGCATGGAACTAGAGAATTGCATGTGTTGCAATTAGAGAGTTCATGCATCGTGAATTGATGTTGCTTGGAGCTAGACTTTTGCATGTGTTGCAAAGAGTAGTGCTCAAGCATGAAATGTGTTTATTGCGTTATTTGCAAGTTCGTTGTGCGAATAAACTGAGGTTTATGAGTCCGGAATCCCGAGAGCATGTGAGTGGGGCTTGCAACGGGTGTTGGCAAGTTGACCGGGTCTTGTGTTGACCTTCACATGGCTAGGGGGATTAATCTCATAAACTCGAGTTTGATTCGCTTGATACGATTTGCGAATGGTTCTTGAGTCGATTGCGAAATGTGTTTTTGCAATTTGGATTGAATTCTTTGAGCATGGTTTGAATTGGTGCAAATGTGTTTTGCACGGGTAAATGATCATGTGTTGATCATCCTTGAGACTCAAAGAATTGCATTTGGTTTTTGGAGAAAAAGATTGCAAAAATTTGGAGTTGCCTCAGTGGGGGCGGTCGGACCGGCCCTGGTCCGGTCGGACCGGCCCCCAGGCGGCGCAACATTTCAATGGGCGGTGCTTATACGGTGGCGGGGGTGTGATCGAGGTGGTCCGGTCGGACCGGGCGTGTCTTGATCGAGGTCGGACCGCCAGCGGTCGGACCGCGTGTCGGTCGGTTTGAGTTTTCCAAGAGTCGGCTTTGCTGGTGGAGGTCGGACGGTCTGACCGACTGGGGTCGGCTTGACCGGCGTCTGGTCGGACCGCCGCCGAGCGCGCGTTTTCTCAGAGCGGCTTTTTGAGTTTGTTGTTTTGCATGGGCGGTGCCGGCGCCATCTTGATCGGACCGCCACGCGGTATGACCGGTTGTTGAGCGGATGCATCGGCGCAACGGCGTAAATCCGACCGCTGTTCTCGTGAGGAGCGGTCGGACCGCTGCTGCTGATTTTGGAATCTTGCCCCAACGGCTAGTTTTTTCTTTGTGGGCTATAAAAGGACCCCTTGGGGGGCTTGGGGGCAGTGTTGCTGGCATTGTTGAGGGTGTGGGAGTTGTGTGCATGTGTTGCTCTTCTCCATTTGCCTTTTGAGCTCAAGAGTGAGGCTAATTGCATTTGTTGCAATTAGGAAGTGGTTTGGGTACCTCTTGTGCATGTGTTGCACTTGAGGAGGCCTTGTGCATGTGTTGCACTTGGTGATCACCGAGGAGCGCATTTGTTGTGCCCGGTGAGGTTCAAGCGAAGGAGCGGCTTAGTGCTCTTGGAGGTTGCCGACTCCTAGACGGCGTAGGCGTCGTGCGCGGGAGCTCTCAAGGTTGTGAGAAGCCCCGGCAAGTTTGTGAAGGTTCGGGTTGAGCCTACGCCAAGCGTGAAAACCACGACTAGTGGAAAGAGGCGGTGCTCGAGCGGAGCCGGTCCGAGTGGTCGGGCTAGCCTCAACGTGGACTAGGGAGACCGCAAGTCTCCTAACACCACGGAAAAATATCGGTTGTCCCTTGTCTCTTTACATTCAAGTATTTATCTTTTGCATATTATTGATTGCTTGAATTAGAATTGCTTAGTATTATTAATTTGATCAATTTAGCAATTCATACATAGAGACATAATTTAGTTAGTGCACTAGTGAGCCTAGTTGATTTAGGCTTTAATTGTCAAAACCTATTTATCGCTTCCGCATATTATAATTGTGTAGGTTTTGACATAGGGGTTGATTAGAGCGAATTGAATTAGTGAGCCATCGATTTTTAGAAACGCCTATTCACCCCCCCTCTAGGCGCATCCTCGACCCTACAGTAGGCATCGTGGCAGTTGTTGAGAAATTCGTAGTCACGTCGTTCCGGCCCGTCGATCCATTGGAAGAAGCAACACCGGTCCTCGTGGCCGAGAAAAGAAAGAACGATGCATGAGATGGTAGTGTTACCACAGATTTTGTGGACACCAAGAGGTTTACCTTGTAGTCATGCACAACAAAGAGTGAGCGCGCTGGCGTCGTGTCTGATGGGTAGATTGCATCATCTTCGCCGGTAGGTTGCAGTCGCATTTGGGCCGGGGCAGCTCCGGCAGAACTGGGGCGTCGACGCTACTATCATCCGGATATTCCGGGCGGGATGACTTCTGCTTGCTGAAGAGGCGACGATAGAACGACATTGTGCCCTAATTTGTGTAGATTCAGCGAGGGTGGTGAGGGGTTACTCGACACAACTGCAGCGTCAATGCCTTTTCACCGTCGTTGTTCCTCTACTGCCGTGCTTCTTATATAGGCACTCGGAGAGCAAACACAAAGCAGAAGCACGAAAAAAATAGCATATCAAAATGCCGGGAGCATCGCCGATGGTAAATATCGCTGAAATGGGGCGATCGCCAATATCAGGCGATCGCCCCATTTCAGCGATATTTACCATCGGGCAAAGGTGCTGACATAATTGTTCGAATGGGGCGACGCCCAATATCAGGCGATCGCCCATTTCAGTATGATATTTACCATCGGAAGTGTTCCTCCCGAGCTTTAATCGCCTCGAAATGGGTTGATCGCCCAATATCGTATGATCGCCCATTAGAGCGCACGGTTGCGAAAATAAGTCGGACTACGACGATCTATTGTCGAGCTAGTGGGCGCTGTTCGCACGGTTGCGAAAATAAGTCAGCCACGACGATCTATTGTCGAGCTAGCCGCTGTTCTCACGGTTGCGCGAAAATAAGTCGGGCTACCACGATCTATTGTCGAGCTAGCGGGGCGTTGTTCGCACGGTTGCGAAAATAAGTCGGGCTACCACGTATCTATTGTCGAGCTAGCCGGGCGTTGCTCCGGCACGAAGTTGCGAAAATAAGTAAATGGTGCTGCACGACATGGCTAAGAAAAGATAACCTACGCAAATGCAAGCACTTAGTTCAGATAGTTACACAACATGGTGGTGAAGATAAATAAATTACAAGCGACAAAGAAGGTAATAAATCACCACGACGACGCCTCGACCGCTTCGGTGGGTACGTGAGTGGCGACGGCGGACGGACGACCCTCCTACCCCGGCCCTGCGGCTGCGGCACAGGGGTAGTGTAGTAAGTCGGCGACTCGGGTGTCTGCTGGGGTGGTGGGCCGAGGTACTCAGTGGACATGAACTGGTCCACGTCGAAAGGATCCTCGGCGTCAACGCTGGCGTACCACCGAGTAGCCGTAAGCACCGTCAGGGGCCTCGCCGCGCATGCGACGAAGATCGCCCGCCGCCCCCACCCTCGCCATCGCAATTGTCGCGAGAGACGAAGACTGGCCCGCGTCACCCCACGGTGCCCACTGCGTCTGTGAGGGAGGACACGAGGGCTCGTACTGGGTGACGTCTGCCTGTGCGGCCGACTGGGTGGGCGAGGTGTGGGCACGGCTCCACTAGGCCGGGAGGTGTCTTGCCGACGGGACGCATACGCCGCACCACGCCTCGCCCCGGCAGGTGAGTAGGCCGCACACCCGCCTCAACCCGGCGCGGAGCCGAGCAAAAGTGTCCCGCTGCTGAGGACCCGTGAGCAACACGTCCGCGTCGAGGCCCGCCATCACGGCCTCCACCTCCCCGCACACATCTATACCGCAAGACGTGCTCGCAAGTAATGCCACCGATATGAGGTAATTTACATAAAACATACATGTAGGGTGACGGGTGACCTTATCACAGTAGTTGTCCCTCCGGGACATGTCTGGGTACGCTCGACACCGATGCGGTCTGCCGCGGCATACTCTGCCGTGTGTACCCAACCTCGAGCCGAAGTCGCGGGCGCCAACCACTCCATGTACTGCCGACGCGTTACTTGCCAGACGGCCGGTCTCGCCCACCGTGTCCGCCGCCGCTTCGCCTTTCGCAACACCCACGGTACCATGCGATGAGCGAATGGCGTGCCTGTGGATGCCCCGACCGAAGTCATCCCGCAATGCAAAACGACAAGTTACATAAAACATGCATTGCGCGAAACTCAAAGAAGATTGTGCTCAGACACCTACTTGTGCGCAGCACGTGAGATGCGTGAGTAGTCGGCAGGGGAAACTCGAAGAGGCCAACCGCCGCAAAGACTCGGCGGCGAGTACTCCTCGATGCATGTGTCGAAGATGAGGGCCTTACGGTGAGCTGTAGCCGATGGTCACGCCAAAGAAAGCTCGGACAGCCCGTGAGGTGCTCGGACGTGGACTCGGCGGGTCAGACAAAGGTTCATCGTGACGCCCTCGCCCAAAGAAACTGTCGAACTCCCGAACGAACTCTCGGCAGACACCTTCTTGACTGCAGTGGGCGACACCGCTGCGGGAAAAAAAGTAGTGCATGTTATGAAAATGTCCAAAGTATAGGGTTAGATACAAGGGGGCATACCTGTCGCTGAACCCAGTACAGGCCCATAGTGGGCCGGTCGATCTGGTCGTCGTGGTACAGGTCCTGTGATTACGGAGACAGGTCAACAACGGGCCTACCGACGGAGAAGTGCTCCCAGGACCACAGCTGCAGTAGTAGGACGCAGCCCGTCAAGAGCGGCTGTCTCCCCACCCGGGAACAAGCCTCGCAAAGACCCCTGTACAAGCACGCCAGCACGGCAGAGCCCCACGACCAGTGCACCATCTGTTTACAACGACAAAGTTAGACATGTCCTGTCATAAGAGATTTTAACGAAATGTGTTACCTCCTCCGCGGCGCTGTCGGCGATCGACCGGGCGAACTCGATCAAGTGCCGGTCCACCGTGTCCCCGCGGCGAGGACGGAACAGTACCAACCGAACAGAACAAAGCAGTACGCCTCGTGCCGCGTGCGAGTCCTCCTCGCGGCCTCCGGTGGAGATGCTCACCGCAGCTGCGTTGAACAATATTGTCGAGAGCTCGGTCGTGATCCGCGGTTACAACGAACGAGGTACTAACCGTGAATCGGAGCAACGGCCTTCACTGCCGTCGGAAGGCAGCCCGTGGGCACGACGGGGGCTCGGGGTGTCGCTGCACCTGGACGAAGCGCGCCTCCAGGTGCGCAAGCCACGTGGTGGGGGCGTCGTGCGGCACAACTGCCTGTCCCGCGCAGGGGAGCCCTAGGAGGTACGACACGTCCTGCAGCGTGGGAGCCATCTCTCCGCACGGCAGGTGGAACGTGTGTGTCTCCGGTCTCCACCGGTCCACGAGCGCGGTCAGCAGGGACCGGTCGTACGAGAAGGCTGAGACGTCCGGGCCCTCCACAGTCGTCCGCTCCACCATCCGGCAGAACGGAAGTAAGCCGGCAGCTCGTAACCTGCACGTAGTATGTAGCGTCGTTAAAATTCCATTAACAGGTAAGCAAAAGAGTACGAAAAGTCGCCAACTTACTGTGGAACCCAGCGCGGGTCGATTCGAAGAAAACCCGTGTGCACCCGAGACCGCAGTGTCGCCAGCGCCGCCCTCTACGGACAACCTAGACCGGTGGGTCAAGTCCACCTCCTGCTCTAGCAACTGGAGTAGCAAATACAAGAAGACGCCTAACTCGCGCCATCGCATCGCCGACGAAATATCTTTGGGTGCCTAGTAACACACCTCAATAATGCCCACCAACCAAGGCATCTCGCGCTTTCATTACCCGGTTGTAAATCTCCGCCAGTTGGTTGTCATTATTCCATAACGGAACCGCCTCGTCATGCGAAGGACCATTTCTAACGGCTCGTGGTCGATCCAAATTGCGTGAAACTCTTTATGCTTGTCCCCGCCTCACGCAGAATGTTCGATCGCGCTCGGTCGGGAGCGCCGCGACAAGGTCAGGGGTCATCTCCTTGCTCGTGGTACACCATAGGGTTCCTCGATGAACTAGCGCCGCCCCTTGGATCCAAAGTGATTGCTTCTTGGTTAGTTCATCCAACGCCCTCCACAATGAAGTCGAACTTCCTCCGCCGGTTCTGCTTGCGTACCGCTTGAACATGTTCATAAGCTCCTTGTTCCCGAATCGACGGAAAAAATTGGCACCCATGTGCCTCATGCACCACCGCTCTTCGTGTCTGCCACTTTGTCGCTTCCCACGGCGTCGGAGCCTTGTTGCATATCCACGATCGCCCTCAAGAACCCCCGCATGTCGGTCATGGATGACACATACATCGTATGGTCCCGACAATCGCCATCTTCACTCTTTCAAGAAACCAATACCACTCTCCGTTTTTCCTCCACGAAGGCCAATGCGACCGTAGAACTCGGTTGTTGGCGCCCACCGCGATCGCAATGAACCGCCCTTGTATTTCCTCGTGAGGAATGTGCCGCCCATGCAAATGACCGGCGGCAGGTGTCGGAAGGCATTTATGCATGCGCCGAGGGCGAAGAAGGCCCGCCAGAAGACCCACTTGCCGCGCAAGACGCACCATCCGGGAAACTCCGCAAGGTCGATGACCGCATCGGATTCCTACTTGATATTGCCCCGAGCAAGTGTGGAATATTCTCGTAAGAAGCCTCGTATGTCCCGAACCGTATTTGCAAAGCCGTTCTTTTTGCTCTCCATGCCTTCCGTAGCTAATCTTGTATCAAACCTCTCCCACGGCTCGATAATGGCTCGAGGTCAGTGCGGATTGTCCACGATCCGACCATAAAACACATTTGCCACCCAAGTGGACGACAGTTATGTGTTCTGCTCCGCTTCCTCCGCTTAGCGCTTATGCTCCGTCACTATGGAACATTTCCAGAGTCCCTCCACTTCCTTGTATGCATGCACTGCCATGGGCACGAGTCAACTACGACTTCACGTCGTAGTCTTTTTGTCGGACTTCACTACCCGAATTGCCGCCAAGAGACATTGACCAAGATTTCACCGCATCCATCACAAACCTCCTTGTCTTTATATACGCCCTCTGCGACCTCGTTCTCATGATACTCCCATGCATCTCTGCTCCTTCATGCATTGTTAGGTCTTCAAATTATAATTAGTCCACTCACCGGGGCAGCACCTCAGAGTATTGTCCTCCTCGTCCGAAAGCGTCGCCATCGGGACTTCCTCATCCGCACGGTCCTCCTCCTCCATCAAGTCAACTATGTGCTCCACCTCCTCCCCCTCGTCGGCCACCCCGCGCCTCCACGGTGCCTCCCCGCCCCGATCCGCCGCCACCACCTTCATCATCGCATTGTTGCATATCGGTATTCCCCTCCTCCGTAATATCTACCCCGACATCACGCACCTCCGACACCGATGGAGGTACCTAGTACCAATCTACCAGCAACATGAGCGGCCAGCCCCGCTCTACAGCGTACCCAACATAGCTCCTCCATGCCGAGGTCGCGTTAATAGGAACCACTCTCCATAAAAAGTCTCAAGACGGCTTACTATCGCTTCTAACCCGCAAATTAACACTCTGGGCATCCAAACTGAATATCCGAAATATCCACTCCAACAAACCCCTGTATGTCCTATCTCTCGGCCTAGATATGCCTTGTATGACTGCTGAAAATACCGACAAATCGACTCCATCCGGCCCCTGTGCTATCTCCCCATCTCCATAGAATATCTGAAAATACAATTTCTCCGACATGCTGCCTACAACGTCGAACCGAAAAAATCATCATTTCTCCATCTAACCGCGTCATGCATTACTATATAAATGCTACATTATATTGTCAATTTTTTTACTCTCTTCGATTTCTAACTGTGTTCGACATTTCCAAATTTTTTACTCTACTAATTTCTAGCGTAGCGATTGCTGATTTATATGTTCCTAGCCTACCATATTTTTAAATATACTCTAAAATACTATGTACAAAACGAATGGTGATCATACTAAGAAATCCGACTATAAATAAGTAATTCGACTACCATGTTAATTTAATAATATTAAATTTCTACACATCCTACTACTAACCTACCATGTCTCAATATTTCGAGTACTACACAATCCTAATTTTTTGAACACTAAATACTACATTCATTTCTAAATATGACCTAAAAAAACCACCACATAAAATTAAAACTAAATATTATACAACTCTACAATTTCTAAATACTACACAATCCTAAATACAACATTATATTTCTAAATAGTACATATAAAATTTCTACATACTACATTGATTCTCTAAATTTCTAAATACTACATTTCTAAATATTACACAATACTATAATTTCAAAAATATTACACATAAAATATATGAACTTACCTTCACAAAAACGCCTAATATTTTTTCCTCTCTTTTTTTCTTTCTTCTTCTCTCTTTTTTTTCCTCTCCTTCCTCTTCTCTTCTTTCTCCCGCTACCGATGCTTTGCTCGCTTGTTCTACGGCAAGAATGAGCACAAA
This sequence comes from Guadua angustifolia, assembly GCA_036346375.1. Classification (NCBI taxonomy): domain Eukaryota; kingdom Viridiplantae; phylum Streptophyta; class Magnoliopsida; order Poales; family Poaceae; genus Guadua; species Guadua angustifolia. The sequence goes on along the minus strand of CM070510.1, from coordinate 3,940,466 downwards.
GGTTTCTACGCGCGCTTTAACAACCACCGATCACCCCCTGCTAGGGCGACGCCTGTGGTCGGGCGACGACCAACCAAAATCGCCACGTCATACCCGAGCGGCTCCCGAACGTCATTGCTTGAGCCGTTACATCGATCACATTGCCCACCGACGCCTCAAAGAATGGGCGACGCCTCGCATGGGCGACGGGAGGGTATTTTTGAAATTTTGTAGCGCGGCCGATTAGTTTCGAAAAAATGTTTTAAAATAAATATTAAATTAAAAAAATTTCGCTGGGGCCTGGGGTAACTGCATAATTGAATGTCTTGCTATGACAGGCTAGATCATGTACTATATTCTTATGGAATTTTTCGTTTTCGTTTCTATATCCTCTTCGTGCTATTTCGCATCTATTTCCATCACTATCTGTTTCCGGAGTTTTCGATTTCGTTCCGTTACAGGTAAAAAAATGTGGAAATATAAACGAAACAATCATTTATTGACCATTTCTATTCCGTTTTCATCCATAAGTCTTTCATTGCTAGCAGTTTTTTTTTTCTGAACAACAACTGTTTCTTGATGTATCCCTGTTAAGCAGTAATAACCAAGAAATTCCTACACTGATAAAGGCTTTCACCAACTTTAACCACTGACATGCGGTTGGCTGATGGACCTTTCTCATAAATATGCGCTAGAATATACAACCTTAGTTAGGGTTGCTGATATGGTTCAAGAAAATGCAAGAATATACAACCTTAATTACAGTAAGAACGTTACAATTGCTAATATGTTGTCCGCATGTTGGGAGAATGTGAAATTTAGAAGAACAAGAGTACCCTACAAATATGGCAAAATTTGCAGGCTGAATGTAGTAACATTATTTCATCTGATGATGAGGATAAATTGCTTTGGTCAATTCTCAGTAAATTCTTTTTATAAAGCCCTCAAAACTCAGGATGTTGTTTTTCCTCGTATTTCTTTGTATGGTAAAAATACCACTCAAAGTATTTTGACTAAGGAGAATTTAAGAGGATTGAAAAGAGATGGTAAATGTCGATTTTGTAGAGCCGAGCAGAGCATTGTGCTAAAATGCCAAATGATTTGAGTGACATCAGAATTCTGATACACCATCCTTTGTTTCAGCAGATGTGATGTCAGTTGATCGATCTAGGGAATCATCTTGCTTAAATGCAAACTTAATGTGCAATACATATATGAAATTATCCAACCTGATCGAACCACCATGCATTTGAATTACTAGGGCTCAAATGGCCCAAACCCGCTACCAAATTTCAGTGCTACAGTTACGAAATCATCAAGCACGTTAATCCCCACGAGGAACCGACCTGAGTAGTACCCTGCCCCCGATCGAAATCTTGAACATTTTTCTGATTCTTTCCCAGACGACACAGATTTCCTTTTCACGAGGGGTGTTTCTATACATCTTTTTTTTAAAAAAAAAGTTATATATACATTTTAAATCTTGAATGAGGGATAGATAGTGCTCCCTCCGTTCCTAAATTGATGACGTTTTAGGATTTTGCATTTATTACTCTTGGATGGTATGTGTTATTTTATTACGTAGCAATAAATAATATCGGGAATCATGATTGGTAAAGGTATGTAAAGGAAAAAAATAGATAAAAGTTGTCTTAAAATTATATAATGATATGTATTTAGAAATAAATTTTGAAAGCTAGAATGACGTGTATTTAGAAACAAAAGGAGCAATTATTTAACGCTACGATTGTTTTAAAATTTATACAACTTATATTAAGGAAAAAAAATACAGAGTAAAGAGGGCTCCGTGGAACGGCCGAACCATCCCTGAAGCACCGCAGTGCCACGGCAATGGCGTGAAAGGAAGCGAAATGGAACCAAGGAGGAGAATTTCGGAGGAACGGCAAGGAGCCATCGAGAAGAAACTGACAGGCCACCATTGCCGCTCCGGGAGAGGCAGCGGCAGTCACAAGAAGAGTAAATTTCTTCATTTTGCATCGTACGTGTTTTGTTAACAAAGTGAATGGCACAGAGAGCAAAGCGCAGGCGCCAATGCGCGGTTTGCCCCGGCGAGCTCGGTAGCAGTTGTTGCCGGTGCGGGGCAGCGAGGAAAGGAGGCGGTGGTGGCGGCGGCCAAGGAAGCTGACGCGCATGCGACGCCGCGACGGAGTGGGCGAGAATGAGCTGGCAGTGGCGGGACGGCCTTTGGCCATAGGCAGGGTCACAAAACCGATTTTAATAAAAATGTTTAAAAATAAAAAAAATATCGAGCAAAAAAACTACTTGAAAATCGTCAGAAATCGAAAGGTTAAGAATTCAAAGTTTAAAAAAAAATTAAAAAAATTGAAAATCGACCGGTTTTCATCAGTCGGTTTTGACTGAAAATCGACTAGACCAATTGGTGGGTGTTGACTACTATGTCTTTGCACACGATTTTAATCTAAAACCATCGATTTTGATCAAAAACCGATCGATTTTTATCGAAAATTAACCGGCTTTACTTCATATAGATTGTTTTGAATTTTTTAAATTAAAACGCCGGCTTTACTTCATATAGATTGTTTTGAATTTTTTAAATTAAAACGGTTTATCGATCAATTTTAAATATGAACCTAACTTAATACGTTGGACGGTTCTGTGAACCTGCATGTAGTGGCCCCGGATTTGCCACGGACGGTCCGTGCAAACGGGTCGGTCGCACGATCTCCGCCCCCACACTGCTGCTGAAAAGACATGCATACGCATCGACTCTTTGATCCGAAATAACACCTGTGCTGTGCTCGGGGGAAAAAAAGTAGGATAAACGCTCTCGGAAATTTTCATCGGCCTCAAATCTTTCGCCATTTGAAAATCGACTAGGTAGAAAAGCGCGCTACGCTGCGCCGGTTGAATTTCGATAGCATGCGCTCGGGAAAATAATATTTTTTTTATTTTCGCAAAACCACCAACCGGTAAAAAATAGTCCAGAGGAAAAAGGGCAAAAAATTATCAGAGATGACAACCTTCTTTTGTCGAGCCTAATACTCTACGTGTTTACTGAGTAAAAATACATGTTCGCAAAACCACCCATCGGTAAAAAATAACCTAGAGGAAAAAGGGCGAAAAATCTTCGATGAATCTCTTTTTGGACCTGTTCGCTATCATGAAAAATTAGAAAAGGGTTTGTTCGTGATTTAGATTTAACGGGAGGCTTTTCCGCAAATTACCGGGCCAGGGACCTAAACGCGAAGAAAAAAAATTATTCTCATCTCACAAAAAATCGCAAAGGACCTATCCGTAATTTCAAAGAAACAGAGAGGGGTTTTCGGAAAATGTCGCGCTGACACGTGGCCATGCTGGCTGATCGGCAAACTCTAGCGTTATAAAGGGTGTAACCATAACCATGTGTGTCTGCATGTAACAGTTGCTTCGATATCCATGTCATTTTCCACCTTCCACGCAGTACAATACAACCCCATTTAGAACGGATCCTCACAGGGCATGCAACCTTTGCCCTCCATGCTCGGCAACAAGCACAGAGGCCCAACAGTTCCGCATGTGCTGAACTGCTGATTACCATCACCTTCCATCCTGTGGCTCACCGGCGCGAGGTCGGCATATGCAGGCAAAAGCCAAGGTGCCAACCACACCCACCCCATCCGCTCGCCGTGCAAGGCAGGCGCGGACCTGAAGTTGACAGGCACCCCGACGTCTTCGTATTAGTCTTTTATACTTTCCGCTAAATACAGTTGATAACCTCGGTGGCAGATCAGTCTGAACCTTAACTCTAGTGCTCATCCAGTACCAGTCATCTGAAAGCAAACCGTATGTCGATGATGAACCTGACAACTAATTTTTCTAAATCCGCTTTGGTGCAAGGCCGGTTGGTTGGTCGAGGAGGGCGCACCAGTACACCGCCACGCGCCACTTGCCTACTGCTATCCGCTCTAAGGGTATCTTCAATGGTACTAGCTATAAGAAATGTCCATGTCATCTATAGATAGCATATAGACAACCTCTCTAATGGATTAGATATAGTATTGTCTATAAAATTAAATATTAGCCCACATGTAATAGATAATAAGTGTCTTGAATCGCTTATAAATTTCTGCTCATACATTAAGAACTACCTCTATCTCTCTCTTGCTTTTCTCTTCCACCCAAGAAAATGATGAGACAAGACCTTTATACCAATGGAAGTGGTCTTATCAAGACGCCTAACATCTCCAGCACAGCACAACCGCACAAGCCCTTACGGCGGGTGGGCGGGCGTGCGTGCAGAAAAAAAAAAAGGCGAAAAAAAAACAGCACCGGGCGCGACGCCGAGACCTGACGCAGTACGGCTCGCGGAGAAAAGACACCCGCTTGTTGCCATGCGAAATGATGGTGTCCACGAAAGCGCACGCTGCATCCTATCCGGAACAGCGCGTTTTGCCCAAGGAAGCGGCGAAATCCCCAGCTTTTCTAGGCCTCTAAGGCTCTAACACGTTCTTCTTTTCCTCAAGCTTTACTTGTGCCTGTGCGTGCGGTGGAGTGGTTGGTACCAGGCTGGCTGACTTAGGGCATCTCCAATGATACTAGCTATAAAAAATATCCATATCATCTATAGATAGTATATAGACAACCTCTCCAATAAATTAGCTATAGCATTATCTATAAAATTAATAGTGGCCCACATGTAATAGATAATAAATGCCTTGGAATCGCTTATAGTCACTATACATTAGAAATGGCCTATATCTCTCTCCTCATTTTCTCTTCCACCTAAATAAAATCTTTGACAAGATTTTTATACTAAATTGAAGACACCATTAGAGATGCCCTTGGCTGCTAGTGCATGCCCGCGCCACACGCAACGATCGGTCCGTCTCTCGCGACACATGGTGGTGAAGTACTGGTGGTCTTCGAGGCTATAGGCCTAGGGCCCGGCGTCCTCGGCTTTAGTTTTATGGTTTTGTCCATGCTGTCGTCGGACGGGATGGATGGATCACATGAACATCCCTATCCGTAGGGGTCCATCCGTAGGGGTCCGGCCGGCACTCCGGATAAGGCGAGCAGATTCTCCATTTTGTTTGCTTGTCTGCCCCCAAAGTCCTAAAAGCAAATGGGGCGAACGAACAGCGGAACAGGCGTACACAAAAGGATATGATGCCACCATGCATCTGTGGGAAACCCTCGCTTTCATGACCAACCAACAACCAGTTAATTCTGGAGAAACTTTGTGGATACACCGGTTAATATACCTGTCCATACTAGCTATATCAGTTTTGATACCTATCAATGTTAGTTATACCGATAGAATTGATAATATGATCTATTAAACTAAATGTTATATTTGATAGTATTGAAGTAATATTATAAGGAAACTTTAGGATATATATAGAGGCGGCGTATCGCATGCTTGATGAATATTTGGTGAAAGCATTGCTTACCAACTAAGAAAAGTTTCAAAAATTCTGATTAAATCATGGATGTACATATCAGCTTACCCCATCTACATATAAAATTTCATGATCAAATTCGTCCTGTGCTAAGAGTAATAAAGAGAAAACTTGATCATGAACAGAATAGTTCCTGCTCATGATCAAGTTTGTTTTTTTTGTAACTTCTAGTATAGGATGAATTTGATCATGAAATTTTATATGTAGATGGGGTAAGCTGATATGTACATCCATGATTTTTTTCAGAATTTTTTGAAACTTTTCTTAGTTGGTGTGCACCAAGTTTTCACCAAATATTTGTATGCACAGGATACGTTGCCTATATATAGAGCTAAACCGATATAAACACTAGTGCGGAGTTGATAAGATAACCCACAGCCCAGTTTTGAGCCAAATATTCTCATGTCTGCTACCCTCGAATGGCACGGGAAAGGGTGTCCTTTTGGAGAACTACAATTTGATACACCTTTGGTGCGTACGATGGTCCCTGGGCCTTCGGCAACCTTTGGAAAAAAGCAAAGGTGCATGCAAAGCCACTCGAATACGTGTGTGACGGCTACAAATGCGACACACGGAGCCACGGAGGAGGCTAAATAGCCGTTGCTCTCACGCACTTGTTTCCTGGGCTCTTCCCCCTTCCGCTGTATGGACAACAAAAGTGACCGTGATCAGAGAATAGGATAGTACCAATAGTACTTAGTACATAATAAAAATCCGACCAAACCATTGTTTGTTGAAAGTACTAGTGTACTACTCTACATAGAAGTATAAATAAATACTGTATAATCTAATTATTGAATAACAAAGAATAAATAATTTATATTAAATTTAGCGTACCGTTATAGTGCTTGAGAATTAAGGGATGGATAGCGGGAACTGCTAGCATATTTGGCCCTTATTTTTTAATTTTTTTTATAAAAATGGCTTCTTTGTAAAAAAAAATAACGAAAATACCTCCTCTCCGCGCTACAGTACAGTGAGGAGGTAATCCTGTGGTATTGTAGCATGGGATTTTTTTCCCACGGCTGGGTGATTTGGGGATTTGAATTACCGCAGAATGAGGACGCAAGAAATTAGCGTGCACGGGATTTAGTGCAATTATCATGGAATAGACACTGCGGACCGGAGACACAGAAATTCAATTTCCTCGGATGGGGTGCACGAGATTTAGATTTTCTGTGGTAGGAACGTACAACAAATGGATTTACCACAGTATGGGTGGCTCAATATGTTCCGCGGTCTCTCTGTGCACAAAAGGGCCATTATTAAAAAAAAATTCTACACAGGCTAGTTTCGGAAATAAAAAATAGAGGGGTAAAACAGTGAACAGTTCGGATAGCGGGCTGGGGTGCGATCGCCTCGCCTTCCCCCAATCTTGTCCTCGGCGCGACAGCGACGCGTGACCGATGCCGACCGGTCGAGAGCAGCAACGCAGCAGCGCGAGACGACGGGCCGCCGTGGTGGATCGTTGGTTTGATCGGATCGCGGTAGATAACGTAGCACCGTAGGAAAAAAAAAAGAAGAACGGAGCATCGGGCACATCTCCGCACCGAGAGCGATGGAGATTGGTCTGACCGGAGAGAGAGAGAGAGATGGGGGAAGAGTTCGCCATCATATCGCGCCGCGGATCACGATAACCTGGAGTGGAGGGAACATGCCACGTCGCCGAGGATCTTGATCGGTGTGTGGATGAGGATCTGCTGAAGTTGTTGGAGTGGCTACTTCGAGGCCACGCTTGGACGCAAATTTCTCTCTGATTTCCGCGGGGATTTAACTGTTTCTTGCAAGTTTTCTGCGTTCTGAGCACGCTCAGCACGCTCTAGACCTGGACGGCTGAACCTAGAGTTGCCGTAGACGAATCCATTGTTTTTTTTCTGGACTTCAACACCTCGGGTTTGTTTTTTTTTACAAATCTAGCTCCTTCGTAAATAAATTTGTTAATTTAGTGCTTTACCATATCTAAAGAGCGTAGAAATTAATGAACCTTAGCCAACCATATGAACATCATAATACACCGCGGGAGGACCACTTCCCTCTCCTCAAGCACAGTAGCAAGCTCCTACCATGTTCGCTAGTGCCCTCCCGCACTCGCCCAACGGGCTGTTGTGGGGGTGACCTTCTCCCGTGCTCTTAGGATGTTGCGTTGTTTACGGTAAGAGAGAGACTAAATTTATAAATTCATATGTGAGATACTGGCAACGTATCCTATGCACACAGGCTTTCCTGTGTACACACCGTGCACACCAACTAAAAAAAGTTGAGAAAAATTTTGAAAAAATTGTAGATGTACTTCATAGATTACTTTACCTATATATTAAATTGTAAGTTCAAATTCATTATATATCAAGAGTTAGTTTAAACTTGTCAGAATTTTCTCTTTTTTGTAACTCTCGATATATAATGAATTGATCTTGAAACTTCATGCATAGGTAGAGTAATTTATGAAGTACATCTATAATTTTTTTAGAATTTTTCATAACTTTTTTTAGTTGGTGTGTATAGTGTGTACACGGAAAGATCTGTGTGCACAGGATACATTACTGTAAGACACTAGATTTTTTAAAAAAAGAAACGTCAGTGGCTAAAAAAGCAATGGATTCACCATAGACACCACGTGCTAACAAAAATCTGGAAGATCTCTTGTGCTTCCTTTTGGTAGCTAGAAATGGGCTTTGGGTACAAACCTGATCAGGATGTACTATATGCGCTCTCTCTAGAAGACTCCATGTTAAGATTACATTACCGAACCGAGGTGAAAATTGCCCAGCCGTCTGAACCGATTTTCGTCAAAAACTACTCAAAAATCGATAGAAACTAAAGGGATTGTAAAGTCAAATTTTTGAATTCATCAGCAAAAAAGTGGCAAAAAGAAAAGAAAATAGATCGTTTTGACCGATTTTGTTCAACTTTCGACTAGTTTTGTTTGATTTTTGACCTAGATCAGCATACTCAAGGACTAGTTTATATCAAAAATTGGCAAAAAAGAAAATTGAAAAAAATCAAAGAAAATTGAACAAAATTTTAGAAGATCTGAATAAATCCCAATAAATATATAAAACACCTCAAAGAAATCTCAATAATTTTTCAATTCATTTAGCACTTCTGAAAAATAAAAAAGAACAATTAATGAAAAGAAATAAAGACACTGCATGATTTTTAAAAAAAATTTACAAACTTGATCGTACTTTGAAATTTTAATAGTATCATAAACAATGCCCAAGAATCATGTAGAACATTTTCAGTAATATTGGACTTCATTTAGTGCCCCTAGAAAATTTAAAAATAAGAGCATATACAAAGACAATAACACTATCAGAATTTTACAAAAATGTACAGGTCTGATCACATCTGAAAATTTTATAGCATCATTATCATTACCTCAAAACCTCACACAAAAATTTGAAAATATTTATAGCATTATTTGATAGCTCAATTAAATCGGGAATTGCTGACTGCTTTGACCTATTTTTTTTCTTTCTATTATGCATATTCAGATTTACTCAAAAATGTATCCCAAATTCGTTTTTTTTTTCAAAAAATTATCCTAAATATCAAAAGGCTATTAATACTATTTTTTGGAAACTTTTTGGATAACTTTTCTAAATTTTTTGAATTTAAATTTAAATTAAACCAGTTTACTGATAGATTCCAAATCGTGATTTTTGAACTGTTTTCGTTAATCTTGTGCCTGCTCCTTGCTTCTCTACTTGGTGTGCCTCTCTTTCAACTGGACCTGCACCCAGTGCATAGCGGCCTGCACCTGTGTCGATTCTTCTGTAGTCGCAAGGATATCAGCTCAGTGATGGCAACACGCACATTGGCAAACCGTCTATCCTCATTATTCATCTAACCAAACAAAAAACTGGCTCATCCCATCCATCCTCATCCATCTAACCAAACAAAAAACTGACTCATCCCATCCATCTAACCAAACAGCTACCTGGATGACTCCATCCCATCCAGACCTGGATGGCCATATCCCATCCAACCTCGTCCTCTAACCGAACACACCCTAAGTGCTGCAATTTTGCAATGATTTTGTGCCATCAGATTTCTGTGCTATAAACCTCGTCCCGATCTACATGGCCGTGCTATGATTGCAGGGGCAACACAGGAGTCATGTGTAGCTAAAGGTGAAAATGGATCGAATACGAATGGATAATATCTATATCATATTTGTTTTCATTTTTTTTGGATTCGGATACGGATAGTTCAGATACGAATAATATCAAATACAGATACGGTGCGAATACGAATCCAATCGAATCGGATACGGTCACGGATATTTATCAAAACATGATAACCGCTTAGATTGTACATAAGAAATCAACGAAAATACAAAACTAACTGATTTGATCAAAACATTATTGAAAATTAAACAAATATAAGCATTCCATTTACTTAAACAAGGCATATATCCAACCATCTAGAACATCACCATCCAAGAATTACAAAAACTCCAAATATGACAGTACGACATTGCTACCATATATGCCTCTTAACATGTTCCATTTTTTAAGAGCTAGCAAGTCCAACTGCATGCAACCATAAAGTAATGTTCACAAACATTCAGAATTCAAATAACAGTGCTGATAAAGTAATAAGTCAAATTGCATATCTATCTTCCCATTGCAACCATAACATAATGTTCACAAGAGAAACCATGGAAGAACCCTAGACATCCATTGAAACACAGTTTGCAAACTTCAGCTCTGAATTGGGTACAGAAGTTTAGCAAGCTAAAATGGTTTAGAAGTTTAGCAAGCATTAGGATTTGGTACAGAAGTTTAGTAAGCTGAAATGGTTAAATCACCTTCTGTCATTCCTCCATGTCCTTCAGCACATCCTCCTTAAAATCTTTCATATCCTCATGCTCCTGCAATTGCAAGTTATATTTCAATGATTATGCATGGTTAAATGATACTAAGGCAAACATCTATATACATAGATAAAAAAATAACAAACCCTTGTCATTTGGTTTGCAAAACATCGCTCAATGCCCTCCATGTCCATCTCAGATATGATAGATCCACCTATGTTTCCACCTGCATGTTTTGTTGGAAGATCATAATAGCATATTAGCATGACATTCATGATACTACACATAAAGCAGTAAAGGACAAATGCGAAATTTAACATTACCTTTTCTAGATGCTATAGTCCAATCTTTAGTACAAATCAAAGCTTGGAAGACTTCAGGATCTAAACGACTGTAAAATGGATCAATAACACATCCACCCGCACTAAATATTGACTCTGAAGCAACTGTAGACATTTGAATAGATAAGACATCTCGAGCAAGTCTGGAGAGAATAGGGAGCTCGGTTTGCTTAAGCTTCCACCATGACAAAATATTAAATTCTTTTTTGTCTTTTGTCTTCCAATGCATTAGTGATTGCTCCATATATACTTCCAACTCAGTTTTTGTACCTTGGCCTTGGGCAGTACTACCATGCAAGTACTTTTCAAGATTTGCATCAAGATCATCATCACTATCATCCTCAATCTTGTTGGTTGATATTCCAGGAGCTCGTGAGCACCCGACCATCTTCCATTGCCAAGCGGACAGCCCCCGGGCGTGCCACTAAGACGACCGTGAACGGACCTTCCCATCTGGGGGAGAGCTTGTTGGTCTTCGACGTGTTCTGAACTCGACGTAGGACGAGGTTGCCGACTAGCAAGGTCCTTAGCCGAATTGACTTAGCCGCATGCCTACGAAGAGCTTATAGGTAGACGGCAGATCGCAGCAGCGCTCCTTCGCGTGTCTCTTTAGCAAGGTCGAGGTCGAGGAGACGCTCGAGCTCTTGGTCGATGCTGTCGACCAGGTGCACTCTTTGGGAACCCAGCACAATCTCGGCGGGTAGAATGGCCTCTGCACCATAGACGAGCTGGAAGGGCATCTCGCCAGAGTCTTGGCCATCAGTAAGCGAATCGACCAAAGGACGGAAGGGAGCTCATCCACCCAAGACTTGCCATGCCGGGCGAGGTTTTTGAAGACCCTCTTCTTGATCCCCTGAAGGATTTGGCCATTTGCTCGCTTGGCCGCTCTGTTGCTCTGCGAATGAGCTACAGAGGCGAAGCAGACCTTTGTCCCGATATCTTCGCAATAGGCCTGGAACAGTTCACTAGTAAACTGAGTACCGTTATTCGTGATGAGGCGATTGAGGACCCCGAAACGCGTCACCACGTTGCTGCGGAAAAACCTCCTGGCTACTTGAGCCGAAATAGTTGATACGGGCTCGGCCTCGATCCACTTAGTGAAAGTGTCGACGGCCATGAGCAAGAATTTGCAACCCCTTCGACCTCGGGGGAAAGGTCTGAGTATATCGGCTCCCCAGGTCGAGAACGGCCATGAGAGTGGAATAGTTTGGAGTGCGTACGCCGGCTGGTGCGCCTTGCGGGCATGGAACTGGCATGCCTGGCAAGTTGCCACGATCGCCCGAGCGTCGGCTAAGACTGTCGGCCAATAATACCCCAACCGGAAGGCTTTGCTCACGAGCGTCCTGAAGGACGAGTGAGCCCCGAACACTCCCTCATGGATATCTCTGAGAAGGAAATTACCCTCTTCCCGTGATATGCACTTGGAAAGGACTCCAAGTGTCCCTTTGCGGTATAAGGCGCCCTCGATCAGTTTGTACGGAGAGGACCGCCTTATAAGCCGGGAACGCTCAGCTTCTTACTCGGGCAGTGTCCCATGCGCGAGATACTGGACGGACAGCGTCATCCAATTCGCACCATGCTCGAGGAGGGAGACGTCACCGCTCATCTCCGATGCCCCTTCTACAGAGGGAATGGAGGGCTTGAATAGATGCTCGACGAGCGCCCCGGGCAGGGCAAGCATCTGAGAGGAACCGACCTTGGACAAATGGTCGACCAGGAAATTGTCCTTCCGGGGAATGTAGAGCACTTCGAAATTTCTAAAGTACCGCTCCATCTTCCTTACCTCAACCAAGTAAAGCGCCATTGAGCTATCGGAACACTGATACTTCTTATTAACTTGGTTAACGACCAACTGCGAATCACCTCTTACAGTCAGTTGTTGGACCCCAAGTGCCTTGCACGCTCGCAGCCCGGCCAAGAGCCTTCATACTCCGCCGCGTTGTTGGTCGCGGCGAAGTGCAATTGGATAACATACTAGAGCTGGTCCTCCTGAGGGGATACCAGCACGACACTAGCCCCCGAGCGTTCGTAAGCTCGAGATCCGTCAAAGTACATGGTCCAACGATCTGTTTCGGATCCCTTGGACTTGCCAACGGTCGGGGCTGGATTCGTCCATTCGGCCACAAAATCTGCCAAAACCTGAGACTTAATCACCGCGCGAGCCGAGAAGTGAATATCAAACTCGGCGAGTTCCATAACCCATTTTGCTATGCGACCACCAGCATCTTGGTTTCTTAGGATCTCCCTAAGTGGCAAGTTGGTCGGAACCATGACCTTATGAGCCTGGAAATAGTGGCGTAGCTTCCTAGAAGCCATGAGTAATGAGTACAACAACTTTTGGACCTCAGGGTACCGCTCCTTTGGTCCACGCAAGACTTCACTGACGTAATAAATTGGCCGTTGTACTCCATCTCTTTCGGCCGTCAGCACGGTGCTTACAACTTGCGGGGTTGCTGCCAAATACAAGAGCAGGTCCTCCCCCGACCTTGGTGTGGTTAAGATGGATGGGCCGGACAGGTACTGCTTCAGCTCTTCGAACGATTGATTTGCTTCTTCGGTCCATGCGAATCCGTCGTGCTTACGGAGCGCCTTGAAGAAAGGCAGCCCGCCCTCGTCCAACCGAGAAATGAAGCGACTTAGAACGGCCATGCGTCCGGTCAAAGTCTGGACCTCCTTGATGCTGCTGGGTGGTTGTATTTTCTCAATAGCTTCTATCTTCTCTGGGTTCGCTCCGACGCCTTGCGGGCCGATCATGTAGCCAAGCACCTTACCCGTTTCTACTCCAAAGACACATTTTTCTGGATTAAGCTTTATTTGATGCTTGTTGAGGTTACAAAAAGTCTCTTCAAGGTCGGACACATGACCTGAGGCAAATCTGCTTTTGACCACAATGTCGTCTACATAGACTTCTAAATTTCGCCCTATCTGTTCTACGAAAGTCTTCTGCATCAAACGCTGGAAGGTCGCTCCAGCATTCCTAAGACCGAAAGACATGGTCGTAGCGTAACGTCTTAACGGGTAATGAAAGAAGTCTTCTCTTCATCCTCGAGTGATATGCCGATCTGGTGATAGCCTGAATAGGCATCCAGGAAACTCATCACCTGGGATTCCACTATTGCGTCGACTAGCTGGTCTATTTGAGGCAGCGAGAAATTATCCTTAGGACAAGCAGCGTTCAGGCCCATGTAATTGATGCACATGCGCCACTTGCCACCTTTTTTCTTGATGATGACCGGGTTTGCCAGCCATTCCGATTGCTCAACTTCTTGAATAAAGCCGGCCTTGAGAAGTTTGTCGAGTTCATCCCGGATGATTGCTTGTTTTTCCGGGGAAAAACGCCTGAGCCTCTGGCGCACAGGCTTTTTATCAGGCCGAACAGCTAGCCTGTGCTCAATCACTTCTCTTGGGACTCCGGGCATGTCGGACGGTTCTCAGGCGAACACGCCCGCGCTCCTCCGGAGGAAAATGATGAGCTCGAGTTCCTATTTGGGGTCTAAGGAAGATCCCAAATGCACGACCTTGGTCGGGTCCGCGTTAAGCAAGCCGCTTTAGTCTCTCCTACCGAGGGCAACTTTCAGACGGGACTTCTACGGTCCTTGGTTGTGACCCCTCTGAGGCAGCTTCCCGACCATGTCGAGCGATCTCTCGTTACAACTCAAGGCCGCCTTCGGGTTCCCTCTTATGGTAATTACGCCCTTGGGGCCGGGAACCTTCGTACACTGGTATGCATGGTGCGTGGCGGCCATGAACTTGGCGAGGGCTGGCATGCCGAGGATGGCGTTGTAGGCCTGCTCGAAGTCGACTACGTCGAAAGTGATCATCTCCGTCCGGAAGTTGCTTGGGCTCCCAAACGTAACGGGCAAGACGATCTGACCGAGGGGTTTGATCGAAATGCCCGGGACAATCCCGAAGAAGGGGACTGCAATGCTCTTAATCTTGGACTGAGGCACCTGCATCTCGTCCAGGACCCTAGCGGCTATGAGATCCAGAGAGCTCCCACCGTTGATGAGGACTCACCCCACCGTCGTGTTACTGATGGTCAGGTTCACGACCAGAGGGAGCCTTTGAGGCTTGGTCATTCCAAGGGGACAATTGTCCTTGGAGAAGTTAATAGGTAGCTCGGACCATCTGAGCTGCTGGACGGGAGGCTTGCCCAGCGCGACATGGTGCACCTCCTGCGCCGCCTCCTTCAAGTCCCTGCGGGACCTGTAAGCGGAGGAGCCCCTGAATATAATTGCAATATGATTGCGAGGCTGCTGGTAACCCATATCTTCATCGTCTCCGACTGCGGGCGCTTTTCCTTTTGCCTTACCGTTCTCCCCTTGCTTCGAGAGCGTGGGCATAGGGCCCTTACCGCTGTAGAACTGCTTCAGGCGAAACACCCAAGTTCTACAATTACGAAGGTCGTGCCCGCGTGCCTGATGAAGCGGTCAAAAACGGTCACTTGGTGGCATATCTTGGCCGCTGCGACCTTGGTCGGCGCGCTTGTGCTCGCTGTGCCGTTGAGGCGGGCGCCCCCGGCCCCTCCCGCGCTGCTGTGGTTCTGAAGCCTGCGACGGGTGATGCTCGATCGCTGCCACCATGCCCGGCGCAGAGGGCCTTTTCTTTTTCTTGAACTTCTTCCTTTCTTCGGAGCATTGATTCTTCTTGCTCGTAGGACCCTCCAGGCCCGGCTAAGGCGGGAGTTTCCCTTCATCCAGCATCTTCTTCAACTGGACCGCCTCGTCGGCATTCGCATACCGGTCGGCCATGTGGAACAGCTCGTTGGCCAATAGGTCAGAGTGAATCTCCAGGTCCTGCGTGAAGC
Organism: Guadua angustifolia; assembly: GCA_036346375.1. Taxonomy (NCBI): domain Eukaryota; kingdom Viridiplantae; phylum Streptophyta; class Magnoliopsida; order Poales; family Poaceae; genus Guadua; species Guadua angustifolia. The sequence continues at coordinate 3,925,100 of CM070510.1, read as the reverse complement.
GAACGTCCCGAACTCCGAACTTGAAAGCTCGGACGACCGCCTCATCTGAAATGTTGGGTATGGAATTTCTCACCTTAATGAACCTTTGAACAAAATGCCTCAGATGCTCGTCTTCGGTCTGGATTAGACGCTCGAGGTCGCGCTCTTTGCCCGGACGAGTATAACAGCTTTGAAAATTTGCCCAGAGCGCTTCGTTGAGCTGATGCCAAGAGCGGATCAACCCTTCTTTTTGGTTGAAGAGCCATGTTCTCGCGGCTCCATCCAGGACTGTGGGGAGGAAGTTAGCCATCACGCCTTCATCCCCCCCGGTAGCTAGGATGGTAGTGGTGTATATTGAAAGGAACTCGTCCAGATTCTGGGTACCGTTGAACCTTTCGATGTGGCCAGGCTTGAATTTGCTTGTCCATGAGACATTACGGAGGGACGCTGAGAAAGCTCGGCATCCGAAAGCCGGGCTATTGTAATGACTTCTCCGGGCAAGCCGACCATACTGGTCATCGTCATGACGTCCCCCGATACGGGGGCCGAGACGAGTAAATACTTCCCTATGCCGGTGCAACGGAGACCGCTCCGAGGTCGAGAACTCGGTGTGCCCGTGGCTGGATCGGGCACATTTCTGGCCCCACAAAGTAGTTCGGGAACTGCTCCGAGTATCATCGCGGTACCTATCATGCTTCCTGCGGCCCTCCTGAGCAGAATCTGGGGGCCACCATGCCTGGGGCGAATAGGAAGATAGGGTTTAACGTCCCGGGAAATACTTCGGGCGCCTTTGCTGCTCGGGGACCCCGAAAGCTTTATGTCGGCGGCGAGCTTCTCCAGATTCTCAGCTACGGCCGCACCCATGGCTTCCAGATCCACCTGACCGGGAAAACCCCAGAGGTCGTGCACGACTGTCGCCATAGCCCGCAACCGTTCAACACTCTGTGGAACGGGAATGGGCGATCTCGCTCGATGGCCACGCGTATGCTCTGGGGAGTGGAGCCCACGAGGACTTTCGAGGTTTGAGGATCCGACCCCAGCGCCTGTCTCCCGAGCTTGATGACGGATACTCGCCAGGGTTCTACCGAGGGACGCCTTAAGATGGCTCTTGGCGGCCTCATAGCGGCAGTGACGAGCAGCCCCCGAGGATTCCTCCTCAGGGACTTCCGCCTCTCCCACCATATTGACGTTGCGAGAGCACGGAGACCGTGAAGGCAACATCATGGGGTCTTCTCGTGACGATGTTTCATAATCGGGCTTGAGATGATCGGGGATATCCAGACCGTCATAGAGGCTATTATCTTCCTCATCACCCGTGAGGGTAACTTGCTGCGTGCGGAGGAAACGCTCTCACGCCGCAATGACCGGGAAAGACTCACAGGCTCGGCAGGCCTTCGGATCGATCACAACTGCCATGCCCCCATCGGCATAATACATGTCATCGTCTTCTACGTCATCAAAGACGCAAAGGTCTTAACCGTCTTGAGAATTCTGCATCTTCAGGGATTCTCCACGAAAAAGATTCTCCAGTCGGTCCCCACGAACGACGCTAGCTGTCGGCACTTGGGGAACAGGCCCCTCGCCGAGTTTACTTGTTGATTGAGGGATCAACCGAGCTATTTTTTCCGCGGAGGGCTAGCATCCGAAGAAGGCCGTGCAAGGAGGTTGAGCTACCGAAGAGGAGGGCGAACAAAGAGATTTTTATACTGGTTCGGGCCTCTCACGATCGAGATAACAACCCTACGTCCAGTGTTTCTTTGCTTGTTATATGGGTGCTTAGAGCATCTCCAGCAGAGCCCCTAAACCAGCCCCTAAACCTTAAAATAGGGAGTTTAGTAAAAAATACAGATCCAGCAGGGCCCCTAATCCAACCACTAAAATTAGGAGGTCCCTAAATTTGCCTCCTCAAATTTCAATTCCTGTGGAGCCCCTAAACCAAATTTCCTAAACCTTAAAATAGGGAGTTCTTAAAGATACACCAGAGATTGAAGACAGGAAATACATGAGAGACTTCGAGATGATCTTATTGAGCATTTGTGGGCAATTCACAGCGCTTCGTAGTTTGATTCATTGTTCGGAGTTTCTATTTATCTATTTATCATGTTTTGAAAATTTTAAATTTAAATTTTAAATATCATGTTTTTAAATTGTAAATGTTAATATGCTTATGTTTTATGTATTACAAATATTTTTGATTGAATTTTAGTGGTGTCAAATGAAGATTATACATAGCGGATATGTCAAAATAGGAGAAAAAGTAAAATAGGGGCTGAAATTTAGGGGATGTTGCTGGATTTGTGCTCTGAAAATAGGGCCCCAAAAAATAGGGGGAGTCCCTAAATCCAAAATAGGGGCCCTGTTTTAGGGGCCCTTGCTGGAAATGCTCTTACAAGAGCCTAGCAGGGCTTAGCTTTGCATATGCCCGGTTACAAAAGAGTATGGATATTACTATGCTCGTACATACCTTCTCTAAGATGGTGTGTGTGTGTCCTCTGTCTCCTCCCCTTTTGGTGTGTTTTGAGGAGGATTTATAGGTGGCTAACGATGACCACATCCAAATGTCATGCCCTTACGTGTCCTCGCGTGGCAGCAACCATCCCTTGACTCTTGCCACGCGGCGTCGTGGAGGTGATGGACCTGAATCGTGGCATAACGGCTGTCACAGCAGTCGCCACATCGCCTTTATAACCCGAGCATGACCTTCGGGGCATGCTCGGGGATCTTCCTTGGTCGTGGCCGACCTTGGCCTCTAGCCCGAGCAACTATGCTCGGAAGACTAAGCCGCATGGTCGTGGATAGGTATGGTCAGCAACCGGCCCGCCCGAAGATCTTCCTTTGGGACAATACTAAAGAGAAGTATGGTCGGCCGAAGAAGGGTTACCGGGGCTTGATGGTCCTCATGGTAATTTATCTAATCCCCGATACTAGTAATATAGATCGAAGGATTTTTTTCGCAACGTGACGGTGTTTGTCTAGCCAAATATTGGGCCTAGTTAGGCTTGCCTAGCTTAAATAATTTTTGGCTCTACCGCTGTTCCAGATGACGTGTGTTGAGTGTGAATGTCAGTCTTATACCGTCTAAAAAATCCCATGCAAATTAGCTAATCCACTCTACATTTTTTCCACGGAGAACTCAAACCTAGCTCCCCCAAGCACATGATCCAATCAGCATTCTCAAACGCTATAACTCTCATCGTTGACTACTGCAACACAGACTCCCAAGTCCGATTGTTGTGTTAGGGTATGTACAATATTATAGACAGTTACTGTCTATAGCAAATTACCATATCACCTATAGACAACCTTATATAATGGTACAGACAATCACTTTTTTGGTTCCCGTGCTACAATCAATTCATCTCTACACACAACCAACTTGGTTCCTGCTACATACCATCGCAAATATATAGACAAATTTCTTTCTCTTTCCTCTTTCATCCACATCAACAAATAGATAACATGACAACTCTTATAGATAGCTGATATCAATTCATTGTACATGTTCTACATATTAACACATGTGATGAAGATTGAAGAACAAACAAACCGAAGACAGACAGATCATCGTGACCTGTCCTGCAGTCCCCTTTCGCTGTCAGGTTTGGTGGCCACCCGGACAAGGCCGGATCGACGGTCGAGAGCCGACTACCTCCGCTGAACTCACAACTGACCGTCCGATCGACCGACGGCTGTGCGCTTCCAGCCATCTAGTTGTTTTTACATCCTCTCTCTCTCTCCTGTCTTTTACGATGGTTAGATTTTTCTTCTTCACGTTCACGTCGCCACAACGACGCCTTTTTTTTATCGTTTTGTGTTGTTTTTTATTTATGACGTGCTCAAACTGACAGAGTAGGTACCCTTATATTATAGGCAGATCACCTAATCAATTTCATCTAATCAACTTACTAACCAAGTCAATAACTAAATATGGAAACAAACTAATTGACTTGGTCCGATTGTTGATTGCATCATGATTTTTACTTGCCTTATATGACATGGCAAGTCAACAGTTTTAGTAAATCTTGATTACTTCCAACAATCTTCCCCATAATCAAAACTTGTTGACTCATGCAGATTACCGCAACCAAATCCCGAACTTGACCTCGTGTGGCAAGCAGACTCAACTTTGACTTTTACTGCATAAATAACAACCCACAGAATAGCATTCACACCTCATCAACATCCTGGAGAATTCCTACATGCACAAACAACTAGGACAACGAAGATAACTCCTCAACATCCTAGATTCTCTTGCATGCAAATTACAACTCATACTTTGACATAGGACGGCAAACATAGACATAGGACGACAAACATATCTTCTCAACATCCCAGACTCATCTACCAACTTGACTTTAAGATTATAGTAATGTTGGTTTGTCTTCAGCATATACCTCAACACAATATGCAAACTCCTTCTCCTTCAGCTTGCAACATTCTGAAGTAGAGTGCCTATAGTCATTACAATTATAGTCATAAGTGTGCGAAAATTAGATGGTCGGATCCTAATGGTTTGTGCGAGTGCGTGCGCGACGACGGAATTCCAAAAAAAGGTCGTTTAGGGCCTCAAAACGCGTTCAAAGTTTTGAATCTATTTCGGTTATTCTTTTCAATTATTGCAAATGGAATACTAGTTTCAATTATTTCGAATATAATATTATTTAATTTCAATTCTTTCAAATTAGAAGGCAGGAGAGGTAATTAGCAATATTTAAAATTTTCTATTTTTTATTATTTGTGACCATTTCAAATTAAAACCGCCACAAATAATATTATCAGTGGCGGTTTTAGCCAAAAACCGCCATAGATGCTCACATTAATTTGTAGCGGTTCCAAAGAAAAACCGCCACTGATAATGCATTATTTGTGATGGTTCCAAATAAAAACCGTCACAAATAGTCTTTACGCCATTTTTTTAAAAAACCGCCACTGATAATGCTATTTGTGACGGTTCCAGAAAAACCGCTGTGCTGTTTTGTAGTAGTGCTTGCACAATATGGCAAGTCAATAGTTTTGACAAATCTTGATTACTTTCCAATGTTTTCGCAAATCCTCTTTTCTACTCCCAAGAATAGTTACTCCCTGTACCGTATTTCACAACGTAGGGAGTATATCGTAAACGAAGAGTAGTACGTGTAGTATACAAGTATATAAGATTATCTAGGCAGCATGTACTTTTTTCAGAGGTGGTATGTACATTTTTTGGACATACTCATTTTTATGTGCTTATATGAAGGTATTTGCAAAATACACTAAAAACTATTGACTCTCTTGCAATTTTTTCATGTGGCTCATATTAGAATATCTTATAATTAGTGTATAAGTGTACCCAAAGTGATAAAGGAGTATTTCAAATTCATTTAGGTGGTATGTCAGATATGAGAGTAACTACTCCCGAAAATAGATAGATGGTATCCCCCTCCTCTTATATATATATATAGAGAGAGAGAGAGAGAGAGAGGAGGGGGGAAGCTTTTTCCATACTCCCACCTCCAATATACCACTTAAATAAATATTTTATACTCCTTTATCACTCTCGGTATACTCCAATAATAATTCTAAGATACTCCAATATAACATGATTAAAAAAATTTCATCCGAATCTTTATTTTTTTGCTACATACCTTTTTTCATATGTATAAGGAATATGTAAACAAATTATGTTATAAAGGGTGGATTTTAATGAAATTTTTCATGGAACTCACTTTGAAGTATCTTATAATCAGATAGAGTATACTTAAAAGGATAAAGAGGTACAACAATATCATTTAAACGGTATATTAGAGGTGAGAGTACATACACTCAAGAGTATGGAATCATTTTCATATATATATATATATATATATATATATATATATATATATATATATATATATATATATATATGATGTTCTTATCAATCGTGGGGCCAACCGGCCCATGTTGTCGACAGGGTTGATTCGCTGTAACAAACACGAGGGACGGAGTGCGATGTGCAACAAGCCAGCGGCTTTGCCAATCACAGAATAGTTTCGGATTTTCTCAGTGACTATCTCACTGTTTGGATCACGTACTAAGTGTGCTCTACAGCTCTTGTGGTCACCAACACAGGCAAACCCAGAATTCTTTTTCTACGTACGTAACACAGTTGTATATCATGAGCAGGGTCTTTAATTAGCATGACCAAGAACAAGAGTATAGAATTTTATCTTCCAAGAGTAGAGATGGAGCGACAGAGAACTGCCAACATAATAGATACTACCCACTCGTGATCAGACCCTCCATAGAAAGAAGAAAAGAGCAGTATAACGAAGAAAAAAAGGAGGAAGAAAAAAGCAGTATAACGAAGAAAGGAGGTGTACTGTAACATTTCTTATATTTTTATTAGCAAACCCTTCCTCCTTTTTTTCTTCGTTATACTGCTCTTTTTTTCTTTCTATGGAGGGTCTGATCGCGAGTGGGTAGTATCTATTATGTTGGCAATTCTCTGTCGCTCCATCTCTAGGGTGGACGGTTTTGGCTGTCGAAATTATTGTTTTTCCCTGTAGTGATTAGATCTAGTCATTAACTTGTTGATTGTAATTCTACTACTTTAATATCAAAGAAAGTATAAATAAATACCAGCTAATCTGACATATTGAATCGCGTTAGATGTCTAGCTCCTTACCTACACGTGGTCGTTCATGCCGCTGTGTTGCCCATTAGGGAGCCCACGCACGTTGGTTTGCTAACGCAGCGCCTCATGAAGGAATGAATTTTTTTCCCAGTGTATCATATTCTAAGGGAAGAATGTCATAACCCACTAACACACAATATCTGAATTTCTTATGTAAATAGAAGCCTAGATCCTCGTCAGTACACGGCGTACCCCACTATAAAACTCACAGGTGGCCGTTCCCAGGCCAGCCAGTAAGCAGAAGGTAGAGGCAAATTCCGTCGAGGGAGTAGAGATATCACCTTGGGAGGTTCGTGTCGGAGGTCATCTGTTTACATGTTCTGACGTCCCCTTGATTTTTGCATGGTTGCCCCAATGATGAAATTAGAAGACTTGGCCTCTAACGTGAACAGATCTGCTAAAGTTTCATGCGACTGAAATTTCCCTGTGCATCGGTTGACTTCGCTCATCTTTGGATCGACGTGGAGATTTGTGCTCCTAACACGCTCGTCTAGTCGTCTTCCTCCTCTTTGGACGGTGGGATGGCAATGGTGTCTTCACTGGCAATGGAGAGTTAGGGTTTGGGTTAATCTGGATCGGAATATAGATGACGGAGGGCAACGGTGATGGGTTGGCACGAGCTCAATACGAGGGATGGTGAGAGGTGGTGGCGGATCGGCAGCAGCGAGGGGAGTAGATGCGCGACAGAGGAGGAGGAGATGAGTGGTGCTGGTGACGCACAGCAAATCGTCAACGGGCCTCAGCAACACCGGCGAGTCGGTGAGAGGGTAGAGGTGGGCGTTACTGCATTAGGGTTAGCATTTGCAGGTTCTTAGGGTGTGTTTAGTAGAGCTCCAGCTCCACTAGATCCGTGGATCTGGTGGAGCCGGGTATTACTAGATCTGGTAACTATAGCTCCACTAGATCCGTGGAGCTGGAGCTGTAAGTACATTAAGAATGTTTAGATGGATCATCTTATTTATACTTTAGAACAAAAATATAAAGTTAATTCACTTTATTTTAGCCTACAAATTTCAAATTTCAGGTGAAGTTAAGATCTGAAGCTCTGCCAAACAGGCCCTTATACGTGGGGACGAGGACAATCGGATCTTGGCCAAATAGCTGAAAAAGGTAACCAGTGGATAAGAAAAGTTTTAGTTTTGATAGTTAACTTAGGGATATACAAACTTGAAATAATTCTTTAAAAATAAAAAATATCTGCCCTTTGGTGGACCCTAATATTAAACGATTAGAATTAATAGTTGTCTTACATATATATACTAATTTGGAAAAAAAAATGATAAGTAGCACTACCTACAACTCAAATGTTGAGTGTGTAAATTTTCTAGACGGGCCCACATTCCTAGCTACCTGTTCTTTCACATATGATGAGAGATATATCTTGGAATGAATATGATGCCAGATATTTTGTGCGAATTAGAAATTTAGTAATTGGAATTGCGCAAAGAATACCACACTACTGACTACACCACACAATTGCGCAACGCAAGCCAATCGATTAATCTAAAAAAAAAATAGAAAACTTTTAAATTTCAGTTACCGCTACTCGCGACCTAAATTTCTTTCAACCGGAAATTACCTTTTCTAGAGTAAAATAGAAAGTAGTAGACTCAAAATGGTAGCCTAAATAGTTGTTCTTTCACTTCTAACAAATTTAACTAGCAAAACCGAACCAAAAAGAAAATGGTTCTTCTTACTTTAACGACTCCTTGTAGAATCCAATCGAGACTGTAGCTTGATCTGTAAGACAAATAGCTCGAAAATCTATTGGCTGTAAGTAAAAGCAAAACGATCAAGCCGCTAATTCACTTCCAAAATTTTGGAAGCCAAGCTCGCTTTACCTTTTACTTTGCAGCGGTGCACGCATGCATAGCTGCATATGCTGACTTTACCGCATGTCTGTGTACCATTTTCTTTAATTTATGCGCGATGATAAGCCCGCAGCTTGGCGGCCGGCTCTATCTTTGCAGAGCTTGCATCGTCTGGAACCCACTTATCCCGCAAGCATCTGACCTCAGAATCACTTATCAGGAGCCAGGAGGCACTTGCAGAATATTAACTGACCAAATGAATGGAAATCCACAGGAGTTGCTCTCTCACGAGGGCATTCATAAACCGCGGGAAAGGGAGGTGCATCTACAAGACTGCTACTGCCGGCCTGCTTGTGACATTTCTCCTGTCATCAGCTTAGCTTTCGCGACATTCTGACATCAAACAGGTAAGAATTAATTAGCACAATGAATTCACATGCATAGTACTACAACGGCTGATGCCAATTCTAAAAGATGCAGTTGTAAGATAAGAATGTCAAATTGTAACACTGAATCCTAACTCATTTCTACCAAATGTTGAGCAGTTACTTAAATTAGGAGCAAAGATATTATGCGTGTGTGTCGTTGTCACAGGCCAATTACGTGAAGCAATAAGTCTCAACGTGGCACAAGCGGAAAGAAGAAGCTTCTGCTCTACCTAATCTGCTCCTTCTAGAGGCCAGCTTTAAATTCTACAGTAGCATTCTCCTTAATCAAAAAGCATTAGTGCCAATGCCGGTAGATTAGGACAAGAGAGCTCTCTCACTCGGGGCTCCTTTTTTGGGCACAAAGAACCGTTTGGATTTGCTTTGACAAAACCTGCGATCTCGCATTATCTTTTAACCCTCTGGACGGAAGGCATGCGAGCACTGGATAAACCGGCCGGCTTCTAGTGCGAAAATCTTTTGGCATGTGCTGATGCTGATCTTGTTCGGCACGTCTTTCTTGTCATGCTACAATTCGCGGATAAGAAGAAACAAAGCGACGACTCCTTCGAGGATCATATCACTGCAGAGAACAAATCGGCAAATGGTACGAGTCTGTTTCTGATAGACTGCTTGGACCTTGGAAAGCCTCTTTGATGCCTGCATTAAAAAAAAGTTTGAACATTCTGTCAGATGAAAAAAAATCCTTACTGTTGGTCATTCATGTAAACCTTATTGTGTCAAGAGTTAGAACTCATCGTGACGGATCGTGTCAGTAGTAACTTGCAAAACCTCTTTGCCATGCCATTTGTTACCGAACGCACGACAAAAATAGGAATGAGAGATAGGGATTTGATATGAAAAACTCTTTCGGGAAAAACTACGGACACACGAAAGTAAATATCACTATAATGGAACATACAGGACTCTGTATAGAAGTAGAACTCAGAATTTGAGTAGGAAACAAAACCAAAATAAATTCAGATCATACTTTAACACCATTTGCACTTGTCACCAAACCTATGCATGAAATTGGAAAGGAATGGGATAGAGTAGTAAACACACGAGCGCTCTTACAAATGTTCAGCTTTCCAGCGAAATTATCTACACATCAAGATGGCAAGTTTCCTATGGCAACTATATTGAACTTCATTGTTCATTCATAGAAACCACTGACCAATTTTGGATGTGACCATCTTCACCATGATGAATGTAGCACTTACCAAGTGAATGCCAATTTTCTTCTGTTTACAGAGCTCAAAAGTTACAACTCACTAGAACGATGCCAATTTCTCTTGCCGATGTTCAGCTCAGCTAAGCTTAAAAACAAAATCATTTTTTCCTTGGCAAAAATTCCTCAAAGCCTACTTTATCATCTTACCACCTGCGAACATCTGAATTCTGAGCCAACTCTTTTATTACATCAGAAAAAGAAAAAAAAGCAACTAGAGAAGATCACCGTTACTTGCCGACGGGTCCAAGCATTGTCTTCTACTCCCCTCAATGCGATTACTGCAGCAATTCCCATTACTCCACCCACAATCGCAAGCAACTCACTCATACTTCAGTGCCATCCCAAGTCGTAGCAAGTACTCCACAGGCATCTCTGTGTCCAACTTCAAACTGTTTGCTGACTGTGCACCAAATCCACTACTAATCAGCAATGGACCGGCTGTTCAGCTGCATCTCAAACCGGAGCCAAGATTCAGCCCGCATCTCTGTGCTCATCATATCATTTTCCGGTGCTGGATAGTAGTCCTCCCGTAACTGCATGTCCCGCAAGTTTGGCATTCGCAGGAAGAAGCTCATGAAGTGCTCATGTGTGGTGCCATGGATAAAGAGCTTCCTGAGTCCAATGCAGTGCTGGAGCAGTCCCGCGGCTGGCAGTGTCAGGCTCCGCTGGTTCACTTCCTTGTCTTGGGGTGGCCAGTAGTCCAGCTCATACAAAGTCTGCAGTGATTCAATACCGTGCAAATAGAATCGCTCCCACAACGAAAGATCCATCTGCCCTTTTGGTGCAGTAAGTGCATAACCCACTGCCTCGCTGAGATCCAATTTCATCTTGGCTAGTGCTGGAAAGCCCGCAAGGTCGCTTAAGCCAAAAACTGTCTGTGGAGAAGGGCGCGGACATGTCCGGCAATCACCCTCCACCTTAATTGAGATCTCCTCAAGCACCGGGCAGCTATCGAGCCCAGCAGAAATGAGCGGCGGGGAGAGCAGCTGACCAGCAGGGAACCACAGGGAAAGTGATCGGAGCATCTCCCAGCTTGCATCATCATCCAATTCCATGTACCTGCATTTCTTGGATGCAGACTCATCTGACACTTCACCAAGCTCATCATCTTCAGGATTGCATCTGGTAGTGCCGTTGGCAACACTGCCGGGTTGTTCAACTGCCTTCCAAACACAGTTGATCTCAAGACTCTCCATGCGATCACGGATCGGACTTAGAGCAGTGAGACACGCTGCAGTGTCCAGAAGCCGGCAGTGCAAAACACTGACCTCCTTGAGTGTAGACCGAAGCGCCGCTGCTAGCCTCCTGATCCCAGCTGACGTGACAAGGTCGCAGCCATGGATGGCAAACTTAGCAAGCCTCCGACACCCACGACCGATCGCTGCAAGGCTCGCGTTGGAGAGATCCTGGCAATTCTTAATGCAAAGTGATTCCAGCCCACCACACACGGCAACACCGTCAAGATGCAGCCAAGAGGCCTTACACAGCCCCTGGAAGCACCCCAGAGTCAAGAACTTGATCCGCGGGCACCCGCGGGCAAGCACCTCCATCGCCGGCGCTGCCTCCAGCACATTATGACGGAGGTCTAGGGTGAAATCCTCCAGCCCGGGGAGCGCAGCGAAGAAAGTGACCAGCCCTGCCACGGTAATGGCCGCATCCTCCCGCTGGCTGGTGAACGCCAATTCGAACGGCTCGCTGAGCCGCAGGACCGTCAGCCGGGGGCAGCTGGCAGCGAGCAAGAGCAGCGCGTCGTCGCCGACGAACTCAACACACCGGGGATTGAACACACAAGGCGCGACGAGCTTTTGTAGGTTGGGGCAGCAGCGCGCGATGGCCCCAAGCTCGGAGGAGTGGAACCCGTCGGTGGCGCCCGCGAGGCCGAGGTCGAGCTCGGTGAGCGCCGCTGCGGCGGCCGGGTGCGCGGCGAGCGCCAGCACGATGTCGTCAGTCCAGCAGTAGAACTCCGATAGGTCGAGCGCCCTGAGCGCGGCGCAGGTCTGGAGCAGCGGCTCGAGATCCGCGCCGCTGGGGAGGCCCGGGGGGCGCTGGTGCCAGCGCACGAGCTTGACGCTGCGGAGGGCGCCCCGCCAGTTTGGCGTGAGGTTGGCGAGCGTGGAGGGGTCGCGGCAGTAGACGGCGAGCGAGGACACGGCCGGGAAGCAGTGCGCGAGGCGCGCCGCAATGAAGGAGTTATGCTCGGCGATCTCCTCGGGGTGGTGTAGCTGGTGCGCGGACGATGACAACGAGGACACCCCGGCGGCGGGCGCGGAGGAGAGGAACAGGTGCCCCCACGGCGAGATGAGCGACAGGTCGAGGCGCTCGAGCGCCGGGAAGCAGAACTCCTGCGGGAGGAACAGGAACCCCGGCGACCGGGGGTCCCCGCGCAGCGACAGCGCCGCCCGCGTCGCCCGCTCCGCCGCGCGGAGCCGGTGGCAAGCCAGCGCGGCCCGGTGGCGCGACCGGGCGTCGTTGAGGAAGCTCAGGATGTGCAGCAGCAGCGGCTCTGGCAGGTCCAGGATGGGCGCCCCTGCCGCCCCCGCCACCTCCTCCTCCTCCACCGGCACATCGACGTCGTCGTCGTCGTCGGCCATGCGCGATGTGCCGCCGCGTCCGGCAAAGCAAAGTCGTCCACTCTTCTTTTTTTCCCCTTCCCCTCTCCTTTCCCTTGCGGGGGTTGCAGCAGTTGGCGGACGGGAGCAGAAGCTGCGCAGCGAACTGATATACTCGACAGCTCCCTTTTCTTTCCTTTTTTTTTTGTTTTATAATTCTATCTTCTTATCCTCTTCGTATTGTATTATTTCCCCCTTTTCTCGCTGCGGCTATGACTAAAGTACGAAGCGTTTGTCTTCCTCTTCCTCTTTCCGCGGTCGCGTCGAGAGAAGAGACACGTCGTGTGCACGCGCTGCCTCGCCTGGGCGAGCCCGTCCGCTGCTTCGCCTCGCGCGTGCGGCCGCGCCCGGCTCCGGCGCGCGCGGCGATGGGCTCGTCGCCGTCGGCGAGGGACCCGAGCGCGAACCCGACGGTGGGGAGGCTGCGGGAGCTCTTCCAGGGCGGCGGCGCGGACGCGGCAGGTGAGGGACCGCGCACTTGCTCTCTCTGTCGCTGGTTATTGTAGGTGGGGAGTTGGTGTGAATAAGGTGCGTGTGTGTGCGCCATTTCACGTTTTCGGGGAGTTAGGTCGTGCGCGCGCGTGGTATGGGCGACGTGCAGTGGGTTGGATTGTGGCGACCGGCGAGTAGCTGGGGAATTTCTGGGCTCGTTGGTTGGAACTTGGAGGCAAGGACCTAACGTTAGCAGCGAAAAAATGGGTGGATTTTGGTTTGGCTTGAGGGTTGATCAGGCGCCTCCGCGCGCCTTGCGGTTCTACTTTGTGCGTAACTTGTATTTTAGCGTGTGCAGACAGTTCCCTAGTTTTGAATTGATCTTTCTTTATCTTGTGTTGATCAGATGGCTGGGAGAAGTCCTGGAAGTATAGCATAACCCCGTGGGATCTGGGGAAGCCAACACCTATCATCGATCATCTCGTTAAATCACAAACTCTCCCAAATGGAAGAGCTTTGGTCCCAGGATGTGGCATGGTGAGTTAAGCAAAAATCCATTTACCATGTGTTTCTGCTGAATGTCTTTTCCCCATACGTTATTGCTTCCCTCCCCGTTCCTCCCCTATATCTGAGCTCGCAAGTGAGAGTTAGACCATGACTTACTTCCTAGGATGCATGTCATAGGAACAATTTGCAAACTGGAACTAGTAGGAGGGTTCTGCTCAAATTTTCCATTGTAATTCCATTTCATCAATGTTCTCTGATTAAGTTGCTTCTGTATAACAGGGATATGATGTGGTCGCTCTGGCAAGCCCTGAGCGATTTGTTGTTGGCTTGGACATTTCTGATATGGCTACCAAGAAGGCTAAGCAGGTGAGATGTAGCTGAATAAGAGCTTGATTGTCAGTTACGGGAAGCTATGTTTACTTATTTAAGCTGTTAACAGTGGATTTGACACTTGCTTCTTTTTTGTGTGCTTTTTGGTAAATAATCTGTACAGAGTGATGATCTGTCATGTACTGACTGATGTTTGATATCTTATCTAGTTATCTTATGTTTCAAGTGATTCAGGTTCAATTTTGTGCTGGAAAAGATTAGCATAATTTCTTGGAAGCAAAATCTTATATGCCTCCTAGAGCATGGCTAGGTTTGATTTATGTCATGGGGTAACTTTCTTCAAAATGAAAAATAAACCACGTGTGATGTTCAATAGGGAACCATAAATCTTCTAAAACAACTTTATGGTTTTGTAATTTCGGGGTTGAGGATGCCACTGTCTTTTTCAAATTTTAACTCCTGGAATCACAAATGCTAATGCAGTACTAATCATAATGGCAATTGAGCCCACCTTTTGGATTAAATTGGCACGTAGTCCATTTTTCTTTACTCCTATAGAAGACTCTAGTGGTGATGGTTCATCTGCCTCTCCACCTCCCGGTTTGGTTCATCTGCCTTGCGCCTATAGGTGGGCCAATGCGTAGGTCTGTGCATTGCTCAAACTAGAAACAACAAACTCTAACAAACAAATGCTCCCCTCACAAAAAATAATGCCTACAGGTAACAAACTCTAACAAACAACTGCTCAATATGCAGTTTACAATTCCATTTCATTTCATTGTTTAGCCGTATCACAACAACTTCAACAAGAAAATCTCAACAACTTAGCCATCATATCTTCATGCATGTCAACAACAAGAAAATTAAGATACTAAAATTGCTCAATTTTCAAACCGATGAACATAGCAGGTTGGGAGTAGAACCATATTGTCCAATGAACTGCAGGTTTACCATATTGTGGCTCGATGCAGCGCGGTGATGGAGGTCTATGGCTCCATGCTGCCGGATCTGGCCGACGATGGAGGCGCGCGGATCCAACTAGGTCCACAACCCTTTCTTCTCCTCCAACCAGTCCTTGCCGCCGCCACCCACCCACCCTTGCGCGCTTGCTGCTGGTCCTTGGTAAGGAAGTTGGCCACTGCCGTTGGATCCAAGGGAGGGAGGAGTCGCCTTGGCTAGCGCCACGCCGCTTGGTTGGGGGTGGGCTAGATCCAGTCGAACCGAAGTTGTGTAAACCTTTGATCTCTTTGCCGATCGACCGTGCCGCCATCGCTTCGGCGAGAATGGGGCGCTACCACACCATCTCATCGTTGTCGTTGCTTCTTCATCTTTGACAAGGGGCACTAGGTCGGGAGGACACAATCGTTGCCTTGCGTGTGTGGCTCCCCACTGCTAAAATGGACTAGGGCTAGGGTTGGCAACCCTAATCACCGGACAAATAGTCCATGTGGGCCACAAAGGCCCAATGGGCCAAGCGGCCTATTAACGGTCTGATCTAGTGGGATCTGATCAGGTTGTATGCAATTTTGCAATTAAGCCCTTGGCCTTTGTATAAATAACTAATAGGTCCTTATTATATTGAATTTAGGTCCTTTCGATGGGAAAATTACAAAATAAACCTTGGAACTTATAGTTTCAAGTATGAGGGCTTCTGCCATTCGGAAATTTGCAAATTGGACCTTAAATATTTTTTATTATCACGGTTTTATCTTTTAGACTTTATATAATTATCAAAAAAAAGTTTCTACTATTTTAATTCGTCCATACGAACGGTTGTTGTTCCATTGCAATGCACCAAGAGGTGGAGTGACCTTGGCCAGTGCCCCTTTGTCGCTGAATTGAGGTCGAAGCCACGTTGGTCAGCGGCGGAGCGATAAGTTGGCGGTTCTTGCCACCGGCGATAGGCTCCCCTTTGGCACAGCAGAGGAAGATAGGGGAGGTGGAGTGGTCGAGTGTTGGGCATCGTCATCAGAGCTATGGCACCACCTCGCCGAGGATGCCGATAGGCCCCACGCTGATGACCGCTCCTCCCACGACTGCTGTCCCGCATGTAACTCCCTGCTTCCCCATCTCTATCTTCTTTCATGTAGTGGCTACGTCTGTAGAATGCTCACATGAAACCAGTTAAAACTAATTTGGTTTTGTGTAACCTATTCCAAGGTTGAGATTTTTGTGTCAAGAGTTCCTATGACCCACAAGAGTTTCTGTGACTCGCAATGCTTTGTGTGAAACACAACCTTAATGATAATATGTATGGGTTTGTTGTTCTTTAAACAAGTCAGCAAACTTGATGCTTCAGTATTACATGGCATCCATTTGTGGTTTTCCGTTGCAATGCACGGGCACTTAACTAGTTAATTGAAAATCACAATTATGCTAACTGTCATAAATGGGATAAAGCTTTTCAACTATATCTTTTTCTTAAAACTGTCTTATGGTTGTAGGTATGACCCTTTTATTTTTAGAACATTTAAATGTAACTGATCATTTATCTAATCTTTTTTCTCGTTGGCATACCAGTGGTCATCCTCTTTGCCAAATGCAGATTGTTTTACTTTTCTGGCAGCCGATTTCTTCAAGTGGACACCAAGTGAACAATTTGACCTTATTTTCGATTATACGTATGTACCAGTTTATCCTGTCGATTTATTGTTCTGGCAGCAGCTGTGATTACCTTTATGAATATACACAGGTTCTTTTGTGCACTCGATCCAAGCTTGAGGCTGGCTTGGGCAGAGACAGTTAGTCGCCTTTTAAAACCAGATGGGGAGCTTATCACCTTGATATATTTGGTGAGGACTGAATCTCTCTGTTCTTTTTGTTTACCATTGCATTGAATATGTCATTGTAGTTATAACATGATATTCTATTCTTCAAACTATACTAAAGTTTCAACAATCTGATGTACTTTTAAGATTTTCTAAGCTTTTTGATGTTATAAGTATACTAATCCTAGAGGCTGTTGGTCAACCATCTGATTTGCATCGAAGATGTCATTGTACGTAGCATATGATAATTCTATTCTTCAAACAAATTTCAGCCATCTGCCCTTCTGTGAAGGGTCATGAGTAGTCAGTCACTGGAACTCACTACTGAAGTTACAACTTCTATGAGTGCAGATTCTGAACTCTGAAGACTAACAAATATAATTTAGGGATCACTGGTTCTGAATTCTTACGAGTAATCTTACTTATATAGACTGTTCTGGACCTGTGTTCTGAAGAATTGCCAATGTTGGTTGTGTTAGATTTGCAGCTGTTACCTGCTTAGGTTGGGCTTTTGCTTAGACCCCAGTTTCAACTTTTGGGAAAAACATGCCAGTTTTTAGTAAAATATCCCTTAAAAATGGTGAGTTATTTTCTACTCGGCAACTAATAATATGAAACAGTATGTAGTGAAGGTCAACGGATGAATTGATTGGAGTGGCGTTCCATAGCTTGGTGTAAATCAGCTGGATTTTGCTTCTAGTTAGCCAAATTCAAGTGCTTGATATAAATCTAAGAAGCAGCCATCCTCTGGAGATTTTGTCATTTCTAATCCTCATGCACCCACAGATTTTAGGACATTTAATGAAAGGTGCCCTTGAAAAGTAAGTAATCAACATGTGAGCATCAGCTGAAGCAGTTTGGTGCACCACAATGCTTACTCTTCTAATTTCTAAAGCTAATACTGGCATCAGATAAAGACATGTAATACCTCTCATGTAATTCCAGTGCTTAGTCCAACCGGCGTCCTCAGTTGAAACATGGAAAGTAGGAAGCAGATATTAGTTAGCATTTAAAACCATAAAATGAACCTGCATACGTGCATGAAAGCGATTTGCTTCTTTGGATACTATTCCATTATTTTGTTCACCATGAAGAGCATTGCTTAGGGTGCTTCTTATTACAGATCAGCGATCAAGAAGGAGGACCACCGTACAATAACACAGTTGCTGAGTAAGTATGCCAGTCCGCTTGCTATCATGAAAGGATTAATTTCTAATTGAATACCTTCTGTTTTTATTGGTGATGACGCAACTTTGTCTAGGACAAAAATCTTACCCGTCTCTACTATTGCACTGATAACTGTCCTTTCTGAAACCACAGCTATCAGAAGGTGCTGGAACCGTTGGGTTTCAAGGCTGTTCTTATGGAAGACAATAAGCTATCTATTAAACCACGCAAGGTACATGGTGTTTTTTCAACTGAGCTGTATAATAAAAAGACTCCTTATTGCCTACAGTTTTCGTCGTTATGGTCTGACCAAAGCATCCTATTGTCAATACAAGAACACTCACTAAAAGTAGCTTCTATATTTGTAATCTTAGTCAGTGAAACTACGAGCACTTGTGCTCATGTCTTCGATCTTTCACATCCTTTCCAGGGTTGCGAGAAACTTGGAAGGTGGAAGAGATGCGTACAGCAATCATCTCTATGAGAAGAGATGCAGCGCTTGTCTTCTTGATACTAGTTTTTAGGCTGTATTGGGCATGTAGCATAGCTTTTGCTGGTGGTATGTAATTCATGATACTCAGTCCTGAAAGATGTTTGCCGTTTGCGTGCCGGTCAAGGGGTTTTCTATTGTAATCTCTACTAATATAAATTTGCAGTTGGTAGCAGCGGTCCGTCGTTCTTCCTAGCCCTTCTCCCGATCATATCTCCAATAATGACAGGTTATTATAGCTAATTATTCTTTCCTGATTTACAACCAGCCATATCTCTCTAAATATGGTTGATTATTATACCAAAATCCCTAATTATTGATAGCAATTAATAGCCGGCCAATCATTTTTTTTGTACTCTATATATGCTGTATAGTTGTGGGCATAGCGAGAGGAAGAGGAACGCGATCTGATAATATAAATTACAAAAAAGGATAAAAATGATTGATTGGTTTTTGAGATTGGTAATATATATTGCTACGTATAATATATTTGGTTTTAATTCGTACCAAAGAAAAAACCATAAAAACTTTTATAATTAGGAGAAATAGATGTTTGATCTTGTAGCACAATTTTCTTTTATTGCTTGATCTTTTATGTTTCGTTACCAATTTTATTTTTCGTAGTAACGCACGGGCATTGATCTAGTGGCTAAAGATGCGTCTCTTCTAACTCAAGTACGAGTGGAGTGTGCTGTCAACTTGTCATTCTCGGGTGTACCAGAATTGCAGCTCTGACATCCTTAAAACAAACAAAAAGAAAAGAAAGAAAGAAAGAAAAGAGGAGTAAAATGATCCAGAAAATGGTAAGGAGAGAGAGAAGGGCATTGGTTCGGTACGATGGGCAGAGAGATCGAAGTGGGCTTTTACTAAGAATGAAAAGAAGTCGAAGTGGGCCGGTTTTTCTCATGGATCAGAGACTGACGCAGGCACGAAAGACGGGTCCAAGACGGACGCGCCGGTTCGGACCGAACCCAACCCGGAGGAGCATCTGTCACTCCTCGTATAGTCGTATTGCCATTCGTTAAAATGCCAAGAGATATCGGGGGGGCATGTTACCAATTTTTTCCGCAAGAAAGGGCGAGGGAAAAAAACCGAGAAAGAAGAGGAAAAGAAAAGCCACTCCATCGCCTCCACCGCTGTGCACACGACGCGACGCCATGAGGCCGGACATCTCCGCCCTAGAGAACCACTTCGCCGTCTCCGGCGACGACGGCGGCCTCTTTTCCGCCGCCGCCGCCGCAGCCGACCTGCCCGCCATGGAGCTCCCCACCTGCGCTGACGTGAGCCACCTCTCCTTCTATCCCATTCGCGTGCCGCCTCCCCCTTTTCCGCGATCTGCCCAGATGTGTTCTGACCTCTGATGTGTGTGTTGTCTCCCGAGCAGTTCGATGGGTTCCAGAAGGCGACCAAGGAGCTGGTGAAGAACAAGAAGGGCACCACCACGCTCTCCTTCATCTTCGACAAGGGCGTTATCGTCGCCGCCGACTCCCGGGCCAGCATGGGCGGATACATATGTGAGCATCCGGTCTTCTTCTTGGACCCACATTTCGGTGTTTGGGACGGTTAGGGTTTGGTGGCGGTGTGGGGTTTGTGGTGTGGATGCGTGATTTGGGTTAGAACGTTTAAATCTTTGTGCGGAATTCGATGTCTTGATCCGTCCATTAGGTCTGGAAAAGTGACTAATAATGCTTGTTGCGTAGTTTTTAGTTTAGGGATTGGGAGGGTGTCCGTTTTTATGCGAGATTCGTGGTTTCCAGTGGTTTTTAGGTCAGGAGGCTTCCGTATCTCGTCTAATTCAGGGTGGTAGTTCGTAGTTCTAATCGCAAACCAACTAGAGTAGGATGCGAAGAACAACTCTTTAGGCTCTACAGAGAACAAACAAAACTAGCTTTTTAACATGATGGGTAGGGAAGCACAGCGCCACAAACCTCACAACGCTCACTTTTGGCCGTGTTTGGCTATAAATGATTCATATGTATATGAGTTGATGAAGATACAGAGAAGCACAGCGCCACAAACCTCACAACGCTCACTTTTGGCCGTGTTTGGCTATAAATGATTCATATGTATATGGGTTGATGAAGATACAGAGATTCTGATTTAGTGTTGTCGCTAATTAGTTGTTGGAAGAGAAGTATTCTTAGTGGAATCAGTGCTTACGCAGTGCTGAGAACGATTCAATAATAGATTGGAACATTAATTAGTTGTGGTAAGGGGAGTATTCTTTTTGGAATCAGTGTGTACACAGTGCTGAGAACCATTCAATGATAGAGTGGGTGAATCGATATAATATAGAGCTGAACTATTTGGGTGGAAAAAAAGTTAGTTTTGCTAATATTTACAATTGGATTCAAGTTTGCTTCTCTGATGCCCTTGGCATGTGGTGGATTGAATGCATATATTTAACGAAGGTCCAATTGGTATGCATACTGATTGTGTCCTTTGTGGTTTGGAGAAAGACAATAGAAAATTGGGAGCTTTTAGTTTAGAAGCTACTTTTTTATGTTTGTTCTGTCACATATGGAGATCACTGATCTCAACCTGTCTTACAATGATTCCAAATAGATATTTCTTTTCACAAGCCCTCATCCTTTTGTAAACTTGCCCTTGCATGAATATTATTATACAACAATTTTTTCAAAGAACTGTTTGTTGTTTTAGAAATACTTGGCTTAATGCAAGGACTATCACTCAAATTACCTGTCTGATTGTATTGCTGCTTTACATGATCTCACATTTCCTTTTGTCTGCAGCTTCACAAACTGTCAGGAAAATTATTGAGATTAATCCATACATGCTTGGAACAATGGCTGGAGGTGCTGCTGATTGCCAATTTTGGCATAGGAACTTAGGGATCAAGGTTAGATTTCCACCTTCTTGTAGTTATTTACTTGCATTTCATCTTTGCAAAGTAGGACTAATGTTAGGTTTTCCTTTTCAGTGCCGGCTCCATGAGCTTGCGAACAAGCGAAGGATCTCTGTTGCTGGTGCTTCAAAGCTGTTGGCTAACATCCTTTATTCGTACCGTGGGATGGGACTGTCAATTGGTACAATGATTGCTGGATGGGACGAGAAGGTGAATGGTTGCCCATGATTATATGTCCTTGGTTTCTTTAAGCTGTATCCTTCTCTATGCTTACTGATTTCTCTCTTGATATAGGGTCCTGGCTTGTACTATGTTGATAGTGAGGGTGCAAGGCTCAAGGGAAACCGGTTCTCTGTTGGTTCAGGTTCCCTATATGCTTACGGTATCTTGGACGAAGGGTAGGTTTTCTGACCTCTGTTATGTTGCTTTGCTGGCTGCACGTATTATACTGGACGTTGTCTTATGTTTGTACTTCCACCTTTCAGTTACCGCTTCGAGATGTCGGTTGAGGAAGCTGGTGAGTTAGCACGGAGGGCTATTTATCATGCAACATTCCGTGACGGAGCAAGTGGTGGTTGTGTTAGTGGTACGTTTTCTGTTTCTCGTATTGTCTTGTTTTCGCATCACTGTTTACATACTGTTGTCAATCATAATAATATAATCCTAACATACTGTTCTCATAATAATTTTAAATCAAGATACATTGGTGACATCAGCATATTGGATCCATGATCTAATCAAGTAGTAATGCTGAAGCTCCCTTCTGTTCTTGGTAGGCCTGTAGAATAGGGTAACTTATGTGCTTCATTTAACTTTTGCGAAGCACAGTTACAAAATGAAATTCCTCTTGATCAAGTGCTCCTCTCCTCCCTTCTGTTAGTTCATACATGGATTGTGACTGACACTACACGTTTGTTTGATTGCAGTTTATCACGTTGGCCCTAATGGTTGGAAGAAGCTTTCTGGAGATGATGTTGGGGAGCTGCACTACCACTACTACCCGGTTGAGTTAGCTCCTGTTGAACAAGAGATGGCCGATGCGCCTGCTGCGTAAACCTGCTGTCAAGAAATCCGAGTTGAGGAGGAATGTGTATCAAGGGCTCGCGAATTGTAGAGGCGCCTTATTTCTGAACATGGACATGTTTGTCTCGTCAATGCTAGAGATCTCCTTTGAGATCCGCTGATGTTTCTGAGTAACTTGAAGCAACTGATATCGCTGCGTGATTGTAGACCAATATAGATGCTTTTTATTGAAGTTTTATTTACATTCGTTGGTGTCCACGGTATCTATTGTCCATTTTAGGTTTGGAATCCATTGCTTTTCTGGTCTCCGCCACTTTATTTTTTGCAAATCTAGCTCTCGTGTGCGGATTTGTATATCTAGCCTTCTACTGTGCTCAGGGAGCATAGAAACCGGAGTTTGGCCGATCACAGGAGCATCGTAGCAGGGCTGTTGCGCTTCCTAGGTGTGGTAACAAGTTCTTGCCATGCTTGCCCGTCGAGCTGCCACGCTTCCTAGGCATGGTAGCAAATTCATGCCATGCTTGTCTGTCGAGCTGCTGCGCTCACTTTGTCCGTGCTCGGTTCCTAGGCGTGGTAGCAAGTTCTTGCCATGCTTGCCCGTCGAGTTGCCGTGCTCGGTCCCGTGAGGGTGGCCTCCTCTTGCGCTTTTTGAGTGTGGTAGGGGATAAATGTCATCTATTACATCTTCTATGGTGAGGGATAGGGTTAAATTTGCATGTGGAGGAGTTAGATTTACAAAAGAAAAAAAAAAGATAGGATGGGATTAGAAAAACTGCGTACAATAGCTTATATGTTTTTATTTGCTGTGATTACAAAAAAGGTGCACACTTAGGTACACACGCAAGTGTGCACTGATAGCGTACGTTTAGATAGACAGAGATAAATCTATGATCTCATATAATGATAGATTGAAATGTACTTATCTAATGATATAGTTGTCAGTTTCGGTGTTGGAAAAGTGCCCATGGCACGGATGGTGACCAGTCCAATGGCCGCCAGCTGATCGGTCTGTGGGAAATCCGGGTTCGGTGGTGGCAATTAGCACTCGTGCGGACCAACCTACACCCAAGCCGTGTGGCGCACATCTTACGATCTTCAGTCATATAGTCCGATTTTGTTTCCTCGGGTCGTCTCCGTTGTTGCGCGTGTGCTCCATCCATCACCGAGAAATCATTCCTTTTCTATCCGTCTCGTTTTGTTTTTTTTTTCAAATTTAACACCTTCGTAAAATCATTTACAGATTTAGTCTCATATTTACCGCAGAAGGTGCTTCCGTGTTCAGGGAGTGCAGCAGCTGGCGAGCGACGAGAGCAAGCCAGCTAGTGCGGGACCAGCAACTTTTGTGGGCATGCAACGCGCGAGAAGGGCCGATGTCGTGGTCGAGGGGTGCGGGAGGCTCCTTCCACGATAGAGGAGCACAGAAGGTAAGAAGTCACAACAGAGCTATTTTTTTAGTTAAAAAAAAGGATGAATTCCATCACCGCTAGGCCTGGAAACGAGCTGAACTCAAGCAAGCCTAGCGTACCAGGCTCGAGCTTGGTAAAAGCTCGAGCCAAGCTCGAATGAGCTCGAGTTAGGGTTCGAACTTGAACTCAGACTTGAGTAATCTCGGTAACAGTAAATAATTTAATATACACTATTGTAGGGTCGAGGATGCGCCTAGAGGGGGGGTGAATAGGCGTTTTACAAAATTGATCGCTCGCTAATTCAATTCGCTCTAATCAACCCCTATGTCAAAACCTACACAATTATAATGCGGAAGTGATAAATAGGTTTTGACAATTAAAGCCTAAATCAACTAGGTTCACTAGTGCACTAACTAAATTATGTCTCTACACAAGAATTGCTAAATTGATCAACTAAATAATACTAGCAATTCTAATTCAAGCAATTGATAAATACTCAATAATGTAAATGCTTGAAAGTAAGGAGACAAGGACAACCGATGTTTTTCCGTGGTGTTCGGAGACTTGCTTGGTCTCCCTAATCCACGTTGAGGCTAGCCCACACTTGGACCGGCTCCCTCTCGAGCACCCGCCTCTTTCCACTAGTCGTGGTTTTCACGCTCGCGCGTAGGCTCAACCCGAACCTTCACAAACTTCGCCGGGGCTTCTCACACCTCGAGAGCTCCAAGACGACGCCCTCGCCGTCTAGGAGTCGGCAACCTCCAAGAGCAACAAGCCGCTCATCCGCTGAACTTCACCGAGCACAACGAATGCGCTCCGGTGATCACCAAGTGCAACACATGCACAAGGACTCTCTCAAGTGCAACACATGCACAAGAGACACTCAAACCACTCACTAATTGCAACACATGCAATTAGCCTCACTCTTAAGCTCAAGAGGCAAATGGAGAAGAGCAACACATGCACACAACTCCCACACACAGCCAACACCCTGCCCAAGCCCCCAAGGGTGTATTTATAGCCCCCACAAGAAAACTAGCCGTTTGGGGGCAAAATGGGCGAAATCAGCAAAAACCCGGTCCGACCGGACCTCGGCCGGTCCGACCGGCCCTCACAAGCCAACGGTCGGAAAAATGACCGTTACATGGCCGGTTGGACCGCTCACGGCCCGGTCGCACCGCCCGCCGGCCGGTCACACCGCCCAAACGAACGAAAAACACGCGCTCTGGAAAAATCAAGCCGCACGGGGGCCGGTTGCACCGCACCTTCGGCCGGTCCGACCGGACCCGGGCCGGTCCAACCGCCCGGCCGGTCCGACCACTCAGGGTCCGGTCCAACCGCCCCTGACAGACTCCAAATCCGGTTTTCGCTCAAACTCTTTACTCCGAACTCCGATTTGGGTGATTTTTGATTCTATGCGAAGCTTATCACTAGGGCTACAATCTCCACCCATTTTCATGATTTAATCACCCATAGATATTTTTAAATACACCAAAATCAATTTGCAAAAACACATTTCGCA
The DNA here is from genome assembly GCA_036346375.1 of Guadua angustifolia. Lineage (NCBI taxonomy): Eukaryota > Viridiplantae > Streptophyta > Magnoliopsida > Poales > Poaceae > Guadua > Guadua angustifolia. The sequence continues at coordinate 3,899,876 of CM070510.1, read as the reverse complement.
AACAAACCACGAACTTATGCAATCAACCCTCTAGCCATGTAAGGATCAACACATGACCCCGACACTTTGCAAAACACATTTGCAAATGCCAACACATGCTCTAGGATCGAAACACATAACTTCAAAGCTCATTTGCAAAACACAATTGCAAATCAAAACTCCAACTAGCGAAAACTGAAGGATCGATAAAGTCGCCTAGAGGGGGGGTGAATAGGCGTAATAAAGTTTAAAACAAATTTAGCAGCGGAATTATCGGAATATCCGACTTTGATATCGGACTATCCGATTTATATCGGACTATCCGATACTGCAGGTCGGACTATCCGATCAGAGCGCAATAAACCCTAAAAAGTAGATCTGAGAAATTAGAGAGACTAAATTTCTACCAAATGAAATTTCTGAGCTAAGGCAACTACCAAAGAACTAGATCAACCAATATCTACTGCAAGTAGCTACCAAATACTTGAATCCCCAAAGATTAAGTCAAGAGCACACGGGGACAAATAGAAAACTCACAAACCAAGGAGATGCAGCGATTTTTTCCCGAAGTTCGGATCTTTGAGGAGATCCTACGTCTCCGTTGAGGAGGCACAAAGCCCGGGTCCCTTTCGACCACGATCCTCCCGGTGTTGCACAAAGCACTCGCCGGTTTCACTTCTTGATCCCTTTCCTTGCGGAGGTGGAATCGGACCTTCACAAACTCCGGCGGCTTCCCACACGTAGATCGGGAGCTCACCGGTGACTCCTAGCCATCTAGGAGACCTCAATCTCCAAGAGTAATAAATGGAGTGTAGACCCGCTCTTGAAAATTTCCCTAGTGCTCAAAAGAACTTTCACGATTTGCAACAAAGCACTAGAAATCACTTGCTCCAATCTCTCAACAAATTTCTCAAGGATGAACTCAAGAGAGAGCAAGAAAGAGCAAGAGAAGAGTTAATGCTCAGTACACTGGTAGGTCCGAGTAAATGAGGGAGAGAGTGGGGTATTTATAGCCAAGACACAAAATATAGCCGCTTACGCCTCAGTCGAGACCCCACATCGGACTATCCGATGGCGGACATCGGACTATCCGATATGTGCAAATCACCGATTCGACTCCACTCAAGAATTCAAAATTTTCTTTGAGAAAAAGCACACATCGACTATCCGATTTCACACATCGGATGTTCCGATGTTTCCAGAGAGATTTTCAAAGCAACAATAAAATCCAAAATCTTTCTTAGTCCACATCGGATGTTCCGATCTTAAACATCGGAATGTCCGATGTTTCCCGAGAGTTCCAGTCCAAAGACTTAGAAAATTTTTCAAATCACATTGGACTATCCGATATCAACCATCGGACATTCCGATGTTTCCCGAGAGTTTTCAAACATGCAACCACACACGCACCGGAGAGTCCGATACCATCGGATCGTCGATATTAACATCGGACATTCCGATAATATCAAGACAACCGAAATGCAAAGTGAGTGCCGTGCATGGAGACTTCCAAAACCAAATTTATAAGAGATGTTCATCGAGCACGAGAGGTTATTTCTAAAGCATGTACATTCCATCCCTCTTAATAGTACAGCGTTCCTATTGACTCAATAAAGTAAAAGATCTACCCTAAGTCGACGCCGTTCATCTTTTCACTTTTGAGGGTCAACAACGTCCGTGAGATGCGCTTCTTTTGGGATCACACCGCTTATATACTCATTTAAGCCATTAGTCCCTTAATCGTTTGTCATTAATCATCCAAAACACAATTAGGGGCCTAGATGCACTTTCAATCTCCCCCTTTTTGGTGATTGATGACAACACGATTAAAGTTTGATAGAAATAATGAATGATGAAGTTGAGAGTGGCCAAGATATGTTGAGCTCCCCCTAGATTTGTGCATTAGGGATTCTAAATACACAATTTTTAGAGGTGAAATTCAAAAGGAGCTTCCCTTATATCTTGGCATTCAAGTAAGCGGCAACAATAATATGATGAACCATAAAACTTATCAAACTTATCATTGCAAGTGTTAAGCATGTCATAATGTATCAGAGCATGATATATCAAATCCAACAAAGTATAAGCAACAGGTAAGTTCACCAAAACAAAAGGAATGCATCAGAGTTCACACGACATAACATAACGGACCAAAATATGTATGATAACTTTTCTCTCCCCCTTTGGCATCAAGGCACCAAAAAGGAGAAAGAACAACTAAAGAAAAAATCACTCTGCGGACTCCTCATCAGAGGCGGCATAATTGTCGAAAGAGGAAGGATCTGCAGCCGCCGGAGAGCCGAAAGGATCCGCCAAGGAGTCATCACTGCCACTGGAACAAGGAAGGTTGAGGTGCTTTTGGATAGACTTGAGCCTCTTCGCGTTCTTCTTCGCCATCTTGACAAGATATTGCAGAACACGGTCGGTGGAAGAAGAAGACTGCGGAGGGACAGTAGGAGCAGCAGCACCAGAGCGAGTAGACACAGAAGGGGCTGGAGCCGGAGGAGCTTGAGGAGCAACAGTCTTGACTGGCCTGATCTGCAGCCCTAAGTGCTTCGCATCGCACTCAAACTTCTTCTTGGAAATACCGAGAATTACCCTCATGATGTATGGAGCGAATCCACAACTGCGCTTCGGGTCGAGGGAGTTTGCATGAATCTCATTCCAGAGGTAAAGGGCCACCATAAACGGTCTTCCACCCGGCAGCATCCGATGCAAAATATCACGAGTGTAGGACAGGATATGAGAGGCATCACCTTCCTTGGGAGCAATGGTCTTCCGAAGGAGCCGGTTGGCGGCAGCAACCATGGGCTTCAAGAATTTGGTGTTCCCGGGCTCAAAAGCAGAATCCTCGATATACAGAGCACTCAGATTTTCAGCAACCAAGGAGCGATTGTTGTGAAGATCGTCCTTGTCCATGCTCTCCTCAGCCTTAAATCCCAACAAAGTCCCAAAACGCCCCACAGACATTCTGTACAGCTCACCTTCAGTCATCCATGTCATGGTGTCATTGGAGACATGCAGAGTGGCGTAGAACTGGGCAATGATCTCAGTGTTCCAATCTTGCTTCATGCCCATGATCCTCTTGATGCCGAGCCTCTCACAGGCCTCGATGACGTCGTTGAAGACCGGATCATCACATGACTCCATATATTCCCAATCAACCCACTGCATATCTACGACAGGATTCTTGCGAGGGAGGATAACAGTCTCATAGAAATCTTGTTGAAAGAAGGTCCAGAAGCACTTATCAGAGGAGAAAGCCTTTCTACTGAGGTAAGGATCCGAAGCCCTAGTTTTGGTCACCATCCCAGACTTGCCTTTGTAGCTAATCACAGATCTCTGAAGATCGGGACGACGACTGGGCTTGAACATCATTGGAAAAGGAACAAGATCACTGTCATCTTCTTCTTGAGCCGGACCTTTGCCCTTGTCACCTGCTGAGAGGACACTGGAAGAGGTTCCTTTGCCCTTGCCTGATGGAGTGGGAGGAGGACGGGCAGGAGGTGCATCATCTTGACGACGAGGCTCAGAAATAGTGATGCCTTGAGCTTTGGGCTTGGTAACCACTTTCTTCTTAATTTTGCCCCCGGCAGGAGTTGGAGCAGGAGCAGTCGCGACCTCAGGAGGAGAATCTGAAATATCCGGAGGATTTCCTCGATTTGCTGCGGCCTTGGTCCGGACATTCGTTGGAGTCTTCCTCTTAAACTGCCCTTGCTCGTCGGTATGGAGTGCCCTCTTCAATTTCTCTCCCTTGTCGTCTCCGGCAGCCATGGATAAAATCTAGAAAAGATGATACAGGAGCTTGAGACAGAGGACAAGGGAAACAGAAAGAAACTCACAATTTTGCAATTCCCTGGAAACATCGGATAGTCCGATATTTTGGGTCAGACAGTCCGATAATAATCGGATAGTCCGATGCCAACTATCGGATAATCCGATATTTGCGGGAAAAATGCAAAACATGATTTCTTGAAGATAGACCACGCATTTTACAACAAATTTGTGGGATATGCTCCTAGGGACAAAGGAACTCATCTACCAAGAAGATTGACCAAGCAAAGGGATGAAAAACCCTAGATCTAAGGAGAAATAGGGTTACGAGATCAAAAAGCGAGAGGAGAATTGAATGGGGATGAGGATCTTCGCCAAAAAGGGATTAGATCTGCGGAGGGAGGCCCTTGCAATGAGGAAGATGATCTCCGGACACCACAATCGCCAGGGAGGAAGAGGACCCGATGAGTTTTGGAGGAAAATAACCGAGTGAAAAGAAAAAACCCTTCGGCTTCTTTTAAACCTCCCACATCGGATAGTCCGATAAGGACATCGGACGATCCGATGTGTGCGATCACCAGATATCGGACGGTCCGATCTTCAACATCGGATAGTCCGATATGTGCAGATTATAGAAATCGGATAGTCCGATACAAATATCGGAACATCCGATATGTGTAAACTTCGGCAGACAAGGATAGAAGAGATTGAGGAATGAGATGGAATGACTTGTGAACTCTTTTCTTGTCTCCCCACTCATGATCGTGAACACCAAAGCACTAGAAGCTATGATCACAAGTGGTTTGACTCACACCAAGATCCAAAACCTCACAAAATTTTAAAGAAACCAAATAAAGTTTTGAAATTCCTTTTGGTTGAAATCATACAAGCATGACAATTTATGTATGCAACTTTTCAAGCAGGTTTCGAGAATCCAAAATGTTTAGCCCACTTCTCAATTCGCAAATTTCTTTTCATCAAGAGGCTTGGTGAATATATCGGCTAGTTGGTCATTTGTGCTCACATGTTGAATAACGATATCGCCTTTAGTGGAATGGTCTCTTAGGAAATGATGGCGAATATCAATATGCTTTGTACGAGAATGTTGGGCGGGGTTGTTGGCGATTTTATGGCGCTCTCATTGTCACACAAAAGTGGAACATGGTTATAGGTTAGGCCATAATCATTTAGGGTTTGTCCCATCCAAAGTAATTGGGCACAACAACTCCCGGTGCTATATATTCGCGGTGTGTGGATAGAGCTCTGAGTTTTGCTTCGAGGACCAAGAAACTAGAGATCTACCAAGGCCGACAAGTACCGAGGTACTCTTCCTATCCACTTTACATCGGCATAATCCGCATCGGAATAGCCGACTAGCTCAAATGATGATCCTTTAGGATACCATAGGCCGAAATGAGGGGTGTGCACTAAATATCTCAGAATTCACTTTACGGCCACCATGTGGCATTCTTTAGGAGCGGCTTGAAATCTTGCACACATGCAAACACTGAGCATGATATCTGGCCTAGATGCACAAAGGTAAAGTAGGGAACCGATCATCGAACGATATACCTTTTGAACAACCGGTTTACCTTCTTTGTCGAGGTCTAGATGCCCATTAGCTTGCATTGGCGTCTTGATCGGCTTGGCATTCTCCATCCCGAACTTCTTGAGCATGTCCTTAATGTACTTCGTTTGGCAAATGAAGGTTCCTTCCTTGAGTTGTTTGACTTGAAAACCGAGGAAGAACTTCAGTTCGCCCATCATGGACATCTCAAACCTTTTGGTCATGATCCTGCTAAATTCCTTGCACAAATGCTCATTAGTAGACCCGAATATAATGTCATCGACATAAATTTGACATACAAATAGATCATTATCAAGATGCTTAGTAAAGAGAGTAGGGTCGGCCTTTCCGACTACGAAACCTTGACCGAGAAGGAAATCACGAAGACACTCGAACCACGCTCTCGGTGCTTGCTTAAGCCCATAGAGAGCTTTGTGAAGGAAGTAGACATGGTCCGGATGATTTGGGTCTTCGAATCCGGGCGGTTGCTCAACATAGACCATCTCGGAGAGAGGTCCATTTAGGAAGGCGCTTTTCACGTCCATTTGGTACAACTTAAAATCATGGTGAGTAGCAAAGGCAAGTAATATTCTAATAGATTCAAGCCTAGCTCTTTGGAGCATAAGTTTCATCGAAATCCAAACCTTCGATTTGAGTGTACCCTTGAGCGACCAACCGGCTTTGTTCCTAGTCACGATTCCGTTCTCGTCTTGCTTGTTTCGAAATACCCATTTAGTTCCGATAACATTTTGCTTGGGTCTTTCGACAAGCTTCCACACCTGATTCCTTTCGAAATTGTTCAACTCCTCTTGCATTGCCATCACCCAATCCGGATCTTGAAGAGCTTCATCTACCTTGAGTGGTTCAAGAGACGACACAAAAGTAAAATTCACAAAATTAGCAACACGAGATCTAGTGGATACTCCTGTTAATATCTCCAAGAATATTGTCGTAGGGTGATCTCGTTGAACACTTTGATGAACCCTTGGATGAGGCCTTTGTTGTATTTGATTTTTGAATTGGGTCCTCATCATCTTGGGCGATAGTCGATCCATCTTGTGCTTGCATTGAAGAAGATGGGGCACCATCCAACATGCATCACGAGTTGGAGTGCTCGGGCTTCTTCTTGCTCAAGAGGCCTCACTTCTCCAATTGCTAGCCTTTTGATCGCCTCACATGGAGGTTCTTCCTGTCAATCACTAAGCGATCAACTTGCTCTACTTGAGAACCGTTAGTTTCATCAAATGTTACATCACGCGAGATTTCAACCACACCGGTGGTGTTGTTGAAAACTTCGTATCATAAGCATTAGACCCATAACCAAGCAAGAATCCTCATCTACTTTAGGAGCAAATTTAGACGACTTAGCTTTCTTGTTGAGGATGAAGCATTTGCTCCCGAAGACTCGGAAGTAGGATACATTGGGTTTCTTCCCGGTAAGTAGCTCGTACGCCGTCTTCTTTAACAACTTGTGGAGATATAGACGGTTGGAGCTGTGGCACGCGGTGTTGACGGCTTCCGCCCAGAAGATGTCGGAGACCTTGTACTCGTCAAGCATCGTGCGCGCCATCTCGATGAGAGTCCGATTCTTCCTCTCGGCTACCCTATTTTGTTGTGGGAGTAGGAGCCGAGAATTCATGCTTGATGCCTTCTTCATCGAGGAACTCCTCCACGCCGGTATTCTTGAATTCAGTGCCGTTGTCACTTCGTATTTTCTTGATCTTCACCTCAAATTCATTTTGCGCCCTTCTCATGAACTTCTTTAAGCTTCCTTGGGCTTCACTTTTGTCATGCAAGAAAAACACCCAAGTAAAGCGAGAAAAATCATCTACAATAACTAACCCATACTTGTTTCCTCCGATGCTTATGTAGGCAATTGGACCAATAAATCCATGTGGAGCATCTCCAATGGTCTTGAAGTAGTCATCACATTCTTGACAGATGAGGTGCTCCAACTTGCTTCCCTACTTGACATGCGCTACACACCCTATCTTTCTCAAACACAATATTCGTTAGTCCAAGGATGTGATTGCCCTTAATGAGTTTGTGAAGGTTCCTCATACCAACATGGGCAAGCCGGCGATGCCAAAGCCAACCCATGCTCGATTTAGCCATTAAGCATGTTTCAAGGTTAATTCTATCCGTAGAAAAATCTATAAGATAGAGGTTACCCTTTAGACGACCCTTAACGGCTATTGAACCATCATCCCTCTTAATGACATCCACACCCTTATCACTAAACATGCAATTGTAGCCCGCTTCACATAATTGAGCAACGGACAACAAATTGTAGCTTAGTGATTCAACAAGTAAAACATTATTTATATGGAAATCATTTGTAATTAGAATCTTACCTAAACCTACCAGTTCACCTTTTCCGTTGTCGCCAAAAATTATACTCTCACTGTTTGATCCATTGGCTTCAAGATGTGCGAACATTGCCGTTCTCCGGTCATATGATGTGTGCATCCGCTATCCAAGATCCACTTGTTCCACCGAGATATAGGTCTATAAAATAAAATTTAGTTTTTGCTCTTTGGTACCCAAACTTGTTTAGGTCCACGCACGTTAGTGACAAGTGATTTGGGGACCCAAATAGATCGCACACTAGAAGCATTCTTGGGCTTACCCCCAATATGATGAGCAACTACTCTCCGAGGCTAGTCCTCTTAAGCACATATGAAGCAAAGAAAGTGGATTGAGCCTTATGTTTAGAGTTTGCTTCCCCCTTTATGAAGTGAATGGGCTTGTTCAAAGGCGCAACCACAATGTGGTTTCCTTTGCCCTTGGGAGGGACATAGCCAAGCCCATGCTTCATGGGGTTACCTTGACGCTTACTGAGGAATTCCTCTAATCCCTTGCTAGCCTTATAGGACTTTTGAAGTCCATCTTCAAGCATTCCCTTGAGCATCTCATTTTCATGAGCTAGTACTTGCAAAGTCTCAAGGTTAGTAGCACAAGTATTAACATCTATATTGAAGCATCTAGCACAACCATTGCTAGTAGATGGTAGAGAAGAATTGGGGCTAATGGTTGAGGTAATCGGAGGTTTATTCTTGAGATCAACAAGCTTCAACTCAAGAACCTTGCAAGCATCACTCGACTTCGCAAGTTCCTCTTTAAGTGAAGCATTGGTGATCTCAAGACTAATCACCTCGGATTTGGTCAAAGTTAAGTTCTTAGCCACTTCCTCATTTTTCTCTTTCTCAAAAGATAAGCTCTTCTCTAGCTCACGATTTTTCTCTTTTTCGAGGATGAGTAGATCCTCTTGAGCTTCGAGAATAGCTTCCTTTTGTTCAACCACTTCCTCCAACCTTTCAATATCTTTTAGGAGCAAATTCAACTTATGAATGTCAAGGTTTTTTATAGACTTAAGCACGGCACCAATGTCATCATTATCACTATCACTATCGTGCTCATCTAGACAATTATTAGTAATGGAGGAGTGGGGACAAGTGTTGCTACCTTGTGCCCCTTCGCCATGAGGCACATTGGAGCTACTTCATCGTCATCGCTTAAGTTGTCGAAGAGGCTCTTCGACATTGTCGGAGTAGAGGTATGGCGATGGCGGCGGAGGCGATTCCACCTTCATTGTCGGAGTTTGACTCGAGTCGAGTCGGAGTCGAGTCGGTGTCGGAGTTCCACTCCTTTCCAATGTAGGCACGACCCTTGCCCTTGTACTTCTTGCTCTTCTCCTTCTCCTTGCCACGGTACTTGTCCTTCTTGTGCGACTTCTCATCTTTGCTTTCCTTGTGCGGACACTTTCGGCAATGAAATGGCGGTTCGCGCATTCATAGCATCTTCTTGTGGAGTGTCTCCTTTTGATTTTCTTCTAAAGTTCTTTGATTGACCTCCTTGTTTGAAGTTCTTCTTCTTGAAGAATTTGTTGAATCTTCGCACAAATAGAGCCATATCTTCATTTGTCAATGGACCACTAGACTCTTCATCCTCACTTGTGCTTTCTTGACTTGGCACACAACTTTGACGGCCTTTAGAGCGATGCCCTTTTTCTTCCTGGACTTGAGTTCTTCCACAACCTCGGCTTCCTTCACCATCATCTCGTCCATCATGAGCCGCCAATGACATCATGAGGTGTCAAAGTTTCGGTTGGGCGGTCTCGGATCAACTGAACAAGGTTGCGGTTGGTGGGAGTGATCACGCGAAGTATTATCTTCACCACGGCCTTGTGAAAAAGATCAGTGCACCCAAGGCCTTTTGCTTGATTTACGAGCACCATCAGGCGGTCAAACATCTTAGTGTATGATTCACCATCTTCCAAGGTGAACCGGCTTAGCTCGCCAATAATGAGCTCTATCTTCGATTCTCGGACGCTTGACACTCCTTCATGACTGACTAGGAGTCTATCCCAAATAGCCTTTGCTTCTTTTAGTCCATCAACTCGGTTGAACTCGGAATCACTTAAGGCGTTGAATAAGGCATTGACTGCCAAATCATTGAAATGTTGATCTTTGTCTTCTTCGGGAGTAAGGTTCTCGGGATCATTAGGCTTGAAACCTGTCTGCACAATCTTCCAGATAAAAGGGTGAAGCGATCTCAAGTGCATCTTCATCTTATGTTTCCATACCGCATAGTGAGTGCCGTCGAAATGAGGCGTTCGACCGGAGGGCACGGAGACATATGATGAAGAGCTGAGGGAATTGTAATTAAGTGGAATACCCATCCGAAGATCGTCCCCGCACAGAGGTGCGGTAAGATCCTCGACAGACTTCTCTGTTTGCGACATATTGATTCTCCAAGCGATTAAGCCAAACTAAGGAGATTTTGCTCTGATACCAATTGAAGGATCGATAAAGTCGCCTAGAGGGGGGGTGAATAGGCGTAATAAAGTTTAAAACAAATTTAGCAGCGGAATTATCGGAATATCCGACTTTGATATCGGACTATCCGATTTATATCGGACTATCCGATACTGCAGGTCGGACTATCCGATCAGAGCGCAATAAACCCTAAAAAGTAGATCTGAGAAATTAGAGAGACTAAATTTCTACCAAATGAAATTTCTGAGCTAAGGCAACTACCAAAGAACTAGATCAACCAATATCTCTCGCAAGTAGCTACCAAATACTTGAATCCCCAAAGATTAAGTCAACAAAGACACGGGACAAATAGAAAACTCACAAACCAAGGAGATGCAGCGATTTTTTCCCGAGTTCGGATCTTTGAGGAGATCCTCGTCTCCGTTGAGGAGGCACAAAGCCCGGTCCCTTTCGACCACGATCCTCCGGTGTTGCACAAAGCACTCGCGGTTTCACTTCTTGATCCCTTTCCTTGCGGAGGTGGAATCGGACCTTCACAAACTCCGCGGCTTCCCACACGTAGATCGGGAGCTCACCGGTGATTCCTAGCCGTCTAGGAGACCTCAATCTCCAAGAGTAATAAATGGAGTGTAGACCCGCTCTTGAAAATTTCCTAGTGCTCAAAAGAACTTTCACGATTTGCAACAAAGCACTAGAAATCACTTGCTCCAATCTCTCAATAAATTTCTCAAGGATGAACTCAAGAGAGAGCAAGAAAGAGCAAGAGAAGAGTTAATGCTCAGTACACTGGTAGGTCCGAGTAAATGAGGGAGAGAGTGGGGTATTTATAGCCAGGACACAAAATATAGCCGTTACGCCTCAGGTCGACCCCACATCGGACTATCCGATGGCAGACATCGGACTATCCGATATGTGCAAATCACCAGATTCGACTCCACTCAAGAATTCAAAATTTTGCTGAGAAAAAGCACACATCGGACTATCCGATTTCACACATCGGATGTTCCGATGTTTCCAGAGAGATTTTCAAAGCAACAATAAAATCCAAAATCTTTCTAAGTCCACATCGGATGTTCCGATCTTAAACATCGGAATGTCCGATGTTTCCCGAGAGTTCCAGTCCAAAGACTTAGAAAATTTTTCAAATCACATCGGACTATCCGATATCAACCATCGGACATTCCGATGTTTCCCGAGAGTTTTCAAACATGCAACCACACACGCACCGGAGAGTCCGATACCATCGGACTGTCCGATATTAACATCGGACATTCCGATAATATCAAGACAACCGAAATGCAGAGTGAGTGCCGTGCATGGAGACTTCCAAAACCAAATTTATAAGAGATGTTCATCGAGCACGAGGTTATTTCTAAAGCATGTACATTCCATCCTCTTAATAGTACTGGCGTTCCTATTGACTCAATAAAGTAAAAGATCTACCCTAAGTCGACGCGTTCATCTTTTCACTTTTGAGGGTCAACAACGTCCGTAGATGCGCTTCTTTTGGGACTGTCACCTGCTTATATACTCATTTAAGCCATTAGTCCCTTAATCGTTTGTCATTAATCATCCAAAACACAATTAGGGGCCTAGATGCACTTTCAAAAACACATTTCGCCAACAACTCAAGATCTATTTGCAAAACGCATTAAGCAAATCAAACTCGAGTTTATGAGATTAATCCCCTAGCCATGTGAAGGTCAACACAAGACCCGGTCAACTTGCCAACACCAAGCAAGCCCCCTCACATGCTCTCGGGATTCGGACTCATAAACCTCGGTTTATTCGCACAACTAACTTGCAAATAACACAATAAAACCATTTCATGCTTGAGCACTACTCTTTGCAACACATGCAAAAGTCTAGCTCCAAGCAACATCAAATCAAGATGCATGAACTCTCTAATTGCAACACATGCAATTCTCTAGTTCCATGCAACACCAAATCGAACTAACACCAAAACCAAATCTCATATATGAGCTCTCTACTTGCAACACATGCAAGCCTCTAGCTCCATACAAACACACAACATAAAATCATGCTTGAGCTCTCTCCTTTTGCAACACATGCAAAACTTAGCTCCAAGCAACACCAAGGTTTTATAAAGATAGTTTTGCAAACCAAAACGTGAAGCTTCAACTAATGCAACACATGCAAAAGTGAACTCCACGCAAAAGCCAACGCATTAGCTTATCCTATTTGCAACACATGCAAAGCAAAGCATAATGCGAAAACCAAATGCATATACTCTTTCATCTTTGCAACACATGCAAATCAGAGCATAATGCACAACAACCAAGCATAGGCTTAACACATTTGCAACACATGCAAAATGGTTAACCCATATGCAAAAACCAAATCAAATTAAGATTTGAGCTTTGAGTGAACGCGGATTGAGATCACCAACACATGATGAAGCTCAAACTAGGGAACGACCCCTCTTAATAGTACGGCGATAAATACTAGACTCAAAGACTAGAAAGTCCTTAGCCTATCTAGTTATACCTTCGTCGCTGTAGGGTCGAGGATGCGCCTAGAGGGGGGATGAATAGGCGTTTTACGAAATTAATCGCTCACTAAAATCGATCGCTCTAATACACCCCTAAGTCAAAACCTAATCAAAGATATATGCGGAAGCGATAAATAGGTTTTGACAATTAAAGCCTAAATCAACTAGGCTCACTAGTGCACTAACTAAATTATGTCTCTACACAAGAATTGCTAAATTGATCAACTAAATAATACTAGCAATTCTAATTCAAGCAATTGATAATTATTCAATAATGTAAAGTGCTTGAATATAAATAAGACAAGAGACAACCGATATTTTTCCGTGGTGTTAGGAGACTTGCTTGTCTCCCTAGTCCACGTTGAGGCAAGCCCACACTTGGACCGGCTCCGCTCGAGCACCGCCTCTTTCCACTAGTCGTGGTTTTTCACGCTATGCGTGGGCTCAACCCGAACCTTCACAAACTTGCGGGGCTTCTCACACCTTGAGAGCTCCGCGCCTGACGACGCCACGCCGTCTAGGAGTCGGCAACCTCCAAGAGTAACAAGCCGCTCCTCCGCTTGAACTTCACCGGGCACAACGAATGCGCTCCCGGTGATCACCAAGTGCAACACATGCACAAGGACCTCACTCAAGTGCAACACATGCACAAGAGCTCACTCAAACCACTCCTAATTGCAACACATGCAATTAGCTCACTCTTAAGCTAAAGAATCAAATGGGAGTATGCAACACATGCAACACTTCACCCAAACACTCAATAACACCAGCCACCTCTCCCCCAAGCCCCCCAAGGGGGTATTTATAGCCCCCCACAAGAAAACTAGCCGTTGGGGGCTTTTTCGGGCAGAAAACCCCAAGGTCCGGTCCAACCGACCTCATCCGTCCGACCGCCCTCACAGGCAACAGCAGTCGGGCGATCAGATATATGGCGGTCCGACCGCCGCACTTTGGTCCAACCGGACGGCCGGTCCAACCGACCTCCGGGCGGTCGCACCGCCTGCACAAAAACAGCAAAGCACCAAACGCCACTTCTCTGGAAAACTTGCACCGCACGGGGCGGATGCCGCCGCCGCGGCCGGACCGACCGGACCGGGCAGTCGCTCATACGCCACCAAGCCACGCACGCTTCGCTGGAGAAAACACACCGACGAGGGCGGTCAGACCGGCCGGTCCGCCGGACCAGGCCGGTCCGATCGCCCTCACACCTCGGTCCCGACCAGCCTAGGGGCGGTCCACACCGCCGCGAAACAACTCAGATTTTTCCAATCTTTTTCTTGAAGATCCAAATGCAATTCTTTGAGCTTCTAGATGATCAACACATGATCATACACCCGCAAAACACATTTGCACCCAATTAGCTCATGCTCAAAGAATTCAACCAAATCGCGAAAACACTTTTCGCAACCAACTCAAAGACTATTTGCAAAACGTATAAGCAAATCAAACTCGAGTTTATGAGATTAATCCTCTAGCCATGTGAAGGTCAACACAAGACCGGTCAACTTACCAACACCGTTGCAAGCCCCACTCACATGCTCTCGAATTCGGACTCATAAACCTCGGTTTATTCGCTGTGAACTTGCAAATAACGCAATAAACATATTTCATGCTTGAGCACTACTCTTTGCAACACATGCAAAAGTCTAGCTCCAAGCAACATTAAATCAAGGTGCTTGAACTCTCTAATTGCAACACATGCAATTCTCTAGTTCAAAGCAACCACAAATCAAACTTCGACTAAAACCAAAACCATACGTATGAGCTCTTTACTCGCAACACATGCAAGCCTCTAGCTCCATACAAACATACAACATAAAATCATGCTTGAGCTCTCTCCTTTTGCAACACATGCAAAACTTAGCTCCAAGCAACACCAAGATTTTATAAAGATGTTTTGCGAAACCAAAGCATGAAGCTTTAACTAATGCAACACAAGCAAAAGTGAACTTCACGCAAAAGCCAACGCACTAGCTTATCCTATTTGCAACACATGCAAATCAAAGCATTATGCGAAAACCAAATACAACCAAGCATAAGTTTAACCCATTCGCAACACATGCCAAATGGTTAACCCTCATGCAAAAACCAAATCCAAATGGTTTGAGCTCGAGTGAACGCGGAATGAGATCACCAACACATGATGAAGCTCAAGCTAGGGAACGACCCCTCTTAATAGCACGGCGATAAAAACCTTAGACTCAAAGACTACAAAGTCCTTAGCCTATCTAATTATACCTTTGCCGCCGCGCACAAGCAATCCCCTTTGGGGTCTTTATGATCATCACTTTGATACTCCTCCGGGATCTTCTCTTGACGCCCATCAACTCGTGATGCCGTCCTTGTCCCGTTTTCATCATCTCATTCATCTTTGGACCTAACTCAAACATAACTCATGAAACTTGTTAGTCCAAGATGCATGGTTGTCTCAATTATCTCTTGTACTCCATTAACACATAATGGATGCCTTTAGATCAATTGAGCACAACCTAAATCAATTGAAATGATTTAATTGTGTCTTAAGTACAATAATGCAACTCATGCTTTATTATACTTAAGAACTATTCATTTGTCCTCAATTAATCAAGAAACACCATCAACACATGATGAAATGTTCTTTAATAATTAACAAGACAAATGAACTCAATTTAAATTATCATTTAAATTGATATGAGTATATATTAACTACACAAGTTTGCATATACTCATGTTGATGAAAAGTAATGATCCATTATATGTAAATTGCATGGAAATGATCATTACCCTAAGTCATCAACTATAGAATAAACTCCACATGTATATGTGCATAGATATAATTGACTTGGACAAAATATGCACATATCCAATTTGATCGTATTGGAGTATATCCTATATTGCCATGAGTATACTTATAACTAGGCAATTCAAACATATACTCAAGGATTTAGTTTCTTTGTCTTGATCCTTATGTGTGTCAATAACTAATCGATCAATACAAAGAGACTTTCAAGTTAAACTACAAACTCCCCCTAAATATGTGCATCCATGTAATATGTGGATTGGGAAACATGATGCACGTTTGTGGTTAATATAATGGGGACATTCATACTTTAACTTGTATCCAAGGTATGCAACTAATGCTAGAATGAATACGCATACATACCTTGGGTTTTCCATTTTCAATGCGATGAGACTAAACAAAGATATTCTAAACAAACATGTTAGTCTCGATATAAGATTGTCATTAATAACACTATCGCATTAGGGGATAAACTCAATATTGGATTTGTCATTAACACAAGATTAGATTTGTCATTAACACCAAAACCATAACTAATGAAGGTTGAACTTACAACATGGCGCAAGACAAGCAATCCCCTTTGGGGTCTTTATGATCTTCACTTTGATATTCCCGGGATATCCACTCGAGTCCACTTCGGGATCCACTCTTGGCGCCCATCAACTCATGATGCCGTCCTTGTCCCGTTCTCATCATCTCATCCATCTTTGGACCTAACTCAATCACAACTCATAAAATAGTTAGTCCAAGATGCATGGTTGTCTCAATTATCTTTTGCACTCCATTAACACATAATGGATGCCTCTAGATCAATTGAGCACAACCTAAATCAATTGAAATGATTTAATTGTGTCTTAAGTACAATAATGCAACTCATGCTTTATTATACTTAAGAACTATTCATTGTCCTCAATTAATCACAAAACACCATCAACACATGATGAAGTGTTCTTTAACGATTAACAAGACAAATGAACTCAATTTAAATTATCATTTAAATTGACTCTTCAAGTTAGACTGTGAACCCCCCTAGATATGTGCATCCATGTAATATATGGATTGGGAAACATGATGCACATTTTGTGGTTAATATAACGGGGACATCCATACTTTAACTTGAATCCAAAGTATGTAATTAATACTATAATGAATATGCATACATACCTCGGGTTTTCCATTTTTCAATGCGATGAGACTAAACAAAGATATTCTAAACAAACATGTTAGTCTCGATATAAGATTGTCATTAATAACACTATCGCATTAGGGGATAAACTCAATATTGGATTTGTCATTAACACAAGATTAGATTTGTCATTAACACCAAAACCATAACTAATGAAGGTTGAACTTACAATCTCCCCCTTTTTGGTGATTAATGACAAATCCAAGCTTAATTAGCACATTTGGATTAAAACTAATCATGTTGAGAGAATTTAAGCTAATTGAACACATATGCATATTAATTCTCCCCCTTAATCATATCAAGCTTACTTTTTAAACCAAATGACATTAAGCTTCCTAATTCTCCCCCTTTTGGCATTAAGCACCAAAAATGGAAAAACTAAAAGATTAACTTGAAATACATTCTTCCCCCTTTTTGGTTATTCAATTATTCTCCCCTTTTTGGCATTTAACAAATTCTTTTAGGGGTCATATCTAATGAAGGTCATATAAAAAATTTAAATGAACAATTATGACCTTTGGGAAAGAATTGGAGGAGATTAAAATTTCAAACCAAATAAAAACTTGAAGGGTCATCCAAGAAGCAAAACAAGTTTTTATTTGAAATATGGTCTAAAAATAAGGAAAACTCGAAAAGAGACCATATTTGGATTTGTGGATACCACTTGTAAGACAAATACCACTTGTAAAGATAAGTATGAAAAACGAAGTAAGGGTATCACACGGTTTATTTGAAACACATTCAAATAACTCACTCCTCATTTTATTAGGCTTTGCAAATTTTCAATATGATTCTTTTAAAGAATCCAATACTTTGCCTAATAGGGTCAAACGAGGAACCCAAAAAAATAGATACCACTTGAGAAGTTAGATATCACTTTAAATCTATCTCAAGGGCTTTGCATGAAGAACCGAAAGAAATGAGCATTTTCAAATTTGCATGAAGAATAATGCTCAACAGGAGATTTCCTCTTTAATATATCTCAACTCATAAAGAATCTCACACAGAGAGTTCTTAAGCGGTTGAACTTACAATTCTAGCTTGAGAGGAAAAATCTTAATCAAGAATGTGGGTATCGCAATAATGCTACAAAGAGGTAATGAAATACCACTTGTAGGAAATAAATGAATTCAATGATACCACTTAAAAAGGAATCCAAATAATCAAGGATATCACATGAGAAAAGAACAATAAGATCCATGATACCACTTGGAGAAAAGAAAAACTCAAAGATACCACCTTGTAAGCATATGAAATGAATAAGTGCTCAATTGATACCACTTAGGATCAAATCACAAAGATTGATACCACTTGAAAGAATTATCGATAACATCGATGGGTATCAGAGCAATATTCTCAGAGCAATATACTCACGGGTATCAAAAGCTCAAGAAAGATCAGTAAAATTCAAAAGATTTAGTATCAGAGCAAATTAAAGACATGATATCACTTGGACGCATTTAAATGCCCAAAACTTGATATGAATAAACTCCCTGAGATATTCAACAGGTGAATTATGGAGTTATTTGCATTTGAATTGCACAAGTTTTGTCTTTTCAAAAGATCAAGTGAAAATCACGCTTTAAGTCAATTCAATGCTCCTAACTGATACCACTTTGAAAATGAGATCAAATAATTTGTGAAACTTTTGAAATTTTGCACAAATGAACTTTGGGATCATAAGAAACTTTCCCAAAAAGAATTTTTGAAAAAGGAAGTACCAATCAAAAGATATCCCAAAAACAGACTCGGAAAATTCTGAAAATTCAGAGCCATCTTGCCATGGCCGGTCCGACCGCCCTTGGGCCGGTCCGACCGCATGGAGGTCGGTCCAACCGCCCATACAGGCTGAAAATCCTGATTTTTTTACAAATTTTGTCAAAAATGATTCAAATGAAGTCCAAAAAAATTTGAAATTTTGCAGAGATGAACTTTGGACTAATTAGAAGGTTTTGCAAAAAGAATTTTCTCAAAATCAATTTTATTTTGAAAGATATGGCAATTTGCGCTTTGAGGCATAAAAGGAAATTGATTTTCACGAAAAGCCTCAAAATGCAATTCAACTTGGATTTCATGCAATTTTGATTTTCATGGCTTAGATTGGTGTATCAAGAATGTTTCTAGCCAAGATTTATAATAAAATCCAACTTGAAAGCCACGATTTGAGCTATATGCCTAAATAGGCCATTTCGGATTAAATCAAATTGTTTTCGAGCCAAATTAGATTTCAACATAGAATTTTCATTTTGAAAGCTTGTAAAACATTTGAGATACATAATATAATACTTTTACAAGTCTTTTCACAAATTTGGGTTATTTAAATACAATTTTGACTTTTGATCTAAATAGTCCACGAATGAGGTCGTGGCTGCTAACTCTGGTCAAATGATCAAAACCAATGTGACCAAGTCTCCTATGCCAAAAAGAGAGATCACGGGACTCAGAAGCAATCAAACAACAAAAAGAGTCTCCAGAAGAAACAGAAAAAACAGTACGAAAGACTCTCCCAAATCTAGAATTCCCGCAAACTAACCCTCCTGATGAATCAATGATTCTACAGGCATTACTTTTGAAGCTTACCTCGAAAGAGTCATTGATAAACTGAGAAACAGAGAGCAAGTTATATTGCAGCTTACTCACTAAGGCAACATTCTTAAGAATAAAATTTTTATTAATGCAAACGATACCTTTAGTAATGACTCTACTTGAAGAAGTATCCTCAAAAGTGATCAACTCATCAATGTGGGCTCGAACTTGACTTCCTGAGGAAATATTGAGTTAAAGTGAAAGTCAGATGCACGAACGATGAATTACAAACCATGACACAGTACTCACCTCTGACCGAGGATTAGCGAGTGAATATGCCTCGATGCCGCAAGCGCCAGGTTCTGAGCCTTAGAACATCTTGCTCAGCCTAGAGGACATGTCCGAGTCTAACAAATTTGGCAAGCTACGAGTCAGCTCACCACTCATCGACTAAGCAAAAGAATAAAAGTATTACAAGTGTTTAGCATTAATAAGATTCATCATAATTTTCCCCCTTTTTGGTTATTCAATTATTCTCCCCTTTTTGGCATTTAACAATTTCTTTTAGGGGTCTTATCTAATGAAGGTCATACAAGAATTTAAATGAATACTTATGACCTTGACAATGAATTAAGATTTCAAACCAAATAAAAACTTGAAAGGTCATTCAAGAAGTAAAACAAGTTTTTATTTGAAATATGATCTAAAAATAAGGAAAACTCGAAAAGAGACCATATTTGGATTTGTGGATACCACTTGTAAAACAAATACCACTTGTAAAGATAAGCAAGAAAAACGAAGTAAGGGTATCACACAGTTTATTTGAAACACATTCAAATAACTCACTCCTCATTTTATTAGGCTTTGCAATTTTTCAACATGATTCTTTCGAAGAATCCAATAAATTTGCCTAATAGGGTCAAACGAGTAACCCAACGGAAATAGATACCACTTGAGCAAATAGATATCACTTTAATTCTATCTCAAGGGCTTTGCATGAAGAACCAAAGGAAATGAGCATTTTCAAATTTTCATGAAGAACAATGCTCAACAGGAGATTTTCCTCTTTTATGTATTCCAACACATAAAGAATCTTACAGAGAATTCTTAAGCGGTTGAACTTACAATTTTTAGCTTGAGAGGAAAAATTTTTACTCAAAATGTGGGTATCGAAAAATACTACAAAGAGGTAATGAAATACCACTTGTAGGAAATAATTGAATTCAATGATACCACTTAAAAAGAAATCCACATAATCAATGATATCACATGAGAGAAGATCAATAATAACCATGATACCACTTGGAGAAATGAGAAACTCAAAGATACCACTTTGTAAGCATATGAAATGAATAAAAGCTCGATTTGATACCACTTAGGATCAACTCACACAGAATTGATACCACTTGAAAGAATTATCGATGATATCGATGAGTATCAGAGCAATATTCTCAGAACAATATACTCACGGGTATCAAAAACTCAAGAAGGATCAATAAAATCCAAAAGATTTAGTATCAGAGCAAAACAAGGACATGAATTCACTTGGAAGCATTTAAGTGCCCAAAACTTGATATGAATAAACTCCCTGAGATATTCAACAGGTGAATTATGGAGTTATTTGCCTTTGAATTGCACAAGTTTTGTCTTTTCAAAAGATCAAGTGAATATCACCCTTTGGATTAATTAAAATGCTCATTACTGAGACCACTTGGAAATCCCTTCAAATAAATTGAGAAACTTTTGAAATTTTGCACAAATGAACTTTGGGATCAAGTGAAACTATTCCAAAAAGAATTTTTGAAAAAGGAATTACCAATAAAAAGATATCCCAAAAGAAAATTCTGAAAAATCTGAAATTTCAGAGCAGACCCATCCATGGCCGGTCCAACCGGCCCTAAGGGTGGTGCAACCGCAAGGGGGGCGGTTGGACCGACCCTGACAGGCTGAGATACTTCAAATTTTTCAAATTTTAGCAAAAATGATTCAAACGAAGTCCAATCGATTTGAAATTTTGCAGAGATGAACTTTGGATTAATTAGAAGATTTTGCAAAAAGAATTTTCTCATAATAAATTTTATTTCAAAAGATATGGCAATTTGCGCTTTGAGGCATAAAAGGAAATTGATTTTCACGAAAAGCCTCAAAATGCAATTCAATTTAGATTTCATGCAATTTTGATTTTCATGGCTTAGATAGGTGTATCAAGATTGTTTATAGCCAAGATTTGATATGAAATCCAACTTGAATGCCATCATTTTGACATATTGCTAATCTAGGCTATTTTGGTTCAAATCAAATCGTTTTTGAGCCAAATTAGATTTTAACATAAATTTTCATTTTGAAAGCTTGTAAAACATTTGAAATACTTAGTAGAATACTTTTTCAAAGCTTTTTACAAATTTGGGCCTTTTAAATATGATTTTTGACTTTTGTCCTAAATAGTCCAATTAGAAGAAGCAATAAGAGAACAAGTCAAAATCAATTAACACAAAACTTCAAATAAAGCAAGGGTAAGATATATGGATTTGAATTTTGTGTATGAGTCTAAAATACCATTTTGAATCACAATTCTACACAAGAATTGATCCAAATGGAGAAACTCACTAAGTGCAATAATATGACCGAATTCTGGTCAAGTATAGTTTTTCTATGAGTTTCAAAATCAAATATCTTTTGACAAGTTGGTCTTTTGAAAATCTTTTGAACACAAAAATTGTTAAGAATGACCAACTCTAGGATTTTGTTTTGGAATTATTTTCAAAATCCTTTTACTTTTAATTCTATGAAAATTATAAGATTTAAATCAAAATTAATATACTGGTAACTAGATTTTGGGCTAAAAACTTATTTTCTTTTGAAAATAGATTTTGTAAAGCCAAAACCATTTGAAAACATTTGTATACATTTTTCAACTAGTTTTTCACAGTTTTACTAATAGTATACAAAATTTTGATTTTTGGCTAAATGGTTTGATTTTGAAATTATATATATATGCACTTATATTAATATGGGCACACGTAGGGATGTGATACACATGAATATGAATTAACACTCCCCCTAAATGTGCCACTTCTAAACTTGCTCAAGATTTGCAATTAAGAGAATAGATAAGAGGCGAGAGCAAGTGGCCATAACAAGTAATCTAAATTGATATTCATTAATATTGCATTATAACCTACACAAGGCTATATGTTTAAATAATAATCAATTTAAATACTTGTTACCCGAGATGGCATTGGCTCATGATGGACTTGATTATCTTCATGCTTGACACCACTTGTAGATAAATATAATCCTTCTCCTCTTGATGTGCAAGCGTCTAATCCATTTCTTTATTGCCTAAAATTCTTTTAGGCGGTCTTTGGTACCCAATCCTTGTTGGGTCCGACAATGTTAGTCACAATAGATTTTGGAACCCAAATGGTCCTAATTTTAACATTATTGAATTGACTAACATGACTAGGAATAGAATTGCAATAATTATTCCTCCTAGGCAAATAATTGACATTTTTTTGAATTGGCTTAGGAGGGCAATGATACTTTGCAAAACTATTTCTAGTTTGATCCTTTCTAAGCATATGATTATTAACATTATGAAATGGCTTAGAGGATCTAGCAAATCTAGCAAATGTTTTGCTATTGTTATTTTTCCTAAGCAGTATGTTTGAATTATATTGAGTGGGCTTAGGAGTGCTAACAAATTTAGCAAATCCATTTCTAGATTTACTATTCCTATGCATATGAATATCATTTTGAGCCGGCATAGGGGACTTGACAAGCTTGGCAAACACATTGCCATTCTTGTCCTTCCTAAGCAAATAATTGTCATTAACAAGAGTAGGCTTAGGAGTGATACCTTTGGGACAATCCTTACCGAAGTGCCCCTTTTCCCGGCAATTGAAGCACGTCACGCTATTTGGCCCTCTCTTGATCGATTTGACTTGCTCCTTGCCGGATTGCCTCATTGTTGGTTGTGGCTTGATCTCCACTTTATTAGGGCACACAGAGGCGAGGTGGCCCTTCTTGTTGCAAGCAAAACACTTGACGATCTTCGAGTGGTGTGCGTTGTGTTTTGTCTTGCTATTCTCCCTCTTGGAGTTGTACCCGAGTCCTCGCTTGTCTTGAGGCGCCCTTGGCTTGCTCAAGATTTCGTCGAGGAGGGCTTTTCCTTTAACGCACCTCTTCAAGTCATTTTCCAACTTAATGACTTGAGTCTTGAGCTCATTGTTTTCCTCTACAAGGTTAGTCTCAACATGCATAGAGGAAGTACTAGCAATTGAATTTGAGCTACAAGGTAAATCATCGCTAGAGGTGGACATATCAATTTTGATGAAATATTAGAATTAACATTTAAGCATGGCATTTCATCAATTAAATCACATGATATTCCTATATCCACCTTAGCCTTATAAATTTCTTTAAGAAGGAGGGATTCATGATTTTCTTTAAGCATATTATAATCACTTTGAAGTGATTCATGTTCAAGCTTTAGAATCTTATATTTAGTTTTCTCCTTCCCAAGATAATTATTTAGTTCCTCTAACATATCCATTAAATCATTATAAGAGGGCTCATCATCGTTTTCATCATCACTTACCTCATTTATACCTTTTGCCATGAAGCAACGAATTTTTGATATAAGAGAAGATTCGTCGTCGCTTGAGGCGGAGGTTGAGGTTGATGGTAATGCCGGTTCTTCACTTGATGAAGAGGTTGAAGAATCGTCAACCGACATTTCCTCAATGCAATCCTCACTTGTTGATGTGGATGATTCAAATAATTCTTGAAGCTTGATCCACATTGCATGAGCGCTCGAGAGGTTGCATATGAGATTAAATATTTCTACGCTCACAACACTAAATAAAACGTTAGTTGCTTGAGCGTCGAGATGTAGGCATTTCTCCTCTCCTTTAGTTGGAGCAATATCATTTAGTGGAGAAGAAAAGTCGACATCTACGATCCACCATATTTGTGGGCTCATGGATTTAAAATGACTAATCATAAATATTTTCCATGAAGCATAATTAGAGCCATCAAATATATATGAATCGGTGGAGTGCACTAAACCTCTAGTTGCCATCCTTTTTACTCTCTAGACGGTTAAGCCTAAAATGAGAGTGACCGTGGCTCTGATACCACTTGTAGGGTCGAGGATGCGCCTAGAGGGGGTGAATAGGCGTTTCTGAAATTAATCGCTCACTAAAATCGATCGCTCTAATACACCCTAAGTCAAAACCTAATCAAAGATATATCGAAGCGATAAATAGGTTTTGACAATTAAAACCTAAATCAACTAGGCTCACTAGTGCACTAACTAAATTATGTCTCTACACAAGAATTGCTAAATTGATCAACTAAATAATACTAGCAATTCTAATTCAAGCAATTGATAATTATTCAATAATGTAAAGTGCTTGAATATAAATAAGACAAGAGACAACCGATATTTTTCCGTGGTGTTAGGAGACTTGCCGGTCTCCCTAGTCCACGTTGAGGCAAGCCCACACTTGGACCGGCTCCGCCGAGCACCGCCTCTTTCCACTAGTCGTGGTTTTTCACGCTTGCGTAGGCTCAACCCGAACCTTCACAAACTTGCGGGCTTCTCACACCTTGAGAGCTCCGCAAGCGACGCCCACGCCGCCTAGGAGTCGGCAACCTCTAAGAGTAACAAGCCGCTCCTCGCTTGAACTTCACCAGCACAACGAATGCGCTCCGGTGATCACCAAGTGCAACACATGCACAAGGACCTCACTCAAGTGCAACACATGCACAAGAGCTCACTCAAACCACTCCTAATTGCAACACATGCAATTAGCTCACTCTAAGCTCAAGAATCAAATGGGAGTATGCAACACATGCAACACTTCACCCAAACACTCAATAACACCACCACCTCTCCCCCAAGCCCCCCAAGGGGGTATTTATAGCCCCCCACAAGAAAACTAGCCGTTGGGGGCTTTTTCGGGCAGAAAACCCCAAGGTCCGGTCCAACCGGATCTCATCCGGTCCGACCGGCCCTCACAGGGCAACGGTCGGAAAAACGACCGTTATATGGCCGGTCCGACCACTCGCACCCCGGTCCAACCGGACGGCCGGTCCAACCGACCTCCGGGGATCGCCACCGCACAAAAACAAAGAAAGCACCAAAACGCCACTTCTCTGGAAAACTTGCACCGCGACGGGCAGGTTGCCCGCCCGGGCGGTCGCCGCCCGCGCCACCAAGACGCACACGCCTCTTGGAGAAAACACACACATGGGGCGGTCAGACCGCCGGCCGGTCCGGCCGGACCAGGCCGGTCCGACCGCCTCACACCTCCGGTCCGACCGCCCAGGGCGGTCACACCGCCTGGCGAAACAACTCCAGATTTTTCCAATCTTTTCTTGAAGATCCAAATGCAATTCTTTGAGCTTCTAGATGATCAACACATGATCATACACCGTGCAAAACACATTTGCACCCAATTAGCTCATGCTCAAAGAATTCAACCAAATCGCGAAAACACTTTTCGCAACCAACTCAAAGACTATTTGCAAAACGTATTAAGCAAATCAAACTCGAGTTTATGAGATTAATCCCTCTAGCCATGTGAAGGTCAACACAAGACCCGGTCAACTTGCCAACACCCGTTGCAAGCCCCACTCACATGCTCTCGAATTCGGACTCATAAACCTCGGTTTATTCGCTGTGAACTTGCAAATAACGCAATAAACATATTTCATGCTTGAGCACTACTCTTTGCAACACATGCAAAAGTCTAGCTCCAAGCAACATTAAATCAAGGTGCTTGAACTCTCTAATTGCAACACATGCAATTCTCTAGTTCAAAGCAACCACAAATCAAACTTCGACTAAAACCAAAACCATACGTATGAGCTCTTTACTTAACACATGCAAGCCTCTAGCTCCATACAAACATACAACATAAAATCATGCTTGAGCTCTCTCCTTTTGCAACACATGCAAAACTTAGCTCCAAGCAACACCAAGATTTTATAAAGATGTTTTGCGAAACCAAAGCATGAAGCTTTAACTAATGCAACACATGCAAAAGTGAACTTCACGCAAAAGCCAACGCACTAGCTTATCCTATTTGCAACACATGCAAATCAAAGCATTATGCGAAAACCAAATACAACCAAGCATAAGTTTAACCCATTCGCAACACATGCCAAATGGTTAACCCTCATGCAAAAACCAAATCCAAATGGTTTGAGCTCGAGTGAACGCGAATGAGATCACCAACACATGATGAAGCTCAAGCTAGGGAACGACCCTCTTAATAGCACGGCGATAAAAACCTTAGACTCAAAGACTACAAAGTCCTTAGCCTATCTAATTATACCTTCGCCACAAGCAAGCAATCCCTTTGGGGTCTTTATGATCATCACTTTGATACTCCTCCGGATCTTCTCTTGGCGCCCATCAACTCGTGATGCCGTCCTTGTCCGTTTTCATCATCTCATTCATCTTTGGACCTAACTCAAACATAACTCATGAAACTTGTTAGTCCAAGATGCATGGTTGTCTCAATTATCTCTTGCACTCCATTAACACATAATGGATGCCTTTAGATCAATTGAGCACAACCTAAATCAATTGAAATGATTTAATTGTGTCTTAAGTACAATAATGCAACTCATGCTTTATTATACTTAAGAACTATTCATTTGTCCTCAATTAATCAAGAAACACCATCAACACATGATGAAATGTTCTTTAATAATTAACAAGACAAATGAACTCAATTTAAATTATCATTTAAATTGATATGAGTATATATTAACTACACAAGTTTGCATATACTCATGTTGATGAAAAGTAATGATCCATTATATGTAAATTGTATGGAAATGATCATTACCCTAAGTCATCAACTATAGAATAAACTCCGCATGTATATGTGCATAGATATAATTGACTTGGACAAAATATGCACATATCCAATTTGATCGTATTGGAGTATATCCTATATTGCCATGAGTATACTTATAACTAGGCAATTCAAACATATACTCAAGGATTTAGTTTCTTTGTCTTGATCCTTATGTGTGTCAATAACTAATCGATCAATACAAAGAGACTTTCAAGTTAAACTACAAACTCCCCCTAAATATGTGCATCCATGTAATATGTGGATTGGGAAACATGATGCACGTTTGTGGTTAATATAATGGGGACATTCATACTTTAACTTGTATCCAAGGTATGCAACTAATGCTAGAATGAATACGCATACATACCTTGGGTTTTCCATTTTTCAATGCGATGAGACTAAACAAAGATATTCTAAACAAACATGTTAGTCTCGATATAAGATTGTCATTAATAACACTATCGCATTAGGGGATAAACTCAATATTGGATTTGTCATTAACACAAGATTAGATTTGTCATTAACACCAAAACCATAACTAATGAAGGTTGAACTTACAGCCGCCGCGCACAAGCAATCCCCTTTGGGGTCTTTATGATCTTCACTTTGATATTCCCCCGGGATATCCACTCGAGTCCACTTCGGGATCCACTCTTGACGCCCATCAACTCATGATGCCGTCCTTGTCCCGTTCTCATCATCTCATCCATCTTTGGACCTAACTCAATCACAACTCATAAAATAGTTAGTCCAAGATGCATGGTTGTCTCAATTATCTTTTGCACTCCATTAACACATAATGGATGCCTCTAGATCAATTGAGCACAACCTAAATCAATTGAAATGATTTAATTGTGTCTTAAGTACAATAATGCAACTCATGTAAAACAACGTTTCTTCCAGCCCGACTGTCAGAAAGAAGTAACAGGGACAAGAATATACGAATTCGACACTCCGCTGTGGAGGTGGAAACCGACACCCCCAACAGCGTCATTCTTCGTCGCCTGTTTCAGATTATAGAAGTGGTGGAACAAATTGAGGCTGGGCTTAATACCCAGATAAGTCTTGCAAAGATGGGCAAACACGCTGAGTATGGTAATTGAATTGGGGCTCAAATGGAAGAGTTGGATCTTATAGAAGTCAAGAACCGAGAGCAGGAACGGAGAAGGGGAAAATTGAGTCCGCAGTGGAAGAAGGCCTCAAATACAATGATCTCATCCTCATTTTGGGGGTGGGATACAGCTCACCTTATGTCGGTCTCCAATGGAAGAACTCCCAAGGAGGAATAAAGCCATCCTTGACCAATTCAGCAAGGCGCTTCTCCGTCATCACTGATTTTTGCCACACCCTTTGGATGGCCTTGTCCTCGAAGTCCGCTTCACTACTGAGGGAAGTGGATGCGGCCGTCTCAGGATTCTTCTCCAGTGACGAGAGAACTACGCCAATGGCTGAAGGGCTAGACACTATTGAGAAAGATGGATGGATTCTTCAAAGGTGGCGGCGCTAGGGTTTAAGGAGCGTGGTGGAGGCTTCAAAAGTAAGAATGGACGCAAAAAGGGGGGAATGGCTATAGTTCCAAATTTGAGAATTTATAAGCCAAAATCTTCTCTCTAGACAAACAGTTCACTACCCGTGGCATAATACCTCGATCGGCAAGAAAAAAGGAATGATGACACTGCATGAATCTTGATATTGCAGACAAGAATAATAAATACTAACTACCCAATGTTTAGATTTTTTTTTGAAATTTCTAACTCTACTCAGAGTCGAGTCAGTAAGTCGACATTGAGTAACTTGTGGTTAACCTAAGACTCGAGTTGGGCAGATGGTAGGGCGCTCGACCCGGCAACATACCTATTTGATACATAGCGATTCCCAATCTACCCGAATCATTCGACCACAAGTCGGTGGGAAATTACTCGACCAAGCCAGAACTTGGCAGTAATCGACCAAGCACTTGAACGGACCCTCCACTGGGTAGAGTTCAGGGGATACTATCGAATATCTAAACATGAGGTATAGTATGTACTGGAAACACGAAGACTATACCATATATACTCAAGAAAGTATATAGAAACTCCAGATATCACGGGTCCGATTCTATGGGATAAGATATACACAGAGGGGATATCTCCATACTAGGAAGGACTTGATCACTTTCTTGTTACGAGGAAACTGACTCAAGTATGCCTGGTATCTAAGGAAGTTTGGATATATTACGAAGATCGACACGACGATGGATATACTACGAAGATCATCTACGATCTACAACTCAACTTGAGGCAGGGCTACCCCGACTATATAAGGCCGAGGGTAGGTATCCTCAGGGGGAGGGTGAAGGAAAAGAAGGAGAAGACTTCTAGAGAGAGCTTTTACAAGACACAGAGCAGCTAGGAGCCGACATACCACGCTTTGTCAACCTCTAGCTGTAGTTTAGTCATTACTTAGATCCCATCTTCATTGTAACTAGAGCTAGACAACTCGCTCTGTACTCGATACACCAATTTCATACATTATCCGCACAGGACGTACGGTATTACTCCATTCGGAGGCCTGAACATGTATACATCATGTGCTACTTTCTTCGTACTTGACTCTGATAACTGAAGGTACCCATAATTATAAGTTTATTGTCGAGTTCTAACTTTTGACATAAAATTTGATTTTGTTGTATACGTGCCAATCTCACCACCACAGCGTACATCCATGGGTCCAGATCGAAAGTTGGGGATCTATTTAGGTTATGAATCTCCATCAATTATTAAATACCTAGAGCCTATGATAGGGGATGGGTGTACGGCTTGATATGCTGACTATATCTTTGATGAGAACAATTTCTCGGTATTAGGGGGAGAAAAGTAACACACTAAAGAATATCAGGAAATAGATTGGAATGTCACGTGCATTCAGCCCTTAGGCCCATGTATGCACTAAAGAATTCGAACTTGAAGTTTAAAAGATAATAAATATGTAACAAATAACTAATAATCTGCCATATGCCTTCACTAATCTTAAGGGAGTGACAAAATCTCATAGATTTGCAATAAATGCACCGGAAAGAATGGACATACTCTTGAAGGCTATTGAATCCACTCTTACCCCTCGTTATGGGAAGAGAGGGAGACCTCTGAGCGCACAGGACTCAATTCCCCAAAAACATATGTAGAAACAGAGAATTAAACAAGTCAGAACACTCCCTAAGGTAGTGGAAGAAGCTCAACCTAATGTTGAAAAAATCCTTGAAGTAAGCCATCCTGAATATGGTAACCCAGCAAATATTTACATGCATAATCTGATGCTAGGAGATTGGAACACTCAAACTCCATCATTGTTGGAAATCACGAGGATCTAGAAGAAATTAATGTAGAAATATTAACTAATTATATGGATTTGGGGGAGTCATATAAAAGAAAGACTACAATTGTTGGCATATATTTTGCCTCAAAAATTGCTAAAACTCTTGATCTGGATTTAGAACCAAAGTCCATAACAAAGTGCTAGAAGCACTCAGATTAGAGGAAATGGAAAGAAGCAGTTGAGGTAAAATTGCACTCGCTTAACCAAAGAAAGTATTCGGCCATGTTAACCAAACACCTCCTAAAGTGTTCCCTATAGGATTTAAATGGGTTTTCATCCAGAAAAGAAATTAAAATAATAAGGTGATGAGATATAAAGCGAGGTTTGCAACACAAGGGTTCACATGGAGACCTGTCATCGATTACGATGAGACTTAATTTCCTATGATGAGTAGAATAATGTTCCAATATTCTAGATTCTAATAAAAGTAATCACAACATGTGTAGTGGAAAGCTTTAGATGTCGCTATACGGATTAAAACAGTTAGAGAGAATGTGGTACAACTAACGTAGTGAGTTCCTCTTAAAGAAGAGATACTTCAATAATGATGATTGTCCCTATGTGTTCATAAAGAAGTCTCATAATAGATTCTGTATCTTGTTGGTTTATATCGATGATTTGAATATCTTGGGAACCATAGAGGACAAAAAGGAAATAAGTTCTTACCTTATAACGGAGTTTGAGATGAAAGATTTGAGTAAAACTAAATATTGCTTAGACATATATCTAGAGCATTTCTCGGAAGGAATCCTTGTACACTAGTCTACCATACCAAGAAGGTATTAAAAAATTCAATACAAATAAATTTTATTCTTTAAAGATCCCCATGTTAGTAAGATCCCTTGAAGTGAATAAAGACTTATTCAGACCGTGTATGAAAAATGAGAAAATGTTAGGACCTAAAATTCCATATTTAAGTGTTATAGGAGCACTTATGTATCTTACAAATCGCACCAGGACTGATATTACATTCGCAGTAAATTTGCTAGTTAGACAGAATGCGGCTTTGACTAGAAGATATTGGGATGGTGTCAAGACTTAGATACTTCAAAGGTATATAAGTCTTGGTTTATTTTATAGGAAGGACTAAGACTCAACCATAGTGAGATATACGGATGCTGGCTATCTGTTTGATCTCAACAATGCCAAATCTTATAGTGGATTTGTATTTCTCTGCTACGGTAGAACCATTTCTTGATGGTTTTTTTAAGTAAATTTGGTAGCTACTTCTACCAATTACTCAAAGATAATAGTATTATATGAAGCCTCACATGAATGTGTTTGGCTAAGACGTGTAATTAGCCATATCTAGAAGTCATGTAATATTAATATCGTCGATACCCTACAATTATCTACAAAGATAATGCTGCTTGTGTTGCACAAATGCAAATGAGTTATGTAAAGAGCAATATCACAAAGCATATTGCCTCTAAACTTTTTGATCCTCATGAACTCTAGAAGAATGATGAGGTAAAGATCCTGCAAATTAACTTAGTCATGTGAAATCTAGCTGATTTATTCATTAAGTTTTTTTGCCAATATTTAGTTTCCAAAGATAAGTTCGTGGCATTGGAATGAGACAACTTAAAGATATGCAGAGTTCAAAGGGAGAGTGAGGGGCTGTTTGGTTTGAGACCAAATTTGCCAAATCAAATCTTACCAAAAATTGGCATGCTAAAAATTTGGTCACCAAATTGGTAGCCAACATTTGGCCAACAATTGGCAAGAAAATGAACTAGGGTTGTCAAATTTGGCCAATAGAGAAGGGAATCTAGCCAAAATTTGGTTGCAAACCAAATGCTTGCCAAATTTGGTCAACACTACCAAGATTTGGTAAGGCAAATATTGGCAACAATTGGAAGCAATCTAAACAGCCCCTAAATCTCTGAACCATAACTCATAGTATGATCTATAAGATACTACCATAATCCAGAAGATTATAAGTTAAACTTTTTTCCTAAGTTAGTTTTCTTGATATTTTCTCACGTGAATGTTTTTAATGAGGTAACAAGTATAACACAATATGCGGATACAATGTACTTTTTTATCCATTCTTGTTGCCCACTGAATTTTTGGGCAAAGTTTTTGATGAGACATATTCTTTATGTGATATTTGGCCAAAGGGGAGTGTCGAGATATAACCGGACTCTTGGTTTTGGTGGATGAATTTTAAAACTACTCCTGAGAGGTTTTTGCTTATAAATAGCACCCTATTGCACAAAAGAATCAATCTACAATCAATAAATAGAGTTGAGATCTTTTAAATCTCGTATTCATCAATTATGAAATTGTTTTTGGGTATTCTCAATATTCTTGAGTGATATTAGTACTTCCACCGGTCATAAATATTTGTCATTTTGGACATTCATACGGTCCCCAAAACTTAAGTTTGACAACTAATTTTTGTTGTAATATATTTAAAAAAATCCAGTAAAATTGTAATATTACGAAAGTATATTTCAAGACTAATTTTTATGCCCTTAATCTAAATATTTAAAAGATATCAATGGCTAAAGTTTGAAAATTTTGACTGCATATATCATAAATCAATAAAGTTTTAAAACCGGAGGGAGTATGAACCTACAGCCATCAATTTATTATACATCTAACATATCTGGAACAGTAAATGCACGCCTCCTTATCCTTTGATTCACCCATGTGCTGCGCGATGCCTCACGCGCGCCGCGGCTGCACGATCACATGCGTGGGTCAAGGCGTATGTGCATGTGCGTGCGTCTGAGTGCGTTCACCGGTCACGGCCCAAGCTCCCTCATCCATTAACGTTGTCACTGGCCGTCGGGCGCCCGCCACTGGTGTATGAAACTACGCATTCTACTAATGATGATTTATGTGATGCACGGTGGCTACCTCGCTGGAACTCCGGGAAAACATTCGAGCTTTGAGGTGGTGCTCTACCCAAGGTTTGATATCTAGGTTTCGGGAGACATCTCGGAGGGGACCAAAAGACAAAATTTCAATAAGATCTCATAATTTTGGAGAAATCTAGGATGAAATACAAAAATAAAAATTTAAATCTGTTTTTTTTTTGCACCGACATTACTAAGATTTCGACGAGAAATACCTAGATTTGGTGAAACTGAACTAAGCAAAAAATAGTCCAAAACATATTGAAAATTTTGAATTTTTTTAAGATGGTCCTGACATGTCACTAATGTTCTCATAAAAATTTCAGATGATTATCATGCTTGAGAAATTTTTAAAAATTTGGACAGAGCTATTGTCTTGGTAAACGCTGATGGGCAAATTTGAACCGAATAAGAAATAGAACAAACCATGTTAGAAAATTTTCAAATTTTTTGTGCATGGTGCTAACATATTAGTAATATTTTTATAAAATTTTCAGATGATGATGAAGCTCAATGAATTTTTAAAATTTTAGACAATACTGATATCCTAATAAAAAGCTTACCGGCAAACTTCAACCAAATGAGAAATGCTTCAAACCATATTAGAACATTTTAAAAAAATTTGGATGGTCCTAATGCATCGATAATATGTTACCATAAAATTTTTAAATGATTATCAATCCTAAGGAATTTTAAAAAAAATTGGACAGTACTGTTGTCGTGTTAAAAGCTTGATGATCAATACGCAGATTTTCTTGAGCAACCAAAAAAGGTTTAGAATTTTTGAAACTTTTGTAGAATGGTTCTAAGGCAATGCTTGAGCTCTCATCAAAATTTTAGATAATGATCACACTCCGGTAAATTTATAAAATTCTTACAAAGGTATTGTAAAGTTAGAAATTTCGACTGATATTTAGATTTTGAAGGTTATAATTGGAAACAATCAATATATATTGGCATCACAAATGATAGGCATGAAATAAAATTAATATATATGACAATTCATCACATATACACCACAATTATGACCATACAAGGGTATATTCATCACATATATGACCATGCAATGGTGGTTAATAGACGTGACAACTATCAGTGAAAGCATGGATGACACCAGAATGCAACGCTGAGCCCGAACCACCTGCAATAGGCATAAGTAAAGAATGAGTATATAGTATGAACATGTGTTGCAAGAAAATGCATAATTAAAGGAGTAGGAACATGCAAAGCATGGACAACAATGCGTTTACGTACCTATGAGTAGTAGTACGCGTGTGATGCAAACTCTATCTCCTTATTATCAACAATGATCTCTTGATACCTCTAGTGTTGTTGCTTGTACCCTTCCCAACTCATGCCCCATGGTAGCTAGGCAAATTTTCAATATTCATAATAAGCCATCCAATTGTTATGATTCTCTAACTATTAAAGGTACCTAACAGATGTGTCTCATGCATACGGATCACCGTAGAGATTAGTATGGTCAAACGGCCAAGATATACTTGATCCATCATAACTTTGTCTATGACCGTACCTAGCCTGATCCCATCCGTAAGGCATCGAACTGTACCCTACCATGGGGTACCCAAGATGCTCATTCGGGAAGCCCCAATGGCTCGAAAACTGGCTACTAGACCATGATCCTACATCATTCTGGGGCTATCCTGCCTATCATCCACCCCCACCACTCGTTATGCCCTTCTCCATACCATGGGTTTGCCTCCGTGAGCCCTCCCTCGGGGCGCTTCTCCCCTGTTGCGATCCTCTCGACGATTGTGGCTATGAACGGGGTTGGAGAGAGTAGCAGGCAGCGTACATCTCATCATTGCCTCCAGAGTATATCACTGAGCTACTATCAGTGATCTTCTGGTACTACACCTTCTGAGGGAGTGTATTCATGTCGTCATCACTACTAACATCAGGCTTGTCATTACTTTGTGCAATTCCTTTTCCCTTGACATGTTGGCTGCTTGACAACTTCGCCAACCCACCTAAAGCATCCGCTAGCATGTCGTCGTCGGTACCACGCTTTCTCTTCCCTGTGTATGTCTGACCAATCGTGAATTCGGTTCAATCTAGGAGGCTCTTCCCACCTGCGACCAATTGGAAGTTATATTAACATCGTTGTGATATTTCCACATATATGATAACCAAGTAGAACAGAACATAATTCCGCGTTACCTGTAGCGTTGTTCATCTATTCTAGCAGGATGGTATCAACCACGAATCACGCTGGGAGGGGTGGGTCATACTCACTGTCCTCGTCGAGTAGGGGCTCCCCACCAAACCTTGATGAATTGAACCACTTTGCAATATGGTCGCTACCTAGATGCATCACATTCTCAAAGAGGCGATCCAATGGGTCATCAACCTGGGCCTAGCGGGTGGATTCGTAGTCCCGTAGGTGAAGTCAAATATTATAGTGCATGAACACAAGTTACTAGAGTTTTGCATAACTTAATCGGTTTCTTAGCTGCATGTAAACTAAGGCAAATGTGCTCCAATTATGCTCACAACTACTAGACGATGCATATTGAAACACCAACCACTAGGCATACTTCTGCAATGCTGGCTTCTCATTCCCGAAGGACATCCACCACTAAGCTGCAGACAAGACGACAAGGAAAAAGTGTGTTAGTCAATGTACAACAACAGCACAACAATACCTAAAATTGAATATGTACCAACCGTCATATGGGAATCGACGGCGCTAGTTTGTGTAAGATGGGTGGTGAACCGTCCCCTCCTAAGATGACATACATCAACTTCCCATAAGGCTTACATCGCACTTTTGTCCTCATCAACTAAAATACCTAGGGCAGTAGAGAGTGCTCCCATGAACACCGGAATGCTACATATATTGTATGTGAACTGAGACTGTGGGTCAAGCACGGAGGCTGCAATGGACAAATCATTGTAAGTTACCACAATAGATATGAATATTGTATAGTTAGCACAACAGAAATGAATATATTAATTTCACTGGCCTGCTTGCACATACGTGCTATCTCTTATGTTGGTGAACCTTTTTTCTAGGACCAGCATGAATATCCTCTACTACTCTCCGTCCTCACGCAAGTGCTTGTGATACTCAATCCTCACAATTGCCTACTGCATCATGATACCACTTATCGTTGGCAACTTGTCTTGATCCGCGAAGCTTAACATCTTGTATAAGGATTCTACAGTCATGATGGTCCACTACAAAAAGTCCTAAAACTGTCTATGAGGTGGTCATATGCAAACTTCCCCTCTTCCATCCCAGTCCACCTGTTACCTGTCCAGTTCGGATGTGTTATTTATCACTGAAACTTCCCTTTTTTTGTAGAAACTATCCAGAAAAATGAAAGCCATACCAAACCTAGTGGCATTTGGCCTCACCAACTCTCCACCTATATGTTGTGTCATCTATGTGTGCAGATTCTTGTGATTGTATAAGAAGCGGCAAATCCTCTTCACCTCTCCCATAACCTTTTTGATATGTGAGATGTCTCACACCTCTTTCAGTATAAGGTTCACAGTATGTGCCAAGCACGGCTGTTGTCGGCGTATTTCGCCGGACAGGACCCTGTCAACGGACGGGGTGTTCTCCTAGGACGGAGATTAAGGTTCGGTAGAGGGCGTCTTCACGGTCGGACATCCTAATGGCTCTCGCGCGAGGGATCCCGGGGGGTCGATAGATCAAAAAACACACCGATGTACCCAGGTTCGGGCCTCTAGTGTGGGTAATAGCTCTACATCCTGCTAGATCTTTGTTGATGTATATTGAGAGGATTACAATGCTTTTTTTTAGTTCGTTCTCCTTCTCTTTTTCTCTCTCTAAGTCTTGGTTTCTTCTCTCGATCAACATGCACCAGAGCTCCCTTATATAGACTGGGCTGGCTCGGGCAGGTGAGAAGGTGACATTATATTGATCTATGATTCATTTATTACACCCATCACTGTAGCTCTGTCCTCCAAGCCTCATTTAATATCACTGTATGGCTTCGCCTGGTCCGCCCGGGATGTGACTTTCCTGCGAAGGGTTAGGTGTGAGGCGTCAGAGGGATGGGCCGTCGTCGTGTCGACAGCAGAACTCTTCGCAATCAATGGCTCTGACACAGCATGTCAGGGGAAGGAGATTTCGAGGCGAAACCTCCTTCTCATCCTTTTGGTCGCCCGCGTGGCTTAGCGAGTGGGGCCTGACCGCCCACCTGCTCGCCAGGCCACCACGTGGGCCGCTCGCCCGGCCGCCACGTGGGCCGCCGCCGGCGAGAGGGTCGACGCCACTTGCCGCCAGTCGCCACGTGGTCTTACTTAACTGCGGCGGAGAGGGTACCCTGATGTAAAGTACGCCGATAGCTGCCATATAATCCGTAGGTACTCCACTCGTAACAACTAGCATACTTTCTTAAAGTTTGTCGTGTTGTCAGTAAACACTTGCATGACATGCTTTGCCCCAATTTCAGCCACGATTTTTGTTATCTCGCTTAGCAGGTACTTGTGGTCCTGGACTTTGCCCGTGAATGTACATGCC
Source organism: Guadua angustifolia (assembly GCA_036346375.1). Lineage (NCBI taxonomy): Eukaryota > Viridiplantae > Streptophyta > Magnoliopsida > Poales > Poaceae > Guadua > Guadua angustifolia. The sequence goes on along the minus strand of CM070510.1, from coordinate 3,862,158 downwards.
AAAAGTTAGTATGTACATTTCTAGTACGCAAGAGTAAAGACTAAAACAAATGCACATGGGAATGTTGAACCTATGGCATTAACGGTCTTATGGAAGAACATGACCCCATTGTAGTATACCATGAAGTTAAAAATGCTCTACTGAGTAGGTCCAGTCCAGACGTCACACATGACTGTCACATTAAATGTGACACAGTCATCTCTAAACTTCCGAAGGTACTTCACAATCTCTTGCTCGTTCTTATGGAGGTACTTTCCGTCGATCTCGTGGCCCCGTGGTCCACAAACCCCCGAGCCTAACTCCTACGCCATCTTGAGTGCACCTGTCTATCGCAGGCATAAGAGGATACTACAATCATCAGAAGAATTGTAACTTACAACCCTATGATTGTTTCATACCTGTGAAAAATGGACACTCGGCCTTTCCTTTTTAGAACTGTATTAGCATGGAATTACTTGAACTATACCCTCCCTAGTTTCTTGCCCTTGCTATAATGCAGTGTCAATAAGGGGTTACCGCGGGGCACTACTCCGTGCAAGGTCAAGATCGATGGAGATATGGTTTTCCCATGCTGATTTGGACCTGTAGAACATTTTACTGATAGTGGATTAGATCAAGAGCCTCACTGCATCACTCGCAGCCCCTGATCATGGGCTCAGACCATGGCTCTTAAGGTAGGCCTTTTTTTCCGAAACCCTTATGGACATCTTGAGCTACTCCTACTTGTTACAGTAGTCTATGGCTAAGGTGGTCCAGTCGTCATAAGCCTCCTCCTCATGGTGGCGCACCGCCTCCTTCTCCTCCTTCATAGCATGACTACAATAGTTGCACTACGACTTAGACAGTTTGATGCGCTCTCTATGCTCCCATATGTTACCCACACGATCTGCCATCACGAGAACCTACAACGGAACACAAAAGATGCCAATGAATAAAAAATGAAAAATATTAGTTGTGATAACTAAATGCAAAATAGCTATTAACATCACCTTGAAGAATTCAAATGAAATGAATACAAGCTCATATATGCCACTAAATCATTAACACATGCTTACTGTTCATACATGCCACTAATACATGCTTACTCAACAGCTCAAGTGCTCTTACATAACATACGTACATGCATCTAGTAGTTGCTCAAGTCCTGAATGAATTAAACCATACATACATTGTAGGCACGTGAGCTTTATCAAGCTAAATACATTGTCATATTCAGGATATGTAAATCCAATGGCAACATTATCCTATTCTAAAATGTTACATCAATTTTACCTATGATTGTCATAGACTCATAGGCCCCTTTATATAAATAACATTTCATTTATGAATTGCTAAAGTAAATCATATAAGAGTGAACACATTTTCTGTCCGATGCTTCGACCCATTAGATTCAAGTATTTGATATTGCTTCCTATGCCAAATATACAAGTATTGGCATTCTTTCCCCAAACAATCAATCATCTTAATCCCTAACTAACTACACTACTAACAATCACCATGTACCAACCCTAACTTCCTTAACCACATGAGAAGCTGCTGAAGATAACAAATCCGCCTAGTGAAAGCATTATTCCGACATAAAATGAATAAATTTTGGATATTGTTACCTTTTTTGAGCTAATCTCAGGTGAAAACTCGGAGAAATGGACTGTTATCTCAGTATATATCGTCGATATTTGTCTTTCTCTTCACCAGATATGGCGGAATATGGGTGGATCTCCACCGGACTTGACCGAAGACGACTGACTGAGGTCGCGAGGGAGCTGCTCAGGGATGGACTGTATTGGCTAGGAGAGGAAAGTGAATGAGTCCACGAGTGAGAGGGTGTGACAAGAAGTGAATGAGTGATCCACTGTGAGAACAATATCAACAAAAACATGCCACGTGCTACAGGATTCGAACCTGGGACCCAAGCAAATACAGCCCACCGACTTACCAAGTTGTACCAACTCAGTTAAGCTCCTTTGTTGTAAATTTTTACATGTATTACTCTTAAATAGCATTATAATTGCCTAAAAAAATTAGCGCCAAACCCGGCCCCGGTCAGAATAAGTAAAATTTTGGTAAAATTTCACCAAAATTTCTAAAATTTTTATAGTGTTTTAAATTTTTTTATCCAACGGAGATTTTTAAATTTTATCGCTGGTCGAAACACAAGATTTCGGAAATCTCGCCGGTATTTGTAACCATGGCTCCGCCTCCACTCCCCCTGGCGCCCTGGCCACCCGTCCCCGTCCCGCCCCGCGGCTCCGGCTCCCTCGCCACTCGCCGCCGCGCCAATCAGCGGAAGCGCCGCAGGCTCGAGCGCCTGGCCCAGCCCCACGATTCCGGCTCCGAGTGGTCCTGTCCGCCCGCCCGCCTCCCCCACCACCTGTTCCGACGCCTCCAAGTAGCCCCAGCAGCGGCCGCCGCAGCAGCAATAGCATTCCCCCGGCTCGCTCGCGCAGCGCGCCGCCGAAGAGTTCTACTCCAGGCACGGCTCGAGCGACGACGACGAGGGGTCTGAATCCTAGGGCGAGGATGACGGGGAGGAGGGGGCGGCGGGGTTTTTCATGGGGGTGTTCGAGCGGGAAGCGGCGCTGCGGGGCTACTACGAGCAGAGCTGGGAGGACGGGGAGTTCATGTGCATGGCGTGCGTGTGGAGGAAGGTGCGGAGGGGCATGGCCAGGAGGTTCCAGGGCTGCGTCGTCCTCGTGCAGCACTGCGCGCTCGCCGTCGCCGTCTGCCGCGTGCTCGGGTGGGATATTGAGAGGCTGCCCAGCGTCGTCATCGACCCCTGCGGCACGCTCGGGCAGGCGCTTTCACCGCAGCTGCTCACGAGGCAAAGGTTTTCACTTTTCAGCATGTTTATTGCTGGTCGCTCGCTGACAAGACTGTTAGCATGTACTTAGCCTGACTTCACTGTTGATTTCAGGAAAACGTTGATACCGGGGAGAATGATGGATATTCGAATGATGAGGATGCAGCGGAGATGTGCAACTTTTTAAATGGTTATTGATGGTTGACGAGAGTGTTGGTCAGTTAATCTAATTTGGTTTTTGATTTCAGAAGGATGCTGATACCGGGAAGCATGACAGCTCTTTTGAGTGATGGGGATGCAGTGAAGGTGTACAACTTCTTAAATAGTTATTGATCGCTGCTGAGAATGTCAGTTTGTTAATTTGATTTGGTTGTTCAGTTCAGGAGGATGTTCATACCAGGAGGAATGACGGATCTTTGAGTGATGGGGATGCAGCTAAGGTGCACAACTTGTTAAATGTTTATTGATCGCTGATGAGATTGGCAGTTAGTTCAGTTCTGATTTGGTTGTTTTTTCAGGAGGATGTTGCTACGGGGAAGAGCGGCTCTTTGAATAATGACAATAATGGAGAAGTTCATGAGCAAGAGAATGGTGAAGAATCTGCTGAAAAGGTTTGTGTCAACAATTATTATCTGTAAGAAAATTTAGCTCTAATATAATGTACATTGGTACTTCTGCTGTTGAAGATTTTACTGCCTTTTATGGTTTCATCGTCGATTTTCTTTGATGATTGAGGAACATAATTTCATTGACAATACAATATATGTGTAATAAAATGGAATGCTTTCATTATCTTATGTGGAGGATAAAGAGGATATAAACCCATTGAGCTCCAAAGTCATATCTGAAAACGAGGAGCTTTGTAAAACTGTCCAGGAGGTCAGTACTGATGTTGGTTTCTAATATTGATGGTACGGCTGTGTGAACAGTAAAGTTGATTTTTAATGTTACTTTTTTATTGTGTACCTTGGGTAAGAATCTTAATTCACACATGCAATTAGATTTGAATTCAAAGCTGGCCTGATACTGTAGAGGCACTGCTTTAAATCCGAGAAGTAAGAATAATTCTTGGGAGTGACAAGTCAAGTGCCATGTTAAGTTGTATCTATTGTAACTTTTAGGTCTACCATTTATTAGTAGTGTTCTAGCATTAAGAACTAATTGTTTTGTTCATTTAAAGTGATCATGTGTTTTGTGGGCTTTCTTGCACTATTTGACCCAAATGTTGCTTGGCATGCAGGAAGAAGATAAACAGGAGCACGCTAAAAGTGCAGATGACACTAGGGACACTTATATCATCAGACTAGGAAGCAATTCATCAAAGGGGTCTGCAACTCTGCATCCTTCAATTTTTCATCGACAGGCTTGATTTCTTCTGATGTCCTTAAATCGAAGCTCAATGTGCATCTATTTTCTGTTTCAGTTTCAAGCTTCTTCTATGTGCATCTGATATCTTCTCTACAATTTGCGCCATGAATTATATGGAATATATACTGACTCAAGGTTAAGAATGCATTGAAAACTGTTCTAGATGCTTAACATACTTTTGGCACGCAGGAAGAAGCTGCTACTGAGAATAAAGAGGAGCATGCTAAAAATATTGTCGACACTGGGGACCATGATATTGCTAGCCTTTGAAAGAATTTAATGGGTTCATCAAAGGTATCTTGTCTCCATCCTTTTAACTTGTCGTATATCGCCCTGTTTGATTCCTATCTGTTTTTTGCATGTCTTGGCCCTAAATCAATACTAATTTACCTTTGACCAAATGCAACGTTCTGATTGCACTATAGAATATAGAAAGGCGCGACGTATTTGCTACTCCCTGTATATTAATTAACAGTAACACTATGCGTTTTCTGGAATGCAGAGTTGAAAGGTGAGATTGTGCTGTACTGCTGTATGCACATGAACTAAAGAAATAGTTCCCGGTTACTATGAAAAGAAGACAGGTGTGCTTATTGGAGTGGAAACAAATGTTTCACTGCTCGTCTGACAGTCTGATATGCAGCAGACCTTCAGCGTTCTAGGATAGAAGTTGCTGTTGAAACAAGGAAAACCAAATGCAGTCGAGGGTAAAAGGGAAGAAGGATGAAGGCCTTCTTTTCTTTTTCTATTTATGGAAGAATTGTGAGCTCTAGTTGAGCATTATCTGATTCATAATCAACTTCTGTTTCTTCCATGACCTAATTGAGCATAGCTCATTCTCCTGCTTGAGCAATATCTCATATTAGAGAGAAGTCTCTATTGTGAACGATTGGCTTCATTTCTAATTATTTCCTTGAAATGAAGGGCTCAGCGAGGTCTCCTTTCTCCTTTGAATCTGAATATTACAAACATACAAGGAAAATGATCCACACCTTTTTCCTTGTCCTTTCTCTAACAAGAGCAAGGGAATACTGCAGTGCCATGAAAAACTTGTGATTCCAAGAACACACAAAATGTTACAGTACACGCTACAGTAATACAGGATACATGAGAAAAGAATAATTCCTTTGATTAGTACTTTTACAAATTACAAACAATCAAATGCTGCTCCCTAATTTTCCAGGGAACAGCACACGTGGCGTGGGGTATGTGTTGTCACTCTTACAATTTGATCTATATAGAGGATGAATATACCTAGGCACCAAAAATTTGGAGGTTTAAGAATGAATATTTGCATGTTGCGCTCATACAGAAGAAAAACGAGGAAATTGTCGTCCATGCCCAATTAACATCCATTATAAACAAGCAGACCAATTTGTGACTGATGACAGCCTTCTCTAGATAGCTGTTAGTTTCGTGTTGTAGTTCGCCTGACTATTCAATCAAGGATGAGAAGTGAGCATTCATCCTCCTTGTTTTGAGACGGAAAACCTCCGGTAGATCACTTAGAAGTCTGGTTTGTAGAGCATCAGCAAGTCGGGCAGGGGCCGTATGAGTGTGTGTGCCTTTCCAGTGGAAACTTCCATTAAGTACTTACTATTTCAACAGGCAGGCATGAATGGTTTCAAGGCATCAACAATCCTGCCAAAATCAGATAGGTTAAATCATCGCTAGTTCGCTACACTAGTAAAGGGGAAAAAATTCTGAGAGAAAAGAGAAAGTGCTGAATAATCACTTTTAGTTGGATATCTGAGACAAAATGTACAAAGCAAGACAGTGCGCACATGTGTGCCTACAGTTTGTGCTCAATCATGCAACGGGTTCTTACCAAGTGGCAGTTAAAATGTCGCCACATTGCAAAATTAAGAATCTTCATCCTGGAATTCATCCTGATATTCCAAGTCATCAAGAATAATGTATTTGGCATCTCCATTAAACGAAGGTGAACTAATTTCATCCTCATTTGTCTGACCCCTTTTGAATTTCTCATACCTGTGAATAGCAGTAAATATTGTTACACCATGAAAAGATAAATAATAATATTAGTAAGCCAAGAGGCCCAAGAATTTAACTTCCTATGTGGTACAGTATGTGCTTCACTACTAACTAAAACGTTAGCAAGTTCACAGTGCATGCAAAGTTCCTTTTAATGCCCTTTTCGTAGCAATATCAAGAAAGTAAATCATTTTGAAGATGGAAATGTGAATTCAAACCTCAAATTTTGGCATAGGCTATTAACCTATTAATAGAAAATTCTTTCTGCAAATATCTTTATCCATGAATTTGTGTACATGCAAGTATTATGTTGTGTAAAGAACTAAAGACCAATGGACACGGAACACCCTACCCTTGATTCATAAATCAACTCTTAGGTAACAAATGATAAATGGTTTAGCAATGAGAAAAAAATATGTTACTGGTATTATTCAAGTATTCAACTAATCCAAAGAAATTAACTTTACAGCTGACTTTTTGGTATCCACTAGTTTGATTCCCAAGCATTCGTGCTGGGCCTGCTGGCTATTCCAAATGATAACATGGTTAATTCTGAACAACCAAAATCATAAGAGCTATCTAACTTCAGTTCCTGAGAAGAAAATGCAGATTACAACTTGACCAAATGTTAATAGAAGAAGTTTCGCTTTATTTTTTTAACACTTCACACTTCAGCTTGAGTCGGCAAAGGCATATTACTCCATTACATCCCCAGGTGCACATAAGTTTGTTTGTGTAGGAGTTAAAAACTTTAAAATCACACTTGTGTTGTCCATGAGTTAATATTGCAAAATGCAAATACTCCAGGAAAAGAGTCACTTACTTGTACCAATTGAATAAGCTAACACCAATCATAATAGTGACAAGACCAACCCCTTTCAACCAAGTAAATTCATCATGGAAATAAAATACTGCAGCCTGAAAAGAGAGGGGGGCGTCATAATAGATACCAATAATTAAAATCACATTAGTTCTGAATGATATGGAGTCTACCAATAACATATGAACTACTCCCCAATCTTTGGAGTTATGGTACTAAGTACAGTGCCATCTTCATGCCAGTACTAGGCTGCTATCGCTACCAGGCTAGCAGACAAGCATACACCAGAAATACTGGTGGACTTAGTTGCATGTAACTCTACCTGAGTACCAGTGCATGCAAAAAAATTAAAGAAGCTACTGATTGAAATTTTGTCTTGGATGCTTTGTTACTTTCAAACAAACAACAAACACTTCCATTTTCATGGTTCATGACTAGTAAACTTTCTTTGTCATGAACCATCAATTGTCTACCATCTATCTCATCCTGATTTCAGTTCAAATGAAGTTCTGCCATTCATATTTTTTATAACAGTATTCACATAAATATTAGCTAAACTAGAAGGATTTTACTTTGCAAAGGATTTATTAAATTCAGAATCCGCTGCAGGTACAAGAAAATATATAACAATAAATCTTTAGAAAATAACATATTTCAAATATTACCAAGATGGTTACAGCTTCTTTTACTATCCCAGCTATTGTCACGGTTATAGCACTGGTTGCTGAAACAAGTATATACTCCGTTAACACCTGCAATTAGAATAATACATTATGGCATCTATGGTTTTTACTGACAAGTTCATTGTGTAATTAAATTAACACTCATTACCATGAAAAATGCTAAGGTTCCTCCGAGTAGCATAAGTAAGCAACTGCGTATGATGTGCCATGGGTTATCAAAATAAGCATTCTTCTGAAAATCACTCCAAGGATCCATTAAGAGAGATAATACCATGGTGGCTATGGCCATCACTGGGGTAACATGACTCATCAGGGTAATCGGATTTTTCAGGCCTGCCAAAGGAAGATAGATTATTGAACTGATGAACATCAAATGAGGATTGCTAAGTTTATTAAAATAACAGTGGGCCCGCTTTTATCCAAGCTGTGGACTCTAGCTTGAATTACTAGGCCAAATGGGATGGCTCCAGCAGAAGCTAGAGCTAATTTGTATGAAGTAGGAGTGTAGTTCCCGATACTTCAGAAGCTAAAGATCAGCATAAAACTCAGATGATGTACAAAATTTGAGTTTAAATTGTATCAATGGCTCAGCGATTTAATTATTTCTTCATAGTAAAAAATGTCAAACTATGGCTTTGGAAAAGATTGGATATAGCTCTCATCCGATGCCTTTAAGGCTCCAACTTTTAAACTCCACCGTCTCATTTAGTAGATATGCAAGAATCCAGCTTCTTAATCAAAGAAACAGAAGCTAGACTCAAGCCAAACAAGGCCTTAATTCAATTAAAGAAATAGTTTGATTGATACGTACAAAACAAACCAATGAAATCATTAGAAATTTAAAGGCATTAAACTGCCCACGTGAATTAATTCTCCTCTCTTATTGTTGGAATTGTTATCAAGGGAAAAGGCAAAGAAAACATACCATAAGTATCTTTCTTGAAATATCAAGATCCACATGCACATAAAGAAAAACAAATCATTAGCACATTGGTGATAGGTCTAAAAGGGTTTGGATAAAACTAGTTAGTACACTTACTTGCAACAGAATCTGAGTCATGGACCAGCGGAATCCTGACATAACAGCAGCAAGCGTCACAAAAATGAAGCCCCAGAAGTCGAAATCGGTCTCCTTGCCAACTGATTAAATGATATTATTAAATCAGGAAAGAAAAGCCCAAGAAGTTTATTCTGTTGGAGTATTGAAAAAAGGACTGCACACAGGAAAGCTACAATCAACAGAGAGTGGACTGGCTTAGACCGACCCCCCCCCAAAAAAAAACTCTACTACAAAATTGAAATTTACTATAGATCTATTTCATAAATTCAATTCATATGTGGAACAGAATATATTTAATCACAGATCCTCTCTTCAGTTCAGTACTGGATAATACTTTCACCCAAATATTAAAAAAGCCTAAAATGTTGAGACTGAAGAATTTCCAGAACCTCTAAGTTCTCCATTCAACAGCCAATGTTGGAACATGTATTATGTATTATCTGTGATTTTGTGTTAAGTTCATTCTCTGGGTCAAAGCAAAAGTCTACTTAGATTTGCTGGTTGCTAGGTGAATTTTGAATGATGTCAAATTATAACACATGCTCTTAGTATGGTACTTGGCCAAGCGCACATGATAGAAACTATATAGGAAAACATGTTTGCTATTTTATAAACCAAAGTGAGAACAAGGAAGGTCAGCTCCTTGGCAAAAATAAGAATACATCAACAACACATGATAAGAATTTCTGCAACATTGTGTTGATCTCCATTAGAATTTTGCCAGGCAAATAAACTTTTAGTTTATAATAAGACAGCTCAATATTTTTTTAATTATCAAATAATAACAGAAGTATTAATATAGGAAATGGCATACCTATATCATAACAAAACATTTCTAAAAGATAAGTTTTTGTTTATCAACTACAGATTTATGTTTCAAGCAGTGCAGGCAAAATACAATCTAACAATGACAAAGATGGACAACATTAAAAAAAATGAACAATACAATCTTAATAATCAGCAAACTGGTACAGCACAAATTTTTTACTCAACAGAAAACCACAGTAGTTTCCCTCGATACATTTCAAGCCATCTGAAGCTAATAAAAAAAAAAGCTACATGCCTGTCAACAGAACCCCAATAGAAATGACAATTATGATTCCTAGAAGCTTGATGCTGGGATTCTCCAACCTGGTAAAGTGAGAGGGAACTTTTAGAAGCATATACTATTCGAAAGCAAAGGAAAACAAATGGAATAGTATAATATACATTTTGTCCAGGAAGTGACGATGACCCTCTTAGTTGCATAAAAAAAATGAATACTATGTAACCAACTAAGTTGATAAATCTGCAGGTTCTATGTGATCAATGAGTTTGCAAAACACATCAAAGATTTTTATAGAAAAGGAATGCAGAAATGTTTTGAATTATTTTCAAAAAAAATAAATGTTTTGAAAGTAAGTGTGCTCACTGGCACGTTAAAAAAAAAGAATATTTGAAAAGTTACAAATAAAGAAAAAAAGAGTAAATAATAGATTGAGACAATAGTCCTTAGGCAAACCATTTTCTATTGCTAGAAAGAAGTTCCAATTAAAGAAGCGCAGCCAAAGTAATTCACACTCCCCTTTCTTCACTTAAAACAATTTTGTGTTTTTACTTGCATAACCTCATTTTCTATTGCTAGAAAGAAGTTTCAATTAAAGAAGCGCAGCCAAAGTAATTCACATGCAGCTTTTTTAAAATATACACACACACACACACACACACACACACAAGAAATTATATTAGATTGCTTGACATGCCCAAATACCTGGTAATTAGTGTGGACATGGTTATTCGCCAACCACATTAGTGTCTCTCTGTGGATTAAGGAAAGTGTCTTTTTTACTGCTTTACATTTGATCAAGATCAACACAGTTTTGCTTTTGAGTGAAAACGTTACTGATAGCTTAATACACCCTAAACGGATGAGTTACAGCATTGGCGCCTTGAAATTATCCTCTCTTAAAAATTTAGATGAACATACTACTCTAACAGCCAATTATGTGGCAAGTTAATGGCAATTAGTGGGAATTAAAAGCTCTGCTCTGCTAATATGGAAAAATCAATTCTATAACTAACTAGCAAGTTGAACAAACAATAATCAATGCAACCAGCATAAACATCAGAAATGAAATTAACTAATTAGCATTAGTATGAGAAACCCATACTACAGCTGTATCCAACTTCATTATAAATCAACACTCACCTAAATGCAAAAGCGAATAGCAAAAGAAATATCGGGGAGGCTGATTTACACTGCAAAAGACCAAATTTCGAAAATCTAGTTAACCATCCAACCACTGAACTCAACTAGGAATGTAGTCAAAATCATAAGTGGATTAAACCCTTTCGCGGATGACATACCATAGTAGCAAATGTGACCGAGATGAACACTAGAGACGCGTTGCTCAGGTTTATGTCCAATGCGGTTCCCAGAGCAGTGGGCACGACTGCAGAAAGGCGAGCCAGAAGCATGATTTCCCACAAACAAACACAAATTCATGCAGTGATTTCTTTCAAAACCAAGAAACGCAAAAACAAACCAAGATCCACACCTCTCATGAGGTAATCCTTCCATCTCATTTCCACCGCGTTCTCAAGCCCCTTGGACTGGAAGGATATTATGATCTTGGAGACCGCCGCCTGCAGCGCGAAGTGCACGGTGTTCATTAGCAGCGGCGCCGGGAACTTGCCCAGCTTGTCCCCCAGCAGCGTCTTATTGTATCTACCCAAACAAGGAAACAATCAATCAAACCGCCACACAGCGAGCTAGACGAGAGGTAAGGAGAGTTGCCGAGAAACGAGATCCCCAGAGGCGCGAGCAGGAGCACTCACAGCGTGAGACAGGTACTGAAGGCGTACCACACCAGGATGTAGAAGCCCGTCTTGAGCACGACCACCGGCGCCAGCGCGGCGCGCTCCGCCCGCTCCAGCGACTCCAGCTTGGCCACGGACTCGCTTGGCCGGAGCCCCGCTGCCCCTCCTCCGCCACCGACGGCGCCGGTCGGGTTCTCCACGTCAAACACCTTGCGCGCCGCGGCGCCGGCGCCGTCCGGATCCGCGCAGTGCATGCTCCGCTGGCGGAAGTAGCGGGATCGCGGGGACCCAACCTCTGCGGCGGCCCCGTCCGCCACGTCCCCCTCGGGCATCGGATGCATACCACCTCGGCGCGAAGAGATCTCCTCCGCCTACAAGGAGGCCGGCATTGCGCCAATGCCGCGGTGCGGGGGGATCTGGAAGTGCGAGGCGAGGGGATGGGAGGAGACGTTGGGGGAGGGCGGGTGCGGTGCCTGCGTCTGCCCACCCGCCGGGACGAGGCGAGATGATGGATTTGGCGGGTGCGCGACGCTGGCGGGTCGGGTTGGGTTTAGGTGCGTCTACGGTGCCGACTGGCTATGCCCAAAGCCCCAGACGTGAAATGGAAGGGTTTTCCGGTGGTGGGGCTGTTTGGGAGCTTTCAGCTTTGTGTGCCGACTGCCGAGTTTTTCAATAACAGTGATCAGTACTCCTTTCGAGTTTTTCAATAACAGTGACAAGTACTCTTCATCATAAATAGTTGTCGTTTTAGAAAATAATATAATTTTTAAAATACATCTTTTACCACTAATTTTTATTATAATATATTTATAAAATATGATAAAATTATAATATTATAAAATACTTTTCGAGACAAATCTACATATATGATTTTTATGTACCTAATTTAGATATTTAAAAGATATTAATAATCAAAGTTTTGAAAATTTGACTGTATCTTTATTCAAAACGATAACTTTTTGTGTTCGGAGGGGGTAGTTCATAAACTTATAGTAGCTACGGACCTACTATTAAGGGTTCTATTTTTCTGAGCTTTTTTTTGGTTTAAAAGCTTTATATACATTTTTTAAAATCATAAGTCTTTATATAACTAAAAATCAAAATACATTAGAGATGTTTTTTTTTGCTTGTTGAGGGTTGATTTTAGACTAACGCTAATGAAGTTAGGGTAAAATTACCTGCATCTATCACGTGATAAAAACAAACTACTTAAACAAAAAAACAGATTTTAAGCTATAAGAAAAAAAACATAAAACTAAACAAACATGGCCTAAACCATGTTTTGGTATGTATGTCATTCCTTTTATGATTGGAATTTTCTCAATAGTAGTAAACAGAATGCAATTGATTGATCTGTTGAAACGTAAAATCGCTTTTTCCCCTATTTTGTCGTAAATTCCTTAAGGGTGTGTTTAGTTGGTGGGATAAGGTTGAATGGGATGGGATAGTTCTGTACCATTTGGTTCCATTGTTTTGAGTGAATGGAATGATTCAGCATCTAGAGAATATTCCTCAAATTTGTATCACACCGTCCAGGGCGGGATGGTTCCATTCAAGTAACTAAATACATGGATGATATTTTTTTGAACCATCTCATATATATACCACTTAGTACAAGCAACCAAACACACCCTAAATCAATCGTGTTACATTTAGATGTTTAAATGTACATACCATTTATACATGGCTGAAATATATCATGGTTGTTTGTTTTTTACACTTGACTACATGAGGTTGTTTATAAATATGCTGGTGTACTAGGTAGGTAAGCTTAGCTTATGTTGCATGAACTAGCCATAGAGTCTATTTAGAGGAGGTATAGTTTTTCTGAAAAGCTGCTTTTTAGCTTTTCGGACTGAAAAGCGGCTATAGATTTTTATAACAGACCGTTTAATAAATAACTAATTTTCCTCAGCAATAAACTGCAAAAGTAGATCCAACCCAGTTTTCAGTTTTTAGTTGTTGCTAGTTATATATGGCTTCTAGCTTATGCCAAAAGTTGCTTAAAAGTTAAGCTGTTTGGGGGAGCTCACTAGCTTTTTAGAAGCTGAAACTAGTTTAAAACTCCTCCAAACAGGGCTATGTCAGTTGCATTAAGCCCCACAAAAATGACTGACGGCATTTTATCAATTGATCCCACCAAAATAGCCATGGTGCCTTATTCATTGGATAGGATTCCCTTGTAGTGGGAACATTAAGCCCCACCAAAATAGCCATTGTACCTCATTCACTGGATAGGGTTCTCTTGTAGTGGGAACGGGGACTGCAACTTAAGCAGCCCCTGAGTCTTGGATTTGTCAGATCGGAATAACAAATGGTCTAGATTGCCTCATAGTGACTTGCTATAGTGAAAATCGACATAGCATTTTGTATAGTATTTCTGAAAGACCTAGATCATCGTTTTTTCTCTAACGATGGGGGTTGCATTGGATCCCCATCCATATTCACTACATTTATAATGATTATTGTGCTCCCCACAAAATTTGTGTTCATCAAGATTGTTTGGTCAACCATGCACAATCTTGGTCTAAATTGCATGTCGCCACGGGTTTTATCATTTAAAAGTGATAACTAGCTCACAAACTAAAATATACCATCATGTGCGCAAAATTCCCCACTACTGCTTCCCGTAGGAGTCTAGGCGTGCAATAAAACATATCTAAAGGAACAAAATTTATATGCCTACCGCACTACAATTTTTCGTCCATACTTTTTTTTGGATAATTCATATTATTCCACTTTATTCTTTGGTAGTTGGGCTATATGTCATTGAAACAACGAGTAGCATTTCCTGAAGTACCATCTTTTAGAGTAGTATAGTATGAATTACCCTGGTTTTTAAGCAGGATGCTAGTGGTAAAATTCAATGACCATCTTGATAAAAAAAAAGTTAAGTCAAATCCAACTAGGGTTCACAAAATTGAAAAAAATGATTCGAAAATCAAGCTGGTTCGACTTTTAAAACCGCTCAGTAAACTATGGAATTCAAATTTAAAAATATAGAAAATTTGGAAAAATTTATGAAAAAGTGTTACAAATTTTATGTGGGGTCCTGAGGCAATTATAATGACATTGTAAAATTTGTCAGATCATTGTCAGACCTGTGTAGTTTTAAAAAATTTGACAGTACTACTGTCAGAATATATGCTCTTCTGTTTTTAATTTTCCAGGGAAATAAATGAATTATAATATTTCTGAAAGTTTTTTTTGTGAGATTCTAAGGCAATGCTAATGATTATGTAAAATTTTTAGATGATTACTAGATATGTGTATTTTAAAAATTCGAAAGCGATACTCGCTGTAATATATTCTCTTGTATTTTTGATTTTCTAGGGGCAATAAATGAAGTTTAATATTTTTAAAAAAATTTGTGTGAGATCCTGAGGCAATGATAATGATTAGGTTAAATTTTTAGATGATGATCAGACCTATATATTTTTTAAAATTCTGATAGTGTTACTATCTTTGTAAATGCTCTTCTAAAAAGTCATATCACACACGCTTATTTATTAGAACCGTCTATGATATAAGAACCGTCTGTGATATATCACAAAAGGTTCTAATAAAAAACTATTTGTGATGAGTCTCGGGAGACCATTTCACAGGTGGTCGAAAAGGACCGAAATTTCAAACAAAAAATCGGTGAAAATTGCTCAAAAATCGACAAAATCGGTCGATTTTCGAATATTTTTTTATTTCTTTGACCATTGATTTCAAAACGTTCGACTTCGACATTCATCGATTTCTAGCTATTTTCAATGATTTTTGGTGCCGAGACGCTGGCGATTTTTGAGGTTGAATCGGTATTGTTAACCATGCATCCAACCAAATAAACCCAATCTCACCAACTAATACCTTTAACGGAACAAATATAGACCAGAAAAGTATATGACCTAACAGCACCAATGAGGAGACAAAAGCTTGGTTTGCATACACTGCTAGTGTATACTTCCAAATTAACCGATGCAGGCCTAAGCCGGAGAGAAATGACAAATGACACTAAACACAAAACGGAGTGGGAGAATACGAGATCCACGTGAGGAAAAGCAGGGTCTGATGCAAAAGCAAAGTCACAATTACCAATCCGGATTTGGACGTTTGTATCAACGGCCTCTACCATGCACTGATCCGACCGGCTACCTTTTGAAGCAAATATCTTAATCTAAGTATTAATTAATGGTGTCCAAAGTAAATTAATCAGATGCTTATATGGACTGACTGAAGAAGACATCGGCGTTTGTTGGACCAAACACAGGGAACATACAGATATAGAATTGGTTATCGTCGCCGACAGATCCACCACCTGTCAGGCGGTCGACTACCTAGACTGCTCGGTGACAAGTTATGAGATGAAGTGTAGCTCCATCATCGTAAATACCATGAAAACGAAGTTTTTTTAAGGTAAACCTTTGTTCTGTACCGTCAAATAGTTAGATAAGCGGTGATTCTATGCTTTTTTTTATAGTTGTATAAATATTAAATCATAAACAAATGGTAGATGATGATTACTTATCCTTTCGTTTGTTTCAAAATTTATGCAACTTGTATTAGGAATTTTTTTCCATAGTTGCATAAATATTAAATAATAAATAAATAATAGATGATGATTACTTACCACTTTGTTTGTTTTAAGATTTATACAATTTATATTAGAAGAGAAAGTATTAAAACACTGCCCTTTGTCTAGGTCCCTAAATTTTCGTGGCTCAAAGCAGTGCTCGGATTGCACGCAAACTATACAATAATGCAACAAGCTTGGCTAGCTCTTTCTGGTGGAAAGGTCAAAAGGTACCAAAAGGCAATTTGGTAGTGTATCATGGGTTAGTGTAGCTGCATATAATCAGTTCTATTAGCCTGCTGAATTTGGATAACCTGGCAAAAGCGATATATAATTGGGGTTAATTACCCGGTAATTCTAAAAAATCATAGGAGTTGGGAAACTAACATCAATGCAAACTAACATCAATGCTCGATAACAAGTGGGTCCGTTTTCATTGGATGCTATTTTCTGATTTACACATTACTGAAAACTTGTGTGTGTGAATTCTTGATCTAGTGACAATGAGCAACTTAGGGTCTGTTTGAGGGCTGTGTTTCAGCTTTAAGCTAAAAGCTCTCCTAAACAGTATGATTATAAAGCAGTTAGGAAGCTAAGTCACAGCAGAAGCATCCTCAAAAACTGCAGCTGCTGGAGAGGAGTTTTTCAGTTGTGGCTTCGCTTGACCACCTCCTATCTCGGTCACTCTGCCTTCTCGACCTCCGCCACCCTGCCTCGTCACCTCCACGCACCTCTCCACTCATACGCCACTGTACTTCGATATGTTGCTACCTCCTCGCTCGATTGGCCCTCGCAACAGCCAGTTTGCCAAACAACATAACAAGAAGAGCTACAGCTGCTTTATAACCCAGCAAACTAAAAGCTGTTTTTCAGTCCAACCGTAGCTCATCCAAATAGACCTTTAGTTTCGGTCATTTCGTGAAAATGTACTTAACAGAAGCTGGTATGGATTTTGATGGATGAACCATTTCCGCATAGGATTCTCAAGCAGTGAGTAGGTAGAGAACGAACTCCCAAAGTCCCACTTGGATCCGCTTTCGCATACAACTCATGGATCACGGCACAGTTGAGTTGTTGTCAAGTAAAAAAAAAAGGTTGATCATCCATTCCTCCATCTCTCGATCGATCAAGATGTTGGTCCATGATTCACTGAGGATTTCTCCCCAAGACTGCATGATCTAGGCCTGGTTTAGAACACGAGAATTCCCATGCGTTCCAAGGGAGTCTCAGTCTCTCAGATTCTATAGGTGCACTCCGTTCCATCAAGTTTCGCAGTTCAGGGTTGAACGTCAACGACGTGAGCTGAATATCTTTGCAATTACATTATACGGGATTCTCAATTTGTTTGGAATGAACCGCATATACCTTTGGTAGATGCAGACATGCAGTGCAGTAGGACGGTCCAGCTTAGGCAGCTTGATGGAATCTCTACTGTTTCTTCCACTGCTCTGCATGGTGGAGGCTCCTGCTCCACTTCCAATCGTGTCGCACGTTGTAACTTGTGAGATGGAGATCAATCCAAAACCATCCTGTCATGTAAGGGTGAAAACGGGTCGGATAAGGATAGATAATACCTTTATTGTAATTGTTTTTATATTTTTTTCTCGAATACGGATAGTTTGGATACGAAAACGAATATGGATAATATCGAATACAGATACGAATCAAATAGGATACGGTTTTGAATATTTATCGGAACATGATAACTCTTAGATTGTACATAAAAAATTAATGAAAACACATAACTAGTTGATTTGATCAAAACATTATTGAAAAATGAACAAATATAAAAATTTTCATTCATTTAGACAATAGTTAGATACCATGTTGAAAACAAAATTATATAAGACTTAGTTTATCATACTTATACGATTAGTTCATCATACACATAGATTAAAACACAAAATAAAGGTAATCCTTGCTCGAAAATACAAATAGAAGCAAACACATTACACACTAAAAATTTGATAATATTTAGATATCATGTCTCAGAGAAAAGTATATAACACTTACATATAATGACCTAAGATTTATATTCTTTGTTGAAATATGTTTAAAATAATAAATTGTGTATTTATGAGTTTTTATGCATTTTAGCTATTTATTTAAAATATTTTCCTATTAAGAACAACATTGTTTGAATTTTTGAGAAAATTAAAAAACTGATAAAATCTTGAAAATAATTTTTTAAATGTTAGATTGTATCTGGAACTTTCTCAAAAAATTTGTAATTTTTGGAGCTAGATTGCCAATTTTAATAATTGAAACTTGCTTTATGGATTAATTAAATTAGAAAACGATTTTGAAATTAAGAAACCTTTTTGGGTCAAAAGTGTAGCCTTGCCCAGCCCACATGCATATCCAGATATTCGATCCGTCAATATCCAGATTATCCTAATCCGTATCCATATCCGACCGATAGTGAGATACCGAATACGTATATGTATCTGATCCGATAGTATTCGACAAATATTTGATCTGACAGAATCTGTATCCTAAAATTATCCGGATCAGTTAGAAACTATCCGATTTGTTTTCATCCCTATTGCCATGTTTGATGATACTAATACAAGTTATACGTCAATTGTTGTTTAATTACGGTGAAATCGTTGAAAGGGCATCTTCTTCGCTACCATTTCAGATATCTCTTAGTTATAGCATGTTAAGTAAAATCTTACGTGAAAGAGAGAGCATGTGATGAGAGAGAATGTGCTATCTCCTATATAAGAGATAATCTGATCACACAAATGGTGAAAAGAGTGCGATAATAGGAAATGTGATGAAAATAATATAAAATAATTAGAGAAATGATTTAAGGACGAACTGTTGAAGATATTATCTTCAGTATTGTCTCTAGATAAGTTCAAAACCTTAGAAATAATCTCAACAGAAGAGGTATTATACATACCCTAAGATTGTAAAGTTTTGGGACCGAAATCTTTCGAATTCTGACAGGTGTCAAAAATCTTGGTTGCTTTGTCTGGGAAGTGTCGTAGAATCATAATAACCACGTCCAAGTAGCACTAGATAGTAGACAGTAGTGTTGAAGTATTAGTAAATTATTTATTTTTCCGGTGAATTAGTTGGTACATGTAGCTCAGAAGCTGGTTAGGTCTCTTTCTCTCTCTCTTTTTTTTTTAAAAAATAGCTCATTCATTGAATTTTTACAAAATTAGTCCCCTTCCTTACCACACAACAACCAAGGGTTGAAATCTGGCACCTTTCGTGCTAGGGGACTACGGGAGGCACAAGAAGCTGGCAACACGAAAAATGGCACCGAGCATGAAAGTAGCCTGCTTCCACGCTTTGGAGCGCATGGAAGGCTCCGTTCCCACGGAGGGGGCGGGCGGCCGGAATAATGACGTGTGAGGGAATCGACATGTCACGCACAGGAAGCCAACTATAGCGGACCAGTAGCGCGGGAGGACCTTCCGCGGTCCGGCAGTGCGAAAAGCAACTTCTACAGGGCACAGAGGGCCATTTTTGCAATTTTTTTAGGTGAGAGCCATTTTCGCAAAAGAAAGAAGAGAAGGGGCCAGATAAGTGAACAGTTCTATAGCTTAGGTCTTTTTTCCTCTAAAAGCCGAAAGTTGTTTCAAACATTTGACTTCTTTGCGGTTGGAAGCTAAAAACCAGTAGCTCATTTGTACTAAAGAAGCTGAAAGGTGATCTGTGGCAACTTCCCACAGTTTCGATGGGTTGGTGTTATGGATTTGTCATTAGAGTTGAAGAAAATTACCCCTTCTACCAAGTATAAAATCCCAAACCTCATCCCTCTCATCCTCATTCCTGACCCACACCCCTCATACCTAAAAGCTAGACTACCAAACATCAAATCTCTTAAACTTAGCCGAGCAGTACTTCAGTCTGGATGGAAATCAGGAGTTTTTTCTTTTTAACTCTTTTTGCGCTTTAGTTTTTTTAAAAAAAAACTTTAATGGGTGTTTGAATTAGAGGTATTTCATTATAATATTTTAGAGTCTAGTTCAAATTTAAACTAAATCCTAAAACCTTCTAAAACAATTATCACTCAACCAGTGTTTAGCCTTTATTGGAACAAAATTTGCCACCAAAAGCCTTTTATGGCTATTCCTACTTCCTAGGCTAATGCCTGAGGTCGGACATCCTTTTTCTAAAAATTGCGACTCTACCACCGGTCCAGATTGTCTCATTATAAGCTAGTGAGACCATCGTTCTTGATACCATATCGGCACCGGTCGGTATGTATTGTTTCGATATCTAAAAAGGTATAAACTAGTCCTATATATCATACAGGTCTCGATATCAGTCATTAAGGCTCAATTTCAGTCAATACCGACCATACCAGCTTCGATACCGATCAATACTAGCCATACGAGTGGAATTGATAATACGGTATATTAAGCTATATGTTATATTTGATAATACTACTATATATTTATAGTAATATTGTAAGTGAATATATATATATATATATATATATATATATATATATATATATATATATATATATATTAAACATACATATAGTTATAAATATATATTATTGTATTAAATGAAAGCGGTACGCTGGTTCTAAAATGCGTTATTACAAGAGTCAAACTGATGTAGAGTTCGGTAGCTATACCATTACGGTATCGACGGGTCTTGAGACAGACCCATGCTCAGAAGCTTCTCCTAGGCTGTTTATGTCTAGTTAGTCCCAGGTACGGTCCTTCGACCGAGCCAGCAAGTTACGCGGGGGCAAGCCAAGCCAGTCCAGGTGGAGTTGGAAAGCACCCACCGATGAGCCTGACGCAAGCGGCAGGGGGGAATTTGCAGGCGACACAGCGTTCGGCTGCAGGGCCACAAGTGCATCGGCGTACGACAAGCGAAGCTTCGAAGCTTGTATGTCATGTCACTGTAGCAGATATCCCATCGCGGTTCAATGCCATGCGGACTTTTGCTTATCCCCTGGCTAGCTATCGGTCTCACGCTCCATTTTACTTTGTCTTCAAGATTGTGCTTGAGATCCTGACCATGACTGGACCTCTGTTTCTGGACAATGTGCTTTTCACGTAAAAGAAAATTAACCCACCGATGATCCTGCCCTGTTCTTACCACGTGTTCTCCAACATTGTGGCGCTGTTCTGCTCTTTACCCCCACCAACTGTGTTATCCGTTCCAGAAATTGCTAGCGATCAGAATGGCGATTCTCTTTGCCAAGGAGCAGAGTTTCAATTGGGCGATTATAGCATCAGATTGTTTATCGGTCGTTCAGAAGTTGAAGAATTCGAAGCCTGACAGATCGCAAACGGGAGCCATCATCAGCGACATCAAAGCTAGCCCCGCGGGGCGCTGTTGAGAGATTGCGATGAAGTAGCTCATATTTTAGCTATAATGGCTGAACTCTATCCGGGTTCATCCTGGCGTTTTGAGGCTGCGGAGTTCTATAGTCTGGGTTGCTCAGATTTGGTGAAGCCTATAATAGCAGCTAATGCAAATGAGCACCAGCACTGACAAAGCATCTGTATGCAAGGTTCCAAAAACCCGTGAGATTTTCGAAAATCTCGGCCGAGATCTTGGATTCTGGCTCGAGACGGAATCCAAAATCCCGTCTAGATAAAAAAAATAAATTACTACTGAAATCTCGGCAAGATTTTACCAAATCTCGTTGAAATATCAGGTAATTTGATTTTTTTTTTGGCTGGATTTGGCCCAATAACCTTTAAGAAAGCCATCTTCAATGAAAATTTGTTGAAAAACCAATTTTTTGAGGCATTTTAAAATTTGGTTAAAAGCAATGTTAGATTTTTATAAAATTGTACAAATTTGGTCATACTCTAAACAATTTATGGTCCTATATTTAGAAGTGCAGGATAATGCATAAAATTTTTCAAAATAATTGAGCTTCATTTGTTATCTTTAACAAATCAAAAAAAAGAATGAACATAATTGAGATAGTAACGTTGTCAGAATTTTATAAATTTTCTTGAGTGTGATCATGATCTAAAATTTTTAGAAGAGCTTAAAAATTTCCTAAGAACCATTCTATAAAATTTTTAAAAATTTTAAACTTTTTTTGTTTGCTTAATCAAATCTATGAATGCATTGAATTTCATTTATTATCTTTCAAAAATAAAAAAATACAAGGAACACAAATGGTACAATACTATTGTAAGAATTTTATAAATTCACTGATATGTGGTCATGACCTAAAATTTTTATGAGAGCTTAATATTTCCTCATCACTCTTTAAAAAAAGTTTCAAAAATTCTAACCATTTTTTGGTTGCTCAAGCAAATCTATATATTAATTATCAGGTTTTTATTAGGATGTAACACTGTCAGAATTTTTGAAAAATCTTAAAGATTTTTCATCATCTAAAAATTTTATAAAAATATTGATGATACATAAGGACCATCCACAAAAATTTTAAAAATTTTATAACATGGTTTAAACCATTTTTCATTTGGTCGTAGTTTGCCAGTAAGGCTTTGATCAGGACAATAACACTATCCAAATTTTTAAACATTCCTGAATCTTCATCATCATATAAAAATTTTATAGGAATATTAGTTATGTATAAAAACTATACCAAAAAATTCAAAATTTTCTAACATAGTAATTTTCTAACATAGTTTGTTTTATTTTTCATTCGGTTCAAATTTGCTAGTTAGCATTTTATCAGGACAGTAGCATTATCCTAATTTTTAAAAATTCCTAAGGCTTGATAATCATCTAAAATTTTTATAAGAATAATACTGATGTGTCAAGACCCTTCACAAAAAATTTCAAAATTTTTCGATATCGTTTGAATCATTTTTTGCTTGGTTCAATTTCACCGAAATCTCGGCAAATCTCGCAGAGATTTCAGCAATTCCGGGCAAAATCTCAGAAATTTCGGTGCAAAAAAATGAATTTGCATTTTTATTTTTATATTTCGTTCGAAATATATCAGAAATTCCAAGATTTCAACAAAATTTCGGATTTAGACCACCTCCGAGATGTCGGCAATGGCAGCTGTCAGGTGACAAATTAAAAGTCAGGATCAGATCACAATCTGCACGATATCAAAACTTCTCCATGTAGCTAGTGGTGGCTACAGTGAAACCAGATATTGCTCGAGTCTGAAAGGTAAGCATTGCTAGAGACAGATTTAAACATGACAGATCGATCATGATTAATGACACGAGCTTAATTAACTCTGTCATCCAACTTAGCCCATCTAATTAAACTGGATATAGTAAAACGTCTACATCTAGTAGTGCTATGTTCAGATAACAGCCACTTATTAGATCGGTTTTGCTGGCGTCTATAGCTAGGAGTACAAGTCAACTGAAGTATCAGCTTATCGCCAGTTTGCTGTCATGTTTTATGGTGAGATACTTTCGGATGTTATCTAGCTTGAACAACGCAGGGCGAGCATTATTCCAGCCGACCTGTTGAAATGTATTATGAGATATTTTTCGGACATGTGTTTCAAAAGAGATATTTTCATTTCTCGGACACGAGTGAGATGTTGCATTGCATGCATAGCAATTGTTAGATAGTAACTTGGCTACCTTGTATAAGAGATTGTTAGTTATCTTTTATAAAGATTGTTAGTCTTGTAGAGATATTATTTTATATAGACTTAGGAGGCCTGGGCTTCCGGTCCGGCTGCCGCTTGAATTTTCGGGGGCACTGTAGCTACGAAATACTGTAGCATGCACAGTGAACAGTGTTTCCATCTTCGAAATTTTACTTCATTTTTTCTCTTGAGAGTTTTAAAATGAAATTTATACACCACATTATTTCCAAAAAAATAAAAAAAACCAAAAAAATTTTTAAAAAATAAACCTGACAATATTTTTTTTTTTACTTTCTCAGTATTTTAGACAATTTTACTCTCTGTTAAAATTCAAGAATCGCCCGTGGCAACGATCGGTATCTATATCTATTAAATGAAATTTCTAGGGTACATTATTTCCAAAAAATATTGTCTAGAAAAAATTCAAAAAAATTTATTAAAACTGAAAGCATTTTTATTTTTCCTACCATTAAAAAATCGAAGCATAATCGAACTTTTGCAATTTCTAAAAAATCTTTTTCCCCTCTTTTAAGAAATATTACCGAAAAAACCCACTTTCTATTAAAATTTCTGCCTGTTTTTCAATAATTCGTTCCGTCCGTAGCAACGCGTGGGCCCATGTACATCTAGTATGTACATATAATTGGTGGGGAAATGACTCCATAGTCCTGAAGTTGATTCGTTTCTCAAATATTTATCTTCATCTAAAATTGAGTGCAGAAGAAGAGCTAAAAAAAGCGCCACATCATCTCAAATGTTTTATGTCATCCGACAAGCATTGAACAAGCCAAAATGCATCTACATAATTTAGTTAAAGTACAAACCTCACCACAATTAACTTCTAGATTATCCCTCTTCATAGTTTAGAGGCTAGGCTCAACCATAAACCAAGAAACTTCTAGAATCCTCTCTTTCATAGTATATTTATCGTCTGAACATACAATATACATCGCAACGAATCGTGGGTCTATTGCTCGCATACCATTCAAATTTTGGATTTGGCAAACATGCAAATCACTGTCAATTTTCATCGAAAACTTGTTTACCACTGTGGGATGTTTGGATCAGACGTATTTTATTGAAATGTTTTAGGACCTAATTTAAATTTAAATTAAATTTCAAAACCCCTCATAAAATTACCGCTATCTAAACATGGCCTATATGTTTTAAAGAAGTAACAATCATATACACCTCCTCTTTTGTACATGACCACACTCTCGCCGCTGAGAAAACCTTATGTCCTTCTCCTCTTCCTTCCGGTTAGATCAATGGCCACTTTTGCTGCCACTGCCCCCACACCATTGACGGTGACCAACGAAGCATGATGTGCTCCCTCATCACCTAATCTCCTCGGCACCTTCCCAAAGCCCCACTGCTGTAACACCTCAACATCCAAATATGCTTCAGGCTAGCACTAGCTTGATAAAAACGTGTGCATGCATACAGCAACACCTTGTTTAATTAGTCTTAAAAAAAACCTGTTTTTTTTTACTTCCGCTTCAAACGAAAGAATCAACCGGAGACTTGTAATAATTTCAGCTTCGGAAAATTAATACAAACTTCGGCTGAGTTTTGTTGTTTATGTATATATGAAGATTTAATCCGCGAGTTCCCACTGTATCTAAGAAATAACGAAATAATGATCACATAATTAATGAATAGAATTGCTATGTACAAGACATAATTAATGAATAGAGTTGCTATGCGCAAAGTACAAACCAACACAACGCTTACACCACAACCGAAGAGACAGACACACGCAAAAGGCAGAAACAAACGTGGCGATGCAATGTACGACAGCATCTGCTCGTCTAACGCGCCCATGGACCTACAAAACATCCCTTCCCTTCTAGCATACTCAACCTTCAATCACTCTCGATCGAGAGAGAGAGAGAGAGAGAAACCCACAGAAACCAAAGCTAACAACAAACAAAATCAAGAAACCAACATGGCGCTAAACTCAGCAAATAATCACGCGCAGCTAAGCTAATGCCCGACTCCGGGGCTCGGGACCGACCCCATGACCCGCGCGGCATTGGCCGACATCCTCCTGCCGGCGACAGCCGGCGATCCTCGGAGCCCGCTCGCCACTGTCGAACTACCGCCTTCTTTCTTGGCGTCCTCCACGCGCGGCGCCTCGCCGCCGGCACGCCCGTCGGCAAGCAACACCCTTGCCGCTGCGCGCGGTGGCGACGACATGAGCGTCACGAGTAGTGACAAGAGAACCACCAGTAGTGCCACTCTGCTGCCGCGCAAGGCCATTAATTTTTGTAGCTCAGCTGGAAGATGTAAGCTGACAGAGTGACAGGTTCAAAGACGAGAGGATGTCAAATGTTTTTGTGTGTTTGGGATGGAACCGGGAAGACTTCGAGGGGATGAGGGAGGGTTTATACAAGAGCAGGAGACGCGTGGTTGGGACAGGGAGGCGAGCTAGAGAGCGAGCTGCAGGACCAACGGGAAGCGTGGGGACAAAGGCAAGGCACGGCGTTGCAGCACGAGTCGCCTCACCAGGCGGCGTACAACGTACAAGCTAATATATGCTTAGTTAATGCTGATACTAGGCTGAGACATCGAAACAGACAAAAACACGGAGCGGATCAAAACGAAAGGTTTATAATTCAAGAAATTTTACCGTGTATTATACCGGCAGTATACAGTGGGCAGTAGAAATCAGATTTGGTCGTTGATTTTGTTAATTTGTTAAAGGTATTTCTACTACTCTATTATTATAGGAAGTATAAATAAATTCTAGCTAATCTGATCCATTGAATTGAAAAAGATGAACAGTTTATATTGAATTTAGTGTATCGTAAAAGAGCTCTATAATTTAGGGCTTCAGGCTAGGCTCCTTGTGCAGAGGTCACCGCACGCGCGAGTTGGCGGGGCTAGACCGGACGATCAGCCTCCCGTTCCTTGTGTGCAAAAATAAGCCTATTTTGATGGTTATGGTTCGAATCAAAATTATTTTGATTATGATAATTAATAGATTTAAAATTAGAATAAGCCTATTTTAAATAAAAGTATATTAACGAGGCTCGGCTCGATAGTTACTTGTTAGCTCGAATTTGAAATAAGCAATTAAATGATAAATAAAATAATTTTTTATATCGTACTATGTTAATTTCGAATGAAACTCGATAATAAGTCATTAAGCTGAGACAGCCATTCCTAACCGGACGTACTGCCGGCAGATTTCTGCTCGCCCAGTTCAGATTATGGATCGATTAACTGGTTCTCACATATCCGAGTACCTTGTAAGATCTGACCACACAAGTTGTGACAAATAAAGCTGGGCACGTTCCTTAAAGCAATGATTAACGACTCAAAGTAGTATTTCCGTGTCTACCAATTATGGTAGTTTCCCACGCGCAATTTAAGTTGCTCATAATACAAGACAACACCGGAATTTTTTTTCTAGAACTTCACGGTGTAAGAAGGTGAGAACACCGATTTATCTACACCGAACATGGTTATATTTGAAAGCAAGCAAATGCATCATCTTACGATATCAGTTACGAAAATTTATCAGTGGTGATCACAT
Source organism: Guadua angustifolia (assembly GCA_036346375.1). Taxonomy (NCBI): domain Eukaryota; kingdom Viridiplantae; phylum Streptophyta; class Magnoliopsida; order Poales; family Poaceae; genus Guadua; species Guadua angustifolia. The sequence goes on along the minus strand of CM070510.1, from coordinate 3,835,003 downwards.
CCAAAAACAAAAAACAAAAGGAACAGTAGCAATATAGGACTACACAGATGCCAAGAAAAAGGGGAGCTTGTTCTGTCGAGAGGCAGAGTTAGGAGCTTGCGTTGCTGTTCTGCAGGAAGGCTTTCCTTCCAAGGAAACGGTTGCTGTTCAATCCGGAGGCACGGAGTACAACAGATTTCCACATTTGAGCTCATGCAGATGCAGGCACGGTTTATCTGGGGATCGATCGAGAGCTGTTGCCTGCGTGTGGAAGGCACCATGTCTTTCAGGCAAACTGTTGCTTCGCTCGCGATCATCTTGTTGCCCGCTGCCTTCGTACTTCTTTGGATATATCCATGTGTCGTCCGAGTTTCTTATCTCGTCCTTTACGTATATTGTTCAACCATCAACCAACTCTTTTGTCTACTAGAAAGGAACAGATGCGCTTGTACTCCAGTAGCTTACAAAGTTATCTTTGCATGAAGTGAGGACACTGCGCCATGAACAGATTCAAAGCAAGCTTCGTCCGTGCATTTCATTATTGCTGTTAGAGATAACTCAATATCTCAACGTACCACGTTAATGACATCTCTCTGAATGATTACCTTGCTGTCAATGAGTATTTGATGGTAGCGACGGACCTAACCATGGGTTAATTAGTCAGGGGCCGTTGAAGGATAAGTGAATTGTCTATCTTTTCTCATCAGTTTAAATTTTTAGATGAACTAGCCATGCAACTCAATACAGGCTAGAGGCCACCTATCGCTGGCCGGACAATGGATGTCCCCTCTAGCACCCGCATTCGTCCATAAAGAAAGTAAGATATCAAGTCTAATGGTAGAAGAAGACTAGTCCCATGAGCATGTCCTCTATTTTAATTCTAGATTCGCCACTATGGCCCCCTTCATTTCAGTTTTTGGATTATAGATCCTGCATTATAAGAGAAGCTGCTTCTGATTGTGTGAGAATCGGGCCAGACCAACTGCGACTTCTAGATTCCGCACCAGACCAGCAAGAATCAGCGAGAATCAGGTTTCCGTTGGATTCTGATTCTATGTAGAGGGCAGCTTCTGATTGTAGGAGAAACTGTCCAGAATCCTCTCGTTCGGCAGACAATCTACTTTTTTTTTAAAAAAACAGAAGCTGAAACGAAGAGGCCTTTTTTCATGAAGAACTTAATTACATACGGCGATTATAAACTAACTACAAAGTGCTTCTGTTTTTGACTTTTAGATGGATAAACACCAAGGAAATTAAGCTGGTGAGGTAATAATTTGTTGTGCGTTTTCTTTTCTTAAAACACTTCCTAGCATGCTCATCTCGGTGGTTTCTTATCCGCTCCTCTAAGTCAATAAACTTCATCCAGAAATGTCAACTTGGCACTAACAAAACCAAAACGGAGGCTATTATCCCAATTTAATAACACTACCCAATCATACATATATAAACCAAATTCAACCCTAAGACACTAAGACAGCAAAACCAACTCACCTTTGATGTGATCCCAATCAGATGGACGCGTGGTAGGCAATTTGGCAAATGGATCGAAGAGAACTGGATTAAGATTGTTAAGTGTTGTTTTCGGCATCAAATACATGTATATTAATGGAAGTGTGCACGCGAAATTCTCAACTTGGTGTTCTCAAATGCACCTTGCAAGCTAGCACTATAAACGATTAAACCTCCATTGTATAGTTTAGTATAACTATATATCTCGACTCCTTGAGTGATTGTTTGGGCAATATATATGCTAGCTTGTGTGTATAGTAGTGCTACATAAAGAATTCTAGTAGAGTTGTGCACTACGCTATGTCAAATGAATTTTGATCGAGTAATAAGATGGCAAAACCAACATCCATGATGATGTCATTTTTCTTGTGCCAAAACGCATACAAATCTAAGAAAAACTTAAATAATCATAATTTTAGAATTGACGGAGGACCTTTTCATAGAAAGGTGAGTCAGAACAAGATTTCGAAAAATTTATAGTCTTTTTCGCAAGAACAGGATCCAGAACCAAGAGTAATTTCCGGAACCACTATTTTTTTTTTGAAAAAAGCCGATGGAAGGTCTTGACGCAATTTTAGAATTCACAAGAGAACTTTTTTTGCAAAAAAAAAAACACTCCCAACGCCTTTTCCACCGTTTTTAACATTTCAAGAGTACTGTATTCTTCTTTCAATGAAATGTACCAAAAAGAAAACTATGTATAGTCCATCACCAAACAATATATTATTTTCAACTAAACTAGTCACCTAATGGCCTAACCCCTGCTATGATGTTCCTGCTGGCAAAATTGGGAGTGACATGGCGCACAAGTTGTAGGGTAGGATGATGAGACCAACGTTCAACGAGTTGTGGGTCCGAGAGGTAACATGATGTGAGTAATAATCATAAATATATATTGGCTCCGTAAAAATAATACCATCATATTTGTCTTTAAAATATAGTGGAAGCCCCTTATGGAATGAGGAGAGAAATAGAGGGGGTTTTCGCAAAACTATTTAAATGACAAGGGGTTCTACCACTCTCAATCTGAGCCACACATGATAAATCGGATGATCCACGATGGATGTTAGCATTTTAGCACTGAATAGCCATTTGCACTAGATATTTCCCCATATGTATATATATATATATATAACCTTTCTTATCAGGCCTTTGGTTGGAACATTGCTACACATTTATTTATTGTGAACATCACCTAGATTAATTTACATATACAAACCCTCTACATTGCTCGTCAAATTGAGCTGCAAATTTGTATCTTATCTGTCTAAGCTTCAACCATCTCTTGTACTCTGCTTACTGCCAGTTCGGATGCGGGGGATTCCTAATTAGACCTGTCCACCGATTTCCCATTTACAGGATAAAAATATGATTATTCAATTATTTTTTAATCAAATATTATTATTTAAAACATATTCCGAATAAAAATTATTTCATTTTTTTGTTCGCTGTTTTGGGCTCTTTTTGAGGTTTCGGGCCAGCCCACAGGCTTAAAATCAAGGCCCGAGTTCAGAAAAGTCGGGCCGGTCGGCCCAACAGAGCCGAGCTGTACATGAACAAGTCTATTCCCCAATTCCCAATCATACAATACGTTGCATCCAAACACGCGTGATAGCACGAATATGCCATCTTATTAATATCATTCAGATTAATGCATCATATATGGATAGTTCAGTATAATATTTTCACAACTCTAAAATGATTGTGATTTGTCTAAACCTTTTGAACATTGCATCCAACCAGAGCCAAACGACTGTATACCATGACCAAAAGTCCTAAACAACGAAACACAAATTTGTTTCACCCCGGCATATAGAACCCAAATTTGTTCACATCTCCAAGATACAGTACACCATATCTTTTTTTCTTGAGAGGCTGTGCACCATAAATTAGCAGACTATGTCAGGCTGCATCTAAGACTTCATGTTGGCAGCATGGCTAACACTACAGGAATCCAATTTATTTTAAATGGGTCAATAACCGAGCGAAATTAGGGATTTCAGACGAAATTAATCATTTTAAATCGGCATGCCGATTTAAAATAGACAGACGAAAAAAACCCGACGAAAAAAACCAAAGTTTTCGTCAGCCGCCGACGAAAAAACCTTATTTTCGTCGGTTTTCATAAGCCGATGAAACAAAGCCTGCAAACCAAGTATTTTCGCTGCCACGTACGGCAACGAAAACAATACCGATATTTTAAATCGGCTGCCCTAGCCGAGCGAAAACAATACCCCGATATTTTAAATTACCACCTAGCCGGCGAAAAAAAATCACCTTAAGCCCGAGATTTTAAATCGGCCGATACTAAAAGCGAAAATCTTGGGTTACTAAAAAAATGTACTGCATTTTCGATTTAGCACGATCAAATTTTGTTGAGCTGCTTGATAGTATGTCAAGATCGTGAGAGTGATTAGCACCCTCGGTTTGTCAAAATTCCAACAACAGACCTCGTGAGTTGTTTGCCGATGGACTGCATAGGGAATTAAATTGAGTATGGTGGCCAAGTGCAATTACAAAATTTTGGATGCATGAACACATTATTCGGAAATTGGTTGCATACTTGCATCACCAAAATAAGTATCATTCCTATTTGAATAATAAGGATCGAGCTAAAGTTCTAAGGAATGCAACCCTTCCGAGAATATATTTGGAACATTGATATATAATTTTTGAACCCCATGATTGAGGATGGTCATCAACTTAATTTTGAAAATTTGGTTACGGAACCCGGAGAGAATCAATAAGGATAAAGAACACGGAGAACGGTCTCGTTGGGTTTCAACAATAAACTTCTTCCCATCGGTTTTGTTGTAATGGATAGCCCATTGTCTGTAGATAACCTATAACCCTGCAGGAGCTTTGGTAGTCGACTGTGCACCACTGTCCACAAAGGCCTGAAGATGAAAGGAAAGTTAAGGCCACATATCCAAAACAATCAGCAGGAAGCAATCAAACATCAATCTTCTCATACTTCATCCCAAGGCCGGACAACGACTTCTTGGACGGTACATGTCCTTCGGCATCTTATGGTTCGGCGGAAGAATATCAATGATCAATTGAACCAGATCGTTATAGCAGTTGTTTGAAAAGTTATATTTTGACTTTATTGACATGAGTCGCGTCACGGCCGCTAGGGCGGTCACGTTAGTGGAATCATGCAATTGCTCTTCCGAGGCGAAAGGAGGCTATAGAACCTTTGAACCTCCGGCCCGAGCTCTTCTTAGAATTAATCTCAAAATCCCTACCAATATCATTCACCATCTCATCCATCCTATCTTCATCCTCATAGTGCTGTCTCAATGGGTCAGTGCCTCACCATGCTCGTACCATATCATATAGTCGGGCATAAAACCAAACTTGCACAAGTGACGTTCCACATCCGGCTTAACATGACGAGCAAAGTTTCGACACTTGTTACAGGGGCACTTTACAACACCACCTGCGGCCCCTGTGAATGCATTGTCCATGAACGCCTGTGTCTTGACCCCCCATTCATTTGAATGTGCCCCAGTCTTACTCCAACCATCGTACATCCATCTCCGATCATCACCCATTATGGACGCTAAAAATGAGCAACAAGATCAATCACCCAGTGTGGTATGGTTGCTAACAGGCTCTATTGGGAAAGATAGGTCCTAAACCCACCCAAGAATGAACACCTGAAAGTGCATCTAGGCCCCTCAAAGAGTTTTGGTGATTTATGGCAACACAATTGCGTATACTAACAGTTGCAAATGAGATTCTATGCAGTGATCAAGAAGATATCATCGTTGGAAAGGCGATTGGAGATCCCCACCATATTTAAAATTTGAAAGGGCGGCATCAAGAACTTAGTTGTAAAACTTTTATTTTATTGAGTCTAAGGATAGCCGTACTATAAAGGGGGATATGACGGAAAATCGCTTCTAGGATATGCTTGTGCTCATAGGATGAAAATTGCATCTCAAAAGTATTTTAAAAATCATGCATTTTCCGTTGAAAGGGTACTCCTGGCCGAGGAGGTCTGTCCGGAGTATCCGGATATTTAGTCCGGACACTCCGGGGAAAATGTCCGGAGTATCCGGGGATTAAATCCGGATACTCCGAGCTAGGGTCCTCGGTTGCTTTTCTCTGGTAAGTCCGGAGTATCCGGACATTTAGTCCGGACACTCCGGGGAAATTGTCCGGAGTATCCGAAGATAATGTCCGGACATTCCGAGCTCACCCTCTCGGTTGGAATAAGGAGTTGAGTCCGGACACTCCGGACTAAATGTCCGGATAGTCCGGACTTAGCGCAGCACACTTGTAACGGTTGGATTTTGGATGGGCTATTTAAGCCCTCACTCCAAATCTACCCGTTGGCACTTCATTCATTGCTGCATTCAAGTCTCAAACTCTCTCTCTCTCACTCTCTTGAGCTTTAGCCTCTTTTCCCCACTTGAATCTTTGATTTGGTTTGAATCATTGGGGAGAAAAGAGGGGATTTAAGTGCTTTGAGCTTGCTTTGTTGATCCTTGAGCACAAGTTTATCCTCCAAGTTGATTTAGCGGCGTATTTGTTACTCTTGGAGTTTGAAGGGCTCCTAGACGGCAAGGAGTCACCGGGAGCCTCCAAGTCTTCGTGTGGAGAGCCCCGGTCGTTTGTGAAGGCTAGTCTCGCCTCCGAAAGGAAAGAGGCAAGAAGTGAAGACCGACGAGTGCACCGTGCAACACCGGGAGGAAAGAGGTCAAGAGGGACCCGGGCTTTGTGCCTCCTCAACGGAGACGTAGGATTCCCTTCAAGAATCCGAACTTCGGTAAAAAATCATTGTCATTGTGTTCTTCATTTGCTTGAGTTAGGGTTTGTTGTTCTTGGATCTTTAGAAGCCCCGATCTACTTACTCATTGTGTTTGGCTCTAGATCTATACTTTTATTGGGTACCTGGTATCATTTAGAGTATTTGTATTCAGCTAGATTATTGAAATCTTGCAAAGATTTGAAATCCCTCCTCGAGCTATCCAGTCCGGAGTATCCGGATAATTTACCCGGACTATCCGGACAATTAGTCCGGACTATCCGGACAAAATCCTCGGACAGTCCGGACTCTGTTTCTCGGGAGATTTTATTTAATTGCAAAATTTTAATACGCCTATTCACCCCCCCTCTAGGCGACATATCGGTCCTTTCAATTGGTATCAGAGCCAAATCTCCGTAATTTGGCTTAATCGCTAGGAGAATCAATATGTCACAAGAAGATAAGAATACCGAAGCCCATGACCAAGATAAGGGCACGGGCTCCGGTATTGGGGTTGCAATTCCATTTTATTATCGTTCCCTCAGTGTCCCAAGCTCTTCCTCATATGTCTCCGTGCCCTCTGGTCGAGCGCCTCATTTCGATGGCACTCACTATGCGGCATGGAAACATAAGATGAAGATGCACTTAAGATCGCTTCACCCTTCTATTTGGAAGATTGTGCAAACAGGTTTCAAGCCTAATGATCCCGAGAATCTTACTCCCGAAGAAGATAAAGATCAACACTTCAATGATTTGGCAGTCAATGCCTTATTCAACGCCTTGAGTGATTCCGAATTCAACCGAGTCGATGGACTCGAGGAAGCAAAGGCCATTTGGGATAGACTCCTAGTGAGTCATGAAGGGATTTCAAGTGTCCGTGAATCGAAGATAGAGCTCATTATTGGTGAGCTAAGCCGGTTCACTTTGGAAGAAGGAGAGTCCTACAACAAGATGTTTGACCGGCTAATGGTGCTTGTGAATCAAGCCAAGGGACTTGGATGTACTGATCTTTCTGACAAGGCCGTGGTGAAGATAATACTTCGCGTGATCACTCCCACCAACCGCAACCTTGTTCAGTTGATCCGAGACCGACCCAACTTCGACACCTTGACACCTCATGACGTCATTGGCCGGCTCATGATGGACGAGATGATGGTGAAGGAAGCTGAGGTTGTGGAAGAACTCAAGTCGGGCAAGAAGAAAGGTATTGCCCTAAAAGCCGCGAAGACCGTGAGAGAAGTTGAGGAAAGTGCAAGTGAAGATGATGAGCCAAGTGGCCCCCTAACCAATGAAGATATGGCCTTGCTTGTGAGAAGATTCAACAAGTTTCTTAAGAAGAAGGGCTACAAACCGGGAAGTCACTCCAAGGGTAAATGGAACAAGTCAAGAGGACGACATTCAACGAGGAAATGCTATGAATGTGGTGAACCCGGTCATTTTATCGCCGAATGCCCTCATTGAGAGAAGAAAGAAGAAAAGCCATACAAGAAGGACAAGACCCGGGGCAATGACAAGGAAAAAGGCAAAAAGTTCAAACATTACAAGAATAAGGGGCAAGCACACATTGGAGAAGAGTGGGATTCAAACTCCAACTCCGACTCAAGCTCCGACTCCGATGAAGGAGGAATCGCGTCTGTCGCCATCGCCGTACCCTCTACTCCGACAACGTCGAAGGGCCTCTTCGAAAATTTGAGCGATGACGACGACAACGCTCCAATGTGCCTTATGGCTAAGGGGCGAAAGGTATCAATCAAAAATTCATCCTCTTCTATTGTTGACTCATGTATGGATGATAGTGATGACGATAGTGATAATGATTGTGTAATCAAGTCAATTAAGGACTTTGACATTCAAAAGTTAGATATGCTTCTAAAAGATATTGAAAAATTGGAGGAAGTAGTCGAACAAAAGGAAGCTACTCTCGAGGCTCAAGAGGATTTGCTCATCCTCGAAAAGGAGAAGAATCGCGAGCTAGAGAAGAGCTTATCTTTTGAAAAAGAGAAAAATGAGAAATTAGTTGAGAATTCAAAATTAATCAAATCCGAGGTGACTAGTCTCGAGATCACCAATGCTTCACTCGAAGAGGAACTTGCTAAGGCAAAGGACGCTTGCAAGGCTCTTGAGTTGAAGCTTATTGATCTCAAGAATAGCCCTCCGATTACCTCAACTATTAACTCCAATTCTTCATTACCTTCAACTAGCAATGGATGCGCTAGGTGCTATAATGTCAATATTGATATTTGTACCACTAACCTTGAGACTTTGCAAGTACTTGCTCATGAAAATGAGAAGCTCAAGGGAATGCTCGAAGATGGACTACAAAAGTCCTATAAGGCTAGCAAGGGACTAGAGGAGTTCCTCGGTAAGTGCAAAGGTAACCCCATGAAGCATGGGCTTGGTTATGTCCCTCCCAAGGGCAAAGGAAACCACATTGTGGTTGCCCCTTTGAACAAGCCCATTCATTTCGTGAAGGGGAAAGCAAACTCTAAACATAAGGCTCAATCCACTTTCTTTGCTTCATATGTGCTTAAGAGGACTAGCCTCGGTAGAGTTGTTGCTTATCACACTGGGGGTATGCCCAAAAATGCTTCTAGTGTGCGATCTATTTGGGTCCCCAAATCACTTGTTACTAACGTGTGCGGACCTAAACAAGTTTGGGTACCAAAGAGCAAAAACTAAATTTTGTTTTGTAGGCCTACATCTCCGGTGGATCAAGTTGGATCTTGGATAGCGGATGTACGCATCATATGACCGGAGAAAGGGCAATGTTCGCGCATTTGGAAGCCAATGGATCAAACAGTGAGAGTATCATCTTTGACGATAACGGAAAAGGTGAAGTGGTAGGTTTAGGTAAGATCTTGATTACCAATGATTTTCACATAAACAATGTTTTACTTGTCGAGTCGCTAAGCTACAATTTGTTGTCCGTTGCTCAATTATGTGAAGCGGGCTACAATTGTGTGTTTAGCGATAAGGGTGTGGATGTCGTTAAGAGGGATGATGGTTCAATAGCCGTTAAGGGACGGTTGAAAGGGAATCTCTATCTTGTAGACTTCACTACGGATAGAGTTAACCTTGAAACGTGCTTAATGGCTAAATCTAGCATGGGTTGGTTATGGCATCGCCGGCTTGCCCATGTTGGCATGAGGAACCTCCACAAACTTCTTAAAGGCAACCATATTCTTGGATTAACCAATGTTGTCTTTGAGAAAGACAGGTATCTGATGCATGTCAAGTCGGGAAGCAAGTCGGTGCTTCCCATCCCGCCAAGAATGTGATGACCACCACAAGACCTCTAGAAATGCTTCACATGGACCTATTCGGCCCGATCGCCTACATAAGCATCGGAGGAAACAAGTATGGTCTAGTTATTGTCGATGATTTTTCGCGTTTTACTTGGTATTTTTCTTGCATGAGAAAAGCGAAGCCCAAGGAAGCTTGAAGAAATTCATGAGAAGGGCTCAAAATGAGTTCGACGTGAAGATCAAGAAAATTCGGAACGACAACGGCACCGAATTCAAGAATACCGGTGTTGAGGAGTTTCTCGACGAAGAAGGAATCAAACACGAGTTCTCGGCTCCTACTCCCTCAGCGAGAATGGGGTAGCCGAGAGGAAGAATCGAACCCTCATCGAGATGGCGCGCCACGATGCTTGACGAGTACAAGGTCTCCGACATATTGCAGGCGGAGGCCGTCAACACCAGCGTGCCACAGCTCCAATCGACTATATCTTCACAAGTTGTTAAAGAAGACGGCGTACGAGCTCCTCACCGGGAAGAAGCCCAATGTGTCCTACTTCCGAGTCTTTGGGAGCAAATGCTACATTCTCAACAAAAGAGCTAAGTCTTCTAAATTTGCTCCTAAAGTAGATGAGGGATTTTTACTTGGTTATGGATCAAATGCTTACGCATATCGGGTTTTCAATAACACCACCGGTGTAGTTGAAATCTCGCGTGACGTAACATTTGATGAAACTAACGGTTCTCAAGTAGAACAAGTTAATTGTGATGAAATTGATAGGGAAGAACCTCCATGCGAAGCAATCAAGAAATTGGCTATTGGGGAGGTAAAACCGGTGGAGCAGGATGCAATCCCGAGCACCCCAACCCGGAGTGTCCGGGATAATGTCCGGAGTATCCGGACAAAATCTCCGGAGTGTCCGGACTTAACCCCGGACATTCCGGACATCAGTGCTCCAAATGTTGATCCTCCCTCTTCCATTCAAGCTCAAGATGGTTCCAACACCTCTCAAGATGACAGAGGTCCTATTCAACGTATAAATGCAACAACTCCTCATCCGAGAGTTCATCAAAGCATACAACGCGATCACCCGGTCGACAACATACTTGGAGACATTAACAAGGGAGTATCCACTAGATCTCGACTTGCAAATTTTTGTGAATTTTACTCTTTTGTGTCTTCTCTTGAACCACTGAAGGTAGAAGAAGCTCTCCAAGATCCGGATTGGGTGATGGCTATGCAAGAGGAGTTGAACAACTTCGAGAGAAACCAAGTGTGGAAGCTTGTTGAAAGACCCAAGCAAAACGTGATCGGAACCAAGTGGGTGTTTCGGAACAAGCAAGATGAGAACGGAATAGTGACTAGAAACAAAGCACGGTTGGTTGCTCAAGGCTTCACGCAAATAGAAGGTTTGGATTTCGATGAAACATACACTCCCGTAGCTAGGCTTGAATCTATTAGAATATTACTTGCCTTTGCTACTCACCATGATTTCAAGTTGTATCAAATGGACGTGAAAAGCGCCTTCTTGAATGGACCACTCTCCGAAATGGTCTATGTTGAGCAACCACCCGGTTTCGAAGACCCAGATCATCCGGACCACGTCTACTTTCTACATAAGGCTCTTTATGGGCTTAAGCAAGCACCGAGAGCGTGGTTTGAGTGTCTTCGCGATTTTCTCCTCGAACAAGGTTTTGTAGTCGGAAAGGCCGACCCTACTCTCTTCACTAAACACATTGATGATGATTTATTTGTTTGTCAAATATATGTAGATGACATTATATTCGGGTCTACTAATGAACACTTGTGCGAGGATTTTAGCAGGATAATGACTAAAAGATTCGAGATGTCCATGATGGGCGAGTTAAAGTTCTTCCTCGGATTTCAAGTCAAACAACTCAAGGAAGGAACTTTTTTATGCCAAACGAAGTATATCAAGGACATGCTCAAGAAGTTCGGTATGGAGAACGCTAAGCCAATCAAGACGCCAATGCAAGCCAACGGACATCTAGACCTCGACAAAGAAGGTAAACCGGTCGTCCAAAAGGTATATCGTTCGATGATCGGCTCTTTATTCTATCTTTGTGCATATAGGCCCGATATTATGCTTAGTGTGTGCATGTGTGCACGTTTTCAAGCCGCTCCCAAAGAATTCCACATGGTGGCTGTAAAAAGAATCCTGAGATATTTAGTGCACACTCCTCATTTCGGGCTTTGGTATCCTAAAGGGTCATCATTTGAGCTAGTCGGCTATTCCGATGCGGATTATGCCGGATGTAAGGTGGATAGGAAGAGTACTTCGGAGACATGTCAATTCTTAGGAAGATCCCTTGTTTCTTGGTCCTCTAAAGCAAAACTCAGTAGTCTCTATCCACAAGAAGTTGAATATATAGCCACCGGGAGTTGTTGTGCGCAATTGCTTTGGATGAGACAAACTCTAAATGATTATGGCCTAACCTATAACCATGTGCCACTTTTGTGTGACAATGAGAGTGCCATAAAAATTGCCAACAACCCCGTCCAACATTCCCGTACAAAGCATATTGATATCCGCCATCATTTCCTAAGAGACCATTCCACAAAAGGCGATATCGATATCCAACATGTGAGCACAAATGATCAATTAGCCGATATATTTACCAAACCACTTGATGAGAAGAGATTTTGTGAATTGAGGAGTGGGCTAAATATTCTTGATTCTCGCAATTTGGCTTGAAGGGTGCACATTATTGAGTGATGTGTGCAAAATATTTTAAAAAAGTTTATTTGGTCCTTTTCTCTAATCTTTTTGTGTTGGATGAAATATTTGATCTTCGGATCAAGCCCAATGTCATGTGACTATGGATTGTTTGATTATGTGTTCGCTAGTCACATTGTGCAAAGGGCCTTTAGGACTACTTTTCTCAATGCTTCAAGTTATTCATCCCATTCAAATCCTTGAAACTCCTCTTTGGACCCCGAGCTGTCAGCCCGGACAGTCCGGACTAATTGTCCGGAGTATCCGGACTAAATGTCCGGAGTGTCCGGACTGAGATGGCTATGGGTATTTAAGCCCGTGCGGGGGGCATCCTTTCTCTCTCTTCTCTCATTTGTTTCAACCGCATCCTCCTCAAAACTTCGCCCTAGCCGCCGCCCTCCGGTTCTCCTCCATCTCCGGCGTGTTTCTCACCCCTCGGAGCCTCCGGATCAACCTTGGAGGGCTTGGGGAAGGATCTCCCTCGACTTTTCTTCGTTTTGGTGGTTCATCTTTGTGGTATGACATCTTTTACCTAATCTCCTTTTGATCCTTGAAATACCTTGGGTTAGGGCTCCTTTGCTAGAGTACATTCATATTCTTGTTGAAATCCTAGAATGTGCTTTTAGAGATCCCCCATTGGTTGCAAGTTAGGTTTTTGGGTTGAAATCTGTACAGCCCGGACTATCCGGACATTTTATCCGGAGTATCCGGACTATACCCCGGACACTCCGGATTAAATCCCCGGAGTATCCGGAGTAATTGTCCGGACAGTCCGGACTAAATGTCCGGAGTGTCCGAGCTGTACCTCTCGGTCCAAAAATATAAATTGCAAATCTTACCTTCTTGCGAACCCTTTTTCACTTCAATCCTTGTTCCTCCTCAGATGGCTTCTTCGCAAGGAGGTTCTGGTGCCGGCAAGCACCCAATTGAGTCACCTCCTTCCTCCCCTTCCGGTGCTCCCAAGAAGAAAAGGCAAGGCGTGAGGAAGATCAACCATGGTCGTGCAAATCTGCTTATGGGTCCTCCTGCTGCTCCATCTCCCGCTCAAGCTCCTCCTCAAGTCGATCCCGAGGAGACTCCTGCCGATGAGCATCCCGCGGATGCCCATGCAAGGCGTCGTGAGCGAAGAAAAGCGATTTCAAGAGTCGAGTGGCGATTGGTCCTCTTGAGAAGCTTCAACCCCAGTGGAGATATCCAGGCCAGATGATGCCTCTTCGTGTGGTTGATTATCGGGTTGGGTCTGGAAAGGGCAAAGCGATTGAAGCTCAAAGGAATAAGGATCCGCTTGAGTTCCACCAAGATCAGTACGTCGACAAGCGGTTCTGGAACAGATTCCACTCTGATTATTATGAGACTGTTCTCCTTCCAATGGAAAATCCTGTGATGCGCATGAAGCGGATTGACTGGCTCTACATGTCTGAGGCACAGAATCCCATCTTTGATGAAGTTATCCAGATTTGTGAGAGGTATAAGGTGAAGGACCTCATGAGCTTTATGTATTCTTGGAATGATGAGGTAATCATGCAGTTTTATGCTACTCTCTTCTACGACAAGAAGCAAGAGGCCATATGGTGGATGACCGATAAGCTATGGTATGTGGCCACCAAGAGGACCTTTGCTAGGATTTTGCATCTAAGGTCAGCGGATGGTGATGCAAAATTACATGGCAAGAAAGTGATGGCTCCTGAGCAGCTTGAAGACCTATATGATTCATCTCAGCATTTCGTGGTTGGCACTATAAAAGGTCTCAAACCTGTGGCTGCTATTCTTCTGAGGCTTCTTCGGGTAACTCTTTGGCCCAAGGAGGGTGATGCGTCTGCCATCAGTTCGTATGGGCGTAATTTGCTATATCACTTGGTGGAACAGACTCATGGTTTCGACGTCGTGGACTTCATTTGGGAGGCCATTCGCCATAACTCCCTCAGCCACTCCAGCAGCTGCGGATATGCGCCATTCATCATGGCTCTTGTTGAGCACGTCACGGGCCTTGACTTTGTCAAGGATGTGGATCGCCTTTCCTACAAGGTCTGTGCACCTTCAGCTTCCGCTTCTGCCGCTCCTGCTGTCCCCGTGGAGAAGCGTCCCCGGGGTCGTCCTTCCCGAGCCTCTACCTCTGTCCCTCCTCCAGCTCCTGCGCCAGTTCCAGCTCCAGCTCCTGCAGTTTCTCCCACGGGAGAAGGTTCTCCTCGCACTAGCCGCGACACTATCAAGAGGATGCTCAAATGCTTGTTTTGCTTATGCCAGGATGTGTCTGAGCAAGTTAAGGAGACCCGTCGTGAGCTGCGTGAGCATCGCCGTGAGTTCCGTGCCTACCGCCGCCAGCAGGGTGAGGATCTTCCAGCCAGTAGTGAGTCCGAGGAGTCAGCTCGTGTATCTACAGTGGATTTCGCTACTCGGCAGCTCTTCGACCTTCCACCTCCTGCACCTCAGGCCAGCGTTAGTGGCAGTGACGTCGACAGCGAGGAAGAGGACTATGAGCCTTCAGGCGACGAGGAGTGATCTTGTGCCGTAGTCTCTTTCTTTTTGGTGTCTTGATGCCAAAGGGGGAGAGAGAGTTGATTTGTTTATTCTTCGGTTGTGCTTGATTTGGTTCTAGGTTTATTTATTCGTCTTTGCTTTGGTCGAACTTGTGCTTATGGTTGAGGTTGTCATCGTGAACTGGTTATGTTGTTGAACTATTTTGCTTATTGTTACATTTGCTTACATTTGCTTTTAGCAATGCAATTGTGTGACTTCATGACATATCTACTTGTGCAAAATTACTTATCGATTATCATGTCATATTCTATCGTAAGCAACAATTTAGGGGGAGCTCTTGCACCTTTTTCTCTTAAATATGTGCATTTCAATCTCTACTCACATTTCTCTAATGCACGTATTTAGGGGGAGCTCCACCCTCCAAGTATTTGGTTTTCCAAATACTATATCATTTCAAATTTTTATCCAAATTCAATTGTGTTGTCATCAATTCACCAAAAAGGGGGAGATTGAAAGTGCATCTAGGCCCCTCAAAGAGTTTTGGTGATTTATGGCAACACAATTGCGTATACTAACGGTTGCAAATGAGATTCTATGCAGTGATCAAGAAGATATCATCGTTGGAAAGGCGATTGAAGATCCCCACCATATTTAAAATTTGAAAGGGCGGCATCAAGAACTTAGTTGTAAAACTTTTATTTTATTGAGTCTAAGGATAGCCGTACTATAAAGGGGGATACGACGGAAAATCGCTTCTAGGATATGCTTGTGCTCATAGGATGAAAATTGCATCTCAAAAGTATTTTAAAAATCATGCATTTCCGTTGAAAGGGTACTCCTGGCCGAGGAGGTCTGTCCGGAGTATCCGGATATTTAGTCCGGACACTCCGGGGAAAATGTCCGGAGTATCCGGGGATTAAATCCGGATACTCCGAGCTAGGGTCCTCGGTTGCTTTTCTCTGATAAGTCCGGAGTATCCGGACATTTAGTCCGGACACTCCGGGGAAATTGTCCGGAGTATCCGAAGATAATGTCCGGACATTCCGAGCTCACCCTCTCGGTTGGAATAAGGAGTTGAGTCCGGACACTCCGGACTAAATGTCCGGATAGTCCGGACTTAGCGCAGCACACTTGTAACGGTTGGATTTTGGATGGGCTATTTAAGCCCGCACTTAAATCTACCCGTTGGCACTTCATTCATTGCTGCATTCAAGTCTCAAACTCTCTCTCTCTCACTCTCTTGAGCTCTAGCCTCTTTTCCCCACTTGAATCTTTGATTTGGTTTGAATCTTTGGGGAGAAAAGAGAGGATTTAAGTGCTTTGAGCTTGCTTTGTTGATCCTTGAGCACAAGTTCATCCTCCAAGTTGATTTAGCGGCGTATTTGTTACTCTTGGAGTTTGAAGGGCTCCTAGACGGCAAGGAGTCACCGGGAGCCTCCAAGTCTTCGTGTGGAGAGCCCCGGTCGTTTGTGAAGGCTAGTCTCGCCTTCGAAAGGAAAGAGGCAAGAAGTGAAGACCGGCGAGTGCAGTGCAACACCGGAGGAAAGAGGTCAAGAGGGACCGGGCTTTGTGCCTCCTCAACGGAGGCGTGGATTCCTTCAAGAATCCGAACTTCGTAAAAATCATTGTCATTGTGTTCTTCATTTGCTTGAGCTAGGGTTTGTTGTTCTTGGATCTTTAGAAGCCCCGATCTACTTACTCATTGTGTTTGGCTCTAGATCTATACTTTTATTGGGTACCTGGTATCATTTAGAGTATTTGTATTCAGCTAGATTATTGAAATCTTGCAAAGATTTGAAATCCTCCTCGAGCTATCGGTCAGAGTATCCGGATAATTTACCCGGACTATCCGGACAATTAGTCCGGACTATCCGGACAAAATCCTCGGACAGTCCGGACTCTGTTTCTCGGGAGATTTTATTTAATTGCAAAATTTTAATACGCCTATTCACCCCTCTAGGCGACATATCGGTCCTTTCAACACCAAAGCGGGATTTATGACGTGCCGTCTGATCCAGAACAATATTTGGCAAAGATAACCCATTGTTCTCCGATTACACGGTTTTGGTGCATCGGAGAACAAGCGGGTTGTCTTTTAGAACTTTGTTTGACTGCATATAAATCATAAATCAATGCTCGCAACCATTCTGAAATCTGTCCAAAGCGGACAATTCGGAACGATACACCTCACATGTACATGTGAGATGTGCCGTTCGAACGAAGTGACGATAGGCTTGGTGACTAAATGAAATCTACTTAAACTAATTATGCTTTGAATGAAAACACATCAAGGATGACCCTCCAACAGTTTTTAAAATGATATTAGCAAAGTGAATGAAAACCAAAAACTTGCTTATATTATAGTCCGGTACAAACTCGGCATGAGTCCATGTTCATTGTGAGTCATAAGCTTAGCTCGGCATGAGTCCATGTTCATTGTGAGTCATAAGCTTAGTGACACTAATCATGCAGATGAATACATAATCAAAACACTAGAAATGGATTTAGTTTCAACATGCAAGGTAAAGCTAAAAGATTTCATTTTTCCTTAGCTAGTTGTTGTAGAAAGCAGGCTTACTGATTAAAGCCTATCATGTTAAATTTAAACCTATCGAATCTTAATGACTATTCAAAATATTTATCGTTCTTAATGACTATTCAAAATATCTGTCATAGAGTATGCCTCAATGCCATCCCGTGTGGCAATTTAGCTCTGAATCATTTGAGTGCACGATGGGCAATTCACATGAATATTTTGGTTTTTCATTCATCATTCCTACCATCCAACCGCAATGAAGTAACATTAGCGTCCTAGTATTGAAAACTACACTTCATAGCCCCCACTAAAAACTACCTAGGATCACAAAATTATCAAGCCTCACTCAAAATTTTTAATTTTGCGACTAAATCTGAGCGAAGGACCCAATAGAACTTCTCGACCATCACTTCCGCATTCGAGGTTGTGCGCTATATACAATGGAGTAAAAGTCGTTCCTACTACCAAATGGCGAGAAGTATTTACCAATGATGTCTACTTGGTAAAAATCAGATTACCTCAATCACGACACAGGCTCGGCGACGTCTGGCTTTCGGCGATGTGAGGCCGGCGGCGGGCGCAGTGGCGTCGGGCGGGGCGGCGGAGGCAGGCCGTGGTCGGCCGGATGCGGCGGCCGCTCATGGCGCGGGCGAATCGGCCGGCGTCGGATGGAGGCGGCGAGGCGGTGACGGCGACGTCGGATGGAGGCGGCGGAGGCGGGCGAAGCGGATCGATGGCGCTGGCGCGAGCGCGAGCGAATCGAACAGAGGATTGGCGGCGCGTGAGAAAATGAGACAGGAGGGTTGTAGGGTTTTGAGTTATGGCCTCTATTTTCGTCGGCCACCAAAGCCGACGAAAACAACTGCCGCACGCACACGTGTCAGCCATCCATGGGCGAACATATTTTCGCTTAAACAACACACAAAGATTTAAACACCTCTATTTTAAATCGGTCAATATAGCCGATTTAAAAAACACGCCACACGCCACGTGTGAGCCATCCCGAAACTCATATTTTAAATCGGCGGAAGAGCCGAAGCGAAAATATCCGCGCGATGCGTGTCGACCATCTCTTGGTACCCTAAATTTTCGTCGGCTAGATTTGACCGACGAAAAAAAATGTAAATTTCCCTGAGTCCCGCGGTTGCTATTTGTTCGTCGGCTTCAGTTTGTGGCCGACGAAAAACTATTATTTTCATCGGCATAACATTCTAGCCGACGAAAATATTACTATTACCGTCGGTCATGTTAAAGCCGACGAAAAAATAGATGTATTATCGTCGGCTTATTGCGGGCCGACGAAAATTATGTGGTTTCCTGTAGTGTAACAGCCCAGAATAGCGGTCCCTCCCATATATGAGCGGCGTAAGAGTACAATGCACTTGTTTAAAAAGGTGCTTAGCTATCAAAATTTGAATTTTTTGCGACATATATCGGATATATGAGGTGTTTATTTTGTAACATTGGTGCTTAAATAGACAAGAGGTGTTTATATACATCTCTTTTTAAAAGTTACATAAATATTAAAGTACGAATAAAGAATAAATAATGATTACTTACCTTTTTACTCGCTTCAAGATTTATAAATAGATAAGATAATATCTAAGCACCCACAAAAGAGTTTAACGGCCGTATTTTGAATGCAAAGTTTCCCACCGCCCCCTCTGGCCCTCTCCTAGATCACATCCATAGAACGACCATATATACACCCAGGTAAGAGTATATACAATGCAGATGTTTAAAAGGTCTTAGCTATCAAAATTTAAATTCTTTTTCCACATAGAATATATGAGATGTTTATTTTGTAACATAGGTGCTTATTTAGTTAAGAGATGCTTCTGTATATCTCTTTTTAAAAGTTGTATAAATATTAAAACACGAATAAATGATATATAATAATTACTCATTCGCTTTTCAAGATTTATAAATAGATAATATAATATCTAAGCACCCACAAAAAGAGATACTTACTTAGGACGAAATTGCTTTTACATATATGCTCGATGACATGGCTATATTCTATTTCTTTAAACACTTATGTATAAATATCCTGCATTGTGCATGCCATACGTGCTTTCGACACCCACATGGCCTTGCCATGCGCCGCGTCCACGCGAAAACTAATTTCGTCCCCTCCACCCCAGCTTCTCGTGCGTTCGACACCCACATGGCCTTGCCATGCACCGCGTCCACGCGAAAACTAATTTCGTCCCCTCCACCCCAGCTTCTTCCCGCCACGAGTCCCTTATCCATCAATGGCCAACCTCACTACAAACCCGGCACGCCCTCCCCATCCGCCCATGGCCGCCGACGCCTCCTCCGATGACCTCGCCCACCGCATCGCTTCCTTCCTCCCCATCCCGCCGCCTCCTCAGAAGCAGCAGCTCTCGAGCGTCGCCGCCGCCGTCCTGGACGCCGGCGGCCGCCTTGGCCGCGCCGTGGGCGACGTCTTCCGCCGCCTCCGCATCGACGACAGCTTCTACAGCGACGAGCCGCAGCATCGGAGAAATGCTGGTGGTGGGAGCGGCGCGGCGGGCGCCACCGCCGACGCGCAGAGCAAGGAAGGGATCACCGGGTCCGATCCGATCGGCGCCTCCGGCCGGTTCGCGCGGTCGCAGGCAAGAACCAAAACCGCGCATACATATCCACGCCTCTCACCTTGGAAATCTTGGCTAGCGGACCCAATGAGGCGTCTTGATTTCGATGCAGGGGAGCATGAACCTGTCGGCGACGTACGACAGCAGGACGAACGACGTGGAGAGCTCGG
Source organism: Guadua angustifolia (assembly GCA_036346375.1). Taxonomy (NCBI): domain Eukaryota; kingdom Viridiplantae; phylum Streptophyta; class Magnoliopsida; order Poales; family Poaceae; genus Guadua; species Guadua angustifolia. Next base: position 3,815,001 of record CM070510.1, on the reverse strand, counting down.
TGGTCGCGAGGGGCGACCTGTGGCGGGCGGAGGCGTCGCACAGCAGCAGCTCCGCCGCCCCTAGAGGCGACGGCGCGCCCCTGTTCCTGATACAGCTCGGCCCGGTCCTCTTCGTCCGCGACACGACGCTGCTGTTCCCGGTGCACCTCTCCAAGCGGCATCTCATCTGGTACGGATTCGAGCGCAAGGTAGTGTGTTCTCTCACAAACTGAATGAGCTTTGCTTTTGTCAGAAGAATTTCACTATGAAAATGTCTCGAGTATAAGAGCTGCTATATAGACAAATTTTTATCATTGTAGTACACTGTAGTTAGTAGAAATCAGATTGATCATTAATTTGTTGAGGTTATCCACTCTATCTCTTGAGAAAATATAAATAAATATTAGCTAATATGATTTATTAGATCGAAAGGAATCAATAGTCCATATTGAATTTAGTATACCACAAAAGAGCTCATTGTATATATATATGGTCGTGCAGAATGGAGTGCATTCAGTTTGTCCGGCTTACTGGTCGGCTCACAGAAGATGGTTCTTCATGTCGATGATTTGCCTCCATCCATTTGCTTGTGTAAGTCTTTGTACTTTTCTGTTTGGGGAACAGTTTCTTCTTGTTCTTTCCATCCACCTTTGCCTGAACCTTCTCTTCCAAAACAAGCAGTCATTCATGGACATTCAATTTCCAAATGGGCAACTAAGATATGTGGCCGGGGACGGGTTCACTACGCGCGCTTTTCTTCCTCTCTGTGGTGGAATCTTTCAAGCCCATGGGAAATTCCCCGGAGAGAAGAGGCTTAGCTTCTCTTTCAAGGTTAGCTAGCTAGCTACCTGATGCTCAAAATATGTCTGCATGTATACAGTAGCTACCTGATGCTCAAAATATGTCTGCATGTATACAACAGAAGCTAATACCTTACTGCGTACGTACTGCTTTGTGAATTTGGAATGCCTGTATCTTTTCCACTCACAAGATGATCTCAGTTGCTTCCAGAACAGGAGTGGAGGCAGCGTCATTCCAACGGTTCAGTGGCCAGATAAGTCTTTCTCACTTGGAATGGTACAGGCATTGTCCTGGAAGAGATGTGGCCTCATGTTACAACCAGCCCTGCAGTTCAGGCATATCACTTGAACCCCCTCTGTTCTTGTCATTCTCTTGTCCAGATGATTAACGTGATATCTCTTGCTCTCCGGGATACCTGTTCGGTGGTTGACATTCTGATGCATGAATACTTTGCATGGGCCATTCGCAATAGAATCTTGCTGAAATAGCATAGATCTAAACTGATTGCCATTTCGTTCCGATGACCAGCATATGCCCTACGTTCGGTGGAAGCCGCCCTGGGTTGTGCATGGAGTTGATCCATTCGGTGAATGAGAACGCTGGCGTTGCCTGTGGCTACTCTCACACGGCTGCTCCTTCTGCCTACGCTTCCATATCGGTCAGACCAGTTGTTTCTCCGTACCCTTGCTACTGAGTACTGAAATTTGTTTTCTATCGCCCTGAAGCATTTTATTTTTGTGTTTTACCTCTTAACCAATCTTTTTTGGACATCGCAGATTGGAAGATCGAAGATGAATGGCAGAACGTCAAACTCGGGGGTAGTGCTCAGATTAGACGCTCCGCTCCATAATTTTGGTCGGCCATGGTTCTCCATTCAGATGAACAGTGGGCTCGAGTTCTGATCGACTGCTCAGTCTTTTGTTCTAAAACTGAACAACACAGACGATCTTACATCGAAATGCATGTATAGCCAATGTTGTGTAAGTGCAATATGCTCACCTACAATTCTACAAACAACCTAAGCAAGTACAGTAGTACAATTATACAACCAACTTAATTCAGAGCAACTAGAATACTCGATACTAAATGGGGCCTTGCCTGCCCCTCTGTGTTACTGTGTACGGTGGTGTACAGGAGAACCTTCAGATGCAATGAATAAAATCACTTCGCTCCTCTCCTGTTCGAGTCCTATTTTATCAATGGGTGCATAAATTTTAGAAATGTTGTTGCATATATCTGCCTTCGTCTATTAGTTTACTAATTAGTTATTAGCATGTGATGTGATACATTGGGGAATAATGGAATACATATTATTCTTTTCTGCATGGCAATTCTACATCAATTATATACTAGTTTCACACAAATTAAATTATGTAAAATATGATGTAACCTGTGAATTCTAATTGCGCATTCCATTGGTTAATATAATATTTCAGTTGATTTCTAAAATAGTTGTGTAAACTGTGATATAACCAGCTTCCGATCTATTGGTTAATATAATATTTGAGTTGATTTCTCAAATGTTTGTGTAATCTGTGATATAATCAACTTCAGATCTATTGGTTAACATAACATTTGAGTTGATTTCTGAAGTGGTCATGTAATATGTGATATAATCAGCTTGTGATATAATCTGTGTAATCTACTTGTTTCAGACGGCCTGACTAGTATTTCCTAAAACTAGATAATTTGTCATCACTGACGCATATTTACAGATGGTTTACAAAACCATCTGTGATGATGTTTTTGAACCGTCTGTGATACCTTTTTCTACAGTAGTATATACACCTATGTCCCTGTACTAAATGTCTGAATCCATCCCTAGATGAGCTGACATCTCACCGATCGGAGCGACTACGTTGGAAGAGTGTTTTTACCTCTTATGTTTTATTTGGATGAGCTAAATTCTCGATCTTTCCACGTAATTCTCGGTATATCAAACAAAGTCTTAAAGGGACATCCTTTGTCCCATCCATCATTCAATTTATCTACTTTAATATCAAGTTCCACGGATATATATTTTACGGAATAGCTCGGACGTCTAAAATTCTTGGGCGTGTTGCAACATTTTTTCTCTACGACTGCAATATTGTTTTACAACGCGTGCAACATTTTCCTTCGACAACAGTAGAAATGCGGTACATCAAACAGATGTTGCAAGCGTTGAAAAAAAATGTTTCACACGTCGGAAAAAAATGTTACAAGTGTTGAAAAAAAAATATTGCAAGAGCCGTCCGATGAAATGAACAGTAATCGAATGTCCGAGCGCTAGTATATTTTAAGAGTAGAGAATACAGTAAAAGACAAAATGATGCAAATCTTGTAGCTCCGGGAGTAAAGCGGAATGAGCAAGTTAATCCAACGTGCCTCCTATGAGATCGACTTTATCCGATTCTCCCGGATCACACTACACACATGCATGGGTATACGCTATTTAATGCAGCTGTCACCGGCTAAACCCGTGCTTAATCATCCATTAACATTCTCTCTGTGTGTATGGATTTGGCAGGTCAATTCTTGGATATACATTTGTAAGTTTGGCTTTGGGAAGCATGCAGACATCCAATGCAGGTCAAGTCAAACATAACAATGCATGGTTTTCTGCGCTCGTCGCGGTGTTGTTCCGACGCCACCACGCCACCGCATGTACCTTTCCGCCGTTCCGACGCAACCGGGCAAGCCGGGTTTACTACTCCAGTTTGGAGCGGCGCCCAACCCCGACGGGATGCAGTGAACTGCAGACACAAGGGCTCGCGCTTACTTCTCTCTTGCTCGGTTCGGTTCGGATCCGTACCGTGCCGTGCTCGCGCGTCGTGATCATGGAGAGTGGCTTCTTCCCTGCTGCAACGTCGGGGAAGAAGCAGGACGAGGAGGGGGTGGCGTTGGTGCCACCGCCGGGGGTTGAGAACGGCGACGATGGGGCGCGCGAGAAGGACGGCGCTCCGGTTGCGGCGGCCGCGGGCCGGCCGTCTTCGTCCACTCTGCTGCGGATGAGGGGCGCCTGGTCCGCCATGGCCTGCCTCGTCCTTCTCGCCTTGCTGATCGGCACCAGATGGATCGACCTCGACGCTGTAAGCACGTACATACATACATATATAAAAGGAATTGCATGCATATATTTTGCTAGCGAATTTTGCATGCGAACGTACATAGATGAACAGACAATGATACAGTTGACATCTGCTCCGCCTCTGATGCATGTACCGCGGCCAGTCCTTTCTACTGGGAAACAGTAGCATCAGCACCGGACAACGGCCACCGCACCACAGCCGCCCTGCAGCGCCGCTCCTACCAATACCATTCTCCTGCGGCAACGGGACGGCGATATGTCCTGCGACACCAGCACCGCCATCGCCGGCAACGAGGCCCACCGGGGACCCGACGCCGTCATGCCGGACTACTTTCGGTACATCCACGACGACCTGCGGCCCTGGCGCGGCGCGGGGATCACGCGGGAGGCTGTGGAGCGCGCCCGGCCTCACGCCTACTTCCGGCTGGTGGTGGTGGACGGGCGCGCGTACGTCGAGACGTACCAGCGCGCGTACCAGACGCGGGACGTGTTCACGCAGTGGGGCATCCTGCAGCTGATGAGACGCTACCCCGGGCGCGTCCCCGACCTGGACATCATGTTCGCCTGCGACGACCCCGGCCAGGTGCGCGCCGCCGACTTCCCGACACCGTCCGACGCGCCACCGGTGTTCCGCTACTGCAAGGACAACTCGACGCTCGACATCGTCTTCCCGGACTGGTCATTCTGGGGCTGGCCGGAGGTGAACATCCGACCGTGGAAGCTGATTCTGGAGGAGGTGAAGCGCGAGAACGAGCGCGTGCGGTGGCCGGAGAGGGAGCCGTACGCGTTCTGGAAGGGCAACCCCGGGGTCGCTCGCATACGCCGCGATCTCATGAGATGCAACGCCTCCAATGGCCAAGAATGGAACGCCCGCCTCTTTAGCCAGGTTATGAAGGGAGTGTATAGATATCATCCGGATATATTTTTGGTTGAAATCACCCAAATCTAGAACTATTGGATTTCGGATCCAAATTCACCGGGCCGTTGGATCAAATCATACGATCGGATGTAATCGATACTCCCGAACATCCAAATTCACCGGGCCGTTGGATCAAATCATAGGATCGGATCCAAATTCATCGGACCGTTGGATCAAATCATAGGATCGGATGTAATCGATACTCCCGAATCTCAACAATGATCCAATGGTTCTAGATTTGGGTGATTTCAACCAAAAAAACATCCGGTTGATGTTTATCAAATCCCTACTTCATATAGTTCATACTACTAGTAAAAGCTAGTAGTAGCACCGTGTTTCTACTGTACTGGTCAGTGACGTTGGTCAATTTATCTCACCTTGCCTGGTTGCAGGACTGGAACCATGCCACTCGAAACGGCTTCAAAGATTCCAACATACCAAAGCAATGTCTATATAGGTAGATATATACATATACATGCAAATTTCGCCTCATGTTTCCTCATAAAAATTATTTTTGACTCGTTGAAAACGTGAGATTTTCGCAAGAATCCTACGGGAATTATACTGTTTCCTGTATGCGAATTCTCCTGAAACAGCATGGTGTAACATTAGTATAACGGATCAATGCATCCAGGTACAAGATATACATAGAGGGGAATGCATGGTCAGTGAGCGAGAAGTACATCCTGGCGTGCGACTCGCCGATGCTGTTCGTCATGACGCCATTCCAGGACATCTTGTCAAGGGGGCTCATCGCCGGCAAGCACTACTTGCCCATCAGCCGAGACCACATGTGCAAGTCCATCAAGTCCGCCGTCGACTGGGGCAACGAGCAGCAGGCGGAGGCGCAGCTCATCGGTGAGCAAGGCAGCCGGTTCGCAAGGGAGTGGATGAGCATGGACTACGTCTACGACTACATGCTGCACCTGCTCACCGAGTACGCCAAGCTGCTCCGGTACAAGCCCACCATCCCGGAGAAGGCCGTCGAGATCTGCACCCAGTCCATGGCCTGCCCTGCCAAGGGCCGGCACCGGGATTGCATGATGGAGTCCATGGAGAGGTACGTCGCCGGCTTCGATCCGTGCACGCTGCCGCCGCCGTTCACCCCGGAGGAGGCCAAGGAGATGGCCAAAAGGGAGGAGGAGGTGCTGAGGACCATCGAGAAGACGGAGAGCTAGCTGACAACATTGTAGGCCAATAATGCAAAATTTATGCAGGCTTTTGCAGAATAAACAGTGTTAGTTGAGAAGTTCCTGCGAGGTACTCCGTCCGTGTAACTTTATAAGTTGTATTTTTTTAGATATTTTTAATATCTTAATGGTCTACATATCAAGATGAAATATATCTTTTAAACTTGGTAGGAGGGAGTACAACTTTGCTTGTTAGACAGTTAGACTTAATTACACATGGCTAGCAAGCGAAGTTGTACAACATTAATGTGAAATAAAGGATACTATGGCCAATGAGTTAGCATGTACGGCGGCTCCACGTAGGACTTCTTTAGTCCATGTCAACTTGGATTTGTGCGTTCCTGGATGGGGGAGAGAGAGAGGCCAGGTAGGTCACCGATAATGCAGTAGACGGCTTCAACGCGCGAACCAAGACACGAACAGACAGCTTCAACGCTGTTGTATGGAGCTGGTGCTGCCGTAGCCGGAGGGGAACGGCGCCGTGCAAGAAGGACGGCGCTCCGGTGGCGTCGGCCGGGCGACGGCAGTCGTCGTCAACGATTTTGCAGACGAGGGCCGTCGGGTCATGGTCGGCCTCGTCCTTCTTGCCTCATCGGCAGATCTAATCAAAGGGAGTGTACGGTTGTACACCTAAACTTTTTTTTTGGCAAAAAAACAATTATATAATATGTATATATTCACTTATCAATAAATTTTAGCCTATTTCTATTCTCCCGTAACTCCCCTCCTCAACCGGCCAGTCTAGCTCATTAACGAAAAGCATACACCTCCTATTTCTTAACTGACCAGAGCACATTGTACAACACAACAAACTCTAACAAAAATTTTTCTTTTTTTTTATCTTTCATGCTCTCTCTCTCACTTGGCCTCGAGACGTCTACCGGCGACACAGTTTGACAAGTAGACGGTGATGAAAGGATGGAGGCTAAGACAATAGTCGGACTATCGACCAGCGGCGGCCTTAACACTATGAGTTGCAATTACATAGCTGATTAGGGCCATTGACCAGATCATATAGGTATTCATATATTGTTTTGTTGAATGTTAAGAACTTGAAATGTTGATAAAAAGTGAATTAGTGAATCAGCGGGATTAATTAGTTGATTTTGTGGATGTAGTGCTTAAGAAAATAAAGTTGTATTATGTAGATTGGAAAGCTTTGTAGGATCGATTCGAAAAGATATAGAAGACAACTACAATTATTACCTCCACATCAAAATCAATACCTATAGAAAGCAAATTTGTTTTCGACAATTAATTTTGTGAAAATCCCAACTAGGTATAATGGATGATCAATATATTTTTCTCTATAAGTTAGCGATGAAGCCATATATCTTACTTTTAAGTTATGGAGTCTTGCGAGTTAATTTGTTTGTTCCTTAATTATTTTGAAATTTTCTAATTTATTGTGGCATATTTACTCTAATATGAACAATTTTTATTTTATTTTTTTGTTATTTTTAACTTTAAACTTTTATATTAAACAATATTTTTGTTAACTCCGTATACCCATCTGAATGTTCCTGGATCCGCCACTGCCTTGCCTTGCTTGCACCCGCAGATGGATCAACCTCGATGCTGTAAGCATAAGACTGTGTATACTTTCGTGTGGATGATTATCTCTCTAGCTGACCCTCCAGCTTAAGTCAGTTGTGTGTCAATTAGGTTAAAGACTTAAGCCGCACGCACAAGGTTTTAAACTTTATTTTCGGATTATATCTCAAATGCATCCAATATCTAAAATTTCGACTAGATTTTGAAATTTCGACCGAAACCAGATGAAATTTTAAAAGCAAATTAGAAATCTAATAATTTTGAGATAAGAAAAACTGAAATCTCAACTAAAATTGCCAAAAAATCGGCCGAAATTGACGAAATTTTGGTCATTTTGAGCTACATGTGAAATGGTTTTTCGAGACTAAAAAATTGAGAAAAAATGTATAAAAAAAGTCATGCAAGCATTTATCTGCATGGTGAAGGAGCAAGAGGTACTGAGATGCAAACCTGATCCATGATGAAGTCGAAGTAATCACCGTAACTAGCTGTAGTGGTTGTAGGAGTCGAGGGCCCAGCCCTTGTGTTGGTCAGCGACAGTGGTGGAGCCAGGATTCTATCAAGCCTCAGCCTAAAAACTAAGTGGTAATAACTAATAACGAATACTATCCACACCGTAGTACAACAAAAACACTACACAAATACACAATTAAAAATAAATTTGAACTTCATGCTTAACGATACAACAAGATAGATAAAACATGTCAAAAACAGCATAACATAGTGGAACAATACAAAAATTAATACTTAACCGATGAAGGTTTGGTGCATCTGAGTCAAATTATATCGTCATCAACAATAGTATAAGAACCTACTGCAAAAATGAAATTGTATATATAAATTAGGGACACAAAATTACAAAGTTAACTATTAATGCAAATTAGAAAACAAGAATGTAACATCATATTTTGAAAACGCTGTAAAATCTTGTAATCTTCAAAGCATTCAAACCAAATTGAGTCCAATCAATTAAACCCAATTTGGAATACAACCATGATATGACAAACTTAGAAGTAACTAAAATCCTACCAATAAACTGTTGGTTAAAAAATGAGAAGTGCACTAAGCTAAACCAAGTAGAGCAATCTAGCATTTAAATTCTTACCTAGGACTGTTGGACCTTCTATAATCCAATTAAACCAAGTAGATATAATCCAATTAAACCAAGAAAAACAATGATCATAGAGCAGTGCCATGAAGTATTGATGGCTTTATCAAATAGTTAATCTTCTATGAAGTCATGACGTCATATAATTGAATGTGGATCTTAAATTTTACTTGCTTGAGTGACGAAATTATCACCATTCACCAAAACCACTACCCTAATATCGAGATTAACCTGTGGTGTAATCAGTCAACTGATGGTCCTAACCAAACCTCTTCAAATTGAGTCCAATTAATTAATCATGAAATATATATAAGTTGTTCAAATCAATATGTTTAATTCTAGCAATTAAAGATAACTAGAAACAAAATTGAACATTTACACAGCTAATGGCTAATGCAATTGACAAACCATAACCAAATATTGTTCTTATCATATTTGGATAATAGCTAATGCATTTGACAAACCGTGACCAATTATTAACATTTAACATAGCCATTCACTGAATCAATGCCATTTGACAACTACCGTGGCAACCTTTGGTTCTTCGCAATTCATAACCAAAACCAATTATTCAACAATTCACAAACCATAATTACCAATCATCCAATTATTCCATTTTCCACAGTTGGTTCTTCACAATTCACAACCATAACCAATTATTCAACAATTCACAAACCATAATCACCAATCATCCGATTATTCCATATTCCACAATTCACAAAGAAGAAAGAAAGGGAAAAATTCATCACCTCTCCTTGCCACTGGGCACTGGCTGCAACTCCGACTAGAGGACAAAAATGGCATGCAGGTTGATGCGGCCAGCGGGCCCTCCTTGCGGCAACACCACTGAGCGGCTAGGGCGGAGCCCTACAGCCGCATGGGGTGGAGTCGAGCCAAGCCTGCAGGCGGCGGGCCGTGTCTCGGCTCGAGTTCTAGCAGGCGGGGCAGGCGGTCGGCGGCGACGAGGCGATTAGGCGAGAGGCGGAGGCTGCAGCCGGTGGCTCGGCTCCAAATTATGGAGGGCGAGGCCAGGGGCAAGGGCAGCGGTCAGCGGGTGGGGGCGAAGGGCGAGAGCGGCGACCGGCAACAGCGTGACCTCGGCTTGGGAGGGACCACAGGAGCGGCAGTGGCATGACCTCGAGTTCTTGAATGATTAGCTCAAGTGTGGGGTGCGTGTGGAATGGCTAGGGTTTCTTTGGCCTAGTCGAGACACTATGTCAAGCTGGTTGGACGTTGCTCTGGGCCGGATGGGGAGACCTCGGGCCCAAATAAGAAATAAATAGTATTTCTGCACTATTATTTGGGCTAGGCCTCGGGCCCAGGCCCAAGTGTCCCGAGGCATAGCTCCGCCCTTGGTCAGCGACGACAGCGGCAGAGTGGGGCGGCGGCGGAGAGGAGGGTAGGGTGGGGGTCCTCTCCAACCAGTCGTCTGCTGCGTGCTGCTGCATCAGCGTGAGGGGGGGATCCGGCTCTGGATGGCGCGGCGGCGAGCGGTGGGGCAATGACAACGGGGAGGCCTGCGCCTCGTGTGCCATGTAATGTGACGGAGTGGGTTTGTGTTTGTGCTGTGGTGAGCTCTGTTTCTCCTCTCTGCTACGCCTTGCTTTGCTAGTCACTGCTTCTCCTGTCTTTTTTCGTCCTACGTTTAGCAGATCTTTCAAATGGTGGCATAATAACCCTTTGCTATCCAAATCACGTGAACTACACTGACTAGGCTGTTCATTATGAGAATGTTCACTAAGGGTGCGTTTGGTTCGCTGTACCAGGGTGAACGGAATGGGATGGTACAGGATGGATGGGATGATCCTGGATGGGATGGTACAGGGAGAGTGTTTGGTTGCCTGAATGGGATGGTACAAGATTTTGTTTAGTTGCTTGGATGGAATGGTACGGGATGGTACGTGATGATGTTTGGTTGCCTGAATATCATTTCTTTGTGCATGCATACAATTCAGCCCTAAGACAGCAGAATCGGAACATATCGATCTTTCATTTGTGACATACTCAGATCGATCTTGTGTTGTGGCCAATAATTGTGGCGGCAAACAGCAGTTGTTCGATCCACATCTTGACAACCTTTCTTTTTTCCCAAAGAAGACAACCAATAATCGATATCTTGGTTCTCATCCAAGCTAGAAATAGGCGATCATACAAAAGTTCAGATACAAGTCCAAATTCGAGGCGGAAGGATCAACATAAGTAACGAGTAATGATAATCTTTGCTTTGTGATCAAAATTTATAGCATCGGCAAGCTCGCAAGATCGGTATATGAGCAAGCACTCATCTAAAGCTATAACACCAAGAATCGCACTGATCAACCTTGGTTTAGGAATTCACAATATTCAAATCACAGCTCATAAATTAAGCGTGCGCACTTTGTTTACGCTTTCTTCTTCCTCGATCGTGCGTCTCATAACCCGTCTTTCCAGATCGCATTCACACAAACACACGCAAAGCCGACCTCCGTCCATGGCGCCTCTCCTCCTGCTCTTCCTCTTGGCCTCTGCGCCCTTTTCTCCCTCGCCTCCTCACGGACCAACAAGAAGTGCGACGAGCGGCTGACCCACGCCGAGGAAGCCAAGAACTACGGGAGCAAGAAGACGGGGCCAAGATGAAGCAGAGAGGAAGGACCACCGGACCGGAGGCGGACACAGGGATCGTGTTCTCGACTTTCGACCACGGCGACAGCGGGTTCATCACGGCGGGGGAGCTGGAGGAGTCGCTGGCGGCTCGGCATCGCCGTGTCCACCGCCGAGGTCGTGGCCATGGTAGCGCGTCAACGCCAACAATGACGGGCTCATCGACATCCACGAGTTCCGCGAGCTCTACGACTCCATCCCAAAGAAGAGGAAGCAGTTCCTCGCCTCCGGCAATGGCGGCGGCGAGGAGGACACGGGGGCGGAAGAAGCCGAGCAAGAAGAGGAGGAGGAGAGGGACCCAGCGAAGAAATGCGTTCGGGACCGAATGGTTCGGCGAAATTGGGCGAACGGTTTGATACGGAATATTTGGGGAATATTCTGAGAATCTGTACCACTTCGTCCTGGATGAGATGGTTTCGTACACTCAACCAAACGCGTGTATCAATATTTATCCTGTACCATCCCATTCCGTTCACCTTGGTACAGCGAACCAAATGCACCCTAAGAACATCATTTGTATTGCTACGTATATTCTTACGTATTTAATGTTCAAAACTTCATATACATGTGGAGTGCCAGCAGCCAAAAGAGCAAGGAACTAACAAAAAGATGTCATGTACGAAATAAGAAAAACACATCGCCGAAAAGGGTAAGGAATACAGAAAAAAAGGTACACTTGAAAGGCACACCAGTGAGAGAGGACTCGAACGGTCGAGCCAGGTCTCCCGGAGTGAGAGCCTTTTCCTCTAACCAGCTACTCAACGGATGTAGTCAAGCTCTTGTACATAATTTATATATGTATTTCAAAAAATTTAGTATAAATTCGGTCAAAAATAAGTCGAATTTGTGAACATCTCAGTCGAAATCTCGTCAAATTTTTCTGAAATCACTGTAGCAAATTGATAATTTTTATTTTTTTTTCACCGAGATTTTTTTAAATCTTAGCGAGATTTTGAACCCTGTGCATGCATAAGTCATAACCAGGAAAGTAGGGTAACTTATGCTAACCTAAATCCAAAATCCAAATCCATTTCCTGTACAGCATGTCTCAGTCATCGCCACTCGCCTTGCCTGCCTCCCACGTTGTTTGGAACCGGTCGGCTGTGGGAAGCATCTAAATCTGATGCCTCAGGGCGATGTGGCCATGAAAGACCGCGGTGTGTAATGAGGCGTGCTCGAGGGCAGCACAAATTTGAATCTTTGATTTGTAACATTTGAAATTCAAAATCATACCAGAATAAAATTTGTACAAAATTTAATTAACCATAATCCATCTTCAAAATGTTCTAAAAAATTTTCAAAAAAATTTGAAAGCATTTAATATAATATTTAATTAAACCATAATCCACCTCCAGAATGTTCTCAAATATTTTTAGGGAAATTTGAAAGCATTTAATATATTAAGAAAATAAAAACAACATCAATTTAAAAATAGAAATAACACTATCAGATTTTTATAAAAATATACAGGTTTAATCATCATCTAAAAATTTTATGGTGTCATCTTTAAACCCCTAGTATCACACAGAAAATTTCCAAAATAATTGAACATAATTTGATAGATCATAAAAATCAAAATCAGAAAATCTTTAATTGAGACAGTGATCTTGTCAGAATTTTATAAAATTGTATAAGTCTGATCATGATTTAAATTTTTATGTGAGTATAAGTAAAAATTTTGAATCACTTTCTGCCTTAATTATATATAGGGGATGTAAAACAGTTAAGGAAAGCCGCACTAGGGTGTGATTTGATCTAGTATTGATAATTGAGGGTGTTAAATAACTGGTTTCATAGTTTAGAGAGTTATTTAGATTTTTTTTATAGTTCAGAATTGTAAAATAAACTTATTCCTTTAAAATATATATGAAATAAACTTAGACAGAGGGAGTACGATGCAAAATTGCAACGCTTTAGGTTTGCTTATATAATACTTCCTCCAGCCAAGTTTATAAGATACATTTTTTTGTCGTTCATAGAACAAGAAGACATTGAAACTTACTAATTACTTCTAGTTATTATCACTAAGCACACTATGCTTAATACATGTATATAAAAATATAAAATAAAAATTGATATTTATTAAGGGACATTTATTATGAGTATAGATGAAACATCATACTAATAGTATGTTAAAATATAAAATATATTTGATACTTATAGATAACTAGCCATGTGCCCGTGCGATATAACGGAAACTCAGTTTACGATAAAAAAAATATTTGCAAAGAGTACTAACCTTATCTGAATAATAATATTCACTCTGAATGTGCAATGGTTAAATGTTTAAATCAATTCATCGAAGCATACAAATCCCAAGCATCTGTTTACAAACTCGAGCTTAAAATTATCTTTAATTTTACAAACTTAAATAATAACATCACAACACTTGGGATTATAAATTTGTAACACCGTAATTCGAAATCGATCGATCGACCGAAAGAGGTATCACCTGCTGCCCCATGGACGCAAAGGCATTAAAGAGTTAGGCGCCATCCTTATGTGGCTGCCACCATTAGCGACGTGTATGGCTCGTACGCCTTGCTCCGGCGATACCATAGCCCCACCCCATCAACCAGCTCCACTGCCTCCCTCAACCTATTGACATCATCCACCGTGGCGAGTTCCAGCAGTGCCGCTAGTCTATCTCGCCACCCACCATCGGCGACCTGCCCCTGTGTCGCATTAATGAGATCAGAAAAGTCGCCAATTACAGATAAGCTCAACACATCTGTAGGAGAGGCAAGAAGCGGTGGGGTTATATAGATTCAGCAACCGAGGAGATATCTATGGAATTCAGATTAAGAAATCGTTGAATAAAGAAGGCAACAAAAGGAAAGAGACGAGAAGAAACCCAACTCTATGAATCGGAACTCTGCTTCCTTCGCAAGGGAATCAATCAATCCAATCCGAAAAATACCAAGAGCAATCACCACCGATTCGAATGCCGGATCAATGGGAGAAAGGAAAGCAATAAATGAGTCATGCATATTCGTTCACCTCCCGCGACGAGATAATCCGATCTACCGGGGTGGCCACTGTCTACTTCCCACTTAGCCACGCGGGTACGCATACGTGTCGGGGTGAGGATGGAGAACGGACGTACCATTACCAACTCCTAATTAGAATTAGTAGAGATAGAGATAATAAACTTATCTAGTCGCGTCATGCATAGCCGTACGCATACCGCTGATCGGTCGGAATCAAGTCCATACGTGATTAGATAAAAAAAGATACTCTTATCTACACATGCAAGTAAATATTTAATGGAAAGGATATATATGGCAACTCAAAGACACATGATAACTTAGAAACTGTATGCGTGCAATATATGGAAAAAAACCGGTCGTGCAGTATTTAGAAATAGAATCGACTGATTGAGATAGGAGTCTGATACATCGCAGATCACGCATGCATGTATATCCAACCGAATTAAACTTTCTCCGTTCACTAATGTATAGAAGATCAGAACAATGATGGTTTCGTGAGTATGTTTAGAGAAGAGAACGAACCACCGCTATCGACATATAATTAGAAGTAGTTGAGAAACTATTAAAGGCCTGTTTGGCAGAGATTCAGCTTCTCCAGATTCTGAGAATTTGGTGAAGCTGAAAATTTTAGCTTCACCAGATTCATGAAGCTGGAGCTGTGAGTACATTAAGAGTGTTTAGATAAATTATCTTATTTATATTTTAAACTAAAAATATAAACTTAATTCACTTTATTTTAGTCTATAAGTTTCAGATTTCAGGTAAAACTGAAATCTGATGCTCTACCAAACAGTCCCTAACAAATAAATATATCCCGTGAGCATGGTTGGAACTAGGCTCCTCTCTCTCCTCCCCCGTTCCGGCGTTGCCCAATCCTTCGGCTCCCCGAGGTGAGCAGGATTCCCACTAGTCTTCGAAATTCCGCTCTCTTTCGTTACCTGTTCATCTGATTCATCGAATTTCTTGCGATTTGTGCGATTTCTTCTCTTCGTTTTGGCTGTGATTTTGCATCGTTGGTGCGTGTAACTTTGTATCTTGATGGGGCTGATCCGCCCGATCCGTTACCGTGGGCTATTGAAGGCGTTCATGGCCGAATTCAGGGGTAGTATTGTCGATGATTGTTGTTTGATCGGGTAGGTTGGCCCGTTCTTGGTAGATGGCGTGAGGTATGAGTGTATGACGGCTGGCTAGGGTTTGTCCCAAATTTCTTGATTTCGTTCCAAAACTTCTGGACCAAACGGTTTGTCGCTGTTTATCATCCCTATGTATCTGCGATTGAAAGAACTTTATTCTAGGTTGGATTGGAATAGTGATGTCAGACTATCTCTTTTTAATCATATCTTGATCAATTTCTTATTAATTGAGCAGTGGATAACTGGATATGGTACCCATGGCAGGAATGGACAAGGTCTTTGTGTTCCTGAATCGTGAATCCATTATATGATTAGTTTGCTATCTCTTGTGACATAGAATACACAGGACTTACTCGTGTATATTTGTTGTCTTGTACTCAAGAATTTATCTATCGTTGTGTCTTGTGGCATGTTCTTTACAACTAGAAACTCCATAGATGTGTACATCTTATGATCGCTCAGTAAATTATAGTAATTGTATTTGGTTTGATTTGAAGGAAGAAAAGAAGTTGAACCATGGGGAAGAGAAAGTCAGCGGCTAAGCCACCTCCGAAGAAGCGGATGGACAAGCTTGATACGGTCTTTTGCTGCCCATTCTGCAATCATGGGAATAGCGTTGAATGCCGAATGTGAGTACCATTTTCACAAATGTTCTTGTGTGTTGGTTGGTGCTGGTTATGAACCTATGGGAATGCATTCAGCATTTTGACTTGGTTTTCCCCTTTTCTCCAGTGATATGAAGAATCTGATCGGTGAAGCTTCTTGTAGAATCTGTCAGGAAAACTTCAGCACCACCGTGAATGGTATGTCCAAATTATAGGTAGAATTGCACAGTGTACTCCTAATTTAGATGCCATACGTAGCAATTTGCAGCTAGAAAATTCTAACAAGAAAATTTGGCACAGCAATCGGCTCATAACTTTTGTTCCTTTTCAATTTTATGGACTAATGAACAATGCAACATGAATGCGCATTACTTCTCTAGGAACAGAATATAGCTTACTCATAAATTTCTCAGAGCCATGCCTATTTCATGTTTTACTCTTGGCTTAGTCACTCTTAAGTCTCTACCCTACTAAGGTATAATGGATCATAACCCAAGAGTAAACCAAAATCTGCAGTAAATAACAATTGAGGGTGAAACAAAGTAACGCCAAGTGTGGAATTTGGCCATTACTCTTGTTAAGGCGTTTCCGGAAAAAATATTTGAACAAACTGTTTCTTTGAGTTATCTACTAGTATGCACTTATGCGATAACCACTAAGTTGCACCTTCAAGTCTGTTAAGACATTTAACCCCTGCAGCTCCCATTTTTTCATGTCCAAGTCTGAATTAACCGAATTGCTTGAAAGAAACTGCATTTGTTAGAAATTAAACGTGTTACATTAAAATTGCTTGAAAGAAACTGCATTTGTTAGAAATTAAACGTGTTACATTAATCTTATATATATTATATAGCATAGTGTTATTAGAAGAACCTTTGTTAAGTTGCATGTTCTCAAGGTTGTACTAATTCACTTCTCTTTGTTGCAGCACTGACTGAACCTATTGATATGTAAGTCAATCCCAACAAATAATTCTTACTCCTGCCAGTTATTGCAAATTCTTCATGTTTATCCGCACCTGGAACTGAGCTAGATTCTTTTTTTCTTTGCAGATATAGCGAATGGATTGACGAGTGTGAGCGTGTCAATACTGTTGAAGATGACGATGGTGCATGAGCATGCCCCAACGCGAATGAAATGGTTCCTATGAACGTAATATGGTGTTCTTGGCTGCCACCGTCAACCATGTCTGTAGTAACGTTGTAAGGACGTACTGGCTGATTGGTACGTTACTAGGCAGTTTATCCCGCACTTAATAAACACCCGATGATGTGTATACTTATATTTCAACCTTATTAGTGGTTATGCGTCTAATGGGTATTGGCTTATGAGATTATGTAAGAGTGGTTTTCTCAGTATGTTCTCATGGTTGAAATTACTCTAAATGAACCTATGAGATTATGTAAGACAGGTTTCCTATCAGTATGTTCTCATGGTTGAAATTACTCCAAATTTCAATACCAGCGAAGACATTACACATATGCTTTGTTGGTTGTTTGCTAAATGCCTTGCCTTCATGGAAAGTGTTCTGAAGCCTGTGCCCGTTCATGTACCTGCTATGGGATCATCTATAACAAAATGCCATGGGTTCATAATAGGCTCGGAGAAATTGTCCATAAAAAAAGCCACAGGGAGAGATCATCTGTAAGAGGAATTGTATTTAGAACAAGAGATTGCCGACAATTTGAGAAACTTGTCTGAAGCATACTTGTCACAATCAAAGAAAACAAATCCAGCGCTGCTTGTTGGCTCGCATCAACTTCTTGATGGGGCTTCAGTCGTAAGGCTACTCAACGCCTCAAAAGAAAGTATTATTTGATTGTAGCCTCATGAAACAACCCAAAGAATTAATTAAGCAACCAATCAGTAAAGTGATCGGTAACTTTGCTGGTTAGCTAATGCCATGCGTAGGTAAACCATAATGCAAGAATAGCAAGAGGTTAAATTCTCGAGAATTCCTGTCAAACCTACAGACAAGGGTATCGCTTATCGAGATACCTGATCCGTCCGAAGCCAGATCAGCACCTCTCGCTAAATTCGGATATCATCATTCGGCGATTTCATGCAAACCTGGTAGGATTGCGAGTATCTATAACCAAAATGTGAATAGTAATAAAACATCTCATAGTAACTTAGTAAAAAGGTAAAGAAACTACTGTAACTTAAGATAACCAAATCCATTCCCCATTTCCACCCACACTCATAACCGAGCAAGAGAGGGAGAGCCAGGAGCAAGCTGAGAGCAAGAGGGGAGGAGCCTGTGGAGGAAGGCCAGGAAGAAGACTAGGAGTGAGGCCACCACCAAGGGCAAGCTCCTAGAGCACCACAAACCCCAACCAAGTACAAGCAAAGAACAACTAGACCACCACTCAATCGCCAAAAACCAGGAGACTCAAGCTCAAGGTCACCACCAGCATCAGTCTCACCCTCACCATTCACACATAGCTCAGAACCCTACCATCCTAGACTCAACATCAAGTGCACAACCACATCTTTAATCCTGCTAGCAATATTTGGTATGAAGAGGAAGCATGCATTACTCAGTAGACGGATAGCAAAGTAAGGTTGGTCTCAGTGTATTAGTTTGTATTCGGAGGACTGCGTCGTTCGTCCCCAACAAACCGATGTATTCCCCCTCGTACATGGGTTCATCTAGGTATCATCACAGTACCTCCAGCTCTAAATACTCCAAAAAATGCTTATCATCAGCAAAAAAAAATAGCTAGTCTGCCCACTTGAATCAACAAATACTAAAAGTGAAACTAATGCATTTCAACAAGTAATTCAATCATCCAAAGTAGGGGGAGGGGGTGCTGCTCTTGTGCCCTGAGTAGGGCTTGGCCCTAAGGCCGAGCCATGTAAAGAATGGCGGTGGGCCGGCGAGCTGAAGAGGAGGGGAGAGGAGGAACTAGATCTGACCCAAGTTAGGTAGAGCACGGCCCTAGGGCTGAGCGCTAGGGAGCGGGGAGATCTGAACACCAGTGCCAAGCGCGTGCGAGGAGGGAGCTCGGCGGTGGGGCCGAGCAGAGAGGGATGCGATGGCCGGAGGCCAAAGGTCAGGAGACGGTGGACCCAGCCGAACTCGGTTGTGAGGTCAAGCCGAGGGGGGAGTAAAACGGGTGGGAGTGAGGAGAGAAGAAGAAGAGAAAGGAAGAGAGGAAAAAAAGAATGGGGAAAGAGCATAGAGAAGGAAGAGTTCGGCCGGTTTGGATAAAGAGGAGGAAGGGAGAAAAGGAGGGAGGGAGAGAGAGGGGGGGCAAGAAGAGGATATGGCTGGCTCAGATGGGAGAAAAATAGGAGAAAAGAAAAAAGAGAAGAAAAGAAAAGGAGAATGAAGAAAATGGAAAAGAGAGAAGAAAATAAGAGGAGACGAGAAAAGAAAAGAGAGGGAAAAATAGGAAGATATTTGTGACTGTCGTGAACCGCATTAAAGTTACTTAAATGTGGCAGTCTGTCAGAAAATTTAAATAGAGAGCAAACAGCCATGATTAATTAAACATAGATTTATATAAATTTTGCAATTGCCATAATAGCTAAGAATGAGGAATAATATCGCTGGTAAATGGAAATCACAAACAAGGATTTTAATTAGCATCATAAAATAAAATCGGTGTTAAATTAAAACATAGGTCGTGAAACCACCTTAAATTAAAATACGTCACATTAAAATGTGGCTAATTAACAAATTTTAATCTAAGTAAGCATCACATCCTTGCTAATTTTAATGCTGGCAGGTTGGACGCCATAATTTAATTGCTCTATAAAATTTTAATATTTCCTAATTTCAGGAATCGAACCAAATCTAGCAAGGTCATCTTTAGAATCCGAGTGAGGTCAAATATTACAATTCTATACCAGGCAAGCTTCTTTTAATCATATTTATTAAATTGCTTTTAAATATTTTCAGATATATGTGATATCATTAATACATGGGAAAAATATCTTTTAAGATAGAAATGTAAATCGATTGCGGTTGGAAAAATGGTATGGAATTGAATTGTTGAAATGGTAAGATTATGGGTATGTTGAATTGGCTCATCCAACGAATGAAGCCGGTGATGTATGTATATGTATGATGGGTAGAGAGCACCAATGAGAAGGAATGTAACCAATGGGGCCCTCTACATAGGTTAAAATATAAGGTCAAACAACTATACTCGAGCAATAAGCTGTAATTACAATATCAACTAAGTGTGTGAAATCGGTCAGAAAAGATTGTCCTATAAAGGTGTTATCATTTCTACATTAGGTATAAGTAGATAACTAGTGCGCAAATCCGGGTATGCCGGGAGTCTCGGAGAGACATGCGGATGGAATGGCGCTATATTTGAAGCCATGGGTAGAGTTACTGACTGATAGTCGAAGTACAACTGTTAGCTGCGAGTCTGATGGGATGGCCTGCGATAGGTGTCTCCGACTTGAGTAACACGGATAGAGATCTAATACCAAATTAGTGATAAACATTCTAGGACCTCACAGGATGGGGTCACTATGGGTAAAGTGATACAAACCTGAGTAGAGTTAAAATCATGAATCCATGTCTGTCTTCTGGATTGAAGGCTACAAAAGCTAAATCTGCCTTATATACGAATGCTAGTAGTTGTTTTCAAAATTAAAAGACAAAACCCTTAAAAGAAAATCAAAAACCCAATTTCTGTAAAACTTGATTTTGAGAGAAGGTGGTCATTAGATGGACTTTGACTGGAATTGAGTAAATTCATTTATTGCAATTTACTAATAATGCTTGCTGAGTACTTTTATACTCACTCTTGTTAAATCCCCCTTTGCTATAAAATAGCTCCGGTGTTCAAACAACTGGTTGGTGTGACGAGACGGTTGAGTACTACCAAGAGGAATAGAGGGATGGTTAGTTGTATATCGACTTTGTCGGTCTTTTTTTGTAATATGCATCTATATATTATATTTTTATTGTACTTTAATCTTATGTATAATTATAGTACTAGACATGTAACCTTCGTCGCAATAGACTGTAATAAAGCTTTCATTTCAGTCTCTAATTATTGTCCCACTGCAACACTCTAAACATGATGTATTAACTAATAAAACATCAAGTGTGCTCAATGTTTTGATTAGTTCATATGCCGAGATTTGTGTAATTATCTTAGAGTAATAACAGGGTTGTTGTTGTTACACTAGGCTAATTATACGGGTCGCCACAGCCAGGGAACTAAATCTTGCCACTACTCGACGCAGGATATTATCTGCAGCGCGAAGCATTACCAACTCGAGTTATACCGAGTTGCTCTGGTCCATATGCCATTTCAATTCAGAAAACCAACACAAGTACAATGATTTCATATTTTTATTCATCTTATGCAATACTTTTATGCTACTGTTGAGGTTAGTTTTGTTTTACTCTGCTATAGATGTTTCTGTTCTTTGATACAATAGTGTTATGCTACTGGTCATATTATTTCTATTTTACTCTACCTTCTTTTGCTAACTATATACTGGTTGTTTAGGTGCCGTGGATTAATGAACTAGGAAGTAAAACTGACAATTGAGGTAATTGCTACAGTTATGTGTATTTGAATTGTGAAGCTCATAGATTAGCATTCAGATCATTCCTTATCATCTGCTTGGCCATCATTCTTATTGAGTTTGAAAATTTGGGTGTTAACAGTATGGTTGGGCCACTTTAATCCTTAATTTCCAAGAGGCTAAATTTTGGCCAAAGTTAAACAACATATATAAGTTTCATCATATGGAACACTTAATTTGTTGAATTACTTATATCGTGTAATGTGATTTCCTGTTCTTTTCGGAGGTGCTAAGTTGCTAACTATAATTGGATGTAAGCTCGGTATATAGGTGTCGATGGAGGTTCTTTGGGCATATATTCTTTGGAGGTTCTTGGCTACAAGGCGATGTTGCATATCCATTCGTAGTTGAGGAGTGTGAGATCGTAGAGCTCATAGAGGAAATTGACCTTAAGAGGAAGAAAGAAAGTGACCCAAAGAAGAAAAAGCCAAAGAGGAAGCCTCTTTTTGAGAAGAAGGAGCTGTTGTTGTTTGCCGCATTCAGGTTATTCCATAAAACCACCTCAATGTTAAAAAAGTGGGCATTTTACATTTTAGTTTCAACTTAGTGATGTAAATCTGAGAGCATTCTAGTTTCAACTTTCAAATTTTCATATTTTAAAATAGCTGTTCGAATTGTAAATTCCTGCGAGAATAAATTTTAAATTTTCATATTTAAAAACAGCCGTTTGAATTTTCCTGCTAAAAAATAAATATTGTTCATATGGTGGTTATGAAATATCATTATAATATAGGAGGGAGAAAATAGAGAGTGGGATTTGGGGAATGCTGTTGGAGAGGGAAGAGATATAGGGAAGGAATCTTTTTAGGGAATTCTGTATATGGAGATATAGGGATCCAGATTTAGGGAATGCTGTTGGAGATGGCCTTAGACCATCTCCAACGCCATCCCGTCCCGAGTCCTAATCCCTTCGCGATGGGAAAGCGAGCGCGAGCGGAAGTCCAGCGACGCTCCAACCGAGTCCTTCAGCGGGCGGGAGAAGCGTGGGATAGGAAGAGAATCCCCGCGCCGGATCCACATCCGATCCTTCGGCTGTCTCTTGTATGAGTACCAACGGTATTGTTGTTCGTTGGCTCGGATTCGAGATTGTTTGTTACGCGAGGAAGGCTTGAGGCGAATGAGCAGCAGGCGGCGGCGATCGAGCTCACCACAGCGCATCTGCGGCAGCGGAGACGACAGCGAGTCCAGCGGCATCTTCGGCGGCGGTACACCTCTTCCACCCGGATCCGTCTTGGATTGCTCCTGTGATGACCTGGTTGCAATGGGTATAGCCAGAACTACCGGATTTGGGAACGATTTGGATTAGGGTTTCGTTTTGGGTTGTTGTACTGATGGGATTTGGGAGATGCGGATTAGGGTTTATACATCTTGTGCGGCAAACAAATACCCACTGCAACCTTTCCCAAAACTTCAATCACAGATGCAAAACGAAACCGTAATCAGTATTCCAAATTCCACTAGTAAGCTCGAAGAATGAAAACTTGAATTGAATCGCAAGATCGAAATGGCCATGCGTATCCCCTAACTAAAAGTGAATGCCTTGTCCAAATTCTACCAGCAAATTGTAAATTTACGATCATAGGCCCTGCTAATTAGTTAAATACTTCGGATCTGAATGCTCCTGCGCACTGGTTTTGATCTGTGCTGTTATATATAAGGAATGCTGAAATACACTTGTATCCATATCATGTTTGTTATTTAGTGTAGCTGGAATGAAGCTGCCCTCATATATAGCTGAAATGAAGATCTGTTAATGCTTGGCATGCATGATGCTATTGTTATTGTGCCTAGCCCGCTCTTCTTGAACGACTTAGTCTTTGTTACATTGTAAGCTTTCTCGGATTCTCGCTTGATTCTCACTTTGGTGGAGGGAGAGGTATTACTCGGTGATGACATTGGGTTGCTTAATGAATATGACATTTAATTGCATGAAGTAGACCTTGAACTGATAGAATTGCATGTTTGATATTATAGATTGATTTCACTGCTTCTAATTTGTGATCATGAACTGCTCGTGATTTATTCTGTCAGTATCAAATCTCTGTATGTTCCTGTTGGTTTGGTTGATAAGATTGATAATTATTGATCTTATTACATCAGAGAGACTAGGTTGTTCATCCTGCTTGTTCAGAACATTATTGCCGAATTCAATTAGTAAGGCATCTGAGTTAATTAAACTGGTAGAAATACTTAGTTGCTGGGCAGATTTCTTCCTGTTGGTTTGGTTAGATAGTGTTGTTGATACTGATCTGATCATTTTCTTAACTGTCGGTTGATATTATATCACTCTGCTCATATCTTTATGTTCTGATGATACGTTGGCACTTGCTGAACTGAACATGAATTAATCTCATAACAGTGAAATATATATGTATATATATTTCTGTACATGCTAAGGTGGTAAGAGTTCAAGGTCTAGTTCATTAAATTAAATTGTCAAGCCCTTTTGTGATTGAAGTGAAGATTCTAATCTTCTTTCTAACCCAATAATCTGAGAGTAATCACACATCAGTACCTTCATTTTGCCGTAGTTGTCATGATTCAATATATGAATGACATAGTGCTATTTTCATGTGATCTATTGCCATATGTGTCATTTCGGATTATCATGAATCATGTTGTTTTGCTCATATTATTATATGGAATAAGTAATAAAAACTTGCTCTTATTATCACATCTTTTCCAACAATCCACAAACACTCGAAAACTTTTTACACGAGATGAGCATCATCCCGCTTTAGGTTTGACAACTATATAGTAGTTCAACAGGACGTGAGGATGAACCCTCCCTGTTCGTGTTGATGTCGTTTTATAGATGGAGGCCCAGAGACTTTGGACAGTCATCTCGAAGATGCGAGAGATGCTCGAGGCAAGCGCCGATGACCTGTTGAAGGTGGTGCGGGATAACTTCAGTCCGACTGATGCTAGTTGGGCCGTCGACCTAAACATGGCACTGCTACAAGTCGAGGCCATAGCCGAGAGCCTCCAGCAGATGTCGTTGGCCACTGTAGAATTTGAGATAGCACCTCCTGCCAGTGTCGACGCACAAAGTGCAGATCTCGAGGCCGCTGAAGAGGCTGGCATAGATCACTCGGATAAAGATAGCGAGAACTCCTCCCCAATTAGCGATTGGTCTATTGAGTCCGACCGTTCCTGGCACCTTACCTATATATAACGTGTTGTTTACACGTTGGTAATGTCTTTTGTATTTCAATCTCTGCCCTGTCATTGTAATGTAGATGCTTTCATAATGGTAAGCATCTCGACAGGAGGTTGGACAGATTATGGTAATGTACTAAAGGTTTGTACTATGAACCTTGTCAGTTTGAACGCAAACTGATTTATTACAGCTCATGCTATTTACCTTTGCAACCTTCTTACATCTGTGTTAAATCGTTTGATGCAATGTATTTCACCTCTTTTGGTCCTGCGAATTGGATATGAACATTCATACAAAATAACTCTTTCATGTACTCACTCATTCGCTAATTTTAGGTGGGACGAACCAATGGACCCATTGTACACGAATTTCCTACAGGACGACTCAATTGAGATCCCTTGGACAACATCACCATCAGGGCTGAACACAGCTCTCCCGGGAGATTTTGATCGGACTATGGCCGAGTTGGACGCGGTGGTCGCTCCCATTGGAGGGCATGGTACAAACATGGAGCCCATGAATGCGAATTCGACGAAGAAAGGCCGTCCTAGGGCAGCAGGTAGCGCGAAGGGAAAAAAACAAGCCTCGAAAACAGATCGGACAAAATGGAGTGCTGAAGAGGATAACCTACTTGCCTCCGCCTGGTTGAATGTCAGCCAAGACCCCATTGTTGGGAAGGACCAATCGTCGGACGACTCTTGGACCCGAATTGCGAAATATTTCAATGCTAACAAGATCGAGAATTTAACGCAAGGTCCGTGAAGGCAATGGTTAACCATCGGGCTTTGATAAATGAGTCTGTGAGCAAATTTGCGGTACCTCAACTGGACCGATGCTTTGCATCAGAGTGGTACAACTGAGCGAGACAGGGTAATATTCATCAAATCTTGTATGATTACTGCTAGATTTCAGTTATACGATATCCCATTATGAAATGGATTTTGTGAATTAAATTGCCGTTTGGAACAGATGGCACATGCCTCAACTATGTACCAAGACCTTGAGGGCAAGCCTTTCACGTTCCATCATTCTTTGGTTGCTACTAGTGATCATCCGGTGGTCAAATAGCACATGGCCCACAAGAAGCAGAAAACGGGAGGAGGCGGTCCAACGCATGACGTGGCGAACAGCAGTCCCGTCGATTTGTCGTCGCAAGCTTCCGATGAGGAAGGGGCCAGGCCAATAGGTCGAGAGGCTGCAAAGGCGGCCAGGAAGGGAGGTGGTTCGTCTAGTGCGTCATCTGTTGGTTTGTACGCTGACCATTTCGACAAGATGAATGAGTCCAAGGCTGCTATCGTAGAAATACAACGTAAAAAATTGGCCATGTCGCAAGAAGCGGAGAATGAAAGGGTTATGAACATCGACTTGAACGCGTGTAGCGGATTGCAGCGTGAGTACTATGAGAGTCGACAGCGCGAGATTATGAAGGCTCGTCGGGAAATGGATAAATAACTCTCCCCATAATCCATATGTCATCGCAGTTTGTGAGGGGCCCTTAACTATTTTTGTAATGTTCGAACTATGTACTTTTGTTTCCGAACTTGTCTTGTTGGTACTGTCGCCATGTCGGAGAACTGATATCGCTACGCTATGTTTGGGACAACGTTGCTATTTGAGATGTGATTGTTGTTTTATGTTCTGTTTTAATCTAGATTGTGCTTATTCAATTAATGTGTGGTGTTATTGTCTGTTTGGATTTATTGCCAAAGATCTTGTCTGTTTGGATTTATTGCCAAAGATGTTGGCTATTTTCAGTTCTTGTTAGTCATCATATTCTAATGTATTTTTCCTTATGCAGATGTCTGATGAGCACTGCTGGTAATGTTCCAATTGCAGTTATTTTCTTGCTTCCTGCTACTAATTTTGATGCCTTGTCTATTCTGCATAATTAAGGTCGAAATGGATTTACCTGTTTAGTGTTTATGATGCCTTGTCTATGATGCCTTGTGTTAGTGTTTGCTGGGATTTGTTAGTGAAAAGAAATCATGTTGAAGTTGTTTTTTGCTAACTTATGAGTGTAAATTCATGTAGTATGAATGGATAATTGAATAACTGGGACTTGTTTGGTAAGTGACTGTGAACAGGATCCTCATCACTTAATTGTTTGGTAAGTATTGCGAGCAGAAAGTTAGTGACCATATTTTGTGAATAAATGGGACTTGTTTGGTAAGTGCTCTGTTGGCTAGACATATAACTTGCATTTACATCTCGGTTGATATTATTTCTAATATGATGCATTACTCTTTCGAGTTCGAAGCAATGTTTGCGATCTGGTTACGATTGGTGCTTGCTACCATTTTTAACCAACTCGAATCAATTTATTTTCATAACCTTTATTTAATCTTAACATTGTTTTCTGGTTTGTTTCAATTTGGCGAGAAGCGTAAGCCGAATCTTTACGTGCGCTCTCCCCAAGCATAGGGAAATTGACCAATCTTGTGTCAAATGGCTTTTTGATACTTTTTTCTCATTACAGTTGTGTCAAATGGCTTTCTACTAGATCTCCTTTATAATTTCCACTCTTCATGTGCAATTTGGTACCGAATGTTTGCAGATCAACAGATTTGAAATTCAGAGGCAAAGTCCCTAGCTTGCTGTCGAGTTTGTCAAAACCATTTGAAATCTCTCCGGATACATGGGTGCACATGAAGAGTCGAAATTATAAAGGAGATCTAGCACAGGTATGGTAAAATGGGTTTATTACTTCTCTTTTGGTGATTGTGGCATCAAGGGGACAACAAGCTGAAAGGACCGATATGTCGCCTAGAGGGGGGGTGAATAGCGTAATTAAAATTTGCAATTAAATAAAATCACCCGAGGAACAAAATCCGGACTGTCCGGATTAATTGTCCGGATAGTCCGGAGTTAATGTCCGGATAGTCCGGATTAAATGTCCGGAGTGTCCGGACAAGTGACCTCGAAATGATAATTTTAAATCCTTGCAAATTTGCAACAATCTAGCTGAATACAAATGTTCTAAATAATCTCAGGTACCTTAGAAAAATACAGATCTAGAGCCAAGCACAATGAGTAAGTAGATCGGGGCTCCAAAAGACTTAAGAACCACAAACCCTAGCTCAAGCAAATGAAGAACACAAAGACAATGATTTTTACCGAAGTTCGGATTCTTGAAGGGAATCCTACGTCTCCGTTGAGGAGGCACAAAGCCCGGGTCCCTCTTGACCTCTTTCCTCCGGTGTTGCACAAAGCACTTCCGGTTCTTCACTTCTTGCCTCTTTCCTTTGGAGGCAAGGCTTGCCTTCTAAACGATCGGGGCTCTCCACACGAAGTCTTGGAGGCTCCGGTGACTCCTTGCCGTCTAGGAGCCCTTCAAACTCCAAGAGCAACAAATACGCCGCTAAATCAACTTGGAGGATGAACTTGTGCTCAAGAATCAACAAAGCAAGCTCAAAGCACTTGAATCCCCTTCTTTCTCCCCAAAAATGCAAATCAAATCGAAGATTTTAGTGGGAGAAAGAAGCTAGGGCTTGAGAGAGTGTGAGAGAGAGCCTTTTGACTTGAATGCTGCAATGAATGAGAGTTGTAACAGTTAGATTTGGAATGAGGGCTTAAATAGCCCCCAAAAATCCAACAGATTCTGGCGTTCTACAAGATCGGATTGTCGGACTTTATCTTCGGATACTCGGACAATTTCCCGAGTGTCCGGACTAAATGTCCGGATACTCGGACTTACGAGAGAAAAAAGCAGCAGGGACCCAAGCTCGGAGTATCCGGATTTAATCCCTGATACTCGGACATTTTACCCGAGTGTCCGGACTAATTGTCCGGATACTCGGACCGACCTCCTCGCCGAGTATCCTTTAAAAGAAATGCATGATTTTGAAATGCTTTTGAGATGCAATTTTCATCCTATGAGCACAAGCATATCCTGAAAGCGATTTTCCGTCAGATCCCCTTAATAATACGGCTATCCTTAGACTCAATAAAATAAAAGAAATATAATCGAAGTCTTGATGCCGCCTTTTCAAATTTTGAATATAGTGGGGATCTCAAATCGCCATTCAACAAAGATATCTTCTTGATCAATTTGCATAGAATCTCACATGCATCGTTAGTATACTCTATTGTGTTGCCATAAATCACCAAAACTCTTTGAGGGGCCTAGATGCACTTTCAATCTCCCCTTTTGGTGAATTGATGACAACACAATTAGATTTAGATAAAATTTGAAATGAGATAGTATTTGGAAGACCAAATACAGGGAAGCTCCCTAAATGTGTGCATTGAAGTAATTTGAGTGAAAAATCAAATGCACATATTTACGGAAAGTTTTACTTGAGCTCCCCTAAGATTCTTGCTTCAAGAGAATATGACATGATATATATAGCAGATAATTTGCGCAAAGTAGATATGACATGATATCACACAAGTGCATAGCGAGAAGGAACTAGATAAAGATAATGAGCAAATAGTTCGACATCAAAACTAGTTCATGATCACAACCACAACCAAAAACACAGGTTCAACTAAGCAACAACGAAGATTAAAACAAAGTAAACTATATCAAGCACGCTCAAACGATAAATCAAATAAACTCTAGCTCTCTCCCCCTTTGGCATCAAGACACCAAAAAGGAAGAGTCTACCGCAAAGAACTACTCGTCGTCGCCGGACGGCTCGTAGTCCTCCTCCTCGCTATCGCCGCCACGCCCTTCGACGCTTGACTTTGAGGTGCATGAGGTGGTAGATCGAAGAGCTGCTAGCAGCGGAATCCTTCTGGCATGAGTTGACTCCTCGGACTCGCTCTTGGTGGAAGATCCTCACCTACTTGGCGGCGGTAGGCGCGAACTCTCGGCGGTGCTCACGCACTCACGACGGGTCTCCTTTACTTGCTCGGACACATCTTGACATAAGCAGAATAGGCACTTGAGCATTCTCTTGATGGTGTCGCGGCTAGTGCGAGAGAACCTTCTCCGTGGGAGCCGGAGCTGGAGGAGGCTGGAGGAGGCGCTCTGCGAAGCTGGAGGCTGTGGAGGAGCAGACGGAGCAAAAGACCGAGTGACGGAGGGCGACCCTGGGGCGCTTGTCCACGAGGAGCTGCGAGAACCGACCGAGGCGGGACCTTGTAAGCCACATGCTCCACATCCTTCACGAAGTCAAGCCCGTGGCGTGCTCAATCACAGACCATTATGAATGGCGCATATCCTGTTCTTTGGAGTTGCTCATTGAGTTGTAGCGGATGGACTTCGAGATGAAATCAACCACGTCAAATCCATGAGTCGCTCAACCAAGTGAAATAGCAAATTTCTCACATAAGAACCGATGGTCGACGCATCTCCTCCTTGGGCCAAAGAGTGACCGAAAATGTAGAAGAAGAACACGGCATCGGCGCACCCTTGATAGTGCCCATCACAACATCTTTGAGATGAATCATATAAATCTCCAAAATTTGCTCAGAGCCATGACCTTCTTATCATGCGACTTGGCATCCCCATTCACGATCTCACCGCAATATTCAGCAAATGTCCTCTTGGTCACCACATACCACAGCTTGTCGGTCATCCACCAAATAGCGTCATCCTTTTTATCAAAGAAAAGAGTGGCATAAAATTGCATGATTACCTCATCGTTCCATGAATGCATGAAACTCATAATGTCCTTTACTTTATGCCGCTCACAAATCTCGATGACCTCGTCGAAGACGGGATTCTGAGCCTCAGACATATACAACCAATCAATCCTCTTCATCTTCATTACCGGATGCTCCATAGGCAGAAGAACTGTCTCATAAAAATCGGAGTGGAACCTGTTCTAGAACCGCTTGTCGACATACTGGTCTTGGTGGAACTCGAGCGGATCTTTGTTCCTCTGCGCAACTATGATCTTCCCCTTACCAGGCCCCACACGATAATCAACCACACGAAGTGGCATCATCTGGCCTGGATATCTCCACTGGGGCTGAAGCTTCTCAAGGGGACCAATCGCCAACCTTGACTCTTGATATTGCTTCTTTTACGCTCCCGACGCCTAGCATGCGATCTGCAGGATGCTCTTGGCGAGAACTTCATGCGGGATTACTCTGGCGAGAGCAGAGACGGAGGCGGGGAGGAGCGGTGAGGAGGTTTGCGGCCTTGAGGAATCTTCTTCACACCTGCCTTTTCTTCTTTGGGCGCCGGTGGGAGAGGGAGGAGGCGACTCAATTGGGCGCTTGGCACTGAACCTCCTTGGGAAGAAGACATCTAAGAGGAACAACGATAGGAGTGAAAAAGAGTTGCACTAAAGTAGATTTCACAATTTAAGATTTTGGGCGAGAGGTACAGCTCGGATACTCAGGACATTTTGTCCGGACGGTCGGACAATTTCTCCGGAGACTCAGGAATTTAGTCCGAGTGTCCGGTTTTATCCGGATACTCGGAGAAAATATCCGGAGACTCGGGTTTAACATTCAAACCCAAAACCCTAAATTGCAAACAATGAGGAATTTCTAAGAGCACATTTCAGGAGATTGACAAGGTGGCGAATGTACTCTAACGTAGGAACCCTAACCCTAGGAATTTCAAGGAATCAAAGAGAGTTAGGGCAAAACGAAGTCATACCGCAATGATGAGCAATGAAGCGAAGGAACACCGAGAGGAGATCCTCCCCCAACCTTCGAGGACACTCCGGAGGCTCCGGAGGGTGAGAAACACGCCAGAGATGGAGGAGAACCGGAGGGCGGCGGCTAGGGCGAAATTTTTGAAGAGGTGCGGTTGAAACAAATGAGAGGAGAGAGAGAAAAGGTGCCCCTTGCAGTCTTAAATAACCACAACCCTCAATCCGGACACTCGGACATTTTGTTCGGAGACTCGGACAATTTGTCCGGATACTCGGACAATTAGTCCGGATTGTCCGGCCGACTCGGGATCAAAGGGAATTTCAAGGAATTGAAAGGGATGATTGACTTGAAGCATTGAGGAGAGTAGTCCTAAGATGTCCTTTGCACAATGTGACCAGCGAACACAAAATCAAGCAATCCATAGTCACATGTCATTGGGCACGATCCGAAGATCAAATATTTCAACAAACACACAAAAGATTAGAGAAAAGAAACAAAAGACTTTTCTAAAGGAATTTGCAAACATCAATCAAGGGCGTGCACTTATCAAGCCAAATTGCGAGAATCAAGAATATTTAGCCCACTCCTCAATTCGCAAAATCTCTTCTCATCAAGTGGCTTGGTAAAGATATCGGCTAATTGGTCATTAGTGCTCACATGTTGAATATCGATATCGCCTTTAGTGGAATGATCTCTTAGGAAATGGTGGCGAATATCGATATGCTTAATGCACGGAGTGTTGGGCGGGGTTGTTGGCAATTTTATGGCGCTCTCATTGTCACACAAAAGTGGCACATGGTTATAGGTTAGGCCATAATCATTTAGGGTTTGTCTCATCCAAAGCAATTCGCACAACAACTCCGTGCTATATATTAAACCCGGTTGTGGATAGAGACTCTTGAATTTTGCTTCTTAGAGGACCATGACACAAGGGATCTACCTAAGAATTGACAAGTCCCGAAGTACTCTTCCTATCCACCTTACATCGGCATAATCCGCATCGAATAGCCGACTAACTCAAATGATGAACCTTTAGGATACCAAAGTCGAAATGAGGGTGTGCACTAAATACCTCAAGATTCTCTTCTGCCACCATGTGGCACTCTTTTGGGCGGCTTGAAAACGTGCACACATGCACACACTAAGCATGATATCGGGCCTAGATGCACAAAGATAAAGTAAGGAGCCGATCATCGAGCGATATACCTTTTGGATGACCGGTTTACCTTCCTTGTCGAGGTCTAGATGCCCGTTAGCTTGCATCGTCTTGATTGGCTTGGCGTTTTCCATGCCGAACTTCTTGAGCATGTCCTTGATGTACTTTGTTTGGCATATAAAAGTTCCTTCCTTTAATTGTTTGATTTGAAATCCGAGGAAGAACTTTAACTCGCCCATCATGGACATCTCGAAATCTTTTAGTCATTATCTGCTAAAATCCTTGCACAAATGTTCATTAGTAGATCCAAATATAATATCATCGACATATATTTGGCACACAAATAAATCATCATCGATATGTTTAGTGAAGAGTGTAGGATCGGCCTTTCCGACTACAAAACCTTGACCAAGAAGAAAATCACGAAGACACTCGAACCATGCTCTCGGCGCTTGCTTAAGTCCGTAGAGAGCCTTGTGAAGAAAGTAGACGTGGTCCGGATGCTCTGGGTCTTCGAAACCGGGTGGTTGCTCGACGTAGACCATCTCGGAGAGTGGTCCATTCAAAAAGGCGCTTTTCACATCCATTTGATATAACTTGAAATCATGGTGAGTAGCAAAGGCAAGTAATATTCTAATAGATTCAAGCCTAGCTACAGGAGCGTATGTTTCATCGAAATCCAAACCTTCAACTTGTGTGAAGCCTTGAGCAACCAACCGTGCTTTGTTTCTAGTCACTATGCCGTTTTCGTCTTGCTTGTTCCGAAAGACCCATTTGGTTCCAATCACGTTTTGCTTGGGCCTCTCAACAAGCTTCCATACTTGATTCCTCTCGAAGTTGTTCAACTCTTCTTGCATAGCCATTACCCAATCCGGATCTTGAAGAGCTTCTTCTACCTTGAGTGGTTCAAGAGAAGAGACAAAGGAGTAAAATTCACAAAAATTTGCAAGTCTAGATTTAGTGGATACTCCCTTGTTAATGTCTCCAAGTATGTTGTCGACCGGGTGATCGCGTTGTATGCTTTGATGAACTCTCGGATGAGGGGTTGTTGAGTTTATGCGTTGGATAGGGCCTCCGTCATCTTGTAAGATGTTGGAACCATCTTGAGCTTTAATGGATGAGGAGGGATCAGCATTTTGAGCACAAATGTCCGGAATGTCCGGGTTTAAGTCCGGACACTCCGGAGATTTGGTCCGGAGACTCCGGACATTATCTCGGACACTCCGGGTTGGGGTGCTCGGGATTGCATCTTGCTCCACCGGTTTTACCTCCCCAATAGCTAATTTCTTGATTGCTTCGCATGGAGGTTCTTCCCTATCAATTTCATCACAATTAACTTGTTCTACTTGAGAACCGTTAGTTTCATCAAATGTTACGTCACGCGAGATTTCAACTACACGGTGGTGTTATTGAAAACCGATATCGTAAGCATTTGATCCATAATAAGTAAAAATCCTTCATCTACTTTAGGAGCAAATTTAGAAGACTTAGCCTTTTTGTTGAGGATGTAGCATTTACTCCCAAAGACCCGGAAGTAGGATACATTTGGCTTCTTCTCGGTGAGGAGCTCGTACGCCGTCTTCTTTAGCAACTTGTGAAGATATAATCGGTTGGAGCTGTGGCACGTGGTGTTGACGGCTTCCGCCCAAAATATGTCGGAAACCTTGTACTCGTCAAGCATCGTGCGCGCCATCTCGATGAGGGTTCGATTCTTCCTCTCGGCCACCCCATTCTGTTGAGGAGAATAGGGAGCCGAGAACTCATGCTTGATGCCTTCTTCATCGAGATACTCCTCAACACGGTATTCTTGAATTGGTGCCGTTGTCCTCAATTCTCTTGATCTTCACTTGAACTCATTTGAGCTCTTCTCATGAATTTCTTCAAGCTTCCTTGGACTTCGCTTTTGTCATGCAAGAAAAACACCCAAGTGAAGCGAGAAAAATCATCAACAATAACTAACCCGTACTTGTTTCCTCCGATGCTTATGTAGGCGATCGGGCCGAACAAGTCCATGTGTAGCATCTCCAACGGTCTTGAGGTGGTCATCACATTCTTTGCGGGATGAGAGGCTCCAACTTGTTTCCCGGCTTGACACGCGCTACACACCCTATCTTTCTCAAAGACAACATTCGTTAGTCCAAGGATGTGGTTGCCCTTAATGAGTTTGTGAAGATTCCTCATACCAACATGGGCAAGCCGGCGATGCCATAACCAACCCATGCTAGATTTAGCCATTAAGCACGTTTCAAGGTTAACTCTATCCGTAGAAAAATCTATAAGATAGAGATTACCCTTTAAGCGACCCTTAACAGCTATTGAACCATCAACCCTCTTAATGACATCCACACCCTTCTCACTAAACACACAATTATAGCCCGCTTCACATAATTGTGCAACGGACAATAAATTGTAGCTTAGAGATTCAACAAGTAAAACATTGTTTATATGGAAATCATTTGTAATTAGAATCTTACCTAAACCTACCACTTCACCTTTTCCGTTATCGCCAAAAATGATGCTTTCGCTATTTGTTCCATTGGCTTCCAAATCTTGTGAACATTGCCCTTTCTCCGGTCATATGATGCGTACATCCGCTATCCAAGATCCAACTTGTTCCACCGGAGATATAGGCCTACAAAATGAAATTTAGTTTTTGCTCTTTGGTACCCAAACTTGTTTAGGTCCGCGCACATTAGTGACAAGAGATTTGGGGACCCAAATAGATCGCACACTAGAAGCATTCTTGGGCTTACCCCCAATATGGTGAGCAACTACTCTCTAGAGGCTAGTCCTCTTTAGCACATATGAAGCAAAGAAAGTGGATTGAGCCTTATATTTAGAGTTTGCTTCCCCTTCTGAAGTGAATGGGCTTGTTCAAAGGTGCAACCACAATGTGGTTTCCTTTGCCCTTAGGAGGACATAACCAAGCCCATGCTTCATGGGGTTACCTTTAAACTTACCAAGGAACTCCTCTAGTCCTTTGCTAGCCTTATAGGACTTTTGTAGTCCATCTTGAGCATTCCTTGAGCTTCTCATTTTCATTAGCAAGAACTTGCAAAGTCTCAAGGTTAGTGGTACAAATATCAATATTGACATTATAGCACCTAAGCGATCCATTGCTCGTTGAAGGCAATGAAGAATTGGAGTTAATAGTTGAGGTGACCGGAGGGCTATCCTTGAGATCAACAAGCTTCAACTCAAGAGCCTTGCAAGCATCCTTTGCCTTAGCAAGTTTCTCTTGAGTGAAGCATTGGTGATCTCGAGGCTAATCACCTCGGATTTAATTAACTTTGAATTCTCAACTAATCTTTCATTTTGCTCTTTTTCAAAAGACAAGCTCTTCTCTAGCTCGCGATTCTTTTCTTTTTCGAGGATGAGCAAATCCTCTTGAGCCTCGAGTAGCTTCCTTTTGTTCTACAATTTCCTCCAATTTTTCAATGTCTTTTAAGAGCAAATTTAATTTATGAATGTCAAAGTTCTTCATAGACTTAAGCACGGTGTTAACGTCATCATTATCACTATCGCTATCGTGCTCATCTAGACATTCATTAGCAATGGAGGAGTGGAGACTTTTGATGATACCTTGTGCCCCTTTGCCATAAGGCACATAGGAGCGTTATCGTCATCGTCGCTCAAGTTGTCGAAGAGGCTCTTCGACATTGTTGAGGTGGTAGGCACAGCGATGGCGGCAGAGGCAATTCCTCCTTCCTCGTCGACTCGGAGTCGGAATCGGAGTTGAGTCGGTGTCGGAGTTCCACTCCTTTCCAATGTAGGCCGACCCTTGCCCTTGTACTTCTTGCTCTTCTTGTCCTTGCCTCGA
This sequence comes from Guadua angustifolia, assembly GCA_036346375.1. Classification (NCBI taxonomy): domain Eukaryota; kingdom Viridiplantae; phylum Streptophyta; class Magnoliopsida; order Poales; family Poaceae; genus Guadua; species Guadua angustifolia. Next base: position 3,778,759 of record CM070510.1, on the reverse strand, counting down.
ACTTATCCTTCTTGTGAGACTTCTCATCTTTTCCTTCCTTATCACGGACACTTTCGGCAATAAAATGACCGGTTTCGCGCATTAAATAGCATCTTCGAGTAGAATGTCTTCCTTTGACTTTCTTCCAAAGCTCTTGGATGACTTCCTTGTTTGAAGTTCTTCTTCTTGAAGAATTTGTTGAATCTTCGCATCTAACGAGCCATATCTTCATTTGTCAAAGGGCCACACGACTCTTCGTCTTCACTTTCGCTCTCTTGACTTGGCGCACAATTTTATTGCCTTTAGAGCAACGCCCTTCTTCTTTCGACTTGAGTTCTTCCACAACCTCGGCTTCCTTTACCATCATCTCATCCATCATGAGCCGCCAATGACGTCATGAGGTGTCAAAGTGTCAAAGTTGGGCGGTCTCGGATCAAGCGAACAAGGTTGCGGTTGGTAGGAGTGATCACGCAATATAATCTTCACCACGACCTTGTCGGACAAGTCGATGCACCCAAGACCTTTTGCTTGATTTACAAGCACCATTAGCCGATCAAACATCTTGTTGTAGGACTCTCCTTCTTCCAATGTGAACTGCTCGGCTCACCAATAATGAGCTCTATCTTTGATTCACGAACACTTGAAATCCCTTCATGACTCACTAGGAGTCTATCCCAAATGGCCTTTGCTTCCTCAAGTCCATCCACACGGTTGAACTCGGAATCACTCAAAGCATTAAACAAGGCATTGACGGCCAAGTCATTGAAGTGTTGATCTTTATCTTCTTCGGAGTAAGGTTCTCGGGATCATTAGGCTTGAAACCTGTCTGCACAATCTTCCAAATAGACGGGTGAAGTGATCTCAAGTGCATCTTCATCTTATGTTTCCATGCCGCATAGTGAGTGCCATCGAAGTGAGGCGCTCGGCCGAGAACACGAAACATATGATGAAGAGCTTGGGGCACCGAGGGAACGATAATCAAAAGGAATTGCAACCCCAATACCGGTGCCCGTGCCCTTATCTTGGTCATGGGCTTCGGTATTCTTATCTCCTGTTTGCGACATATTTATTCTCCAGCGGTTAAGCCAAACTAAGGAGATTTGGCTCGATACCAATTGAAAGGACCGATATGTAGCCTAGAGGGGGTGAATAGGCGTAATTAAAATTTGCAATTAAATAAAATCACCGAGAACAAAATCGGACCGTCCGGATTAATTGTCGAGATAGTCCGGAGTTAATGTCCGGATAGTCGGATTAAATGTCCGAGTGTCCTGGACAAGTGACCTCGAAATGATAATTTTAAATCCTTGCAAATTTGCAACAATCTAGCTGAATACAAATGTTCTAAATAATCTCAGGTACCTTAGAAAAATACAGATCTAGAGCCAAGCACAATGAGTAAGTAGATCGGGGCTCCAAAAGACTTAAGAACCACAAACCCTAGCTCAAGCAAATGAAGAACACAAAGACAATGATTTTTACCGAAGTTCGGATTCTTGAAGGGAATCCTACGTCTCCGTTGAGGAGGCACAAAGCCCGGGTCCCTCTTGACCTCTTTCCTCCCGGTGTTGCACAAAGCACTCGCCGGTTCTTCACTTCTTGCCTCTTTCCTTTCGGAGGCAAGGCTTGCCTTCACAAACGACCGGGGCTCTCCACACGAAGTCTTGGAGGCTCCCGGTGACTCCTTGCCGTCTAGGAGCCCTTCAAACTCCAAGAGCAACAAATACGCCGCTAAATCAACTTGGAGGATGAACTTGTGCTCAAGAATCAACAAAGCAAGCTCAAAGCACTTGAATCCCCTTCTTTCTCCCCAAAATGCAAATCAAATCGAAGATTTTAGTGGGAGAAAGAAGCTAGGGCTGAGAGAGTGTGAGAGAGCCTTTTGACTTGAATCTTTGCAATGAATGAGAGTTATAGCAGTTAGATTTGGAATGAGGGCTTAAATAGCCCCCAAAAATCCAACCGTTCTGAAAGCGTTCTTGCAGATCGGGATGTCCGGACTTTATCTTGGATACTCGGACAATTTCCGAGTGTCCGGACTAAATGTCCGGATACTCGGACTTACGAAGAAAGAGCAGCCGAGGACCCAAGCTCGAGTATCGGATTTAATCCGGATACTCGGACATTTTACCGAGTGTCCGGACTAATTGTCCGGATACTCGGACCGACCTCGGCGAGAGTATCCTTTAAAAGAAATGCATGATTTTGAAATGCTTTTGAGATGCAATTTTCATCCTATGAGCACAAGCATATCCTGAAAGCGATTTTCCGTCGTATCCCCTTAATAGTACGGCTATCCTTAGACTCAATAAAATAAAAGAAATATAATCAAGTCTTGATGCGCCTTTTCAAATTTTGAATATAGTGGGGATCTCAAATCGCCATTCCAACAAAGATATCTTCTTGATCACTGCATAGAATCTCACATGCATCGTTAGTATACTCTATTGTGTTGCCATAAATCACCAAAACTCTTTGAGGGGCCTAGATGCACTTTCACAAGCTCCAGGAGATTCTGCATGCTGGCCCATTTCTTGTAGAAATTCTGTCGAGTAGCTCTGTGTTCATGATTTGGTACAGAATCTAGAAGGGAAACTTTCTGATCAAACCCTGCAAGATTGCTATTGAAAATTTTGCTTATACATCTCACTTTGGTCTTTGAATGCAGAGGCCACCTTTCGGTGATAATTCTGCATGACTCCTCGTATTCATGTATGTGGCAAGCAGCTCTAAAAGTGGTAAAACCCTGGAATATAACCCTCTGGAATTTGATGACTTGGAGGTATGATGGGATACTCCCTCATATGTACAAATTATACATCTCGAGTTGATTTTTTTAACACCGTCAAGTAATGATAAAGCTTGGAGAACTGGAAGCTAAACTAATCAAGTTAATGCAAACAATGAAAAGCTACAACGGACCTACAATGAGTTGTTCGAGTACAGATCTTGTTCTTCAAAAGGTATAGCTCTCTTGAGCTTTAAAGTATTTATTCTTGATCACATTTGGATACACCTATCATGCATATTGCAAAATGCAATTGAACTTAAGGAATGGCTAGTCTATTGGAAATCTTTGAACTTACTTGTTCTTGCTCACAGTTACTCGAGTCCTCACCTGTTGCCGTAACATCTGTTGTGTCAATTGGATGAGTATGAGAATGGTTTCCCACTTTTACATGTAAGGCCATTTCTAGTTAGAATTTGTTTGGATTGGTATTTTGGCTGTCATGATTGCAACTTGGCTGTGCTACCTGTGCAGATTTCAGAGCTTGGTATTTATCCTGCTGTGGATCCTCTGGACTCCACATCCAGAATGCTGTCTCCCCATGTGCTGGCTGTTGCTTCAACTTGTTGCAATTCAGTCGATCACTTTACCCTCTGGATGTGCCCTTTTGTGCTCTTCGTAAGCTCAAACTTAAAAGGAATTTAGTGGATCACTTTACTCTCTGGAAGCGCATTATCAAATATTTTTGTGTACAATGTAATCTTCTTATACATTGATAGTATTAAGAAAATTTGTAAAGGTTCACTGGGTATTGCCCACTGTAATACATAACTCTTTTTGTAATTTTCATGTTGGAACAGAAATTTTGTGTGGTAAATACTAATTTATGTGTAAGACATCCATATTACATTCCGTGACTTATACATTATTGCTAATCTCTCTTTTAATTCGGAGAATATGATGGTGTGAAAATAGATCCATGCCAGTTGCTAACAATGCCAGTTGCTTCGAACAAACTTTTTACGAAAGGTTACCGAGCACTTATTTATTTAACCTAACAGTGATACATAACAATCTCACACGGAAACATAGATTACAGTCGCATTAACCCCCGTGGCGTGCCCAAAGGTGTTCGACCAGATCTGCCTGCAACCGATGGTGCTGTTGGCGATCCCTCCGCCTTTGAGTTGCTTCTATGCGATGCAAAGACCGACCGTTGGTGTCTTTGTGGTACATCACGACGGAGTACCCATATAGTCGAAGTTAATTTCCTGTGGTGGCCCATTCCTCTCGTCCTCCACGATCATGTTATGAAGAATGATGCATGCAGTCATTATATTCCTTAACGTACTCTGGTGCCAACATCGCCCGGGGCCCCTTACAATGGCAAACCTACCCTGGAGCACTCCAAACGCTCTCTCGACATCCTTCCTTGCAGCGGACTGCATCTGCGAGAAGTAGACCCTCTTGTTTCCCATCGGTGCTGCAATCGCCTTAACGAAGGTAGCCCACTCCGGGTAAATGCCATCCGCGAGGTAGTGGCCCATGTCGTACTGATTGCCATTGACGATGTAGTTTACCTCCGGAGCTGTACCATCATTTTCCCTAGAAAATATGTTAGAACGGTGCAACACATTAATATCGTTCATGCTTCCTGGCATCCCGAAAAAAGCATGCCAAATCCACAAGTCGTACGAAGCAACCGCCTCGAGGACTATGGAAGGCTTGCGAGTATGCCCTGTGAAAGCCCCTTGCCATGCTTTCGGGCAGTTTTTCTAGGTCCAATGAATGCAGTCGATGCTACCAAGCATTCCAGGGAAACCCCTGTGCTCACCAACAACTAATAGTCTACTAACATCTTCTGCATTAGGAGATCGGAGATATTCCTCCCCGAAAACCTGGACCACCGCCTTCACAAACTTCTTGAGAGCTAGAATGGCCGTACTTTCCCCAATATGGAGGTACTCGTCCATAGCGTCAGCAGGAACACCGTAAGCTAGTTGACGGAGAGCGGCTGTTGCTTTCTGAAGAGGTGACAAACCAAGCTTCCCGGTTGCATCCCTACTTTGCTGGAACCAAACGTCGTGTCCTTCGATAGCATTCGTTATGCGCAAAAATATGGAGCGGCTCATCCAAAACCTGCGTATGTGAAACGACTTAAACCTAATGAAACCTTACAAGTACATCATTCATATTTGCTAGAACTACTGGTTTGTTACCTCCGCCTGAAAAATGCGTGGCCGTACACGGGGGAGGAAGCGAAGTAATCACCATAAAGCCGAGCCGCCCCTTCAACGTGACCTCGGTTGATCACCGCATGGCCTGGAACCGATCCCCGTCGACGGTTGGTACCTCGCGCTTCCATCTCCTCCTCCTCTGCGATTGCTAAGAAAAGGGAGTCCTCATCATCAGTAAAGGATTGTTCATCACTTGAGGAAGAATTGAACTGACTCATTGTGAGGTTGGCAATGGGTTGTGGGTGACTAACCTGATGAATGCAACCCCTCAATATATAGAATTGCTGGGTTGGATGAGAGGGGAGGAGGAAAAGTTAGGTATTTCTGGGAAGGGAAGGGAATGGGGAAGGGAATCTGTTGGAGTGTATTGCTGGGAAGGGAATCCCTTCAGGGGCTGGGAAGGGAATGAAACTCTGGGAATCCCTTGGAGATGGTCATTATAGCACCTTAAAAAACTAATAGTCTGCTTTGAATTATTTATTGTCTCCTTCGAAGGATTTTTAGGATCATTTCAAAAATTTATCTATCTTGTGACTCGAAATAGGAGCAGAGCAAGTTTGAAAAATGATCTTAAAGTGGCTAGCATTAGCCTAGGAGGTCTTAACGTCTTCTTTTTTTCCCCATCAGAGTGATACATGGTAAATACAGATCTCAAAGCAACTAAATCTTCTTCTCTCTCAATATATATGATGCATCTTTATCCCAAGAAGGATACTATATATACTATAAGTCATCTGGTGTCGTAGAATTTTTTAAATCCTCCTCGGCTCCTCACCATGTTTTCCTTACCTATAACAATTTGATTTGGTTCTCGGTTACATGTAGCATTGCAGGGAGACTAGTATGTTTACACGGATTTGGTTGAAGCTTATAAAATATGTTAAGTGTGTGATCAACTGATTGTAGTTCTCGATGGAACAATGAAACTATAGTCCCTTTCTTGATCTAAAAAGTTGCAATTTCAAGCAAACTTTAGGTTATGATCAGCTGATCAACCACTCCAGGAAAGTAGGGGGATTCTTGGGCATGTGATGTAGGGTGCTTGGTTTGAGGAATGTGTTTGCCCTATAGTCAACCCATTTCTTGTTATCTTATTTGGTTTGAGGACTATAGTGAGATGCGCCATCGCCAATGGTAAGCATAGCGCTAACAGAAAAATGAGGGATATAACAGCAATCCATCACGGCGAACTAAACAAATATATTCTACAATTAATACATACCTCAAACCAAAGGTATACCTTCTAGTAGTGTAAGACAAATAGTAAAAATAATGAAAAGCTAGTAAAATTCGTCGGAGAATAATACAAATCGAAAGACAAGTTCACTATTGGTTTCTTACGATGATCAAATGTTCAAACTGCGAATTAGAGCGAGCCAAAGTATCATGTTATCTTTGTACTTTGTTATCTCTGATCATCAATAAGTAGGGTTCGAATCAAGTTTAATTCACTTACAAGTTTAAAGGCCTAAACGGCAATTCTCAAATCCAGATCTAAGTAAACACACATGCAAGTTTAGAGAGAACTTCCATATACTGGCGATGCTCTTCTTTATTTCACTATACACAAATCGATCACAAATCCGTCATTTCAGAGCTCACACCAATTCTCTCGCCATAATCTTCAGAAACAAAATATCATCGAAGCATTACAACATATTTTAGACTTGACTACTGGAGAATTCATTTGAACATCATCCAGTCCGATTTTCCGTGATTTGGTCCATGTTTAGAGAGCTCTTTCAAGATTGGCCTGCTAGACCGAGAGTCTAGTGCATTTCTGGTTATTCAAAACTGCCTCCTCCGGCGCTTCAAGCCAGATACGGTGAAGTGGTTCTGAGAGCTCTCAAGAGAGGAAATTTCAGGGACAAACATGGTGCTGTCATACACAGGATAACACAAATTCCCTTGCCAATAAAGCCCCGAGGCAGTTGGCGGTGAGGGAACCTCGGGTACTACCCATGGATTCTCGGGCACTCGGCTCATAGATTCGTCGGCATCCAATCCAAGCATTTGGTCTAACAGTTCTTCGGCAACCAAACCTTCAGCCAGACGGCACTGTGGAGATTGCCCGGCACTCCCAAGCTTAGCATTGTCACCCTGTGTAGCGAAAACAAGGATGGAATGAGAACAAATCTAGATGGAAAAAACTAATCTCAGTATGAAGAGATGGTATTGAAGAGCCTGCTTTTTATGGTTATAGCAAGTCTATTTGCATGTGAATTAAGCATAACTGTAAATGACACACTAAAATCTAGAACTTCATTGTGTCATCATATATTACGGTTTAGCCACCATTATTTCAAATTGAACAAGCCAATCTAAAAACTTCATAATTGGTTGTTACAAAATTAATCACAATGAGTAAGTTGTGATGAATTGCTACGTGATAGTAATGATGGTGACTACTAACAAGCACACAGTAAGCTAAAATAAAAAAAAGGGGACAGAAAATCACTTGAACTAACTTCTCAAGTCACAAGAAGACTTCTAAGCTTGAGAATAATGGTTAACAAGCTTTAGAATGGCAAAAAATTATGTTGAAGAGTCCGAAAACCAAACCGATCAAAATTTTAGCTTCGCTCTGGGACCTCACCCGCCCATCAGCATAATAATTGTCTGATGCAATTGACTAGCTAAGTCCTGATTAACCGTCAACCTAAATCAACTTAGGTGCTGGTCCTGATTAACCGTCAATTTCCCCCGAGTGGATGCTGAGAAGGTTCCCAACTCTTAAGCTTCTGGAGTAAACTCATTTACAACAAAAGTCTAATCATATCACAATAGAAGGTCCTAAATTCAAATGCATCAAGCTGCTGAACCATTAATAATGTTAGTCAATGGCATCATGCTACAGAACCAGCACTCCAATGAAAATGAAAAGCAAGCACACGATGCTACTGACAAGGAGAAAAGACAGGCAACACAACAATTCACATCTATTTAATATTTTAGATTACCTTAGAAGAGTCATGCTCAGCAAAGCCAAAGTTTGCACCATATTCTGAGTTATGGAAGAATTCATCCACAGGCCAATCGGGTAGACTGTCTGATCCATTACCGCCTGAGAAAGACAAGTTGTAGGCCCGATCATTATCTCCATTAATTTGATTGGGGAAGGCTGTCATGGTCTGACTAGATAGCAAAAGTGTTGGACTTTCCTCTGACAGATACTTCGGTGGAGGCTCTACTGATCTAATTGCACTGTTGTTCATAGCCCAATCAACCACTCCTGCCCTGGTATTTGAAACAGAACTCTGCCTAGAATGATCTCCATTGATTGCATTTTGGCTGGGAATGGATGCACTGCTTTCACCTGAAAATAAGATTGTAGGGTCTCTCCTTTGCAAATGTTCAGTTGATGAATCCACTGATCCACCACCAGCATTAGCATGCTTGTCGGCAATAGGTGGAACTGGATCAGCAGGATCAAGGCCAACTTGAACTCCTGTTATCAGGAACCTTTGATGTAAAGAAACAAAGGAATTTACTGTGTGTATAGCAACATCACAATCTCTACAAAGTAGTGCACGGTCCTCCAGGCAGAAGAAGTATCCAGAAGCCTCCTGCAATTGACAAATAGATTCAGATTTGCATACAAGGAATTAACGATAAGTATCAGAAATGACTTGCAGCAGGACTTAATATAGTGCAAAAAATATTAAGTGAATGCAGTGGTCTCCAATAACTGGAGGATTAGTTGTGCCTTTCTAAACGGGCCTCGCACATGACCTGGCCAACTGAGCGGTGGCAAACTACATCCTTCAGTCATTAGACTGGATCCACATCCAGATTATCCAGCCTGGTACAATAGCTCAAAGAACTAACATAATACAATACAATTGGCCTGACATCCATATGCCAATTTAAGCTCAAAGACATAAAAGACCATACAAAGTGTTAGAAAGACAGTTTGAACGAATAAAATATGCATCTAACAATAATCACCCACCAGACAAGGCTTCTCAAAGTCTGCTTCACTGGCCATTTTGTCAGAGACATCCATCTCACAATTTATGTTCTTTTACAGGCCCTTAAGTTGTTTTACCACTACCAAATAATTTATTCATTATGCATAAACTCAAGAGAGAGAGAGAAACTACGCAAGAATGATGAACTTACTGAGTCAGTGTGTCCTATTCATACCCAGCTTATATGAGATCTTACAAGAAATGACAGTTCTAAAGGACAGATTGTGTTAGAGAAACCTCACTTAGAAGGCACCAGTGTTACTGGGACAACCATGTCCAAAAAATTTTGCTGAATCCGAGTCGGATTCTAACACTCGTGTCCGATTCCGAGTAGCATTCTCCATCTCTAAATTTTTTTCCCAAATCGGATCTGTGTCCATGTAACACTGGAAGGTACTACTTGTGACCCTTGAGGTCTACCTCACGCATCTAGTAATAAACATTATCTCCAACCAGAACACACAGACACTGACGCATCACACGCATGCGATACAATAAACACACAACACAATAGTGTATACTATTCCTCCTTAAAATTTGTTGAGCATTCCAAAAATTAAGTTCTAAATCTAGGAACCAGGCAACAAGAAAATAACATGATCAACTATTGTAAAACATGTTCAACCACCACATACTAGGATTTATTAGGGTTTACAGTCACCACAAATGCAAAACATTTTGGAAAAAGGTGTTCTTAATGTGCAAGATAACTATCGTATTTAAAATAAAAAATAGCATGGCTTTCCTCTAACACATGTTGTAACAGCACTAATTTCCAATATGTGTTGCCTGGTAGAAGAGCCTACAAAGCTATACTGTTCAGACGTTGGCCCTAGCTTAAGGTTATCTAAACAACAAATGCAGATTAAGCTAGGCATAACAGACCATGATCATGTCAATAATCAGTATTCACTTCACATCTCTTCATTATATATCATGTTAGAAGCCCTGAAGTCCCATAGTTAGGGCCACAATGAAAAGTTTTCAGGACGTAAGTCTTCAGTCATCAGTGTTCACCACCTGTGCACATACGAATATATGACAACAACTCTAACTATAATTAGTCTTTTGTTTTGTCCTTTCCTGTTTACTTCACTAGTGTTCGTGTGTGTGTCAGAATCCAGTTTGTCCTCTTAAAAGTGGGTTTGATACTTCCACTTGTGACAAATTTTCTGGTGGTGAGAAAGATAAAGAGTAAGCTTGTCCAAGATCATTATAAAGCCTATTTGAGCTCAGTCATTTCATTTTAACTTTCAAAGTGGTTTGTGGTCCATGTTACTATTGTAAGCCTTGATCAAATTGTTAGAATTTATATCCGTATTAATTGTCTAGCAATGAACAAGTCGAGGTAAACTTTTTCTTATGTTACTAGTTTCATTTCAAGTGGTCTTTTGTTTGTAATACTACCATAAGCCTTCATAATAAATTTAATCTAGGAATAATAACCCTCTGGACACTCTAGTCTTACAAATCAATCCTTGACCATTTTTAGTGCACATTTTCCTTTAATAGGGGAAAAACAGTTTAAATGCATAGACATTACGTTTCACTGAAGGCTGGAAAAGCAAACCGAGACTGCATTTGCATGCACATGCTCAGTATTCCAGTCAGCTTGGTGAAACAAGCTTGCATGATTGTCATACCTAGGGCCATGAGTCTCAAATTGCCGATAAAAGGTACAGTGCTTCGTTTCACTAACTAAACTCTCCCGGTAACAGCATCCAAAGCTACTGTATTCACAAACAGGTGGACATAGCCAATCAAACAAACGCCTCTGCAGCCAAAATTTCCTTCTCCCTGCACAGCCACCCCAACCGAGAGACGGAAAGGGAGGGGCGGGGCGAGGCGGCCTCACCTGGCAGATGTCGCACTTGGGCACGGCCGGCGCGGCGGCGGGCACGGGGGAGGCGCCGTCGGAGAGGAGCGGCACGCGCTGGTGCTTTCCGGCGAGCTTGTTCGCGGCGTGCACCTCCTCGTCGCAGGCGGTGCAGAGCGCGGCCTCGTCGGCGCAGCACAGCACGCGCGCCTCCGCCGCGCCGCACGCGTTGCACTGGATCTTCATCGCCCCCCCGAACTAAGCCTAGCAGCAGCAGCAGCAGCTTCTAGGGTTTTACCCCCTCTCTCGCGGAGGGGATGAGGAGGAGGATACAGTGACGCGATTGGATCGGGCTCTCTCCTCTCTCCACGGCTTTAGCTTTTAAGGGCAGCGAGGAGGCGAGTGCGCTAGCTTGTTAGTTGTTGGGTTTGTTTAATTAGTGGTGTGGTTCGCTTGCTTTGGTAGGCCGGGCGATGGGCGAGCGAGGAGATGGTAAATCGGTGAGGGTACGAGACGAAGCGGTGGTCAGAGAGCAGGGACGGGGGAGTGGATGTCGGCACTGCCCGTCGCTGTCGTTGGACTGAGCGTACCGCGGCGGCGCGGCGCGATTTATCTCCGGCACAACCCGCCGCTTTTTTTTAACCAGTGCTTATATCCACGGTAACTAAATTTTGTAACAAACGATTGGGTAAATAATTCTCGTTCATCCTTCTTTAATGTTTTACTCCTCCATTTAAAAGTAGTACTATAAGCTATGTAGTTTGAATGCTCTTGCTTAGAAATGTAACATATGTTTAATGAGATTTTTCTACTTTACTCCTATTTATTTTCTATTAACCATATATATTTATTCATTATCATCCATATAAAGTATTATCTTTTATCTTTCAAGACAATTAAGTAGAGTATCTAAGTTATTTTCTCTTATATCTTTCTCAATTTTACCGTATACACATTATATCTCTGAACGAATGGAGTAATATTTGTATAACTTTCAAATGGTAATGCATAGAAACACTCTGCTTTTTTGTCCTTCTTATATCACTTTGTTGTGTTTTCTATCTTGATCACTCGTGAGTAGATGTGGGCATCTGGCTAGGCGTTTTGAGGCCAGCCTGTGGCACAGCATAGCATGCATGTGCACGGGTTAGGTCAGCACGACACGATTATTAGGGCCATGTCAGGGCTAGCAGCTGAACACGATAGCTGACACACATCAAAGGGCCATGCTTGGGTCAACGAGTACAACGCAGACATGGCATGACTTTAACATGAGTTTTTTTTACAGTTTTCAATAAATATTATGAAAATTTTGATAGCAGAATTGAACTAAGAAGAACTGGTTCAGTAATGCAATAAGCACGAGACAGTGTGAGTGTTTCAAATGTGTGAAAGGAGCTAAAAGAGCAGGGTTAGTTCGTCTTCTAAAACGCTAAACACGTCCTAATGGAATCCACACGTAGAGACCAATTACTATCTCGACACTTTTTTTTGTTAGGAATGAATAAAATTTAGTTCTTCTCCCCCAATATTTATGTCAACTGCCTTAACTCCATACATTTCTGTCTCCTTTTCTCTTCTCACAATAGTGAAAATGGACCAGATCTAGATCGAACAAACTGCGTGCCATTGGATTAATGACTGAGCTTGCGGAGGTGAGTCGACCGAAACCACGATATGGTAGGTGGCTAGACGATGGCGACGCAGTGCATCCAGATCCACGGCTCATCATGCCCGTGTGGTCTTGGCCGACACGGCACCGAATGGCCCGACTCGCTTCTGGCGATAAAAGGGTGGCTACTTCAAGGGGCTGTTTGGTTGCCTGCATGCACAGATATTTGCATCCATAGATGCAGAATATTGCTTTTTTCTTGTGTTTGGTTGCCTGCATTTAGTTTTGAGCCTGGCTCTCTGGATGCAAGATTCTCCATGCAGCCTGGCTTTGGAGATACGTAGAAAATGGGCGTATCTCTGGATGCAGCGCATGGCAGCCTCGTGTTCTGCGCAAGGGGCCACTGTCAGCCACAATATCAAACCATGCATGGGGTGCCACGTGGGTATGTAAGTTTCCTTTTCTTTCTTTTTTGTTTATATCTTTTGATTAGCATCTCCGATTACTCAACCGATTTCAAAAATGGGTTCTGATATTTTTCAAACAAAACTAGACCACAGCCTATATAAATTTTAAAATACCTACCTACTAAATACTCAACCAAACACCGCTCTCTACATCAATGCATCCCGTATCCCATCACCGGCTAAGTTGAGCGGACCAAGCTCGCGAGAAGGCAACCAAACAGCCCACAAGTGACTACTAATGCTAATAGCTTTGGATCCTATTGACTACACATTATGTGGGTTTAAGGGTTGATCATTGGCCTCTTGGCTGTGATAACCATTTCTTTCCACCAAAGATGATCGCCGCTGCTTTGTACATAAAGTGTTGGATGTTTATTAAGGTCTCGACCTCTCGGGCTTTTGGTGTCTCGAACAAGATCTGGGAAAAATCGTCGTACGTATGGAAAGAAAGGTGCTCACGCTTTTACCATTCTTTAAATTTTAAGGCGAATAATGAATTATGTCCCATAGTTTGTCCAATTCCTTTGACAAGTATTTTTGGCCCAAATGGAAGGGCCAAACCTTACAGATTCCGAACAACTCATTCACTACCTTGAATAAAAAGCGGCCGAGTCAGCGGAATCAGCACGTACGCACGGCACAGTGAACAAAAGGAGGCTTTGGCATCCTTCAGGACAGCTTCTGATTGTGCAGATTCTGGATTGTAGTTAGCTGTCTGAAAAATTACTATCTGAAATCTCTCGACGAGAGAATCTGGTGGTTCGCAATCCCGATTATGCATGCTGATTATTGATCGGCGTCGGTGACGGATGAGCGGATAAAGGTGACGGAGGGACCTAAGGACGACGGCGAAAACCCTTGTGCTGCGATGACTCATGGGAGGTGGAACTCAAAATCTGAATTAGAATCCATAGAATCAAGTGGGTAGCATTTACGATTACGTGTACAAATCAAATTCGATTGTGGAAGAAATCGTATAGAATCCTCCGTTCAATAGATAATCTGCTTTTCTTTTAAGCAGAAACTATGTATAAGCTGCCCCACGTGCCTCATTTTAGAACCAACAAAAGGAGATTTTTTTTTTCAGGAGACCATCATCATCACAGGCATCTAGCACGGCTTAACCAGCGAATTCAATTGCAGTAGATCCTCTGGCAAAATCTACAAGTCCAAGGTAATTCTAACATCTTTTCTTTGTTTTCAATTTTGCCAAGTTTAGCGGACTACTGTCGCTCGCTTCAAACATGGAATCGAAGATCACGAGATCTAAAACGTATGTACCCAACAACCGAGAACAAAGAGGTGTGACAGGCCAAGCACATTAGTAAAATGCACTCGCCTTCATAAAGCAGAATCCACAAGTACCATGACCAGGGAAATGTACATTACTCAGTGAAGAACAGCTGAGTTTGATACGACGCGATGCCAAACATAAACCCCAAGTAAACCTTTTTCAACATGTCACCAACCAACAAACCCAAGCTAATTATTCACTGCATATTATGTGACGCGCCAAGCAGATGCAAGCCCACAGATTGCTGAACCAAATGAGGAGCAAACTTAGTCTCAAATGACCAAAATAACATATCAGGGCTTAGAAACCCTGCTCGACCAGATAATCGCCAAGCCTCTCCACTATCATATTGCACTGGCCTGGAGTCATTGGCTCATCATAGATACCAATAATCAAGGCCAGGGTGGTCTTCTTGATAGTGATGCCTCCGGTGCCCTGTAAGAAACATGGAAACAAGAAGTAAGGAGAAATTCTTTCTTTTTGTGAAAAGAAAATCAATGAACGATTTGTAGGTTGCACATTTCGCATGTTTCTCACTCTATTATAGAAGGAACTTAATACAAAATGGTGCAACTTAGATGAAATGCATTATGCAGTAATTACTAGCTATTTCCTTATGGGGGAATATCGGAAAACAAGATTCTCTAAGTAAACTGGATATCCGCTAATGACAATCTAGAAGTTTAGTTACTAACAAATGATGTTCTATACTTCTAATTTTTAAACACATATAAGGCTTACACATGCTAAACATTATCCATACAGTTCGGCGATTGAATCATCATATGAATTGTCCCAAGTGTTTATAATCAACCATGAATCCATGATATCCCAAAGAGAGGCATTCATCTGATGCAACATGCTTGCATTAATGAGGTAATGCAGTATAGCTCCTTCAGCAGGAGACAGTTTCATCTTTAACACATTCATAACCCGATACACCAACGGCATAAATTAATTCAGTTTGTTTGGCAAAACTAACACAGGTATTGGACAAGCAAGTCACAGGCATGGTATCACAGACAATCTGTTTCATAACAAAAGAAAAAAAAGAGTACCTTCTTCCCTCGGATGACAACCCCAGGTTCACCTTGGATCACCATGTATTTTGTGCCTCCAAGGAAAAGACCAGTTGGTGCAAGAGTTC
This sequence comes from Guadua angustifolia, assembly GCA_036346375.1. NCBI lineage: Eukaryota > Viridiplantae > Streptophyta > Magnoliopsida > Poales > Poaceae > Guadua > Guadua angustifolia. Next base: position 3,763,508 of record CM070510.1, on the reverse strand, counting down.
CAGGTTCATCGAAGTCCTTCATGATGGCAGCAATCTCCTCAGGTTTGTACTGTAACATGCAGAAGCAGAAAACAAGAGAACTCAGTGATAGAGCATGCAAAATAAGAAAGATTAGGCTTCCATTGTAAATAAATCCAGCCTCTACTGAAACAACAGGATAGCTATTACCAGCATAATGCAACAATATGATATCGTCATGATGGAACAAACTGTCAAAGCAAACCTATGGTAATGCTAGATCACTTAGTAATAATATAATTTCTCCAATTAAGCACTTCAGCCTCCGAAGCTATGCAACATAAATAGCCATTTCACAGCTGAAAGCTATATGGTCTCATAAATCACGCAGAGAGGACATCGGAGCAGCACGGTATCGTCCAGTAAAAGCAAATGCTCCGTGCAATGTAACACCATTGACACTATGATAACGCAAACTTATCTCGCGCAATAATAAGCTTTGGTGAACGTTTACCATCTACACCACCTAAGGCATTTACATGTAACTCAACGCTAGGCGCTTGCGGTGGTATGACCATTTCCATTTCTGAATTCTGAGACTAATAAATCTAAGCGGAACGGCCAATCCGATCGCTCCGGTAGGCCGATGTATCCGATCTCACTAGCGATTCCACCATGTAAGCATCGTTCAGAACACCCCGCCTAGCGAATCATACTGGCAGCACACTACCACAACGAACCCCCAGTAGCAACAACGACTGAAACAACACTTGGCACCTATGCACCCGAAGCTAAAAGATCCGCATCTCGCCTCATCGACCAAGATCCGGATCCCAACTGGCCCCGATCCGGCCGCCGGGAGCAGAACGCTGATGCGACAGATCTGCCCACGCGCGCGGATCTAGGGCAGCACGAGATAGTCAACAGGAGGACGAAAAAAGTAGAGAGAGAGAGAGAGCGAGGGAAGGGGGGACCTGGGGGAAGTTGGGGCACTGCGCCCAGACGCTGCCGTCGTGGCCGACGATGGCGGCGGAGGTGAGGGTCTGGCCCTCTATCTCGCACATCAGGTGGTCGTCGACGTACGCCTGCCACGACATCTTGCTCCTCCCTTCGCCGGCGGCGGCTCGCCTCGCTTCTCGGTTTCTCTCGGTCTGCTTGGATCGCACGCGGCCTCGGCTGCTTGTCTGCCTAGACGCGGCTGGGGCGGTGACTGGTGAGGGTGGGGAATATATCAGTTGCGTGTGGGGGATGCTGGGTGGAATGGAACCCTACTTTTTTTTTCCCGTTCCCTTTCTTTTTTTTTCTTTTTTATTTGCATTTTACGCTTCTAGAAATGAAAAAAAAGCAAAATGTGTCTCATGGGCAGGGTTTGAAATCTCAGCGAGATTTCGCGGTATATCGCCGAGGTCTCACCCTTCGGATCGAGACGAAATTTTTCTTTGCTGGCTAAATTTGAAATTTTTAAAAAATCATAGTGCTACAATGATCTCGTTTATTTCGGCGAGATTTCGCCCTCTCTTGCCGGTATCTCAGGTTTAAACCCGGAATTTGATTTTTTTTGCACCCGGATTTGACCAGATTTAGCTCAATTACCCTGGGAAAAGTGATGTTCCATGATAATTTGTCGAAAAACCATTTTTGAGATATTTTAAAATTTCATAAAAAATTCATTATATTTTTATAAAATAAGTTCTAAATCTAGGAACCAGGCAACAAGAAAATAACATGATCAACTATTGTAAAACATGTTCAACCACCACATACTAGGATTTATTAGGGTTTACAGTCACCACAAATGCAAAACATTTTGGAAAAAGGTGTTCTTAATGTGCAAGATAACTATCGTATTTAAAATAAAAAATAGCATGGCTTTCCTCTAACACATGTTGTAACAGCACTAATTTCCAATATGTGTTGCCTGGTAGAAGAGCCTACAAAGCTATACTGTTCAGACGTTGGCCCTAGCTTAAGGTTATCTAAACAACAAATGCAGATTAAGCTAGGCATAACAGACCATGATCATGTCAATAATCAGTATTCACTTCACATCTCTTCATTATATATCATGTTAGAAGCCCTGAAGTCCCATAGTTAGGGCCACAATGAAAAGTTTTCAGGACGTAAGTCTTCAGTCATCAGTGTTCACCACCTGTGCACATACGAATATATGACAACAACTCTAACTATAATTAGTCTTTTGTTTTGTCCTTTCCTGTTTACTTCACTAGTGTTCGTGTGTGTGTCAGAATCCAGTTTGTCCTCTTAAAAGTGGGTTTGATACTTCCACTTGTGACAAATTTTCTGGTGGTGAGAAAGATAAAGAGTAAGCTTGTCCAAGATCATTATAAAGCCTATTTGAGCTCAGTCATTTCATTTTAACTTTCAAAGTGGTTTGTGGTCCATGTTACTATTGTAAGCCTTGATCAAATTGTTAGAATTTATATCCGTATTAATTGTCTAGCAATGAACAAGTCGAGGTAAACTTTTTCTTATGTTACTAGTTTCATTTCAAGTGGTCTTTTGTTTGTAATACTACCATAAGCCTTCATAATAAATTTAATCTAGGAATAATAACCCTCTGGACACTCTAGTCTTACAAATCAATCCTTGACCATTTTTAGTGCACATTTTCCTTTAATAGGGGAAAAACAGTTTAAATGCATAGACATTACGTTTCACTGAAGGCTGGAAAAGCAAACCGAGACTGCATTTGCATGCACATGCTCAGTATTCCAGTCAGCTTGGTGAAACAAGCTTGCATGATTGTCATACCTAGGGCCATGAGTCTCAAATTGCCGATAAAAGGTACAGTGCTTCGTTTCACTAACTAAACTCTCCCGGTAACAGCATCCAAAGCTACTGTATTCACAAACAGGTGGACATAGCCAATCAAACAAACGCCTCTGCAGCCAAAATTTCCTTCTCCTGCACAGCCACCCCAACCGAGAGACGGAAAGGGAGGGCGGGGCGAGGCGGCCTCACCTGGCAGATGTCGCACTTGGGCACGGCGGCGCGGCGGCGGGCACGGGGAGGCGCCGTCGGAGAGGAGCGGCACGCGCTGGTGCTTTCCGGCGAGCTTGTTCGCGGCGTGCACCTCCTCGTCGCAGGCGGTGCAGAGCGCGGCCTCGTCGGCGCAGCACAGCACGCGCGCCTCCGCCGCGCCGCACGCGTTGCACTGGATCTTCATCGCCCCCCCGAACTAAGCCTAGCAGCAGCAGCAGCAGCTTCTAGGGTTTTACCCCCTCTCTCGCGGAGGGGATGAGGAGGAGGATACAGTGACGCGATTGGATCGGGCTCTCTCTCCTCTCTCCACGGCTTTAGCTTTTAAGGGCAGCGAGGAGGCGAGTGCGCTAGCTTGTTAGTTGTTGGGTTTGTTTAATTAGTGGTGTGGTTCGCTTGCTTTGGTAGGCCGGGCGATGGGCGAGCGAGGAGATGGTAAATCGGTGAGGGTACGAGACGAAGCGGTGGTCAGAGAGCAGGGACGGGGGAGTGGATGTCGGCACTGCCCGTCGCTGTCGTTGGACTGAGCGTACCGCGGCGGCGCGGCGCGATTTATCTCCGGGCACAACCCCGCCGCTTTTTTTTTTTAACCAGTGCTTATATCCACGGTAACTAAATTTTGTAACAAACGATTGGGTAAATAATTCTCGTTCATCCTTCTTTAATGTTTTACTCCCTCCATTTAAAAGTAGTACTATAAGCTATGTAGTTTGAATGCTCTTGCTTAGAAATGTAACATATGTTTAATGAGATTTTTTCTACTTTACTCCTATTTATTTTCTATTAACCATATATATTTATTCATTATCATCCATATAAAGTATTATCTTTTATCTTTCAAGACAATTAAGTAGAGTATCTAAGTTATTTTCTCTATATCTTTCTCAATTTTACCGTATACACATTATATCTCCGAGCGAATGGAGTAATATTTGTATAACTTTCAAATGGTAATGCATAGAAACACTCTGCTTTTTTGTCCTTCTTATATCACTTTGTTGTGTTTTCTATCTTGATCACTCGTGAGTATATGTGGGCATCTGGCTAGGCGTTTTGAGGTTGCCTGTGGCACAGCATAGCATGCATGTGCACGGGTTAGGTCAGCACGACACGATTATTAGGGCCATGTCAGGGCTAGCAGCTGAACACGATAGCTGACACACATCAAAGGGCCATGCTTGGGTCAACGAGTACAACGCAGACATGGCATGACTTTAACATGAGTTTTTTTTACGCTTTCAATAAATATTATGAAAATTTTGATAGCGAATTGAACTAAGAAGAACTGGTTCAAGAATGCAATAAGCACGAGACAAGGTGAGTGTTTCAAATGTGTGAAAGGAGCTAAAAGAGCAGGTTAGTTCGTCTTCTAAAACGCTAAACACGTCCTAATGGAATCCACACGTAGAGACCAATTACTATCTCGACACTTTTTTTTGTTAGGAATGAATAAAATTTAGTTCTTCTCCCCCAATATTTATGTCAACTGCCTTAACTCCATACATTTCTGTCTCCTTTTCTCTTCTCACAATAGTGAAAATGGACCAGATCTAGACTGAACCGGCACAACGTGCCATTGGATTGTGACTGAGCTTGCCAGAGGTGAGTCAGACCGACACGATATGGTAGGTCAAGCTAGAAGAGGCGGCACTAAGATACCCAGATCCACGGCTCATCATGCCCGTGTGGTATCGCCCGACACAAAGACCAGTAAATCGACTCGCTTCTGGCGATAAAAGGTGGCTACTTCAAGGGTCGTTTGGTTGCTCATGCAGAGATATTTGCATCCATAGATGCGAATATTGCTTTTTCTTGTGTTTGGTTGCTCGCATTTAGTTTTGAGCACTGCTCTCTGGATGCAAGATTCTCCATGCGACTGGCTTTGGAGATACGTAGAAAATGGGCGTATCTCTGGATGCAGCGCATGGCAGCCTCGTGTTCTGCGCAAGGGGCCACTGTCAGCCACAATATCAAACCATGCATGGGGTGCCACGTGGGTATGTAAGTTTCCTTTTCTTTCTTTTTTGTTTATATCTTTTGATTAGCATCTCCGATTACTCAACCGATTTCAAAAATGGGTTCCTGATATTTTTTCAAACAAAACTAGACCACAGTTGCTATATAAATTTTAAAATACCTACCTACTAAATACTCAACCAAACACCGTCTCTACATCAATGCATCCCGTATCCCATCAGCCTGGCTAAGTTGAACGGACCAAGCTCGCGAGAGAAGGCAACCAAACAGCCCACAAGTGACTACTAATGCTAATAGCTTTGGATCCTATTGACTACACATTATGTGGGTTTAAGGGTTGATCATTGGCCTCTTGGCTGTGATAACCATTTCTTTCCACCAAAGATGATCGCCGCTGCTTTGTACATAAAGTGTTGGATGTTTATTAAGGTCTCGACCTCTCGGGCTTTTGGTGTCTCGAACAAGATCTGGGAAAAATCGTCGTACGTATGGAAAGAAAGGTGCTCACGCTTTTACCATTCTTTAAATTTTAAGGCGAATAATGAATTATGTCCCATAGTTTGTCCAATTCCTTTGACAAGTATTTTTGGCCCAAATGGAAGGGCCAAACCTTACAGATTCCGAACAACTCATTCACTACCTTGAATAAAAAGCGGCCGAGTCAGCGGAATCAGCACGTACGCACGGCACAGTGAACAAAAGGAGGCTTTGGCATCCTTCAGGACAGCTTCTGATTGTGCAGATTCTGGATTGTAGTTAGCTGTCTGAAAAATTACTATCTGAAAAATCTGCTGACCAGAGAATCTGGTCGTTCGGCAATCCTGATTGTCTGTGCTGATTATTGATCGGCGTCGGTGACGGATGAGCGGATAAAGGTGACGGAGGGACCTAAGGACGACGGCGAAAACCCTTGTGCCTGCGATGACTCATGGGAGGTGGAACTCGCAAAATCTGAATTAGAATCCATAGAATCAAGTGGGTAACAGTTTCTGATTCTGTGTACAAATCAAATTCTGATTGTGGAAGAAACTGTATAGAATCCTCCCGTTCAATAGATAATCTGCTTTTCTTTTAAGCAGAAACTATGTATAAGCTGCCCCACGTGCCTCATTTTAGAACCAACAAAAGGAGATTTTTTTTTTCAGGAGACCATCATCATCACAGGCATCTAGCACGGCTTAACCAGCGAATTCAATTGCAGTAGATCCTCTGGCAAAATCTACAAGTCCAAGGTAATTCTAACATCTTTTCTTTGTTTTCAATTTTGCCAAGTTTAGCGGACTACTGTCGCTCGCTTCAAACATGGAATCGAAGATCACGAGATCTAAAACGTATGTACCCAACAACCGAGAACAAAGAGGTGTGACAGGCCAAGCACATTAGTAAAATGCACTCGCCTTCATAAAGCAGAATCCACAAGTACCATGACCAGGGAAATGTACATTACTCAGTGAAGAACAGCTGAGTTTGATACGACGCGATGCCAAACATAAACCCCAAGTAAACCTTTTTCAACATGTCACCAACCAACAAACCCAAGCTAATTATTCACTGCATATTATGTGACGCGCCAAGCAGATGCAAGCCCACAGATTGCTGAACCAAATGAGGAGCAAACTTAGTCTCAAATGACCAAAATAACATATCAGGGCTTAGAAACCCTGCTCGACCAGATAATCGCCAAGCCTCTCCACTATCATATTGCACTGGCCTGGAGTCATTGGCTCATCATAGATACCAATAATCAAGGCCAGGGTGGTCTTCTTGATAGTGATGCCTCCGGTGCCCTGTAAGAAACATGGAAACAAGAAGTAAGGAGAAATTCTTTCTTTTTGTGAAAAGAAAATCAATGAACGATTTGTAGGTTGCACATTTCGCATGTTTCTCACTCTATTATAGAAGGAACTTAATACAAAATGGTGCAACTTAGATGAAATGCATTATGCAGTAATTACTAGCTATTTCCTTATGGGGGAATATCGGAAAACAAGATTCTCTAAGTAAACTGGATATCCGCTAATGACAATCTAGAAGTTTAGTTACTAACAAATGATGTTCTATACTTCTAATTTTTAAACACATATAAGGCTTACACATGCTAAACATTATCCATACAGTTCGGCGATTGAATCATCATATGAATTGTCCCAAGTGTTTATAATCAACCATGAATCCATGATATCCCAAAGAGAGGCATTCATCTGATGCAACATGCTTGCATTAATGAGGTAATGCAGTATAGCTCCTTCAGCAGGAGACAGTTTCATCTTTAACACATTCATAACCCGATACACCAACGGCATAAATTAATTCAGTTTGTTTGGCAAAACTAACACAGGTATTGGACAAGCAAGTCACAGGCATGGTATCACAGACAATCTGTTTCATAACAAAAGAAAAAAAAGAGTACCTTCTTCCCTCGGATGACAACCCCAGGTTCACCTTGGATCACCATGTATTTTGTGCCTCCAAGGAAAAGACCAGTTGGTGCAAGAGTTCCAGGTTCATCGAAGTCCTTCATGATGGCAGCAATCTCCTCAGGTTTGTACTGTAACATGCAGAAGCAGAAAACAAGAGAACTCAGTGATAGAGCATGCAAAATAAGAAAGATTAGGCTTCCATTGTAAATAAATCCAGCCTCTACTGAAACAACAGGATAGCTATTACCAGCATAATGCAACAATATGATATCGTCATGATGGAACAAACTGTCAAAGCAAACCTATGGTAATGCTAGATCACTTAGTAATAATATAATTTCTCCAATTAAGCACTTCAGCCTCCGAAGCTATGCAACATAAATAGCCATTTCACAGCTGAAAGCTATATGGTCTCATAAATCACGCAGAGAGGACATCGGAGCAGCACGGTATCGTCCAGTAAAAGCAAATGCTCCGTGCAATGTAACACCATTGACACTATGATAACGCAAACTTATCTCGCGCAATAATAAGCTTTGGTGAACGTTTACCATCTACACCACCTAAGGCATTTACATGTAACTCAACGCTAGGCGCTTGCGGTGGTATGACCATTTCCATTTCTGAATTCTGAGACTAATAAATCTAAGCGGAACGGCCAATCCGATCGCTCCGGTAGGCCGATGTATCCGATCTCACTAGCGATTCCACCATGTAAGCATCGTTCAGAACACCCCGCCTAGCGAATCATACTGGCAGCACACTACCACAACGAACCCCCAGTAGCAACAACGACTGAAACAACACTTGGCACCTATGCACCCGAAGCTAAAAGATCCGCATCTCGCCTCATCGACCAAGATCCGGATCCCAACTGGCCCCGATCCGGCCGCCGGGAGCAGAACGCTGATGCGACAGATCTGCCCACGCGCGCGGATCTAGGGCAGCACGAGATAGTCAACAGGAGGACGAAAAAAGTAGAGAGAGAGAGCGAGGAAGGGGGACCTGGGGGAAGTTGGGGCACTGCGCCCAGACGCTGCCGTCGTGGCCGACGATGGCGGCGGAGGTGAGGGTCTGGCCCTCTATCTCGCACATCAGGTGGTCGTCGACGTACGCCTGCCACGACATCTTGCTCCTCCTTCTCCGGCGGCGGTTCGCCTCGCTTCTCGGTTTCTCTCGGTCTGCTTGGATCGCACGCGGCCTCGGCTGCTTGTCTGCCTAGACGCGGCTGGGGCGGTGACTGGTCAGGGTGGGGAATATATCAGTTGCGTGTGGGGGATGCTGGGTGGAATGGAACCCTACTTTTTTTCCCTTCCCTTTCTTTTTTTCCCCCCTTTTTTATTTGCATTTTACGCTTCTAGAAATGAAAAAAAAGCAAAATGTGTCTCATGGGCAGGGTTTGAAATCTCAGCGAGATTTCGCGGTATCTCGCTGAGGTCTCGCCCTTCGGATCGAGACGAAATTTTTGCTGTCAGCCTATTTTTTTTAAAAAAAATCATAGTGCTACAATGATCTCGTTTATTTCGGCAAGATTTCGCCCTCTCTTGCCGGTATCTCAGGTTTAAACCCGGAATTTGACCAGATTTAGCTCAATTACCTTGGGAAAAGTGATGTTCCATGATAATTTGTCGAAAAACCATTTTTTGAGATATTTTAAAATTTCAGTAAAAAAATATTAGATTTTTATAAAATTTTAGAGGAATTTTAATGCTATAAAAAATTTATGGTATCATCCTAACAAGGTAGGATTACACAAAAAAATCAAAATATTTTAAGTTGATTTGTTATATTTAAAAAATAAAAACAAGAATGAGCATAATGAGATAGTAATCGTGTTAGAATTTTATAAATTTTTCCCAATTTCCTCATGACCTACAATTTTTAGGAGAGCTTAAGAATTTCCTCATAACCTTTTTATAAAATTTTCAAAAAATTTGACTTTATTTTGGTTGGTCAATGAAAAATTGTAAACTCTACCAGCACACGCGCTAAAGTCCGAAAAGTGTGAAGTAACACTGTCACATTTTTTGAGAATTTTGTAGATTATCTAAAATTTTATGGAAACATTGTGGATGCTTCATGACTATCCACAAAAAATTTTAAAATTTTTGCATCCTTCAAATTATGCCAAAAAATGTCATGGAGGGGACTTGAACTCAAGACCTCCTCTTCCATCGTTTGTGACCTTACCACCAGATTAGTGTGTACGTATTACTAGAATCTTTTTTGGAAGTGATAAAGAGAGGTAAGTAAAGGTTTATACTATCTTGTACAGAGAGCAAACTCTAGTAAATCAAGGAGTAGTTATAATTTGTTAAATTTCAATTATTTATCAACACGTCATTCTTAATTTTTAAGTACATATATCTTTAGACCATCGTGTATGTACATTTTAGCAATAAACTAAGATAATATATTATGTTTTATAACTAATGAACACTTTGCTTTACTAAGTAGTAAAACAAAGCGAATAAGCATGTATGTGAAATAGAAATAGTACCTAGCTGTCTACTCGATATTTTGGGTGATTTCAAGTACTATTAGGATATAGGACCCGTGAATTTAAGAAGATATCATACTTAAATGCTAGTATGCTAGGTTAAGTTTGCTCTCTTTTCAGCTATTTTAGTTCAGCTAACAATTATACTAAATCCAAGTTAACCTTTCTCAATTTTTTTGTTTCATTGTAATTTCTCCGGATGGTAGATCGTGCGGGCACCGTATGGGACCATGGGGAGCGTGTCGGACCGGCTGGGTCGAAGTGCAACTACTGCAGACATGTCATGAAGGGTCAAGGGGTGGCCCATCTGAAGGAACATCTGGCTAGCCACACCGGCGATGTGAAGGCATGTCCAAACGTGCCAAAAGTAGTTAGGCAGGCCATGCTAGCTGACCTCCATGGAGGTCGAGAGAAGAGAAGGAGAAGGAGGTGGTGCGCCTCTATTAGGAGGAGGCTTGCGATGAGTGAGCCACTTTGGCAACCGAGCAGGAGCAGCTCAAGATGGCCATCAAAGCCTCCAAAGAAGAGGTCTGTATCAAGAGCCAAGGATTGACCTCAGTTTCGGGGTCCAAAAGTGGTGCAGCGAGGATGTTCCAATGTACTCTCAACAAAATATTCGGAAGGTCCAAATCGACACAATCAAGCCATGCCTCCATCGATGTTGACCTCGCACGGAGTGGTGCCTCACAGCAACCCCGTATTGACACTGCATTCAAGCAGGGGGCGGTAGAAGCTAGGGGGGTCAAAATGGTTCTATGCTAATGCAATTCCAAGAAGGAAGGCCGACTGCCCATATTTCACAGGTACGAAATGGTCATACGTTCCTCAGTTACAACTCTTGTGATGATTGTACTAATATCTTATGGCCGCGATGGGCAACTGCAATTAAGCTGACGCAGGAGTTAGCCCTAGGGATTCGTGCACCACGGGGCCACGTGATAAACGGGAAGCATCTGGATGAGAACGAGTAGGACATAATCAAGTACCTTCGAAGCTTTAAGAAAGACTGGGCCACATTTAGTGTTACAGTATTGTGTGACGCCTGGATTGGACCTACTCATCAGAGCATCATCAACTTCATGGTGTACTGCAATGACGCCGTGTTCTTTCATAAGACTATCAATGCAACAGGTACAACATTCGGTTCTATTTTTACTCTTCCATAAAACCGTGAGTACAACCTTCTGGCTTGTTCATTCGCAGGCAAGATCCAGGACCACAAGTATCTGCTCCACGAGATAACAAAGGTCATGGCCAAGGATATTGGGGTGGACAACTTCGTGCAGGTGGTTACTAACAACGGTTGTAAGTTCAACCTTCATTAGTTATGGTTTTGGTGTTAATGACAAATCTAATCTTGTGTTAATGACAAATCCAATATTGAGTTTATCCCCTAATGTGATTTTATTATTAATGACAAATCTTATATCGAGACTAACTTGTTTATTTAGAATATCTTTGATTAGTCTCATCGCATTGAAAAATAGAAAACCCAAGGTATGTTTGCATATTCATTCTAATATTAGTTGCATACTTTGGAGTCAAGTTGAAATATGAATGTCCCCGTTATATTAACCACAAAATGTGCATTATGTTTCTCAATCCATATATTACATGGATGCACATATTTAGGGGGAGTTTGTAGTTTAACTTGAAAGTCTCTTTGTATTGATCTAATTCTTATTGACACATATAAGGATCAAGACAAAGAAACTAAATCTTGAGTATATGTTTGAATTGCCTAGTTATAAGTATACTCATGGTAATATAGGATATACTCCAATACGATCAAATTGGATATGTGCATATTATGTCCAAGTCAATTATATCTATGCACATATACATGTGGGGTGTATTCTATAGTTGATGATTTAGAGAAATGATCATTTCCATATAATTTACATATAATGGATCATTACTTTCCATCAACATGAGTATATGAAAACTTGTGTAGTTAATATATACTCATATCAATTTAAATGATAATTTAAATTGAGTTCATTTGTCTTGTTAATCATTAAAGAACACTTCATCATGTGTTGATGGTGTTTTGTGATTAATTGAGGACAATGAATAGTTCTTAAGTATAATAAAGCATGAGTTGCATTATTGTACTTAAGACACAATTAAATCATTTTAATTGATTTAGATTGTGCTCAATTGATCTAAAGGCATCCATTATGTGTTAATGGAGTGCAAGAGATAATTGAGACAACCATGCATCTTGGACTAACTATTTGTATGAGTTATGATTGAGTTAGGTCCAAAGATGGATGAGATGATGAGAACGGGACAAGGACGGCATCATGAGTTGATGGGCGCCAAGAGTGGATCCCAAGTGGAGTCGAGTGGATATCCCGGGGAGTATCAAAGTGATGATCATAAAGACCCTAAAGGGATTGCTTGATGCGCATGAAGGTATAATTAGATAGGCTAAGGACTTTTGTAGTCTTTGAGTCTAAGGTTTTATCGCCGTGCTATTAAGAGGGGTCGTTCCCTTTGCTTGAGCTTCATCATGTGTTGGTGATCTCATTCCGCGTTCACTCAAGCTCAACCATTTGGATTTGGTTTTTGCATATGGGTTAACCATTTGGCATGTGTTGCGAATGGGTTAAACCTATGCTTGGTTGCATTTGGTTTTCGCATAATGCTTTGATTTGCATGTGTTGCAAGAAGTGATAAGCTAGTGCGTTGGCTTTTGTGTGAAGTTCACTTTTGCATGTGTTGCATTAGTTGAAGCTTCATGCTTTGTTCGCAAAACAAATCTTTATAAAACCTTGGTGTTGCTTGGAGCTAAGTTTTGCATGTGTTGCAAAAGGAGAGAGCTCAAGCATGATTTGATGTTTGTGTGTTTGTATGGAGCTAGAGGCTTGCATGTGTTGCGAGTAAAGAGCTCATACGTGTGATTTGGTTTTAGTCGATGTTTGGTTTTGGTGTTGCATGGGACTAGAGAATTGCATGTGTTGCAATTAGAGAGCTCATGCATCTTGAATTGATGTTGCTTGGAGCTAGACTTTTGCATGTGTTGCAAAGAGTAGTGCTCAAGCATGAAATGGTTTTATTGTGTTATTTGCAAGTTCGTTGTGCGAATAAACTGAGGTTTATGAGTCCGGAGGCGTGTGAGTGGGGCTTGCAACGGGTGTTGGCAAGTTGACCGGGTCTTGTGTTGACCTTCACATGGCTAGGGGGATTAATCTCATAAACTCGAGTTTGATTTGCTTAATACGTTTTGCAAATAGATCTTGAGTTGATTGCGAAATGTGTTTTTGCAATTTGGTTGAGATTCTTTGAGCATGAGCTAAGTTGGTGCAAATGTGTTTTGCATAAGTATATGATCATGTGTTGATCATCTAATAGCTCAAAGAATGGCATTTCGTTTTTGGAGAAATGATTTTAGTGTGAAAAATCATGTTTTCTCTATGAGACCGGTGCTACTGGTGGTGCTAGTCCGTGCTACCGGTGGGTGGTAGCACCGCCTCCGGCCGTGTGAAATTTCCAGAGGGGTGTTCTTGTGCCTCGGTGGTGCATACGGCCATGGTGGTCCCAGGCTACACGGAGGAGGCGTGTAGCACCTACCAACCCCTGTGTGATTTTTCCAGAGGGGTGTGTTTTTGTGGTTTGTTGAGGTCCCAGGTGCTATCTGGCTTGAGGCCTAGTGTTACATGAGGCAGAGCACCGCTTCTAGTTGGTCTCACTACGGATTTCTGGTAACGGCTAGTTTTGTAGCCGGTTGGCCCGTGAGGCGTTGCTACCGTTCTAGTAGGGCGGTAGCACCGGATTTTCTGGAGTTCTGCCCATTTCGACCCCCAACGGCTAGTTTTGGCTTGGAGGCTATAAAAGGAGCCTTGGGGCTGGCATTTGAGTGTTGTTGAAGGGGGCTGGAGTTATTGTGAGTGTGTGGGGGTTGTGTGCATGTGTTGCCCTTCTCCATTTGCTTCTTGAGCTTAAGTGTGAGCACAAATTGCATGTGTTGCAATTAGTGAGTGGTTTGAGAGGCTCTTGTGCATGTGTTGCACTTGAGTGAGGTCCTTGTGCATGTGTTGCACTTGGTGATCACCGAGGAGCGCATTCGTTGTGCCCGGTGAGGTTCAAGCGAAGGAGCGGCTTGTTACTCTTGGAGGTTGCCGACTCCTAGACGGCATAGGCGTGCGCTTGCGCGGAGCTCTCAAGGTGTGAGAAGCCCCAAGTTTGTGAAGGTTCGGGTTGAGCCTACGCTGGCGTGAAAAGCCACGACTAGTGGAAAGAGGCGTGCTCGAGCGAGAGCCGTCCAAGTGTGGGCTTGCCTCAACGTGGACTAGGGAGACCCCAAGTCTCCTAACACCACGGAAAAATATCGGTTGTCTCTTTTACTTTCAAGTATTTACATTTATTGTATATTGTTCATTTACTTGATTGTAATTAGAATTGCTTAGTATTAATTGATTGATCAATTTAGCAATTCTAGTTTAGAGACATAATTTAGTTAGTGCACTAGTGAGCCTAGTTGATTTAGGCTTTAATTGTCAAAACCTTTTTATCGCTTCCGCATATATATTTGATTAGGTTTTGACATAGGGGTTGATTAGAGCGATTGATTTTAGCAAGCGATCGAATTTTGTAAAACGCCTATTCACCCCCCCTCTAGGCGCATCCTCGACCCTACAACGGTGCCAGCTTCAAGAAAGCATGCCAGATGTTACAAGTGCAGTACTCATGAATTATATGGCAGTCGTGCTTAGCCCACACAGTGAATCTTATGGTGAAAGACGTGTGTGATATCCCATAAATCAAACAAGCCCACACAGTGAATAGTAGTCATATTTTAATTTTTAAAAATTCCATAGGATTCATTATTATTTGAAATTTTTATAAAAATATCATCACCGTGTCAGTGATCTCCAGAAAAAATTAAAAATTTTTTTACTATGTTTCAACTGGATTTCATGCTGTGCAATTTTGCCGAGATCTCGGCAAAACCGGCGAGGTTTCGGTCCAACCGGGAGATCGAAAACCGGATTTGAATTCATGTTTTTGCATTTTGGGTGGAATTTGTTTGAATTTCGAGATCTCACCAAAATTTCGTTCTCCGGCCAGGGACGATATTTCGAGCAAAATCGAGATTGTGAACCCTGCTCGTGGGCAAGGTACGATGAGAGATGTTAATGAAGTAAGATCTTTAGTATAGTTTTTTTCCCGCACGATGAATTAGATATAAATAAGTGTTGTTATGTATAAGTTCGTTGTTGACAAATCAAGATCATTTAATACAAGATCAAGATAGAGATAATATATATCCTTTTATTAATGTTTTTGTGTGACTTATATGATGTTGTATAGTGGGAGAAAAGAAGACTTTTCTTGCAAAGCAAGTAAGTATCAAAAGTAATCTACCAGGGCTCTTCCTTATTAGAGAACTCTCATGAGTTCTTTAGGAATTTCCTAAGAGAACATTTAGAACAGTGTCTGTCCACACATATATTGAATTAGAATATACCACAACACTCCCTTTTAACACTTTTTTTAATGATATGCTCATGGCTTATTAAAAACTCATTCGAAAAACTTAGTGAGAAAAAGGACAAGAAAAAAGAGCACATAGCTCATGTTCCTGTCATTGCACATGTTGCCTCATTAAGAACCTTCAATTGAGAAAACCCAGTGTGGAAAAACTCAATTAATAGAAACAGAGTTGTCGGTGTTTTGAATACCGGCAAGTGAATTTTTAGTCAAGGGGTTGCGCGCTCCCTCTCCTTGAATGGTCAGACTTAGGGAGCCCAAGAAGTATACTGGTTCGGGCCGAATGTCCCTACTCCAGTTCGTGTGGTGGTTCTGTATTGCCTTGGGTGCAGGTGACTGTACGGTGTTACAGGTGAGGGCTAAGGGCTGGTCTTGAGCGCCTCGTACGAGTGGGAGAAGTAAGAACTGTTCGCTCGTAAAAAACCGTCCCCCTCCCTGAGGGTCCTGCCTCCCTTTATATAGACGGAGGGGGTAGGTTACATGGGAATTTGGAGAAGAAAGGATGGGGTGTCCTACGCCTAAGAATCCGCCCTTTATATAGACGGAGGTGGCCAACTCGAGGTTGACCAGTGATGGTCTGGCGCCCGACCCCTGGCGGAGATTGTCCTAGCTTGGTCGGAGCTTGTGGGGCGCCCGACCCAGGGCGGGGGTTGGACCGCCCCCTAGTCGGTTTGGTCAGGGACGAGAGTCCTTCGTGGCCCCGCGGGGCCTTCGGCCAGAGCTGGGCTTGGGGCAGCCCATTCGTCGTCTCGGGCTACTGGGGGTATCCATGGTATGAGTGTTCGTCAAGAGTACAACATCAATCCTCTCAGATTTGATTGTGTCCTTCACAATCCAACAATTTTTTATGTCCAACATAAAAAACAATCAAGTACTATTCTTTGTATAAACCTTTAGCAAAAGCAATTAAGTTCCTCCTCCTCGCCATGGGAGATAAGGATATTTAATCTAGTCTTTCCAAATTTCCCATATGCTACGACTTAGAGTCTCAAGCATGAAAGACAACAACCATAAATGTCTTTCATACCATTGCCTCGAATACATTCCACAGATGTGGGTAAATATTTTGTTAATATATTCAACAGACAATCAAAAGTTTTATTCTGCTAAATTCATATCTCAATGTCCTTATAGGAATTGTGAGTGTGCAAAATCTTTGAGCAACATTGTTTTATCATATTTACCCTTTCATATTGCCGCATACTTGATCTTGTGTAATACAAGTATTTATGTACTCTCCTAGGACTACAGGGGTATTAGTTGCATTACCTCAATATTATTGGATAATCATTACAGTCCTTTAATCATATGATGCTTTATTTATTACAACTATATGTGGTTCTCTCAAGATTTACCATCAATGTCTATCCAAATAGAGTGATTCATCATTGTACCACCTTATAGTATATCTAGTATGTGACTTGGCATTTTGAGATTACTTATGTTTGCCAAAGTCAAAACCACCAATTTCTTCAAAGAATTTTAAGAGTATATAAGATTGTTTCTTTCATACCCATTAGTATATTTATGCACCATATAGTATCGGTAAACAGTCATGCATATAATTCGTGAGTCATACTAGTTCTTTTAAGTATCTTCTGCACTTTACGGTCTTAGCTCTTTCCTTTGAGGATGTACTCAATACCATATCATGGTTAGCACTATATCTTTCTAACATATATATATGTCCAATTGACATAATTTGAAACATCTAAGTATGAAATCACATGTTCCAATACTTGGTCTAGATGAGTCTTAATCCATTTCAAAAATTATATTACGTACCATTGGTATTCTTAACATATGAGGTTAATTGCTATTAACCTTTCTATGCAATCATTGCAGTTGTATTCCGCTAGCAATTTTGTGTGATTCATCATGATTCGCTCCATCTCTAGGTAGATACCATCTTTAAGGTAATATTCTATCTCTCCTTATAGTTCTACTAGGCTCACAAGGATATGTTATATTTATCATCAACAACGATCTATACATGTTGATTTCTTATATTATTACCACAATAAGGACTTTGAGCTCTGTTGATGCTCAATTAATTGCAATATCTATCATTTGTTGCTAGAGATATCATGTAGTGGGACATTATTTCATTAACAGTAGAAATAACAAGTTACTTTTTAGACTTTCAAACCATTGCTTTACACCACTTTATGATGACCCATCATATTCGAATTCAAAGATTCGATTTTAGCATTATCTGTTTGACCTCAATTTCTTTCATCCCATTTGGCCCTTCATCTATGAGTATCATCAGTACTCTGCTACAGACTTTAGTTTTTAGATCCACATAAGCGGTTATAGAGATACAATTATCGATAATATTTCTATTTGTCTCCCATATCCATATCTTATGTGGATATTAACCAAATCTTTTATCATTTCCCAAACGATATATTCTTGGTTGCTCTGCAATTCCATAGCTACAAGGTATACACGCAAAAGCACTAGGTTGTTCATTCTCTTAATAAACTTTTGGAGAGGCATCTCTCCTAATAGACAAATCCTATCATACAAGTTTATATAGTGATTTATCAATCACATGACTTTATGTTAATAGATCTTAGATCCATAAATGTCCCTGTAGATCATACATCTAAATCCACAGACGTCTTGTAGATTCTTTTAACATTATAAGTCATCTTGCATAAGTGGGTATACATTCATCACGAGATATCTCTACTTCATGCATGTTGACTCATTTTATAATATTTTATAAACTCTCTACTCATTAGGCGCGAGAGTATCTTTTGAGCACTTAGTTTAGTTTTGCTAATGCAAGATTTTAATTCCTACTCATCATGGTAGCTTTGAATTGATTATATTTCATTCACCCCCATCATGGAATTCCAAATATGAGCTCTATCCTCCCCCTAATGCCAGGATGACATCTTCAATGAATAATATATAACAAATCACATATCATGGTTTTTTGAGTGCCCACAATATTACGCTATGGTGGTGATTTATGTGGGAGATGTCTCATTTCTTCCTGAATCGATATTCCCATCTCTTGGACTATGTGCACCATTGTCGCCTGGATGATTTTCACACGCACTAGTCACTAGGGTATATGCACTGTAGTGGACTCATTCTTAATGCATCATTATGCAAAAAGATCCCAATTGAGTGTTTCTCTCTCTCTTCTTGGATGAATAATTGCCACATTTCTTTTACAATGGACATTCTCATCTCTCGGAATTATGTGGATCAATGTCCCTTGGATGATATTTCTACTAGTTAAGGTTTTTTACATATCAATATCATTACTCCACTCTTATACCTTGAATCCTAAAACTGTGCTCTTAACTCTATGAGTTATAGCAATTTCTCACCCTAGGAGTACATTTGCTAGTGGATCTGTGGATGATATCCATTTAGTGCGAGCACCTTGCTTCCACCTAGTGGAGGCATTAATCAGTAACAAAGTACATGTATGAGGTCATCATGGGCAGTTGGTTCTCATCTAAATTCTCCCAAGCAAATCAGGTAATTTGTCCTTAATGATAATCGTTACCTTCAACTGAGGTGTTACACTTAAAGTGTAAAGATATTAGGATTCTATTTTAGCCTTTTAAATCATAGCCCTCAAGATGTCCCAAACATTCATATTAATATTAAGTCAACTGAATGATACTTTAATATTGTGGCCAGCAGAAATATTCATAGACCAAACACACATCTTAACCAAAAGAAGGAGATGCAATATATGCCTAACTCAAAACTAAGAACATGATTCTTAGGATACTTCTGGAAAATTAAGATCACTTGTGATCAATATCATCATCTAGGCCATTAATTATGATTTTTTTCCTTCCAACACTTCATATTGTTTCTTTTGTTCCCTGAAGTGTCCAGCTTGGACAGTGTTGCAAGACTAGGCCTAGTGGGATGGTCGGATGGATAGTGTTGCAAGTTTATTCCAGATCGCTAACCCCTTTATTTTTGTGTTAGAGCAGCACAAAAAAATACCAAAAAATCACACTAATCTCGCTTCTTAATCCTGCTCCTGCAGGTTCTTACGAAGCAAGCAGGTCTGAAACTTCATGATAATGTAAGATCATTAAGCTTCTATTTGCCTAGCTCTTGCATGCAAAGTTTCAGTGTTAATTCTGAGAGACAATCAGTAGGTTGTCGTTACATGCAGGCTTGTAAGTTGCTTCATTGGCCTTTTGAGAGCCCTAATTTGCACCAGCGCTCCACGAGGCCATATACTGGTGTAATGACATGTATAGGGGAGCATTGACAAATATTGACATGGCTCTAGCATATGTAATAGGGGGAGTATTATGACATAGAAGGCAGAGGCCCAACTATGACAAGTTTTACTGGCACATTTCGTAATATGCCAGGCATTGGGTCAATCTCGGCAATAGAGCAGGCTTTTATATGCTTATTTTTGCTAGTTTTGTTCCCATATTCTGCTTCTGCCTTCTGATACCATTTTTCTGTTCACACTGCAGGCTATTTTTCTGAATGTAGTTGGTGGCTTCAAGTTGACAGAGACTGCAAGAGATCTGGCCATAGCAGCTTCAATTTGCAGCAGGTAGTACCATTTGTGGTTTATTTTAGAGAGGTCATAACTGGTACTGCAAGATATACTTTTAGTTGTTTTAAGTACTAGAGCTCCCTCCTTAGAATGCTTTTGTTTCATGGCTGTCATGTCAGGTTTATATATAGTTATTTGTTATATTTTGTTTGGGAAGTAGTTACATACTTACATGGACTAATTAAAATTTTTGGGGTGTTTGGTTTAAAGGACTGGACGGTGAATGGATCATCTGATCCTAATTCTGAACCTAAGCATTTGTTTGGTTTGAGGAATATTAGAATGGGTCGGTTCATAACCACCTCATCCCTCATAAGCATCCCACCACATTTTTGGGATGATTCTATCATGGTTCATTGACCAATCCATCCTAAGATGAGGTGATCCCTCAAAGCAAACACCACATTACTGAATAAACTTTGGGCAATTATCACAGCAATTTAAAGAAGCACAGAATATGGTTCTGTGTTGTCATTCTTTGCTTTATAAAATGCTGATGGGGGTCCATTTTGGTCTATATTTTCATACCTTTGTTTGCACATTTTGAGTAACCCTTTTTCTCCTTGTCTTCAGTTTTTTTGGAAATTCCTATCCCAAATGATATTGCATTTATTGGACAAGTCGGCCTTGGTGACGAACTTAGAAGTGTAAGTTTACGTGTTTTTATGCTTGGTGCTGCCACTTATTGGGTGTGAGTATTCTTTATTGGTATTTTGAGGTTGAAAGGAAAGAGAATGAGCGTGATTAGCGAGGGAAATGTGAATTTGGAAAGTGAATTACCATTTTTTTTTCTCTCCAAGCTTACTCAGATGACTATTGTGTTTTCTAGGGTATTATATTTGCTCTCTTTTGTGATATTAATATTTGCTGTCTAAATGTGTCGTTCCCAATACTTCAGAAAAGCTGCTCAAACCGCTTAATCTTGATATTGCTTACAAGTAGTTGACTGTAGGTGTTTAGGCTTTAGCATACCTAGGTCCTAGGTCAGTGGTCACTTAAATTGGATAGTTCAGTTTATGGCGCCAATTTACTTTCAGTGCTTTGTTTAGGAGATCTATTTCTAACTAAGATCTATCTGGATAAATCGGGATAAAACTTCATTTGAGAGATCCCGATTTATCCAGATAGATCTTGAGCATAAATCCAGATACATGTAGGTAGGTGTACATGTATACACTATACATTATACATGTGTGTACATATACTCAGCCTCAATACTGATTTTTACTGTTCATATAATACATAAGAGGATGGCCACCGGAGATCATACTCAGGTGCAAGATTAGCACCCGACATACGGAAACTCCGAAAAATGGAAGGAAAAACCCTGTTTAGCGAACCCGGTTAGCACCCGATACGGAAACTCCGTAGCAGACGAACACTTCAGCTGAAAAGTTCGCCATAAACTTTGTTAAAACATTTTTATATTTAAAATTGCAGGGCTTTACCCTCCCCGAGGAGAAGGAGCCCTTCCAGAAATTCTCAGTGGCCCGGGTGGGCCAAAGAGGGGGTTTGGAAATAGTTTTCAACCAGCAATTGACGCGCCTCGGTATGACCTCACTAGCTGCGTCATTGCCCCAAGCGCAAAGATGAGGCTATCGACACGCACGCCTCCGCAGCTTATGCTCGCCTCCCACGCAGACGCCTCCGTCGACTACCGATGTGGGACAAAACAGAACGCCCTCCACGTGCTTTTTCCGGTTGGGCCAGGCGTCGGAGGGCAGCCTGCTTTTCCGCTCGCGTCCTTCTTTCATGGGCCGCGCGCGTGTGCCCGCCCGCCACAGCCGGAGCGCGTCGCGAGCGTCAGCGCGGGGGGGATCGGCCTGGCCTGTCCGCTTGCAACTTGTTGGCCTGCAAACAGCGTAGCCGTGATGCGACCAGCGGCGCGCGGCGCGGGTGAGAACGGGCGCCGAAACGCGCGCGCGCAGGGCCGGCCCTCTTTTTACGTCTGCAACTTCCGAGCCATGACAGCGTCGTGCTTCGAGCTTTCAGTGACCTAGCTGTGTTCTAGGGCTCTTGCACACCGCTGAGACACAACGTCACACAGGAAAAAACTTGCTCCAAAAAGCCCACCGAAAGGAGCAACGCAGACAGCAGCAAGACCAAGAATTTGCTTTTCTGTCCCGGACGTAGCGATGGCAATCGAGCGTGGTGAGCACGGGTAGTACTTGTCTATTCCCGTGCCCGCCATCTGAAATCTCCCTCGTGGGTATACCTGCGAATGGTGGTGAGCGAAAAACATCGTCCATACCTATCACCTGCTGGTACCCATCGCTCGTGGGTATACCTGTTTACCTGCCGGCATCAATCATTAGTTAAGCAAGAATTGCATGCTGATGATTTATTGGGCAGAACCAGCACAAGCGATAGCCATATACTCAAATCGTCTGTGACAAGATTTGTATTCTTATGTTTCTTGTGAATTTTGGATACTTATTATTGGAGGCTATACTAGGTTTGTGTAGTTTTTTTTTCCCTATTTGTATGTTACTGATATAGCAAAGGGTGCCTAATATTTCTGTTCTTTGTAGAAGTGCAAACTTTCTCTGAATGTCAAAGTGCAAACTTTATCTGAATGTTCCTCCAAATGGATCAATGTGCGGAATGTATTTAATTCACTGTTTCCACTATAGGACTGGTGAATGTATACCTCATGTTGATCATCATAGTTCATATACCACTGCGTTTATGCCAAATCCATTACTTATGCAGTTATGCCAGTATGCCACTTTAGTCTATACAATGCTTAACTGGCGGAGGAGGTAGTGCGGTCAACAGAGGAGGTAGACCATAGGATGGTAGGAGGCAGGCAGTAGGCCGCCGCACTGTCTCCTAGTGGGCTATATGCGACAGGCCATCGGCTCGTTGCGCTGTCTTCGGCAGCAGGGCGGGCGACCAGAGATGGCTCAGGATACGGAGGACGACTGGCGACAGGGCATGAAAGCAAGACGGTAGGAGGCACTGAGGCGGGTGGATCGGGGATTCGGGAGATTTTGGGATGGAGATTGGGGAATGCGGCTGAGAATTGGGGGAAGATTGTAGACGGGTCACAAGAGGGAGACGCACGGGAGAATGCGGCTGGGGGCTGGGGCGCTGGGGACTGGTCCCAGGATTTTGTTGTTTTGCATGGCCCCATATGTCAATGTTAGGTCATGGGTAAACGGGTATAACAGATACGGCTAGAGCTTACCTATGCCCGTGCCTGTTTACCCGGTGGGTGAAGAATTACTCCTATTTCTGTACCCGTGGGTAAAGAAATACTCCCATACCCGCCTCTATTAAGGTATTTACCCATGGACACGTGGGTAATCAGGCACAATTGCCATCCCACCACCAAGTGGCAGACTAGCAACAGATCCTTCAAATTTTCCAGTAAAATGTCTGTGCATTGCAACAGAGTCGATATATATATCATCTAATATATGATCCTAAACTATACAATGATCTTAACATTTTTTTTAATGATTTAGCTATGGGATCCAAAAAAAAGGGCAAATTATCGCATGGGATCTAGGCAAAAGCAAATTCAAATATATGCTTATATATTTCTTAGGACCCTTTATAAATACCGAAATAGATCACTAATATTGTAGCTAGCATAAGGAGCGGACGAAAGGAAACACAAATGTTTTCTTGTGGTCTTGAGTTCATAGGTTTTTTTTTATTGCAACAATAGAACAATAATTTGGAATAAACAAACATCAAATTTACATCATTAATTTGTTTCTCTAAAAGCCATATCTTACATGCCATCAGTCTATAGGATGCTAAAGTATTGACGAAGAAATTAAAACGTATACAAGGTATAGGATGCCAAAGTTTTGACAAAGAAACTAAAATGTATACAAGGTTAAGTTCATAACTAAGGCCCCGTTTGGCAACTTGGAACCGGACTGTTTCTCCTAGAATCTGAAATAAATCCAACCAAACGGAATAGGACTCAGAACGTTTCAAAGCGAATCGTTTCTGATTTTTACACACAGTGGTCGAATCGGCTAGCAACCCGTTCCTCCGGATTCTGATTCTACCTGAAACGTTTCTACCAAGAATCCGGAACCGTTTCCGTTTCTACTAGAATCTGGAACCGTACCAAACGGGGCCTAAATAGTCAAACCCTGAACATCACATTGTGCAAAGGCGTGCCTCACAAATTTCACAATCAATGCTACAATCAGTTATCACAATGTGCAAAGAGTGTCTCCGGTTCATTGTCAAGTTGACAGTGCTTCCCTGACATATCCAAAGAATGGTGATCCTGCAGAGCCCATTTTTTTAGAAAAAAAGAAGCTAGAAATAACATAACAAGATGAACCAGTAATCAGGACAAAGGCTCATTTATCTGAAATCATGGACTCCGTAGAATTGAGCAGAAAAAAAAAGTTAGATGTGCGAGTATAAGACGGTGCGGCGGGGGGAGGGTTAGATTCTTCTTTGCGCTTGGGGCAGTGACGCACAGCTAGTGAGGTCATACCGGTGCGTGTCAATAGCTGGTTGAAAACTATTTCCAAACCCCCTCTTTGGCCCGCCAGGGTCCTGTGAGAATTTCTGGTAGACCTCATATAATTCTTAGATGTATTCTTTTTTATCTTAAGGGTCAGTTCGATAGTACTTTAGCTTGTGCTTCTCCTAAATTCTGCTCTGACTTCTTGTGATTCTGATTTTCTGAGGAATCAGGAGTTGGTGGTAGTAGTGTTTGGCTAGCAGCTCCATATTCTTTCAACGTCGGGGGCCATGCGTGGTCAGATCTGAGGGAGGGGAGGAGAGCCATACTTTGCGACGCTCATCGCGGGCCCAGCGGTGAAGGCTCGGCGGTTCTCGTTGCAGGCCTAGTGAGGAGGCGGTGGGGACAGCTTAGAGGCGCTTGGGCAGGGTAGATCGATGGTGGCAGGGACGTGGAGGCCAGTGGAGGTGGCTAGGACTTGGAGGCGGGGTGAGGCTCTTGAGGTGGGGCTGGCTCGGCAACGCTCGAGGTGAGGTAGATCGGCGGCGACGGGGACGCGAAGGCCGATCGAGGTGGCAAGGATGTGGAGACGAGTCTAAGAAGCTCGAGGCGGCAGAAATGGGGAGGTGAGTCGAGGCGGTGGGGTGGATTTGGGGAGCGAGCAGACGAGAATCCGGGGTAGGGTTCTGACTGCTTCTCTTGAGTAGTGTTAAATCGAGAATCACTTCATGCGAATTCCACACCCGGTGACTAGAATCGCGAGCCGTTTGGTAGAGCTCTGGCGCCTCTAGACGAGAATCCAAGAGCCGAAGCTCTACCGAACGGGCTCTAAATCGGAGGGAACTGATAATTGGTCCACTCGGGCATCCGATAGTCTGATACGAAATTTTCGTATGTCAGGTGCTAACCAGCTGTGGCCCACCATATAGGGTTATAGTGATGAACAATAAAAATCAGTATTCAAGCTGAATATATGTAGACTCACATGTATACATACATGTACACCTACATGTACATGTATACATGTACTTACATGTATATTATGCATACATATATGTATATATATTTGGGGGCATATTTGGTGCAAACCACCTTTACGGTAAAAACTCCGTGAAAACCAACTGTAAAAGTTTTGAAAAATTCTCAAAAAATTACCATATGTAGGGGAGGTGAGCCTATACAATCCTGCAAAATTTAAAGATAACTCAATCGCATTTGAAAGATATGAAAAAAACAAATTCAGCATAAATAATAATTTTTCACTGTTTAGTACTATTCATTTTGCTGTTTGTCTTTTTCATATCTTTCAAATGTGATTGAGTTTCATCTTCAAATTTTGTATGATTGTAGAGGCTCACCTCCCATGCATATGGTAATTTTTGAGAATTTTTCAAAACTTTTACAAGTGGTTTTCACGGAGTTTTCACGATAAGGGTGATTTGCACCACATATGCAGCCTACATATTTATATAATATATACATATACATACACGTATGTATAGTATACATAACTATACATGTATATGTACGTATGTACATCTGTATGTATATACGTATGTACAAGAAGTTTTACGTAATGAAGGGTTGAGCATTCCAGCAAAGGATAGTAAAAAGCGTAGTCAAGCAAAAGGGACCAGTACAAAATGTATGGAATATTGAAACCTGTTAGGCCTTGTTTGGTTGGCTCGTTCCTGCTCAGGATCTATGGGCATGGGCGGGAACCGATGTGAGCACAAATGGGCCTTCCAAACAAAGTCCTGTCCCGGTTTATCCAGATAGATCCTAGTTAGAAATAGATCTCCTAAAACAGGCCTTGAAAGTAAATTGGCACTATAAACCGAACTATCCAAGTTAGTGACCAATGACATAGGACCTAGGTATGATAAAGCCTAGACACCTACAGTCAACTACTTGTAAGCAAAGCACCCTGTAAGGCTGTAACATCATCTTGGGGCCTAAATATGGTGTTTATGACCTCCTTCAGGTTTCTGCAGGGCAAAATCTCAATATCAAGATTAAGCGGTTTCAGCATCTTCTCTGAAGTATTGGGAACGACACATTTCTTGTATCCCAACTTAGCAATAGCTATCACCCGCTTATCCATTCTTGGCACCTTTACAGAAGAAGAAAAAAACCATAACAGATTAGATAGAAGAAACAAGATAGCGGCACAAAAAAAAGGCCTTTAACTTCTCAAGATCAGGGAAAATATAATCAGCAAGCAAATTTGAACGGACAGATGCACATTTCCTCATAATATATACTTCATGATTTACCATGCATGAAATCCTTATGTGAAATAGTACAAACCAGTGGTAGCAAAAGGTTAGCCAATATAACATGTGTTTAAAAATTGGGAAAAGGTCGCTGTAAGCCTGTGATCCAGTTAACTGGCTATTGGCTACGTGGCTCTCAAACTCCAAGTGGAGCTGGATTAGCGACTCCATCTCTATCCTGAGTTACCCCCACTGAGTTGCTCTTCAAATTCTTCTTCAACAGCAACATATTATATCATAATAGTATTTGAAAGCATAGAAAATAAAAAGTAAGACACCGTTTCACCCTGTTTCTAAGTTGTTTTCTGGGGTCAGGGCTTAGCGGTTGGAAACCATGGTCAGTGGTCCCATAGTTTGTTAAAATGAACCTGCTATTTGTTTGAGCTGTAATGCCCTACTTGCTAGTGATAGCATGTCACACTATATTGGCTGGAGGCATAGCTTTCCACAAAAATGGTGGGAGGTACAATTCCTATTCATTGTTTAGACAGCAAATATTAATAGCACAAAGAGAGCAAATATAATACCCTAGAAAACACAACAGGCATCTGAGTAGGCTTGGAGAGAGAGAGAAAAAAAAGGTAATTCATTTTCTAAATTCACATTTCCCTCCCCAATCACACTCAATCTCTTTCTTTCCAGCCTCAAAATACCAATAAAGAATATTCACACCCAATAAGTGGCAGCACGAAGCATAAAAACACGTAAACTTACACTCCTAAGTTCACCACCAAGGCCGACTTCTCCAATAAATGCAATATCATTTGGGATAGGAAATTCCAAAAAACTGGAGACAAGGAGAAACAGGGTTACTTAAAATGTGCAAAAAAAGGTATGAAAATATAGACCCAAATGGACCCCCATCAGCATTTTATAAAGCAAACAATGACAACACAGAACCATATTCTGTGCTTCTTTAAATTGCTGTGATAATTGCCCAAAGTTTATTCAGTAATGGGGTGTTTGGTTTGAGGGATCACCTCACCTTAGGATGGATTGGTCCATCATAGAATCATCCCAAGAATTTGGTGGGATAACATCATCTCTCATTTTATACTAGACATGTGCCTATGAGTTATGAGGTTGTTATGAACCGACCCATTCCATTCCTCAAACCAAACAAATGGTTAGGTTCGGAGTTAGGATTAGATGATCCATTCACCGTCCGGTCCTTTAAACCAAACACCCCATAAATTTTAATTAGTCCATGTAAGTATGTAACTACTTCCCAAAGAAAATATTGCAATAACTATACAAACCTAACATGAGGGCCATGAAACAAAAGCATTCTAAGGAGGGAGCTCTAGTACTTAAAACAACTATATCTTGCAGTACCAGTTATGACCTCCCTAAAATAAACCACAAATGGTACTACCTGCTGCAAATTGAAGCTGCTATGGCCAGATCTCCTGCAGTCTCTGTCAACTTGAAGCCACTGACCACATTCAGAAAAATAGCCTGCAGTGTGAACAGAAAAATGGTACCAGAAGGAAGAAGCAGAACACGGGAACAAAACTAGCAAAAATAAGCATCTAAAAGCCTGCTTTATTGCCGAGATTGACCCAAAGCCTGGCATATTACGAAATGTGCCAGTAAAACTTGTCATAGTTGGGCCTCTGCTCTCTATGTCATAATACTCCCCCCTAATACATATGCTAGAGCCATGTCAATATTTGTCAATGCCCTATACATGTCATGACACCAGTATATGGCCTTGTGGAGCGCCGGTGCAAATTAGGGCTCTCAAAAGGCCAATGAAGCAACTTACAAGCCTGCAGGTGACGACAACCTACTGATTGTCTCTCAAAATTAACACTGAAACTTTGCATGCAAGAGCTAGGCAAATAGAAGCTTAATGATCTTACATTATCATGAAGTTTTAGACCTGCTTGCTTCGTAAGAACCTGCAGGATTAAGAAGTGAGATTAGTGTGCCTTTTTTGGTTTTTTTTTGTGCTGCTCTAACCCAAAAATAAAGGGGTTAGCGATCTAGAATAAACTTGCAACACTATCCATCCCACCATCCCACTAGACCTAGTCTTGCAACACTGTCCATCCTGCTGGATCTTATCCATAGATTTACTTAAAGCATATAAGACATAGGAAAATGCTTATAAGGGGCAGAATGTTTTATTGCTTGGAAGTATTTATGAGAATAATTAAACACGTACTGAGATTATCACATGAGCCCTGCCTATCGGTATGCCAACTACTTGTCCATTGCAAGAAGAACCAGAAACACACAATGCCTGAAAAACAGCAGAAATTGCATCTCACAGAACAAGTCTTGTAGTTCTTAAACTGCAGTACTGAAGTACTAAAGAAAGGTGAAAGTATATTCAAAGCGGTGCTAAAGGAAGTTTCACAGGGAAATTATGTTCCCATGGGTCTCAACTCAGCTGCAATATCCATATAGTGCACAGATGATACAAACCAATGGTCATCACAACGTCCAAAATAGAGCAAAGTAACAAAAAAGATAAGAAAAAAAGCTGCAATACCATGTCTCTAATTTCACAGATAGCTACAAGTTCACCAAATGTGTTACACAGTGATTTCTAAAGTTCCCCTACTCGAATTTGCATGCTATTAAAAAAAATCTTCACTACAGTGGAAGACGGAAGCTATTGTTAAGCAACAAAATTCATTTAAAAAGTATGCTCAAGGCAGTATGACACTTAAGGGAACAGAAGAAACAATATGAAGTGTTGGAAGGACATAATATGTAGTACCTGAACTTCAATAGCAAAGGCCCTGGAACCATCCAAAATAACAGCTACAGCAAGCCCAGCTAGTATTTCAGAATCAGAGTCATGTTGAGTTAAGAACATCTCGCAAGGATTCAGAACAGCTTGCAGACCATATTCTGACATTTCAAATACACCAAGCTGGAACCGAAAAAAAGGTCTAAGTGAGTACGCCTGCCTTAGGGTCAGTTTGCGGTTGATGTGCTGTACTGTGGAATCTAATCAGTTACATGAATCTTTACTAATCCAGTAATATGCTGTTATGGCTCCAAAAAATGCTTTTAGCTAATTGTTATACCCAAAAATAGGAAAAAAAACACTTTTGAAAAAAAACACTTTTGAATGGCCATTGCGATGCCAAAACAAAGTCTTGATAGCTTTCAAAAAACTAGTTTTGATATCTGGTGAACAAAATTCAACAAAAAATGTGCAGAAAAAATAAAACAAGTAGACATCATTTTTTGTGTCTGCTAGACGAACAGGTGCCTATCTTGTTGATAATACCAGAGACTCTACGAGGAGTTTTTTTTTTCTAGGAGAGGGGTGAAGATGTCCATGAGCAAAAATGTGAAGGAAGCACGTATTATGGATAGGGAAGTGGAAGGGTGGTAGAGAAGCAATGCCAGCCTAGGAAGGGAGGTATAAGGACAAAGGACCAAGAAGTGGAAAGAGGAGGGTAAATGGAGAGTGCTGAGGGAGGCAGAGGGCAAGGCAGCAACCAGATGGGGAGGGAAAGGGATGTGAAATAATGATTCTTAGGATTATTATACCTAAATATTCAAAAAAATTGAAGATGCAAGATCATGTATGGCCAAAAGCCTAAAGTATTATACTATACTCCCAGAAACATTCAATAATGTGTAATGTGATAGTCTAGTCTCAGTAAAATATTTTAGTGTCATCATAAAAAAGAAACTCAATTTCATTATACCAATCGCTGGATACTATCTTAGGGTTTGCCAGATCAGACTATTGCATCTGCATCAGAATCAGGCACTGGTTTCTGTGTCCAACAGAAGCTTGGGTTCTGACCATGATATAAGGTAGTTCAAAGTAGCATCTGCCGGGAGAAGATAAAACGTTTCTAGACCGGATAGAAGGACAGCTACAAGTTAAAAATATAAATCCTCTACATGAGTTAAGCCATATTTTTCATCTAGAGCAACACCTTGTGTGACTGAAGGAATGTTACTAATCTGTAATAACCCGACCCATTAGTGCGAAGGCCCATATGGCCCATGTAGAGTGATGGGATTAGTCCCAAATTACTTGTCTAAAGTGAGTTGTAGTAACATATAATTCCTATTGGATCCAAATGCAGCACCTTTGAGTTAACCCTTTTACATGAGCGAGTACGAAAGTGAAGGTGGGTGCTATGCATGTATAGGTCCGCCCCGCGGTAGGCTTGGCTTTAAGCGAAATTTAGACCAGGGTGATACAGATAGTATCAGGGCATTAACCTTCATTGTACGAGCACGCATGGGACAGGGGCAAGGGCTATGCGCATGATGCATATGGGCCCGGAGTGGACACAGTATAGCATATGTTCCGGCATTGGACGTACGGATATATACCGAGTGGTGGTTCTAGGTATCTACCGTAAATATAGTGCACTGTCAAGGGCGTCAACCCTCAAGAGGGGGTGTTGAGTGTAATACTCTGGTCCATTAGTGTGAAGGCCCATGTAGTGCTGGTGAGATTAGTTCCACATTGTTTA
The DNA here is from genome assembly GCA_036346375.1 of Guadua angustifolia. Classification (NCBI taxonomy): domain Eukaryota; kingdom Viridiplantae; phylum Streptophyta; class Magnoliopsida; order Poales; family Poaceae; genus Guadua; species Guadua angustifolia. The sequence continues at coordinate 3,732,413 of CM070510.1, read as the reverse complement.
TCTAAAATGAGTTATAGTAGCATATAATACGCCAATAACCGACAGGCAACTAAGGAAACAACATCTTAAACACTAACAAGGCAGTTAAGTCCAACATAATGCATTTTTATATCCTAAGAAATAAAAAATATTTGATAGAAACATAGGAGTATACCTCATCCGATGAACCGAAACGATTCTTCACTGACCGCAACAGTCGATGAGATAAGCATCTCTCTCCCTGAAGAAGAGCTCCAAGCTTTTGTTAGGTTTGCAATCTAGAATATTTGATCTTGCAAGCAAAGATTGGTCTAAAATAAGAAGCACAGAGTTGTTTAAGATATTTACATGTTTTACAATCTTAGAGGTACAAACTAGTATTACTTTTCTGGTTTCTGAGAGGGCTATATGAACTGGACCATTCTATGAAGGCAATAACAAAAGAAGAACCTGGAGGTATTTCTTGTCTGCCCAATCAGGAAGGTTTATAGTGTTATGGCAGTACACAAAATTTAATAAATATAAAGTGGTATTTCCAAAATTAGGTCTAGTCCAATATCTCCCATTACTGAACCAGATTCTCTGCATTAGTAGCAAAATACACTGTGCTACAGTTCTGTTGATTTTCTTCACCAGTGCAGAGGATCCCTGTCTATTTCACACACATATATAGAGGAAGCCCCAAGATTGTAGAACAAGTTGTACTCCAGTGATAATGAGAATAGAAATTGATTTTTTTTTTGTCACGACAATCCAACTCTGAAAAATGGAAGGAAAAATCCTTGCTGGTATTTGTTTATTTTTACTGCCAATACCCTTTTTCCAAAAAAAAAAAAATCATCATTTCCTCTGTTAGCAATAAGGACAAAGGCAGTTTCTGGTATACCATTACAGACTTATTACTTGTTTAGTACCGTCTTAACAGAACTTGTGAAATTGAAAACGAAAAAGAAAAAGAGAACCTTGAAATTTAAGACATTCCAATGCAGCACCAAGGATTTGTTGTATGTACAAGCACAACACAAGTATTAGTGCATAATCTATAATAGTTTGCTAAAAACCTAATATGCTCCGATATTTCCACTTTATGAGCAAAATATGTGTTCAGAAGCAATAATTTACAAACCTCCATATATAAAACAACATCCACTATGTGCTCTAAAAGACGAGGGCCAGCAATATCACCAGTTTTTGTAACATGTCCAATCTGAAAAAAGGAAAACAAGAAACAAGGTTACTAATGATGACAAGAAAACAAAATGCACCCAATTATCTAGTATGTACCACAAATAATGACAAATTTCTCGCACAGTGGGTAACTTACCAAGAAAACAGGGATATTTGTCAGTTTTGCGAATCTTAACAAGGCAGAGGTGCATTCCTTGACCTATGGTCCACAAAAAAATAAGGCAGATATTTTCAACAAGATATGAACATGTGCATTTTTCAGTGTCAGAACTTCCGTTAAGTCATATTTGGAACGCAATTTTTAGTTCACAAAATTAAAATGTTACTGGATCCAACACTAAGATTTTCAAAGCTAGTCAAATTCTCCTTCGGGATTTGGTACTGTGGTATGTATTCATGAAGTTACTTTTAGTTTAATTAGACATTTGTAGAGTTAACAAAATGTCAAAATAGCAAATAGGGAAAAAAATAAACATTATAAATGACATGCAGCGTCAACACATGATTTGTGTGATTTAGTAAGACATGACATGCCAGGCAAGCCTCAAGCTAATCTAGAAACTATTAGTAGAACTAACAGAAGCACCTGCATTGTATTCCCAGCACTTCCAGCGAACGCTCTTAGGTAAACTGTCTGAATAGAATCAACAATAAGAGCTCTTGGAGATAATGGCTGGATTTTGTCCAAGATATCCTGCAGAACAAGAAGTTAGAAGAACATAAATTATTTATCAGTAATAATCTGGCTGCTAAAATTTCTTGCAAGATATAAATGCTTTGATTTGGTCAGCTGATAAAAGAAAACTAAGATCACAAATATGAAATATCTGATTTCTAACTTGTAAGGTCGCTTCTACTCTGTTTGGTCAGTTAGTTTCCATCATCTATCAAAGTATAGGGCTGTTAGGTCTGTGGCCCAAATGAGTCAAGCCAAATTTTGGTATAGCCAAAACCTGAGCAAAGCCAAATATTGGCAAAAGATCATTGTTTGGATCATGACCAAGCCAAATTTTACGTTACCAAAATTTTGGTGAGCGATTTCTCACCCTAGGATTGCTTTCGCGTCGCGTGACATTGGATTTCATTGGCATTACCAAAATTTGGTAGCAAATCAAACAATAGCCAATTTTCGTCGCCGTTACCAATATTTGTTATGGTTTGCAAGAGTAGCAACCAACCAGCCCCTATATTTTTTTTAGATAACAGGCAGATTGCCCAACCTTATCACAAAGCCAATACTGCCAAAGACTCCATCAAAGTACATGGTTACTAAACTGTTAATTTTTGTTCGCTTATGAAATTTGAACTATACACATAAAAACCATTTAGTAGAGGTGATCATGTGAAATTACTATGAAACCCAAAAAGAAAAAAAAAAGAAATTTCCAGATCTATGAGTAGTTGAGTATGGAACAAAATAAAGTCACCTACTCTATCAGTAACCTTATTACTTAGGGAGATTTGATTATTTGCCCTGTTTTAGTTGGTGTAATTGATGGTTTGCCCCGTATGTCTCACTGACACATGGCCCTAGGGTCCGTATGTTAGTGAGACACCATGGAGCAAATCATCAAAGGCATAAGTAAATGAGGGCAAATCATCAATTTTTCCTATTACTTATTAGGTTGTATGAAGGAAACTCTCATGGAAGTGATAAGAACAAAGAGGGTCGAACACGCTTTAGCAATTGAGAACATTATGTCACTCTTAGGTTAGTTAATAAAGCTACAAGTTATGAGGAGTCTTCCAAAGGTAAAGTTTAGCTAGTATGTTTGCCTTTCCTTAGTAAAAGTTATATGAACCCAAAAAAATGAGTATATATAAACGATGCTAGCTAAATAATGTTACCTCAATATCCGTACTAGAGTATAGGTACAAGTTTCTAGACTTGATACTCATCCGGTCAGCCCTATTTCCAATTTGCTCGATGCTCTGGGGACAAAGTTACAGATCAGTATCAAAGAAAGTTCTGGGAAATAACAATATCTGAAAAATCGAACAATGAAGGCTATTAGAAGAGTGTCATATCGATCTGTACAAGAATTTTCCATCAACCAGAAAACAAAATAGTTAAGGAGGTGCAAATGATAGAGATTGGAGAATGCTATTACCAACCTCCTCACCAGACACATACACAACAGGAGAAGACTCATCGACATTGATGCCCTCAGATACAATAGAAGCAAGCTACAGGCCCCCAAAAAAAGCGATATCAGTTTCAAAAAGTTAAGGAATTAGGTACAGAAAATCCCAGTGTCTGAAAACTCAAAATATAACAAACTAAGTAGATAAAATAATAAAATTCCAAAAGTATGTGGTAGATAAATGAATGCAGGGATCTTAATGGCTTGTGAACACAAGAAAAAAGGCAGACCAAACTATCATTGAATAGTCCAATGTGTATATTTACCTGTAACAACAATGAACTTTTGCCAACACCTGGGTCCCCACCTACTAAAACCAAGGAGCCTGCAAAACCATATGCGTGATTACAATCCACGATATACGGTAGGTGATACATTGATGCCGTGGAGTAACAAAAGCTTCATGTGACATGTTACATGTACTTTTTGCAAATAATATGGTAAACGTAACAAATAAATAGAATGGCACAAGATGGGAAGAGAACTTTGTACACCCAGACTCACACCAAATGGTAACATTGATCTGAAACTCATACTTATTTTGGTATATGACTTATCCTATAGTTGGTACTTCGCCACATTACACATACAGAAGAAATGAACATCGACAACAGTTAGAATGAGTGCAAGATGTAGGGAACAAGATGTGAATTTCAAGCAAATTCAATAAACATTGCAAGAACAAAACAGTATAGAATTGCCAATCAAATTGAAAACAGATAACTTATTAGCACATGGGTTTGATATATCTATAATAATTTTAAAAAAGTAGAAAACAAAGCCACTATGTTCGCTCTCGAAGGCTAGAAATTACCACGTTAATCGGAGGGAAAAAAAGAAATATCTAAAAAATGTGACTTTATTTATTAATTTATAAGTATTAATATATTTTTTTTCAAAAATAGCTTCAGAATTTACATTCTAATACATAGATTTGAATTTTAGTCCAAGTATATAAGAAAAGAATACATCTCCTATATTAAAAATATTTATAAATAAAATAATACATTTTAGTTTTACCAGGTCCCCACAGTGCCCCGTGGAGGAGGATGACCCCTGTCCAGGTTCCCCCACGAGGAGATCTCCCCCGGCTCCACCGCCCATGGGGATTTTTCCTACGGGGAAATTGTCATCCCTAATTTTGTCGGACCAGAGTATAACAGTGCAAATAGATACAAAGATGAGAAAGAAAGAACTACACTGTCGTCGTGGGTCCAGATTACAATGGTGCAAAGTAATCAGATACAAATATAAAAGCTGTTGCTATTGTTGTCTAGGAAATACAATTATATTTCCATCATAAGCATAAGGGTTATATAACAAGTACAATTCTATGTTCGATATAAGCACATGCATTGTAGTATCTAGCCGTGCAATTGAGCAGGAAATTCGGCTAGTTCACTTTGTGGTACAGATTGCTCATTTTGGTGCTTATTTCAAAAGGCAAAAGAACATAGAACTATAAAAAAGTGTCGCTCAAATGTTATCATATTTACTAATACATGGTTGTCGTAGGCAATTTAAAAGCTTTGGTGGAACTGCAAGATGCATGTCAGAGTTTGGAATTCATACGGATACAATCCCTAATCCTACACCTGACACATGTTTCCTTCCAACCAGTACCAAGAAAGTTCTAAATAATTTTTTTTACCAGGAACAATGCCACCCCAAGCACCCGAGCAACCTCCATTCCGAAGCTCCCTGACCTACAAGTAAGACACACTCATGCACGTCATCAGCTAATATTGGAAAAAAAATTCAGTGAGGTACAAAGCAATTGCATTGCATATTGAATACTGAATACTTACTAAAGCCGTTGCCCATGTTTGCACAGAACAATCATAAATTTGAGAATCTTCACATCATTTATATACAATAGTTTAGAGAAGAAACTAACGAAGCTGGCGCTTCCCCTATGTTAAACAATCCAGTTGCCAGTGTATACAAAAACATTGAACTGGGGTGAGAAATGTTACAGCGGTATGCGCCACTCCGCCTGGTCAACCCCCTTGGTCACCTCCTGAAGGCTCTGGGGCATCATCTCCTTGCTCTTCTGCGGAATCCACGACCGGACCGCATGGTGCGACCCCTCATCGGCGGCGGTATCAGGCTGCGGGACATACTTGGTCAAGGTCCCCACCGCCTCGCAGTGGCGGCACACACCCCACCACTGCGAAAAGCCCTCCCCGCAGTGGCTGCACACATATGAGACCTTCTCCTTGCCCGCCTTCCCCCCGGCCTTCCTCGGCGCGACCACCGCCGACCACCTGGCCTGGCCCTTCCAGCCGCTCGATTTCCCCTTTTCCTTCACGGCCTCCTCCTCCTCCACGCTCTCCTTCTCCTCCTCGTCGGAGTTGGACGAAGGAGGTGGCGGTGGTGGGGCTGGCCCTGCAAGACGATGCGGCCAGCGACGGGTCGAACACGCCCCACATGTCGGAGTCCGCGGGGGTCTCGGGGTCGGAGGCGGCGGCGGAAGAGGAGGCCGAAGAGATCGCCGCCGATGGAGCGAGGCTGCCGGTGAGTGGGTCGTAGGTGGCCCATCCGGCGTCGTCGGATGGAGACGATGAGGAGGAGAGGAGGCGGAGGTGGGCGAGGGGCGAGGGGCCAGGGAGGCGAGGGTTTGGGGCGCGGAGGCGGCGAGAGAGGTGGAGGAGGGAGCGGAGGGAGGAGGGCAAGGGGAGCATCACGACGTGGGAGGGGTGGGGGCACGGAAGGAAAAGGGGCATGGCGGAATTCGAGCGGGTTTAAGGTCTTTTAGGGGTTTATGAGGTGATTTGGTCGAAGCCATCACTTTTTCTAGCCTAAAAAATATTCTGCAAATCTGTACTCTTTTACAATAAATTTATAAAAATGGTTATCTTTTATTGCGGAAGACTTATCAGGTAACACGTATCACATGTCACGCTGTTGTGCCACGGCAAGGTTCCTACCGAGCTCTCATTCCTTGTAGGAAATGTGCCAATCAAAAGTATTCACTTTTTAATTAATCAATCACTAAATTAATCGTTTAGTTAAATAATCACATAATTAATAACTTGCATAATTGAATTAATATCCACCAAGATAGTATTGCTTGACAGGTTACATCTATTGAGCTATTGTTGTGCGGTACATCTGCTGTTGAGATCCTGCTATGCGGTAACTCATACTGCATTATGGAGACATAACATATAATATGTATGTATCTTGGTGCTTCTGTGGACAGAGAGAGATAGCTATTCGTACGATTAGCTAGAAAAACCAGATTTGCAAATAAATAAGTTTGCCAGGCACTTAAAAAGTGCTCGCTTCGTTTTGGTCGGTTTTCCGTGGACGTGGTGCATGCCGATGCAGGAAGGTGGAGGGCCCGATCTCAAGACCGTTGATGTCTGACAGTCCAATAAATTATAATATTATAAAAAGAATTTTTAGAGATAAATCTATATGTATGATTTTCATGTATCTAATTTAAATATTTAAAAATATATTGTCGGAAAAGTTTTAATGGCTTACCTATACTTATTTTCAAAATGATGTTTATATGCCCACGCCCAATCGTGCCGCTGGTCACGACACTCGGTGGGCGTCGCTCGATCGTCCTTCTAGCCAAGATTACTACCGATCATGACGCTGGTCTCTGCGCCTCCATGGCTATGTACGTCGGTCTGTCACTTATTGATCATCGATCGGTTGTCGAATTCATTAGCATGCCATGCAAGACGACATGGGAGATCTTGAATGAATTCTCTTGATTGATTCTGTAAACTGTACAAAGATATATAGAGTATAAAAGGAATGATTGGCCGATTATTAATTACCAAAGAATAATCGAGATTTTGCTATAATAATCGACTATATTTAGAGAGATATGGTGGTCAGAATCGAGAAAGAATAATTAGCTATAATGACCGCCATTATTGGAGATATAGCGAGGAGAGCTCTTGGAGATAATGGCTGGATTTTGTCCAAGATATCCTGCAGAACAAGAAGTTAGAAGAACATAAATTATTTATCAGTAATAATCTGGCTGCTAAAATTTCTTGCAAGATATAAATGCTTTGATTTGGTCAGCTGATAAAAGAAAACTAAGATCACAAATATGAAATATCTGATTTCTAACTTGTAAGGTCGCTTCTACTCTGTTTGGTCAGTTAGTTTCCATCATCTATCAAAGTATAGGGCTGTTAGGTCTGTGGCCCAAATGAGTCAAGCCAAATTTTGGTATAGCCAAAACCTGAGCAAAGCCAAATATTGGCAAAAAGATCATTGTTTGGATCATGACCAAGCCAAATTTTGGCGTTACCAAAATTTTGGTGAGCGATTTCCTCACCCTAGGATTGCTCGCGTCGCGTGACATTGGATTTCATTGGCATTACCAAAATTTGGTAGCAAATCAAACAATAGCCAATTTTCGTCGCCGTTACCAATATTTGTTATGGTTTGCAAGAGTAGCAACCAACCAGCCCCTATATTTTTTTTAGATAACAGGCAGATTGCCCAACCTTATCACAAAGCCAATACTGCCAAAGACTCCATCAAAGTACATGGTTACTAAACTGTTAATTTTTGTTCGCTTATGAAATTTGAACTATACACATAAAAACCATTTAGTAGAGGTGATCATGTGAAATTACTATGAAACCCAAAAAGAAAAAAAAAAAATTTCCAGATCTATGAGTAGTTGAGTATGGAACAAAATAAAGTCACCTACTCTATCAGTAACCTTATTACTTAGGGAGATTTGATTATTTGCCCTGTTTTAGTTGGTGTAATTGATGGTTTGCCCGTATGTCTCAGCGACACATGGCCCTAGGGTCCGTATGTTAGTGAGACACCATGGAGCAAATCATCAAAGGCATAAGTAAATGAGGGCAAATCATCAATTTTCCTATTACTTATTAGGTTGTATGAAGGAAACTCTCATGGAAGTGATAAGAACAAAGAGGGTCGAACACGCTTTAGCAATTGAGAACATTATGTCACTCTTAGGTTAGTTAATAAAGCTACAAGTTATGAGGAGTCTTCCAAAGGTAAAGTTTAGCTAGTATGTTTGCCTTTCCTTAGTAAAAGTTATATGAACCCAAAAAAATGAGTATATATAAACGATGCTAGCTAAATAATGTTACCTCAATATCCGTACTAGAGTATAGGTACAAGTTTCTAGACTTGATACTCATCCGGTCAGCCCTATTTCCAATTTGCTCGATGCTCTGGGGACAAAGTTACAGATCAGTATCAAAGAAAGTTCTGGGAAATAACAATATCTGAAAAATCGAACAATGAAGGCTATTAGAAGAGTGTCATATCGATCTGTACAAGAATTTTCCATCAACCAGAAAACAAAATAGTTAAGGAGGTGCAAATGATAGAGATTGGAGAATGCTATTACCAACCTCCTCACCAGACACATACACAACAGGAGAAGACTCATCGACATTGATGCCCTCAGATACAATAGAAGCAAGCTACAGGCCCCCAAAAAAAGCGATATCAGTTTCAAAAAGTTAAGGAATTAGGTACAGAAAATCCCAGTGTCTGAAAACTCAAAATATAACAAACTAAGTAGATAAAATAATAAAATTCCAAAAGTATGTGGTAGATAAATGAATGCAGGGATCTTAATGGCTTGTGAACACAAGAAAAAAGGCAGACCAAACTATCATTGAATAGTCCAATGTGTATATTTACCTGTAACAACAATGAACTTTTGCCAACACCTGGGTCCCCACCTACTAAAACCAAGGAGCCTGCAAAACCATATGCGTGATTACAATCCACGATATCGGTAGGTGATACATTGATGCCGTGGAGTAACAAAAGCTTCATGTGACATGTTACATGTACTTTTTGCAAATAATATGGTAAACGTAACAAATAAATAGAATGGCACAAGATGGGAAGAGAACTTTGTACACCCAGACTCACACCAAATGGTAACATTGATCTGAAACTCATACTTATTTTGGTATATGACTTATCCTATAGTTGGTACTTCGCCACATTACACATACAGAAGAAATGAACATCGACAACAGTTAGAATGAGTGCAAGATGTAGGGAACAAGATGTGAATTTCAAGCAAATTCAATAAACATTGCAAGAACAAAACAGTATAGAATTGCCAATCAAATTGAAAACAGATAACTTATTAGCACATGGGTTTGATATATCTATAATAATTTTAAAAAAGTAGAAAACAAAGCCACTATGTTCGCTCTCGAAGGCTAGAAATTACCACGTTAATCGGAGGGAAAAAGAAATATCTAAAAAATGTGACTTTATTTATTAATTTATAAGTATTAATATATTTTTTTCAAAAATAGCTTCAGAATTTACATTCTAATACATAGATTTGAATTTTAGTCCAAGTATATAAGAAAAGAATACATCTCCTATATTAAAAATATTTATAAATAAAATAATACATTTTAGTTTTACCAGGTCCCCACAGTGCCCCGTGGAGGAGGATGACCCTGTCCAGGTTCCCCACGAGGAGATCTCCCCGGCTCCACCGCCCATGGGGATTTTTCCTCTGGAAATTGTCATCCCTAATTTTGTCGGACCAGAGTATAACAGTGCAAATAGATACAAAGATGAGAAAGAAAGAACTACACTGTCGTCGTGGGTCCAGATTACAATGGTGCAAAGTAATCAGATACAAATATAAAAGCTGTTGCTATTGTTGTCTAGGAAATACAATTATATTTCCATCATAAGCATAAGGGTTATATAACAAGTACAATTCTATGTTCGATATAAGCACATGCATTGTAGTATCTAGCCGTGCAATTGAGCAGGAAATTCGGCTAGTTCACTTTGTGGTACAGATTGCTCATTTTGGTGCTTATTTCAAAAGGCAAAAGAACATAGAACTATAAAAAAAGTGTCGTTCAAATGTTATCATATTTACTAATACATGGTTGTCGTAGGCAATTTAAAAGCTTTGGTGGAACTGCAAGATGCATGTCAGAGTTTGGAATTCATACGGATACAATCCCTAATCCTACACCTGACACATGTTTCCTTCCAACCAGTACCAAGAAAGTTCTAAATAATTTTTTTTACCAGGAACAATGCCACCCCCAAGCACCCGAGCAACCTCCATTCCGAAGCTCCCTGACCTACAAGTAAGACACACTCATGCACGTCATCAGCTAATATTGGAAAAAAAATTCAGTGAGGTACAAAGCAATTGCATTGCATATTGAATACTGAATACTTACTAAAGCCGTTGCCCATGTTTGCACAGAACAATCATAAATTTGAGAATCTTCACATCATTTATATACAATAGTTTAGAGAAGAAACTAACGAAGCTGGCGCTTCCCCTATGTTAAACAATCCAGTTGCCAGTGTATACAAAAACATTGAACTGGGGTGAGAAATGTTACAGCGGTATGCGCCACTCCGCCTGGTCAACCCCCTTGGTCACCTCCTGAAGGCTCTGGGGCATCATCTCCTTGCTCTTCTGCGGAATCCACGACCGGACCGCATGGTGCGACCCCTCATCGGCGGCGGTATCAGGCTGCGGGACATACTTGGTCAAGGTCCCCACCGCCTCGCAGTGGCGGCACACACCCCACCACTGCGAAAAGCCCTCCCCGCAGTGGCTGCACACATATGAGACCTTCTCCTTGCCCGCCTTCCCCCCGGCCTTCCTCGGCGCGACCACCGCCGACCACCTGGCCTGGCCCTTCCAGCCGCTCGATTTCCCCTTTTCCTTCACGGCCTCCTCCTCCTCCACGCTCTCCTTCTCCTCCTCGTCGGAGTTGGACGAAGGAGGTGGCGGTGGGTGGGGCTGGCCCTGCAAGACGATGCGGCCAGCGACGGGGTCGAACACGCCCCACATGTCGGAGTCCGCGGGGGTCTCGGGGTCGGAGGCGGCGGCGGAAGAGGAGGCCGAAGAGATCGCCGCCGATGGAGCGAGGCTGCCGGTGAGTGGGTCGTAGGTGGCCCATCCGGCGTCGTCGGATGGAGACGATGAGGAGGAGAGGAGGCGGAGGTGGGCGAGGGGCGAGGGCCAGGGAGGCGAGGGTTTGGGGCGCGGAGGCGGCGAGAGAGGTGGAGGAGGGAGCGGAGGAGGAGGGCAAGGGAGCATCACGACGTGGGAGGGTGGGGGCACGGAAGGAAAAGGGCATGGCGGAATTCGAGCGGGTTTAAGGTCTTTTAGGGGTTTATGAGGTGATTTGGTCGAAGCCATCACTTTTCTAGCCTAAAAATATTCTGCAAATCTGTACTCTTTTACAATAAATTTATAAAATGGTTATCTTTTATTGCGGAAGACTTATCAGGTAACACGTATCACATGTCACGCTGTTGTGCCACGGCAAGGTTCCTACCGAGCTCTCATTCCTTGTAGGAAATGTGCCAATCAAAAGTATTCACTTTTTAATTAATCAATCACTAAATTAATCGTTTAGTTAAATAATCACATAATTAATAACTTGCATAATTGAATTAATATCCACCAAGATAGTATTGCTTGACAGGTTACATCTATTGAGCTATTGTTGTGCGGTACATCTGCTGTTGAGATCCTGCTATGCGGTAACTCATACTGCATTATGGAGACATAACATATAATATGTATGTATCTTGGTGCTTCTGTGGACAGAGAGAGATAGCTATTCGTACGATTAGCTAGAAAAAACCAGATTTGCAAATAAATAAGTTTGCCAGGCACTTAAAAAAGTGCTCGCTTCGTTTTGGTCGGTTTTCCGTGGACGTGGTGCATGCCGATGCAGGAAGGTGGAGTGGGCCCGATCTCAAGACCGTTGATGTCTGACAGTCCAATAAATTATAATATTATAAAAAGAATTTTTAGAGATAAATCTATATGTATGATTTTCATGTATCTAATTTAAATATTTAAAAATATATTGTCAGGAAAAGTTTTAATGGCTTACCTATACTTATTTTCAAAATGACAGCTATATGCCCACGTCCAACTGGCCGGCGCTGGGGTCACGACACTCGGTGGGCGTCGCTCTCGATCGTCCTTCTAGCGCGATTACTCTTGGCGACGCTCGGTCTCCTGCGCCTCGCTGACTATGTACGTCGATCATCACTTATTGATCATCGATCGGTTAAATCGAATTCATTAGCCATGGCATGCACGACATGGGAGATCTTGAATGAATTCTCTTGATTGATTCTGTAAATCTATGCAAAGATATATAGAGTATAAAAGGAATGATTGGCCGACTATTAATTACCAAAGAATAATCGAGATTTTGCTATAATAATCGACTATATTTAGAGAGATATGGTGGTCAGAATCGAGAAAGAATAATTAGCTATAATGACTGCCATTATTGGAGATATAGCGAGGGGACAGGGGCTAGGAAGAACGGACCACTGCTACTAACTGCAAATTTATATTAGTGTGTGTGTATTCGTTTTGTTGACCGTCAACTATTCAAGATTTTTACTGCTAGCTAAATGGGCCTTATCAAGTAAAACAGTCAAAATCTACTGATGGTATTTAATTAAAAAAATGTTGCAACAAATTTTGCACTAACAAAAGAAAGTTGGGAACATCTGATAGCATAATAACTAATCACATGTAATGCAAAGGCATCAAAGTTATTGAAAGAAATTGATCTTGAATGAATTCTCTTGATTGATTCTGTGAAAACTGTACAGTATATATAGAGTACAAAAGGAATGATTGGCCGGTTATTAATTACCAGCGCTAATCAGGGATTTTGCTATAATAATCAACCATATTTGGAAAGATATGACTGGCCGTAAATCAGGAAAGAATAATTAACTATAATGACCGGCTATTATTGGAGATTGGGGAGTGAGGAAGAATGGACCGCTGTCACCTAGTGGTAATTAGAATAGTAGAGAAAAATGAAAATTCATAAAACAAAGTTTCTTTTCAACTCCTAAACAAACCTCAACAAAAGGCAAAAAAACAAGCTGTAAATTCGACCCAGGCTACTGAAAAGAGATTCAATGCAGCCTGGACAGTGGGCAGCATGAAGAATTTGGGCTGGCCATCCCCCTTCCCATTTTTCCAATACGCTCTCTGTGAGACTGTGACCAAACCTTGCAGAGCCGTGCGGCTGCGCAGATTTAGCACTATATATGGAGCATTTCAATAAAAAAGTTGATCAAACAGTACACATAAATATGTAAATATTCTAACGAAGTTGTAGGCGCGTAGCCTCTTGAGCCAAGAACAAGGATTGGTGTGTGAAAACCTTATAGCAAATCGACGGAAACCCCAAGCACAGAAACCTGCACAAATAATGTTTTTTGAGACAAGAAACCTCGTCGGCGAGGACATCTGAGCCCGACAGGGAAGGTTCGTTTAACGGTGACAGAGGACGAGAGAAACAAGATCGATTCGAGTTCAGTTCGATTCATACTAGTTCCAAGGTCAGCGGAGCGGTATTGCCGGAAGGGTTTAGGCGAACTTCTGACACTAAGGGCCTGTTTGGTAGAGCTCCAGATCCCAGCTTCTCCTGAGATCTGAAACTTGTAGGCTAAAATAAAGTAAATTAAGTTTATATTTTTGGCCTAAAATATAAACAAGATGATCCATCTAAACATTCTTAATGTACTCACAGCTCCAGCTTCACGGATCTATGGAGCTAGAAAAACCCAGCTCCACCAGATCCACGGATCTGGTGGAGCTGGAGCCGTACCAAACAGGCCCTAAATACAAAAAGGCCTGAGGTTGGACGAACAATCCTTGTTGCATGCCGAGGGAATTAACCTACCAAAGACAAGTAAACCGATTCAACAGTCGCCGACGACGACGTTGGTGGCCGCTAGGCGCACAGCTGCCTCCTCCATCGGCAAGGCAGGAACTAGGATTAAACCGCGACAACGAGCACGCATGTTCCGTTTATTCTTTCAGCTTCAGGCCTCGATCAGCACAGCACAGCTCAGTTATTATTATCCACCCGGGAGCCCACACCACACAGTCTCCCGCTCCTAAAACCCTAGAAAACCCCAGTCTCACTCGCGCGCGCCGGCGCCCCGGCCCGAGCGGCCGGGATGACGTGGATGATGTCCCCGGGCTGGAAGCCGTGCGCCCGCAGCGACCGCGTGTCGTCCATGGCCTTCCCGTCGAACTCGAAGAAGTAGTCGCCGCGGGCAAGCAGCGGCAGCTCGGGTATGTCCGCGAGGAGGCTCAGCTGCTGCCTCAGCTCCATGACCGCGTCCGACAGGCTCACGACAGCCAGCACGCCCACCTCCGCGTCCTCCACGTGCAGCTCCACCGCCATCGTCCTGCTGCCCGCGTCGCTGCTGCAGCCCACCTCCGCCGGCTTGAGCATGACCTTCACCTCCAGCACGCTGGAGGTGGGCTGGACGTACACGAGCAGCGGCAGGTCGTCCTCCATCTCCGCGCCGCCGAGCACGGCGGCCATGCGCTCCAGCTCGTGCTCGTCCATTCGAGCCGCACTGTGGATGCGGCGCTTCAGCGCGGCCACGGTCTCGTTGCGGAAGGCGATGACCGAGACATCCGGGGTATGGTAGAACGGGAAGGTGGCAGTGACGTGAACGAGGTCGGGCATCGTCCTCGCCCTCTTGGCCGGCAGGAGGAGCACCACCGACGGCGCCGGAGCAGGAGGCTGGCGGAGGAGGAGCAGGACGTGCGAGCCACGGAGGATGGAGTAGTAACCCGCGCCGAGGTCGTCGGCGAGCTCCTGGCTCCGGAAGAAGAGGCGCTGCGCAGCCACCGGGATGCCCAAGTGCATCTGCACCTTCTCCTTCATCTGACGGACCGTGTCGAGATATTCTACCTTGACGGCGAAGCGGTAGCCGTAGGTGCTGGACGTCGCCGGTATCTCAATGAAGACATCCATAGATGCCCCGGCAACCTGCGAGGATTGGTGTAAAAAAGATAGGAAGAAGTACGTAAAGATGTGGAGTTGCACAAGACGATCGATCGGACACGAAGGCGAAAAAGGAATTCTGCGATGGTGTTTTGTGAATGATCAAAGGATACGCCGGGGAGATGCCATATATGTAGTTGTTCATGGCTAGTTGGGATGGATATGCAGTGATACGTGCATTGATCACAGGCTAGTGATATTCCATGGGTTAGATTCTCTCATCTGTTGAAAATAATATAGTACATATTAATGCTAGCGGCGCGCCTATGTAATGCGTATATATAAATAGGCAGACTCGCGCGCAACCCCGCGCCACACGGAAAAATCTGGTCCATTTTTTCCTTAAAAAAACGTAATTTTAGTGTTCTTGGCGGTGTTTTTTTAAAATTGACTGGTTAGGAATCGTCGGCGAATTTGTGTAGCGAGAAAAATCGGGCTTTTTTTTGCAAAAAAATGTAAAAAAAATCAGGTTAAAAATTGGCTAGATAGAAGCTGTCGGTGAATTTGTGTAACCATTATTTTTCTGTAAGGGTCCACTTGGAATCTTCGGGGTTTAAAGAAACGGCGAAGGATGTAATTTTAAATCTTTTGGGTTTAAAGAACCAGCGCCCGTGCCGAATTTGCGGAACTACCTTTTTTGCAAAATAACAGGGCCTAAATATAATTTTAAATCTTCCAAGTTCAAAGAACGTACCGGTGCCCATGTCGAATTTGCGGGACCACATTTTTTCTTTACAAAAGAACTGGTGAAAGGATTTGCAGAGTCATGTTTTTTTTTGCAAAATAGTTTAAAGAACTGGCGTCCATGTCGAATTTGCGGAACCATAGTTTTTTTTGCAAAATAACAAGGCCTAAATATAATTTTAAATCTTTCGGGTTTAAAGAACTGGCGCCTGTGTTGAATTGTGGGACCACATTTTTTTCTTTGCAAAAGAACCAGTGGAAGGATTTGCGGAACTATGATTTTTTTTGCAAAATAACAAGACCCAAATGTAATTTTAAATCTTTCGGATCTAAAGAACCGGTGCCTTCGTGGTTTAAAAAACCAGCGTCAGTGCTGCATTTGCGAAACTACGTTTTTTTTGTTGCAAAATAATGTGCAAAAGAACTGGTTGAAGGATTCGCGGAACCATATTTTTTTGCAAAATAATAGGACGTAAATATAATTCTAAATCTTTCGGGGCTAAAGAACCGGCGCCTGGGTCAAATTTACAGGACTACAGGGTCTTTTTTACAAAATAACCGGTGAAAGGACTTGTTCATGATTTTGAAATTTCTGGAGCGCTCTTTCACAAATAAGATGAGCTGGAGGCTTGCATGAGCTGGAACCCTCCCTACTATAATAGATACTAGGAAATTTTCTGCGGCGTAACACGCCGTGCGTGTAGTTTTTTCGAAGAAAAAATGTTTTTTTGACGGCGTTTAATTTTTTAAATCATCGAAATAATAAGCGAAACGGGAGAAAAATAGAGAGATAGAGTTGTAGAAATATCTCTTTCGATTTAATTATTTGGAAAATATTGGAGACCGAAATTTGAAAACCACAAAGAGGAAAAAGTCTAGAGGGAAAAGGGTGAAAAATTATTAGAGATGTCAACCTTCTTTTTGTCGAGTTTAATACTCTACGCGTTCGCCGAGTAATAATACATGTTTTTAAAAATATTAAAAACTTGCGGCGTAACACGCCGGGCGTGTCGTTTTTCCGTAGAAAAAATCAATTTTTTTCTCGACAGCGTTTTATTCTTTAAATCGTCGAAATGGGGAAAAAATAGAGAGTTAGAGTTGTAGAATATCTCTTTCGACGAATTATTTGGAAAATATTGCAGGCCGAGCTGGAAAACCACGGCGGGGAAAAAGTCTAGAGGGAAAAGGGTGAAAAATTATTAGAGATGACAACCTTCTTTTGTCAAGCTTAACACTCTACGCGTTCACGGAGTAATAATACATGTTTTAAAAAATATCAGAGATCGAGATGGGAAATCGAGTTAGGAAAAAAGTCTAGAGATAAAGCTGCACAAATATTTTTGGCGACGAAAACGTTTTTTTTTCCGAGAAAACGGAGAAAGGACATATTTTAAAAAATATTAGAGACTTGCGGCGTAACACGCCGCGCGTGTCATTTTTTCGTAGGGATTTCTTTTTTCGGCAGCGTTTTATTTTTTAAATCGTCGAAATAATGAGCGAAACGGGGAAAAAAGTAGAGAGATAGAGCTGTAAAAATATCTCTTTCGATGAATTATTTGGAAAATATTGGAGACCGAGCTAGAAAACCGAGGTGGGGAAAAAGTCTAGAGGGAAAATGGCGAAAAATTATTAGAGATGACAACCTTCTTTTGTCGAACTTAACACTCTACGCGTTCACGGAGTAATAATACATGTTTTAAAAAATATGAGAGACCGACGTTTGTGGAGTAATAATACATGCTTTAAAAAATATTAGAGATCGAGATGGGAAATCGAGGTGGGAAAAAAGTCTAGAGATAGAGCTGCACACATATTTCTAGTGACAAAAATATTTTTTCCCGAGAAAAACGGAGAAAGGACCTAGACATAAAGAGCAAAGACCTGAATGTTACGTTTTTGGACCTGTCCGCTATCTTTAAAAATTAGAAAAGGGCTTGTTCGCGATTTGAATTTAACGGGAGGTTCTTTTCGTAAAATGGCGCACGAGGGACCCGAACGCGAATTTGGAGGAAAAAATCTTCCTTTTACAGAAAATCGCGAAGGACCTATCCATAATTTACAAAAGGACCAAATCGCGAAATTTTTTTCGAGCGAGCCGCTGGTTCGGCTCAAACGTCCCAAAGCACGGCGCTTCTTCCAAGTTTAGGAGGGGCATTACTAGGGATGTTTTCGCGGCGTGATACGCCGCGCGCGTTGTTTTTTCATAGAAATAATTTTGTTTTTTTCGGCATTGTTTTTTTAAAATTGTCAAGAAAACGCGCGAAACGGTTGAAAGGATACAAACACAATTGCACTTTTTTTCATTTATCTGGGGTCTCCTCATGAAGGATCTGCGATTGCACTAAATTGAAAAGTTCTTTTCGTGAAAAATACCTGAAATGATCTAAGCGTAATTATGTTTTTTTGGTATTTATTTAGAGTCCCTTCATGAAAGATTCGCGATTTTACTGAACCGAAAGGTCTTTTTTTTTTGTTAAAAAACCGTTAAAAGGACCTAAACGTAATTACTATTTTTTAAGGGGCATTTGCAGAAGGATGACACGTGGAGCCGCTGCCTGGGCAGGAAAAGACATGAAAACCTAGCATTTTTTGGAGGGCTAATAAGCAAAAACCAAAGTAATACGTAATCTTAGAAAACTTTAGGCAGCTTTTTGGGAAAACGACACGCTAAAAACAAATTACGAAAGTTTCGGGGTAATAAATAATTTTAACGGACTATTCATGGTACCAGATTTTTTTTGGTCCTCTTTTGGGAAAAAAAAAGGCTACAGTTTTTCAAGAAAACGTCATGCTAAAAACAAATTACGGGAGCTACGGGGTAACAAAGAATGTTAACGGACTATTCTGTGACATTATTTTTTTTGGGCCCTCTTTTGCAAAGAAAGGGATCCGCGGGGTATTAAGTTATAATCTTAGAAAATCTATTTGAGAATTCTAAAGGTTTCTCTGAAAAAAGCTTGGATTTTTTAGGGTCTTTCCTGCAAAAAAGGTGACCTAGATGCGCTTTTCAAAACCAATAAGGGCTTCTTTGCAAAAAAAAACAGGTGGTATCTAGGGCCCTGGCAAAAAAACGAATTTTCGGATTTTCCAGGGTCTTTCCCGTAAAAAAAGGGACCTAAATGCGATTTCCGAAACTATCCAAGGGCCCTATCAAAAAATAAAATTTCGGATTTTCCAAGGCTTTTCCTGTAAAAAAGGGACCTAAACGTGATTTTCGAAACTTTGGAGGGCTTCTCCGCAAAAAAATCAGGTGGGCGACGCCACGGCCACGCGTCGCACCCTCGCTCGCCCCGCGCGCCCGAGCCACACGTCGCGCGGGAAAAAACACCGCGGGCTCCCGCAGCGGGGAATCGAACTCGAGATTGAATGCGCTACAACGAGATGTCTCACCGTTGCACCGCACGAGTGTTGCTGTCGAAAAACGGCGCTAAAATATATAAGCCGAACAAGCCAGTGAGCAACGCGGCGACGTGGTTCAACGGCTCGCAGCGCCGTATGCATGGCAAACCGTTTTACTGTAGCAAAAGGGGCGACGTGGATGCGCAGAGGGAGCCAGAATCCTTCTATCTTTAGGAAGGTTATGATACTAGGCAGGGTAGCGTGCTATTGCACGCCGTGCTATGTGGGCGTGGGAAGAAATCGACGAAAGGACGTAAACACGATTTTCAACATATTTCTAACTCCGGAAAACAGTGGAAACTGAGCTACGGGGGAAAAAATAGAGAGTAGCGTCTTGTTGCCGACGTCTTTGTGTGAGCGTAGGGAAAAATCGATCGGCAAACAGCGCAAACGCGATTTCCAACATATTTCTCACATCGAAAAACAGAAGAAACTGAGCTACGGGGAAAAAATAAAGAGTTAGAGTTGTTGAAATATCTCTTTCGACGAATTATTTGGGACTGAGGTGGAGAAATGAGGTGGGAAAATAGTCTAGAGTGAAAAGGGCGAAAAATTATTAGTGACGACAATTTTTTTTGAGTTGTACACATATTTCTGATGACGAAAACATTTTTTCCGCAAAAGCAGAGAAAGGATCTAGACGTGATGACAATCTTCTTAGAGATGCACATATATTTCCGGTGGCGAAAACATTTTTTCCGTGAAAAGCGGAGAAATGACCTAGACGTGAGGCGAGGACCTATTTGTTACGTTTTGGACCTCGTCGCTATCACGAAAAAATTAGAAAAGGGTATATCCGCGATTTGAATTTAGCGGGGCCTTTTCAAGTAAAGTACCGTCGCGAGGACCCGAGCGAAAAAAAATCTTCCCTCACAAAAATCGCGAAGGACCTATTTGTAATTTTGAGGGACCTATCCGTAATTTCGAGAAACGTAAGGGTTTTTCCGGAAAATAGGCAAGGGTGACGACGCGTGGGCTCGCTCTCCTTGCGCGGATTCCAGGCGACATTATATATAAGATATTATTTAATGGACCACAATCTTCACCAAAAATCTGTTATTATGGTAGTGGTATTGCAAATCCACTACATAAGAATTCCAATGTACACCTGCATTCATATAAAAAATGCGTAATGATTTTTCGGGTGAGCTTCCCCAACCACCATGCATAATTTTGTCTATTACGGAACGTATAGTGATCAATAAGCTGGATTCACATTAAATGTTGCAAATCAATGCATATACCATAGGGGCCTCCTCTACGGTTTCGTGATAAAAAAAAGCCTTGGAAATTAAATACACATTAATTTTGGAGTGCATACATACAACTCTCATGCATGCATCATTGAACCGATCAAAGTGTGTATGGGGATCAATGCTAGACTCGCACAAGATGTTGTATATAGAATTAACTAGACAGAGTAGCGTGCTATTGCACGCCGTGCTGTATGTGCGTGGGAAAAAATCGACGAAAGGACGTAAACACGATTTCCAACATATTTCTCACTCCGGAAAACAGCAGAAACTAATTTACGGGAGAAAAAATAGAGAGTAGCGTGCGACTGCACGTCGTGTTGTGTGGGCGTAGGGGAAAAACCGACGAAACGATGCAAACGCGATTTTCAACATATTTCTTACACCGAAAAATAGAAGAAACCGAGATACGGGGGAAAAAATAAAGAGCTAGAGCTGTAAAAATATCTCTTTCGACGAATTTTCTAGGAAATATCGGAGACCGAGGTGGAAAAATGAGGTGGGAAAACAGTCTAGAGGGAAAAGGGCGAAAAACTATTAGCAACGGCGATTTTTTCTGAGTTGCACACATATTTCTGGTGGCGAAAACATTTTTTTCGGCTAAAACGGAGAAAGGACCCGACGTGATGGCAGCCTTCTTAGAGACGCACATATATTTTCGGTGATTTAAAACATTTTTCCGTGAAAACGGAGAAAGGACCTAGGCGTGAAGCGAGAACCTATTTGTTACGTTTTTGGACTGTCGCTATCTACGAAAAAATTAGAAAAGGGCATATCCGCGATTTGAATTTAGCGGGGCCTTTTCCGTAAATTACCGTGTGAGGGACCGAATCACGAAAAAAAATTAAAATCTTCCCTCACAAAAATCGCGAAGGACCTATTAAGTAAATTTGAGGGACCTATCCGTAATTTCGAGAAACGTAAGGGCTTTTTCGGAAAAAGGGCAAGGGTGACGCGTGGATGCCGTCTCCTCTCGCGAAACCCAGGCGACATTATATAGGAATTACTAGGAATGTTTTCGCGGCGTGATACGCCGCATGCGTTGTTTTTGCATGTGTGTAAAAAACATTTGTTTAGTGTAGATTAAAGATTGCGATGTCTAAGCTATGATTATTAGTTAGTATGACACAAACAGTTTGTGTGGGTAAAATTTTGGCGATGGGCCAAAGGTAAAAGCAAAGCCCAAAAAACAGGCAAACAAAGCATCGACGAAAATGGGATGCTGCAAGCAACATCTCTATTAAAATGGGTTATTAGAAGTACAGAATACATTATAAAAAAATGGTTCCGTAGCTATGCAGTGAATGCCCCAATTAAACATAGTGTCGTGATGGGTCTTATTGGATCTCTTCTTAGTAATACATTATAGGTATGGCAAGCTATCCAAGTAATACATTATAGGCCTGGCATGAGTGAACATGTGTAATTGTGAATGATTTTTATAAAGTAGTACCGACACCCCAGAGCTGCTTACTAAAAGAACAAAAAATTGATAACAAATAAAATTACCAGAGCTAATTCAGTTGTGTGTGTCTCTCAGCTCACTTGACGCGACAATTTTCTATGGCCAAGACCATACATTTCTGCAGGTTTCCCATAACCATTTTGATGATTGGCTGGAGGATTAGTTTCACTTGCCATATCAAAAGAATTTAATGTATCTTGATAGCCGTAATGCAGGAGATATGAGCGAACAATCACCACAAGTGTATGGTACATACACATAAGGCGTCATCAACCTATAAAAGAATTTACATATGAAGAAAGGGGAACCAAGCGGCACAATAATTAAACAATTTAGTGGAACCACGCTTAAAATAAAATTTGAATGGAAATGAAGATGGTAAGCAACAAATTAGATCACACAAAATGATAAATCTCAGAAAAACACAACATAAACAGAACCCAAACAGAGTCAACATCGTAAGTTACATGACTATTAAAGAAAGCTCTCTAATCACATATATTTTTAATTTTGAGGGAGTTTATGCAATATTTATCTGGGAATAGGATGCAGAATTATCGTGTGACGCAAGACTAAACATAATAGATCATTTAGCATGTGGAGGCATACCAATGACTGATGTTTGGTTGCAAGTACAATTTATCACTCACAGATTGTTGCTTCATTTTCTCCTCAAGAATATAACCCTGCCAAACACAAGCAAATTGAATCCATCACAAAGACTCTATGAAGTGTGGAATAAGTGAATACTCTGTACGTAATGTTTATCCAATGGCATTTGTCAGCTACATCATCAATGGCATTTGTCAGCTACATCATCACTATAACCACATTAGCCACACAAACTAAACAAAAAACACTATGTGTTTATGAGAAGAGCTGGAACTGCAATTAAGGAAAATCAATCAATTTTTGTGGCACCATATATTGGTGGCTAATAACGCTCTTAAGAGTGCATGTAACTAAAAATCCTCGGTCAAGAGAGTACATCATATAAAAGGGCACCAAATGCAATGCAAAGAAAATTAGGCAAACTCGGATGGACAATTCATAAGAGACTGACAAAATATGTCTCGTACATGCAAAGAAATTATTGAATGTATAGTTCTTGTATGAAATAAAAGAACTTCAAATGATATAAAAATTCTTGTAAGTAGCTGAAATATCTTGTGTCACCTCAATGTCAAAACAGAACTATTCTTTTCCAAAGTTTACTGTTACCATGATTTCAAAAATTTCAAATAATCAGACCCCATGAAAACTAAGCAATCACACATAGTGCATGTGATTTTGAACATCACATAATGGCTTGAGGTAGGTAGTTTATACATAAGGCGAAGGTTGGTTCAATAGAAACAGATAATATAAGCCCAACATAGTACTGCTTATTAGTTCTTACATCAATCACAAATTTAACTAATGAGCATAACCGTATATACCTTTTCCCCTACCACTTCTCTTATCTGCCACAGGGCTTGAGCCCACAACACTAATGATAACTCCATGCATAACACCTTGACCACCACCCAGGAATAGCTTCGATCATTGTAGATCTGCTCACCAAAATAACATCGACAAGTTGGTAAAACGAAAAGAATAAGAAGCTTTCCAGTAGTTATCTGGAAGAACCAAAGAAGACAACTTACCTTTTTCGGCTTTTGAAATTGTACCATACTCTGTTCTAAGTTGTTCAAAGGTCCTTCTACCAAGCACTCGTGCTCCTAAACACACAGGAATTATAATGTAAAACTAAAAAACAATTCAAGACACAACAAAGTTAGTAAAGACACTGATATCCAGATTATACATTCTCTCTAATGTACTAACAATTTGGATATAGGGCCCAAAAAAGGAGCCCAAACCAACTACAGAGGATTTATATTGTGTTATTCTCACCCCAAAAGAAACAACAACAAGCCAACAACAACTAAAACACTAATCATTTGCAATCAAACTTATATAAAATAAACATCCTAATCAATTAGTACAGTGCTAAATTTGGGTTGTAAAGCTTCTCGTACCGTATCATTTTCCACAGATCTACCTAACAAAAGAAAAAAAACTATAAGAAGCTAAGTGAGCTTGTAATCTGCAAAAGCAAACTCCTGATTATTACCATCGAATGAGTCAGTGGCCACTGCCATCGGCGGTGGCAGAGACGGCGAAGGAGCCAATGACCAGGGGCAGCGGTGGCAGCGCCAGGCAGAAGAGAGGAATCCAATATTGAAGTGAGACCTACCATAAGATTCAGAAAAAGGAATCCAATATGACATGTCGACAAGACATCTCTGACCCAAGTCAAGCTTCAACAAGGAGACACATCCAAAACTATCTCCTACATATCTGCGCAACATAAAATTCTTATTAGCACACTAAACCCTTCGGGGTTCATACACCAAATAGCCATCACTTACATGTAGAAACTCTTCTGTAGCACAACAACTGCTGTTATTTCCTTCTCAAAAGGATGCAGAGAACACAATTTCTTTGTATTGATGTCCCAATCCTGCGTATGATGCTTATCAGATTAACAACAAAGAAACCTCATTTCCTTAATTGACCAAGAAATGTTTGAGAACAAGCTTGTCTCGATCTAATTCTGCATGTTCACGTTTAGGAGAACTCCTTGGCCATTGGCAAACTGGAACGGAACGGAGCATTGAGCTTAAGCCACATCCAAGTCTTGCCATGTAGCGTTCGAAACACAAAGCAATGGGATTCGAGACAGGAAAGAGATGGTACCCGTAAGAACTTAGAGGGAAGCGGGGAGGGGGACGGGCGGCGCCGCATGTTGTCGCGGCGAACGACTTGATTGCCCATTCTGCAAGGATACAACCGACAAATCGCGCCGACATTGATGGGAATAGGTGGAATGGAAGCGGCGGGGGTGGCGCGTTGTTATTGACCTGGTGGCGATGGCGAGAACGTGGAGGATGGGGTCGTAGGCGAGGAGGGAGGCGTCAACAGGGACGCCGTAGTGAAAGGCCAGCCGGTGTCCTCGAAGCCGTCCCTCGTCGTCGCTGACCGGAACGACGCCGCCGCCGGCCGGAGTAGCTAGGACTTCGAGCTACCACAACTAGCTAGTCACGGAGGTGTCGCGGGGGATGTGGACAATGGGAATCTTCGTCGCGAACCACGCGGCGTCTTGAGCGGCGAAGGAAAGCGAGGCGAAACGCGTCGCATGGCGGACTCGCGACAGGCCTGTGGCGTGGGGAAGAAGCGGTGAGCCCCTCCGCGGCGATAAGCTTGAGCCACGCCTGGGGGAGCACGAACGGCGGATCTGCCTGAGCAAAAACGGACGACTCTGGCGCTTGGGACCTATACGCAATTTGGAAAATAGGAGGTTTTTTTTGCAAAGTCCGTGACGTGGCTAGCTCCTCCTTCCGGTCAAACTCCAATCTTTAGAAAAGGTATGATACGAATTAATCTCACGGTGCACCTGCGCAATATTCATACGTGTGCAATGATCTATTAGAGCAAGTACAATAGTAAAATCTATTACTGATTAATAGTAAACTAAAAACCAACTTGTGCATAGTGATCTAATCCATCATTTGGATTGCAGCAGGTGTCACAAATCACATACACCTATATGTAGCCCTTGGCTGTAGCTGAACTAAGCACAAAATTGCGCGATGATCTATCCAAAAATTTTACACCATGAGTTTTATATAATAGGATATGTTTTTTTTTCTTGTGTCCTCACTCAACTATTGTGCTTAAGAGCAATGCATTTTCTTTCAATATAAGTTGCATAAATCTTAAAACAAACGAATAAGTAAGTAATCATTATCTACCATTCATTTATACTTTAATATTTATGCAACTATTAAAAGGAAAAGTATGAAAGCACATCTCTATGCTTAATGTTGCATATCAACAAAGTGCATAATAATCAATAAGTTGGATTCACATCAAGTGTTGCAAATCAAATACACATTAATTTTAGAAAGCACCCAGGAAGCTCTCATGCATAATTGAACAGATCGAAGCGTGTATGGTGATCAATGTACATTCGACTCACACGAGGCGTTGTAAATCAAACTAGATATGGTAGCGTGCTATTACACGCCGTGCTGTGTAGATGTGAAAATAGGGACGGAATGTAGGTAAGGTAGTAAAGATGTATATAAGTGCTAAGATAAGTATACGCACAAATGAAGCATTGATTGTGTGGAGAAAGTGATTATGGTGTCCATAGGGTGACATGTGTGATTAGCTCAGTGATAACAGCAGCGCGCTGAGGACTCCGAGCCCAGGCGCTACTATATAGTAGTATGTATAAACCAGGTTGAGTTGCGCGTGTGTCGAAAGAACCGGCGCTCGTGCTGAATTTGCGGAATTACGGGGTATTTTTTGCAAAATAATTGGCGAAAGGACTTGTTTATGATCTGTAGAAATATCTCTTTCGACGAATTATTTGGAAAATATTGGAAACCGAGTTGGAAAACCGAGGTGGGAAAAAAGTCTAGAGGAAAAAGGGTGAAAAAATATTAGAGATGACAACTTTCTTTTGTCGAGTCTAACACTCTACGCGCTCACCGAGTAATAACACATGTTCTAAAAATATTAGAGATCGAGTTGGAAAATCGAGTTGGGAAAAAAGTCTAGAGATACATGCTTCGAAAAATCCTATAGATCGAATTGGGGAAAAAACTATAAAGATACAACCGTGCACATATTTCTCACTCCGGAAAATATCAGAAACTGAGTTACAGGGAAAAAAATAGAGACATAGAGTTGTAGAAATATCTCTTTCGACGAATTATTGAAAAAATATTGCAGATAGTCTAGAGGAAAAAGGGTGAAAAATTATTAAAGATGACAACCTTCTTTTGTCGAGTCTAACACTCTACGCGCTCACCGAACAATAATATCGAAAACATTTTTCTCGGAAAAAACGGAGAAATGACCTAAACGTAAAGAGTAAGGACTTATTTGTTATGTTTTTGGACCTGTCCGCTATCCTGAAAAATAAGAAAAGGACTTGCTCGCGATTTGAATTTAACGCGTGTTTTTTTCTGTAAAACAACGCGCGAGGGACCCAAACGCGAATCGGGGAAAAATATCTTCCCCTCACAAAAAATCGCGGAGGACCTATCCGTAATCTACAGGGACCTATTCGCAATTTCAAGAAATGCAGGGGGTTTTTCGTAAAATCTCCAAGGGTGACACGTGGCCACCCTCTCCTCCCGGCATTCCCAGGCGGTATTATAGGTGTAATATGCACATTAATTTCAGGATGCATATATCAACGATGTGCTCATGTGTGTGCTATAATCCATTAGGGTAGTCCTAACGCTCCACCTCAGCTGG
Source organism: Guadua angustifolia (assembly GCA_036346375.1). NCBI lineage: Eukaryota > Viridiplantae > Streptophyta > Magnoliopsida > Poales > Poaceae > Guadua > Guadua angustifolia. The sequence goes on along the minus strand of CM070510.1, from coordinate 3,705,151 downwards.
TGTCTATAGAATTAATTACGTCAACTAAGCAAAAATCTGATGTGGCATAGGAATTAAGGAATGGAGAGAAGGAAAAACAAAGAAACCGTGTCTCATGCAAGAAACTGGGTCGGCGCGGGCATTAAGACGTAAGAAACGAGCAAAATCGGGGTTGGACGTTTCTGCGCGCTGATCAAGCTGTGTTTATGGTGCATACATTGGTTTATTGCTCTCTCTCCTCTAGACACTACTCATGGAAACCATGGGTTAGGAAACTATGCATTGGTTTATTACGCTCTCTCTCTCCTTTAGACACTGCTTATAGAAATCATAGGTTGGGACTGCCGTTAGTTGCATTCACAGGAAGTGTTGCAAGTCAAACCTTACCGTTTGCACACAATGACAAAAGTACTAAACAACTGTCAACTTATAGACTTGAGCAAAACCTAGGGTAAACAGGGATAACCAAGTTTGCATGGAATTATTTTACCTAAACATGAGGTCTAGACAACTAGGGCTCCAATTACGAGGAGACGCAACCGGTGAAGTTATTACTTTTCTAGCTCTCCTTACCTCATTTTTCTTGCAAATATAACCTCTCTGTGAATGCATTTATAGATTTGACCCTCTCCCCTACCGCGAAAGGCGAGGTAGGTGACACATATCCCTTGCCGTGTTCGGGGAGCGTGAAAGCAGGTGCAACCACACCTGGGGAACACGGAAGTGGGTTGGCAAGCTCGCACACGGGAGGAATGTGGCTACGAGCGTGGGAGGCGTGTTGATATGGCTAGGAAGCGCAAGAGGCACAGTGCCAAAAGCTTCAACAACCTTCTATGATAGTGGAGTGTGGAATGTGATAGGTGTCACCTTCCGACACTTTCACGGTTAGAGATAGGGCCATAGGTACGATTACATTTGAATGGGTGCCAATTTTTTTTAAAAAAAACCCAAGTAAAGGGATAGAAATGTGATGGAATCAAATTGGTTAGTTTGCCTATGATGAGTCCTAAGCCTACTGGGCTCGTAGGGGAGCCCTGTTCTGGATAAGCCCACCTCAACCCTAAACTTGGGCTTAAATTGAGAAGCGGTGCAGTTGGTATCATAAGATCAAATTTCGAAAAGTCCATGATAAAGTTAACTAACATGTTAGTTCATGTGATTTGGATAGTGCCGTTCAGAAGACAATGGCACCATACCAGTTGGACTAGCCACGGGTTTGTAGTCAAATTCATTTTTGGATGTAGATCAGTTAGATCAAAGCTCCTTTTCAAGGATAACTTGGATCACTTGTTGAAGGGTTTCAAGGATCTCGAAGAAACAGCTATGCTTGTTTAGGCATGCCGGAAACACCATATTGGGTTATGCTTTGAATAGGCCCAGAAAGATTCAATTTTTGTCGGGTGAAATTCTGGTTACTTTGCTCAGATCCGTTTGGAAAGTATATAATAAATCTCTCGTTTTTGTCTATTTAATTCCAAACCACTCCATCTCTTGGGCGACATCCAATATAAACGTACAATTCTGAACTACAGGTTGAGTAGAATTCTATATGTACCAAATTGCAGTGAGATCTATGGCTAGTATTGCTCGCATGTTGAAAATCAGGGTATAAACTACTACACCGGTCGAGGCTATAAGATAAGCCGTAAGAATGTAAGTACAAGAAGTCGGAATTGCTGCAGACGGTATGAGATAGCTGGATCAAGTTGAGATTGGTGCCGCGTCGGTGCGACACGATCTAATGGTGCCCCACACGAGCACAAGCACGAGCAGATAGGTTGAAATTCGTGATTGTAACGATGACTGGTGTAGCTTTAAGAAACTTCATTTTAGATTGCCAACCGTCGTAAGTCTGAGGGGCTGTTTGTTTTAGCTTTTGATTCTAAATTCTGGTCCCAAAAGTAGAATCAGAAACAAACAGACTGATTCTAAATTCCGATTCTCACAATCCAGCCCACCCATATACACTAGAATCCACAATCCACTTCATATGTTGTAACATCCCAGATTTTGGCTTTTTATTTATTTAATATTACTTTATTGCAATTTATGTTTTTTGTGAATTTTCTGGATTTATTTGGATTTTCTGAGATTTATTTGAATTATTTTAGAATTAAAGTATATTGCTTTTGCCAAAGATTAATTATAAATAGATAATTTTAAAATAAATTTTTACCAAAAATATTTTATTTAAGCCCAAGAGGTCTCAAGGTATTTTTGAGATTTTCTGGGATTTTTTCTGATATTTTGTTGTCTTAAAAAAATTAAACTATTTTCCCTAATTATTTTAATTAGAAAAGCCAGAAAAACCCTTCGTGAATAGTACGGTAGTGCAGTTTCACTCATCTGGCGCGCTTAAGCCCGCCTGCTTGGCCCGATTCGCATAACCCACTCAGCCATCTTATAGAAGGACGTTTCCTAGCCGTTGGATTCCGATCGAATGGACTTTATCAAGCCACGTCATTTAATGAAACCCTAATCGTTAGCGGCCGTTAGACCTTCATCGCACGACCTTCATCAACCAACACCGATTCGGAAACCCTATCTGTCGACGATTCGGGACAGGGGTCCTTCGCCGAGCTTACTTGTTGAATGGGGGATCAACCTAGGGCCCCTTTCCCGCAAGGGCTATACGTCCAAGGGTGTGCCGAGCTACGGATCGAGGTGGACAAGACAATTAGGAAGCGCCGAGAGTGTCGTTTTTGGTGCAGTTCGGACCTCTCACGGAGGAGATAACAACCCTCGTCCGGTGGATTCACTAATGAGTATGGAGTAGTTACAACGTGCTTGCTCGGAGGAGCCTTGAGCTAGCCTAAGGACTCCAAAGAACAAGTTACGGGTCTCGATATCGTGGTACCAAAAAGCGGCCCGCCCTCGATTACATCGTGCGAGGGTATTTATAGGGATTCTGAGACGAGTTATTTATTACGAGCGCTCTCAGAGAGGGCGTCGTAGTCGCGGAGATGCACCACCGCCGGGTACCACGCGACGATGGGAACAATGGGCCTTGAACAGGCGGCATGGACCGTGGCGTATGAGATCCCGGCGGCGATCCCTCGAGCAGCTGCGCATTTAGTGCCACGTCGCCTTATCGCGAGCCCCGAGCTTAGCTGCTTTCGAGGATGGGGTAGCCCGTGAGCCGGGCTACACGAAGGTCGGTCTCCTGTGCGCCATCCGGGCAAGAGCATGGTCGGTTGGCGCCGGGCTTCGGTGGTCGTCTTGGTACAGTATATCCGATCCCGCAAGAGCATGGTCGGTTGGCGCCGGGCTTCGGTGGTCGTCTTGGTACAGTATATCCAATCCCCGACAGCTAGCCCCCGAGGCTAAAGGGGGGAGGGACAGGCCTTGCTGAGGCCCCCGCCTTAAGCCTCTAGACTTCTTAAAGAGGATTGGAGTCATCTGGCGAACCTCTGCATGGCCTTGAGCCGCCCTTGCTCGGGGTGAGAATCTTGTAGCGCAAAATCTGATGCTTGAGCAATCATGCTCGAGGCGGAGATTTCACGGTGGAAAAAAAGCTGCGCAAGACATCAAGAGCTACCGAGCTCGGGAAAAAGGGTCTCGCGAGCGAAAAAGGCTGCTGCGGCTTCCGAGCGATCAAAGCTCGGGAGACGCTACGCCTTTGAGGCCGGCGCACTTTGGTCGGCTTCGAGCTAAATAACGCTTTCGGGAGGGAGCGGGAAAAATTATGAAGGTTCCTTCCCACGAAGCATCGCGGCACGGTTCGACAGATTTTGGGGAACCGCGCCGGTCGAACTGCCGGGGGCGTCTTGCCACGCGTCGGCAATCGGCAACCGTTTACAGCCCGTTCGGCTCCTCCGCCTAGAAATAACCGTCGGGAACACTTCATTTGTTTTCCTTCCTTTATTCTCACTGCTCGCGATAAGCGCTCCGCCAAAGAAACCTCGACGGCTTCCAAACTTCTCTTCTTTGCCTCGGCGGTTCATCTTTCCAAGTCTTCTCATGGCGCGGTTTGGGGCGAGCAAGATCACGGTGGAGAGGCTCCGGGCTTTGGAGGATCTCGGGTACCTGGATGCCCCCACTTGGAGGATCCCGGAGGCGAGGGTGCCCACGAAGCCTTCGCAGAGATGGGCAAAGATGTTCAAGACAAGGATGGAGTTGGGGTTCGGATGGGTGAGCTCACCGCAGAGCCTGCGTGAGCACATCCTCCAGAACTCGCTCTCCGTGGCCGGAGCCCATTGGCGTTAACACTTTGGCACGCATGGGCCTAACCCATGAGCATGGTCGTCTGCGAGGGAAGGGCGCGTGTTTTGGGACATGGTGTCCGTGACCGTGTGCTCCGTCAAAGCTAAGCTTTGTACCGACCAAAAGGGCGTCTGTTTGCGACTTGTATCAATGTGAATAACTCTGCGGACCAAGGTCGGCTTATTGAGACCGGCGCCTCTAGTGGTAATCTTTTAGCGGTAGGGCGTTGGTCGTAGTACCTTGCGCTATTCTCGTCTTGTGTCCGGATCTGCTAAGTGAGAGGTGTTTAGGCAGACAAAAGGTCGCATTGATCACGAATCGATCGTGAATTTATAGCATAGTGCGAAAAGTGGAACATGAGCTTTTAGATATAGAACTTGCTTGGTGGTCAATGTTCCATGAACTAGCGAGCTCATGACCATCCTCCGTCGTAAGGCGAATGACCCCGGGCATGACACCGCTTGACACCGTGAATGGGCCTTCCCATTTGGGGAGAGTTTGTTGGCCTTTGGCGCGTCTGAATCCGGCCTTGAGGACAAGGTCGCCAACCTGTAGAGCTCGAGGCCGAATGGACTTAGCCGCGTGCTTGCGAAGGGTTTGCTGGTAGGTGGCTGACCGGAGCTGTGCCTTTAGGCGAGTTTCTTCGGTAAGGTCAAGGTCGAGGCGGCGCTCGCGACCTTGGTGGATGTCGTCGGCCAGGTGCACCCTTGGGGACCCGAGCATGATTTCGGCGGGGAGGATGGCCTCGGCGCCGTAGACGAGCTGGAAGGGCGTCTCGCCCGTAGCTCGGCTTGCGGTGGTGCGCACCGACCAAAGGACGGAAGGGAGCTCGTCCACCCATGACCCGCCTTGTCGGGAAAGGTCTCTGAAGACTCTTTTCTTGATCCCTTGGAGTAGCTGGCCGTTCGCTCTTTCGGCTGCTCCATTGCTCTGCGGATGGACTCTGATGCTAAGCATATTTTTGTGCCAATGTCTTCATGATGAGGCTTGAAACAGTTCATCGGTGAACTGGTGCCGTTAATGCGTGATGAGGCGATTGGGTACCCCAAAGCGCGTCACCACATTCTCGCGGAAAAATCTTTTGGTCGCTTGAGCGAAATGGTTGAAACAGGCTCGGCCTCGATCCACTTAGAGAAAGTGTCGATTAAACGAGCAAGAATTTACAACCCTTTCGACCACGGGAAAGGCAGGATGTCGACCCCAGTCGAGAATGGCCATGAGAGTGGGATGGTTTGCGGTCGTGGTCGGTGGTGTGACTTACGGGCGTGGCCTCGCACGCCCGGCAAGTTGCCATGATCGCCGGCGTCGTCTAGCGCCATAATAGTATCCCAACCGGAATGCCTTGCTCACGAGCGTCCGGAAGGACGAGTGGGCTCCACACATTCCCTCATGGATATCTCGGAGAAGGAACTCGCCCTCCTCCCGGGATATGCACTTGGAGAGGACTCCAAGTGCCCCTTTGAGGTACAAGGCGCCGTCTACCAGCTTGTAGACAGATGACCGCCTTTGCAGACGGGAACGCTCGGCTTCTTCCTCGGGCAATGTCCCATGGGCGAAATACTGGATGAATGGCGCCATCAATCCGCACCTTGCTCGAGGAAGGAGGCGTTGCCAAGCGCCTCGATGCCTCCTCTGAGAGGGAATGGAGGGCTTCTTGCAGATGCTTTCGGCTAGCGCCCGGTTGGCGGGCATCTGGTTGGTGCCTCCTCTCTGAGAGGAATGGAGGGCTTGTGTAGATGCTCGACTAGCGCCCGGAGGGCGGGCACTGAGAGAACCGACCTTGGAAAGTTGGTCGGCGAGAATTATCCTTCACAGGGATGTAGAGTACTTGAAATTTCAAGTACCGCTCCATCTTCCTCACTTCAACCAAGTAAAGCGCCATTGAGTGATCGGAACAACGATACTCCTTGTTGACTTGGTTGATGACCATTTGTGAATCACCTTTCACGGTCGATCTCTGACGCCGCGCCTTGGGCCTTCGAGTCGGCCAAGAAACCTTCATACTCCGCCGCATTGTTTGTTGCGGGAAGTGTAATTGAATAGCGTATTGGAGCTGTTCCCTTGGGGATACGATCTAACGCCACCCGGCGTTAAAGCTCGGGACCCGTCAATACATAATCCGGTGACCGGCCTCGGTTCGTGGTCCTTGGTGGTGGGGTCAAGGGTTCGCCCATTCTACCACGAAGTCCGCTAGAATCGAGATTTGATCGCGGTCTTGAGCGAGAAGTGGACATCGAACTCTGCGAGTTCCATGGCCCACTTAAGCTATCCGCATTGGCGTCAAATTTCTTAGGATCTCCTAAGTGGAAAGTTTGGTCGGGACAACGACCTTGTGAGCTTGAAGTAGTGGCGCAGCTTCCTTGATGCTCTGACGGCGAGTATAAGAGTTTCGGACCTCGTGGTAACGCTCCTTTGGTCCGTGCAACACTTCAGCGACGTAGTATAACGGACGCTTCGTCCTTCTCGCTCTACCGCGGAGACCGCGCTTCGGCTGGGCGTCGGCGCAGTCTGATAAGCAGCTCCCCGACCTTGGCGTGGCGAGATCGGAGGGTTGGGCAGTATCTTGCTTTAGCTCCTCGAATGGCGGTTAGCCTCGTCTGTCCAAGTGAAACCGTCATGCTTACTGGGCGCCTTAAAGAAGGGCAAGCAGCGCTCCCGGCCAGAAATGAAGCGGCTTAAAGCGCCATTCGTCCGGTCGAGGTTTGAATCTCCTTTAACGAGTTTGGGGTCGCATTCTTTCGATGGCCGATCTTTTTACGGTTGGCGCCGATGCCTGCTGACCGATGATATACCCGAGCACTTTACCGGATTTTACACCAAAACGCGCTTTTCGGATTAAGCCTTATTCGATGCCTACGGAGATTACAAAAGGTCTCCTCGAGGTCGGATATATGGCACGAGGATTTTACTCTTAACTACGATGTCATCTACATATACCTCCGAGTTCAGGCCTATCTCTCACGGAAGGTCTTTTGCATCAAGCGCCGGAAGGTCGCCCCGCTCCATGAACCGAACGACATGGTCGTAGCGCGAACGCGTGCGAAGGCGTGATGAAGAAGTCTTCTCCTCGTCCCACGAACGAGCTAATCTGGTGATAACCCGAATATCGTCGAAAGCTCATTACAGGATTCGCCGTCGCGTCCACGGTGGTCGATCGCGGTAGAGGGAAGATTGTCCTTCAGACATGCGGCGTTTAACCCGGTGTGGTCGGCGCATTATCGCGCCCTTTGCCCCCTTCTTCTTGGCGATGACCGGATTTGCTACCACTGCGTGTGCGGACCTCTCGACGGCCGGCCTTAAGGAGCTTGTCGAGTTCCTCCGGATGATTACTGTTTCTCCGGAAAATCGCTGAGCCTCGGCGCCTTGACAGTCTTTTGTCAATTTGACAGCCGACAGTGCTCGATCACCTCCCTTGGGACCCGGGCATATCGGACGGTTCCCGGCGAACACGTCCGAACTCCTCCGGAGGAAGGTGATGAGCTCGAGTTCCTATTTGGGGTCCAAGGAGGACCCCAAATGGAGGACCTTGACCGTCGGCCTCGTTGAGAGGGACCGCCTTGGTTTCTCCTCCGGCCGAGGGCAACTTTAGGCAGGAAGGCACGGCGCTTGGTCGGGGCACTTGAAGCGGCATTGCCCGACCATGTCGAGGACTTCTCGTCGCAGACTCAAAGTCGCCTTATGGTCGCCCTTCACAAGGCACGCCTTTGGGTCCGGGACCTTTAGGCCTTGGTAGGCGTGATCGTGGCGACCATGAATTTGGAGAGGGCGGGCTCGCCAAGGATGGCGTTATAGGCCGATCTGAAGTCCACGACTTGAAATTGGTAGCTCGGTCCGGAAATCGATGTGTCCCGAATGTTACGGGCAAGACGATCTGCCCAAAGGCTTGATCGAGGTGCGGGGCGATCGAAGAACGGACGGCGACGCTCTAGATCTTGGAGCGAGGGACTGCATCTCGTCCCAGACCGAAAGCGGATATGAGGTCAAGGAGCTCCGCCATCGATGAGGACGGCCAACTTTTGCGTTGTTGATGGTGGGCTCACGACCAGCGGGAGCTTCGGGTTTGGTCATTCCAAGGGACAATCGTCCTTGGAGAATGTGATGGGCAACTCGGACCACACGAAGTGCATGACGGGGGCCCTGCCTGGTGATGTGGCCGACCTCCGGGCGGCCTCCTTTAAATCCCTTGGTTTGTAGGCGAGGAGCCGCCGAATATGACGCGATGTGATTATGGGGCTCTGGTAATCCATGTCGTCGTCGCCGTCAGCGGGGCCCTTGCCCTTGCTGCTCTCCCCCTTGCTCGGGAGAGCCGGCATGGGGCCCTCGCCCCTGTAGAATTTCTCCAGGCGATATGCCCAAGTTCTCTGATTCTTGAAGGTCGTGGACCGGTTACGATGGAAGCGGGCGGCGGTGCCAGTGGCGCCCTCTTGGCGACCACTCGGTCGTCGCGACCTTGGTCATCTGGCGCTGCTGGTGTTGCTGGCTGGCGGCGCTGATCGCGCCCGCCCGTCATCTTCGCCGAGCCGGGCCTGGCCGGCCGTCGTTGCTTTCGGCAGCGCGACCATGCCCGGCGCGCGCGACTTTTCTTCTTCTTGATCTTCTTCTCCGCGGGGCCGAGGGCCTCTTGCTCGAGCGCCTTCGGGCCGAGGCGCGGTAGCTTGCCTTCATCGGCGCTTTCTTCCATTACCTTTGCCGTCGGCGTTACAGCGTGGCGGCCGGCCCTCTGGCGATTCGTTGGCCGACAGGTTGGGGTGAATCTCCAAGTCTTACGTGAAGCGGGCGTCCACGGACCCGAACGAAGGCCGGACCACCGCTTCGTCCGAGATGCTCGGGATGGAGTTTCTTACCTTTATGAACCTTTGGGCGGAAGTCGCGCAGCTTTCCTTGTCCGTTTGGATGAGCCGCCGAGTCGCGCTTCGTTGCCGGCGGGTGTAGCAACTTTGAAAGTTCGCCATGAGGGCCTCCGAGAGCGCCTCCGAGCGGATCGATCCCTCCTTCTGGTTAAAGAGCCAAGTCCTGGCGGAGCCGTCGAGGACCGTGGGGAGGTAGTTAGCCATGACCCCTTCGTCCCCGCCGGCCGCCAGGATGGCGGTGGAGTAGATCGAGATGAATTCGTCGGGGTTTTGGGTCCCGTTGAAGCGCTCGACGTGGCCGGGCTTGAATTTGCCCGGCCACTTGACGTCGCGGAGGGACGCCGAGAAAGCCCGGCATCCGAACGCCGGGCCATCATGGCGAGCCCTCCGGGCGTGACGGTCGTGGCGACCGGGACCCAAGCGGTCCTTGGCGCGTAAGGCGAGCGAAGAACACCCTCATCTTGCGGTGCGCGGCGGCGGTTCGATGTGGAACATACTGAGCGCTTCATGGCGGGCGGGCATGTCCGTGAGCGTGAGGCTGCCGGGAAGTGCTCGAGCATCCTCATGGTGTTGATGGTGCTTGCAGGTTCCCTCGAGCATGGCCGGAGGCCCCGGGCGAGAATGCGGTTTAGCGTCCCGAAACATCCGGGGCCCCAACGCCGGGGTGATGGGGCCCGATGTCGGCAACAAGCTTTTCCATATTTTCGCCACGAGGGCCCCCATGGCCGCCAGTTCTGCTGGTTGGCGGTTCGGAGGTTCGCGACGACCGCCGCCATGGCGCTGGTCGCTTCGGCGCTCTGAGGAGCATCGGAGGCGACCTTGAAGGGCGGCGGCGCTTCGTACTCGGGGAGCGGTAGTCGGGTCCTGCGAGCCCGTCTCGACCTGTGCAGCTCCGCCACCGGGTTGGTGGTGGACAACCGCCGGTCCGCGCCGGGACTCAAGGTGCTCCTCGCCGTCGTTCGCGGCGAGAGAAGGGGTCCGGAGATAACCGTTCCTCGTGGTCGTCCTCCCTTCCGCCATGCGAGCCGCGGGAGGACGAGATACCACGGCGGCGTTGAGGTGGTGTCGTCTGACGCGGTCCCTTGGCTGAGCTCGAGGCGGTCGGGGTAGTCCGGCTGTCGTCGGCCGCCAGATTCATCCCATAGCGAGGGTATCGGCATGAGCGAGGAAATGCTCGCTGGCTGCGCCACCGGGAAAAGACTCCGGTTTCGGTGTGGTTTTCCGGATCGACCGCACCACCCATGCCGTCGCTGGCGTAGTACATGTCGATGTCCTCCACGTCGTCGAAGACGCAGAGGTCTTGATTGTCTTGCGAGTTTGGCATCCTCGAGGATTCCTTGCGGGAGGACTTGATCGGTCCCCACAGACGGCGCCAAATTGTCGACGATTCGAGACAGGGTCGCCGCCGAGCTTACTTGTTGAATGGGGATCAACCTAGGGCCCTTTCCGCAAGGGCTATCGTCAAGGGTGTGCCGAGCTACGGATCGAGGTGGACAAGACAATCGAGAAGCGCCACAGGGTCGTTTTTGGTGCAGTTCGGGCCTCTCACGGAGGAGATAACAACCCTCGTCCGGTGGATTCACTAATGAGTATGGAGTAGTTACAACGTGCTTGCTCGGAGGAGCCTTGAGCTAGCCTAAGGACTCCAAGGAACAAGTTCAGGTCTCGGTATGCATGGTACCAAAAAGCCGGCCCGCCCTCGATTACATCGTGCGAGGGTATTTATAGAGTTCTGAGAGACAGTTATTTATTACAGAGCGCTCTCAGAGAGGGCGTCGTAGTCGTGAATAGACGCCACCACTCACGGGTACCACGCGGCGTAGGAAACGGCGCAAGCGCGAAGAGCGTAGCGGCGACCGTGGCGCCGTGAATCCCAAGCGAAGCGATCCTCGAGCAGCTGCGCATTTAGTGCCACGTCGCCTTGTCATGAGCCCCGAGCTTAACTCGCCGGGGATGGGGTAGCCCGTGAGCCGCTACACGGTCGGTCTCTGTCGCCATCCGCAAAAGCATGGTCGGTTGGCGCCGGGCTTCGATGGTCGTCTTGGTACAGTATATCCGATCCCGCAAGAGCATGGTCGGTTGGCGCCGGGCTTCGGTGGTCGTCTTGGTACAGTATATCCAATCCCCGACACTATCCTACCCGGGCCTTCGGATCGAGATCACACGTCTGTGGATCGTCGCCTTCAACCCGGACTCGAGTCCGCTCAAGCGCTGGCCGCCGTGTCCGAGAAACCTTCCAAGTTTCTCGCGCCGTGGGGTATTTAAGGGCCGTGGTACCCTCCGAGGTTCGCGAGCCCAGCCGCCTTTTTCTTTGCATCAACGCCGGAGGAGCACCGCGATCGCGAGACCTCGCCGAGTGCCGGGACTTCTGCCGAAGTTTCGTCGTCGCCGGGGACTTCTTCCGCCGTGTGGGTTTCGGATTCGAGTTCGCCGAGTCGTGCCGCATCTGCTCCACCGATCGTTGGTCACCGGAGAGCACCGAAGCACCGCGAGGGAGGTCGTCGTCTTCATCTCCGGTAGCCTTGCACCGCCGCACCGCCATCGCCGTTCGCGAGCAACAGCAACCGTCGGATCAGCATCGGATCGTCACGATCAAGCCACGTCGCGGAGTAAGCAGCGCATCGCCTCGGATATTCGTCACCGTCCGTTCGAAGGTGAACGCCCACGATTGAGCCACGTTGTCTCGGGTATAGTAAACCACTCGGGTAAGCCTTAGCCGCTCGATCTAGATCCAGTGGCTATCACTTTGCCACGTCATTAGATTGAACGATAGCCGTTAGATTGGTTTTGAGCGGTCGAGATAGTGCCACGTGTTAGCCGTCCGACTTCGGTATAATCTTGACGTCGGTGACGCCATAAAAGCGATTTTCTTTTATAAAAATAATTCGGTTAATTCGGATTTTTCAATTTTATGGATTTTTCAGGAATTTGAATTTTCCGAGGGCTTGTTCTCCCTCATACGAACTCGATTGAGGTGATTCAAATTCCTAAAATTTGTAAAATTGAGATCTATCAATGGTGATTTTGTTGGATTTTTAGAATTTGTTTGTTCTTTGGTTTTGGTGTTTATTTGCTATTTCTTCTCGATTCGCGTAGATGTTGGATTGTGCGAGGCTTCGGAGGAGGAATTGGCAACTCAAGAACCATTTTCAGATCAAAACCAGGAGTTTAACCAAGGCAAGTTGTGTTTTGATCATGTTGCACCCATGAGTAGATAGTTGCTATTTTGATTTACTTTATTGCATGTTATTTTATGTGTATAAATGATTTCAACCTAAATTTGGGATTAGCTAATATACCCTTTGAATTACACCCTACCTTGTTAATTGTATGCCATAAGCCACTTGTCACCTTAGGTTGGTTCACTATAGTTGATTAATAATGAAATCAACATGGATGGTTAAATCGAATTAGAATTGCTTAGCCATGCCACGTCATCACATGTTCATGAAATGTTGATTATTAATCTTGACTAATGGAATATGGAACAATTATATTAATTTGTGTGTCATGTGTGGTCACACAAAGAGATTGAGTTGTCGTGGCGGGGAGGTCACACAATGATGTTGATTTGTGAGTAGCACGTGGTGCTTGGTAACCAACGGGGTGGTAATCACTTTAGATTAAAGCAAGTGGTGAGGGGAAAATGTGCTAGGGTGGGCCCAGTGGGGCAAGAGGGTATGTGCAAGTCTTGCTTTAATCAATCCTAAGGACTTAACCTTGCGAGCCTTTGACCTGAGTCAATCATGCGACCACATGTTTGTTATGGGGCAGTCTAGCTGAATAATTTGCAAAGTCTTAGCTTGAGTGCTATCGTAGTGGTGTGAGTCCGGGTGTACGGAGGAAACTCACATGGCGCAAGAGGGTGGCCCTGTTGTGGTGGTGTAACCCTTCAGTGTTGAAACCTCAGCGGGTAGTACTGGGTTAAGGTGATGCATTGTAAAGACTTTGTTATGATCATTCACCTTTGTGGTGCATGGTTGTATCGTGTGGGTAAAGTGCAAAATCTCTGCAGAGTGTACAAACTATTTGGATAGCCGAGCTCACGGTATTGAGCAAAGTTCGTGGATTACAGTCAAGGGTTAGTTTAATAAAATAGACAACTGAATGGGATGGCAGGATGCCATATGGATAATGGAACTTGACTTAGGATGGAAACTTGATTTACTTGAGAATCTTGAACCTTGTATTGTATGTGTTCTTAAATGCTGCTTTACTGCAAGTAAACCCCTTAGCTATTCCTTTGGAATAAGCCTTGCATATAGCTATGTTAGAAATGCATTCTGTGCACAACTTGTTGAATGCTTTTGTACTCACCCTTGCCTATCAACAACCAACAACAGTGGAGGAATCATCGCCGTTATTGGAGGAGGACTTTCAGGTGGACATGAGTCACTAGGCCAATCCTTGTCAGTCGCCTGTGGTGTGCTGATGGGACATCTACGCCTTTTGCTATATTTTCCGCTGCATTTGTTTAAGTTTATTTCAGTCTAGCCCATGTGGCAGAATAATGTAAGTGATCATAAGATCATACACTAGTTATATTAAATAAATGAAGTCTTATTATTCTTATCGTTGTGTATGATGTGATGCTTACCGATGTTAAGTTGTGTGCACTAGCGTTGATCCTGGGAATAGTGCGGTAAAACACAGTGGATTCGAATTGGTGAATTCGGGTCCTTACATATGTGCTTTTGGATTCCAGCTTTTGGAGAATCAGTTTCTCTACAATCACAATCCAGAATCAGCTTTTAGAGAATCCAAAGCTGAAACAAACAGGCCCTGAGTAACTTCGTGTTGCGTTGCTAAATGCTACTACAGCTCAAGTTGAATTAACTAAACTTGGGTGGATTTTAGAATTTGACCCGTGACATCTACTGCGAGCTTCAAAATAGAGTTATTTTACAGTATACTAAATTCAATATAGGCTGTTCATTCTTTTAGATATAATAGATCTAATTAGCTAGTATTATTTATTTATACTTCATATGGTAGCAGATTAGTAGGAATATATTTCACAAATCAATGGCTAGATCTGATATTACTATCCATCATATACTTAATTACTAGTATAATGCAATGTAAAATTCTCTTAAAATAATTGCGTAGATTTTATTTCTGAAGACCATACATCAATTTCAAGAGAATCACTAACGATTAACGAAAGAAGGAAGACTACAAGTCTACAACACACCACTGTATGCTGCAAGCTCACAAACGGCAACCGTGCGTGCTCGCCAGCCACCGGCTTCAGCAAGCTCTTTGGGCCGGTTTCCACCATCTCCACCAGTCGCGGCCAGTCTTGTCCCACTGACGAACCGTAGGATAAGAATCCTAAACAGTAGACTGCAACTTAAACAATTTTGATAGGCTAGATTATCCGACTAAGCATACAAACGATCTGAATTGTTTAATAGTGCTGTCAGCGTACTCTATTTGGGTACCCTCTCGCCGCTACAAAAGCGATCAACATGACAGATCAACATGGCGGCCCCACGTGGCGTCCGGCGGCGGTGGGCGAAACACGCCCGCTCCCCGGCGGTCGATCCACGTGGCGCCCGGCGGCAATGGGCGAAAGCACGTCTCGCCGCCTCGCCGCAAGACAAAAAGGTGGTGCGAGGTGGCTTCGCCTCGAAGTCTCCTTCCCCTATCGTACCGTTCTGGGCGGCAGGCCTGTGGTGTCAGATCTATCAACTGCGAGGATTTCTGCTACAAGCCCATTCCTCTGACGTCTTTCACCAACCCGTCAAAAAGGGGTCACATCCCGGGCGGACCGGGCGAAGCCATGCGTCGGCATTTAATGAGGCTGGAGGAACGGGACAGCACAGGAAGGAGTAATAAATGCATAAGGATCAGCATGATGACCTCCCTTTTACCTACTCCCGTTAGCCCGGCCTATATAAGGGCCTTCTGGTGCATGGGAAAGGGGGACGACGGGTCGAGCAAGCAAGAGTTCCGCAGTAGAGCCTAGGGAAGAACTTGTAACCCCAAAGATTCTGTACTGCACTAGTTCAAAAACACTCGATAAACAATCTAACAGGAAGTAAGGCTATTACCCAAGGCAAAGGGGGCCTGAACCTGGGTAAAATCTTTGTGTCATCCCTAGTTCATAGACGCCGGAATCCTTCGCGTGGGGGTCTCTAGGGTTTTCACCCTCTAGGGTTAGCCAGCCGCGAAGACGCCCTCCTTTCGAACCAAACCCGGTCTGTAGACTCCGGTCTGTCAGGCGGAATACGCCGACAAGTGCATTGCTACATTGTATTGCTATAGTGAAAAATCAGTAACGTGAAACGTCGTTTTTTGATCTAACGGTCCATACACACCGGTTTAAGTTACAATATCAACTAGAACTATATTAGATCTCTTTCACAATTGACGACTAGTCCCATCTTGGGCAGGGCAGGACTCTCAGCAACGCCAAATCCAACCGGTCGTGCCGTAGCCATGGCATGACAAGCCTCGGCTTGCCGAGCCCGAAGCCCCCGTCGATGGGGAACAGGAGCAGCCCGGAGATCACCAGCGCAGGGCTCTCGAAGCCAAGATTCACCGACTCCGCCGAATCAGCTTGGTGGTAAAGCTGGATTCCACTGCACCAGGCGAATCAGGTGGTAGCCATCGCCAGTCGCATTCGCGTCTAGTGCGCACGCGCACCGGGCCCAAAGCGTGCTGTGATTCATGAGCGTGTGAACTTGTGGTCGATTGGTAGGGCCCGCCCGGATGTTTTGCCACGTGGACACGCCACCGGGCCAGCACGGCCGCCGATACCGTCGGTTACCCGACCCGGACGGAACCACGGCCTGCTACGCCGGTGGTTCCTCGAGGATGCTTGATTTGCTATTATCCGAACAATGGCTGACCGGCCGGCTATCCGCAACCACGTTCCCATGCTTTTCCTCGGCTAGGGCGCCAGCCCGCAAGCACTCACCATTTTCCTCAGGCATGACTTGACTTCTGAATTCCGAACCCGGGTCACGCACAAGGGAGTTTTTTTTAGTGTTTTTAGGTCCTTTGACCTAATTTTGTTCGTAAGTAGGATGGTCCAGAAAATTATAAATTTATCATCTTCTTGACCGCGAAAGTATAAAAGAGGCGACAAATATCATCTAGCATAATATAAAATCATAATAGGTCCACCTGTTACAGCATGGTACGGTGAAAAGAAATCATGTTTACAATTTGGTAGGATACAACCAAATTTGGGGAAAAAAGAAACTAAGGAAGGGAAAAACAAAAGCTTCCGCAGAAGGCCGCCGTACACGAACCACATCACACATCCTACCTGGTCTCCTCCCATTGGTCGATACATCCCCCCTAAGCGTTTCCCTACCCTTCGATCATGCACCAACGGACGGCGTAGAACTCACCTACCAGTAGGATGAAAATGGAAAAGAAATTTTCGACCATTTCGAAGAAAACAAAAATAGAAGTTTTTTTTTAGAAATGAAAACGAAAAATGTTTGTGCAGAAATAGAAATAGGAGAACCATTTTCGATGAAAATAGAAACAAAAATTCTGTATAAATGAAATTGAAAATTTCGTCGGAAACTTGGCCCACTTGGCCCAAAAAGGACAATGGAGAATTTATATTTATTTTTGAATTAAAATAATTTCAAAAATACAAATAGCTTTATAGAAAATATTAAATAGAGTTCAAAATTTTCAAAAATACTTTGGAATATTTTGAACCTAGGACTATTATTTCTAGCATAATTTTTGTTTTATTTTTATGAATAAATTAATTTTATAAATCTAAAAATAGCAAAATGGCATTTATAAACTCTAGAAAATCCAGAATAAATCTCATAAAATCATAAATGAAATAAATGAATATTGAACAATAATATGTAAATTTTAGGATATTATAACTTTATAGTTGGAGGAGTAAGAGGATGTTGATGATAATAATATGGAAGAGAATATGATGGTCTAATCTGGCGACAAATATACAAATTTGAGAAAAATCTTCCTAATGATACCGATGAATATAACATTATTCTTGCTGTTTTGGAGATGGAATGAGTTACATTGTTTTTGCGGTCATTTATATTGTAATCATGTACTATGTTTTTATGGAATTTTCTACTTTATTTTCCTATCCGCTTGCGTTTCATTTCAGTATCCGTTTTCATCACTATCCATTTCGTATTTATTTATGAGTTTTCGATTTTATTTTATTATCGGTAACAAAATGTGGAAATGGAAAGACGATTTATATATTTTTGTTCCGTTTTCATCCCACCGCCAGTCGCCACACGAACGCGCCAACCGGCACCCAACCAACCAACCACAAGCGCATCAGACCGCTTCACGACGCGCAACCTTGTAATGAAAGCGAAACGAGCGAGAAGACAGATGGCGAGGAGCGCCGTGGTTGCCTTGGCCTTGGCCGTCGCGCTAGCGGCCGTCCTCCTCCACCTGGCGGCCATGCATGGTGTAGAAAAGCCACCATGGCGAGGCGGAGGACATCCCCTACATCTGTGATTTAACGAGTAGGTTGAGGCATGCGATCGCTAGGAGAAAGGCGGAAGTATTGGAAAATCTTGAAGCGGTTAAAGTGCTTTCGATGGTTGAGATTTAATCACTAATGGTGTGGCGTTGGTGATGTAAGCGCTTCGGTAATTTCGTGGTCGGTATTTCAGTAGTCATCAAGCGGGTAAAACCACTGGCTTGTCGAGAGATTGGGTGGGGTTATAAACCTCTCAAATGCAACGATGTGGAGACAGATTGAAAAATGGAATGAACTTCCCTCTCGAGTTCTTCTCTATCCCGCCTTCTCTTCTCTCTGTGTTTCTTCTCTGTTTCTCTGAAATTGGTTGGGAGAGTTGGTGCGGCTTTGTCTTGATCATCATATTTGGTATCGAGCCGAGTTTCGATCGATCCGGCTCGAGTGGTAAAAATTTTTCGAGCAAGGGTTGGGGAAATTCGGGATTGCGCGACGATCTGATTTTCTCTGCGAAAACTTCGGTTACCTCGCTTGGTTCACTCGGCTGGTTTGGTTCGGCAGCGCGGGCTCATCAGAGAGATCGAGGAGCGTGCTTGGATCGTAAAATTCCAGTAGCCGGTTGTTGGATCGCATCTGATTCCGATTCTTCTGCGTCTGGTTGGTTCAAGCACATCCATCACTACGGCGCCTCAAAAGCCTTCCGGGCAGACACAGTTGGTGTTGAAGGCCATGGGGGAAGCATCGAAGCATGCGGATGCAAGGTGGGACCAATTGGATGATCGATGGGAATCGATGAAGGCCCATTTGGATTTTATTGTGGAGAAGATCAAACCAATGGAATCTCTTCCTGCTTTACAAGCACAGTATCTGAGCATAACA